>CM074734.1:157857449-159217472 GCA_037367245.1 Phrynocephalus guinanensis
TGTGTTTGAAATCCAAAATGCCTGGGCAAATAAAGCTGCAGCTCCATTAGTGCCTGGGAACGATAGAGAGTGGATTGCTTTAGAAGGGTCAGGCTTGATTAGAAATATCTAATTAGGGCTGACTGTTCACAGAGAAATGGGTTCCTCAACCAGTGACGCGAATAACAGAAATGGATTTTTTTCTATATCTGACATATTGCATCAGCAAGGATCTTAAACAGAAAAAATCCACTTCCCCTTCCTTCTGAGAAGCAGGTGAAGTGATAAATCTGCCAATATCCAGAAGTGGCTCACACTTATTAAGCTACTTCACAGTGTTGGCAAATTGATAAAGGTGGGAGCTAAGCTGCCTAGATGCCCTAAGCACACCCAATCTCGCCTGATTTGGGAAGCTAAGCAGGGTCGGCCCTGGTTAGTACTTGGATGGGAGACCACCAGGGAATACCAGGTGCTGTAGGCGCCTGGAGTAGGAACTGGCAAACCACTCCAGTATTCCTGCCAAGAAAACTCCATGGATATGGGGTCACGAAGAGTCGGTCATGACTGTAACGACACAACACACAAGCAACCACACATTAAACTTTCCAGATAAACAGTAGGCTCCAAATCTAGACCAGTCTGGGATGGCTTGTTCCATGTTAGTGACAGTTTGGAACGCTCCAGCAGAAATGTGTGATTGGAATTTTTTTTAACAGTGAGCCCAACAATTCTACAAGGAGGCCACAGAGCAGGTTGAACTCCCATGTACTCAAGTAAGTTCTGCCTGGCACAGAAATGACTGCAAGATGAATGCTAGAAGAGAAGGCATTCCAGAGAAAAGTCTGGTCATAAATAGTGGCCCTCACCCTGATCCTCTCAATAAATGAACCAGGAGAAGAGCCTCCTCTGAACATATTAAGAAATAGGTAGTTTGGCATAAGGCGAGATTCCTTTTCATGTACAGCAGGGGTGTCCAAACTTTGGCCCTCCAGAAGTTTTGCACCACACTTCCAGAATTCCAAGCCTCTATTGCTAATGCCAGAGGACTATGGGAGTTGTGGTCCAAAACATCTGGAGGGCCAAAATTTGGACACCCCTGATGTACAGCATTTGGATCCCCAGGCATTAAGAACTTGAAAGGTAAGCGCGAGCATCTTGAATTCGACTTAGTCCAACAGGGATCAGTTTTTACTGAGGAGGTAAACCTTTGTTAGGTTGGACCTACTGAGATGAACGGCACCACTCATGTGTTAAAAAGCTAGTGACAGGAGGAAGAGTTACAGCCTTCTATTATCCATGGAATGCCAATTTTCTACAGGAAGATTTTTTTAAGAAAAGCATTTACTCTATCTTAGTGCCTAGAAATAATCATAATGTGATAGAGAATTTGCAGTTGAAAATGGTTATTATTAGCAATATATGGGGTACAATTGATGATTATGTAGAACAACTCGAATGGTTATATCCTAAGGCTATATTTATCATAGCTGGAGATTTCAATGCACGATTGGGTATCAACTATGAAAATTTATATACCCACTTCCATCAGGTATTGGATACAGATGACTACACATTGAGGGGAAAATGCCGATCATCTAAAGATAAAACATGTAATTATGCAGGGTATTGTTTTGCTCAGTTTACAAGAAGGAGAAATCTCTTAATACTAAATGGGTCAGTGAATGGTGATCTATCGGGAGAATACACTCATTTCACCAAGAGGGGTGGTAGTGTAATCGATTACATAGCAATCTCATATTCTGCATATAACTATGTCACTAAATTTGAAATTGGTAATAATACAGAAAGTGACCATCTACTCCTGTCAATGATGCTAACACATCCAACACATAGTAACCCCCGATTAGATTTACATTTGTACCCCAACAAAGACTTAGAAATGACTAGTAGTAAGAGAATTAAATGGTCCCCAGCAGTGGGTATCACTCTGACTCAGCTACTTAAAACTGAGGAATATATGAACGACCGAAATGCCATTCTCAATGCCAGTTGTGACACTGAGGCAGTAAAACTTTTTCAAGCACTGACCGGAAAACTAGGAGCTAAACTAAAAACAACGGTAACCAATGCAGGCCACCAAAGAGCTTTAAAAACTCCTTGCTGGTTTGATAATGAATGTAAGCAGGCCAAGAGCCAAATGAGGAAAATATACCATAAGTATAGGAAAACTCATTTACAAACTCTATTAAATGAGTTTGTAGCCAGTAGACAAGTATACAAATCCTTGATTAAGGAGAAAAAAACAGCAAGCAACCACAAGGGCATGGCAAATTTTGCTAAAAGCCTCTAATGACAAAGACACTAGTCTCTTCTGGCGAACAATAACAGGCTTAATGAATAATGGTTGGTCAGATCCAAAGTGTGTTATAGGGCCCATAGAATGGATGCAACACTATAAGGCATTGTTCTCAGACTCCACTTTTCAGGACACCCAAACAACAGTAGCAACAGAAGAGCTCCCTAAGTGGCCACCAGTCTCAGCAAAGGAGGTTGAAAGTCTTATCCTGCAACTTAAAAACAACAAAGCCCCTGGAATTGACTTTTTGCCCCCGGAACTTATAAAATCCAACATCACCTGGTGGACCCCCTGCTGGTAGTTTTATTCACATTTATTGATCAAACAGGATTGTTACCCATGGGTTGGAACACTTCTGTAATAATTCCCATACACAAAAAAGGAGCTAAAACAGACCCTGCCAATTATCGACCAATCAGCCTATTATGTGTAATAAGTAAGCTATATGCTAAACACCTCTGCAACAAGCTAACTGATTGGATTCAAGATGAAAATATTATGGCAGTAGAGCAAGCAGGACTCAGTCAGGGGCGATCCACCATAGACCATTGTTTTGTACTAGATCATCTCATTGATAAATATGCAAAAAAGAAAAGGGGCAGGCTGTATGCAGCATTTATTGACCTCAAAGCAGCATTCGATTCCATACCTCGAGCGCGATTATGGGAAAAATTAGCCTCTACAACTATAGATAAAAGACTGCTTTTTCTAATCAAATGCCTTTACAACAATACCTGGCTGAGGGTACGCTGCACCGTAGATGGGCATTTAACAGAACCAATGCTATCTAAAAAAGGGGTAAAACAAGGGTGTGTCTTAGCTCCAATCCTGTTCAATTTATATCTGAATGATATTGTAGAGCATTTATCATCTCCAACACACCATGCTCCTAAAATAGCAACTAAACCCATTTCAGCCCTACTATACGCAGATGATGCAGTACTTCTATCTCAAACTAAAGTGGGTCTGAAAAGACAACTAAG
The DNA here is from genome assembly GCA_037367245.1 of Phrynocephalus guinanensis. Taxonomy (NCBI): domain Eukaryota; kingdom Metazoa; phylum Chordata; class Lepidosauria; order Squamata; family Agamidae; genus Phrynocephalus; species Phrynocephalus guinanensis. Next base: position 157,860,729 of record CM074734.1, read on the forward strand.
GGCATTCTCCAACTACTGTCAGAAGGAACATCTAGAGGTAAATTACAGCAAGACCAAAATAATGGTATTCTCAAAACACTTCAGACTCTCTAAGTGGTCCCTGGACGGGCAACCAATTGAACAGGTCAGAGTCTTTAAATACCTAGGTATGGTTTTTCAGTCATCAGGAACCTGGACAGCTCAGCAAGAACATGTGGTAGAAAAAGCCTCACAAACTATAAAAATCCTGAAACAGTTTTTTTTTCACTAAAGGTCACAATTTCATACCAGCAGCACTAGAAGTGTACAGAGCCAAGCCATTAGCGCAGATGCTATATGGGATTCCAATATGGGCCAATAGAAATCTAAAATCATTAGAAATTGTACAGTCTAAATTTCTTAGACAAATATTTGCTGTCCCTAGCTGTGTCCCAAATGCCACATTAAGGTTGGAAAGTGGCCTCCTCTCCGTGCATACACAGGCTTGGCTCAGGACACTAAATTACTGGCTAAGACTGAATCAAGCTCCCTCTGGTTTGCTTCCTTCTGTCATGAAGGATTCTCATGAGAGTAGATGGATGAAAGATATCAAATCCAAAGTATACTCTCTGGGACTGTCGCCCGATCATCTAGTGACCACTGGGTATAGTAGGGCGAGAAGTTTATTAGAGCAGCGTATACATGACATTGAATATCAAAATAATCTGTCTGTCACCAATAAATTATGCCCCTGGTATGACAACTCAGCATTAAGTCATCCAAAAACAATGGCACAATATCTAAATGTGCTAACAGTTCCAAAGCACAGAAGGGCCTTTTCATGTGCACGATTTAATGTCATGCCTTCAGCTATGCTAGAGGGTCGCTTTAAAGGAACACCTCTACAAAACCGCACATGTCCATGTGGTGAAGGTGTTGAAACACTTGCCCATGTGTTACTGTTTTGTTCCTTTTATAGAGAGGTGCGGCAAGAATTACTTTTTCCCATGTTAGCAAAGAAGCCAGGTCGTTCATCTGACTTTTATATATCATTACTCCTTGGAGACCGAGACAATCAGGTGACACTGCTGACAGCTAAATTTTTAGCAGCAGCAATTAAAATGAGGCCAACCATGATTTTAAACTAACAATCATTTACAGATTATTTGTTCAGATTCTGTACAGGAATGTTGCAAGTATATGTATTTACTTCTATGTATTTACTTTTATGATTTGGTATGCCAATTTTATATCTATTTAAATGTTGTTCTCTTTTGCTAAGGCCATGGCTAATGCAAATAATTAAATAAATGAAATGAATGAAAATGGTTCAGCTTGCATATAGGTTTTTCACCTTTCAGAAAATTGGGTTTTACAATTGTGGCAAGAACTTGGAGAACTCTTTTGTTTGTTTTGTTTTGTTTACAGTTAGGGCTTCCAGTTTTTATAATATAAACACAAGGACCTATTATAAAACCAAAGATTGAGGCTTCCAACTACCCCCCCCCCCCCAGAAAGACTGATTTGCCTAACATATACCGTATCTTACACCTTCACTACTATACAAGCTATTGTATAATTTCATCTCCATGATAAACTGTGACAGCCATTTAGCACACTATGGTATGCAATAATATATTTATTGATTTATGTTCACAGCCGGATCAACATCTAAAAGATGTTGCTCCTGAAGAGAATACCATGTCTGTATCTATGATTTATTACCCCTTTAAAAGATTTGATTACCCATTCAATATTTGGAGACCAAGCCTTTGAATCCTGAGCCCCATTAAGGGCAGCAGAGTGGAAAATACAGAAATGAGCCATTGGAAACAATCTACTGGGAATGTTTACTGCAAAAGTCCCACTTGAATTGATGGGAGCTATGGAGATCAGTTTGTTCATCTTAATTAGGTTGATCCAGAAAACTGTATCCATGGCTTATGCACCATGTTGATTTGTATATGTGTCCTGCCTGGCATCCAAATTATCTTGTTCTGTCTCAACCCACACTGGAACCATGTGACCATAATGGTTCCCTTGCCCTCCTCTCTTTGCCCTGTTGGCTCATGCATGCCCTAATTCCTCCCCCCCCCCCACCACCATTAAACTGTACCAAGCTTCAAGCTGCTCATCTGATGGGAGGTGACACCCACTCTCTTGGCCCCCTCTAATCCAGAGGATTTTTGGGTCACTCCGGGGGAGTCCAATTAAGGGAAACTGGAAACTTTAATCTCCCAGGCACGGAAAAAGGGCCATAGTTCTGGGAGGCTGAGGTGGAAAGAGCTACACAGCAAAGAAGGCAGCGCTGGGGGCACACCGCAGGGACCAAACCCACAACAGGTACTTTGGGTAGCTCAGTGGGTCTCAGGCCTGCAAGACAGGACCAACGATGCGACCACATTTCTCTGAGGTAGATGGGTGGATGGGATTTTCAGGGAGGCTCACAGACGCACGCTTCATGAGCAGCGCACAAGGGAATTTTTTAGCCATTTGAAAAACTGTGTTCACTGAGATCAAAGACGTTTTACTCATTTCCTAACATGCAACCCAACCCACCCATCCTTGAGATATCTCGGAGCGATGGTGTTTTGTTTGCCTGTACAGTGGATAAAGGAGTGTGCTCAGGGTTGTCAAGTCATGTCTTGGAGAAAGGCAGTGGGGCAGATTTACGGGAAATTCAGAGCTCCTCTTTCAGAAAGACTTAAGATTAATTTGAAAACTGCAATGCACTTTGCAGACTTTATTGTTCACAAAATGTGGTGATTTTATGCTTCACACTTGTCGGCAATCTTTTTCCGAGGAGTGATTAATCAGAAACACAGTCCCCAGCTTAATTGTATGTGATGTGAAACACATGGTGAGGGTGCAGAATATACACCCTATCCAAATATGTAGCCGTGCTCATTTCCAAGGTTAATAATTGACACACATACTGCTCTCAACTGGCACAAGGTATGATTGCGCTATTTTTGGGACACTTCTTTTATGTGTGCAGCCAGGGAATTTTTTTACTCTTTGTAAGTGCCTGAATAATATAGACCACTAATATAAAGACTGTCAGAGGTGGTGTGTGTAATTTTTGTCTACTATTTTCTTCCTTTGTCTATTATTCCTGACTGTGGTTCTCTGCAGATCAGAGACCATCTCCCCATTTTAGTCCTTATATTAATTATGTTGCCATAATATGCCTTGCTATCTTGCGTATTATTTCCCTCCAAAAAAGATTTTAGCTGCTTGTGGCATTATTACAACCTGCAACCTGTCAAGTTCTTGCCTTGGATCTAATATTGGGGCTTAAATACCTCAAAACAGCCTTCAAATAGGTTCTCTGTCTCTCATATGTGGGCACGGCATTTGGGCCTATATAGTTCAGGTGCAAATATTTCTCAGTTGTTAGTATTGTTAGTATTGTTCAGATAGAAGTAGCAAAGAAACAAGGCTGTATATGTGAACGCCCCTCAAAAAGGGAAGAGACAAGTCTGTGTGATGTGCCTAACAGGTGACTCTTGTGTTTTCTTTCTCTCTGACATGCCGAATGAGTCCTAGAAGGGTAAACCATAAACACCAGCTGAGGAAGCAATAGAACCAGCTCTCTGTGCCAGCTTCGCAGAGCCTTGAGTCAAGCTAAGTATCAACAAGGAGGGGACGCCCATTCTTTATTTCAGGGGCGACGTCCCTTCTGGGATGGACGGCGGTTGGAATACTCAGAGGTTTTTAGATTTGGAGTGGAATCGGAATTAAGCAGACCTTGTGGTTGATAAATGTTGGGAAATGGATTTTTCTGAATCTCCTTTCATGTCTCGGGCTTAGGGTCCTGGCTTGCAGAGTGAGGTGCTCAGAGCACTGCTTTGGTGAGCCTCTTTGACTGGGCCTTGGCCCCAGACCTCCTGGGCTCTCGTCAGGAATTCCGCTAGTTCTGAACTATTTACAGTTAGAAAAAGTTCACTACTAGCAGAACTCGGCCGCGTGCCCTGCACTCTTCAGGGGGTCAAGGTGCCAGAGTAAGGCTTGAAAAGGACTTCAGGGCGAGGCGTCCCACTGGAGGGCAAAGGGGCGCCCATCTCCCAGGCCAAGTCACATGAGCAACTTGTCCAGGTATGGGCCCCTTGTATCTTGAATTCAAGGCCCTTCCTGGACGGGTTGCTGTTCCTTCGCACAGCACAGCCCCTGTCGTGCAGAACGGATGAGAGACAGGGGCTCCGTCGGCTTCTTAAACTGCGAACCTCAATAACCGACCACCACAGTGGATTCAAAAGTTGCATCTCCATTGTATTTATTCCTGTAACCAAGGACCAGCATGGGAGAGCTATTCCATTAAGAAGATAGGAATTACAGAGAGGGGGGTGGTCAGGGGGATTATTATATATGTACAAATTTACAAAAACCACTGCCCTGCAATGCCTGTTTGCCACCTGGGGATGCTATGAAACAGGGATGAGGTTAGTAGCATATATATATCTGCTGTGTTCATCTGGTGCAAAGGGGACCTGCTTAGTCTCAAATGTATTAGGAAAGGCAAAGGCCATTCATCCCACCCGTCCTTTGAAACAGCATCCTCTGATCTGCATATTGTTGCATGATTGGACCCTCTGCATCTTAGATTCCATCTTACCCTGTTGCTCATTCAGCTCCGTTGCACTGTCTCCTCATTTTACAGCTACTTTCTTTCTTTCTTTCTTTCTTTCTTTCTTGATATTGGCAGGTGGGAATAATAGGAAAGGAGCAGAGGGGGAAATGTGGGGTAACCATACCCAGAAACATTCCCCTCATGAGTTTTCCCGAATGATTATGTTATGCCATTAGGTGCTTGCAGAATTATTTTCCTCTACTCTTTGGTCAGAGTATACAACGAATCAGGAGGACCCAGTTCCAATCTTGCCTCAGTCATGAACTCACCCAGTACCCTCCAGAGCGACCGTATTTCTCGGTCTCAGCATTGCTTTGGCAATTATAGATAATACCGGCCTGCCTCACAGGACTCGTGGAAGATTTTCTGAGGTGATGCAAGCAAAATGTTTTAAACAAGTTCACAAACGCTGTGTTAAGTGTTGCAGGTTCTTGTTGCTTGTATGGCTTTTCCAAAATAACTGCAAGTACTAAGAAAGAGATCCCCGAGGCCTTGTTATGCCTGCAAGAGCCCCAGTGAAAGAGACCTTCAGGAATGCAATGATCTGGAGAGGTATTTTGGACACATGCGCACACCTCTTTAATGGAAGGCTGGAAGGACAGCTTTCAAAGGGTGAGCAGCCTGTTGCCTTCATAGGATCCTGAGCTTTGGGCTGAAGTGTGTGCTTGTCGGAGCAACCCAGGAGTGCAGGGTGGGTCTTCTGCAGCTACCTACCTTTGCTCCAGAGGAAACGTGGCATTAATGATTCATGCCTTGTAAGAACCATTGTAGGCAAGTAATAACTGAGAGACACCTTGAATATAAAGCTCAGCTGAGTATGTGTGGCGGGTGAGGCTCCTCTTGCCTTATACTTCTGAAAGGCATGAGAGCAGCATTCCGAAGGTATTGCTATGGTGTCGTGTTCTTACCGCCCCCTGCTGGAAAAGAAGGAAATATGGAAGGAAAGAAATGGGTTGCAGTGTTAAAAGACAGGACTCTTTCCTTCCTGCTAGTTCTGATGTTGACCAGGAGGGACACTTCGCGGGTGGAGGTAAAAGTAGATGAATATATTCCCTGACGTCACAATCCGTTTGTCAGGCTAGCAATTCGTAGCACGCCTCATTGTCAATGCATAGACGCTGGAGCACAGACGACATTCATGTACCTGTATAACCCAGCTGCTTTTCCTTTTTACAGAAATGTCTGCTCTAGCAGATACAAGGAAGGCTGTATCAGCCAAATACCACTTCCATGAGATGAAAGACTTGGCTGTACCGGAATAGCTGCTACATGACTCCCCCTGATCGTGCCAACTATGGTTTGTCCAGCACGTGGGTCATCATTGCATTCACTTTAATGGGACAGAGATAAACAGTCCACGAGCACAACTGCCTCTAGTGCACCATTAAGTGTAGAGATTTGTGGACCAATGGCTGGTCTGTTGAGATATGTGGTGTGAATGGTATGCACAGTAACCAAATGCCTGTTGAGGGGTGGGGTTGGGGGGCGGGGAAGAGGAACTGGAACAGGCTACTTGCAGGAGTTATACACACCAGGAATATCCTGATGTGCAGGGCAAGAAGCAGTGCTGTACACAGAAGTAGAACGCCCTGGAGGTTGAGTGGGCATTGCTCATGGTTATGCTGGGGACACTTGGCTGGAGGACACTGAGGAGACCTGGGTGGCTTGTGAGGAACCTGAAACATCATCTTCATCCCCAAAGGGGCTTTTCCCACAGAAGACCAACTTCAGCATACAGGAGCGGAACTGAGAGAGAGAGACAGAGAGAGAGAGAAGAGAGAGAGAGAGAGAGTTAATTAGCAAGGTGAACGCCCAAGATACCTCTAAGGAGGAAGAGGAGTTTTCAGAGTCAGAGATACAAAAAATAGTACAATGAAGAATACCAGGGTTCTGGCTCTAGTAATCAGATTTTAGAGGTCAGTCTATATTTGCTTGTCTGCCCTGGTACCCTTTCACACTGCACCAAGGACATGGTGCCTTACCCAGTCCTCATTGTAGTTCTACATTAAGGCGGTTACTTCATGTCTGTTCTGTCTCTGTAAGTGTTGTGCTTCGGACCGGTACAAAAAAATGTTACTTCACGTCTGTCACTCAACTACTGAAATTTGTCTCGACCACGCCTCTGGAGCGGGATCAGAGCATGACAATACTGTACCTGGTGCTGGGTTGGGGTATTCTTTTGTCACGGTTTGTTCCCGGTTCCTGTTCTGAGACAAGGGACCGTGTGGTAACAACTGTCACGCAGCAACCAGTGACTACCTAGTGGTCAGCGGCTGAAGCATCATTCGACATGCAGCGCAAATGTTTATTAAAGAAAGCACTGAAAATTCGGTAGCATTCACATGTAAATCCCAGAAGACCAGTAAATCAAAATATCGAAAAAGTTTTATTTACAATATTTTAAAAAGGGTTAAGAAAGCAAGACAAATTCAGAATTTGTCACGTAACAAGATCGTGAAGTAACAGTTGTTACGAGACAAGTTATCATGACCGTGAGAAAATGGAAACAGGGACTGAACAGGTACAAAACCACATGATCACGTCCAACGCTGTCACGGTACAAAACTTGTTGCAGAACAAGGAAGGACGTGAAGTAACTGCCTAAGTGAAAGTACAATTCAGAATTCCCCTAACATCCTGCTGTGGGTGGGGGGCAGAGGTGGGTGAACAAAGGGCCTTTCAGAGGCACATGTTGACGACGACTACTTACCATCTCATTGTCAACCATTCCTAACTTTTCTACATTGCTTCTAAATTCATCATGAATGTCTTTTAGCTAGCTCCAGAGCTGGAGCTTATTGCCACCAGGACCACAACTGGGGGTGTGGGGGAGGGGAGGGCACGGCATGTGCCCCAGGTGCCACACTGGGTGGAGGGGCAAAATGACTAAACAGTATTTGTACTATTCTGTACCCCTCCTGATGGGGGATGGGAGCAGAATCCATGTTTGCACCAGGTGACACAGACCTTAAGTTATGGCCCTGCTTGCTACATATGGCCAGTAAGGGGTTCCAGAGCCATGTTATATATATGAATGCTGACAATATAGCCTAAGGAGAAGGATGCTAGAGGCAGCAATAATGTAAGGGAGAAATGTTCACACATGTAGCAAATGTTCACACATGTAGCAAGGATAGGGCTCTCTTATAGTTGGTGCCAAATCCTTAACCCCGGGGAGTTGGGAGTGTTTGGGACAAATCAGAACACGTAGAACAGCACATCAAGCTGCCGCAAGATGAGTGAGGGCCAGTGGGCAAGAGAGATGGGGTAGAATGAATCCCTCACCCTTCCTTCCTGCCCAGCCCAGCTTGGCCTCAACTGCTTCCTATCTGTACTGACCTGCTTGTTCATGAACACATAGATGACGGGGTTGTAAACCGTGGAGGCCTTGGAGAAGACAGAGGGGATGGTAGCCAGGCGAACATCAAAGGGCTCCCCACGGTGTGTCACTATCCAGAGTGCAAAAGAGGCATATGGCATCCAGCACACCAGGAAACCCATTACCATCACCACCACCATCTTGGTGACTTCTCTCTCAGCCTTCTGCGTTGTGGCTGACTGCTCCTGCTGCTTAGCAACCTGATTGGGGGCAGGAAGATGAGAAACCATGGGTGAAAGGCACTGAAGCCCAGCTGGCAGAATGCACACAACACAAGGGCCACCATATTGATGTAACCGGCTTGCACCTTGGTGGTGACAGGAAACTGGGAACAAGAGCATAGAGACTGGTGTATTGGGTCAGCCAACCAAGCACAGATAAACTGCATGCATACATGCAAATAGGGCTTCTGCTGTGACATAATCTTCTGCAATAAAAGACTGGCTGTTTGCAGCCATAACCTTTGTCCCTTATGATGGAACCTATTATGTGTGGAGGTAACATCCTAGCTAAGAGTAATAGAAAACATGATTCCTCTGATTAAAACTAGGTTGTTCCTACCTAGAGTAGTACCAAAAGATGGCATTCAACATTTTTTTAAACCACAGAGACCGCATAACCACCACTGATCATGCTCTTACGACTTCCATGACATTCAGTATGAAAATTTTCTTCCCTGTAGTTCGACATTTTGACATATTCAATACAATTTGTTTTATAAGCCTCAGTGAAATCAAGGAGAATGCCTCTGCGGTGATTATCCCAACAATAAACCCTAGCTCCCTCCCCCTACCCTTCACTTGTAATTCCTTCCATTTCTTTTCTCCATTGCAGTTTCTGCAATGACAGAAAGAATCCAATGGAGGAGGGGTGGCCCTGGGCGCAGGCCAGCCACTGCCACGGATTTGCATGTGCTGCTGCGCATTTAGACAGGTGCTCTGTGTGTATGTGTAAGTATGCACACGTAGTCATAGCACACAGATATACCTGCCACTGGTGGATGCAACTGCTGGTGTAGCAAAGTACTGCTGATTGGCCTTCTCTTATATAAAACAGAATAACACAAGGCTTCCCCTCTCTCGTTCTTGCGTGAGACTAGACAGATGTACCCTTATTCCTTGCTGATCTCTCCTGGCTAAAGTTGATGTGGCATATATGAATGTTATAGGTCTCTAGTGTGTTTGGGCGAATGTTAAGCATTCGGAGGGGGGCTGTTTCAGGAGGGGGAATTGAGCCACGTCTTATATTCCTCATGTAAAACTTCCTTCTGTCCTGCTGAAGCTGCTACTAATTCCACCAGAGCAATGTTTGTTAGTCCCGAAGGGAGATAACCCTCCCAGAGTTGTGGAACAGCAGCATTCAAACTGCCTGCTTGCCAGGGGCGTATCAGGGTGGTGGTGGCAGAAGGGTACATCTGCCCCAGGCGCAGCAATCTGAGGGCGCCTGCAGGGGAAGCAGGAGGAGGAAGCCGTGTGACTTCCCACCACCCAGCAGTTCTCCTTTCCCCTAAGGACTGGTGACAGCACCCCCTCCGCCGCAGCGCACCAGGCGAGTGGCGAAGCAGGCAGGCATGCCGGGGTGTGGTGGCCGTGAAGCCCCCCTCCTCTTCTTCGCCTTGGTGGGAGATGTGTAAGGCACACATGTACTACTGCGCAGGCACGTACACACATGCACACGCACCCACCCCACACCCGCAGGGTTCAGCCCTCTGTTGCTGGCTGGGTGCAATGTAGGGGTGGGGGGCAGGAAAGCCAAAAATAAATAAATGAATGAATTTTGTCCCCAGGTGCTCCAAATCCTGGCTACGCTTCTGCAGCCCACCCCCATATTCTGTAGCCTCAGTTCTCATAGGAATGCGGACGGCAAGTCTCACAGATACTGTTTGCGTTCATGCGTCGGCACCACTCCTACCTGGGTTCTTCTCCAGAAGGATTCTGCCCAGAGCAGAGGCTGGTGGTCAAGAGTGTTGCTTCGGGAAACACTGACCTGAGTTCAGACCTTTCAGAAATGCCAACAGCCTGTCCCCAGGAAGGAGGGTCAAGGAAAAGGATTTCATTTGGAAGGGTCCTATGTTAAATGCTGAATTCAAAAAGGTTATGTGATAGCTGGGCCAGGAAATCCAACACTCTTTCTGTAGTACAAAGCAACACTGGACGATCCTAACATCTCCTCCCCAGGGGCACCTCTTCAACTTTCACTGTGACACACCTGCCCGTTTGCATTCTGATGGCTCTCCTTTTTTAAAAAAAATCTTTCGCAGAGTGGTGGCTCATAACCGGAGGATGGGAACGGAGGGGAGGAAGGACAGGTAGTACTTACAGCCCGCAGAGTGAGGAGCAGACGGCCGTATGAAAAGACAATAATAAACAGTGGCACTCCGAAGCAGAAGCAGAAGAGGAAGAGCACGTAGGACTCATTGTTCCATTTGTTGTTTGTGGTGTACCAGTCAGGGCCACATGAGCACTGCAGCCCCTCCGGAATATATCTAAAGAGGTTAGAATAAGTATTTAACATGTGTCTTGTTTCCACTGCAAACAGCTAAAAGCAGAGGGAAACTCTCCTTTTCTTCTACACACAATAAGCATAGCAAGGAAGGGGAAGGACTGCCTCACGCAGAAGAGTCAGGGAAACACAAGGGACTCCACACGGGCATTTCCACATAAGTGATCGATTACAGCCTTTTGCCTCTGTTGAATCCCAGATGAACCCACTCCCATGACCTCGCCCCAGCAGCCTTGACACAGCCTTCCTTCTGAGTACATACCTGCTCCAGCCAAACATGGGTGGTAATGCAGCCCCCAAGCCAAAGACCCAGGTGATAGCACAGCCAATGATGGCATGGGTGCCCCTGAAAGTGAAGTTTCCTAGGGGTTTGCAGATGACCAGGAATCGTTCAAAAGCCACCACTGCCAAGGACCATAAACTCACCATACCTGGATGGGAGCAAAGCAAGAAAACAGAAAGGTCTACCAAAGATCAAGCCTATGCAGCGGGGCAGCCATAGAAGATAATCCCATGTGTGTCATCATGTTTTTCTCCCAGCCACACTCTCTACTTTCCTTATTTGTTCACAAAGTGCATGTTTCTTAATCAAGCAGTCTCATGACGACGCTCTTTAATAATACCCTGGAATCCCCAGATATCCCCATATTCCCATGCCCCACCGTCTCAAAGCAAAATCCACCCATTTCCCCAGTTCTCTTTATCTTTCTTCCAGCTGCCTATAGACCCATTCCGCCCGTCCAGTCCTGCCCGTGCAACTGAATTTTGCTTACCCCCCAGAGTGGCAGAAAAGCCCTCTATTTGACAGGCCGTGGGGCCCAGGGCGAAGTACATCTGGGCAAAGCTGTAGAAGGAGGTGGTCGATCCAACGCAGACCACCAGCAAATTGGACAGCGCCAGGTTGACCAAGATGTAGTTGAGATGGGAGCGGAGCTTCTTATACTTGAAGGTGCAGAAGACTGTGAGGACGTTGATCGGCACCCCGGTAATGATCAAGAGGAACATGAAGGCGGCCATGCCCATGAAGAGCCCCGGGCTACCCAGATGAGTCTGAGGTACCAGAAAGGGACTGACAGCGGAAATGTTGGGAATGTCCAAGTGCATCGGGAGGAAAAAATCTTCAGGGAGTTCATCCTGAGATAAAGGCCGAGCTTTGTGCATGGCTGGGAGGAAAAGGGAGTGACGAGGCGGAAAGAGCAGTGGGTTTTCTGTAAAACTGGCTGGGTGAAGAGTACAGGGAAAAGGAGGAGACGGACCGAGAGGGTCCGCCGGGATGGGGTGGAGAGAGACAGACCAGAGGGGAGGCAGAGAGCTAGAACAGGAGGCAGCAGGCAGAAAGCATCAGAGCATCGGGGCTTCCCTTCACATCCCTTCGTCCCCAAGGTGGTGCGGAGTTACAAGCACTTGCACAGGCTGGGGTATCATGGCGAGTGATTAATAAATCTCTGAGTGGTCGTATGGGTCCCTTTTATACCTTAGGGGTGGGGTGGGGGGTCTTCTGGCATGACTACAACGGAGCCATCCCCCCCTCCCCCCTCGCAACATTCCTGTCGTCTTAATCGCTCTTAAGGCTGGAAAGCCTCCGCTAAGCAGAGCTTATCCTCAAGAACTGGAGAGCAGTTGCAGCCAAAGGGGCTAGGAAAGACGGGTTTAGCTGCTCGCCAAGCTGCTTTGCCGGGACCTAATCAGACAGTGGAGCCTGATTAACGACTCAAGTGGGGAGGAAGGCAGGTCAGATAATAGGAGAGGATAAGAGACCAAGCTGAGGGACACATGTATAAGTGGCCTTATTTCCTCAAGGTAGACCTTCCGGTATGTCACCGTTGGCATGTCACAAGCCGTGCTTGCTGCTCTTGCTTTCAAGCGCGTTTCCATTTAATTGAAACAGTTTGGTCCTGATGCACAATCCATTTTCTATGCTGGCGTAATACTCCCTCTCAGAGTGGCCCACCTGTGGACTTTTCCATGCTCTTAGACTGGTGTTCATTAGACCTGCTATGTCGACACCCATGTCTCTGTATCCAAGTGTTTTGCAAATGATGATTACCAAAGTGCTATGTGCCTGACTTTTCTGTTCACCCCTCTAAATACCTTAGTGGGACTATGTATTAGCCCCTGTTCAGTATAAAAACTTAATAACTATAAATGCCTGATGGACAGATAGGTGTGAAAAACAAAACCTTACCATGGGGCTAAATATAATTTAACCCACATCCTAGTCCATAGACTACTTCTAGTATGTATGATCAAATGGTTATAGTGGTCTTTCTTCTTGCTCGATGTGTCCTGTTTTATGTCTCCTACTTGTTTGCCCATTCCAGAAAAGCATTACAAATAAATAAATGAGGGTGCTGATGCTACTTATCCAGTCCACTATAGGTGGCTGGGTCAAAGACCAAGACCAACCAGCCAAAGACAAATCATTGTCTTATGGCACCAGTCTAATTAAAAGAGTTAGAGTATGACAATGTTTTTCTCTTTTTCATTGGGCAACTTGTTTTATTGCCAAGGTGGATAGGACATGAATTCCATGAACACAATTAACATATGAGTATTTTTTTTTAAAAAATGTAAGTATTGGTGGACTGTTGAGTAGGATCATAATTGCAAAGGTTGAGGAAGGCCTTTCTGTCTTTTGTCATTATCACAGCAGACTGGAAAAACTTTAAATTCCAGCTTCATTTCTAATGAAAGCCTTATGGACGCTATCTTAAAATGCCTAAAAATGTGGGATATTGGGATGGAAAGGCAGATCTTACTACGCCAGACATGGTGTTCTGAAAACATCATGTCTACCTTGGACTTTAATGTACATCCATAGAATTTGTTTCAATTAGAAATGGACAACAGTCTTCTTTTTCTATCCGTTCAGTTCCATCCGACTCACCGTCACTTTGTTGATCAATGTTCTCCATGCCTTTCTATCTCTTAATGCTTATTTCACTTCCATCATAATCACTGTAGTCTGCTTTCTGATGATGTCAAGCCAGCGAATTCTTGGGGGGGGGAATATGTCTTCTTTTACCACTGACCAATCCCAGCATAACTATCAGAGCTGCGCCTGACAGAGTCCCTGCCCGCCTTCAAGAAGGTCTTGAAGACCCACCTCTTCAGGGAGGCGTTTGGCGACCTTTCCAGTTAGTTTTGTGTGTGTGTGTGTGTGTGTGTGTGTGTGTGTGTGTGTGTGTGTGTGTGTGTGTGTGTGTGTGTGTGTGTGTGTGTGTGCTTTCATTGCATGGGTCTTGCCGCCATCTTCTCCCCCCGCATTAAGTATGCTTGGGTCTGCCTTTCTGTTTAGTGTTTTTATTACCTGTTTTATTGTTGTAAGCCACCCAGAGTTCCCAGTGGGAAGATGGGCGGGATACAAGATTAATAAATAAATAAATAAATAAATAAATAAATAAATAAATAAATAAATAAATAAAATTTTCTGAGTGAGTTGAAGGGCCTTTTCACATGACCCCTAAACTCCGCGGCAAATGGCTCCCAACTCCGGAGCTTAAAATTATTTCCCCACCAGCTCCGGAGTTTACAGATAATTAAGTGCGACCACGCCCGCCTAAGCGCGTCCCAGCACACTTCTCAGATACCTGCTCTCCGGAGGTGAAAATTCCTGATGCGGATATAACAGTAGTGACTGCCAGGCTCTTCTTGCTTCTGTTTGTTCTATTTTTGCCCCCCACCCCTTTAAGAGATCTGAATGCAGTGCCGGGACAGCAGAACGGAGGTAAGCGGCATTCTTTCTTCCTTTTTTTCTCCCTCCCCTCATGCAGCCAGCAGCCAGGAGTGCGGAGGGGGTGGGAACGCAGGAACAGCGACAAACCCCTAAGATCTCTGGTCCGAATTTAAGTGGCCAGCGGATCTTAGGGGTCGTGTGAAAAGGCCCTTGGCTAGCATAACATGGCCAAAGTATGAGCATTTTTGTTTGGTGAGCTTGGTTTTGGGCGATATTTTTTATTTCACTCTGTCTAGGATTTCCTTGTTGGTAATCCTCAGTCTCCAGGACAGTGATAGTGGTCATCTCCAGCACCACAACTTGAATACATATTTTTCCTGTCTTCCTCAAAGTCCCCAAGTTTCACAACCATACAAAGCTATTGGAAATAGGATAAAATTAACTAGTTTGCATTTGAGTGGGTGGCTGATGTCATTCTTCTAGAGAGTATTCATAAGGATCATTGCTGGTTTCCCAAGTACTATATACAGTATGTCTTCTCAACTGCAGGCTGCAGTCATCATTTGATTAATTTTAGAGCCAAGAAAGTTCAACTCCTTTATTACTTCAGTTACTACATTGCTCATCTTAACACCTACTTGCACATTTTCTGCTGTTGTCATTATTTTTGTTTTCTTGGTATTGAGGTACAATCAATGTTTTTCACTTTCACTTTTGTCTCTATTAGGGTTAGCCATTCTACATCTTTCTTATTTTCTACCAGCAGTGTTGTATCATTTGGATAATGAAGGCAGTTGATGTTCCTACTGCCAATTTTTACCTTAATGGCAGATACTTTCAGACGACGCCCAGGGTAGCCATGTTGCTAGATTTAATTTAGTTATATAGATGAAGTTAATTAATTAATTAATTAATAACCATTTCTGTGTGATGGAATATAGCCCTGACAAATGCCTCTTTCAATTTTGAACTATTCTGTGTCTCCAGAAGCTGTCCTTACTGTTGGATCTTGATCAAAGTACAAAGACTGCATCCATTGGATGAGGTGTGGTAGCAAACATTAATCATCACTAAATGCTAATTGAGTGGAATGGAATTCTTATACTTATTTGTGTAAAGTGGATGAATATAAAACAAACATAACCAGTGGGAAGATGGGCGGGATACAAGATAAATAAATAAATAAATAAATAAATAAATAAATAAATAAATAAATAAATAAATAAATAACTTTTAAAAACTCAGCACAGCATTGCAATGTTTCAAATAATAATCTAATTTTGCCTATAATTATAGTTGTGCATAGAAATCAGAAATTTGTGAAATAGCCATAAGAAATGAATAGTCAGAAAATTATGAGATGTGTTGGATAGAGTGGAACTAAACATATGCATGTAAAAGAAAAGAGATTTTGTGGAACAGAAATTTGATGGAATGGAATGGACTCATGAAAGTATGTGGCATAATATATTTGTTATTTTAAAAAGGTCCATAGGAACGAGCCTCAACAATTATGGATGTGCTGTGCATTAGGAAAATGCATGCTATGTTTATGCATGTGTTTTGTTTTTATTTTATTTGTAAAATGCATACATATTTTTGAAAAGCCAACAAGCAAGCAGTGAAATGGGACGAGTATGAGTCTAACTAGTTTCGAACAAACTGTTGCAATTTTTATCTCCAGAACTGATATCTTATTATGTTTTTCTTTCTTTTCCTATGTTCTCTGAGGTATATCTTAATTACAGTCTGTAATGTGTGCTTCTTAATACACTTGTCATATTCAGATGTCCCACTAAGACAGGATTCTGGACCACAGTGTAAACAAGAAGTATGAATGCTGGTGAATGCACACCAATTATTGCTGCTACATTCATCCTTTCACACAAACAGAAGAGGGACAGTTTGCATGGCTTCAGAGACTAGGACTCGGGGCAATGGTTTCAAACTACAGGAAAAGAGATTCCATTTGAACATTAGGAAGAACTTCATGACAGTTAGAGCTGTTCGGCAGTGGAATATGCTGCCACAAAGGGTGGTGGAGTTTCCTTCCTTGGAGGTTTTTAAGCAGAGGCTGGATGGCCCATCTCTCTGGAGTCCTGTGATGGGGTTCCTGCATGGCAGGGGGTTGGACTAGATGGCCCTCTAGGTCTCTTCCAACTCTATGATTCTATGATTCTATGATTTTATTATTTCCAGTGCTGGAATTATTCAGAGCTACAAAACATGCCAGTACTGGAAACTAGTGCTTTACTGATTTTGTGGATGTATTTAATGTTCAGATCTCAGGCTTGAACATCAGAGGCATAGCTAGAGTTTGGAGCGCCCAGGGGCAAAATCCCCCCTCCCCCCGCAAATATGTCTCATCCACCCAGCATGGCCCCTGCGCTCTTGCTCGTTCGCTCTGCAGGGGCCGAGGGCATGTGCCGGGCTCCTGGCGGGATGGGTGCGGCCTTTGCTCTGCCTGCAGTGCCGGGCAGGTGGGCGGTGGGATGTAGGAGGAGTGCCCCAACTGCAACGCGCAGGGAGGCCCCAGGCACCAAGGTCCAGCCCACCGAGGCCACATGCAGGCAGCGATCACCATGCCTCTTTCTGATGGAATCAAGCTGCCAGCCCCCCGAGTAGCCCCGGACCCACACCTGCTTGCCTGCCATCCCCCCCCCCCCCCCGTAACCCCCAGCCGAGGGGCACGCTCCCACCAGATAGTGCCTCTCCTCCTTTCCCCCAACTAAGTATTGCTAAGCCTTAGCCAGGGGAAAGGAAGACTGCTAGTGGGAGGAGCACGGCTTTCTCCTCCTCCTCCAGGTGCCCCCAAATTGCTGCACCAGGGCCAGATGTACTCCTCTGCGCCCTCCCAGATACGCCCCTGTTGAACCTAACACTAAGTGGTACAGAGTGGTTTTTTAAAAATGGATCTAGTATACCCATTCTTTAAAAGTTTCATTCCCCACTCCAAATATTACTGATCAGCTAACCCACCTCTGTAGCAAATCAGCTCTTTTTGGAGTTTCTGAGCCCCACTGCAAAGAAATAATTGCTATGTTGTTAAAAAAAGGAATGTATGTCTTCAAGGACAGAAAACCATACAAAGGAAGGAAGGAAGGAAGGAAGGAAGGCAGGCAGGCAGGCAGGCAGGCAGGCAGGCAGGCAGACAGACAGACAGACAGGGTTAAAGACGGAAGAGAAGGGAGAGGAAGGGCTGACCTCACTGTTAAAATACATTTGTTTATTTATTTTTGTATTTTTAAACCACACTGACTTTCCATCAGGAACTCTGGGTGGTTAACAAAAGCCAAACAAATAAGTAAACAGCAATTAAAACCAAGAAACAAGACATAGGCAAGAACAATACAATACAATACAATACAATACAATACAATGGTAGAAAAGTTTCTAGTAAAATTTTTTGTTGAAGCTACCTTTTAGAATTACAGAATGGGCAAATGTACAAACTTAATGCTCACATCCAGGGACAAAAGAAATTTGACAAGAGGTGATACTACGTGAATAATTATAAATGATATCCCCACCTTTAGATTTTATAAAACACACCAGATGAAAACAGCAACACAATAACAACAAGAGACAGAATAGTGAATATGAGGGAGAGGAACGTCTGGCCTCAGAATAATCCAAGGGCTCATTCCATGTTATAGATAAACAGGGGCAGAGATAGACCTCTGGCCTGCACAATTTGCTTTCATCTTTCACAACAAGGCTAAGGTTCACCCGCTGGAGTTAGGTACAGTGGTACTTTGTATAAAGGAATTAATTCATTCCAAATGAAATTCTGTTAAGCAAATTTTCCTTGGTACAAATTTCCCATAGGAATGCATTGAAAACACATCCCTAATTGCGACCATTTTTCTGTTGTACGGATTCACCCCATAAGCAATTCTGTGAAGCGATTTCCCCCTATCTCCGGAAATTTTTTCCTTTAAGCTGATTTTCTGTTAAAACACGCCGCTTGTTATACGAAGGTCCACTGGATTTAAAAAGTGACTTGAGGACAGACTTGTATTAAGAATTAAGGGAATAAACTGCCTCTCAGCAGCAATTCAGCCCAGGGCTTTTTCACAATTCAAATTTTATTCACTGTCTGGACTGGTGTTCCTTCCAAAGCATAACGACCCACTGAGAGCGGGGCGGGGATGCCTTTTTTAGTTGCTCTTGTGAAACCATTAGACGTCAGTAACTCTTGCTGACCTAGTGTGATTTATTAGTATATCCTGATCTTCCTTCTGCCCTCGCCCTGTATTAGAGCCTGAATATAGGTTTGTTCTTTTTTAGAAAAGCTGCTTTAGGAAAAGGAAATCTGCAGTGGAGAGTGGCGTGTTGGCTTGTGTGCTCTGGAAACAGGAGTGGAGACAACTTGGAGTACAGAGGTTGCAGGATGAGTGGAGAAGCCCCACTGGTGCAACTGTGTTGCTTGACATCTCTTCGGTCTTAAAGCTTTCTCTTTTAGTTGCAGTTAAAAGAGAAACCTACATTTATTGGGACTTTGATACAAGGATTTGCACATTGCATATACAGTAGCACCTTGGTTTATGAACATAATCCATCCCGGAAACTTGCTTGTAAATCATAACTCTTATATCAAAACAAATTTCCCGATAAGAAATGATGGAAACTCAGATTGTTCATTCTGGAGTCCCTGCTAAAACTCACAAAAGAAGTTGGCTGGAAGTCCACGTCCACAGCATGGTTTAGGTACCTGGCTGCAGAATCTGCTAGCAACAGGATTGTACTGTTGTGTTTATAATGTGACAATAATAAAGTGAAATTTGTAGACATATACCCACTTAACTAGTTGCCCCATGACTAGAAATTGTTTGAAAAATAAGAAAAGATGTTGAAAACAATTTAAATACAAATATAAATACTGTATAAAGAAAAATAAAACAAACCCCTAGGATGCACTCTCCTTTGAAAATCTTCGTGGCTGGTCCAAGGGAGACTTCCCTTCCTCTCTCCCAGCTCTGCCTTTGAGGCTGGCCTGAGATGGAGCATTCCAGACAATCACCCACAATCCAGCAGATGGGGAGAGAGAGAGAGAGAGAATGAGAGAGAGAGAGAGAGAGAGAGAGAGAGAGAGAGAGAGAGAGAGAGAGAGAGAGAGAGAGAGAGAGAGAGAGAGAATTGGCTCACTTGTGATCATGGGATCTGCTCCAGTGCTTGCATATCAAGACATTCCTTGTTGATCAAAATAAATTTTAGAAATGTTTGCTTGTCTTGCAAAACACTCTTAAACCAAGGTATTACTGTAGTTAATTGTCTTCCATGAGAGTAATTTTGTCTCCTTGGGCTGCTGTGCTGTGCTCTTTTGTGTTCCTTAGTGTGGAAGTTGAGATCTACTATGGGGCAGAATGGAGCTTTTACAATGGGGGTACTTCTGCTATGGAACGGACCCTGCAGGGAAACCTACCAATCTCCTTTACTGCCTCCTGTCCAACCTTACACAAACAAATCTCAAAGCACTCACATGATCTTAAACAGTGGCTGTTTAACTTATTTAGTTCATGGGTTTGTCAACAAAGGCTGTTTTAGAGCAGCCTAAAAATGGCTTTATTTTGCTTGGGGTTGGGCAGAGGTCTGCCGGGTCATTTGATGTGAGCCTCATATCCAATTAGCATCATGGACCTCAAGCATCCGTGTTTGGCCTGGCCCTTTCTGCTGATAATTTCCCATCTTGTGAAGTGGAGGAGAGACACTTCATAGTATTTGCAAATTTAGCATGGATCATTCTGAGTACTTGGCTAAGATGCTTCAGGTTGGAGGTGCAGTTCCCCATTGTACCTTCTGGGAGATGAGCCTTGAACAAGTCGCATAGTCCCAGAACACCTTAAAAAGAAGTACTCCATACGTAGAACTCTCTGGGTAGTCACCATCACTTAGAATCAAGTTGATGGCACATTGTTGCTGCTGCTGCAGTCATAACCTGTGAGTTTATCTGGAATTTGACTTGAGTCATAGCAACTATGACTTGAGTCATAGCAACTGGACTTCTTTCCTTGAGAAATTGAACGTTTTGCTACTCATCCAGCTAATGAAGCTGATCAAGAAAAGAAGTCCAGTTGTCATGACTCAACTTCCAGATAGTCATAACCTAAGGACCAATGCTATAACATTAATTTAAAGAAGAAAAAGATGTAGATGTACTGAAAAACATAAAAACCCACTCCGTATGTGTATGCACAGTTGAACAAATTGGGTTTTCCTAATGGAATTGCTGTAGCTGTCCAATTTGCAGGAGTCAGCACAGCAGAGGCAAAGAGGATGGTTTGCACTGAGCTCCAACAGCAGAAGATGCCTTAAGGTGATAATAAGGTGCTACTTGGCAATTGCCAGCTGCCTTTTTATTTAATTCTCCTAAATAAAACAACAGTGACAGTGTGATCCATTGTGGAGTGGAAGTCTTATTTATTAAATAAACTGTATGGAAACTAGGGGCACTCAGTTGATGGGAAACGCCACCCCCATGAGTGTCGCTTTACTTCGGCTCAGACAATCACACTGGGCAGAAAGAGATAAAAACAATGTCAAACTGATAGGAACAAATGTAAACAGCTCTCCTGCCTGAACAAAAACAAACAATGCCCCACTCAAAACTCACTGCTTACCCGCAGTGAGTTTTATGTCATGTAGTTACCGGATTTTAATTTACATTAATCTGTGTCCAATCTGACATAGATTTCAGGATAAATGTCCAGTGTAGCAACCACCTAAGTCTGTGGGCTACTGTGGGTGTAATCTAACATCTCTGTATCACAAGATGATACAATTGGCAATGATCTTTGAGAATTCGTGGACCATTGGCAATAATTGAGATTTCCTGAAGAACAGGGGTAGTCCCCATAGATTAGAGGAGGGCAAATGTTGTCCCCATCTTCAAAAAAGGGAAAAAAGAGGAATCAAATAATCACTGCTCCATCAGCTTGACATCTATTCCTGGAAATATTCTAGAGCAGATTATTAAGCAGACAGTCTGTAATTATTTAACAAGCAATGCTGTCATTACTAGAAGTCAACATGGGTTTCTCAAAACCAAGTCATGCCAGACTAATTTTATCTCTTTCTTTGATAGAGTTACGGGCCTGGTGGATGAGAAGGATGTTGCTTATCTTGATTTCAGTAAGGCCTTTGATAAGGTTCCCCATGATATACAGTACTTGCAAATAAGTTAGTAGAACGTGGGATAGATAGTGCTATTGTTAGTTGGATTTGTAATTGGTTCACTAATTGTACCCAAAAGGTGACCATAAATGGCATCTCCTCAGCATAGAGAGATGTTAGTGGGGTGCCCCAGGGTTTTGTACTGGTGCTATTCAATATCTTTATTAATGCCTTTGCAAATTATACCAAATTAGGAGTGGTTGCTAATTCCCTAGGATAGGATAAAAATCCAAAATGACCTTAATGGATTAGAGTGCTGGGCCAAAGCTAATAGAATAAGTTTCAACTGAGAGAAATGTAGAGTCTTGCATCTAGGAAGAAAAATATTAATTTCATAGGATGGGAGATACCTAGCTGGAAAGTAGTACATGTGAAAGGGATCTGAGAGTCTGGGTGGACCAGAAATTGAACATGAGTCAGCAGTGTGATGTGGCGGCCAAGAAAGTCAATGTGATTCTTGGTTGCATCAACAGAAGCATAGTGTCTAGATCAAGGGAAGTGATAGTACCATCTGCAATTCTGCTCTAGTCAGACCCTACCTGGAGTACTGTGTTCAGTTCTGTGCACCTCAGTTTATAAAGGATGTTGACAACCTTGAATGGGTCCAGAGGACGGTGACCAGGATGGTTAAAGGTCTGGAAGAAATGTCTTACAAGGAGCAGCTTAGGGAACTGGGAATGTTTAGCCTTACAAAAAGGAGGTTGAGATGGGATATGATAGCCATGTTTAAATATTTGAAAGGATGTCATATTGAAGAGGGCACAGGTTTGTTTTCCATGGCTTCAGAGACCAGGACTTGAAAAGAGTTTCCATTTGAACATTAGGATGAACTTCCTGGTGGTTAGACCTGTCCAGAAGTGGAACATGCTGCCACAAAGGAGGGTGGTGGAGTCTCTTTCTTTGGATGGCCATCTGTTGGGAGTACTTTGATGGGGGTTCCTGCATGGCAGGGGGTTGGCCTGGACGGCCCTTGAGGTCTCTTCCAACTCTATGATTCTATGATTCTATGATACCAGTCTGATCACCCAGAGCATCTCTCTTCTATTACATCCCAAGGAAGCATATTGAGAACAAGGATCTAATATCCAACCTTTCCTTTCTTCTTGCTCAAATTAGTCTTGCAGTCTCTTGCCTAAATGAAAAGACACTACGGTAGTGTCAAAAGCGTGTACTCTTTCCATTTTAGGTTGGCCAAATAAAGCAATGGCTCCCAACCTTGGGTCACCCAAGTGTTCTGGGACTGCAAGTTCCAAAACTCCTGGCCAGCACAGGTGACAGTGAAAGCTTTTGGGAATTTGCGGACCAAGAACACCTGGGTTACCCAAGGTTGGGAACCACTGAAATAAAAGTTTCTATTTAGTATAACCTCAGAAGCACCCTTCTTTTCCTGTGTTCTACCTGAATTCAGACAGCTCTTTGGGTGCACATTGAACACATGCTTTAAATATTCCATTGCCATGTCAATTACCTTGCAGTTATACTTCCTCGAGTTCTGTACAGTGCTCTTTGTTTCCGAGTTTTCGGCCCTGGTCTGCCAACCTGCTTAATGACCCTACACTAGGTTTCTCTCATCACAACCCTTCCTAATTTTTTCCTCCGTCCTTGACACTTTTAACCATTCTATTCCCCCCCCCCCTTTCCTCAGGGTGTGCATATGAGTAGAGGGGATACATCCCTGACCTCAATCCTGAGATCCTCTTGCTCTACTTCTTGCTGTTGGCATCCTTCCTGTTCCCTACCAACTGTGGAAAGGGGGTGGGGTGGAATGGGACGGATCATGCTGTGGGACTGATGAGAGTTGCTAAGCCTAATTCCTGACCCCTCTAGCTCAGCACTATAGGACAGTAAAGTAGGCCATGAGGAAATAAAGGGTGGGCACTGGAAAAACAGTTGAGGTGGATGAGTTAATGTGAGGGTTGATACATATGGCTTGGCACTGACCGGAGAGGATGGCGGTCTCTTCCCCAACACCCTTTCTTGTTCCTCTAGTTTCCAATCCAAACCGAAACTCATTCCTGTATGCTCACCAATAAACCATCTCTTACTCTGTCTGATATTATTGTCTTATAAAGTTTCTGATGGCAGTTTCTGTTGGAGGGATCCTTTGCCATTAGAGAACATATGCTGATGGAGAGGAAATGGGGTCAGTGCAATGCTCCTGTTTTCTGCAAGAAGAGAATTCTGGCCCAACGAGTACTGCTGAGCACCTTGAGAGCATGCCGTGCCAGCGCCCTGATTGAGGGCAGAATGTGCTCCTGATTTAGCTGTTAATTCCTTTTGTCAGAAACATTATGATTTGTGCTTTCAACTATTCCTCCTTTACAAATTAAGGCATTTATATGAGTCTCTGAGTTGTGAAATATCTATTTATCCAAGGGATGGCAAAACTGAAGTAGAACTAGCAGGGTGAGATAGTTAAAGAAGGAAGCTTTTCGGCTTATGCTGATGAGAGACACCTCTTCTTCCCTCTCTCTCATCTATGCCCCTTTCCATAACTCTATTAATAATTTGGGGGCAACGAAGAAACCCCAAAAGGATGCATGTTCACTTGTCAATGCATGCCTCAACATAACTGACAACAAAAACCCTACATCTTAGTCAATTCTATATCTATCTTATTGTAATGGAAAGGAACAAAGAGGAACGGGAAAAATTGTTTTAGCAAAATAACATCCCGCCCAAGAAAACAAAAGCTGACTAAATAAGCCCAATGAAAAAGTAATCAGGAGTTAAACCTACTGATTCATTAAGCACTTGTAAACATGAAACTTTCAATTAACATTAGGAAGGATAACTGAATAATGGGATTTTGCTTTCTTATTTTAAAAATACATATCCAGATTTCACCATCAAATAATAAGGCACTTTCTTTTTAAAAATCATAAAAATAAATAAAATGCAATGGGTCAAACCAGTTGGTGTAGCTATGCCAGTGAAAAACTGATGATAGGGTGTATACTGGTGCTTAAACATTTTTCCCCTCATATCTTTTCCAACTCCCATGTAATCCCTTCCATTGTGTGGGTGCTATAGGACAGGACAAAGAGGTTTTTAATTTTGAAAAACTTCCCCTGCAAGTAACATATCTGTGAGCTGCAATTTGTGGTAATTAAAGACTTCCACATGATGAAAAAGGATTACAGGGGAGTTGGAAAAGCTTAGGGATAGATATAGGAAATATTTAGTTACCAAAATTGCCCCCTTGATGAAATTATCAGTCTTCCACATAAGTAGTTATTCCAACAGGATTTCAGCAGCACCAACCAACAAACAAATTTTTTTCACATCATCAACATCAATTAAATGCAACAAAATTAAGCATTTAATAAAACAATTCAGTATAATAACTGATTGTGCTTAGTGCCAAACCTACAATATTTACATGTCTGCTTGACTTGTAAATAATAATAAGAAATATTTCACCTAGAGGATCATTCTAGCAAGTGACTACCAGCTACCTTAGGTGGGTTGCACTATCCTTAAAGTATTTCTCTATTTGGTGCTACTCCCTGTACTAGTGTCCTCCCTGCCTACTCAAGCACTTTTTAATAGCTCGAGGTATGTTTTGCAAAGCCCATTTGGTTAGCTGGCTATGCCCTTAAATGAGGAAATCAAACCTCACTCCTGTTCTAGTCACCTCCAGATTGAGCTACTAAAACATGAAATGAAGCTATCCACTGAGAATAGTTCAGAAACATCTGCTCGTCTAGGACACGACTCAAGTTTTCTGGTCGATGATGGAAAATCAGAGGTTAGATCCATGTAAATGCTAGCAGTTACCTACCTGCTTCTGGGCTCAATACGCTGACTTAGAGAGCCCTATAGGTAAAGATAGCCTGCGACCAGTGAAATCCCCAGATCCACCTTCTCTCATTGGGTCCCTCTAAAGAGGCCCTCCTGGATGTGCCCCTTTCATCTGAGGTGCAGTGAACTGGGATACGGGAAACAGAATAGTTGAAAAAAGGCATCACGACACCTAGCCTGTTGAACAGCTTGTTGAGAATTACACTTGGTTCTTTGGCTGCCTACTTTTCAATTAGAAGTGAAGACAGTTGTATTCCAGTGTAAGTTCTATTAATTCTGGCCCTTCTGTTTAATTCATTTTAACTGTGGCAATTACTTCAGCTGCACCTAATATGATTATGTATCTACTGTTCATGAAAGCTTACACCAAATAAACCTTGTCTCCCCTTTAAAAAAAATCTTGAGACACCTTGGTATTACGTTAGTACTGTACAGTATTTTATTGGACATTCATAATTGTGTTTTTATTTATTCTTGTTGTGAGCTGCTTTGAGCTCACTTATAATAAAATGAAGGATTTTATTCATTCATTTATTTGCAGCAAACAAATAAATACACTGGTTTTTCAAGTTAAAGTGTGTGACTATAAGCATTAAGTCTGCAATATAACTGAAAATCAGTCAGAGATATGAAGTTGGAAAAGTATGGGATTCAAGGTGATAGGGACACTGGCTGCACTCCGAGGAGGGCGGGAAGATGCCAACTTTTCTTCCTAGCATGGATGCTGTTCTTTAAGGGGCTGCAATAGGTAAATATTCATCAGGTGAAAATATCCTCATCATTTCTCATTGGAGAAATGCTTCATCTGTTGCATTTCAGTCTGTTGTACTACTGACAAAAGGCGAGACAGTCCTAGGAAGAAAAAGAAACAAAGGTGATAGATTGAAGCCCATTTGACTCCGAGGAGAACAGAGGAGGTTGTGACAAAAAAAGGCTTGGATTATCCTTTTCAATCCATAGTGTGTGACAAAGAACAAGGGAAGAAATTAAATGTGAGGGATTAGCACACAGTAGCTGTCCTGAGTGAAATTAAAGGCCCAACACATCCCTATTTAACACTTCCAAAGAGGGATCCAAGGTGGGCAAAAACGAAGCAGCGACAACAGACAGTAAGGCCTTTTCAGGGGGAAAAGGGGGAATTTGGTATTTATGCATACTGTATCAGAGTGTTGTACAATTTAAAATTATGGATGTATAAAATATAGGTAAAATTAGAAACAAATTAAAACAATAAGATAATTACACTATTTCAGACCAAAAGAAGGCTTTCTCAATAGCATTATCTTAGCTATTTGCTAGATCTTCTTTTGTATACATGTATACAGTGGAGGCCTCACGTCAGTGTCCAAAGTGATCCTCGGCATTGGAGGGATCATCAGAGGAGCAGGAGATAACTTCAATGTACCACCAATGTCGGTGATGGTCAGGGCGGTGTCGATATTGAGGTGGTAACTCCGAAGGTGAGGAGTCACAGACATAATAAGAACGATGTTGAGGGGCTCGGTATCAGGATCTCGAGTGATGAGATGGTGGAGTCAGTTCATCGACATCATAGTGGGTCTGAAGTCGAACTCACTTATGTTAAGGCATGCAAGAGTCTTTACGCTCAACATCGACATCGGAGAGAATTTCGCAAGTTAGGGGTTGAGAGCACTTGTGCCTGTTGTGAGGAGCCTGCTCTTCGTACTCGATGTTGAGGTCAAAAGAGCATTTCTGAGATGGAGGCCAAGGGGGCTTGTGCCTGGTTGGGACCTGTGCTCCGCGATCAACACCGATGTCGATAGAACATAAGAACATAAGAACATAAGATATCTGTCTCCTGAACACTCAGGAGTAGGAGGTCGAGGATGCTTTTGTGAGACTGTGGAGGTGGTCCGTGGTTTCAGGGTGCGGTCCTCAGTATCAGACCAGGTTAGGTCCATGTTAGAGCTCGGGGATAGCCCGGGACTCATAGTTGGCACTGGTAGTAGAGTAGTTTGGCCGTGTTGAGAGTCACCCCAGCTGCGTGAGTGGCAAGATGTGGAGGGAAGCGCCTGTAGATTTCAAGGTGGAGAGACATTGGTAGCAAGACATTGAGATGTGCTAGATGTAGAAGATGGTCTCGGCATTGAGGGGTCAGCAAAAGTATTCTGGGAGCTCGGGCTCAAAGAGGTTGACTGAGCCTTCTGATCTTGAGATCCAATTTGGTTGTGGAAGAAGAGGTCTTTTTCTTCTTATTAGAGGTAGCGGCTGATGCCTTGGAAGTTGGTTTAGGTGCTTTGGAAGATGTAGAGGGGTCAGAGTGTTCTGAATGGTCTTGGAGCTCCATAGGGCGCAGGGATTTTTCCCACAAAAAAAGCACGAAGTTGTCTAAGCCGCTGTTTAAGAGCAGGCTTTGTAAGGCGTTTGCACTGTAGGCACTGGGCTGGTTGATGGGTTTCACCCAGGCAGTAGAGGTAATGGTTGTGGCCGTCCGAAACAGGAATCTTATTAGGACAGGCCACATAGTGTTTAAACAGTCCCGCGGAGGCTGTAAAATGGAGGGGGGGGGGAAATAAAGCAAACTCACTCGAGGAGGAGATCGGAATGGATCAAGATGGTGAAAAATAAAATAAAGTAAAATAAAAAAGCCAAAAAGAGAGAGTGATACACGTAATTTTTTTCAATTGGCAGGAGCTAACGAAGTGCTGACCATTTGCAGCAGTGGCAAAAAAGGAGCTGAAGATAAGCGCAGGAGACCAGGAGCATGTGCTGTTGGTGGAGGAGGTCCTATACCAATGAGGAGCTTGCAGCTTCCGGTGACTGTGCGCAGGCACAGAACACTCCCATATGTGTGCATTCACAGATGCCCATGAAGAAGAATATATTTTACTGCATTTTGGGTTGCAGTCTGACTTATGTATTTGCCTACAACCATAGTTTATTTTTCGTATATTTACACATTTGTGCCTACAGTTTTCCATAGCTGTACTACTTTTATGTTTTTTAGAATGATTCTCAAGTATTTTATGCTTATGGAATATAAAAGCAATGTAGATAAATAAACATTGTGGAATGGGACAAGTTGATATTGCCTAGAATTATTGCTTCATTGAAAAGACTTCATACTCAGATGAATTTTGATATGATTATCAGTGCTTGTCCAGTTTCATTCTGGAATTAATCATTAATTGAAATAAAAATATCCTTAGAGAATTCAAAGTTCTGTACGTCTCATGAGGGGCATGTTCAGGCATTAGAATCTCTTATTGGACAGGTCACTAAGAGAATATTGAGTTTCATTTGCCTTTGGAAAAGAAGAAAGTATAGACATCTTTCTTCTACATAGATTATATGAATTCACCTTCCATTCTTGAATTTTGTACTATTGAATAAGACAGAATGCTTCTCTCCATCTGCTTCTTTGCTATCACAAAGAATGTCAACATTGGCCCAGACAGCTGATGTGAATTATGGACTGTGGATTAAAGGGATTCAGAAGAGACAGAAGTAAAAGTTTTGACCAAGTCAGAATGTATTTCTAACTATATATAGGAAAGGTGCCTTCTGTTTTAGAAGTAAGGACAGGTTATCCCTCTTGAAGATGTTAGAGGTGCTAACTAACTCAGTATGGTTTTCTTTCAAACTACAATTGATGCAAGTCTAATCAGTATATGGATTTCCAGAGTAAATATTCTGTCAGGACAACTGACCTTCTCTAGATGCATATGCTCCTCTTCATAGATGGAACTATAATAGGATAACAGTGCCCTCTGCTGCAATTTTGTTAGACAGAAAGGCAAACTAGACATTAGACAAAACCACTTGTAACTGAGCAATGTGTACAGTAGTGTGCGTGCATGTGGATACGCGTCTATATACACTCACTACACACCAGCTTTGGGAGGGCAGAAATTTGAGAAGTAAAAAAGCCAGGAAAGTGGTGGGGGGGGCTCCTTAATGATTTCTATGCTTATTGATTTTAATTCCTCAGACTAATACTTTTCTATTCCTTCCCCCCACCCCACTGCACTGTTCCACTTCAGATGTGTACAAAATATGTATTTATATACTGCCCATTCAACCTGAGAGCAACTTTCAATGGTGATTTGGACCCCTGTGGCATTTTGGGGTGGCAAATGCTGTTTGGATGACAAAATTGCAGAAAGCAAAAAGTTAAAGTTATTTCTTAATTCTCCCCTCCCTTTCATTTAAAACTGGAAACTTTCAGATTGCTTTTAATTAAAAACAAATGAAAAGTCAGGACTTTGTTGTGGATGAATATGAAACCAATCATTAGTCTCTTATAGAAGGGTAGTCCTAAAAACCAGCATCTGATTTACCCAAGAAAATAACTATACTATTTTTCTTTGCTATTATCTGAAACCAGGAATTCTCAAAGTCCCAAATCCTGATAGGGTCTATTTCTAAACAACAGTGGAATACAGTATCTATAAGTAGATACAGTATCAGGATTTGAATCTGGCTTTGAATTTGAACTTGTTTGTAAGTCTAAGTATGCATGTTTGACGGTTTGGTGTATGAATGTGAAGTCAACCATAACTCAGAAGAAATGTTTCATGTATACTTTTTTGCTTTTTGTATTTTTGTGTATTTTATATATTTTGCTTAGAAGGAAGAGATAATTACTGAAATACAGTGGTATCTTGGTTTAAGAATGCCTTGGTTAACAAAAAAATCAATTTAAGAAAAGAAATTATTGGAAATGGGGGTGCCTTGGTTCAAGAAAAAATTTCAATGGAATGCCCTGGTTTACATTTATTTTTCATAAGTCATTAAAAGTTGTTGTGTGATGTTTGCATGACAAAAAGAATGGGAATGCCTTGGTTTAAGAAAATTTCAAATGAAATGCCATGGTTTGCCTTTTTTAAACCTCCAAAACAGATTAATAGGTTTTTAATACATTTACAATTTTTTCAAAATTCAAAATGGTCCAGAGAATGAATTAATTACTTAAACCGAGGTACCACTGTATTGGGGGGAAATTGCATGGTTTGTATAGAAAAATATACCCCCTCATTTTGCAATCCTGCCAGAGCCAATGCTTTACAAAAGGAAATGGTCCCTTTTTTCTCAGAGGGGCAGAGAATAAAGAAAAATAAAAAGAACCCCAGCAAAACTAGACAAGCCCTGGAGCAGGGGTCCTCAAAGTTTTCAAACAGCGGGCCGGTCCACCACCACCCAGACACTACTGGGGGCCGGATCACAGTCCAAAAGCAGCTGCGGAGGTTGGCTTGCTCACAAAACAGGGGGTAGGTGTGGGGGTTGCAATTGGTCCCAGGGGCCGGATTCAGGACCTGGGGGGGGGGCGCATCCGGCCCCAGGGCCTTAGGTTGAGGACCCATGCCCTGGAGTGTTCCTCATTTGTTGCTCTGGGTCTCTTGCATTCTATCTGACACTTATCCACAAGGAGCTGTCCAATGTCCTGATCCCACAAATCTCTCATCTTTTTGCAAGATCATGCCAGCACCCCATAGGCTCCTGTTCCAGAACCCTAGATTTCATTTACCAAATGATATGCCCAAAGCACATCCGATCTCGCTTGATTTCGTAAGCGAAGCAAGGTCAGGCCTGGCTAGTTCCTGGATGGACGACCACCAGGGAATACCAGGTGCTGCAGGAGCCTGGAGTAGGAACTGGCAAGCTACTCCAGTATTCCTGCCAAGAAAACTCCATGGACATGGAGTCATGAAGGGTCAGTCATGACTGTAATGACAACACACACACACACACACACACACACACACACACACACACAATTTTATTTGCCCTCACCAAATGAAAACCTCTGGATACTCTGAAATTCCCCAATTTTTACTATGCATAAATTAATGACAGGTATTGGAGGACAGCTATGCATAAATTAATGACAGCTATTGGAGGACATTCTTGCAAAAAGGCAATTGCGGTGGGAATACCTATATCAAATTTTGAGTTATGAAAAGGAAAACCAACAGCAAATTGCAAACAAGAACCAGTTACTTACCGGTAAAGGTGGTTCTTCGAGTGGACCTTTATGAAGTCACATGGATGAGATTCATAAGAACATAAGAAGAGCCATGCTGGATCAGGCCAAAGGCCCATCTAGTCCAGCTTCCTGTATCTCACAGTGGCCCCACCAGATGCGTTTGGGAGCGCATGAGACTAGATATCTGTCTCCTGATACCACTCCCCTACATCTGGCCCTTGAAGTACCCTGGTTTTAAGCCTGGAGATTACACATCTCCATCATGGTTTGTAACCTGTGATGGACTTTTCCTCCAGGAATCTGTCCAATCCCCTTTTGAAGGCATCCAAGCCAGATGCCATGACCACATCCTGTGGCAGGGAGTTCCACAGACTAACAACGCGCTGGGTGAAAAAATATTTTCTTTTGTCTGTTCTTACTCTCCCAGCCCTCAATTTGAGTGTATGTCCCCTAGTTCTGGTATTTTGTGAGAGGGAGAAGAGCTTCCCTCTATCCACTTTACTCATGTCCTGCATTATTTTGTACGTCTCAATCATATCCCCCCTCAGGCGCCTTTTTTCCAGACTAAAGAGGCCCAATTGTTTTAGCCTTTCTTCATAAGGGAGGTGCCCCAGCCCAGTAATCATTTTAGTCGCTCTCTTCTGCACCTTTTCCAGTTCCACTATGTCTTTCTTGAGATGCGGTGACCAGAATTGTACACAATACTCCAGGTGCGGCCTTACTATTGTTTTGTATAATGGCATTATAATGTTGGCTGTTTTATTTCCAATCCCCTTTTTGATAATCCCTAGCATGGAATTGGCCTTCTTCACCGCTGCCACACATTGGGGAGACACCTTCATGGAGCTGTCCACCAACACACCAAGATCTCTTTCCTGATCTGTCACGGATAACTCAGAGCCCATGAGTTGATAGATAAAGTTTTGATTTTTTGTCCCAATATGCATTACTTTACATTTGGCTACATTAAAACACATTTGCCATTTCGTAGCCCATTCCCCCAGTTTGGAGAGATCCTTCTGGAGCTCTTCACAATCTTCCCTGGTTTTTACCACACGGAAAAGTTTTGTGTCATCTGCAAACTTGGCCACCTCACTGCTTATCCCTGTCTCCAGGTCATTTATGAACAGAACCACCTTTACAGGTAAGTAACTGGATCTCCTCCTTGGCCTTCGTGAAGCCACACAGATGGGTGATTACAAGCAGTACTCACAGGATGGCGGGGAGTCATGCCGTCACAAAGGAAAGGTCAGCTCTCCCAAAGGAAGTGGTGGATCTCATCCAGGCATCCATCCAATTGTGCTTCATTAAAATAGTAGGTTTTGACCATGTTACTGCATTATAGATGTCTTCCAAAGGGATGCCCCTGAAGAAGGCTGCTGAGGATGCAACCACTCTGGTAGAGTGGGCCCAAATAGGACACGGCAACGGCCTCTTATCTATTTATAAGCCAGTTTAATTGTGGAAATGATCCAGCATGAAAATCACTGGGGAGAAACATTGGACCCAGGAGAACTAGGGTTGTAACAAATAACAATCTTTGTGTATTTTGAACAGGCCAGTTCTGGACATGTAAAAGGCAAGAGCACAACAGTCCAAGGAGTGAAGATCATGTTCCAGAGGAGAAGATGGATCCGGAAAGAAGGTAGGTAGGGAGATGGGTTGGAAGAGGTGGAAGGAGGAGACCATCTTAGGGAGGAAAGCAACATCAGGATATGCCACCACTTTGTGTTCTGCTTTTAATGACGGTCTTCCATAAGGTCATCGGCAGTGGGGTGGAAAAGAACATTACTCACAAAGGGAAGATGTTCAATTTGCATCTTATGGTCATCAGAGAGACCTGTGGAATGCAGCCAATCGTGTCTACGGAGACCTATGGCAGCACCCAAAACCTTCAAAGTGCAGTCAAAGGCGTGCCTTGATTATCGCATCTGCTGCGCTGCCAGAGCCATTGCCTCTTCAAACAAAATAGAGGCATCAGCTTTCTTAGATTTGGGAATAAGGTCCAGAAAGGGTTGCATATGGGAGAGCAGTTCTCTCTGTTGTGCTCCCGTAGTGCCCTGATAGTTCGCAATTTTGGACAACAGGAAGGCAAAGTTGTAAATGTTCCTTCCAACGGTGTCCAATTTCCTTCCTTCCTTTGATGGTGGGGTTGGAACCATTTTGGATCTACACTGCACCTGGGATGAAGCCACCACAACAGAATTAGGAAGTGGGAGCTTGTTCAGGAAAGGTGCTTTTTCATCATGAACTTTATACAAGGATTCTATTTTTCTCGAAACTGATATGGATCTGATATTTTTGACGGATTCCTCGGCCATGGAGAGAAACAATGGTATCATCGAGTGGTGGACCAGTGCAGCGTCTTCTGAAGAAATCTTTCTGAAAATAGGATCCATATGTTGA
This sequence comes from Phrynocephalus guinanensis, assembly GCA_037367245.1. Lineage (NCBI taxonomy): Eukaryota > Metazoa > Chordata > Lepidosauria > Squamata > Agamidae > Phrynocephalus > Phrynocephalus guinanensis. Next base: position 157,894,204 of record CM074734.1, read on the forward strand.
TGTCGAGGATGATGTGTCGGAATCTTGATGGATTTAGCCATCCGAACAACAAATTCTGTGTAATTTCTCATGGCCTCCAAAGAAGAAGGAGGAGAGCGCTCCTCCGTATCAGAATCTGTAGTAACGAGCTGTGGTGAATCCTGCTCTGCCTCCTCGACTTTGGAAGTAGAATCCGAATCCAACGCTGAATTCGAGGTCTACTGATGAGATGGATGATCAGAAGCAGAAGGGACTGCTGATCGGATAGACCACTGTTTGCTGAGCGAGAAGGCTGGAATGGGCGGTATCAAGACCAATAGAGGGGAGTGAGATGAAGCCTATGCCGAAGGCATTGAAACCAAGGATCTGCATCTCTTCTTGGGTATCGAAGGCAGAGGCTCGGGAACTGGTCAATGTTGAGACTGAGACGGTGGTAGGGAGCATCAGAATTGATGGAGTCTGAGTCGGTTTCAGAAGTACAGAAGGCTTCAGAACCATAGCCGAAGTCGAGGAATCCTCCATCGGTACTGAAGTACGGGATGGGTCCTCAGCCAGTCGCACCTGTTTGTGGTGTTTCTTTTCTTTATGGTGCTTCTTAACCTTCCAGGCAAAAGCAACCAGATTCGGTAACTAAAATGCAGAAGTGGCTCTAGTAGGCACCAAAGCAGTTGGCGAGACAGCAGACCTGGAGACATTAGAGGCAGTCGGCAAAGGGGTGGACTGAGAAACCATTGAAAGTGATGGAGAGGAAACCTGGGAAGCCAAAGATATTCCCGAATCCAAGGCCTCATGTGGAGATCGAACCTCCATAGCCATCTTAGTCAAGACCGATTGGACAAATAGGTCTTTCATGAGACTGATGTCAAGTGGTTGTTCCGAATTGGAGCATTCACCACCAGAGGACGAACCCGAGGATTGTGATGGAAGCAGAGGGTCGAACTCCAGATGGTGAGAAAATGAAGGTGTCGAACCTGACAGATCCGAAGGCTTGGTATCAAGCAGAATAACATTGGATGCCCTTGACACCAAAATGGCAGGCTTTTTGGAGGGCTTTGACTTCAACTTCTTCTCCAAAACTGGTAACTTATGGGACAGAGCTTTTTTACTGACAGATGGACTCGTAGCAGTTGAAGGAGGTGACTTTGCCTTCTCCATGGATTGAGGAGCAAGGGAGTTTTCGAGCAAAAATGTGTTTAGTGGTTCCTCTGGTTTTTCAGAGCTTGACCACTGAAGCCTTTACAGGTGGAACAAGCCTCGGGACTGTGGGATTCTCCAAGACAATAAAGACAGCAGAGGTGACCGTCAATGTGAGGGATTTTAGCCCCACACGAAACACACTTCTTAAAGGGGGGAAGAACAACAAAAAAGCAAAGTGTTCTGCTTATATACCGCCCCATACCACTACAAGTAGTTTCTGGGCGGTTTACAATTTTTTAATTACAGTGTGCAGGCTACACATTGCCCCCCCCCCAGCAAGCTGGGTACTCATTTTACCGACCTCGGAAGGATGGAAGGCTGAGTGAACCTTGAGCCTGCTACCAGGGATTGAACCCAGGTCGTGAGCACAGTTTTACCTGCAGTACAGGCATTTAACCACTGCACCACGAGGCTCCTGTTAAAAATGGAGAAATCACCACCAAAACTTCTCACATGGAGACTAACAAGCATGTGACCTCTTATTGTGGCGGTCGCTCATGCACGGGGCAGGGGGGAGGAGACTAACAAATTTTCCTTTTGCTAGGGAAATCTAGCCTCTGCGCGCGTGCGCTGGGAAACAAGGCCACAAAGGAGAACCATAAAAATACAAAACATTAAACAGTGCAATGGACAGCAACACCTCTGAGACTATACGAGGATACTGTGTTTTCTATTCAGGTTAGGGATGTTTAGACCACCAGTGAGACTAGAGTAAGCCCACCGAATCAACTGAACTTACTTATGTGTTGACTCATCAAATCCCAACTGATTCAATGGACCTATTTTCGTTGCAACGTACTTCTGGATTTCAGCCAATAATTGTGTAGCACAGACCTGCACATATCTGCTTAGAAGCATGACTCACTTTCTTAAATATTATTTCCCTAGGTGAGTATATGATGGATTAAATGTTCATATGTCCCAAAACATAAAGCTAAAAAACTTTAAAATTTTCAGTGTTTTAACATGTGTTTTAACAGTAATCATTTTCTTCATAAACACACACCTTCCCAAGGGAGACAGGAGAGATGCTGCTCATACTTATCAAATGCTAGCTGTCGTTTTAAAAATAAGAATTCATAATAGAATGACATTTTATATCCCATCTTCTTTAGAAATAATACATAATATGGAAACACATGTACACCAATTATTAAAATACATCTAACATATATGAGGGGAAACATCAAACACATATAGCAGCCATACTTGCAGTGTGCCATAGAATAGGTTCAGAGGGTAATATACTTAATCAAACAGGCACCAGTCCCAATAAGACTGCATTACACATAAACATTTAGAATGTCAAAATATTTATCTTTACCTTCCTTAAATTTTATTAGATAAGCAAGTTTTACAATTAATATTGCAATTCACATTTACTTATTTTGGTTATCTGATTACAAACCTTACCTTGTCCATTTATTAGCCAATTTTACCCAGTTAGCAATTATCAGATTTAATACTATTTTTAAAGACCTTTGATATAATGAGTTGTGCCTAGACATGCTTTTCCACAAACAGGTATCTTCCATTTATTTTATTTTATCATATGGAGATGTGCACTACTAGAACATGTAAAAGTTATTATGACTCATTTCCTCTTCTCCATTGTATTCTAGAGAGTGCATTAAAAATAAAATTAATAGGTGGAGTCTTAAGGGATTCTCATCACTGAACAGCAGGGTGGATTTGATTTAAATCACTAGTCAGTAAGGCTTGATTTAAATCATGATTTTCTACATAAAGACTCATGTTTGCTCAAGTTATTTTAATCTTAACATAGTGATACCTTGTATAAAGGAATTAATTTGTTCCAAATGAAATTTTGTTAAGCAAAGTTTCCTTTATACAAATTTCTCATAGGAATGCATTGAAAACAAAGTAATCCCTAATTGCGACCATTTTTATGTTGTACGAATTTGCCCCATAAGCAATTTTGTTAAGCAAATTTCCCCTACCTCCGGAATTTTTATGTTCTACAGATTTTTATGTTGTACCATATGTTATATGAGGATCCACTGTATTTTCAACCAGATGGTTTCATTTTTAGAATAATAACTTTTCAGATTAGTTTTACAGTTCAATCATAAAATTACTATCTATGTACCATTAGATATACATAGATAGATAATTATGAAATTATTGCAAGGTGAACTATCTTCATTTTAATAGGTTAATCATTCATATTTGGACTACTGTTCTGTTGTATTTTATTGGAAGCAGGAAAATAATCATTACCTTAATAATAACAATTTAAATAGCTTTATTTAACCAAAACAATAACATTACAGGTTTTTCCCCTCAAGGGAGAGAGTGAGAATAATATGATAACCCTCGGGCCACTATACACATAAAGATCTCAAGATGTGGAGTACCTACTGTGCTCAAAAGATTCCACTTTCATTTTACTGCTTGCCTCTCCCTCCTCAGACTTTGCTCCTTGTGCAGACCTATTCAATTCCAAACAATCTTCTTTTCATTGAACATCTTGAAATGTAGCACTTAAGAGGTAAGGGGGTTGATTCTGTGTACATAGATTTGCAAAGGAACAATGGGAATAAGGTCTTTTTTCTCAATTCTGATGTTTATAACATTTTTTGCTATGAATAACATGTTATCGTTGCAAACTCAAATGCAGTTTTGAAAATAGCAAAACCAAGCATTGTTTATAATATCTTCTAGAGAGAAAAATTGCCCCAAATAATCAGAAACCTCTGGGAGAGCATGACATTGTGAATGGATGAATACAGCCTTATGTTACATATGTAATTAAAAACTAATTTCATGATGAATAACCTTTGAACTATAATGTATCTTAAATAGAACATGATCTTTAGAGAGATTTTCCTCAAAAAGCATTTAAATATAAAAAAAATCTGATTTAAATACATTTGTTTTAAATAAGAAAAATCCAATTTTTAAATTTTAAAAAAATCATTGATTTTTTATCCACCTTGCTGAGCAGTGTATAACCCTGTCTTTCCCCATGTTAGGCAAAATGAATTTCTCAAGACAATTGTGGCAATGGGTGTGCTGGAAATGGTTTAAAACCCTCACCTCTCCACTAATCTTCCAGTATGGAATGTCGTGTACATAGCTGCATTTGGTTAAAATAACAAATTAGACAAATATAATAATGTACAATTTAACACTTAAAAACTAGCTCTTAAATTTCCCATTGGGAAAAAATGTTTACTCTCACTATATCACTGACAACACAAAATTGAAATACACAAATTTCACAGTTGAAAATAAACCTCATTTGCTCCAGCATATGAAATGGCAGTCAATGCACTGGTGCTGTCTTTCTGTTTGTGCTTGTGTATTACATGTATGTACTCTATCAACAGGACAAACACATTTTCCACTGATAGCTCCTGTTGATGTATCCTGTTGATAGTGGATGAAAGCAAATGGAATACACATCGGCCCTGATTTATCTGATGACTTGATGTGTGACTATGTATATACAGTACCTACTACCTCTTCTGTCTTCTATTTATAAAAGAATCTACTTTCAATTATGATAAATTATCTGTAAGTTTTAAAGCCATAAATGAGCTGGTATATGTATATCTCTGGACACAGAGACCCAAGGGATGTTACTGAAATCTAGTGGGTGTACCATTTTGGCTGGAGACATCTAGGCATCCAGAGTATATCCTTTGGGGAGCTACAGAGTTCCAATGGAGTACATTCAGGTAATTTCCAGTATGCAAAATTGTGGCTTAATGACTTGCATTTCTTATTGCATAAATATAAAACAGTGTTTCAGCTGTTATTGTGACTTACTGTCCCATTTGAGTTCCTTTCAGACTTCAATACCTTCAGCATGCATTTTCATTTGGTACTCATTTATTTCAGATGGGGCATAATAAAATTTGCCATAAAAATTCCCCAGAATAGAAACCAATTCATTCGTGTGCATTAGGACAATATATGGATTAGGGAGAAAATTTTCCTTTGGCACTTAATGCTGACCCCAAATGCATAGAAGGGCTGTGAGCTAATAGTTCAGTAGAGTTATTATCATAGCGATAAAACAAATCTGAGTTATTCAAATTTAACTAGAAATGTGCTTTTGTGATCAGTGGCACATAATTATTTTTATAATACTGTTTTTCCCACAATTAATTTAATTGTTTACATTTTTAAATATTTTTATACTCCAAAGGTTTAATTTCTTCACTTTTCATTCATTCCTTTTCTGTCTGGGTTCTAACAGTCAAGTTTTATCATAATACAGTAATTTTATACAGTATATTGAATAGTAGCTTGTATCTCATGCTTTCAAAAATGAGCATTTCATTAAAAAAGCATAGTCTGAATATTTTGTTTTATTGTATTACTAATTCATGTGGCAAAGTTTTTTGTTGCTGAATTGCATTGAACACAGGGTTCTTCCAGCTCTGCAGTTCCAGTATTACTTTTATTCAAAAATATCAGGCACAGTCAAACAAAATTATAAAAACACTGACTGGTATTTTATAACAGATACAGATTTTAACCAAAACCCTAAGTATCTGTTAAATATCAATGTGGTATGTATGCTGTTATTAATTATGCCATTTTGGTAGCTGTGATGGTGTTATTTCTGAGATCTGTAACTGCTTATAATACAGTGTGAAATTTCTTGATGTGTCCCCAAATCCCTGATTATTATGGGGACCATTGAAATATGTTGCATCCTCAAGTGAGGTTTCAATTACCAGATCTAGATATTTTGTTACTTTTTCCAGTTCTTTAGCTTCAAGTGTGGCATTTCGATTACCAGATCTAGATATTTTGTTACTTTTTCCAGTTCTTTAGCTTCAAGTGTGGCATCCCCTGGAATTGCAAAGTCAATTATCCATACATTTCTTCATTCCATTACTACTCTACTCTCTTTGGTGTGTTATGTTCAAGGTGCCTCTTAGTTTGGATCCGGAAATCCGAGAAGATCTTGACTTCATCATTTTCTAACACCGTTTTTACCTGATGTTCCCCTGGGTTTGTGGAGGCTGGCAAGTTATATTTTTTTGCATAATGACCAGTGCACTAATTTTGCTACCCTATGATGTCTACTTTGTAATATGTTTGTTCAATCTTTGGACACTATTATTATATCACAATTTATTCAAATTTATTTTCTGTACTGTTCCACTTTTTACAAGTTATTAGTAGTTTTTAAATTACCCATGAGTCTAAATATTTTGGAAGATCTTATTTCACATTTTAGACCCAAACTTTCAATTTTTAGATTAAATCTCTGTTATACATCCACGGAGTACTCACTGAACATCTTTAAAATGGTTTTTATATAGATACACTTTTAAAATCTAACCTTTGTAAATAAACCCAATAATCTTAACACATTATACAATTCTCTTCACTTTTCCTTTCCTGAATTATTATTAGAATAAGTAGAAGATAAATGAAAGAAACACAAGGGAAATTATTTTTGGCCCATGGCTTTAAATTTTGCCAGAAAATATGCTTTACTATTTGTATTACTTGCCTCTTATTTTATTTTTTTATTAGTCATAGTGGTGATGGTTGTCACTGTTCATACAAATCGATAATTTTATGCATTTTTTACTACTGCTCAGATGATGTTAACAAAAATGTTACTTGGGTCGAGATAGCCTTCCCTTTTTTGTTTATTAATATGCTTTCACAATTGACTCTGCCGGCATTTCAACTGTGAAATACAGAGCTATACATGAAAGCAGTCTATAACTATCTATAGTAGAAGATATGGGAAACAGAATAGAATATAAGGGTACATAATGCAGTTTGATTAAATTCGTCCTACAAAAGTATGACTAGTATTTAGTTACTTATTGCCATGTCAAGTGAGACCAAAACTGGTAACAGTATTAAATGTGTACCTTAAAGACTTACAATTTATTTACGTGCAAGATTCTTCCATACCTAACTAATTATGTAACTGGGTGTAATAGAAGTTGTACCAAAATACAGAAACACTGGATTATTGGAAAAGTGACCTGACTGTATGACCACAGTTCCATTATTTTTCTTGTGTTATAAATAAGCAGTTGGCACAGGGATTTGAAAACCTAGAAAAAACCACCCTAGGAAAAATGGGATTTTCTCTATTATTTTTAAAGTAAATAATTTCTTAAAAACTTGAAATCTGGAGAACATGATTATTATTAATTTAGTAAATATATTCAAAAAAATTTGCTCTAAAAACATGTCTTTTTGTTTAAGAGTGATATTGCTGAAATATTACAAGTTTTTAAAAAATTCAGCCTTATATAATAAAATCTCCCTTTGTTTGCTCTGATGGTGGTAGTTTCTCTCTTCAATTTTATTACACTTTCCTTATTTCCTTCCCTAGCAAAAGCTAAGGTGTGCATGATAAAGGACAGGAACACCTCAATCTTTACCTTAAAACAGAACTGGTTTTTTTTGTTTCTCTTAAAAACATACCAAACAGTACACCTTTACATTCTCAACTGTATGTACTACATTTCATATCAAAGTAGTAAAATTAAATTGCAACATCTACTACTTTATAGGGAAAAATATAGTTTTATAGGAATATAGCACTATACCTTGATAATAATTTTTAAAAAGTTAATTATTTTTTTAAAAAACATGCTATTAACTAATTTTCTAAAGTGGAAGTGACTGAAAAGGTTTTCCCTACCACTTATAAGGTCTACTTAAATAGTTAGCAATAGATAGATATGATTGGGAGACAGATAGTACCAATATTAGGGTAAAGCTCTCTCAGATTGTGGTCAAAATACAATCAAATATTTACACTGGCATTTAGTGCAATGACATAACTTAAATAGCAACTAATTAAGAAATCTCCTATTTAATTTCTAGTTGTATGCCATGTCATAGGCTTCTAGGAATTCAGTTGGGGCCTTATTAATAAAAAGCAATTCACTAGTCCAAGGTAAAGGTTCCCCCCGCACATGCATGCTAGTCGTGTCCGACTCTAGGGGCGGTGCTCATCTCCGTATTCAAGCCGGAAGAGCCAGTGTTGTGCAAGTCCATGGCCAAGTGGCCGGCATGGCTGCAAGGAAACACTATTTTACCTTCCCGCTTTTTACAGTGGTGGTACCTATTTATCTACTTGCATTTACATGCTTTTGAACTGCTAGGTTGGCAGGAGCTGGGGTTATCAGCGGGAGCTCGCTCCACTGCGTGGCACCCGGGATTTGAACCGCCGAGCTGCCGACTTTGCAGTCTACAGTTTCGGCGCCTTAGTCCACTGAGCCACCACGCCCCCATAGTCCAAGGGATGTCATAGTAAATATTCAACTAGATTCTGGTCTGTTTGATTTATGTACATTTAATTGTCATTTAAATGCAAAAACGTAGCTGGAAGGACATATTCCTATTACAAAAAATAAAATAAAAAATAAGGTGATGGAAAGGGTGGGCCCTAGTAATCTGCAGTGCATGTATGCTGAGCTGTGATAGGTTCAGCCAACCGATAATTCATGGTAAATCACATCAAAACCATGCCTCTTAAAAATACAGAGGAAATTTGGCTAAAGAGCACTACTGTAAACACAAAAACAGTACTGTGGGATGCATACACAAAAAAGACCCTATATCTCCAGATTAGTGAGGAAAGGTAGCTGAATTTCCATTTACAACTTTCAATGGGAAAATAATTTTTTTAGAACTAGAAGCCATCAATATGAAGTATCCCAGCTTCACAGTACTGCAGTGTGCAAAGGAAGCTGCTTCTGTGAGCTTAAGTGGTTAGTAGTGTACTGTAGTCCGAAACATGTTTAATAGACATTCCACTGAATTTAAACTGGGTTTAATATTTGGTGAGTGTGATTAGAATTGTGGCCTGCTGCATGGTGCTGAAAAAATGGGAAACTTTTATTATTAGTGGCCTGTAAAGGAATTGTCTGTAGCCTAGTATTATTTCAAAGGTCAGCTTCAAAGAAAAGACACTTTGACATGTACCAATAATTGTCCGTTAAAGTTTAGTCAGTTTCCCAATAATATTATAAGACTAGAAAGGCCAGTATAACTGTTGTGCAGCTTAAAGGTCAATGCACATTACTCACAAATATTGTAATATTGCATTTCATTTCTGTATTGTGTTTATATTTGAGGGCCTTATGTAAGAAATAATCCTATTTACATTCAGGAAATTAACATTCATTAGGAAAGTGTACACTCACATTTCCCCAGTTTTCTTCATTTTAACAGAAAAATGGAACACACACACACCCTAGCACCATCTCCTGTTACATAAACTTTTGCCCTAGCTTTTGAAACTCGCATTTGAGATTGCAGATAATGCTGTGTTAATTAAAAAACGAGTGTGCACAGAAGGCATGCACACATATAATTATATATTAAAATATACTGTTTCAAAAGGAATATACAATTGATGAGAAAGTTGTTTTCTCTACCATAGGAAAATAAGAAAACACTATTAACCTTCCAGTTTTAAGACTTCAGCTTCTAGAGGTATTATGAAAAAGATTGGAGGGCACCAAATAGGCTTCACATAAGTTGGCGGCATTACAAAACAGGAAATGGCTAAATTGTCAAAAACTGCATAATTTAAAAAAAGTTAACTGGCCACATTAATTAACCTTGTTTTTTAAAAATTAGCTGTTATACAACCAGTCATTAACTGTTATTTTAAAATGTTACAATGTACTGTACTTTTTAAATCTTTGTGTATATCTTGTGAATATTTTCATTACTTTAAATATTAATATATAATCTAAAGGTTGATGAATGCTTAAATAAAATTTTAATTGTTACTACTCATACAAATTATGCCATTATATTATTGTTTTTATCAGAGATGTATCTTTTTTTTGTTAGTACTAGAAAAACAGGAACCAGCCTTATACTGAGTGAAATCCTTGGTTTATTTGGCAGACTCCGGTCTTTTTGCAATATTGATTGGCAACTATCCTTAGAGATTTTAATCAGGGGTCTTTCCCTACCCAGTTAGAAGTAGTAAAAAATAATTCTGATACCTTTTACAATACAAGATCTGTATTTTGGCACAGTAGTACTTTTGATCCTCTGTTCTATTAATGTAGACGTTTCAATGCTTTTTTCTTTAAAATTTATGTATCTATACAACTCTATCTCTGTGTATCTATGTATACCTCATTAACGCAGGAGAGAAATGAAGCAAAGTGTAAATATCACCTCTTGCAGTAAGCTATTGTAACAAATCTAGGTTTTAAAAATGTATTACAGAGGTGGAAAAAATGTAAAAATTCGATGTAGGATTACTAGTCAAGTCCCTATGCTAAACACACTTCACCAGAAGGAGAGCTTCTGGATTTCTTTGGAACCTATTAGGTTCTGTGTGAGAATACAGTCCTTTGGATGCTGGCCAGTGAGTCAACCCCTTAGCTTTAGTGAGACTTTTAATATACATGAACTGTTACAGTTAGTCATTCATCCTTTCCATACTATTTAAAGTCTTGGTTTCTTGAGTAGTAGTTAAATAAATCAAAATTATTCATTTAAAGCATTTTTAAATAAAATATTAGCTTCTCCGTCACTGCAGTATGGTGTAGGGGTGTTCCATAGGAAAATTATATACAGAGGAATATATATTCATGTGTTGAGAGCTATGAAAACACTTCACCAAATTAAACCTTTCAATTAAACTGACTATATAGCACATGTACAAATTGTGCTGCTATTATACATACTTCCTGTGTTTTCCTCCTTTTCCGCTTTATATGCATGACCAGAAATTGGTGGCGATTGAGAAGTAAATTTGATATCATTTATAAAAATCTATGAGGTTGAGTTTCTTTTAAAAAAATGAGCCAAGGGAAAATATTTTTTATAAATTAGAAATGAAGAATTGCTTTGATTAATGAATCAACATATTTGGCAATACTGCAACACTGATGTAGCATTGTTGTCGTATTGTGAATGGTTATGTGAAGTAAAGTGTAATTTTGGCCATAATTTTCTGGGCCCACTGAAAGACGTGCAATATATTTACTGATTGGATGAGCAACTGGAATTCACATGTATACACCATGGCTATGTTCAAGACCACAGAGAGCCTCTGCCATGTCTGCCCAGATACAATGGATGAGGAAAGAGCAAACTCTGCACTAAATTCTGTGAGAATTGGACAGCATTGGGATGCTCGTGAGAATGGGTTGCATGAGTTTCTGTTTCTAGGTGGACTGAGGTGCTAATCTATGAGAAGATAAATACCCTGAGGGCTCTTCTGGGACAGTTTGAGCTGTGCTACTCAGGTTCTGACAGTGTTAATATGTGATGGGCAAAGGAAGGAGAGTTTGATAGAAATACAACCACGCAAAATAGTTAATATTAAGAGACTGCACGCTCTGCCACCCTGCAAGTGATCATGGATAGAAGAAATAATGTCTTGGCTGAAGCAACATGACCTTGGTATCACTCAAAGAACGGATGGCCATAGAAAAGATAATGCATTTTCCAGTCCGCTCACTAACAACAGCCTGGCTGTCCAAACTGGAGGGAGCGCTTGAACCCGTTTGGAAAACAAAACCAAAAAAGCCGTTAGATGCGTTACATTTCAAAACGCCCAAACCGTGCGATTCCGTACCACCCTCTCGCTCAGTGAGCGATGAGCCCACGGGCCTATCTCGTTAGGGAGGCACGAATCACGGTCCAATCAGAAATAGCGCGGGCATCTGTCCGCAGCCTACTTCGTATCGTTGTAACTGACAGCGCTTCCCGCCAATTCTAACGGTCGCCGGGAGCAGGGCAGACTCGCCCGGGTAGAAGAGCGCCGACCAATAACTCTGTGAATGGATTCTGAGTGATGGAACTCGGCGTCCAATGACAGCGAAGGGGCGGGGACTGCCGCTTCGGGTTTCCTCTCCGGCTCGGTTTTCCCCCTTCTCTCTCTCTCTCTCTCTCTCTGCCCCCCCCCCTCGCGGGTTCTTCGCTGCGAAGAAAATGGCGGCGGCGCCGAGCGGAGATGAGGAGAGATTGTGAGTTGACCCTATGAGAGGGGGTGGGGAAGAGATGGGCCGGACCATGAATTTCCTTGCGCGGGGGCTTTGGACGGAACCATCTGTACGGGAAGGGAGGGTGGAGGGGCTGCGCGGCGAGGCGGCGGCCGTTGGGTTTCTTTCCCGCTCGTGGGCTCTCCTCCCCTTTTCTCCTGCGCGCCCAGGGCCCCGGAGTGCGTCACAGCGATCGCCCCCCTCTGCCCAGCAATGGGAGGGGCCGACCCTCTTGCAGAGAGGGGCGGAGGAGTGGGTGAGGGAGGCACGGGGCGTGCCCCCTGAGGAGGAGGGAGGGAGGGAGGGAGGGAGGAGGGAGGGGGCCCCTGAGGTCAGAGGTGACTTGTACCAACTCCTTTGGTCCTCCCTCGCTCAGGTAACTCCCCCACCCCCCAGCCCCCCACAACCCAACGCGGCGGCCTCCCTCATGGGGCCCTCTTGGCTTCCTCCGGTGGGCTCCCTGTCACCCAACCTGCGCGGTCTATCCTGCGCCTCTCCCTTTCACCAACCGGCTCAGACCAACTTCTCCGGTGTCTCTTGTTGGCGAGGCACCAGATCGAGGGGGGCATTTGGCCTCCCCCCCCCCGTGAGCTCAGCCCCCCCTCTGGAGAGAGTGCCACACACACAGAGAGAGAGAAAAGGGCTGGGCTGGGCTCCTGGGAGTGGGTGTAGGAAATGGAGGATGGGGCCCTCTTATCCGGTCCAGGCAAGGCAGGTGTGAACTGCCACCTGGGCCGTTGCTCAAGCGCTCGGCCCCCATGCCTGGCCAACAGCAGGGTGTGTGGAGATGGGCAGCTGGTCACTGCCGGAGCCACTGGGGATGCCCAGTGTACCTGGGCGCCCTGCTGGGCTGGCTGGAGTTGGTAAGGCTGGTCCTCTCAGTTCAGCAGCCATGGTGATGACAGGGATGGGTTTGGTGTGGCCCCAGCCTTGGGACCCAAGCAGAGAGAAAGAGCGTCCATGCAAGTAAGCCTTCCCACAAGTTGGGCACCTCTTTTCGGTACAACCATCATTTTCTCTGGCAAACAGGCTAGATAAGGTCATTTTGCCCACATGTACAGTTGCTTAGGGTTGTGTAGAAGTCTTTGGGCCCAATCCCCATTGCCCCAGGCGGAGTGCAAGCAAGATTTTGTGCAGGAGATTTTTTAAATTGCCTTTGCAAGATCACTTATCTTTCCCACCTCCTCATAGAGTGCTGTGGATGTCATTGGAAACAGTGGTCATCATGCTATTGATCACTGGTACACCCTTGCTTGGGAAGGTGTTGCTTGTTCACTCTCTGCCTTTTCTCGGACAGTTCGGTAGTGAAGACTGGATCAAGTCTGGCTGCTAAAAGTAAATTGGCAAGGGGACACGGTAAATGTTCTTTTTGTAGCAACTGTCCATTATGTTTTCTTGTTTATTTGTCTGTGGCTGAGCAACTAGGAAGGATTGTATTTGTATAGGGTCAAATTCCTACAGTTGTAACACCTACAGTGAGAATGAGTGCATGTGGGTGAACTTGCAAGGGAATGTGCATCCAGTTGAATATTTACGTGTTTACAGTCTCTTTCGGTATGTTCAGAATTGGGGCCACTGGCTTCAGGCCTGTCTGCTGCACCTGACAGAGAGGATAGGTGTGTGAAGGTAATTTGGACAAAGGTAGCAAGTTACTGTATCTGGACAGTAGCAAGGAACCCAGTACTTTGCCCTGCTTTGCCAGAGGGTGAACAAGTAGTCAGGCATGTTCAGACTGCAGCTCTCCAGATGTTTTGGACCACAACTCCCACAGTCCTTTGCCATTAGCAGTTTAAGCTTAGAATTCTGGGAGTTGTGGTCCAAAACATCAGGAGGGCTGAAGTTTGGACATGCCTGAAGTAAGTGGATGTAGCAGCTGTTGGTATTATAAAAATGGTACTACTGTGGTAGTGCTAATGGTTTTAGTGGGCAAAGGTAGAAGTAGCAACAGTTTTACTTTCTTCACCTGATCTCCTTTTTAGGTAGTGGGGCAAACAGTCCTTTTTCAATTTCCAGAACAAGACAAGTTGTAGCGGTTTGTAGGGAACAGTAGCGGTTTCTTGCAACTATTGCTTTCTTAATTATGTGCATATGTGTAGGGTGGTAGTGAAAGAAGTGCCAGTAATGTTTCATCATTGTAATCTGCCATTCTCTCACCAAAGTGAGGAGTGAAGTTTGCCCAGTGCTCCTTTTCTTCCTCTTCTTGATTCCCCCATTGATACTACTCCAACCCTGGGATGAACTGTCTGTCAAAGCAATAAGAAGAGTACAGGAAGAGGTAAGGTCAGAGAGTGGGAATTTCATTTATAGCTGAGCCAGAGAATGTATCTAATTTCCCCTTCATTTCTGCATAAAAAGGTAAAGGTTCCCCTTGCACATGTGTGCTAGTTGTGTCCAACTCTAGGGGTGGTGCTCATCTCCGTTTCCAAGCCAAACAGCCAGTGTTGTGCAAGTCCGTGACCATGCGGCCGGCATAGCTGAACGCATTTCTGCGCACGGAACACTGTTTACCGTCCCACTTTTTATCTACTTGCATTTACATGCTTTCAAACTGCTATGTTGGTGGGAGCTGGGGTTAATGGCGGGAGCTTGCGCCACTGCGTGGCACCCAGGATTCGAATGGCTGAGCTGCCGACTTTGCAGCCGACAGTTTTCAGTGCTCTAGCGCACTGAGCCACCACGTCCCATTTCAGCATAGCTGTGGCTAATGAGCAGAAACTTTACGGTGTCACTTGACTTCCAGATATGAAGAGGAAGAGTCCAAGCTGGGGGAAAGTGGCATTGCTGTGCATGGTAGACACAGTGGGAGACACGGAAGTCCACCTTCTCTTGGGTTTGGACTGTCAGTGACTAGTACATTGTGAAATTAGTGATTTGTACCTAGTGGACTATCCAAGATGTTAAGGCCATGAAAACTGCCCAGTATTTGCTTGTTTCTGTATTTTGCTGAGCAGCTTAACACTAATTAGAATGGTCCAGTACAATTTCTTCCTTCTTGAGGTGACTTAATGGGATTTACCTGAATAGTGACCTTCTGTAGCCAACACTTCAGGTAATCTTTTGGCCACTTGGATCTATTTTTTCATGTCTGCTGTGATGTCTGTTGTTTAGTTGATTTTATGGACTATGAAGAACCACATGTGGAAACACGGTGTAGTCCAGTCTTAGTTTTTCTTATGCTGTTCTTTTGAATACTGTGGTTGTTTCCAATATGGTTTTGATATTTGATGTCATTGTATTTCTCACATTTTGTTTACGCCAGCCCTTGGCTGCCAGTTCCTCATGTTCGTGTCTGGGCTTCATTTGCGCCAAATAAATAGCCCAGCATCCTGAATTAATGTGACCAATGACTAGTCCAAGGGAAAAGCTCCTATAATGTCATGATGCTGTTGTTACCAGCTATTTTGTGTAGTCTCCTCACACTGGCTATTTCATATGAATCTATAATTGGATTTGCATAGGATGTCTATTTGCCTCATTCTTTTAGTTGTCTTGCATACATTTCTTATAAACGAAGAATGTCATTCTGATATCATTCTGGCCATATTGGCACTTAGGTTATTCTGCTCCTCCTTATCTTGTCTGTAAAATTGGGACAGAAGCAGTACAGTATTTCAAAATCCTACACTCCAGAATCTACTATTTGGGGCTCTTCTAACCCTATCCGTAACATCACTCTTCACAAACCAAGTACAGTACTGTACAGTACTTAGTAATGGTTCCTTGCTTCACCAGTGACATTTTTGCACAACTTTCTTCTACAAGGGTGTGTTCCAGTCTGAGCTGTCCAAAGAGAAGGATTTGTCATCTTTAGCAAATGGTCATAGCTGCTTTTTCCATCTTTTGGATCGCAAAACCGTACAAGTACAGTGGACCCTTGTATAACAAACAGCTTGTATAACATAAAATCTGTACAACATAAAAAATTTCAGAGATAGGGGAAATTTGCTTAACATAATCGTCTATGGGGAGTATCCGTACAACATAAATATGGGATTACTCCGTTTTCAATGCATTCCTATGGGAATTTGTATAAAGGGAAATTTGCTTAACATAATTTCATTTGGAACGAATTAATTACTTTATACAAGGTACCACTGTATTGTTTCATCTGTGATGTGATGTGGATTTTTTTTAGTTTACGATTTTTAAAAAGGTCTTATAAAAGTAACATCCACCTTTGCCTGTGTCCTGTGGCTGTATACCAACCTTACGTTAGCTATGCATATTGGCTGTTTTATGTTCTCCTCACTTCATCTTGTTTCTCTCTTCCTGTAGTATGGTATATGCTGAAACCATATTGTGCAAAAATACATGTGCCTTCAACTGTGACGCTTGTATTGACCATGCAACTTTTAGGTTCTCAGTGTTTCCCTTAGTGTTGTTGAGAGAAAATAAAGGTTTTTCACCAGACTCTTTTCAAAAGTGAGGCAAAGATCTCATGTTTGTGACTGATTGGGTGATCCTGTGTATTTCTCTGTGGAATTATCATTTTAGTTTAGGCTGGAATTTTTGTGTATTATGGTACAGATTTTTAATATCATATAAATTTTGAGAATGTTTTCCTTGTTTGTCTGAATGCACCTAGTCTTAGATTATCGTAGTCATGAAATATCCCTGCTTTCTCCTGGGTGTGTAGCTTCTCTTAAACTAAAATGCTAGATTTTTGGTGGGGAGAATGACAGATGAAGTTCATGAAATTTCACAGTTATTTTGCAGTTATTTTATGGTGCCATGCTTGAGTAGGTGCTGTCTTAAACGTGCTACCTTGCTGATGTTGGGTTGATTTATAGCACTTTCACAATCTGTTCTCTTCATTTTTGCCTGATGAGCAGTCAGAATTTGATTTCATTGGTCAAGAAACTGGATTTGGGTTCCCCTTTGTGACAAGTTATCTGTCCAGTATTGGTCTCTGAGCTGCTACCTTCCAGAATATCAGAATGGGGATTTAAATAAAGCATGATGAAATAACCTTTTTGTTTATTTAATGTATGTTTAATTCTTATGTATCACCTTTCATCCATAAGATATATTGCAACAGTGTAGACAAAATAGCAGTATAAAAATATTCATTAAGCTTTAATTTAAATTTTAAATAAATAAATAATAAACAAATGGTTGTAATTATCCCTTCGAGGGTTTTCCAGCACCATAGAGAGGGATAGTTGCTGTGTTGATAGATACCCTTTTATATTCTGAAGAGACTCCTAATGTCAAGCTCTTGTTAATTTCATTCTTAAATCTCAGTCCTGTGCTAGAAAAAATCCTGGATACCTAGGCTTCAAAATGATTCTTGAATTTACTGCTGTAATTAATGATACTAGATTAAGTTCCCACAGTTCCCACTTTGAGTCCTGTGATATAAATATAAACATTTGCATTTTTCAGATATATTTCCTATATGTCACATTTTGGCTTAAATTACCAAAGGACCTGTTTCATTGGAAAATTGGCTGTCGGTTTAGTTATAGCTATTAATAATTAGTGCACAGTTCATATGTGATAGCACAATATATATGGAGTCAATCATGAAGCCACAATTGTAGATTTATTAGAATCTCACTTATGGCTGTGATCCTGACACTGTGCATGCCTTCACCAAGAATTGTTGCTTTGCTCACTAAGCAGCTATTGTGAAAAATTATGCACATATGTCTAATAGAAAGCTGCTTGAGTTAGTTTAGAAGAGCAACTTCTCTGTATTGTTAGCCAATTCTTTCTAAGTCTTAGCATTGTTAATTAGTTAGCAAGCACAGTACAACTGCCGTATCCGTGGGGGATTGGTTCTGGGATTCCCCCACATATAGTGAAATCCGCGGATAAGAGAAAACACTCTTATCCGAGGAGAATGGTGGCAGAATGGGTGGAGGGGTGCTGTGGTGAAAGCTTTTGCCCCCGACACTTCCCAAATGGCAAGGAGGGAATCAAGTTTTTCCCCCTTTCTCCTTGCCTCTTGGCTGCCGCGAGGAGAAGAAGAAAGAAACAAAACTTTATTCCCTTTTTGCCACAGCAGTAGCAGTGGTGGCAGTGGGAAGAAGGGGAGAAAATTAGAAATGAAACTCACCGCCCTGATGTGTGTTGCCGCTGCTGCAGGCCAGGCAAGCATTCTCTGGAGGGGTGGAGTGGGGACTCACCCGCCTGGCCATCCGGCCTTTGAATTCTGGGTTGGGTCCCAGGCGGTGGATCACAAGTTTTGAACTTCCTGCTCAAACTGGGACCTGGGACCTGAGAGGGAGAGTCAAAGTCCCCACCTCACCCCTCCCGAGAGAACACCTGAGTGGCCTGTAGTGGTGGCGGGAGTGAGGAGGAGGGCGGCGGGTATTGGTGGCGGTAAGTTTTGTTTTTAATCCCCCCCCGCTGAATACCAACCACAGATAACTGAATCAGCGGATAAGGGGGTCGTACTGTATTCATTAGCAGCCTAGATTCCCTAAGCACATCTGATCTCGCCTGATTTCGGAAGCTAAGCAGGGTTGGCCCTGGTTAGTACTTGGATGGGAGACCACCAGGGAATACCAGGTGCTGTAGACGCCTGGAGTAGGAACTGGCAAACCATTCCAGTATTCCTGCCAAGAAAACTCCATGGACATGGGGTCACGAAGAGTCGGTCACGACTGTAACGACACAACACACACACTGTATTCATTATTGTGACCTCTCTGCTCCCTTTTTTCCAATAGCCTCTCTTGTGGCTATCATGTCTCTTTCGGGGGTTGTAGTGTGTCATACAAATAGCTTTCCCTACATTTCCACTAGACTAAAATATGGGACACTGGAAGAATGTATGAATATGAATTTGATATGCAAAAGGCATGAGATTCTACTGATTCACATGCATATCAGATTGCTTCATACATACAAACAAATTGAAGTATTTGTTTGTGTCACAGAAATATTGAATCTTTGAAGTTAGAACAGAAATTGTATTCCAGCAGAGCTATGCTGTCTTTAGCAGGGTCTAGTTTGGGGTATTCCTCTACTATAGTCAGTCTTATAGGAAAGCTTATGGTTATTTATGTCAAATCACATTGAATTCTTTGGTGATTTGGATTTTGACAAATACTTAAGTGAGCAAATAAATATGGGCAATAGATAAATATTGTATGATAGGATTTTAATAATGTGGTAATGATTGTGGTCACTCATTGGGATAAGAAGAGTTTATATCAGTTTTGACTGCTTTCTTTGAAACCATAGGGTATATATGTGTGTTCTGACAAAGTTTTGTGAATGGATTTTGAAATTGTTGGGTTTCCCCAGTGTGGTGAGACCAAGAACAATACCTGCAGTTTTCTGACATTGTATTTTTCAGTTCCTTAGTAGTGTTTCACAATTTTACTATTACCAAGTATGCCATTTCTTTCTGTGAACACACATATTTACCCCTACCTCTTGTGTTACTTCTTGTATATGTCTCTGGAGTCTAGATGAATTCCTTAGGAACCTGAAACTCACAGAAAGGGAAGTGGGAATATTTATTCTATGTTGTCTTTTGCTCTGGGTTTAAGACTAGGATTTCCTTGTAGGTGAAAACTCATCCACCCTTGTAAAAGCAATTACCTATGAACCAGTGAGTTTTTAAAAAGTTCCTACTGGTAGGATCCACAAGAGTTAGTTTTGGCAGCTTAATTGGTGTTATAGCATAACCCATTATGGATTCCCATGTTGCTGTTTGTGAATCCTTTTCATTAGACAAAACACAGATATCCAGATTTTGCAGATTATTTTGCGAATGTTGGGCATGAGCCAATTAGATAGCTTCATGGAAACTAAGATTCTCTCCGTTCCAGTCTTTGAACTTGTGAGGATATTAGTGTTAACCTTAACATGAATGCTTGGTGAATGGATTAGTGGGGTGAAAGCTTTATGAACATCTTTAAACATTCTAAAACACGTATGAATACTTATCAAAATCTGCAGCTAGTGGTGAGAGAATTCTGAGCACCTTCTTGTTTAATGTCTGTCAACATACAGTATTTGTTTAGGTAGGTAGAACATTATGCAGTTTTTTGTAGATCTGTGATTAAATGTAGGGATGATGCAATGCATAGTTATTGGTAGTACTAACCACAATTTGGATCCTTAAACTTTCTTTATATCCTAAATATTCATAATAGTTTATTTTATCAACCTAACCTTGTCTGATCAGTGATCGAAATAAAGACTATTACTGTACTGCTAATATCAACCTAACCATTTAGTGGCTGTGGAAATATCCTTTTCCAAACAGAGAAAGGGGTGAAGTGGAAAAACCACCTTAATTGTAGCTTGCTCATTTAAAAAGTAATACTTATTTTACCATGAGATGCAGGCTACCTTCAAATTATAGCTTCACAACCTGCTTTCTGGCCAGTTCTTCCCCATGGTATGCAGTGCAGTGCTATACATGTTTACATGGATGTATTGGGTTGCATCCTTAGGTGTTATGCATTACAATTTTTGCATTGTTAGAATGGTGATCAACAAATCTGTCATGGGGAAGAAAGAAGCGTGGATGTACTGGCACTACATATTGGCTTTCTGTGTTGAAATGAATGTTATTTTATAAACTTTTTTTCACGGTTATTCAAATATAATATTTTAAAGTACCCTGCAAATTAGCAACACAACTTTTTAAGATGAGCAACAGTTTTGCCAGCACTACTGTTGTAACCCTGTGACAATAGTTATGGTTGTGCTTGATTTTTTCTTTATCCTACATATTGAACATCTTTATAGATCCATTTGTCTTTTGAAAGTAGTGCATAAGATGTGGCTTGCTAGTCACTCTTCAACAGCAAGAAGCTCAGCGATTTTCCATAAACCAAAATTATATGTGAAATCCAGATTCCTATAAATTGCTAATCTTGGAAATTGCTATGATGTATTTGTGAAGTTAATCTTACGGCCAAATTGAATTGATTTGCAAATGTATCACTTTTGTGACTTGCTCTTTCCCAGTAAGCTCTGATGTTATCCCATTTGATTGTCACAACAGTTCCATGAAATAACTTAAGCTGGAATTGGCAAGGAAAAAGTAGCTGGCCTAAAATCGTTCATTGAGCTTCATGACTGAAATAAAATTTAAATACACCAGTGCCAATTTAGCTCTAACTATTATACCACACTCATATGAACATTTGAAACAAAAATGTTCTCAAATGGGTTATCAGGCATAATTTCACCATCTCAAAGTCATTTGGAACTCATGTTTTCCTCTTCACGTGCAGTGGCTTGGTAAAGATATGTTCTCTTGTGGTCTGTATTGTAAGCTTAGAGAGATTTCCTAGTGATTTGGTTGAATATTTGCTTAAAAAAAACTAGGCACCCAAACTACACTCCTCCTTTTCAGGGTTGTTTTATCAGTTAAAATATTTGGGATATCTTTAAGTCGTGTAATCACGTTTTTTTCCCCATCAGTGAAATGCAGTTGGGCTACTGTCTAGTACCCCGTGGGAAATAAGTAACTAGAGAGTCTATTTCAAATAGGACATTTTTACTGAGTTAATAATGAACTCTTTTGGCTTCAGAGTAGCAGCACTTAGTGGTGGTTTTGTTTGCATGATTTTTATAGATACATTAGCATCCCTGTTTAATACAGTGGACCCTCGTATAACAAACGGGTTATATAACATAAAATCTGTATAACATAAAAAATTCCGGAGATAGGGGAAATTTGCTTAACAGAATCATCTATGGGGCAAAACTGTACAACATAAAAATGGTCGTAATTAGGGATTACTCTGTTTTCAATGCTTTCCTAGGGGAAATTTGTATAAAGGAAAATTTGCTTAACATAATTTCATTTGGAATGAATTAATTCCTTTGTACAAGGTACCACTGTACTAGGTTAATACTGTTTTAATACTAGATTACAGGCGATACCTTTATAGGCCACTATTAAAAATATTAAAAATTATTTTTAATAGTAGCCTACAAAGTAACCTATTTTTGGATTTGTGTTTTGTGATGGCCACACGGCTCAACTCCTTTTTGCCTGTTTAATACTGTATCGGTCCAGTACGTCAGTGTTTATTCTTAAGCTAGCTAGAGGAACAGAGAGGTCACAGATGTGTGGTACATATGTGTGGGACAGACTGTGCTTTCAACAGCTTGCCACTTCTTGATATAGGATATAAAATTTTGTGCAAGCTGAATGACTCTCCAGGGCAGTTGCATGTACTGTATAACCTAGTAAGGTAGTCCAGCCTGGAAGGCAGAGGGCTACTGAAGGAGGTAGCACCAGATTCTAAATAGAAGTGTAACTAGGTTCTTGAAATCCCTGGCATTCTGCCTTAGGCACGTGGATGTCTAGTTTAACTGGGATTCTGCATGATTCAGCTTTTCAGAGATTGGTTCTAAACACACCTATTATATTTGTTTGCCCACTGCTTCATCTGCTTGTTTAGGCTACTACGCTCTTGATGCTTTTTGGAGCTGAAAAAGCCGCAAAGTTTAGTAGCATCAATAAAAATTCCAAAGGAGCAGGGATGGCAAGGTTGATGTTTTCTTTGGGCAACACTACTCAGACTAAGAGTGTCTTGGAGTCCAATAATTCCTTAACAGTGTAACTTGTGGTGAGGGTTGCTGGTTGGCATATGTGTTCTGTGGTTATCCTTGCTGGCAGTTTCAGATGCTAAGCACCTGTCTCTGTTGCTGTTTCTCCTCCTCCTGCACAATTTCATATTACATTTGCTCCCCAAATAAATTTTAAAAGGCCCCTCTGTTGCAGCTGTCAGTTGTTATGGGATAGTTTAAAGCTGATGTGTAGAGAAGGTTGTTTAAATGTTACTGTTTGTCCCTCAGAGGTTCAACAGGAAGGGGGTGGGGGTTCTGATTTCTAATTTAGTACACTCCTCCTGTGATGTTTTGACACCCACCTCTGCATGTGTGACATGTATTCCTTGTGCTAATGTCTACAATTTATTAGCCCAGGAAAGGAACGCTAACATTTGGAGGTTTATTCTTTGGAAAATCGGGGCTTCAAGATGCTGTGGCTAAAAACAAGGTTCCGACTTTTAGGTTAGTCATGAAAATTTCTGAGGGACTTAATATTTTATTGTTTGAGAATGGTAAAATATGGGCTCGCTGTAACAGAGTGGCATGTAAACACTCATTTTGGTTTGCCTGTTAGAGCTGGTATTGTCTGACAGCCAGTGGTTAAACTCAATTCTGGTCTTAAAACACAGGCTTACTCCCTGATCAAGTAGAGAAAGAAAGCTGGGGTTCATAAGCTGGGGAGTCACGTAGGTGAGAACGTTCCTATTCCTCTTTCCCCAAGCATTTTCCCTCTCAGCTTGGTTCATATCCAGTATTGACATTCGGACTGGGAGAGGAGTGGAGCTCGATTGGGAGAGGAAGTTTCTATTCTTCTAACTTGTGCACTTTTTGGGTGAAGATAGAATCTCTCTTTTGTAATCAGTTTGTTTTCGTATGCTGTGGAATCTAACAGTTCAATTAGTACCATATAAGATCCTCATAAGAATATATTTCCATAATTTTTCCAGAAATTTGGTGAACATCTCTATAGTTTATGGCTTGTTTGAAACCTTAGTCCCTTCTGTTGTAAGTGTTCCAGTAGTAGATGAAGGCTGTTTCCCAAGAACCTAGATCTAATAGCTGCTTTTAAAAGAGCCTTCTAGTGTCAAATTTTGTTGTTGTTGTTGCATGCACTGTTTATGAAAAGTTGTGACTTAGCAATACAAGCTGTGTACCGCTTCCATGTGTGAAGTTCTGTGTTATTCCATGGCCTATGCTGATGTCAGCTAACGTAGAACCGCTCATGGGCATGGGTTGAAAGCCTACTGTCTGTGTGTCAATTATGTAACAGGTTTCCAGTGGCTGTTGCTGGTTTGCCTGGGGTGAAAATGTTAGTGCCATTATTTGGATGTGATCAGATGGAGCCTGTTTTATGAACAGGTGCTGTTCTTGCATTTATATTTTTGGGATGATATGCTGCGGGCCCCTGCAATAAGAATGGATTTTGGTAAAGAAGAATACAGTGCTAGGGTGTGTGTGTGTGGTGGTGGTGGTGGGACTCTGCTCTGAAGCTGGCTGTGCAAGAGTACTTGATAAACCAGGCTTCCAGTTAGCTTTGACAGCATTGCACAGATTGTATTTTTGTGGGCTGACTACCGTCTTAACAGTTTCTTCTCCAAGCTTCCAGCCTTGGTATCTGTTTATTTGAAAGGATCGTACTGTGCTATTATGTGTGTCTTGCAGCTTCCTATTACTGTGTCATCTTTATCCCCTTGCCTCTGTTTCTCCCTGAGCACCTACCGTCACAAATAAGGGTGCCATTGACCGTTTGTTAATATATCTGAAAACGGTATATCCTTGGGACCAATTAAATATTTTGACAGTGGATTAGGAACCTAAATGCTAGCTATAATATTGCTGTTTGCTGTGGAGCTGAGGGCCAAATTAAATTCTATTGGCCCTTCTGGCTGTAGGCCCCATCCTAAGAGTGAAGTGGGTTTATGTGTAACACTGCAAGAGGAATAAGAGGATATTATTTCTTCCTCTGTCACTTCAAGTATTTACCTGGTTGGGTGCGTTTTTAAGTCTAAGAAGAGCATAAGTTTGAAAACACCACATCCTTCACTTCTGTTTTGTAAATGAAGGGGCATGCATGCACATAAACAGATGTGGTTGCCCTTGCACCGTTCAGTTTGATGGGGGTATTCTGTCAGATAGTTTGGTCAGAAATAGTTTAGTACCAAAGGTTACTTTGACATAGTATTTTAAAACACCCAGGGTAGCTGTACGTAATGCCAGTGTTTTATTCTATGTAAGAAATAAATCTTCTGAAGAGATGATGTGGAGATTAACATGTAATAGTTGTCTTCATTTGATGACTTTTTTTAAAAAAAATGTCTTTTATGATTAAGATTAACTGTTGTACAAGTGCAAAAAAAAAGGATGGGTATCAGCACTTGTGAGGGGCTGTGTGTCGATGAGATAAAACTGAAACTAAGGAAGTGAGGGTTCGGAACAATCTTTCTCTTATTTATGGTTCAGCTGGTGCTGTATTTTTCTTCCTCCTGTGTGCATGTGTGTTCAGTGGGGAAAAAGAGAAAAACCATGCAAGGCACACAGAAGTTTTCAAGCTGGAACTTGCCATAAAAATGAGTACTTGTCCCCAAGTCTTTGTGCTATTTGGACTCCGGAGGAGACTTGTTAACAGAAAATGAACATTGAGATGTCTACAAGGTAGAGAACTGGTGCTCTGTTCGTGTGCATGCAGTTGAAATTGGTAGCCATATATTCAGCTGAAGCTGAAAGGATATTGACTAAACACCTGTAACCAAAATATGAAAAACAGCAGTTATTTTCAGTATGTAATATGAGAAACTGTAGTCTTAGTTTCAGCTTTGGTGAAGGCTGGTACATTCCTTAGCTTCATTTAACAACTTTTGTTGAGCATCTCTCTTCCATCAGTGCAACATACTGTATTTTGAATTTAGTCAATTAAATCTTGTTGAGCTGGCACAGCGTTCCTGCCATAAATCTGCCTTTTTATAAGTAGACACATTATATCCTGAATTATGAGAATGATTTGTTGAAGGACTCCTGTGTCCTCTCTAGAATCGAATATCAAGAAACTTTCCACAGTAGAATAAAATTGAATGAGAAATTGAATATGTAAAATACTTAAATATCCCATTAGAAGCAATTGAGTGTTTGATGACACAGGATTTTTTGGCAGGGTGGAGTTAAGGGTTTTATCATCAGCCTTTGCAAATACAACTGTGTCTTGAAAATGTTAATGGAGGTTCTGTGATGTTATCTGAGGTCTTTTTTTAAAGGAAAGTAGTTCAAGGTGCTGTCTTAAATGAGCATCTGTTGCCTAAAGTGTGATTATAATGTGTGATATGTTTTGACAAGTGGCCTGTACTCTCAATGTAATTGGCCAGTTGCAGAAAAGGAGGACTCTTCCCATGAAAATATGCCACCAGAATGGCCAAAATGAGGGAAACGTATGGGTGAGCCAATAGAGGAGGAACACTTATGGCATATTCTGTACTTGATAGTCTTTACCAGTGGTGGCGAACCTTCGGCACTCAGATGTTTTGGACCACAACTCCCCGAATTCCAAGCCTGTGTTGTCAGTGACAGAGGACTGCGAGAGTTGTGATCCAAAACATCTGGAGCCCTGAAGGTTCACCACCACTGGTCTAGAATAGATCATTCCCTCACTTGATAGTGTAACGTTACAGAAGCCTTTAATCTGGCACAGGGAGTTTCCCTCATGCTGATTTAAAAAGTGAGTAGGATAAAAACATAATAATAGGAATAATGATCTATGTGCCTGCATTACCATGACGGAGAATAGGATATGTTGCAAGTCAGCAACTCATCACGGTGCCCTATGGGCGCTGTGTAACTTCTGTGAAGGGAGACTCTAACTCTGGTGGTAGAGCATATGGATACCTTTCTCTGATAATGCACATGCTTAAAACGCGGAAAGCGGAATTTAGATCACAGAAGGCAAGTTGAAAGAGACACTTGCACACAAAGGGATCATTTTAGATAATTAATTTGTTTTAAGAATATTACTAAGTGCTTAACCACATTGCAAATGCCTTGTTGGATCAACATTAAACTGTAGTACTGTTGTCTAGCTTCTTCTCTGGACCTGAGTTTAATCCTGATGGGTTGACATAGCTTTCCATCTTTCAAAGGTTCATAAACTGAGTATCTAGTTCACAGGGCTGTGTGTGGACGCTATGTAGCCTGAGTAATTAAATTCAGGGTGAATAAAAATAAATTATTATTAAAAAAACAAATTAGCCTCTGCTCCGGTCCTGAGTTTAATCCTGTTGGGTTGACATAGCTTTTTCCATCCTTCAAAGGTTGGTAAACTGAGTATTTAGTTCACTGGGCTATGTGTGTGGATGCTCTGTAGCCTGAGTAATTAAATTCAGGGTGGATAAAAATAAATTATTTTAAAAAATTTGATTTAAACCTTAATTTAAATTTTAAAAAAATGATCCGCCCTGAAACTGGAAACTGCCAGGGTGCTGTAAGCACTCTGGTGTGGTATATAAAAGCAGCACACATTGCTTTTCTTCTAGACTGCAAATGTATATGTTGCTGAGAGTACTGACCAGAAATGCTTAACACTAAATTTCACAGGACTGCAGTGACTGGGGCTGCCAACACAGAATATATCAAAGCTGGAATAGGAGCAATGCAAACAACAAACAGTAACTGTAGCAAATGTTTCTTTCCTTCTGGCCCCTGGCCCCCAGACACCTCTTTTGCTACATGCGGATATAGCCTCTCTTCTCAACAAATACTGCTTCTCTTAAACCCAGCAGCATGGAGGAATCTTCCTCTACCATACACCCAAAATAGATAGAAATGTATCAACCCTCCATTTGTAAAGACCAGGTCTTAGCCATTGCCAATGTTGTCTACATGCTCCTGACTACTGTTGTCTTTCAGGATCTTAGCTAAATACTTGGAGTATAACAAGCAGCCACTACACTTGCGGTGTTTCATGACAACTCTTCAAGTCCCCTACTATGGCTGAGGAGATGGAGTTCTGAGCACTTGGGTGCTGCCATTCCCTCCTGCTTCTCTCTTTCGTCATGAATGTCTCCGTATGTACTCAGGCTGGGGACCTGTTTGTGGCAGCTGCTAACTGTGCCCTGTCGGTCTTTCTTTGTTCTTCTCATACACTAATATCACTCTCTGGCAAGGGCAGGCTCTGTGCCACACACACACACACATGTACAGGCCAAGCATTGTAATTGTGTACTGCTGTCTGTTGAACCACAGTCTGAGATACAGGAACCCTGCTGTGGGGACTCATTGGCAAGCCCACAGGAGAGTTTTTTCTGTTTCAGACCCATGCATCCTGAATGCTTTCCAGTAGATCTTTGGCATGGCCGTATGGATTTGTAACTTTGCTGCTTAGTGGGAATCTCCTTTCTCCATCCTCACAAATCAGACTTTACCTGGCCTCAGGATAGGACTCTTAGGTGAGCAGGAGGATGTGTTTCCTTAGAGATCATAAACTGCAAAGGGGACATATCTGGAGCAGTCATTGAAGGGTAGAGGAGGTGAGCCTCATGGCACATTGGTTAAATGCCTGTACTGCAGGTAAAACTGTGCTCACGACCTGCAGTTCAATCCCAGGTAGCAGGCTCATGGTGGACTCAGCCTTCCATCCTTCCGAGATTGGTAAAATGAGCACCCAGCTTGCTGGGGAGGGGGGGGGGGCAATGTGTAGCTTGCATGCTGTAATTAAACTGTAAACTGCCCAGAGACTACTTGAAGTGGTATGGGGCGGTATATAAGCAGAACACTTTGCTTTGCTTTGAAGATGATGATACAAGGAGAAAGAGTGGGGACTATTCCTGCTGAGTTCCTATTTGAAAGGCTTCCTCTCAGCCAGCATAGCGAAGAGATCAGCTACAGGGCCTACCAGGAGTGGGGTGTGGAGGCAGGAAGGGTTACTTGTTGGCAGCACTCCTTCTGCCTGGGTTACCTGTATGCTTGAAGGAAGTCTCTCTCTTGAACTGTTCCTCTCCATCATGTACAGTAAGGAGCCTGTATCCAAGGGGGAATCAGTTCTACCATCTACTGTGGATAGCTGAAACTGCAGATACAGAGGAACCCCATGACATCTACATCATAGAAGGGGTGGTACAAAGACCACAAGGTTTTGCTTTTTATGTTATTTATACAGCAGTGGCAATTCAGAGATAAGTGAAAAGGCGGATATCAGTCCCTGTATAAGATGTGAAGCGTTTCGCTTAATTAGGCCTTCTGTGTCAGTTCCTTTTCTCCCAGCCACTAGTTTTTTTTGGGGGGGGGGAGTGGTGTCAAAAGGAATCACTCAGTTTTTGGTGGTGGTGCTGCTTTTCTGGCTGAGTGGTTTGGGGAGGTGTACAGTGGAACTTATCAGCTGCCTAGATGCCCTAAGCACATCCGATCTCCGATCTCGCCTGATTTCGGAAGCTAAGCAGGGTCGGCCCTGGTTAGTACTTGGATGGGAGACCTCCAAGGAATACCATGTGCTGTAGGCACCTGGAGTAGGAACTGGCAAACCACTCCAGTATTCCTGCCAAGAAAACTCGATGGCCATGGGGTCACGAAGAGTCGGTAACGACTGTAACGACACAACACACACACAGTGGAACTTGCAGTGCAAGTTCAAATGTCACAAGCTTCTTTTTGTCGCTCCTGTGGTGTCATTCTTTGTCTAGGAAGTAAATTGTGAGCATGGCTATTCTCTATCACTCCTGGTCCCATGAACTTGAATTTCCAGGTCTTGATCCTCAACCTCATGTCCTATGGGGAAGGCACTGGAAGATCCTGCTGTTGGTGTGTATGGATTTTGTTGCTACAGCTTGTCTTTCTCCTTTGATGTCTCTTACCCATTTTCCCAGGAGGGTTGTAGGGCCTGCTAGCTAGAGAACTGTGTGTGTGTTGTGGGCTCCTCTTCTTTCTTTTCTGTTTGATCTGTGCACTAAAATGGAAATTTGGGATATCATAATAAGGGAATCTAAACTCCCTTATAGGGATAGCTAGAGATTGACATTTCCAGGGGTTGTGGTGGACTGAGCTAGTGATCTGATGATGGAATGGGAGCTGTAGTGGTACAAATTTGTGTGTTAGGAGCCGGTCCATGTTATTGTGAGCTTGTTGGTTCCATGTATAGATGGCACCAGTACGTGAATCTTGTCAACATCCTGATCAGTCAGCTTCCTTCCAGGGATGCCTGGGTCATATCTGCTATATTTGCACTGGCTCTCTGTTTTCTCATCATATGGATATTCCCCTGTCTACCTCTAGCACTGAGGGATATAATGGATAAGATGACCATTCTGTAGAAGTGATGTACCCTTTCTCCTGATATAACACATAGGATAGATAGTTGTGTTAACCTGACACATTCTGTAAAATATTTGGGGTGTGAGCATTTTCCCTCACTTAAATTTGGTTTTAGAAATTGGAGCTCGGTTTTTTTCGTCGGTGGGAGGGTATGATTTTTCCAATCTAATACCTTTTAGCCTTTGTTTTATGTTTGACAGCCCTCTCATTTTGAATTAGAATTGAATTTGTCACAAGAGAAATAATTAAAATGAAATTTGAAGTTCTGGGAAAGTGACAGTGCTTAAAGTGTACTTGGAAAGCCTGTTCTAGAAGACATGCCTTTTGAAGATGTACTTCGGATGCTTTCCTCTTCACTTTTCAAGAATCCATTTTGATTTTAAAATAGAGTTGTTGTACTGTGTTGCTCTTTCTCCTGTTAAAAAGTCAAGCAGCATCTGCAAAGAATTTCATAAGCAGCATTATGGTGCCTCTTTAAAAGACATCCTTACAATTAGGAAGGCTTTGGAGATGCTTTCTACATATGTTCTGAAAGCGCTCTCTCGTATGAAGCCATTTTTATTTCCTGTCTCTTGCTTGCATCAGTAGCAGAGATCTGCTAGTCACTGAAGCTTGCTTTGCAGCAGTATTGAGACGATGACACAGCTTCTAAAACAATATTGTAGCTCTCTTGATAGGCAGAAGCATTTCCCTGCATAGCACTGACTTGACTTGCAGTAACGTCCATTATGTTTGCATGCTGGAACACAGAAAAAGGATTGCTTTGGCACCTTCAAGGCCCAGTTTTCCGTTAGGTAGCAAGCTTTTGTAGGTGGATCAAGCCTGAGTATGTGTTCCTTATTAGTGCATCCTGATGTCGGTGAATGTGTCCCTGTCCTGGATTGCTAGGAAAGCTATATGGGTGGCTTCCTGCCATAGGTATGTTTAAGGAAAGGCATAAAGGCACACCTTTTAAAATTGGCTTATATTGTTTATATTTTGTGCAATTATATTAAAGAATATAAAAGTACTTTAAAAGCAAAACTGATAAATAAGAAAAGCTTAATGCATACATAGAGAAAACAGCTTAAAACTATTCAGTTACACATAAGTGCCCCCTTTCATTTGTTGCATTTTTATGCCGCCCATCTTCCAGAAGGAACTCTGCATGCTGCATGTATTTCAATTATCATTTCCCCTTCCAATACTGCGTTGAGTCTTAGTTTCAAAGGGACATGACCTTTCCCTTTAATTAACACATAATCAATGGAAACTCTTTAAATTTCTTTAAAAATATTCATGTTTCACAATCCCTTTTTTGACCCTAATATCACAAGTTAGTTTATCAATAAAATATATATTCCATACATCTTTTTGCAAGTCATTGAATTGGAATTCATGATTTAATTTACCAGTTTTAGCTATACATAATCATGTTGCTGATACTAAATTTGTCATCAATTTCTTTATTGTCCAACTCAATTGCTCCTGATCAAATATAAGAATAGATAACAATGGTATTCTTGGACTGGAATCTAAATTTAGCATTTCATTAATTTCTTTAAAAAATAGCCTCCAAAATGTAATTATATCCTTATTCCCACTACATGTGAAGATGTATGACAGTATCTCTAATATAAATTTGAAAATTTGCTGTTCGTACAATTCAATTTGTTGATCTTAAATACCATTTCGAAACTAGATTATCATAGTTTTATTTTATTATTACTGATATACATTTTATTATTCTTTTAGCCCAAATGTTTTCCCATACTTTGGCACCAATGTCCCCTCTAAATTTTGTCCCCACTGTGTGGGACTTCGGTCTGTGTGCATGCATGCTACTCCCCCCCCTCCCCCGGTGTGGTTTCTTTTGCAACCAAAGCCAAGACGGTCACGATGGGTGCACGCAGGTGGAAAAGCCCTGCACTGGGGGGGGGGGCGCAGAGGTGTGCATGCATGCACCTCAGAGGGCACCTTTTTGGTGCTAATCTCCCTTCCCAAATCCACTTCTCATGATTACTATTTAAATTATTAGGATGCCTTTGGCTGTTTCTAAATCCAATTGACTTTAGTTATTTCTGTGGTTGTGTTTAATTTCATTTGATTTAAATAATTAAATGATTTAATATCTTTTTACGTATTGTTTGCTATGATGATCTTAAGCCATCCTGAGCTGTAGCTAAAAAGTAGAAAGGTGGGATAGAAATGTAATCAATTATAATAAAATTTATGTTATTTTTAAAAAGGCTGATGAATTCTGATTTGAAGGTTTGAAATACATGCAGATAAAGTAAGTCTGAATATAACTGAGTTGTTTTGATTCTGCTGTTCATGGGAAGGAACAGTGAGCTCTGCAGGGCATAAAAGATTTGCTGTATACCACTGTAATTCTTATTGAGCCCCCTTCTGGCTTTGAAGATTTTAGCAACCATTTTATTTACAAGCATATATTTGCAAACATATGGGTATGTTGAAAGGAAAACAACCCCAGAAAACTTAGTTTTTTGGGATTATCTCACCAAGATTGAATTTGCTAGCCGTTTATACATATACACAAAATATTCCCATGTCTTAACTTTTGCCTCATATTTAGTTGTTTACATAAGTTATCTTATTTGAACTGTGTCCATTTTTAGATGACTTGCATTCTTTCGTCATGTTCTACCATGTCTTTGTGAAAGGACTAGAGCACAAGAGTAACTAAACTTCCCCTTTGAGGATCGTGGGATTTGACTGTCTCATGCACACTAGCTTTGTTTTCTGCAGTGAGCCTTCAGGAAAGAAGGAAGACAACTAATGGTCAGCTGCTGTCTATTGTGTGTTTTGTGGTGGAGTAGGGCCATGGAAGCCAAGGAGTTCCAGGGCAACAGCATGCCTTGACATCTGCCCAGGCATATATTAATGCAATAAGGCAGGCAGGCATTTCTCTGACACACACACACACACACACACACACACACACACACACACACACACACACACACACACACACACACACACACACACACACACACACACACACACACACACACACACACAAAGCCACGATGTGTCCACATATGCATGCATGTAGAGATAGGGCAGGCATTTATGCACATAGAGATACAGTACCATGTCCATCCATTCACTTCACAACTGAGCAGTGAAACAGTAATGGTGAGTCTCACTCCAAATTAGAAATACTGTGTTTCTGTTTCTTGACCACTGCCTGTTCCCTGTAAGTAGCTGTCTTATTTTCATACATAGAAGCTAAGTAGCTGTCTTATTTTTATACATAGATGTGCTAGGCTCAGACTCAATGCTGCTTCTGATCTGTGCCAAGAGCAGAAACGGGTTATTGGTTCTTGCTCCACTAAAAAGTCCTAGAAAAAAAGTTAAGGAATAAATGACTGGCTGTTGTAAATAATGAAAACAACACGTTGGCTGGTACAGTTACTTGAAACATTTCTTGATCCTCTGCATTCAGAATAGATTTTGATTGGGGAGAGGGGTGGTTTTATTGCCATACTTGGTGCCTAGTAGTTCATGGCTGCCTAATGCCTCATCTTTCTGCCTGTCTTGTGCCTTCTTTCCTTTACTTGCAGTGGTGTAAAGAACAAGGGATAGGAGAAGGCCAAATACGCAAGAAAAATCTCAAGAGAGGTACTGGATTTACCCTTGTCAGGCTCATATGAGGCTGTAGAGCTTGTGATAAAGGCTTTATAAGGTGTACTTTATTATATTTTTGGAGGCTGGAAGTATAGCAGGATAAAAGAGGTGAGACTGTGCTTAGAGATGTAAAATTTCCAGAAATTTTGAAGCTTTGGGGGGGAAACCCTGTTTTTTTTTTGGGGGGGGGTTTGGGGAAAATCGATAATTTTCTGAAACTTTGAAAAAATGGTACATTAGCACTTCCCCCTTTTACAGCTTGAAAGTCATTCTGTTCCTTTAGGAACATAAAATATGACTATGGACAATTTGATTTAACATAAAATTATCACAACTAGCATATTAAAGTATTGTCTATCCAAACAATTGTTACAAACAGAACTTACTTATAAGTAACAAATGGAGTAACAATCTCCTGAACTATTTACTAGTTTATGTGGAGGGGGAAAAAACAATGTTTAAAAATCCAGAAGTAACAATTATTCATATTTCCTCTTTACAGTACTGTATTAAATAAAAATAAAATAACCTCATTCTCATAAAAAGAATTGAAGAGGGGGGAAATACAGTAATACCTTGTATAAAGGAATTAATTTGGTCCAAATGAAATTCTCTTAAGCAATTTTCCTTTATACAAATTTCCCATAGGAATGCATTGAAAACAGAGTGATTCCTAATCATGACCATTTTTATGTTGTATGGATATGCCCCATAGGCGATTCTGTTAAGCAAATTTCCCCTATCTCCGGAATTTTTTATGTTGTACAGATTTTATGTTATACAAACCGTTAGTTATACGAGGGTATATAGAAGGGGGTGGGACTGTTTCAATGATTTTTTTTTAGAAATGATTTGGAAAATATTTGAACACCCTGTATTGAATACTTTATTCATCATGTTAAAATAAAACATTCCATTATCATTTTTCCTTCAATTTGTTCAATTTTTCCATTTTTTGGGGAAAAAACCAAAAAGGCTTCAGGGGAAAAAGGGGGGAAACAGTTTTTTGGGGAATTTTTCTGGTTTTCCCCCCAGGCCTTCACAACTCTAGAGAAGAGCCAGCCAGCGTGTAGTCATGAGCAAGTCACAACGTCCTGGGCTGCTCCCAGAAGAAGGGAGTGGTAAATCACTTCTGTGTATTTTTGCCTAGAAAACCTCATAATGGATCATTATACATCAGAGTCAACCAGAGAGCATGTTGTTGTTTGTACAGTATTGTTGTTAAAGTTCTGTGTGCTTTGAAGTTTTCCTTTTTCTCTGTCAATACCACATATGTGAATTTGAGCACATAAGTAATAAAAGTGAACTGTGGACATGAGGTGATTGATGGATTAATCTGGTATAGAGTTGGGCACAACCCCCAGTTTGGAGCTTCATGCTGATTTGTAGGCACTGCATTTTCTCTTTCCCCACCTCACTGGCCAATCTTCCTCTTTGGCTGCTCCATCAGACCCTGGTAGGAGAATGGGCTTGCCTGTCCTTCCTCCTTGTCTGAGTGGGCAATCATGTATTATTCTTTGCTCCATTAATGTTTTAGTCCTGGAAATGACTGACCAGAACTCCCCTTATAAAAAAGCAATGGCCTGATATGTAAAATGTCTACCATGCTTGCTATACATTGCTATGCTATGGCTCTTACTTTTTAGCAACAGCAAAACAAATGCATTCTTGAATTTGCTCAATTTGGGGAAGTGACTTGCAATGTAGCTCTCCTCTAAACTGGAAAAGTATCTAGCTCTGTCTGCCATTAACAATTTGCGCTCCAAACAAATTACACTGTATTGTATGTTTTTTGGCATACAGACAGTGGGCATATTGTCTTTTTAAATACCATGGGAAAGTATATACGTGTACAGAAAGTATGCATGGAAATATACACATAAGGAGCTGTACAGTATAGTTGTGTCTTAGAAAATTAACCTCATCAGCAGTCATGCCTTTTTCAGCTGCCCAGTGATTCAGTGAAATTTGCCAGTGGGTTCTTTACATGAACAATGGCAACAGAGACTGCAAGATCCCATCTCACTTGCTGCGCGTGGAAGGAAATGATTGCTAACAATTCAACTCCTACCCCCATCAACCCAAACATCTTTGCCAGAGTTCTTTCCTTGTGTAACTTGTGAAATAATGTGATTTGAACTGCTGACAGAAGGAATCTTTATGCCTGAACTGAATGGAAAGTTAAAGAGATTGCTGTTTTAAAACATAATCAGTGTATGGTGTGGCTAAGATACCCCCTATGTCAGGGGTGCCCAAACTTTTTGAAAGGAGGGCCAGATTTGGTGGCTGAGAATGTGTCAGGGGCCGGTTGCTCCCCGACCCTGCAACCCCACTGCAAGCCCCACCCACTGACCCATAAACCCCATCCACTGACCCCTTGCACCCCCACCTGCAGGAAGGAAGGCGGGGACCAAGGGAGGGAGGGAGGGAGGTGGAAAACAAGAAAGGAAGGAAGGTGGGGAATAAGGAAGGGAGGAAAGAAGGAAGGTGGGGACCAAAGGAAGCACAGGGAGCCGTGGCCACAGGTCGCCCCTTGGAAGAGACGATCTGTGCAACCTTGCACCCCCCAAGCTCCCCAGTGGTGGCAACGGCTCGCCCGCCAGCCCACCCCAAAGCTCCTTGGCGGTGGCAGAGGCCCGCTGGCCTGCACACCCCCACACACATTCCCCTGTGGTGCCGGTGGCGGCAGACTGCCCGTCTGCCCAGCCACCCAAGCTTCCCAGTGGTGCCGGTGACACGGCCTGCCCGATCACTGCCCCGCGCGTGTGCCCAACCTCACAATGTTCCCGGCTATGCCGGTGGCAGCGGGGGCCCCGCCCACACGCCGCCCTGCGCACACGCGCTGTGCTTCACAAAGTTCCCAGTGGTGCCGGTGGCGGCGGCAAGCCTGTGTGCCGGTCCGCGCATGCGCCTAGCTTCACAATGTTCCCGGTGATGCCGGTGGTGGCGGCAGCCCGCCCGCCGCCACCCCTGAGCACGCGCCCAGCCTCACATGAGTGCCGGTGGCCGCCGCCCGCCCAGCCCCACAAGCTTCTGCTCACCGGCTGGACGCCCCCCCCCCCCAGCCCCTCAAGCTTCCTGGTGGTGTCAGTGTTGGTGGAATTTTTTTAAAAAAAAACATGGGGTGAAGGAGGGGGAGGGAGGGGCGGGCCAGCCAGCCGCGGGCCACTCAGAATGGCCTGACGGGCTGGATTTGGCCCCCGGGCCGGACTTTGGGCAGGCCTGCCCTATGTGATCAAGTCTTTCTTCTTTCTTCTTATTTTATGTGCCTCACTACCTTCCAAGTCAAGCTGAGATGGGAGTGAGAAGCTGAAATTAATAAAAGAGAAGAACGGAAGTGATGTACAAACAGGATTTTCAAAGAAACCTAGAGCCAGTGTTTCAGAACTGTCATTGCTTGTGCTGAACATAATCATTTTTGGTATCTTGCCATGGTGTCTGATCAAACTGGCTTTTCATGTTTTCATAATGCTTTAAATTCAAAAGTTACAAGCTAGCCCCTAGACTGGCATGGTAGTAGATAGGTACATGTTGGTATGATAGTAATCGGCATCATCTCAATCAATTATTCCCATGATGGAAGAGGCAGTATTACTGTATATCCAGTAGCGGTGGGCACAAATTAATTCTGCCCCACCTCATCCCAACAAAATGCATTGTGCAGCATGTAAACCCTTCCCCCTGCTCACCCAGGCTGGCTGGGCCACTCCTCTGCCATTGTGCAGTGCCAGGAACCTTCTGCTCCGGCAGTATGCCTATCTGGGCAGGAGCTCGGGCTGCCTTTCCCCACCTTTTCTGGCAGCCAGCCACTCCTCTGCTGTGCGGGAAGAATCCCTGCCCTTCCCGCTCGTGAGAGTGGTTGACTGCTGGAGGAGGTAGTGACAGGTGATAACGCCAACTCTGCAGTGGTTCAGCGTTCATAAATTTTTGGTTTCTCTTGGGAATAAAGTTAGCAATAACAGAACAATACAGCCCTCTTATCTGCTGATTCACTAACAGCTGCGGGCCAGCCAGGCACCCTCCGGAGAGGTGGAAAGTGACCACCCCATCCCTCCGGAGGGTGCCTGGCCAGCAATAGTATTTTTTCCCTATTCACCGTCACCACCAGAGGGTGCCTAGCTGGTCCACAGCAGTGGCAGCAGCGAGGAGGAGGGCAGATGGCATCAGTGACAGTAAGTTTTTCTTTCTTTTTGACCTTGCCGCCACCAAGCCGGCAGTGAGGAGAGGCTTCGGGGGGGTGAAAGCTTTCATCCCAGCACCCCACCACCCCTATCACCGCCATCAACCTGGATATTTATCTACGGGTTTCACTATCCGTGGGGGGTCCCGGAACCAATTGCCCATGGATACTGTGTCCTAGTGTATCTGCTTGCATTAAGATTTGCCAAGGGCCTGTCCACACTGTGAATTTTGGTGTGATTTGGTCTGTGCTTGAAAGGTCCTTATCTTCAGTGCTGTGTATTCTAACTTTCTCAAGTGACCCATCCATTTACACTGGAGATCATGCTGCGAGTACTTTTCCTGCACAAAATTGGTCCACACAAGTGTTTATCAATCCAGTTTGTCCCCATTTCAATTACTGACACTTCCTTTCCTTTGCCTGCCTATTTTTGCGTCCATGTGCTGTGACCAAAAACATTATATTCTTTTTGTTGTTGTTAAAAACTAAGAGGAATAGCAAAGTGATGTATATGCCCAGCATGGTAAACATATTTTATATATCAGGCCATTCCTTACAAATAACCACAAATAAATATTGCCTGGTTGTCTGAAACAATCACTAAGGAGCATGGAGAGATATTTGCATCAATCAAAAACTCAGTGTAAACAATACTGAAATTACAGTAGTCACATTGACTTTACTCCAATATGTTGTTGTTGTTCAGTCGTTCAGTCGTGTCCGACTCTTCGTGATCCTGTGGACCAGAGCTCGCCAGGCCTTCTTATCTTCCACTGCCTCCTGGAGTTTTGTCAAATCCATATTGGTTGCATCGATGACACCATCCAGCCATCTCATTCTCTGCCGTCCTCTTTTCATTTTGCCTTCAATGTTTCCCAACATCAGGGACTTTTCCAAGGAGTCCTCTCT
This sequence comes from Phrynocephalus guinanensis, assembly GCA_037367245.1. NCBI lineage: Eukaryota > Metazoa > Chordata > Lepidosauria > Squamata > Agamidae > Phrynocephalus > Phrynocephalus guinanensis. The sequence goes on from CM074734.1 coordinate 157,932,901, forward strand.
CCTCATGAGGTGGCCAAAGTACTGGAGCCTCAGTTTCAAAATCTGTCCTTCCAGTGAACATTCGGGTTTGATTTCTTTCAGGATGGATAGGTTTGATCTCCTTGCAGTCCAGGGGACTCTCAAGACTCTCCTCCAGCACCACAGCTCAAAAGCATCAATTCTGCGGTGATCAGCCTTCTTTATAGTCCAGCTCTCACTTCCATACATCACTACTGGAAAAGCCATAGCTTTGACTATCCTTACCTTAGTTGGCAAAGTGATGTCTCTGCTCTTTAGGATGCTATCTAGGTTTGCCATTGCTTTCCTCCCAAGAAGCAGGCGTCTTTTTATTTCATTGCTGCAGTCACCATCTGCAGTGATCAAGGAGCCCAAGAAAATAAACTCTGTCATTGCCTCCATTTCTTCCCCTTCTATTTGCCAGGAGGTGATGGGACCGGTAGCCATGATCTTAGTTTTTTTGATGTTGAGCTTCAGCCCATTTTTTCACTCTCCTCTTTCACCCTCATTAAGAGGTTCTTTAATTCCTCCTCACTTTCTGCTATCAGAGTAGTATCATCTGCGTATCTGAGGTTGTTGATATTTCTTCCGGCAATCTTAATTCCTGTTTGTGATTCATCCAGACCTGCCTTTCGCATGATGTACTCTGCATATAAGTTAAATAGGCAAGGTGACAGTATACAGCCTTGTCATACTCCTTTCCCAATTTTAAACCAGTCAGTTGTTCCATATCCAGTTCTGACTGTTGCTGCTTGTCCCACATATAGATTTCTTAGGAGACAGATAAGGCGGTCAGGTACCCCCAATCCTTTAAGAACTTGCCATAGTTTGTTGTGGTCCACACAGTCAAAGGCTTTGGCATAGTCGATGAATTAGAAGTAGATGTTTTTCTGGAACTCTCTGGCTTTCTCCATAATCCAGCGCATGTTGGCAATTTGATCTCTAGTTCCTCTGCCTCTTCGAAATCCAGCTTGCACTTCTGGAAGTTCTCTTTCCACATACTGCTGAAGCCTGCCTTGTAGAATTTTGATCATAACCTTGCTAGCTACCCCAATATAGTGCTTCTTAAAAATATAAAACAGTGGTATGAAATTAATTGTTTTACATACATGCTCAGCATACCAGACTTGTATCAGATATATGCAATGATATTAATGGCTTCTTCTACATTAACAGCCCATATTTTATGAGTACTTTTCTTCTTTCAATCTCAAAAAATGATATTAGACTGACAGCATAAGAAACATGAACACATCAGTTAAAAAGCAACAGAACAATTATGATATTGAAGGGAGCAGTCTCAGTTCACTTCCCAACTGAGTCAGTAAGCCATTAAGTAAAATGTAACTAACATTTTCAGTTTGTCAGAAGTAGCGTTGCATTATTAGAGAAATATTTTTTTTAAAAGAAGCGGAATTTAAAATTACAATAAAGGTGTGTATGTATGTGGGTGTTTGTGTCCCACCATCCATTTCAATGCCACATCCCATCTATTATTTCACTGGGTTGTCATCGTAGTTAGTGCCTCTTCCAGTGACGAAGGTGAAGGATTACTGTCCACACAGGATAAAGGGGTATTTTGGATCATGCCAAAAACAATGTGTGCCTCAGCCCTATGCCAGAAGGGTGTGTGGCAGCTTTTAAAGGAGAAGGATGGATCATTCTAAGTAGAAATACATGGGGATGTAGTCTTCTTTCTGGATCCAAATTGTGGTGCTAGCAATCCATATATAGATCTACGTCCCACCTTAGTGCTGTCACTCGAGCAAATTGTACACAACTCGGATTTTTACTCTGTGATAGTTTTTGTGGGAGACTGAATAAGGAAAATAGTGGTGAGAATCCTGTTGCTGATTTATGCTTGCATAAGAGAAAGCATGTAAGTTGCAGCTGGAGTTTTGATCCCTGTGATTTACTTAATAGTAATTATGTGCTTCAAATCAAGTGACCTTTTCTAAGATTTTCAAGATAGTGTACATTTCCTTGTTGTTCAGTTCTTCAGTCGTGTCCGACTCTTTGTGACCCCATGGACCAGAGCACGCCAGGCCCTCCTGTCTTCCACTGCCTCACGGAGTTCGGTCAAATCCATGTTGGTTGCATTGATGACACTGTCCAACCTTCTCATTCTCTGCTGTCCCCTTTTCCTTTTGCCTTCAGTCTTTCCCAATATCAGGGACTTTTCCAAGGCATCCTCTCTCCTCATGATGTGGCCAAAGTATTGGAGCTTCTAGAGATGTGAAGGCCTGGGGGGTGGGACTGGAAAAAAATCAGGAAAAAAAGCTTTTCCATCCCCCCATAAAATTGGAAAAATTGAAAAAAGAAAAAGAAAAAATGATTATGGAATGTTTTTTAACATGATGAATAAAATATTTTAAGACAGGTGTACAGATATTTTCCAAATCATTTCTAAAAAATATGCATAGTGTCAGATTATTCTAATTTCTGTGCATTGAGGACAAGCAAGTCCTAGGATACAAACTTAACTCTCTAATGCAAGAACAAGATGCATGGGAGGTGCTGCTATTGTCACAAGAAAAAGAAAAAAGGTTTCACTTTTGTTTTTGCATGTGGGTGGGTGTGTTTAGTTCTTTTCTGTCCTCTTTACTAGGCCTGAAAGTACTGGAAGGCAATACAGTGACCCCCCGCCATTTCGTCGTTCCGGTATTGCGGTCCCACTACATCACATCGCGGGACCACAGTACCAGAACCGTGGGGGAGCAGCGGGGGGGTTGCTCCGCCCCCCGCACATCCCGAGAAGCCTCCGGGGTGCGTGGGAGGGCGACGTGGGGGGATCCGGTCGCTCCGCGCTGCCCTCCGACGCACCCCCGAGAAGCCTCAGGGCCGTGCAAGCGGGCGGCGGCGGGCGATCCGGTCGCTCCGCGCGGCCCTCCCACACCCCCCCCCCGAGATACCTCCGGAGTGCATGGACGGGCGGTGGCGGGCGATCCGGTCGCTCCGCGCGGCCCGCCCATGCACCCCTGAGAAGCCTCTGGGTGGGCAGCGGCGGCGGCGGGAGGTAAGATCCCCCTGCAGCCGCTGCCGCACCATGCAATCGCCCCCTGCCCCCACCCCACCCGCTTCTGCATATCGCAGATTTTCGTGCATCGCGGGTGGGGTGGGTCCCTAACCCCCGCGATCGGCAGGGGGTTACTGTACAGAGCAACAAAAATGATTCTGATTAAATTTCATGCCCATTCATTGAAACCTAGACCCACTCCCTTCTATACATTTCCGCCCTCTTCGATTATTTAAAAAGTAAGTTCTGTTTGTAATAATTGTTTGGATAGACAATATTTTAATATGCTAGTAGTGATAATTTTATGCCAAGTCAATTTGTCCATAGTCATATTTTTTGTTCCTAAAGTAACAGAATGACTTTCAAGCTGTAAAAGGGGGGAATGGTAATGTAGCATTTTTTCAAATTTCCAAAAATTTCCTTTTTATATGTATGTTAAGGGTTTTTTTCTGAGCTTAAAAATTTAAAGAAATTTTACATCTCTGTGAGCCTCAGCTTCAAAATCTGTCCTTCCAGTGAACATTCAAGGTTGATTTCGTTCAAGATAGATAGGTTTGATCTCCTTGCAGTCCAGCAGACACTCAAGACTCTCCTCCAGCACCACGGCTCAAAAGCATCAATTCTGCGGCGATCAGCCTTCTTTATGGTCCAGCTCTCACTTCCATACATCACTACTGGAAAAACCATAGCTTTTACTATCCTGACCTTAGTTGGCAAAGTGATGTCTCTGCTCTTTAGGATGCTATCTAGGTTTGCCATTGCTTTCCTCCCAAGAAGCAGGCGTCTTTTAATTTCATTGCTGCAGTCACCATCTGCAGTGATCAAGGAGCCCAAGAAAATAAAGTCTGTCATCGTCTCCATTTCTTCCCCATTCTATTTGACAGGAGGTGATGGGACCCGTAGCCATGATCTTAGTATTTTTTATGTTGAGCTTCAACCCATTTTTTCCGCTTACATTTACATTTCCTTACATTTACATTTCCTTACATACTGTAGGTGTAATTGGCAATGGGAATCTGGCCTCTGTGGGAATAAAAATAAAACCATACTGTCTCAAGTCTACTTTGCCACGCTGCTGTCTAACCCTAACCCTAACCCTAACCCTAGATCATGGATTGGTGATGTCTTCATTCATGGGGAGCATGCTTATTAACGGAACTGTTAATTAAAAGTGTGTTATTTATTGATGCATCATTATTATCACTATTAATTATTTTGGTTCTGGTGGATCATTCTAACATGGAGTAAAAAGAGAGTATTATATATGACCCCCTAATTACAATGTTTTTATGAAGCTCACTCCCTTCCGTATCTCCAAAGAGGAACTAGGTTAGACGAACATACAAATGAATGTATCTTGTGTGTTTTGTATGTTTTGTGTATGCTAATTTTCTTTGTGGTCCCTCTGGATCATACATATTGGTGATTCTCTACCTCTGTGAAACATCATCAGATTCAGAACATACTAGAGCTCAACAATAAATGTCATTAGGACAGGCCCTCCTCACAGTGCATATCCCTGGACCTAACAACTATCCATCAGTTTAACTGCCCACGAGACAACTTTTTGGGACATATCTCTAGATTAGTTTTTACCTCAAACTTAGCTCTATTTGCTGTTGCCATTCCCCCTCCTCACTCTTCTGCTGTTTTCAAACTGCGAGTTCCCCCTTTTAAAAAATAATTAATATTTGTTCATCATATGCCTGTCTTCTGAGACCTTCCCTCCTTTTTATGGTCCTATTAGACTCCTTCCAGAAGTGCTTTTCATGCACCAATAAAATTCTCCTCACCAGAGGACGTTCTAAAGGTTTATATTCCCACAGTGATGGACACCATATCCTAGCCTGCCAGCACTGATGTAAATTTATGAAAGTTGCTATTCAGAATTAACAGCCCCCGTTTAACTTCCACCTCTGGGAGAGGTTGTTGCATGCTGTAAAGTTCGTGTCCCAGCACGCCTCCACCATTCTGCCAGTATCACTTTGTAAGGTCCCCTCTATATAAACTATCATGGAGGTGCTCCAGGCTGAACCTGGGAATAAAAATCAGGATAAGCAGGGCACACGGAACCAAATTGTAAGTCATTGAAACCAAAGGTGAACCTGACTTGTAGAATGCAGTCCTCACAATCGACTGCTTCCAAAGCCTCTTGGATGTCAAAACCAACCAGTTTTGTTCTGAAGTGTGCAAGAGGCCTACTGAACCTGAGTCTATCCCAAATAACAAATAAAGCCCTAGTCAAAACCCAGGCCACCCATGGACAAGCCCTTGGCATCTGAAAGAGGATTTGGATCAGTCATCTCACACACACACACACACACACACACACACACACACACACACACACACACACACACACACACACACACACACACACACACACACACACACACACACACACACACACACACACACACACACACACACACACACACACACACACACACACACACACCACAAAGATTCCAGTGGATTTGACGGTAAATCTTTTCTTTCAAGAAACTGATTATTTCATGAATATAATGTTTACTGTATGGCTAGAGACTGCGTACATGCTTATATTTTCATCATAGTTCTATTAAATATAAAAATGTTTTGATGAGAGGTTAGTTTTTAAGTTACAAGGTAAATGAATTTGCAATGCATCACACATATTAACTCAGCAGATGTAATCAAAATCAGCCACATAACCATGACACCATTTCAGGAGGGGTGTGCAACGGAATAAATTTTTTTATTTATTTGAGCCCCTACTTTTGTTGCAGAATTATGGACAGTTTTCTAAAACTGAGTCTTTAAAACGGAAAGGTGGTGAACTCACTGAAGTTTCTGAAGCGACTGATTCAGCAACAGCCAGCATCGCCGGAGGAGATGAAATATCCCAGCAGATACCTGCAAGCTTAAACCATTCAAGTTTGTCTGCCTCAGTTCACAGAAAGGCAACTCATAACCAAAAGGAAATCCGAGGAAAAATAAGATAATCCTAGCTACCTCACATTGTTTGGTTTTATTCTGGTTGGGAACGAACAGGCACCGGAAGGCCAATGCATTAACTGTCATAAAATCACTCCTAATGGCTGCTTGGTTCCATCCAGATTAAAAAGACATCTGGAATGCAATCATTCTGATTTAGTACAGAAAGGTAAAGAAATCTTCAAACACCGCACTTTATCTCTTCAGGCAGGGTCATCCATGATGAAGAGAATTTCTAAAACTGAAAACCAAAACAAAACTGAAGCTTCATTTATTTTCAGTTTACACATTGCAAAACCTGATAAGCCCCATACTATTGCCTAGACACTGATTAAACCTTGTGTGAAGGATGTTAGTCCAGACATGGCCAAGAAGATTGATACTGTGCAGCTGTCAAATAGCACTACACTAAAGCCCCCCCCCAATCATGGGGGTTAGGGACCCGACCCAACCTGCAATAATTTAAAATCCACGATTTGTGGATGCAGGGTCGGGTTGGGGCTGGGGGGCCTGTTTGGGGGCCTCTTGTACTTACCTCAGGCCTCGCACTGCCCTGAACGGGCCTCCGACTGCCTTCTCGGGTCAATGGGGGCCCGAAAAGTGATTCTCGCTGAAAGCATTTCAGAGTCCTCTGACATCCCCAGAAAAGCACTCGGAGGCCCCAAAAGTGCTTTCTAGTGATCCAGAGGTCACTTCTGGTGCACCGAGAAGCACTTTTGGGGCCTTCGACAGCAGCGCGAGGCCTGGGGTAAGTACAGGAGGCCTATAACAGGCCCCAGGGGGGCTTTTTTCATATACTGCAGTCCCATAATATACTGGGACCGCAGTATATGAACCGCGAAAGGTGGGAGGCTACTGTATAGGCAAGCGAATTTACACAATTTCAGAGTCTGTGGAGAACGAGTTTATAAGATTGAAAACTTGTGAATGGTTTTAGTTTACAGATTGATGAAAGTACCAACGTTGCGGAACTTGCTGTTCATGTGTTTGTGAGGTATCCATTCGAAATGCAAATAGAAGAACTTTTGATGATGCTTGAAACTTACACCACTGACAGCAAAATTTCAAAGCAATCGACAAATGTGCACAGAAAAATGATTTGGAATTGAGCAAGCGTGTGGATATTTGCAGTGATGGAGCAGCTGCAATGGTTGGAAAAGTGAAGGGAGCGTCATCTAGGATGAAGCAAGTGGCAGGAAATGCCACCAGCAGCCACTGTGTCATCCATCGGCTTTCTGGCAACTAGAAGGATGCTGCAAGATTTAAAAGTCGTATTGGATGGTGCTGTGAAGATGATTAATCGATCATGTTAAGACCTGCCCGCTTCAAGCACGGCTTTTAAAACTTAACTGCTGTTATGATCTGGGTATGGATCACTTCCACCTCTTGCTGCACACAGAAGTGTGGTGGCTATCAAAGGGAAAATTTTTAGCCATCCTGTTTGAACTAAAAGATGCACTAGTGGTCACATTTACAATTAAGCCTTATATCCAACAATCAACTGATGTTGATTGGCTGCTTAAATTGGGATACCTTTCTGACATCACTGAAAAACTAAATGAAACTACCACTTCTCTTCAAGGGAAAGGAGGAGCACAAGTAGAGAAAATAAAAGCCTTGAATAATTCCATTTTTAAAGTGTGCGTTGAGAGTGGAGACATCTCCAACTTTCCTCGGTTGCAAGAATTTGTCAAAACAAATGAGATCAACCTTCAAACCAACTTCCTCAAAATTGTTATTGCCCACTTGCAAGATTTGGAAAGAAGCATAGTTGATTATTTCCCCAACATTGACTCTGATGACATTGACAGCTGAATGATGAACCCATTTTCCTGCGACCCGAAACAAAAACCTACTAGAATGATGAGTGAATTTTTTTAAAATCTGCTTGAGATCAGCGAAGACAGCAGTTTAAAACAGAAATACTGTGAAGGAAGCCAAGAAGAGTTCTGGATGCAGGTATATTCGGAAAACAATGCAGTTGGCAAGGCTGCAGTGAAAAGACCTGTGTGTTTTACTTCAACTTATCTTTGCAAGTCTGCATTCTCAACATATGCTTACATTAAAAAAAAACACCAGATACTGGAGCAAACTTACTGGGTCAGTGATTTGAGGGTAAAACTAACTAAACTTCCCATAAACATAAAGGAAATAATGAAAAATTCATCCAAACAGTTTCATTCATCACATTAAAAACAAGTGAGCATTAAATTTGCACTGTGTTTTCTTCTTTTCCTAAGTATTCAGACCGCTTTAAGGGTAGATGTGCTGCAAAAAAAAAAATTTAGCCCGCCAAGAGTGCCACAGCAAAAATATTTGAGAACCAATATATTAGACATAGATATAAATACAAATGGTGGTGGTTCTCTTCCTTTGCTTATTCAGTCAGAAAATCTGATCAGCAACCTTTGTTGTACACAGTTTTGCATTTTCTTGTACATCTAAAAGAAAATGGCTTATTGCATTCTTGCATCAAGGTCTAACACCCTGGGTCCCAAGCATTATGATGCTTCAAAAATCAAACACTTAAGAAGTTCCTGCAGGATCTGCACAATGTATTTGTGGATGTTTGAGCTCCACTGCCACAAGGGTCACTTTCTCTAGTACTTAATCAACTTATAAAATCACTCTTTGACCCAATGACTACAGCAGATCGCAGCTTTCTTTGCTACAAAACAGCCTTTCTGGTACCCATCGCTTCTGCATGTGGAGCAGGTGAGTTGCATGCCCTCGAACATGGTCCTCCTCTCCTACATTTTCACGAAGAGCAAGGTCACCATTTCTCCTAACATCTTCCTACGGAAGATGGTGTCTTACTCTTCCAGCTTTCTTTCTACATCTTATGATAGAATTAGAGAAAGTACTTAATACACTGACTCGGCATAGAGGTTTAACACGCTACATCTCCAGAACTGAACAGTTATGAAAATCCAACAAGTTATTTGTTAGCTATCAAGGTTTGAAGATGGATGAGCATATTCTCACCTCACAACGATTACTGAAATGGCTTGTAAACATTATAAAATTATCTTACCAGTTAGCAAACATAGGAGCCCCGGCTCTTTCTGACGCCACTCGACCAGGGCTGTTTGTTACAACTTCCACAGCCTTTTCCAGAGGTGTACAGTTAAGAAATATTTGCAAAGCAGCAGCCTAATCGCAACCCTTGACGTTCATCAGGCATGATTGCCTGGATATCTGAACTTTTTCAGTGCTGCATTTGGAAGAGTGGTCATGTCATCTGTGCTGGCATGACATCCTACCAGTGAGTAGGTGAGCTTGTCAGTCACCCATATGTGTGATTCACAGATGACAAATGATGAAAGAGGAACAGGTTACTTGCCTGTAACGGCGGATCTTCGAGTGTTGTCATCTGTGAATTCACATAATCCTCCTATCCCTCCCCTCCTTCTGCTAGGCTACTGTTCACCCATGGATAGTTGTAAACATGGGGAACTGAAGGATAGCCATTTGGCACAGGGACGTTCAAAGTGGAGAGAAGCTGCCCTTAATGGCATTTCTTCTTGAGTTCTAGAATGTTTGGATGAGGTTTCCTCAGGTGCAGAAACACTTACATGGGTGAAATCACAGATGACCATTTGAAGACCTATCACAGTATTGGCAAACCTATGGCACGGGTGCCAAAGGTGGCACTCGGAGCCCTTTCTGTGGGCACCTGACATTGCCCCTTCACAGCCACCTGTATTCAGGTTAAATTGCTGAATTGGCACTTTGCAAAAAAAAAAAAGTGGATTTGAATTGTAGATGGTCTCTAACAGGTTTGCCATCATTGAACTATAGTTACATGGAGATAACCTGTTATTTTACAGTGTAATCAGTTTTAAATATTTTGCTGAAAGTAGAATGCAGATAAAGTAGAAAAAATATATATTTTAGTACAATAGTTCAATCTGCTTAGGAGGCAAATAATGCATGTAAAATGCATCAATTGGTTGACAGATTCTTGTTCTTAGTGCTGTTAAGAGCATGTGGAGGTCTGCAGGATAATGTAAAGCAGGAACCCCTCTGCTCCTTGAGGTGTTTACATCCTAACATTAAAGGCCATATTCAGTGATGACATTTAATTAAAGTATGGAGTCATCCTCCAGAAATAACTGTAACTAAGACACCAGAAATACTGTATGAGTTGAAAAGAGACATTCTTATCTGATAGCTGTTGTGAGTTTTTCGGGCTGTTTGGCTGTATTCTGGAAGTTTTTCCTCTGGGTGTTTCGCCAGACGCTTGTGGCTGGCATCTTCAGAGGGCAAGGAGCTCAGGGAACCAGGAGTTCTCTCTGCTCTGGGGTATAGAGTGAGTGAGACTGGGGAGTTTTTAAAGTTGTGGGAAAGGGGAAACTTCTCCTATGTAGGAGAATATGTGTTAGTCATTGTATTGTGATGGAGGGATTAAGACGTTTCACTATAATCAGGGGTGGCAGTGATCCTTGTATGTGGTTGATGGGTGTCAGCTGTTCTATTGTGTGAACTGGTGCTTGTTGTGCCTGGGTGAGAATCATTGAACTTTGATCTCTTGGAGACTGTAGCTTTCAGTACTGGAAGCCAGGTGTTGTTGATTTTCAGACTTTCTTCTTTTTTGTTGAAACTTTGCTTGTGTTTGTGAATTTCAATGGCTTCCCTGTGTAGTCTAACATAGTGATTGTTAGTGTTGTCCACTAACAACACTAACACCGGACAACAATAACAATCACTATGTTAGACTACACAGGGAAGCCATTGAAATCCACACACACACACACACACAAAAGTTTCAACAAAAAAGGAACCTTTAATTTAATAAAATTTAAAAAAGCAAAATACAGGAACAGTTGATAACTTCTTCATCTTCTCATTCACATTTTCCTCTCTTCTCCTCTCCATTCCCCAACCTTCAGTTTTTCTCCCTTCATTTTAAAATCTACATTTTTGTTTTCAAATTAGTATTATGATAAAAAAGATAGCTGTTTCTGTGTTCTGATTTTTATCTTCTTCATCCTCTTCTTGTTAGGATTTTGAGAGATTCCGTCTCCATAGCTTAGAATACGTCTATCAGTATGTCATTTAACATGGAGATTTATTTCTTCTAGCTGTTTTGAGACACATGACAGACAAAAGGGGAGAATGGGTAGGTTGTACAAATTTACAGATGACCACTTGAAGAACTACAGTTACAGAAAAGCAACCTGTCCTCCTTCATCATAGAATTCTTCATAAGAGATCCTGTCATTCGTGTACCTTTTCTGTATAATTCTTCCATTTATTATTTCCATTTACTGTTTATTTTATCCTGGTCAGATAATATGTTCACCTGTTGATCTTGCAGAATCCCTAGTCTAGATTTACATTTCCTTTTGTGGTTTTATGGAAGATCTCTCTTGTTTTTCCTCTTTTGTTATTCTGCTTCTTTATACTCTTTGTACAGCAATACAATGTATCTCAATGTGTCTCAATGTATCATTTGCTGAAAAGTTCCATTCAGAATTCTGACTCAATTTCTGTGACTTTTTACTTTTGCTGCTCATTTGTTCTTTAGTTTTAAGTGTTTCTGGTATTATCCCTCTAGGCTTTACTGTTCTTTTGATTACCTGTAATTCTTTCCTAGTCAGGTAGCATGTTTTGCATTCTTCCTTTATTCTTCCTTGTTTCAATCAACAGTTCTTATGTAAGCTCAGTTGAGTTTACTAATGCAAATTCATTAGGAATGTCATGTAAACTATTTTTGACATGAGTTTTTAAATGTTTTATCTTTGAGCTTTATTCTAATTTTTAATATTAACAGTTTATGGTCAGTCATCACCACAATCTGCCGCTAGTCTTATTTTGACAGAAAGAAAGTAGCTTCTTCATTTACTGCTTTCACTTGTGTAGGCTGTTTTATTTCTACTGTTGTAGATTTGTGTGTTTGGTCGCCTGAAGCACCTATAATAAACATACCACTGACTTGACAGAATTCTGTGAGTCATTCTGCTTTGTTTTGAACTCTCTAAAAACATTTGATTCAGCTTTGTTTCCTGCATTTGTGATCCAGTCATCTATGATGCCTGCTTCGTCGTGTGATCAATTTCCTCCTGGGTCCTTCCAATTTCTTGTTTATCATCCTCTGTAATGGAAATATAGACTTGAATGTTGATTGTGCTAATTGGTTGTCCAAGAACTCAGATTGATATTAATTGGTCAGATTTTGTATTACAGCCCCTAAGTGCTTGTGCTACATCTTGCTTCCGTATTAGAGCCATGCAGTTTCTTCTGATTTTATCATTTCCACAAAAATGTTTGATAGAAGACGTCTTACTCCAATTTGCTTTAGTTCACTCACATCAAATATTGCATGTTTAAACGTTCAATTACCTTGTTTGTACTTATCTTGGTTTATACTTCATGTTCTGTTGTTCTATTTATATGTGTCATACAGCACTGGATTTTCTTTTCATCTCTGTGTACATTAGCCTCTATAGGTATTTTCTTCTGTAATCTAGTTCGTTGATTAGCAACAGTCCTATTTGTATTTGTCCTTTGCTGTTCCCCAATAACTCACTAAGTTCCTTCTAACTACAGAATCTCGTCTTCCAGCATTGGCTCTTGTTTCATTCTGAATGTTCTTGTCATAAAATTTTCAAGGTAAGAACATTAAAATGGGATTAACCATTGCTTTCCTCAGCACAGTGTGTTCAAGAGTTAGCTTGAGTGTCACTGTCTTTGTCTGTGAAACAGCCTCCGCTATTGTCACCTTCCACTATTGCTCCTGCCCAATAGCTGCCCTCCTGGCATTTCTCCACTGCATCACCCTTTGAACTATTAGTTCTCTTCTGCTGACCTGACCAGTAGTAGGCTTGAAAAGAGTGGATATACCATAGGGCCTTTTACACGACCCCTATGATCCGCTGGCCCCTTAAATTCGGACAAGAGATCTTAGGGGTTTGTCGCTCTTCTGCGTCTCCACCCCTCCCTACTTCCTGGCTGCTGGCTGCGTGAGGGGAGGGAGGAAAAAAAGGGACAAAAGAATAAAACCTTGCCTCCCGGTGTTGGTGGACGCTGCCGGGGGAGCCCCGGTTACTTCCTGGTTTCCTCTTAAAGGGGCGGGAGGCAAAAAACAAACAAAAAGAAGCGAGGAGAGCCCGGCACATCCGCATCAAATATTTTTCACCTCCCAAGAGCAGGTACAAGAAAACTGCACTGGGTCGCGCTTAGGTGGGCGGGGTCGCACTTAATTGTCTGCAAACTCCGGAGCTGGTGGGGAAACATTTTTAAGCTCCGGAGCTTGCAGCCATTTGCAGCGGAGCTTAGGAGTCGTGTATAAACGCCCTTAGTCTCATGTCTCAGCTTGGCCACCTCATAATAGAGTCTAGCCTCCTGACAGCATTGTTGTCAGCTTCCTTAACTCCCACACCATGTTAAGGGGTGCATCCAAGAAAGGGTACATAGCAATTTTTAAACCATGCACTGCAAGATATGTCTGCACCAGTCAGATTCTTATCGTCTCAACTTCTGGAAGAATTAGTGAGCTAGTTGTGTGTGTGTGTGTTGTGTCGTTATAGTCGTGACCAACTCTTCGTGACTCCATGCCCATGGAGTTTTCTTGGCAGGAATACTGGAGTGGCTTGCCAGTTTCTACTCCAAGTGAGCTAGTTATCTTGGCTTAATTAGGACATAAAATAAGGTTCTAAAATATAACTTAGAGACATGCACATGAGGGCGCACACACACACACACACACACACACACACACACACACCTCAGTGCGTGACTGTTAAACCAAATTACGGCTTACCTTTCTATGTAGCAGAACAGTCCATGGGGAGTATAATTGATTTGTGAGGTCAACCATTATGAATATGCTCTAATAGGTCATTTATTGTATTTCCTGTTGCAGGAAATTATGAGTACAGTATTTATGACGCTTTCAGCTAAGCAGCATGGGCATTTATGTATCATTTTGTGGAGAAAGCTGTCTTGTTATTACCAGTGTTGCATTTATAATATTCTTGGAATTCAATCTTTAATCTACCCATAACCTATAGCAGGCCTGTCCAACAGGTAGACCGGGGGCTACCAGTAGCCCGTGAAGGGCTCAAAAGTAGCCCGCCAGTCATCAATAAAAAATACCTCCCCCAACCCAAGGACCACCACTGCCCCAGCAAAGCTCTGGGTCTGCCAGCCCACTGTCTCAGCCGAGCAGGGCAGTTCAAGGGCCATGATGGCACAGTCCCCTGCTCTCCCTACCGGCCAGATGATTGGCATGCCACTGTCTCATGTCCAATTGAGTTGTTGGTGCTGAGCGGAGGAATGGGAGTGGATGAGGGAGCGAGGGGCAGGGTCATGGGCATGCCCACCTCCTTTGCCTGGTGACATCCTCCTCTTCTCCCCCCATGGAGAATTCCTTCCTCCCACCCCTCCATCTTCCTTCTCTGCCTCCTCCTCCTCCTCCCACCCCCACAGCTGCCCCACAGAGACTGTGACCTGCTTCTCCTCCTGCTCCCCTTCTGAGCCATTCCCTCCTCCTTGTGCCGCCATGGTGATGTGATTGCCCCGCTGCTGGCTTGGCCCATCCCAGCTGCACAGCGAACATGGCAGAGGTGAGACAGCTATGGGCGGCGGCAGCAGTGGCAGCGAGGGGGCTGGAAGGGAGAAGGGGGGAAACAGGAGGAGAAGTAGAGTCAAGTCAGGCCCCGGGCGGGTTGGGAGGGAAAGTGCACCTTTAAAAAAAAAGTCTTCCAGCAGCCTGGGCAAGCGGAAGGGGCGATCTGCACAAGCATGCATGTGCCTCTCTTGCACCCATCCACACTGGCTGAAGCGGGTGTAAGGGAAGTGTGTGCATGGTCAGCCTTACCATAGGAATGCATTGAAATATGTTCCCTCCAGAAAGGAGTAATTGATTTTCAATGCATTCCTATGGGAAACCGCTGCTCTACTTACAGTTTTTTTTACTTATGAGCATATGCTCGGAACAAATAAAATTCATAAGTAGAGGTCTTAGTGTAGTAGCCCTCTGACACTTTCGTCCAGAAAAAGTAGACCTCGGTCCGTTCAAAGTTGGACAGCCCTGACCTATAGGATTGTGGCCTTTGTTTTCAAAAAAAGTAATATTTTTTTAGGATTCTTATATAGATACTGAAACCCAAAAATAATTTCATTAGTTTCCCCTCTTGTCCATGAGTCTCATTATGCAGTGATTAAACTGCAGTGCTGCAGCCAAAACTCTGCTCATAACCTGAGTTCAATTTCAAGTAGCCGGATTAAGGCTGACTCAGATTTCCATCCTTCTGAAGTTGGTAAATTGAGTGGCCAGCTGGGGCGGTGGAGGATGTAGTGCGTATGTAGCCTGCACGATTAAATTATGACTCCCTAGAAGAGAGAGTGTCATGGGGTGGTACCATATTTTTATATAAGAGGCATACTTTTTGTTGCAAAGCAGATACAGTGTGTGTGTGTGGGGGGGGGGAAGCACATGGATAGCACCACCTGGAGACTCAAGGAATTACATTTAGGTAGCGTAAAAGCTTTTTTTAAAAATTGGCCTAGAAATTAAATGCTAATTACATA
Organism: Phrynocephalus guinanensis; assembly: GCA_037367245.1. Taxonomy (NCBI): domain Eukaryota; kingdom Metazoa; phylum Chordata; class Lepidosauria; order Squamata; family Agamidae; genus Phrynocephalus; species Phrynocephalus guinanensis. Next base: position 157,948,427 of record CM074734.1, read on the forward strand.
TTTTAAGAAACCAGTTAATATGTGCTCTTTTTCAGGAAACCCATACATTACAAATACAAAGCCTGGTTTAATCCATTTTAAATTGATTTTTTCTTCTGGCTATTTAGATTTTGATGCCAGTCATCGACTTGGCAGTTTATTGAGTTGAAGTCCTGCTTTTACTTGTCAGCTATAGTTCGATTGTGGATTGATTCTCTTAGGCATGCTGCCTATATGGAACGCCTCCAAGTGGCTTGATATGGTCAAGGAAATGATTAATGAATGATACTTTAGTGGAAAGGGTGATAGAGGGTTGCTTTTTTTAAAAAAAAAGATCATTATCTTCAATTGTGCCTGAAATCTGTTACTTGGACAGGTACTTGTGATGGAAGACTGGGAGGTCTGTTGAGGAGACAAGAAAAAAGACTTTTACATGAATATCTTTTGAAAATTTTGTATGAAGAAAGGCAGATGGACTCATGTCTGAAGCAGTTCTCTCAGCATAGCATATCTCTGAGATTCTCAGATGCTTATGTTCTAATTATTCATCTCATCTTGGTGTTGGTATGAGCCTCCTGGCACAGTGGTAAAACTGCTGCAGCACAGCCAAAACTATGCTCACAACCCAGGGTTCAATCCCAGGTAGCCGGCTTGTGGTTGACTCAGCCTTCTAACCATCCGAGGTGGGTAAAATGAGTACCCAGCTCGTTGGGGGTGGCAACGTGTAGCCTGCATAATTACACTGTAAACTGCCCAGAGAGTGCTTTTAAGCACTATGGGGCAGTATATAAGCAGAATACTTGGCTTTGCTTTACTGGGATTCCATACGATTACACTGTTTGCCTTTTGCTGGCCATTTGATCAAGGCCAAGAATCTTCTTGATTATGTTTAGTATGGAAACTGAATTTTATCTGCCTATCAATTTCAAGATCTGTAAGAGAATGGCAGACATTCTTGGACAGACTGCTTCTTGCAGAGTATGCTGCTGATGCTTCTTAAATACTGCTCCATAGCAAGCACTTTCTGGGTGGTTTACTATTTATTTATTTATTTATTTATTTATTTATTTATTTATTTATTTATTCATACATACATACATACATACATACATACATACATACATACATACATACATACATACACACATACATACATACACACACACATACATACATACATACATACATACATACATACATACATACATACATACATACATACATACATACATACATACATACACTTGTATACTGCCAGTCTTCCGTGAGGCACTCCGGGCGGTTTACAGTAATGCCCCCCCCCAAAAAAAACCTAATAAAAGATAATAAGTAAAACATAAATTATAAAAATAGCCAATAAACAAACACTAAACAAAGCTAGTGCTAACCGGCATGGCAACTAAAAAAATACACTAACCCCAGGTTAAACAACAGCACAAGAAATCATATAAAACAAACACATTAGTGGTCTCCATATGCCTCTTTGAAGAGCAAGGTCTTTAGTGGTCTCTTGAAATTATGTTTTATGCAGCCAATACATTGCCCTCCCCTCTCTTAGCGAGCTGGGTGCTCATTTCCCTGATCTCAGGAGGATGGGAAGCTGAGTGAACCTTGAGCCTGCTACCTGGGCTTGAACTCTGGGTCATTAGCAGAGCTGGGCTGCAGCATAGAGTTTGGCTTTAGGGCAGCTATTTAACCCCTGCACCAGGAGGCTGCCTTGTCAGTCAAAAGGTACAGTATTGTCCATTTATTCCTATTCCTGTCTTAACAGATTTTTAAAATTGTTCTTGTATCTAGAGCAAAGACCGAAGGAGGAATGCGGCAGCACAGACAGTTCACAAATGAAAGATGCCTTGATCTTTTCAGGTTGTTCCATGAAAAGATGTGAGTGGACATTTTAAAATAAAAGGCTCATTTGGAGGCTCCTCCTTCCTTCCTTCCTTCCTTCCTTTATTGGTGTGTTAAAATCATTCAGTGGTAAATAGATGATAATGAGGGGTTAATAGATTTGATAGGACAGATCTCTGTATTCTAATAAACTAAAAGCAAACAAAATTCTTTTTCTTTAGTATTACGTACCATCTTTTTAGCCCAGGAAACCATTATATGGTACTGAATGTTTATGTAAGCAGTTTTGAGGGTATCTGAACTACCAACTTCATGTCCTGCTTTGGGGATGTTGGAATTATTTGATTTGCTGCAACGGGAATCCAGATTCTTGTCTCAATGGACCCTTGTTCCTGTCATTATGTTCTGTCGAATGTTTAACACCACTTTACTTAGCTGTTCCTCGCTTCAGCGTGAGTAAACGCAAAGAGCAGTCATCCAATTTCTTAACTGGTGTAGGGTTTGTTGTGTTGACGGAAAAATACCTATCATACCAGTGGAAGTTCAGATGAGGATATTCTGTTAGCTCTTGTATTTATATCTGGCTTTTGTCAAAATGTTAAGTTGAAGATCTCCTAATTACCAAGGTTTGTGCCTCCTCTAGTTTTGTACATTTCCACCTCGCTCTTGCCTCAGTCAAATGAAACTCCTGCTTTCTTTGCTCCTTCGGTGTTGAATTTGAAAAGAAAAGATACAAAAAGCACAGGGTGTTTTCTCACCCTTTGTTTCTGTGTTTGTTTTCCTGTGAAGGGAATTGAATTTGTTCCCAAAAAGTGTGTGCATATATTTGAATCACACTTGAGCAGTTAATTGGGTAAAAGAATATGTGGGCTCCTGCGCACTCTCTCTCTCTCTCTCTCTGCCCAAAATGCTATCAAAGCTTTTCACCACTTCGAAAGGACTAGCACGGCTTGTTCATCAAACAGCCTCTGTTGCCTTGATCACTCCAGGCACTCGGCAATCATGAATTAAGCTCTACTAATCATGAGTTAAACAGTACATTCTGTTATTTTGCTGGGCTTGAATTGTAATCTTATGGTTTCTTTTAGATCCTTCATCCATTTTGTTTCTGCAGCAGTGACAACTAGAAACTTATTTTTGATCATTTCCACCCCCCATGAAAACCGTGACACATGAAAATTGATAAAAGTTGCTCCAGCAATTTTGAATTTAAAAAGTCAGATACATTAAAAATCACTGCAATCGCTGTTGAAGTGGCTTGATGGCAAAACGGAAAACGTAGTGAATGATTATCAGTTACTCTGCAAAAAGAGGAGCTGCACAGTTTCTTTCCCAACTGTTTCTCCTTCTAAAAAATCCTCTATTTGTTTTTAGTTCCAGTGTATAGTTTCAGAGAAAGGGGTGGGGGCTTGGCTTTGTAGACATAAACTTGCAGCGGGATAATAGCTAGGGTTGCCGCTTGAAAGGCATAAGCCTCACAGAAGGAAACTATGGAAATAAATCCTGGAGTGTTCGGTACAGTTTCCAAGATTATTTCATGTGGAGAAAAAGAGAGAGGAAAAAGGACCTCCAGAAGTAACTTTAGTTAGACTTGGAAAAACAGGGCTGATATGGTTTGTTATTTCTCATGTCTTACAACACAGTTTTTGAATCTCTGGAGGCACAGACTCAGTTTGAGAACCACATATCTTTTTTTCATGACATTTATGGTATTGAGTACTAGGAAAAGAGAAAAGATAGGCCTAAAGTAAACATTCTGTAAAGGAGCCTATAAAAAGATAAGTCTCTGTTTATAAAACTGTAATGTAAAGATAATATGTGTAAGGTGTTCCGGTGCAGAATAAGACTTTATAATATCACAATGAGATTGTTTGAACTTTTACATGGGATTTAAAAACAAATAAACCCAAAAAGTGATCATCTTACAGTGATTCAATTTTAAAAGGAGGATTTGAATACAGTAGGACCCCGGCATCCACTGGGGATTGGTTCCAGGCCTTCCCGTGGATAATGAAAACCATGCATAAGAGAGAACGCCCTCCCACCCATCCACGCACAGACGGCTGTTTCCTGACAGTAGCTTGCTTTATGACTGCTGTCTTGAGACAGTAGCTTGCTTTACAGCTGCTGTTTGTGACAACAGCTTGTTTTACAGCTTGCTTTGTGGCTGCTGAATTATTTAATTTTTTCCTCTGCCAAACGTGGATAACTGAATCAGTGGATAATGAATCAGTGGATACAGGGGTCCTACTGTATAACAATCCATTTTTAAAAAAATTAAAAACAGTCATTGATTTTTCTGCATCCTGTCTTGGACTCTTACTGGTCTGTGCATTGTTGTCATAATAACGGTTGCTTTTTAGAAGCTAGCTGTTTGTGTCTGGAAGCAAGTTAATATTGATTTGAATGGAATGCTGCACTTCCAGTATACATCTTGTGATCCTGTTTATAAGCTGCAATGATGTTTCAAAACCAACCATCAAGATAATTCATGGTGCGTATTTCTGTAACAAACATTCCGACTCTGTTCCTGTGTTGATAGTTGTCAGATTGTTTTCTAAACAGCAGAAGGAGTCGATTCTGTAAAGAGCACTAATTTCCTACAGTTCTTTTGGCTGATTTCAGTTTAGTAGACTTGGAATATTCTGTTGTAAGATGCTGTTGTCAAAGAAGATCTTCATACATGTTTTTGTGTCTTATACCAAATAATAACTAAGACGGGTTGAACCGTCTTATTGAAAATGAACATTGATAATGGAAACATGAATAATATATTTTATATTACTGCCTTTATGCTTACCTTGTATGTGCGTGGCCATAGCCACGACACATTTCATCTGCTCCATGGGGTGACTTTTTGTAGGTGAGGACTGCAATGTGTAGCCTGCATAATTAAGTTGTAAACCACCCAGAGAGTGGGGCGGTATATAAGCAGAACACTTTCTAACCTGTTCTTGAGTCATGATAAGAAAGCTGTTGATTTTCTGAGTTTGAGACAATTTTTTTATTTGGCCCTTGACCCTACCGCTCTCTGTAGGTCTGACCCCCATATGTACCATTCTAACTAGATGACGAAAGAATAAAAACCCACCAGAAAAAAAGTTTGAAGCACCACGACGTCAGATCACAAGCAAATTCTCACCTTTATTTTACCCCTCCCTTGGCGTGCCAGCTTTCAAAATCTGTGAACACTTGGGGACCTGATTGCTAGTTAGCTAGATATGTTAGGTTTGGCCTTGGCAGGATGCTCTCACCAGGTTTATTATACATTCGGCCCCATCTCTGCAGGTCTGCCTACACAGAAACAGGTTCTAAGAAATCTTGGGGGGCAGTTGCACACTAGAGACCATCTTTTGTTGCTAATAATGTGGTTTTATGAAGCAATAAGCATTGTATGGCGAGCGAGAGGTTTGGGACCATCATGTTTTAGCCTTGCTTACCTACAGTCTCAAAGAGGGCACAACCTAGTTGTATTAGTCACAGGCTTGCTTCTCTGATGCTTCCATATGAAGTTTTTTATTGTGCAATCTCCGTACCTTATTAACAGACTTTTATTTATTAATAAAGGAGTCCATGTGACACTGTATTATGCTAAGAGCCCTTCCATCCTCTCTGCTTAGTGAGGGAGGAACAGAACAGCCGCACAGTGCGTTTTTGTTAACTAGCACTAGGAGCCCTCTGTCTGGAAACACCTCCAACAGCTTCTACGCACAAGATTCAAAGAATGGCACAGCTACTGTGCCCAAAAGGGCTCCAGGTTTGCATTTTTTAAAAACAGTAGCTTGCTGTTTCTTAAGCACCAATTCATTTTTTTTTTTAAAAGCAGAGTTCAGAAAAGCACACCGTGCTGCTCAACTCGAATTACTCCCTCCTGTATGTTCACGTCCAAGGAAGCCTAAATTGCCTCTCTGGATGTCATTTACTTTTTTGTATTGGGTTCAGAAAATTATGCTAGGATTGCTAGCTAAATAGCTCAGGGAGTTAGGTGGAGATTGGGAGTTTTCTTCCTCACAAAGCCTCCAAGGAGAAGAGCCAGCCTATGTAGTCTTGGGCAACCTGCACCATTCCGGGGTATTCTCCCCCCCCCCGGCCCCTCAGAAGAATTCATTGTGTTTTTCCATGTATAAGACTATATTTTTGTCTAAAATTGTTCGATGAAAAATTGAGGGTTGTCTTGTACACAGAGGTAAGCTGAGGAGAGAACTGAGTGGCTGTGAAACTAATTTTGGATCAGAAAGTTGGGGGGGGGGTCTTATGCATGGGGGTGTCTTATAGACGGAAAAATATGGTATATATTTATTGTTTCAACTTATATACCACCCCCACAGTGTCAAGCACGTTCTGGGTGGTTCTCACCATAAACGTACAATGAAAATGTAGTGCAATACAGTATACAGATACATATGATCAAACAATAAAATCAGCCCGTGAGTAAAACTACTGAACTACCTAAACCTGTCTTTACACAAATAAACAATTTAAAATGGCATTAGATGTTACAGGTAACTAGCATGAATAAAAAGCAGCTTTAAACCATTCTGTTTTAACTCATGTCTTAAAAACTGAGAGGGGAGGCTCCTGGTGTACCTCAGCTGTAATTTTTATTCAAGAGGTGTGGGCCCCATTCCTTATGTTTGCTCTCCTCTTACAGTACTCTTTTTAACATCATGGGGTGGCTAGGTCACTGTTTTGAAGGGGGGGGGGATTTTTTAACAGATATTGAGGTCCTAAACCCAGCTAGGGTTTTATAAGCGGCACCTATGAAGATATGCCAAGAAAATACATGGTCATACCTGTTGGTACCTGAGCTCAATCTGGCTGCTGCTTTTCGGAACAAGAGAAAGGCAAATAACTTCTGAGTTCTCCTATCTAGAAAGCTCTGGACAGAATCTCCGTAAGAAAGAATTGACTTGGCAGCACATAATTATTATGATTACGATTGTCCTTTCCGTGATAATGATGCTGTGAAGTATTTCATATTACTTGTACTTGGTAGATCTAATTCCTGTTCCTATAATTTGCTTTTGTCTCCTGCTGTTATGTCTAGTCTATTTTCTTTGTCACACCTGCTCATATAGTTGAACTGGGCTTCTCTGTGTATTGTGCTGTAGACTAGAGTTCTGCTTCTGTCACCTTTGTGGCAATCTTGCACGTTGTATTGTGTATTGAGAAAAATGTTAAGTTTGTATAATAGCTACACAAATCTGCATTGACCCCTGACTGTACTTGAGAGAAAAGTAACATGTTTTGTGTTTTAAAAATAATTAATATGGTTGCTTTTGGGTCCTTCAAAACATTTAAGTTAAGAGCGGAATAAGTTATGAAGATACAGACAGGGAGAACACCAGACTTTCCTTGTTCTCCCAGGAGCTTTAGTGTACTCCAGGGATAATTATACCGGCTTAGGCACAATTTTATTGTGCTTTTAAAAATAATTATGATAAAAAAGAGACACTGGCTTTTAAAGCCTTTTTAAGGGAAGCAACGGATTTGTGTCAGTGCCACAGATGAAATGGGTGTTTTAACACATTATTTTACAAAGGACTGGTGCAAATAGACCCTCTTTTTTAAATGTAGGAAGTAGAGGAAATAAGGGAATACAGTGGACCCTCATGTAACAAACAGTTTGTATAACATAAAATCTGTACAACATAAAAATTCTGGAGATAGGGGAAATTTCCTTAACAGAATTGCCTATGGGGTGAATCCTTACAACATATAAATGGTCGTGATTAGGGATTACTCTGTTTTCAATGCATTTCTATGGGAAATTTGTATAAAGGAAAATTTGCTTAACGGAATTTCATTTGGAACGAATTAATTCCCTTATACAAGGTACCACTGTATATGGGAATTTCTGGTCTTTTTATAACTAGTAGAGGTTTCCATTTGCAATTCTTGCATTTGCTGTACAGAGCATAACTCCGCATTAAAGGTGAAATGTATGGAGATGCAATAGTGACTCAGCAATGACAGCCATGTTAAGTAATCCCTATTCTTCCTATTCATCTATTCCCATTGTGATGTTGTGGATAGTGTGACGGACAACAACTCTGGAGGCCAGGATTTGAATTCCCACTTGCCCATGGAAACTTAATGGGGCGAGAAAATGCTAAAACCTCTCCTTCAATATCTCACTTACACTGAAAGCGGAAGTTGCTTTGTAACTTCTGATTAGACAGCACAGAACCCATACATTCTTCCTCAGCAGCATTTTAAATTTTATTTATTTATTTATTTACCAGTTTTTTTTAGCCACCCCACTACCAAGAGGTCTCTGGGCAGCTAAAAATCTGGTAAATAAATAAATGAGTGAACTTGTTTGTAAGGGGACATGGTTGACCCCCGGTGTGAGCCCCCTGACAGTGGCTGTTTTTGCGTCTTCTCTGTGTGATGTATTATGGTAATTAAATAAAGGATCCTAGAATGTTTCAGCTGTGAAAAGATGACCTGAATTTGCATTGCCTGTCAGAATAGAAACTTAAGACGTGTTGGTAATTAGACTGGATCTGATTCAAAAGATACCCAGGGAGCAAGAGAACAAGGTTTCTGCTGAGTCACTGTGCTGATTGTAACTGCCCATTAAATTGTTTGGAAGCAGAAGATATCTTCCAGTGTCCTTCAATATAAGGAGCTGCTGTTTCCAATATGGGCAAAAATTTGAGCTGAGGCAGCTTGATGCTTGCTACTGCAGCACTTCAAAGTTGCGACTCTGTCCCGAATAACACTGCATCTTAGATTCTTCTGAATCTCATCTTTATATTGGACATTAGGTGTGAGGCAGGGGCTTGAAAGTGCTGCCGATTGCTCAACTAATATTCAAGGTATTTAGGAATAGAAAATTGTTAGCTGGGTTATTATTTGTAGCCTATGAGAGATAACAAGTATTTTTGAGTGCATATTGTTGGAAGTGTTGGTCCGGTGATTTTAATTTATTTGTTGCTGCTGCTGCTTCTTTTATTAGAAAAAAATATAATAAAAAAGACAATGGCTTTTTTAAAACGGGTACGATCAGAATTGTATCCTGTGTTCCAATGGCTGTATTTGGTCAAGGATAATTAATCTCTCTCTCTCTCTCTCTCTCTCTCTCTCTCTCTCTCTCTCTCTCTCTCTCTCTCTCTCTCTCTCTCTCTGGGCCTTTTCACACAACCCTAAGATCCGCTGGCCACTTAAATTCGGACCAGAGATCTTAGGGGTTTGTCGCTGTTCCTGCGTCCCCACCCCCCCTCCGCACTCCTGGCTGCTGGCTGCGTGAGGGGAGGGAGGAAAAAAGGAAGAAAAGAATGCCGGCTTACCTCCGTTCTGCCAGTCTCGCTCTGTTCCCGGCAGCATTCAGATCTCTTAAAGGGGCGGGGGGCAAAACAACAACAAACAGAAGCCAGGAGAGCCCGGCACTCTAGGTTACATCCGGATGTGGGATTTTTCACGCTCCGAGAGCAGGTACCTGAAAAGTGTGCTGGGACGTGCTTAGGTGGGCGTGGTCGCACTTAATTATCTGTAAACTCCGGAGCTGGTGGGGAAACAGTTTTAAGCTCCGGAGCTGGGAGCCATTTGCGGCGGAGTTTAGGGGTCGTGTACAAAGGGCCTTTCTCTCTCTGACTCGTATAAAATTTTCATTATACAGTACTCAAGTACATACAGTCTACCGGCCCAGCTCTAAAGGGGCTGGGGGTAGTAATTGGCAACATGTGCTGGGAGTGTGGAGGCAGTTAGGGAGTTAATACCATAAAGCAGGGATGGCAAACCTTTTTGCCACCGAGTACCCAAACTTGGCGGTGGTGGTGGCGGTGGCGGCAGCGGTCTATATCAGCAGCAGCGGGGAGGAGGGCGCGAAGGCAGCAAGGGTGACGGAGGGGGCAGGGTCAGGGTCATCGTTGTCGGTCGTGGGAGGGGCAGGGATGGTGGCGGTAATGGCGGTGGAGGCAGGGTCGGGGCGGCGGCGGAAGGGGCGGCAAGGCCGATGGCGATGGGGACAGCGGCGGTGGGGGGTTGGGATCGGCGGCAGCGGGGGGGTCGGGTGGGGCGAGGTCGAGGGCAGCAAGGGTGATGGGATCAGGGTTAGCGGCAGCAGCGATGGCGGCGGGAAGGGCAGGGATGGGGTTGGACTTGGAGGCGGGGTCAGGGGCGGCAAGGGTGCCGATGGCAGTGGCAATGGGGATGTCGACGGCAGGGTCGGCCCTTCACAAATTCCTCATGGCTGGTCCAGCAGAGGGGAAAAGGGGGGACAAGGAGCATGTCGCGTGCCAGGTGAAAGCTCTTTCTGTGCCACCTTTGGCACGCGTGCCATAGGTTCACCATCCCTGCCATAGAGTAAACTCCCTTGATTGCCTCCACAGTCCCTGCACAGTTGCCAATACTACCCCCATCCCCTTTAGAGTTTCATAACTAAGTCCCCTTACCCCTAAATCTTGCCAGATTTCAGGCGTTCCCTAAAATCTCTTTCTGAAGGTACCCCTTCTACTTTGGAGTCCCAAGGTAAGGAAATTTTGATTGCATATTTTTTAAAAACAATTTTCTAGTGCATATTTTTAAAAAACATGCACTCAAAAATTACTTACCTTGGGGGTACCAAAGGGGTACCTTCAGAAAGAGATTTTAGGGAATCCCCTGAATTTTGGGAACATTTTGGGGGTAAGTTATGAAGCTCCAAAGGGGGTGCCCCTAAACTTTCTCATTGGAATCATATGGGAAGGGGAGGCACTGCTATAGCTTGCCCGATCAGGACTTGCCCTCCGAAGCCTTCCCCAAGCCCCTCGAGCACCTAATTTTACCCCCCAAAACTGGGCCAAGGGCTTTTTCCCCCCCTAGCCAAAAACAAGGGCTGAAAAACTTGGCTTATACTGTTTGTGTGTGTGTGTGTGTGTGTGTGTGTGTCTTAAAAGACTCAAACAAAGAGAGGAAAAGGCACTAATAAAATGAACCGTTATAGGAGGAGAATGTTGGGGAACAGAAAATGTTTAAGCATTACACTACTTGATAAATGATACATTAATGGAGTTTTTCATCTCTCAATTCTTTTTCTAGGTTTTCTTGTATAGTGACCCATCTGTAGAGGTCAGTCATGGCGATCAAGGAGTAGGGGCTTGATTGCGTCTCTCATTTGCAATTCATGATATTTGGTGCTTCTGAGGAATGTTTTTCTTGTGCTCCCTGCCTCATTTGCATAATTTTACAGGCGGTCCTGATGACAGTGTCATCCATTTTAACCCTCCAATATTCTTTAACAATTTGCTTCCTACGATGAGGGGATTAGAATAAAGAGAAAAAGAGGGGGAAATTTGGATACCTGCATATTTGAGTAGTAGTGTGGTAATGTACCTCTGTGGAGATCAGGCTTTTGCTCTGATTCTTCTAAGAGTGGAGGTGGTGGAGAAGAATTTTTTAATTCAGAAAGAGAGAGAGAGAGAGAGAGAGAGAGAGAGAGAGAGAGATGGGGGGAAACACAGGAATGCAGTGAATTATAAGTAGTCTAAGAGGGACCAGTGCAGAGCAATATACTGTAAAAATACTTTTACCATATACAGTGGACCCTTGTATAACAAACAGTTTGTATAACATAAAATATGTACAACATAAAAAATTCCAGAAATAGAGGAAATTTGCTTAACAGAATCGTCTATGGGGCAAATCCTTACAACATATAAATGGTCGCGATTAGTGATTATTCTGTTTTCAATGCATTCCTATGGGAAATTTGTATAAAGGAAAATTTGCTTAACATAATTTCATTTGGAATGAATTAATTCCTTTGTGCAAGGTACCACTGTACTCAATATATGGAGTATATCTACTCAATATGGTATGCTTTTGAGACAGCCTGCCTTTCTCTGCTTCATTGTAAAGATTTCTGTATGGCAGATGAGGTTCAATTACATGATAGGCTTCCTGAATTCTGTGTTCCTAGTTCTTGGGCCGTTTCATAAAATAAAAACAAAAGTACACTATTGCATTCATTATTGCTCACAGAGGCTAGATGCGAAGAATTAAATATGACAGACCTTGACTGGAAAATGTTCCCAAGGTTCCTATAGAGTTTTTTTCTAATTTGAAATGGTCCTACATATCTCGTCCTATTTTTTACAAGTGATACAAGTGTCCAGAATTTGAAAGTTTTCCAGTGATCTAAAACCAGGTGTGATCTAAGAAAACATTTCAGAGGTAGGACATAGTAATTTTATGTACTACAGTGTTGTGGTTTCCCCATGTCTGTTGATCCTTACGTTTTTATGTGTTTTTATAGATTACAAGATTTATAAGAAGGATCCTTATTCTGTTATTTTTATTGGTTGTTCATTTATAGTTTATCTTTTGCTAAAGGTAAATGCGGGTGTGAAAATAGTTAGAATCTCAGTCTGAAATCAAAAGCTCGGTAAAAACAGTACAGGAATACCTTGGTTTATGAGCATAATCAGTTCCAGAAACATGCTTGTAAACCAAAGCACTCGCATATCAAAGCAAAATTCCCCATAAGAAATGATGGAAACCTTAAGCCTGCTACCTGGAATTTGAACCCCAGGTCATGAGCACAGTTATAGCTGCAGTATAGCAGTTTAACCATTGTAAGTTCCATTGATTCAATGGGCCTATATACTAATTGTGACTTACTACTGAATTTTACCCAACTGGAAACTTGTCCTTTGTTTGAAGAACTGGGCTGTAATAGCCAATCAACAGCTTCCTTAGCTGTAACTTTACAGGCACAACTCCAGTGCAGCCTGAATTTTTCCTAATTGATGTCTAATGAAAATGTCTAGCAAAATCCATTTGCCATGAACTTTTGGGACTTGTTAAGTTCTTTGCCCTAACAATAGCTAGAAATGTGAAGGCCCGGAAAAAGACCAGAAAAATTCAGAAACAAGCCTGTTTCTCTCTCCCCTCCCCTTATTTTTCCTGAAGCCTTTTTTTTTCTGAAAAATTGGAAAATTTGAAAAAATAAAAAATAAAAAATGATTATGGAATGTTTTATTTTAATATGATGAATAAAATATTTTAAGACAGCGTGTTCCAATATTTTCCAAATCATTTCTAAAAAATATGCACAGTATCAGATTATTCTAATTTCTGTGCACTGAGGACAAGCAAGTCCTAGGTTACAAACTGAACTATCCAAGCAAGAACAACATGAATTTATTCTTAGGAGGTACTGCTATTGTCACAAGAAAAAGAGAAAGGTTTCACTTTTGTTTTTGCATGTGGGTGGGTGTGTTTGGTTCTGTTCTGTCCTCTTCACTAGGCCTCAAAGCAATGGAAGAAAATACAGAGCAACAAAAATGATTCTGATTAAATTTCATGCCCATTCATTGAAATTTAGTCCCCCTCCCTTCTATACATCTCCACCCTCTTCAGTTCTTTTTACAAGAATGGGTTTTTTATTTTATTTTCATTTACTACTGTGGAGAAGAAATATGAATTATTAATACTGGATTTTTAAATATTGTTTTGTAGAGGGTTTTTTTTGTTCCACATAAACTTGTAAATAGTTCCAGAGATTGTTACTCCATTTGTTCCTTACAATTACAAATAAATATTATTTTAAATAGGGTTTTCCCCGAGCTTCACAATATCACACTGGTGCAATAAGCCTAATGAAGCAGTCATCCTGATCCATGAAAGCTAGCAGATTGTATGATTTCTTTACTTCTGTAAAGGTGTTGCCTAGTCCTCCATTTGTATTGTATTACAGATGCTGTGCAAGCCCTCACTTCTATGTTTAATTGTTATGTTTCTCTTTTTACACTGAAACACGTCTTCTGCATTCATCAAATTGCATTTTTAGGTCTGATGAACAATAAAAGGGTAAAGAATATTACCTTGTTAAAAGGATGAAAGAACAAATATCCTGGCCATAAACTTGCACTCTCTAACAAGGTTTTAGCTTTAAAAGGCTAAAATCCCCATATTATATCTTCTATTTTCCCCAAATAATATCTTCTCTTTTTTTTTTCTATTGCAGCTCCTGTCTCATCTGTTACAATAAGCAAAGCAAGTTTTCATCCCACTGAAGTAACTCTCCCCCCAACCCAGTTATTCATCTGGAATAAGTCTCTTTAGTAATAAAAATGCATGCGATTCCTGAGTCTCAGAAATGGAAGTTACTCGTGTCAGAGACTCCACCCCCATGCTTCAGCAATAATAGCTGCAGTAACGGAGAGAGCAGCTGAATTGCTTCTGAGCCAAGCTAAGCAGGCCAACGAGGCCCTTGGTTTGATTTCATTGCCCTGCACAGGAGAGGCTAGGAAGCTCACAGGCCGTTGTGTCTTTTACTTCCACGTTGACCACTGTCTCAAAGAGAACGGGGGGGAGGGGGGAGGCAAGGACAACAGCAGTTGTGGATCTCAAAACCTGCTGCCCCATATGATAACCCAAATCTGCTGCTCGCATCTTCCTCTTCTGCCTTCCTTATAGAACAACAGCCTAAAGTTCTATACCTGCTATCTCTGAAGGGTACCCCAAACCTGTGGTCTGAGCCTTGCTTTGCCCCATGATAGGTTCCCCCCCCCCAGAGCATGATCTTTGTCCGACTGCTTGTTCACCAAATGTGTCTGAATTCTGAGGTCATCTTTTGGGGTTCCTCTGTGCCCACCGTTGCCTTATGAGCTGAGAGTAACGGGGACAGGGACAAGACATCATTAGTGATGGAGATCCACCTGTGGAGCTTTCTCTCCAGGAGCCATGGTTAACAGTATCACGTCTTCTATCTTTTCATAAGGCAGATGGTTCTTAAAATTGATTTTGTACTCTTAATTTTTCTTTGGTGCTTTCTCCGTCTTAGAATGTTTGTACCAACTGGTGTGAACTTCCCTGAGAGCTGTAACTGCAGTTACGAGGCAGAGTATTAACTTTTATACCTGAGTTAATAATTTTAGGATGCAATAAGGTTGCTGATGCTGCCTAGATGCCCTAAGCACATCCAATCTCGCCTGATTTCGGAAGCTAAGCAGGGTCGGCCCTGGTTAGTACTTGGATGGGAGACCATCAGGGAATACCAGGTGCTGTAGGCGCCTGGAGTAGGAACTGGCAAGCCACTCCAGAATTCCTGCCAAGAAAACTCCATGGACATGGGGTCACGAAGAGTCGGTCACGACTGTAACGACGCAACACACAAGCTTGCTGAAGTTGCAGAGGTCCATATCTGGTCTTGTTTCTGGTGGAGCAGCCGCATATGTCGTCTTAAGGCCTCTAGGACAAAAGGAAGGACATGTATCAACTAGGGTTAACAGTTCTATTTTGTCCCCACATGGTTTCCATCCTGCCCCCTCTGCACTGCTGTTGCCCTCACCCTCCAGCTGCAACCACCTCGATCCAAGTCAGCAGCTGGTTCCCATCACTCCAGTCTGCTGACAGGCTTTTGGTCTGCTGACCTCTTATTTCATTCTGAACTCAATGCTCGGGCTTTTTTTTTAATGCAGTATTTTAAAATAAGAATACAAAACTACTGCTGTTCCCAAGAAGCTTCTTTTGATATTCAACCCTATTGGCTTCGTGAGAGACAGATGTTTAAATACCGGCCAAAATCCTGTAGAACTTTGTGCATGTAAGAAAGAATCACATTGGTAGCCCTTCCTGACTGATGACATGCATGGCAGTTGTGCTTCTGATTACACTTCCAGCACATATCAGGCACCTTGTGAGCCAACTTCGAGCTTAACATTATTCGTCTTGCACTGTACTCAGATGAACACCCAAAAGGATTTTGGCCACTTAGTTTGCCGATACCCGAGATCTACGAGCTTTTTTTTAAAGACAAAGAAATACATTTTATGTCATTGATGGGGAACGTTTTAAGAGACCGAGTGCCCAAACTGCGATTCAAAACACTTATTTTTCGCAAAGTGCCAATATGGCAGTTTAACCTGAATACAATGGTACCCTGGATTACATATGCCTTGGGTGTTACCCTTCAAGAAAGTGAGGATCGAAGAGCAGGCTTTTGAATTTCCCGTGGGAATAGCACCCTCAGTGTGGCCACGGGAATTAAAAAAACTGCTCTTCAATCCTTGCTTTTCCCAAAGAGTAGCATCTAGGCAATAAGATGGATGTGTGCTACATCATCAGGAAAGCCAGGAGGGAGTGACAGCAGCTTTTGGGCTCTTTTGTAGCCTCAGGGTACTTTTACATGACCCCTAAGATCCGCTGGCCACTTAAATTCGGACCAGAGATCTTAGGGGTTCGTCGCTCTTCCTGCTTCCCCACCCCTCCTCTCTTCCTGGCTGCTGGCTGCATGAGGGGAGGGAGAAAAAAAAGGAAGAAAAGATTGTGCCTCACCTCCCTTCTGGCTCTCCTTCTGGCTCTCGCTCTTGCAGGCAAGATTCCTGTCTCTGTAAAAGTAGCTCTTAAAGGGGCGGGAGCCAAAAAAACAACAAACAGAAGGGAGGAGAGCCCCGCACTCACTATCTTTACACCGCATCAAGGAATTTTCAGGACGGAAGAGCAGGTACTTGAAAGGTGCGCTGGGACGCACTAAAGTGGGCGTGGTCGCACCTAATTTCCTGTAAACTCCGGAGCTGGTGGGTAAACATTTTTAAGCTCCGGAGCTGGGAGCCATTTGCCCCGGAGTTTAGGGGTCGTGTATAAACGCCCTCAGTTTACTCTCCAGCCATGCTGCTCGTGGCATCCCAAAAGCAGCATGGCTGGAGAGTAAACGGGGGCTACGAAGGAGCCCTCAAGCTGCTGCCTTCCCTTTGCCCGGGTCTCTGCATAGACCACAGTGGCATGCTCCGAGCTGTGTGGGAAGTGCCATGGCTGTGATGAGGTGATGTCGGGTGCCCACAGAAAGGACTCCGTTTGCCAACTTTGGCACCCATGGCATAGATTCACCAACACTGTTTTACGTCCTTCTAAAAATGTTATCCTTTCATCTAAATTTTTTATTATTATAGCAGGTTGCAGTGTGTAAGCATGCCATGTTTGATAACTTGAATACAGACTAATCAGAATTTATCAGCAAATAATATTACAAAATAAAATAATGAGCACAAGCGCACATGGGCAGCTGGGTAAAAATATGTTAGGAAGTACAGCGGTACCTTGTATAACAAAGGGTTTGTATAACATAAAATCTGAACAACAAAAAAATTCTGGAGATAGGGGTAATTTGCTTAACATAATAGTCTGTGGGGCAAATCCGTACAACATAAAAATGGTCGCAATTAGGGATTACTCCATTTTCAAGGCATTCCTATGGGAACTTTGTATAAAGGAAAATTTGCTTAACATAGTTTCATTCAGAACGAATTAATTCCTTTATACAAGGTACCACTGTAGTAGGAAAAGACTTGGCAGCAAACTCAGCCGAGGTCAAATTCTGAGATGAACAAAGACCCGAAGGGTCAGCAACACTGATGCACAAGCTGAGATGACAGCAGAAGGTTTTTCCACCCCCTTCTCCTAAGTATAAGAGGGTGAGTTCTACAGAGCCAGTATTGCTGTCCATCCCTGTGAGGTGGGAGGATAAAGAATCCTTTATGTTTGCCCTGGGCTGTATAAAGAAGTTAAGGTGCCTGGAATGCCTTTTAAACAAAATCAGATGAGGAGGTCCTCAGAACCGGACTGTACAGGGCCACAGGTTGCTCTCTGGATGGCTTCCTTCTCTTTGGGTGTCCTGCTGCTGAGGTTTTAAAAACCATATTCCTTTGTCAGACGTGAACCTTGCTGTTGAGCTCTCTGCACCTTGGCCCAAGGAAGGAGTGAGTTTCAAGGACCCTGATTCTGAATAAGGAATGCTCTGGTTTGCGTGATTCATATGACAGATTGAACACTGTTCTAACACCAGGCAGTCTAATAGGACATGAAAGCTGTTTTATTCTTGTGCCAGAAAATGTATAGGACACCGCCAATCAACCAGCTGTTTATTGATTGCTGCTCAGATACAGGTAGCAGTCTAATGGTGCAGATCATTCTGAAACTCTTGGAGAACTTGCCTGCTTGGCTTCAGTCAGTGAGGAAGCTTCTGCAATTTTTGTTATAACCATGAGTAGTTCTTTCATAATCAGCCTATGAATTCCCTGATTGAAACACCTCAGCATTGTTATGACTGGCATTTTATACAGATAGACATCTTGGCAGAGAAGGCAAGAAGCTTAATAACACGATCTCTTCTTACTGATTCGGAGCTAGTGGTGGCACACTTCAACCAGTTCACCATGGATTTTTCAGTGATATTTCAAGTTTTCAGCCTGAACTGCCTGTTGTGTGTGTCAACTAGCCAACTGCTTGCATCTCTTTGCTCTTTTCACCAATTTTTTTTTTTGGGGGGGGGGAGTACTGTAAGGAAAAGATGGTGCCCTTGCTTCATGATTTATTGAAAGGAAATGTGTCAGTGTTAGCACACCTTTGTCATATAAGAGGTCAAGAACAAAAGTGTGATTCATTCTTTCGATTGCTTTTAGGTGTGAAGGTACCACCTCACTATCTGGCACTAGGGATTGTGTGAAGTAGTAGGTGGGGAGTCCTTGTATATAATCCGGGCCCTAATAATTTGTGTATGTGTCTTTTCCATTGGTGCCATGGGGTGTGTGGTTCTGTCAGGGCACCCTGTCATTATCTTCACTAAAACTCCATGAAGTTTCTTAATCTGAAAGATGGTGAATTTCCTAAGTTCAGAAGCAATTCGAAATGGTTCTTAACATTTATAGAAATCCTAAGTGAATATTTAAATAGGCAATCAATTATAAGTGTCCTCAAGCTGGCACTTGCAAAACTACCCTTTCCCAACTTGGTGTCCTGTGGATGTTTTGAACTGCCATTCCTCGGATTCAGAACCATTGGAGATGCACGCTGGAACAGGTTCAAAGCATTTGCAGGGTGTCAAGTTTCAGAATGCTGTTCAAAAATGTGAAGTCTTGTCTGTAGAAAACAAAGTCAACGACTCATTTTTCTGTCTCTACATTGTACTGTTTTGAGTTGCCACACTCTTCAGGAAACAGTTGATACAGGCATTGGAGCTTGCAGTGTGCTTTTTGCCCTGTGCTTACTGCCTTGACAATCCAGTGCTGTAAATCTTTGCCTTGAAGCACCTGCCTTATTCAGGACATGCTATCTGTACATACATATGCATTTTCATATTCTGTGTACCTACACATACACACATGCATATTCCAAGCCGACCACAAGTTGAAACAGTTGAGCTAAAAGTGTTTTATCTCAAGAAGCAACTTTCTTTTCCTGTTGTAAAAAAAGCTGTTGCTATGCATCCTTGAAGCCTACATGGCCTTTTGAACACCAGCTTTAATTACAGCTGTTCAGCAAATTAGTCCGTTTGATAGAAGAGAATTGAGTGATGTTTTTGTCTCAGGCCAATCCCTGCTTGCCTTGCAATTTAACTTCTACAAATTACAGGGTGTTACTACTAGCTTTGAGATTCCTTTCTTCCTATTGCCTGGTGATTTCAAATTTATTAAGATGGTAAATCTGCAACAGTGAATGATACCGCGCCCATCTTTATCTGGACATAAGACCAGACGTTCTTCCTTGTGCTTTTTTGGAAAAAAAATCTTGAATCATTTATATCACACATTAATTCGTGTCCACCTCACATACTTTGCTGGAATCAAAAACTGTTGCGGTTGTAATGAGAGGGGAGGTTGATCATATATTTGTGCCTTGCTCTCTGAAGTGGGAAGCCATTTTGTGCCAAATTAGTTGACAGATGCTTCCCACATAAGCTGACTACATAAAATGAACTTGGTGTTTCTGACTCGTCAAATTCCTGACCAGATGTTAATCAAAGTAGAAGAACATAGGATGTTACAAATGCCCTACATGTGCATCTGAAACAATGCAAGGAGGAAATAATAGGATCCTTACCTGAGAGAATCTTGGCATTAAATAATCAGTGTGGTGATGAACATAGGGGATTGGTTTGGATGCAAAGCAAAGCAAAGTGTTCTGTTTATATACCGTCCCATAGCACTTCATGAAGAGCTGTCCCATCCAAAGTTATAATTGCTGTGATTATATCCAATCTCTAGTAAGAGATGAACTGGGGGGGGGAGTCATGGAAAATAAAACAGGAACAAAGCTTGAAAAGAGCTAGATTTAAATGAATCCACTTTAAGCAGAAGCAGAATCCTTACTGGATCAAAATCTGATCTGAACTGTGTGTTATAAGGAAAGTGCTGACTTTGCCACATACACACAGGCTAGAGCAGTGATGATGAACCTTTTAGAGACTGAGTTCCCAAACTGCGATTCAAAACCCACTAATTTTCCGCAAAGTGCCAATACAGCAATTTAACCTGAATACATGTGGCTATGAAGGCACAATGTTGTTTGCCCACAGAAAGAGCTCCGAGTGCCACCTTTTGGCACCCGTGCCATAGGTTCACCAACACTGGACTAGAGTCCTGTTGAGTTGCATTATTGTGGAATGCAAGTGTCTGTTTTACTAGCTGTTCATCACATCCTGGGCTGTGCTCTGGTTGCTCAACGGATCGTACAACTGGCCATGTAATGAACAGTAAGCAATCTGAGCAACCCTCTTACATGGTTTCCCCTCTGCATGTGGTAAAACTCAAAGGGATTTGGGCCGTTGTTTTAGCAGAGTTAGGAAATAGGGTTTCACTTCTATTGCAGATAGAGGAAAAGATTTCTTAAATCTCAGCTGCCACTTCTCCTTTGTGGTCTTCCATATTTCCTTTACTTGGACAGAGCTGGAACCACATGCATGCCAATATTATGTTCACATATTTCTCCAGTGTGACAGTATAGCTGTCCAAGGTCTGAAAGTATTAAGAGTAGCCTTTCTTTTATTGGTTGAAAGGGTTTTGTGTTGAACAGAGAGAAGGAGAATTTTTGAGATATTCTGAAACCACAGGAAAAAGGGGAGGGCCTCTGCTTTTGGGAGGGCCGCCGCTCTCTCTCACTACTAGAACCTGAATCGTGAAATCAGAGAATCATGAAGTTGGAAGCCTACAAGGCCAGTGAGTCCAATCCCACTGCTCAAGGCAAGACTACAAATCAAAGGATATCCACCAGGTGGTTGTCTAAATTTCTTTTGAATGCCTCCACTGTTGGAGCACTCACCACCTCTCAAGGTAATGTGGTGTGCCCTGAATTCTTGGTTGATCGAGAACAGATCTTTTCCCTTTTTGTATGATAGCCTTTCAAGTATTGTGTGTGTGTGTGTTGTGTCGTTACAGTCGTGACCGACTCTTCGTGACCCCATGACCATGGAGTTTTCTTGGCATAGGAAAGTGCTAACCTGTCTCCCTCAGTCTCCTTTAAGTGTGGTGTCCAGAACTGGACATAGTACTCAAGTTGAGACCCGACCAGTGCCAAATAATGGGGACCTAGTACCTCATGGAATTTGGAGACTAAACTTCTCTTAATGCTGCATAAAATAGCATTTTCCATTTTTTGTAGCCACCTCACACTGTTCACTCATATACAGGTGCAGTACTTTGCATGTATCCCTGTTGAATTTCATTCTGTTCTTTTCAGCTCAGTTCTCAAGCCTATCTAGATCCTTTTGAATTTTTTTTGTCATGGGTATTAGCTATTTCATCTAATTTTTTGTCATCTGCAAATTTAATTACCATTCCCTGCACCCTGTGATCCAGGCCTTTAATATAAATGTTGAAGAGCACAGGGCCCACAACTGAGCCCTGAAGTGCCCCACTTGTTACCTCCTTGCAGTTTGAGAAGGAGCCATTAGCACCCTCTGAATATGATTCTGTAGCCAGCTGTTTATAAACCTGACAGTTCTCCCATCCATCCCACACCTAGTTAGCTTTGATAATCAGGAGATTATGGGGCACATTGTCAAAAGTTTTGCTCAAGTCAAGATATACTTTGTTTACAGCATTCCCTCTGTCTCTCAGGGATGTTATCTGATCAAAAAATAAGATCAGATTAGTCTGGCAGGATTTGTTCTAGGTGTTACTGCATTGTTTTCTAGGTGCTTGTATATTGACTGCTTTATAATCTGTTCCAAAAATTTCCCTAGGATTGATGTCAGCCTGCCTCACCTGTAGTTCCAGGTTCCTCCTTTTTGCCGTTTTTAAAGATAGGAACAGCATTAGCCCTTCTCCAATCACCTTACCTATTTCCCATGATTTCAAGAAATCTCTTGCTATGCATACCTTTTTGTTGCTTTTAGTGTCTTTCGCTAAACTCAGCTCATTCTCTGCTTTTGCCTTCCTAATGCTATCCCTGCATTTCCTTGCTACCTGTCTGTAGTCTTCCTTAGCGAGCTGGCCTCTCCACTTCCTGTACATGTCTTTTTCTTTTGTTTTGTTTTCTGGTCCTCACTGAGCTTTCTGTGAAGCCACACTGGCCTTTTTTGTGGCTTCCCACATTTATTCTTGTTGGAATTGTTTGTACTTGTGCTTTGTAATTTCATATTCATGTACAGTATTTCATTTAAGGTTGTTCTGTATAATTAGTCTGTTTGCCTTGTAAACCACTAGGGCAGCCTGCAGGCTAGATGGCACAATATAAAAATCTAATTAAATACATAAAAATAAACATTTTAGAATTTCTTTTTTTAGATACTGTACTTCCACCCTTCTTCAACTTCCTTTCTTGTGAGGATTTCCTGCCGTGGGACTTTGCTATTCCTTGTTCTTCGTTTATTATAATTGCTTTTTCAAAAATCCAGCATATATGTGTGGCTACAAACTGCTATGGATTCCTTTGAAATTACCATTTTGCCTCGTGGCGCAGTGGTTAAATGCCTGTACTGCAGGTAAAACTGTTCTCACGACCTGGGGTTCAGTCCTAGGTAGCAGGCTCATGGTTGACTCAGCCTTCCAGCCTTCTGAGGTCGGTAAAACGAGTACCCAGCTTGCTGGGGGGGGGCAATGTGTAGCCTGCATACTGTAATTAAAACTGTAAACCACCCAGAGACTACTTGAAGTGGTATGGGGCGGTATATAAGCAGAACACTTTGCTTTGTTTTGCTTTGTTGGTAAGAACAATGTCAAGTATAGCTAGTCCTCTTGTTTCTTTCTCCACTTTTTGTAGGAGAAAAATACCAGTCACACAATCCAGGAATTTCTGGGGAGTGGGATGGGGATACTGAGATATGCAGAATGTGCAGCTTAGTGTCTGAAACCATGTTGTTTGATTTCACATACTGTGGAGACCTAGTTGTTTCTACATACCACTAACTGCGCTGCTATCCAGCCCAATAGCTCCGATGAGCACCACTGTTGCAGGTGATCTGTTGCTGCAAATCACTTAAAGAAATAGGAAATTTGGAATATTTGGGGTTTCCAGAGGATTGTGTGAGGCCAGTAATCCAGTCAAAATATATTATTGAAAATGTTTGTAGATGTTGACTGGATAGCTCTGTGAATTGGTTGTCTAGCTGTGGAGCCAAAGGTAGGGCGTTTAATCCCATACTGAGCATTCTAGAAGAGCCACCCTGGGCAAGCTGCACTGTCTCGGGACATTCCCAGAAGATGGGAATGGTAATATACTTCTTAGTACTGGAAGAGTACTGGAAGAGGTTGCCACAACTCAGAATTGACTCAATAATGATGCAATATTATTCTTATTATCATGTCAAAAGGTTCTGAAAATTATAATTGTATTATTTTAAAAAAAACAGAGGTATTCAATAGAAAATTGGATAACGAATCTGTTAGATCTGCTTTGATTTGGACCCCTGCACTGAGCAGATCTGGGTTTGGGGCTCAATGGCCTTACAGGCCCTTTCCAACTCCATTATTCTTTTATTCTATGGTGTTTTGCATGACTTTGTGGACTGAAATGAATGATGTTTTATATGTTGCGACAATTCTGTTATAGCATGCTCAAATGGAAATATTTCAATTGGCAGTGCAGGTGTGCACACAGATAATATCAAGTGCCGCAATGTCTGAAAATGGTTGCTGTTGATTAGAGTAGTAACAGTATGAAAATTGGTGACTTTTCAAAACTGTTGTTAATAGATTGTTATTCTAACAGTAACGAACTACCAGTGAGAAAAAAAGAGTCTTTTTGTAAAAACAGTATCGTGTTCTAGTACCTCTCAAAACCAATAGCTGTCTATCCCATTGGATTGAGACTGGTTGAAGTCTAAGGAAGGTAAATTATGTTTCCTAGGCTATCACAAGAAAAATAAGCCCTACTTAAATTGTACCATATTGTTTGGGGCTTATTGGAGTAGCAATACCAAATATCAAGATCCGTCAGTTTTGGGTGTGTTCATCCATAGAGATATAATGGAGTAGTTAATGGGGTAATAATGTGGAGATTGTAAAAATTAGGGTTCTGCAAATTCAGTTGCTCAGATAGTGAGGGATTACTTCATTGTGATGGCCAGCAGGAACTCCATCTTGGAAATAAATTATATATTTGTTTGTTTTAAAAGCAAAAGTAAAGTGTGCTGCTTATATACCCCACATAGCACTTAAAACTCTCTCTTTACAGTTTACAAGTAATTGTGCAGGCTATACATTACACACACACACACACACACACACACACACACACACACACACACACACACACACAGAGAGAGAGAGAGAGAGAGAGAGAGAGAGAGAGAGAGAGAGAGAGAGATGGCTACTCATGTTATGGACCTCAAAAGGATGGAAGGCTGAGTGAACCTGGAGCTTGCAACCTGGAATTGAACCCCAGGTCATGAGCAGAGTTATTGTTGCAGTACAGCAGTTTAACCACTGCTCCACGAGGCTCTCTCTTGGTTTAAAAAGCTGGTGATTCAAAATGGTGCCAGGCTGTGTCCTGTGTTGAAATACAGCATCAAATCTGTATTGTGCTGGGTCAGTACAAAAGGCTTGTTTCTAGCTCACAAACACATGGCTTTGCTCCTTTGCTGTTTTGTAAAAATGGCCTCAGTGGACTCAGGGCGTGCACAACAGAGGAGCATACTTTGTCTTTGGAGGACAAAGGCTGAGCTTTGTCATGTACTAGTAGCAATAATTTGCCTATTAGGGCCATTTTAAAATCCTAGTGAAATTGTTTGATCATAACCCTGACAATGGTGCCATAAATAAAAGTAGAATAAATGTGTTATTTTCCTTTTGTTTTTTTTAATATGCAATACATCATAATAGTGGTCGTATGTAGCTTCTCCTTAATACAAAAGTGACATGATTCATATTTGTGGTAAGAGCATCTGAAATACTGAGAAGACATAAAAATGTATTGAGGATGTGGTATTTGCAATTCTTCCCAGTAGGGCAGAACTTGGTCAGAGGAGGAGTGAAGATGAATGTTTAACATATTCTCTCTTTGTCTCTCTCTCTCTCTCTCTCTCTCTCTCACCATAGTGAAGGGAGATGGATGAAGTTTATTTTCTAATTGAGCTATTCACTGGGATCATAGTACATTATTTAATTGGCATTCTGGGCTTGGATTGGCGTTTTCTTGTGTAGCCCTGTTTAGGCCACTGAACAGGCATATATACTGTATAGAGAAAAAAATACTAATAAATTCAAGGTTACTTTTCATTCCTGGTATGTATGTTGTGTTACTTCTTGTGTGATTCTTGATTTTTTTTTGTGACATCAAGTGAAGTTGAAGCAAATGTGTACTTCCTCTTACAGTGTTCTCCCTCCAAGTCACACAGTCAGCATTGCTTACCTGAGCCATCAGACGAGCAGTGCTAGAAAACAAAAAGCAAGCAAATTTGCCAGATGGAAATGGAGGCAAACATACTGTCATTGGATTAAACAGACAGTCTTTCTGGTCTCTCTCTCTCTCCCCCCCCCCCCCAATTGTAATTGCAGAATCAGCAGTGAGGTCCTTAAAGGTCCTGTCTCCCTTGAAACATCTGATTTTAACGTGGGCTTCATGGGTGTTTTTTTAGTTTTTAGTCTCATGTTTAATATTTTACCCTAATGGCTCTTATACTGTGTAATGAGCCCCGTGGTGCAGTGGTTAAATGCCTGTACTGCAGGTAAAACTGTGCTCACAACCTGGGGTTCAATCCCAGGTAGCAGGTTCAAGGTTCACTTAGCCTTCCATTCTTCCGAGGTCGGTAAAATGAGTACCCAGCTTGCTGCGGGGGGGGGGGGGGTGTAGCCTGCATACTATAATTAAAACTGTAAAACCGCCCAGAGACTACTTGAATTCAAGCTGAAGAGCCCGTGTTGTGCAAGTCCATGGCCACGTGGCCAGCATGGCTGCAAGGAAACACTGTTTTACCTTTCTGCTTTTTAGAGCGGTACCTATTTATCTACTTGCATTTACATGCTTTCGAACTGCTAGGTTGGCAGGAGGTGGGGTTATCAGTGGGAGCTAATGATGGAAATTTTCTTGAAATCTTGAAGCTTGGGAAAAAAAAAAACCACCTGTTTTTTCTGGGGGGGGGGGGTTCCAGAAAAAAATGGAATTTTTTGGAAAAAATGAAAAAAGGCTACATTAGCACTCCCCTCCCCATTTTACAGCTTGAAAGTCATTCTGTTACTTCAGGAACATAAAATATGACTATGGACAATTTGATTTGTCATATAATTAGCACAACTAGCATATTAAAATATAGTGTATCCAATTATTACAAACAGAATTTAATTTTTAAATAATATTTATATGTACAGTAATTGTAAGGAACAAATGGAGTAACAATCTCCTGAACTGTTTACTAGTTTATGTGGAACAAAAAAACTCTACAAAAATGCTTAAAATCCAGAATTAATATTTCATATTTCCTCTTCATAGTATTAAATAAAAATAAAATAAAATCCTGTATTTTCTTTCAGTGCTTTGAGGCCTAGCGAAGAGGACAGAACAGAACCAAATACACCCACCCACATGCAAAAACAAAAATGAAACCTTTTTCTTGTGACAATAGCAGCACCTCATAAAGGAATAAATGCATCTTGTTCTTGCATTGGAGAGTTCAGTTTATAACCTAGGACTTGCTTGTCAATAGTGCACAGAAAATTAGAATACAGTGGTTCCCCCGCCCTTTCGTGGTTCACATGCCGTGGTCCCGCTATATTGCGGGACCACAGTAACCGGAAAGGGCTTGAGGGAGAGGGGGATCGTGCACTGCCCACCCGCGCCTCCCAGGAGGTCTGGGCAAGCAGCGTGCGATTGCAAAGGGGCTTTTGGCTTCGGAGCCCCAGGGCTGGGCTCCGTGGCCAAAGTCCCTTTGGCCATCGCACACTGCCTGCCAGGACCTCCCAGGAGGTCCACGCGCGTTGGCAAAGGGGCTTCTCGGAGGGGAGCGGTGACAGGGAGTGATCACATCGCTACCCGCCGCCACCACCCCCGCATGCCTCCCAGGCATCTTGGAGGGGCCCAGGGGGTGCCGGGGAGCGATGCAATCACTCCCCGCCACCCCCCTGAGCCCCTCCCAGAAGCCTGGGAGGCGTGTGGGGGGTGGTGCCGGGGAGCTATGCAATCACTCCCCACCACCCCTCTGGGCCCCTCCGAGAAGCCTCGGAGCCACGCAGGGGGGCGGCGGGGGGAGATCGGGTCACTCCGCGCCGCCCCTCCGAGAAGTCTCGGTGCTGTGCCGGGGGGGGGCGCAATCTCCATTGAAATGCATTGTCAATGCATTTCAATGGAGACGGCCCCGGACAAGAAGTCTCGGGCGGCACGGGCGGGGGGCAGCGGAAGGTCAGATCCCCTGCCGCCGCCGGTGCGCACCGCCCCAAGACTTCTCGGACAGGAATGTGATCCTCGCCCCCCGCCCCCCACCCGCTTCCGCATATCGCGGATTTTCATGGATCGCGGGTGGGGTGGGTCCCTAACCCCTGCGATCGGCGGGGGGTTACTGTAATCTGATACTATGTATATTTTTATAAATGATTTGGAAAATATTAGAACACCCTGTCTTAAAATATTTCATTCATCATGTTAAAATAAAACATCCCATAATCATTTTTCTTTTTTTCAATTTTTCTAGTTTTTTGGGGGAAAAACCCAAAAGCCTTCAGGGAAAAAATGGGAGGGGGAACGTGTTTTTTTTCCCCAATTTTTTCTGGTGGTTTTTTCCCAGGCCTTCACATCTCTAGTGGGAGATTGCTCAGCTGCATGGCACCCGGGGTTTGAACCGCTGAGCTGCTGACTTTGCAGCCAATAGTTTTTGGAGCCTTAGTCTGCTGAGCGACCACACCCTTTTCAAACTGTTCAAATTGTGTCACCTTTTATCTCTGCATATGTACCTTACTTCTTCAGTTCCATCAGAGAAATTCTTACAGACCTTTAACTTTTACCTGCAAAACGGCCAGATACATTGGGCATCATTATATACTGACATCATAGTTCCTGTTAAGGTCATGATCACATTGCAGTGGCCTCTCCTTAGGCCTGTCTAGGCTTTCTCCTCTGCTCTTTTGCTTAATGGTGTCCACTCCCTCCTCTACAGCATTAAACTCGGGATAGCTTAGTGGTGTAGGTAGAGCCAGAGGTTATGACCTCAGTTCCCCACTGATCCTCCTTGACAGGGGCTAGACTCCAACGATCCCTCCCTTTCTCTAGGTCTGCAGTGCAATGATGATGATGATTGTATTTTTCGTGGCCTCTTTAAGGAGAGAAAATATTTTATGTAAATCTCCTTGTGCAGGTTGCAGTTAGCCTGAGTTTGGGGCATTTAACATGGACCAGATGGACCAGAAGGTGGTTGGATATTTTTTTCCCCCATTGGGAAGGATAGGGTTCAAAGTTGTCGCCTAGCCTTATCCTTCTCTCTTGTGTTGATTGGAGACTGGCTCCATGATGGAACGTGTAGACTCGGGAATCAGAGTGCCTACTTTATGGTGTCTCTCGTTTTGGGGCATCAGGACCTCAGCAAAGTGCAACTGTTCTGCCGGGAAAGATGCTGGTAACTCCTGAATTCTCAGTGTTGTGGCAGTTGTCTGCACAACCTGAGAATTTAAGCAACATTTAAGGTCATGTTCTTAGCCCGAGGACATGGATGGTGTAGGGAGCGTGCTGGAATGATGCTGTTTAGTCGCTGGCTGTGTTGCTGCCTTGCTTCCTTCTGGGCAGGGAACTTGGAAAAAATGAGGCAGAGATAGACACTGGAGAGAGTGTGTCCTGAGTTTCATGTAGGCACAGGCTCTTTTTTGCTTCTAGTTTGGCTTTAACCCATTGCTGAGAATAAAGCATTAATAGTTTAAAGCATTTTTCATGGAGGGGAACGTAAAAGGAAAAACAGCTGATGTGGTGATTCTATTTTAAATGCAGAAACTAAATGATGAGAAAATGACTTTAATTTAATAATAATAATAATAATAATAATAATAATAATAATAATAATAATAATAATAATAATAATAATAATAAATTTGTCATTGTGTTATACACATACAACGAAATTCAGACACCCAGAGACCAGATTCACACACACACACACACACACACACACACACACACACACACACACACACACACACACACACACACACACACACTTTCTGGTTGGATAGAGATTTGCCAGATCACAAGCTTCAGGGATCATCTGTGCTTTCCTAAAATCAGTGCCTGAAGGAGGGTATGTGGTAGCTATCACTTGACTTCTCTCACCTTTTCCCACCACTGACCCAGGGCTGATTCATTACATCTTTCTTTCTGTAACAAGTAGAATTACACATGCACCGTGGAGGAGAACAGAGAATAGTGGACAGAGGGATGTTCTTTGGAGAATTGGTGGGAGAAACTCAACTGCCTTTTTCCCCGTTCCATCCAGAAGCTCCAAAGATTACCGTAATCGTTGAGTTGCACGCCGGCAATTCAATGTTGCATGCCTCTCGAGGCATTTTGGGCAGTGTTGTAGAGAAGATACCTTGGGAATCTATCAGTTATCTGCAATATAGCTGCAAATATTTCTCAGAAATTAGCAACAATTCAGAAGCTTCAGTTCTTGCTTAAATTGGACTTCGGGAATTATTTGGAAGAAAAACAGGAGTAGAACTTTCAGACAAAGGATTTGTTCAGTAGTAGTGGCATTGACTATAAATTCAGAGGCACCCTTGTCCCTTGATTCTTAACGTACAGTAGGATTGCTGTAGGGGATTGGCTCTAAGACAGTCACACGCACGCACGCAGACACGCACGGACGCAAATAAAGGCTGGAAATAGTAGAGATACAAAGCACTTAGTTCCGGTTTTTCTGTGCCTGGTTGAGAGAGGGAACGCTGGCCCAGTGTTGTCAAAGGACTAAGTTTCTTGGCCTCTTGTTCATAAGGACAACCCTCCCCCTTGCCCCCCAGTCCTGAAAATGGAGCTTCTCGATTTCAAGTAGCTTATCTTAGATGCATCAGACCGTAAGTGCATCTATTAAGCAATCTTTGTAACTTCTGGATAACTCCGTGGTTTAGGTCTCTGGCCTTGGAGCCAGAAGTTGAGAGGTGAATTTCCCCACTGTGTCTCCTTGATGGGCTAGACTCCATGATCACTTCCAGCTCTAAGGGCCCTTTTTTACACGACCCCTAAACTCCGCCGCAAATGGCTCCCAGCTCCGGAGCTTAAAATTGTTTACCCACCAGCTCCAGAGTTTACTGAAAATTAAGTGCGACCACGCCCACCTAAGCGTGTCCCAGCGCACTTTTCATGTACCTGCTCTCCAAGGGTGAAAAATCTTGATGCGGATGTGCCGGGCTCTCCTCGCTTCTTTTTGTTGTTGTTTTTTGCCTCCCGCCCCTTTAAGAGAAGGAATCACAATGACGGGGCCGTGTCCACCGGCACCGGAGGTAAGCCTGCATTCTTTTGTCCCTTTTTTTCTCCCTCCCCTCACTCAGCCAGCAGCCAGGAAGTGCAGAGGGGTGGGGACGCAGGAAGAGCGACAAACCCCTAAGATCTCTGGTCCGAATTTAAGGGACCAGCGGATCTTAGGGGTCGTGTAAAAGCACCCCTAAGATTCTTATCATATAGTGTAGCCTTTGGTTCCATCTAGTGGCCAGTCCTGGTAATACATATTGGGAACATGTTTTTCTGGGTTGTTGTTGTTGTTGTTGTTGTTGTTGTTATTATTATTATTCAGGCAGCGGAAAAGCGAATCCGTGAGTAGTGATCCCATTGATACCGTGGGCCTATTATATATCTGCCTGCCTGTCTGGCATATTTTGATTGTATAGTGGTACCTCTACTTATGAGAAGCTCTACTTACAAGCAGTTTGACTTAAGAGCAGAAAACCATTAGCGTTTTAACTGCTGCCTTACAAATTTTAGATGTGGTCTGCTCCACTTACAATTTTTAATTATTTGTTTGTTTGTTTGTTTTTGATTATTTTAAAAAAGATACGCCTGTTCTACTTATGAGCTGTTCGACTTACGAGCATGCATTTGGAATGGATTAAACTCGTAAGTAGAGGTACCACTGTAGCTTCAGTTAGTGAACATCAGTAGTTGAGGTTTTTTTTTTTTTCAAAAAGCAATTAGATCAGCTCTGCCCACCTCTGGTTCAAGCATCAAAATTAAATTAATTGCAAGAATAGCCCAGACTACATCTTCATCTCTCTCTCTCTCTCTCTCTCTCTCTCTCTCACACACACACACACACACACACACACACACACACACACACACACACACACACTTAATGACGAGTAATTTGAGAGGGTGCTTTTTACATATATTGTTGTGCTCTATTGTTTTAAATTTGTGTTAGAATTGATATTACTATAATAAAATTAAGCAAGTTTTTAATACAATACTTTAATTCTGTTCAGTGTTCACATATAGTACTTACTGTTTTTGTATTTTAAACTTTGTATTTTCAATTATGTAAGCTGCCTTGGTTCATTTTTGAGGAGAAAGGCAGGATAAAAATATTTTAAATAAATTAAAAAAATAAGAAATTAGGGAGACATCTACTAGTTTTCAAAGAATATGGGGGTGTTCAAGAGGGAGGAGGAACTGGGTTTGGTGAACATTCAGGCATCCATGTCCTGGAAGCAAATGGAGAAATCTGATGTAGAGGATCGGCATTCAGGTATTTGAAGGCATTCAAAGGATACACCTAATTAAAACAATTTTAGAAAGACATGACAAAAGTAGTTTCACTTGACAGTTTGAATCAGCCCGGACCGTGCTGCTCTGCCTACCATGAAGAAAACCTGGCCTCCATCTTGCCAGATGAACTTTTAAGATCTCTCTCTTGGCAAATTACATCCTTTGCCATGTTTGGACTTTTATAACCGCTTTGAAAAAGAGGACTTGCGTTCTCGAAAGCTCAGCAAACTTTTTTTATTTTTCTACCAGCAGCCTATGAAGGTATCACTCATGGTCTAGTTCTAATTTTGTTTGTTTTAATGGCTGCACGGCTCAAAACTCCTTTTGACAGGATAGGAAATAGGTGTGCCAACTCGACAAGAAATCATCAGTCTGTATGGTGGAAAGATTGCTAGGGGATCCAGGGGATACCCATTCTGTCCAATGGATAAACTCCCCCCCCCCAGGAAATTAAATGCCTTGTTGTGCATAGCTATCTCCTAAGGAACGCAGCTCTCTGCCTCTCTCTTACAAACAAGGGTGGAGCCTGTCAGTTGGGAAGTGGCCAGGGATGATGAGGAAACGGTTGACTCTTCTATGTGGTGTATAAGGCTCAGATGCTCTGCCTAAAAAGGGACCAGAGTGCTTATCAACGGGCATCAGAGTGAGCAAGAAACAGTGGGGAGGGATCATTTGAAGTTCCACATAAGAGATTGGATTCTCCACCAAATTGTCTGCAATAGAGCGGCATAAAAGTCTACGAACATTGATCATTAAGTTCCACTCGAGGGCTAAATGAGGCAACATGTGAGCGACATCTGAATACCCATTTGTTCCAATTTATTTTTGGCGGGGCAAATACCGTAGTAACAACAGGACGCGAATTTGACTAATAGTGTGGAAGGGCCTAAGAGTGGCTCATCTCCTGGACAGAATGGCTCACTTGTTCTCTTAACACAGGAGTGGGCAACTTCTCCAAGACCGCGGTCATACCTGGGTTTCCTTCGTATTTAAATTCCCTGCGTATTTTTTTCGGGAATGCTCACGTGGTTTTTAATGAGCAGTTGGTGTCCTCTCCTCTGTGTCGTACCTTCCTATTCTGGTTCTATCCTAACCTGCATACTACATGTTTTGTCCTACTTTCTGGCTCCAGTTTCCAAGGCTCCGTCTCTTAAGCCAGGTAGAAAGGGGAGAAACTGAATTTACTGCATATTTTCAGTGTCCTGTTGTTGCAACAGAAGCAAACAAATAAGCATTTTTGAGCGAAGTTTCTAAATCTAGCCCCTGGCGGTGGTTTAGGAAACTTCGCTGAAACTGCTGTTTGAGGGGCGTGGTCGGCCGGGAGCAGAATTTGCTTCTGTTCCTGGTTAGCACGCAATCTTTTACTGCGTAGTTTGCCAACGGGAAACTACGCAGAAAATGCAGGTATGACCACGGTCCAAGTCTGTGGACCATTTCCTCTCCTTGAAAGCTTTAGGGGTAGACCTTCTATCATCAGCAGCAGTGAAAAATCTTTTTCATCATTTTTTATTTTAAATCAAAACATGTAGGGAATGTGCATTCTGTTTCAAATTCTGTTCTTCTCATGAATCTGTTTTCAGGTTCCCACCTTTACTTGCCTGTCTCATTGTGAGAGAAAAGATAGTGAGTCTCTGTATCTTTTGTGTTCAGCCACATGAGTGTTATGTTGAGGGGGGGAAGCTTTGCAACTTCAGCCTATTTGCCATTGCCTAGTCTATAACCATAGCCAGACAACACTCTAGGGTCAGCTTTTCCTGCTGAAGAGGAAAAGCGGATCTCCAAATGACCTCTCCCAGTTGGCCTCATATAGATGTTAAACAGCAAATACGAAATTATTGATCCTTGTGGAACACCAAATTGTAGTATCCATGGGGACAAAACAGCTGGCACTTGTCAAGGAAAGAAACAGTAGGCAGCGTAAAGGTAGCCCTCCAATCCCCAGCCCCAACAACCACTCCAGGAAGACTCCCATGTTTAGTTGTATCAACAACTGAGAGATCCAAGAGGACCAACAGGGTAACACTCTCCCGATTAGCCTCCCATGACAGGTCATCTAGCAGGGTGACCAGAGCTGTCTCAGGGCCTTTTCACACGACCCCTAAAATCCGCGGCAAATGGCTCCCAGATCCGGAGCTTAAAATTGTTTCCCCACCAGCTCCAGAGTTTACAAAAAATTAAGTGTGACCACGCCCACCTAAGCGCGTCCCAGCACACTTTTCAAGTACCTGGTCTCCGGAGCTGAAAAATTTCTGATGCGGATGTAAAGTAGTGAGTGCCGGGCTCTCCTCGCCTTGTGTTTGTTTTTTTTGTCCCACCACCCCTTTAAGAGACAGGAATCATGACGATGACGGGGCTCGGGGCGGCTTCCACCGGCAGACGGAGGTGAGCCTGCGTTTTTTCTCCCTTTTTTTCTCCCTCCCCTCACACAGACAGGAGCAAGGAAGTGCGGAGGGGGTGGGAACACAGGAAGAGCTACAAACACCCAAGATCTCTGGTCCGAATTTAAGTGGCCAGCGGATCTTAGGGGTCGTGTAAAAGCACCCTCAGTCCCATTAAATGGCCTGAAAATCCTGATTGGAATGGATCCAGATTATCAGTATTCTTCCAGAACACCTGCAGCTGACTGACCACCAACCCCTCAGTCCATTTCCACAAGAATGGTACAGTAGGACTCCTGTATCCGCATGGAATTGGTTCCAGGCCACCCCACAGATATTTAAATCTGTGGATAAGAGCAGATGCTCTTATTTGAGGATAATGTTGGTGCCAGTAGCGAGGGGGGAAGCGGTGACAGTGGTGGTACCATATGGCATACATCCAGCCCTTCGTACCACCAAGGGCTGTTCAACCCAAGAAGGAGTGGCTGGGTGGGCAGGTGGAGGAACCAAGCCACCTCCTCTCCTGGCTGGCCGGGCAGAGGAAGAGGATGAGGAGAAGGAGGAATGCTGGTCTGGTGCCCTCGGCCCTGAGGGGCCTCCAAGCCAGCTAGCCAGATTGCCCCACCTGCCACACTCACTTGCCTGCTTTGCTTGGTTGGTTGGTTGGCTGGCTGGCTGGCCAGCCGGCGACAAAGTCCGTTCCTGCTCTGCTTTGCTGCCAGGAGCGTCTCTCCCGGCATTTCAAAACAAAGCAAAAGGAGGAGGCAACAGCTATTCCGGATGCAAGGATCCGGCCGCAAAGCAGTGCCCATTCCTTCAAACGGGACCCCGCAATTTTGCTGCCTGCACCCTTGGGCTGTTGACTGGGGAAAGAGGCGGCGGTTCCAGTACCATGCAACAAAAGTTGCTGCCGCTCGTGGTCTTGGGCTGGTCCCTTTGAAAAAGGGCCTCCACTGCCCCCTCGCTCTCAGGGAGAACCCCTTCCCCCAAACTCAGATCCTCCTCCTCCTCTTCCTCTGCCCGGCCAGCCAGAAGAAGAGGGGGTTCGGCTCCTCCACCTGCCCGCCCAGTGGCTCCTTCCCGCGTGGGACTGCCTCGGTGGCACAAAGGGCCAGCCGAATGCCACGCGGCAGCCCCGCTTTCGCCCTCGCCACCCCATAACTGCTATTGCCGCTTCCCTCTTGCCACCAGCACCACTTTCCGTGCTGCCCAGCAGGGATAGTGAGGTGCTGGGAGCAAAAGTGATGCCCAGTCCACC
The DNA here is from genome assembly GCA_037367245.1 of Phrynocephalus guinanensis. NCBI lineage: Eukaryota > Metazoa > Chordata > Lepidosauria > Squamata > Agamidae > Phrynocephalus > Phrynocephalus guinanensis. Next base: position 157,983,764 of record CM074734.1, read on the forward strand.
GCCCCTGGCACCCCACTGTCTGCTGATTGCCAACTGTGGATAACTGAATCCGGGGATGGTAAATCAGTGGAGATGGAGGTGGTACTGTATTGACGAATTGATGAACTAAGTGGACCATTCAGCTGTCACTGCCCTGGCTGATTTTAAGAGCCACAACTCCCAGAATTTTAAGCCTGTATTGCCAATGACACAGGACTGTGGGGGTTGTGGTCCAAAACATCCAGAGGGCCGAAGTTTGGACTTGCCTCCCTTAAAACATGCCAGTGCCTTGTCCAAATCATTGGGCTACACGGGCTGAAATTGATAACATCCCCTCCCTGGTCCTCCAGTCTGCCCTGATGTTATTTTATTACTTTATTTATTTGGATTTGTCGCTGCCCATCTCTCCAGAGGGGACTCTGGGCGATTTACAATATCAAACGTATAGTGGAAGGCAGTGGATTGAGCTGGTTATCTTGCAGCTGTCCAGAGGAGGGAACATTTGAACTTGGAATTGGAACCAAAGAGTGACCCAAGGTTCCCCTGAAATGGGCCACAATTCTCCCTCTCTCCATCACTCCCCCATATTACATTGTGCTCCCGCACATTTAACTTTCCACACTAACCCACTACTAACCAGGCCTTAATACGACCTCCATCCAAGAAGAAAAGGAGATGATGATGATGATAATGATGATGATAGCTGAAGAAGTAACTTGGGTGAGTAGCGCAAGTTTTGATCCCACAAGAAAAGAAGTCCAGTTGCCATGACTCAACTCCCGCATAACCTCACCCAAATGACTGAGAATCTTCACAGACAATGACAACATTAAAATCCCACCCCACTTCACCCCAAAACCAAAGAAAAAGATCTCTAAGCTTTAATTCTAAAGTTAAATTTACAAATAAGTCTTAAGATCCCTAAAAGAACAAACTAAAGACTTGACAAAAATTGTAATGGACTGTCAATAAAATAAAATAACGGGGGGCACATGCAACAGATGTGTAACCAGGAAAAAAAACATTAGTGTTGAGGCAACTATGCCAAATAAAGGACCAAGTAGCTATGACCGTTGACACCTTCAGGATGGGCACAGGGTAGGAGGAGAAAGGGGCTAAGTGGAAAGTTTTTCATACAGGCAGGGATACCACTTCTCTCTCTCTCTCTCTCTCTCTCTCTCTCTCTCTCTCTCTCTCCCCCCTCCAATTCATGTTCTCTTTCACATGCACTTTACTCTTATGTAATTTTTTTACCTGCCTATTCACCTCCTGACAGTCAGACTATCAAACTCTGTTGTATCCACAAAAGTCAAAGCCAAGCCCTAATTGCCAAAGTCTTTGAGAAGGACCCTTGTCTGTGCACACCTGGTTGTGGATGCATTGGTAGCCCCCACCCCCATCTGTTTTAGAGATCTTCCTCTCCTTTACTCCTTGCCATGCAGATCTGAACGGCAGCCTTCCTCATTCTCTCTGGGACTGACAACCTGTGCAGTGCCAGCTTTCTCTGTTCCATAAGACATGCTGACATATCTTGGTTATGACTGGAGAATAAGGACGGTGCCATGGATGGAAAGAAGAGTTAGGTGGAAGTCAACACACACCACCTGGGAGGCCAGGCTACAGACTTGAGTGCTTGCAGCATAAGGGTTGCTATAGCCATTGCACTGTGCAGTTTAGTCACAGATGTCTAGTGGCCAGCTGCCTAGCCTCTTACTCCAACAAATAGGGAGGTTTTGAGGCACAGTGAGCCAACACTGCATGTCAGCGATTTTCCTGCTTCTTTGCTAAATTGAAATGAGAAAACCTCAGATCCTCAGATTCATATGTGTATGTGTTGTGTTTTTAAACTGGATTGCCAAAATCTATCAACCAAAGTCTGTCAAAAGGCATACACTTAGCTTAGAAGACTGGGGTGCTTCTGAGCCTAGAGGTTTGTTTCCAGTGCTAGAAATGAGCTGTGTTCAAATTTCTTTCTATATTAAAATTTACCCCTGGCTACTTCACGCAGTCTTTGCTTCAGCAGCCAAATGTTTGTGGGAAAAAATCTTCCTGATGTTGCCATGGTTAAATAATGTTGTGCTGCAACTTTCTGTCCGGCTGTGCAGCAAACAGGTTTTATCACTTGAAGGATGAGTTTCACCAGGAATTGGACACACACATCTTTCCACTCCATCAGTGTGGTTGCCAAGTGATCAGACGTTTTCACATCCATTTTTGATTAATCACAGTTGAGCATGTCTGAATTATCTAAACCTAACTGAATTATCTAAACCTAACAAACCTTGACTGAGGTTTGTTCAAGCAAGCTTGCTTCCTACACGACACTGAACTTCAGATAAACTACGTTTTGTTTTGTTTAGGCATGAAAATAGCTCTGGTTAATTGAAATGATAGCTTCCAAATTGCTTCTCACAGGAGGGGAGCCAGATTTACTGTGCCTTCTCTGGTAATGCTCAAGCACTTTTGTGTTGCATCCAAACCAGCCCTTCCAAGACTGCGTATATATCTTCTAAGGCCTGAGCTGATGGCTCACTGTCAGCCTGTCCACACTGACCTATAGGTCAATATATGGCTCGCTGATCGTGCAATTTGGATCAGGAAAAAGACAGCATCTGCAGCTGTTTTGGTTTAGAACAATCCACCCTTCCTCTTTAAGAGCCATCATGCACCTTTCTGGACCAGCGCTAGAGCAATACATTGCTTTTGGCACTGTTCAGTGCAGTCCAAAAGACCACTTTGTTTAGCCTGTGGAGGTAGATACATTTGACCAAAATGACACTGGGAGCATTGTTAACACCAATGACAATCCTGTGGTATATTAGGTAGATTACGGCATTGAAAGGGAGGCCTAAGAAACACCCCCTCTGTTTCTATTTTCTTTTCTTGAAATATTTCCCTAATTGACACAGAAATTCTAGAAACATGCTAAGTTGATGCATTACCATTTTAATATGCCATCAAAGAAAGGGATTTGGGGTGGTGGTGTTAGAAAGTCAATGCAGTCCCTTGAATGACAGCTGAGAGAAAATGTAGGGAAAGGTGCTAGGTTGATCCTGTGTGGGCGGGAAGGGGGGGGTTAGCTCCTTTTTTTCTCCCAAACCTTCACCCCAATATTTTCCCTGGACTTCAGCCACAGGGTAGAAGGCCACTCAGCCTTCCGTGCCAGACTCTCCCTTTCCTTCATTCTAGGTTGGAGAACAGCGAAGAAAGGATGAATCAAGTAATTCCCTGTATATGATTGTTCCCATGGGAAATGGCTTTTACCCTTAATTACAGCGACTGTCAGTTCAACGTGTGTTTTTACATATTAAGACTTAAAAATATATAAATAGTGGTTACCACAAACAATACTCGGTTTCAGAGTCTTCTGAGAGTGACGGGTGAAACTGGTTTACAAACATAAACACAGAATCAAAATAGCAGATTTGCAAGCTGATCCAAGTGTTCGGTTCTGGGGCTCTTACATGGGTCCTGCTATTCCCGTTTCCCTCCCCTCCAAATAAATAAATAAATAAATAAATATGTTGGAAAAATCTGTTTTTCAGAATTCCAAACATAGTGGGAAGCATTTCCACATGAGACTTTTCTTGGATAGCAGGCTGTCTCACTCCCTGGAATTTCCGGGTGGAGGGGACGTGTGTGTGTGTGTGTGTGTGTGTGTGTGTGTGTGTGTGTGTGTGTGTAGAGCCTCCCACTGCTTTTCTCTCTCTCTGGCTTTTAATTCGAAAACAAACAATTAAGATGGAGCCCCTGCACAGTGTCTTTGGAGTCATGGCAGGAGTGCCAGGATCTGTTGGCCAAAGCACTTCTGGTGTCTTGATGCAAAGGATCAGATAGAAGCAGCAGCACAGGAGCCTCGAGGTGTCATGCGGATTTCTTTCCCTTCTCATTCCTACTCTTTCAACTTCTTTGTCTGTTTTTTTGTTTGTTTTTTAATATAATAATTTTATTTATACAAAATACAAATTACAAAGAAAAGAAAACATCAACAACAGTGCATCCCTTCACCAGCGGGACTGTTCTTCTTATTTTCATTCATTATCCTCCCCTCCTAAAAAGAATTGATTGTTGCACGGAAGCTTTGCCCTTATCTCTTACAAGCACATACTGTATTCAATAAATCTACCCAAAATATCATAAAAATACCTCTTTTTAACTCTCCTTTTTTATCTTTAAAGTACATGTCAATTTATCATTTAAGCAGTGGTTCCCAACCTGGGAGGGGGGTCGGGACCCCTTTGGGGGTTGAACGACCATTTCACAGGGGTCACCACGAGCCAGTGAAGAAAAAGGCACAGATGGCTTGGATCTGGAGGGGGTGGGGAGGAAGGGGGGGAAGAGTGAGTTACAGCTTGATAGGTTGGAGGGGGTGTCAGTCAATGACACCAGAGGCTGCGAATGGCTGAGGGTGCCTGTAGAGGGAAGTTCTCTGTGGCACCTGAGGCAGTGGCCGGCCAAAGGGGGCTTGTGGCCTCTTCCAAGCAGGGCAAGGGGTCACCACAGCATGAGGAACTGGATTAAACGGTCGTGGCATTAGGAAGGCTGGGAACCACTGGTTTAAAGCAATATTCCGTATTTCATTATATCATTCCTCTAAATATAGCTCATGTTTGGATTTCCAGTTTCTAGCTATTAATCTTCTTCGTCTGCGCCAACAGTAAGAGCCAAATTAGTCCTGCCTTGAACAGAAAATGTTTGTTTGTTTATTATTTCAATATATTATATTGAATATATAAACGCTCCCATTAGTGCTGTAGCACCCGCATCTCCATGCTCCCACTGCTTGTGAAGGGAAGGGGAAGGCTTTAAATCGGTGGTCCCCAACCCCCGGGCCGCGGACCGGTGCCGGTCCATGGACCGGTCGGCACCGGGCCGCCTGGGGAGGCCGGGGAGGCTCCTCCCCTTTTCCTCCGCCGCCCTCCTCCTCCTCCTCTTCTCTCCCGCGGGCGGCCGGTGGAGGAGGAAGGCTGGAGGAGCGCAGGAGGAGCCGCCGCCGCCGCCGCCTTTGCCTCCCTGCTCTGCCCGCCGCCGCCGGCGGCATCGCATCCTCCTCCTCCTCCGCCCTCCTCCTCCTCGCCCTCCACCACCAGCAGCAGCAGCAGCAGCCACGGCGGCGGCGGCGCGTCCTCCTCCTCCTCCTCCTCTTCTCTCCCACTGGCAGCCAATGGAAGAAGAAGGCTGGAGGAGCGCAGGAGGAGCCTCCCGCCGCCCGAGGGACAGAGAGCGCGATCATGCGGCTGCTGCTCCGGGCACCTCCGCCGCCTTCGCCTTCGCACCCGCCGCCGTCGCTGCACTTCGCCCTGGCCTCCTCATCGTCCCCGTCGTCATGCTCCCTGGTGGCCTTTGCGCGCCCGGTTCTTAGAGCAGGACGGTGGGGGGTTGGGTTGGGAGGAGGCGAGGAGGGGCGAGCGGGCCAAACGGGGTTCGGAGAAAGGAGAGCCCCCCTTCCCCCTTCTTGGCTGGGCCTCGGGTCCTCCGGCGCCTCCTTCCCTCTCGCGAGAGACCCGGGACGATACTTGGAGAAGTGGGTGTTGGGGGGGGGGAAGGAAAGGAGCCACGGGCCGGGAGGGGAGGGGGCAAAGGGAGGGGGCGCCTCATAAGAGGGGAGGGGGCGGCGGAGCGGCCGAAAGCAGCTGGGCAGGCAGAGCATCTTCCACACACACACGCGTGCGCACGCCCCCTCCCCTCCAGACCCCCGTTCCACCCCCCCGGGGGGCGCCTCCTCCTCCTCCTCATCAGCCCTCTTCAGCCCGGCTGAAGGAAGGGGGCGCGCGCGGGGGGGGCGGAGGTTTCGCCGGCTCTGCCTTCTCGCCTCGCCTGGCCCGGCGGTGCTTGACAGGCGGCGGACAGAGGGAAAACGGAGGGGGCGGCGGCGGTGACTGACGCTGGTGGTGCACGCCAGGGCATCCTCCTCCTCCTCCTCTTCCTCCTCCTCAGCGCCAGCCGCCCTTTCTCCTGAGGGGGAGGCAGAATTAAATGGGCGGGCGCACGCGCGTGTGTGTGTGTGGAGCTTCTGAGGCACGTGCGGGGGGTGCGGGGGTGGGACTGCACAGCGGTGGGCGAAGGCTCGGCTGCGTCCAGGCGGAGGAGGTGGAGGAGGAGGATGTGCCTGGCCAGCTAACGGTCCCCTTTGGCTCCCTCGCTCTCTCCCCCCCCGCTCACGCCTCCCCCCCCACCCGCCCCTCCCTCGACCCGCCTCCTCCTCCTCCTCCCCCCCTCGGCCAGGCTCTTCTCCACCCGCTGCCTCCTGCCCGCCGCCTTCTTCTCCTTCGCCTTCCCTCTCCCGCGTCCTCCAGCGGCGCCCAGCCCCGACGACCTGCGAGCCCGCGGCCAGAGAGGGCGGCCCGAGTCCCCCAGCAGCCCATGGCCAGCCGGCCGGGCGCCTCCTCCTCCTCCTCCTCCTTCTCCTTCTCGGCCGCCCGAGGGACAGAGAGCGCGGTCATGCTGCTGCTGCCCCGGGCGCCTCCGCCGCCTTCGCCTTCGCCCCCGCCGCCGCCGCTGCGCTTCGCCCTGGCCGACAGGAGGAGGAGGCGGAGGCCCGCCCGCCCAGGAGCCCCGGGCTCCCCCCCACCCCGCCAGTGCGCGCGCGGGGGGGAGCGGCACGCCCGACGCCCCCAGCCGGCGAGCGCCGCTGCCGCCGCTCCCATGCCCCCCCCGCAAGGCACACACGCCAAGCCCCCACGCACCCCCTCCTCCCTCCCCCCCATCCCCCGCCCCCACACACACCCTCCCCTGACCCCCCGCACCCCCCATCTCCCCCCCTCCCCACCCCCAGCCCCGGGCCACGGAAAAATCATCAAATATTTTCCGGTCCGTGGGGACAAAAAGGTTGGGGAGCACTGCTTTAAATGACAAAAGAGTTAAAAACCTCTCTGAGTGCTGTTTCCCTGTGAAGCTTCTCTTTAATTAAAATAAATTGAGAGGAAAAGTGGTCTAGCGGAGCCAAAGGTGGTGAGTTTGATTCCCCTCTGTGCCTCTTTGACAGGGACTGGGATAAGTGATGCATAAGTTCCTTTCCAGCCCCCCCTTCCTTCTAAGATTATTATTACAGGTCTAATCAGAGAGCTCCAACAGCCAAACAGATCCTGGGCCTAGGTTTTTGAGCAATCCTTTCCATGGAGAAGGCTAAATCTCTCTCTTTAGGACTTCAGTGCCATCTTGTGTTACAAATGTGAATTGCATGGCTGGCTGATACTTTCATTCCTTTGCTATGATTTACCAAGCAGTCGCTGTTCCATGGAGTGAGTACATTTTTATGACTACTGTACTGTATGTGCATTTTCACGTGTCTTCTGTCCTTTAAAAGAATAACTTGAAGAAAGCCTCCAAGATTCTGTGATAAGCAACCGTTCCAGAGTAGGTGCATATACCCTCCTCAACCACATGTGGATTTCCAGATCCTGGAGGAGAAGATAAACATGAGGGATGTTTGTTCTTATTAAATGCCTATATTTCCTGTCCCAGTTGTTTCTTCAGACTGAGCTAATGGCATGTTGGGGTATAATTGTGTGGGGAATCAAATTGAGCAAAGAAGATATAAAGCTTTCTTGCATAATTTCGAGGGAGAGATTTAGTGCTGCACTTACAAAGTAGGAATATAGAAATACAGTGGTACCTCTACTTATGAGGAGCTCTACTTACAAGCAATTAGACTTAAGAGTGGAAAACCATTGGCATTTTAATTGCTTCCTTACAAATTTTAGATGCGGTCTCTTACAATTGTTTTTTTTTTATTTTTTTTTTTTTAGATATGGCTGTTCAATAACGAGTTGTTTGACTTAAGAGCATGCATTCGGAACGGATTAAATTCGTATGTAGAGTTACCACTGTAGATGGTAATTCTTTGGCTATTCTGCCAAACATTTCTTTGTAGCATTGTCGTAGTGCATCCAGTGGTGTGAAGACTATATTTCTGTACTGCAAATGTACAGCAAGACAGCCAGTGGCCTGTCAGCATCCTTTAAGATTCCCATGGTCTGTATCTGAGATATACTAACATGTCAAAAACCCTTATTTGTGGAGATAAACTTTTTTAAAAAAATCATTCTCGGATGACAGTTTATTTGTGTCAGTTTCCGTGTGTTTTCCAACTTAGTATGGGGCAAAAACTAACAATCTGTTTTATTCTATTGGTTAGATTGATATCAAACCTTTCCTGCTTTCCTCCCTACCTTTCCTCCCTACCTGTGCTGTAGAATGGATAGAGAAGACTAACCCGTTTATTTCTCTTCAAGCTCTGGGTCTTCCTAGAGGTAGAAAGCAATCTTGGGAACTCCCACCCCATGGGCTTTGGCATTAAGTCTGCATCTTGTCATCTTCTGCTCCCAATCCCGTTATGGCTACTCCATTAACAAACACTGTTTTTGTATCCTTACATTCCTACTCAGTCCACAACAAATCTAGGAGAGGTAGGTTGCAAAGTCTTATACTGGTTCCCAATCTTGGGTAACCCAGGTATTTTTGGACTGCAGTTCCCAGAAGCCTTCACCACCAGCTGTGCTGGCCAGGCCTTCTAGGAGTTGTAGTCCAGTAACCTCTGGGTACCCCTACTGTATTAGACACCAAAGATGCTTTGTTGTTCTCTCTTGAGGTTGGCATGTCGATGCTAAGGCTGCAAATCCCTTAGCCTACAAAAGTTGTTAGTACCCCTTGTTCAACCAAAAAGAAGCTATGAGCCGTTTCAGATTCCTTCCCACCTGGATGTGATTCTTACTGCTGCTACGCAGCCAAGTAGCTATTTGACAATCTCCGCCAACCCCACCCACCCTCACACCCACACACCAAAAAAATACAACCAGTCAAACAAAAGACCACTTGGTAATATTGGAACTGGCTACATATTTCAGTGGTTTAGGTATTTGGCTACAGAGCCAGAGGTTGGGAGTTCGATTCCCCACTGTGCCTCTAGAGAGAAAAGCCAGCTTGTGTGGCCTTGGGTAAGCTGCACGGTCCCAGGACCCTTCTCAGAAAAAAAGGATTCCACTTCTGTGTACAGTATTCTTTACCTTTAAAAAAAAACCAGGAAAGTGTCACCATAAGTCAGAATTGAGTTGATGGCACATGATTACTAGTATATGGAATATAGGGTAACTCTCATACCTACCAAAATGGTTTGGAAAAACCACCCTTGTCTATGCCTAAGGGAGACTCTGAATGGTTTAGTAGTGGATAGAGTGGCGTGCTATAGACCTTGGTGGCACAGAGCAACAAATATCCCTCAGCATAGATGAAATGTATGTCCTTTTTCTTAGCCTGCAAAACATGAAATCTGTGAGATATAAAGATTATCCAGGGTAGTCAAGGGCTGTAAAAGTATACACATCCCAATAGGCAAATTCATGAGTGGAACAGAAAAGGAAAGGGGATCTTGTGTAGCTGATGGTCCACAAAAATAGGTGGCATCCAGTGAATTGCTAAATAGCCCATTTTGAAAAGCAGTGGTGGAAAATACTTATTCAAAAGATGAATAATGGACCTATAGATTTCATTGTCATAAATCAGTATTCAGTGGTACCTTGATTTACGAGCATAATCTGTTCTGGAAACATGCTCGTAAACAAAAAATACTCATATATCATTCCGGGGACCCAGTTTCCATTATTTCCTATGGGAGAAATTTGCTTTGGCTGGGAGCCACAGCAGCCTTCAGAGTTCTCCCTGGGCCCGTCACTGCCCAGGGTGCACCACAGAGGCCATCGATGGTTGGTGTCGGGCTCACGGTGTCCTGTGGAGCCAATCCCAGTGCGAGCTCCAGAGGCTGTGGATGGACAGTGCCCGCCCCTTGTCTACCGGAAGTCATTTCCAGTCTGTACTGGCCCATTCCAGGCATTGCTGGGCCCATGCTGAGTCCCAGAGGCCACCTCCAGTCAGGAGGAAGAGGTGAGCCAGGCTATGATTGCAGAACGAGCACCTCCAGTGCTCGTTTTGCAAGACATTGCTCGCAAAGCGAAGCAACATGTTATTAAAATTCTGCTCATTTTCTGAAACATTTGCAAACCAAGGTACTCATAAACCGAGGTATTTGGCATAGCTGAAAAATTGCCCACCTGATGTGTAATTGACTGCTACTTGCTAGGAATAGATCATTCATTATTTTTCCATATTTTTGTCTCAATTTTAAGCAATATAAATTATGTCCTATGGGTTGGATTGATCATTGGGTATATGACTTTATTGTATTGCCTTCCAGGATCAGAAAACTCTGCAGATTGCTGGTTAATCCTGAATGGCCACCTTGTGGCACTTGAGTGCCATTGGCAGCTCCTTTTTTCCCTTGGAAGATCTAGCACCAAGGTTGTGTCAGCCGCAGCCATAAATACCAGCGTGTGCCTCAAAGTTATACCTGTGACTGTATTTTAAGTATAAGCGGCTTTAGGGCGCAGTCTTTATTGAAAAGGAATATACATTTAATAATGACAGAAAATCAAATGTAATTAATTTAAGCAGAGAAATGAAATGTCAATACCCAACCAGCATTATTTTTATGATCTCTTTTGATTAAACAGAGAGGCATCAACACAATCATATCATGGGGTTAGAGATTATGGGCATAAGACATGACCACAACATGAAGAAAATATACCTGTACTGGCATTTGGATTGATGTTAACTTCCCTCTAAACGAGTGTGAATGGATATATTTTCTGTGGAAGTGGAAGTATCCAGATCTAAAATGAGTAGTGAGACAGAAGTGATTTCCCTGGTGAAAAAGTAAATTTTACCAACTAACATCTAATTATGTGAGTTTGTGATGTAGAAATTCTACAAATGGCAAATAAGTAAGTTACTGAGTTTAGAATGGAAAGATGAGTAATTAATTGAAGGCCAGCAAGTGGCCTGGGGATTAAAGGTGGGTTAGGAATTTCTGACAGCAGAAGTTACTCTTTGTGGAGTATGCAATTCACTATGAAATGTATAACAGATGGAAGAAAAATGGCAAATATTTTTCACTAGCAGTGATAGCAGTAGTGCGTATGAGAAAAAAATTACAGAATATCACAAAGATATAGGGGGGAAACTTATAACCAGAATGTGTGTCGGTACAGCTGCTAATTTTAAGATCCAGTAGGAAACTGCAGTGGGCATCATAGAATCATAGAGTAGGATGAGACCTCAAAGGCAAATCCCTGCAGGAACCCCCATCAAAGAACTCCCGACAGATGACCATCCAGCCTCTACTTTGTTGTTGTTGTTGTTGTTGCATTGTTACAGTCACCGACTCTTTGTGACCCCATGTCCATGGAGTTTTCTTGGCAGGAATAAAAAACTCCAAAGGAGGAGTCTCCACCACTCTCTGTGGCAATGTATTCCACAGCCAAACAGCTCTAACCGTCAGGAAGTTCTTCCTAATGTTTAATTTGAATCTCTTTTCCTGTAGTTTGAAAACAATCCCCCGAGTCCAGTCTCTGAGAAGCCATGGAAAACAAACCTGTCCCCTCTTTCAATATGACATCATTTCAAATATTTAAACACAGCTATCATATTCCATCTCAATCTTCTTTTTGTAAGACTAAGCATTCCCAGCTCTCTAAGCCACTCCTCGTAACCATCCTGTTTGCACTCCTCCGGACCCGTTCATTAAATGTACAAAATGAATCTGTTTATTAAATGCGTGAATGAAAATAATGCGGGCAAGAGAGATTTAAACAATATAATTAAACAAAGATAGCATTATAATTTTAGGTTCTGGGGAGAATCAGACTTTGAAACACTGATAGTATAATGTAGAGGCAAAATAGTATAAAATCTTTATATGATTTTATTGTTTACTCAAGACTGATGGAATAAAGTATTTATTGTGAAAAATAAAAATGTGTCATGGAAGAACACCATGTTTTACTTTTACTGAGGATTCTGGTGTATAAATGGCAGTCAATGTCCCCTCTAACCCCCCCCCCCACCAACAGAGCGGGCAGAAGATATGCACACATGCACCCTAGAGGTAATCTTCATGGCAGCAAACTTTTAAAGCTTTATAGTGGTATATATTGCACAGAAAGGAATAAATTAATCTAAAAATGAGAAGGGAATGTAAGGTATAGGAGCAGGATAAAACCAATTTTTGTAAGGTGGTTTGATTGTATAAAAGCATTTTAAAACTAGAGACAGATTGTACAAATTAGGTTAAAATTAGGCAAATAATTTTTAACAGAGGAAAACAAATGAACGGAGTATATTTATATGATATCTCGGATGATTTTTGTGTTATCTTGAAAAAGTGACCATATAAGTCAAATAAGTGCAAGGAATTACGGAATGCAGGTTTTGCTAGTTTTCTGTGTTTTGATTGTTGAGAAATGTGTGGGGGCATAATGCCAGCTTGAGGAGACGGAAGCCTCGTCATCCATTATATTGCAAGCATATTTGGTACTGAAGACATTGGCGAAATCGGCCAGAGGATATAAAAGGTAGAACAGCCAAAGGGTTTTTTTTTTTAAAAAGAATGTGATGTATGATGTATTTTTTTCCAGAGATCTTCTATATTATTGGCTAACACTTTTGCCAAGCAAGTTTTATTAGCTATGTTACTCTTTTTCTTATTTATTGTGTTAGACTTGCTCTGTTGAATCCCTTTGGGCATTCGAACGCTGTTGCAAAAGATTGCCCGCGTAATTACCCAGATCAAGTACTATGCCATCAGAACAGAAAATGATGCCGAAAAAGACATGCAGTCATCAGTGCAGCCTCTCTGATTGTTCTTTCCGTGCTGATATGTATTAAAAATAGCATGATGCCTGCTTGAGAGAATGGCCCTGCTCCTCAAACCGAAAGAGAGAGCAGAGCCCTTCAAGGGCACATATCTGGATCTCTTTTTTTAAGGCAAACGTTTTTCCAACTGAAGCCTGTTCTTCATTATGCTCCTGCTGCTGTCATCCTTGATGCATTGATGGTTGAGTGCCGGGTGGTGTAGGAGTTTTGTCTATCAAGGCAATCTCTTGTACAGCTGCAGGAGACATTGATAGAGCCGTTTGATAACTTCCTTGGGTTTCTCAGTCTTTGTAAATAACAGCCTTAATTTGAAACAGGAGCTAGAAAAGTCATCCTATTTGCACCCTTTGTAGTTCGAGGGGGATTAATTGAAAACAAGAAAAACATAAACTCACCATTTAAATTCTTCTTGGGGTATTCTGATTCGTTTCAGGGTTGATTAAATTACATTCCTCTACAGTTTTTTAGAAGTCATTTGCTTCAGAGATTAAAAGGTGCTCTTTATTATGTATTTTGAATTCAATCTGATCATTCAGACAACTGATTGGTTACTGCTTCCAAGATACTTAATTTTTACTTATTCCGCCTATGTATAATGGGTAGGTTAGTTGAATTTTAATCATAAACTGTAAACCTAGATCTTTTCATGTATTTTTGGTAGCTTTATATGACAAAATTTACCCAACCTTTTTATGTACCACCTTAAAATTAGCAAGAAAGTTATAGAAGTACAATTTATTATGAAACAAAAGGCAAGCATCATTTTTTTTCCTAGTGACCCAGAATCGGGAAAGTTTGACTGCATTTATTTTCGAAGCATTTTGGCTGTAGTCCAATGTTATTTAGCTGTAAATGAAATGGCACTGAGTTTGGAAATTCCACTTGTCTTTGCACTGAGTTTTGGTGCTCTCTGTGGAGGCTGTTCCTTTTAAAGGTCTGGTTTGCTGGTTTTTAAAAATCAACAAATCTTCCCTGATAAGTCACGGGCTAGCCAGATTCTTCATTTTATGTAACACTGTTTTTAATTTAGTTCCTGTTTTTCTTGTGCTTATATTTTTCCAAAATTCAGATGGGGCACTTCTGATTTTTAAGGTGCCTAGAGAGTAATAATAGTATACATTTATAATTTCATTGAGAGTCTTCCCTTTCACATGGTGCATTGCTTAAAACAAAACAGTTAATGATGGTGATTGTCAGAGTTCTAATTAATCTTGAGATGTTATTTTTAATTTCTTTTCCCATTGGGGAAAAAAATCCTCAGGAGCCTCTCATGAAACTATTATTTTGGAATTAAGGCTCAGGCCACCTATTGATAATACTCTTTAATATTGATGCTAGATATCTCCAATTTCAGGAAATTTTGAAGCTCAGAAAAAAAAATCCGGTTTTGTTCCGTTTCCTCCCCCCCCCCCCCAAAAAAAAACCCTTGAATTTTTTTTTGAAAAATTGAAAAACCTTTTTTGTGACAATGGCAGCACCTCCTAAACTTAAAGGAATAAATGTATATTGTTCTTGCCCTGGAGAGTTCAGTTTGTAACCCAGGACTTGCTTGTCCTTAGTACACAGAAATTAGAATAATCTGATACTATGCATATTTTTTAGAAATGGTTTGGAAAATATCTGAACACCCCATCTTAAAATATTTTATTCATCATGTTAAAATAAAGCATGCCATAATTATTTTTTCTTTTTTTAAATTTTTTCAATTTTTCAGGGAAAAACCCAAAAGGCTTCAGGGAAAAAACTGGTTGGTTTTCCAGTTTTTTTCCGAGTCCTTCACATCTCTAATTGACGCATCTTGTCACCTGATTCAGTGACACTTTAAGTTAGTTGTAACCATGTTACAACTTCTAAACCTGGCTGTTAAGTCCAACATTTGATGCTAACTTTGGTGCAGTATTGGGTCCGAAGGGGAAAGAAGAAGAGAGTTAGTCTGAACTATGGGTACCATTGCATGCTAGTCCTCCATGCAAAACTCACTACATAGGAGATGGAGGAATGTTACCTCTACCAGCCACTGTTTATGGTGCATCTTACAGTGTGATCTATTTATATACAGTGGTTTTATATATATTGCATATGTATTTTCATTTTACTTTAAAAGTCTTCTTCCTGTTTGCATTTCATTTTTGTCTGTTCTATGGTGTTCCCTGCTGTGGTATTTCTTAATGTATTTATATGTGTAACCTTGAAAGCCCTATTAGGGTCATTATTAGTTCTAATTTGATGATGCATATCAATGACTAAATAACACCACACGGCATAATAAAGTTTCTTGTATTAAGTTTGGGATGCAACCAAGAAACAGACACTAGACAAGGGAGATGTAGATAACAGGAATGTTTGCCAAAGGCAGATAGGATAAAATGATATCTAGGAAGGTTATAGAGGATTGCTTCATAAAGGGAAGGATGCTTGATATAATACATTAATATGATATCCCAAAAATGGCCATAACAGTGACCTTCGATGGGATAGTTAATATGGGACTGTTTGGATACTGAAAATCAGAGTATGTAAGAATCAATTCTTACTTTATAAAGTTGTATTAAAAATTAATTTAAAAAATATTGTTACCATGCTTTTGGTTTTTTAAAAGGTCCTCTATAATCATAGTTTCCATACCAAATGTGTTATAGATCCAAGATCTCATGTAATTGTTGTTGTTGTTCAGTCGTTCAGTCGTGTCCGACTCTTCGTGATCCCATGGACAGGAGCTCACTAGGCCTTCCTATCTTCCACTACCTCCCGGAGTTTGGTCAAATCCATATTGGTTGCATCGATGACACCGTCCAACCATCTCATTCTCTGCCGCCGTCTTTTCCTTTTGCCTTCAATCTTTCCCAACATCAGGGACTTTTCCAAGGACTCCTCTCTCCTCATGAGGTGGCCAAAGTACTGGAGTCTCAGCTTCAAAATCTGTCCTTCCAGTGAACATTTGGGGTCGATTTCTTTCAAGATGGATAGGTTTGATCTCCTTGCAGTCCAGGGGACTCTCAAGACTCTCCTCCAGCACCACAGCTCAAAAGCATCAATTCTGCGGCGATCAGCCTTCTTTATAGTCCAGCTCTCACTTCCATACATCACTACTGGAAAAACCATTCATGGAATAGAGACTGTAAATTCTAATTGTCTCTTTTCTAAAAGGTTCTGTAAATAGAGCCTCTCCTTGGATTGAGACCTCAATTTTATGGGGTTCCATAAGCTTTCATATAGATGATTTAGGTCAGTGGTTTCCATTGTTAGGTAACCCAGGTGTTCTTGGACTGCAGCTCCCAGAAACCCTGAGCTAATACAGCTAGTGGTGAAGGTTTATGTGAGCTGAAGTCCAAGAACATCTGAGTTACTCAAGATTGGAAACTATTGATTTTGGTGAATCAGTAGCTCAGTATTTTAGGTATCTAAACTTTGTGTAGATCAAGAGATTTGTGAATTTAATTCCCACTGAGTAGAACCAGCCTTTGTGTCTTTGGGCAAGCTGTACATTCCCAAAATGGCCCCAGAAGAAGGGAATGGTAAACCACTTATGAGTATTCTTTATCTGGGAAACCTTGAAAAGAGTTCCATAAGTCAGAATTGACTTGATGGCAAATGATTATTTCCTTTCTCTCTAGTAGTCAGTTTAGAAGATTACAGTTAGAAAAAATGTATTGGTTTATATCTCCATAGATATATGCTTATTAACAGAAATATGCAGAGACGTGATGTAACAAACCTGATCAAATCCTGGAACTTTGGTCTTCTCTAAACATGATGCAGTGCCGAAAATTCTTGGAAGCCCTGCTAATTGTCTGAGGTTGTTTTCAGTATTTTTCTTGAATAATGCATATTTCTGTAGAGCAGCAACTATAGCTATTAGAGATGGGCACGAAACGGTGAAAAAAAGTGCCGACCCACTGGCAGGGCCCCAAAACAGTAGTAAAAAAGAAAATGAAAACGAAAACAAAAAATGAAACAATTTTTTAAAAAAAAATAATTTTAAACAAAATAAAACGACCCAAAAAACGAAATGAAATGCCATTTTGGTGTTTCGTGCCCATCTCTAATAGCTACTATCTCTAAGCTATTTTAGGGCAGACAAAGTCAAGCTCCTGTCATATCAAAGCACATTTTCAGATGCTAGAAATTAAGTTAGTTAAAGATAGACTAAGTTGAAGCGAAGTCAACATGGACAACGAGATTGACAAAAAAATGTGTCTCAAGGTTACAACCAGCAAGATTGCACTTTTTTTTGAGGGGGGGATGTGTTATTGAATTATCTCTTTCTGAACTATATTTCAAATCAATGATTATCTAAGCCGCTCTTTTGGAAGTCATACTGTCCCTGTCGCAGTCTCTTTCAGCTGTCGCATAGAGCAAGTTGACACTATCCTACATATTACCAAAGAAAGGCTGAGTCTGAGAAAACGATTTTACCTAAGACTCTTGGTGACTTTATAGCTGAAATGGGTCAACTTCCTACCTCCTGTTATTCATCACTAGGTTATGCCACCACCATCCTCTCTCTCTCTCTCTCTCTCCCTCTCCCTCTCATTAAAATCCATAGTCTCTCATCAAGGTGGGGCCACACAAATTGAAATACAGTATGTATATGCCCACCTGCTTCTAATCTACCTATATTTTTCCATCTATATGATGCACCCAGGCATAAGATGACCCCCCCACACTTTTCCAGCCCCAAATTATAGTTTCATGAGTGCATGCTTCTCTCCTTCCGTGTATAAGACGACCCTCAATTTTAGTCAAACGGTTTCAGCAAACATGGAAGAATACTGTAATTGCTTGAGTTGTGATCATAGCATGAGTGACCTCCTTCCTGTTGCTGAACTCTTCCCTTCAGAGCAGAGGCAGATTTGCATGTTGGCCTGACGTGTGCCTTTCAGCCCAGATGGTAGTTTGAATGGGAAGTTCCCAGATTTGGAGACAGCAGCTGTTTCAGTGGGAAGAAATCCTGTTACATCAGCCAGGAAGAATGTCTGCTATAAATAACATGAAAGCTAATTTGAGGGATCAGAACTGTGTGCATGAGTCCTTCAAGGAGGAACTCTCTAAACCTCTTCGTGTTGACTTGTTCCAGAGAGCCATTTACCGTATATACTCGAGTATAAGTCGACCCGAGTATAAGTCGAGGACCCTAATTTAACCCCCCAAAACTGGGGAAACGTGTTGACTCAAGTATATTGACTCGAGTATAAGTGTAGGGTGGGAAATGCAGCAGGGCCTGGGAGCTCCTCCTTTGTAAGCTGGGAGAGTGGTGTGTGATGTTTAAAATGACTTTTAGCCACTGACGCAAGCACTTGCCAGGCCCTGCTGCATTTCCCCCCCTAAACTCCCCTGTGATGCAGAGGGGGTCATGAGAAGCGGCACACAATGTTTAAAATGACTTTTAGCCACCAACCCAATCACTTGCCTCAGTGGCTAAAAGTATTGACCCGCATATAAGCCGAGGGCCCCTTTTTTCAGCCCAAAATTAGGGCTGTAAAACTAGGCTTATATTCAAGTATATAGAGTATATTGTTAGTTTGGTTTGCTCTGTGTCCTGTTCAACCAGCTGTGGATTTCCAGCCTGGTACGGAAAACAAGTGACCCTGGCTAATGACAGCAGGATTCAGCACCTTGCTTTTAAGCTTACCTGCCTGATGTTTGCTACTGCCCAGATGGCTTGGACTTAATCCATGTGACCAGCCCAATCTGGCTAATCACCTTTAAATTGCCCTTTTCTTCAGCTTGCCTTAAACCCAAGCGGTAAGAGCCCAAGCAGATTTTAAAACTGAAACACAACAATATTTGTTGAAATTTAACAACTGGTTGAACTTGCTTATATGCTGCTCCATAGTCCTTAAAGCACTCTCTGGGCAGTTTACAATTTATTTATGCAGTCTACTCACTGCAACCAACCCCCACCACCACCAAGCAAGCTGGGTACTCCTTTTACTGACCTCCAAAGGCTGGAAGGCTGAGTAAACCTTGAGCCTGCTTCCTGGAATTGCACCCCAGGTCTTGAGCACAGATCTTGCTTCACAGATAAAGAAAAGCAAAGTGTTGTGCTTATATACCACCCCATACCACTTCAAGTAGTCTCTGGGCGGTTTACAGTTTTTTAATAGCAGTATGCAGGCTACACATTGCCCCCCCCCCCAGCAAGCTGGGTACTCATTTTACCGACCTTGGAAGGATGGATGGCTGAGCAAACTTTGAGCCGGCTACATGGGATCGAACCCCAGGTCGTGAGCACAGTTTTAGCTGCAGTACAGATGGAAAGTATTTCTATTTTACAGTCCACTCTGAAAATCCAACCTTGCTCCTTGGGAAACCAAAGAACTCTCTCTTCTCACTCTCTCTTCCTTCTCTAGAGAAACACATTAATCCTTTCTTCTCCTTTTCTCTTGATTCCCTTCCTGCTTTCTTCTCATCCAGTAAGCTCTTGGCTGGTGTTGCCTGCTAGATTTAGATCTGTTTGTCACAAGCCTTCAGTTGAGAAAGAAGTTTATTGTGCCTTTCAGAGCAACAGCAATACAAGTCTCTTCCAATGTCACCTTTGTCATACTCACTCTTTTTGTTATCACAGTGGGGTAATTGTATGAATTAGTACTTGCGGCTCTCGTGGTTTTTTCATTAGCTTTCCAATGTAAGCATAGGAGACATGGAGGAGAGGGACTCCCTCCTGACCACCTTCAGTCTGCCAGAGTCATGACTAGAAACCAAGGGGTTCCTCTTGGTTTACATCTGACTCTCAAGTTCTGTGAATTATCAGGTTTTTGGAATGTGACACCGATCAGACAGGTTTGCACACGCCACAATTCGTTGCACTGGCACAGTACTATCATTACAAAGCGTTTCAGTTACGTAGTGCCAAGATGCATGCGTTGCATTGGCGAGTTTGTCCTCAGTGTGCCTAGGAAAGTTACAACTGAATTTTTCTTGGCAACTTCAGCATCTTCTATCTGTCCTGGAAGTTATTTGTTCATGTTGCTTTAATAGAGCAACATGGAATTAGATGAATGATCATGTGGCTAATAGCCATTGTTTGGCTGGCACCCTCCCTATACAGTATTGGTCTAGCCCTTTTTATAAAGTGCTTTATGCCATGGTGCTTTATTATATGGGTTTGGGGGGGTCATCTTCTTGATTTTCTTCCCAAGAAGCCAGAAGGCCTTTTGTGAGCAGGTTGGGGGAGATCACCTCTCCCCCCTTCGACCTAATATAGCTGCACCAGAAGAGAGAAGCAATGGTTCTTCAGATTCTTTGGACTAGAGACCCCACAACAGGCTACAACAGGGGTGTCCAAACTTTTTGCAAGAAGGGCCAGATTTGATGAGGTGAAAATGTGTGGGGGCCAGTCATTCAGCTGATTTGGCCCCCAGGCTGGACTTTGGACAGACCTCTAGGATGTGCAAAGAGGCGGGGAGGATGCTGCAGCGACAGAGCCCAGGGGCGGGGAGACTGGGCAAGTGGCTGGGGGGATGGACAGAGGCAGGGAGAGCAGGCAAACTGTAAATCTGTAAGCTGATGTGTCCATCCGGTATGGGGGAGGCCAGCTGGTGGGGATGCGTGACAGGATGAGCCAGTGGGGAGAAGAGGCTGCGGGCCACTCAGAATTTGAAAACGGGCCGCATTTGGCCTCTGGGCCTGACTTTGGACATGCCTGGGCTACAAGGGATGACAGCTAGAAATCTGCTTTCCCAGCTCACACAGTAAGCTGTGTCCATTTTTACACACAAGGGTTTTCCTTTTATCTCCTTGTCCTCCCGACTCCTGAGATCTGTCCTAAAAGGTCTCACCACCATTTGGATCTAATGGAGGGAAGGAGAAGCCATTTTAACTATTCTGTGGGCAGAGTTGACTCGGGTGGATACAGTCCAGTTCATTTCACTGCTGCATCACTTCAGGACAGAGAAACATGCTTATGTCTGAAACTGCAAAGCATCACCGTGCTATAAACGCAACCATTTCAAAGTGGCAAAATCTGGTCCTTGTCAAATCAATCCTCATTGTAATTGAGTTATACAGAAATTCCCGAAACATAGCAGCTGACACTGCAAATTTGGCAGCCGTAATGAGTGATGTGCCTATTACCACTTCCATTTTTAAAAAAATGGTTTTGGTCTCAGACCTTGCATTCTCTCAAACCACTCACCATTAAATACAATTGCTCCTAAGCCACACGGGAAGGAAGTCCTTTATGCAACATAGGCGGTTACTTCACGTCCTACTTTGTTCTGCGATTACGTACGTTCCGTGACAGCATTGTTTGCGGTCATGTGGTTTTGTCCCTGTTCAATCCCTTTTTTCGTTTACCCACGGGTGTGATTACTTGTCTCGTGACAACGGTTACTTCACGTCCTTGTTTCGTGACAACTACTGGATTTCCCTGGCTTTGTTTAGCCTTTTTTATTGTCAGGCTTCCGTTTTTCGATATTTCAAATCCCCGCTGCAGGCACGCGGGCTGTCTCGGGAAACCCGGCAGGAGGAGGCGGGCGAACCCTCACCACTTGCTGCGGGTGAACGGTGGTGGCATGGGCGGTGGGTGAGACACCCTCGCCCTGAACTCAGCAGTCTGCGGGCTAGCAGGCGAGCAGTCAAGGAGAGGTCAGCCCCACCTCCGGGACCCGAGGAGGATGGACCTACGCCTGACAGTGGCTCTCTGCCTGTCTCTTCAAGAGCAGCCTTCTCTTGCAGGGACAGGCAGCCAAGCCTGGCCTGGCGCAGGAGTTCCAGTCGGCTTTCTCGGTTGTCGGAGTATTCCTAGAGCGAAAGGGGCCATTCTGTTCAGCTCAGAGGGGCTTTTGCCTGGCATGGCGCCTCCACGGCCACAGTGGTTACTTCACGTCCCTTGTCTCGGAACAGGAACCGGGAACAAAGCGTGACAACAGAATTCCCCAGCCCAGAGGCAGGTACGGCTCGTCACGCTCTGTTCCCGGTTCAGGGGGCATGGTCGAGACTAGGTTTTGCTGTCACACTATGGACGTGAGGTAAGATTTTTTCTGTACCGGTTCCAAGCGGAACAGCAAGGAGGGACGAATGGGACGTGAAGTAACGGCCATAGTTGAGAGACATGCCTTTCAAACGCCCATCATTTTAAAGGGGACTGAAATGAGCTACTGTTTTGCGCCAGGAGAGTTCACTTCCAGTTTGTTAAATTGGTTTGCACCAGAGATTGACAAGAAACCTTTTCCAGACCAAGGCGAGTGTTGCCAAATTCAAGTGCATCCAGGATTGCTTTCTAGCTGTAGGCAGGGTTGCCTTATTGTCGACCTTCAGCCCCTTCCCCTGTGCGATGAGCCAAACCCCTTTCACCAGTGTACCTATGCTTATATGTTGGACTCTCGTTTTGCCTCACCCCCTCTGCAACACATGACCGTTCCCACCACTGCCAGTGGTGGCCCTTTAAAAGTCTGTTTGCAACAGAGCTAGCAGTCACATTGGGGAGGTGTGGGGGGGACATAAATCCTTCCTCCCCCAGCAGGGACAACACCCCCTCATCATTCTTCAAGAGCTGCAGTCATGGCACCATCAGGCATCTCTGATCTCAGCACTTGAAAAGTCCTTCCACTGGCAAGAAGTTCCCTGTCTCTTCAGTAGAGTCTCCTGAAGCGCAGCATTTAGAGGAGCTGAGCAAACGAGTTCTGTATGATATTTTTAGCTTGCCCAGTCACGTATGTTTCATTGTTATATTTTGCTTCCTTGAGGCAAAATGTTTGTGAAAGGCTAATGAGGAAAACTCAGTATATGCCTCCTCAGTGCAGAGCAGCTGCAGACTCTACCAGAATGACAAGGGCTGGATTATATGTATAAAGCAATTATTGCTTTATAAATTGTATATTCTATGTCCCCTTTTTATTTTTCTACTGGTAAGTTAGCATTAATTCTCTCTAGCCATTTGGCTGTTGCAGTTTCCCAGCTCTTCTATACAGTAGGCTTATCACTCAATATTTTACACTGGAATTATTTCAGATAAGGTTAAGGGGAGCCTAAAACATTCCTTCCCCCAAGTTGTTCTCTCTTTTTATATTTAGCAAATGTATTTGTATCAAACTGACAGGACATGTTAAACACCTGAATTAGTGCTGTATCAGCTGAGCGGTAATGAACCAACTAGGAGGAAATAATATTTTAAAATATATAATGTATAAATTGCTTTGCAGTTCTGGTCCTCACCATTTGCCAGCAGAAGGTAGGCAAAGGAGCATGATTCACTCACAGGGTGGTTTGCTTTTTAAATACAGTGGACCCTTGTATAACAAACAGTTTGTATAACATAAAATTTGTACAACATAAAAAATTCCGGAGATAGGGGAAATTTGCTTAACATAATCACGGGGAGAATCCGTACAACATAAAAATGGGATTACACAGTTTTCAATGCATTCCTATGAGAATTTGTATAAAGGAAAATTTGCTTAACATAATTTCATTTGGAACAAATTAATTCCTTTATACAAGGTACCACTGTATATCAAATTTATTTAAATCCTCCTTTAGGAACAAATAAGTTCTTGGTAATATTGGTATATGTTTAGTCATATTTTAAATTGTAGTCCATCAGGGCAGATTTGATGTAAATCAAATTGAATTACATCACCATTTAATTGTTTTAAAATTGGATTTTTGTGATAATTTAAATAAAGTTGAGTTTTCATGATTTAAATAAATCATGATTTAACTAAAATTTAATATTTTTTAAAATACTGGTTTTTATTCATGATGAAATTAGTTATGATATTTATGTTTATTAGTCAGTGAAAAATGGAAAGCTGTCTAATACCCCCAGTGAGACGAAATAGGACAGGCATCAAATAGATTATTTCATTACATTATCATCTGAAGTACCTCATGGCCGGGAATCACAGCAGAACTTTACTCTAGTAGATTATCTTGATCATTTAGAACTCTCTAGACATCGGAGAGCTTTTATTCTGGCCTGTTTCAGTGCTTAACTCTCAGCCTTTTTGGAGAGAAGCTACTTGCTGATCCCTTACAGCCAATATTCTTGCCTTTGCCAACATGGCGTGGTGAAAGTGGGAACGTTTTGTATAAGGATTCTTGCAGTCTACTCCTTTCCCCAGTTTTGAAACATTATCCAGGTAATCCCGACAAATAGTACATGTCCTCTCTGATTCTGGTCAGATATCTTAAAGTATGGTGGCCAAGCCATGGCAGAAGCACTGACATAGCTGCTTAGCCAATCTTGACACAGTGGTGTAGTCCCAGAGGATTGGCAAAGAAGTGCCGTTGTGAAAGTCCCCAAGAAACATAACAACTCCGAATACACCAGCTGCTGGGACACCATCCTTTTGTCAGTGCCCGGGAAGGCATTTTATGTAGTCCTCCTTAGACAGCTGCAAAGTGTTTGTAACACCTGAGAGAGGAACAGGACGGATTCCACTATGGATGGTCCTGCAGCAAGGAAATCTTTACCTTAGGAAACATTATAGAGCACTGTATCATGTATTGGCACCTGTCGGCCATCAACCTGTCAAGTTGAAAGAACTTTTGATAGGGTCCACCGAGAATCCATTTGGGAGATCCTGCATCTGTCCATTGTACTGACTTGACTGCCTTCATTATCATCTCTGAGAACCTGTAGCAGCGATCAAGCTGCAATGTTAAGATGGAGACTGGCCCTATGGACTTCTTCAACGCTACCACCAGGGGCGGGCAAGGCTGTGTCCTGTCCCTGCTCCTCTTCCTTGTGATCCTTGACTATGTCATGGGGTGAACTGGAGTATGCACCGGGACAGGCATCCACTGAACTAGCCAGAGTTATATTGTTAATTTGGATTTTGACAACAATAGTGCCTCGCTTAAGGAAGACCAAGCGAAACTGCAGCATGCTGTACATCAGTGGTTCTCAACCTGTGGGTCCCCAGATGTCCCTGGACTGCAACTCCCGGAAACCCCTTCCAGCACAGCAAGTGGTGGAGGCTTCTGGGAGTTGCAGTCCTGGAACATCTGGGGACCCACAGGTTGCAAACCATTGCCATAGATATTCTGCATGAAGTGGCCAAACAGATTTGGCCTCGGGCTGAATGCTGAGAAATAGAAGGTCATGCAGATGAGCCCCACGGCCCCAGCACTGAGAATTCTGCTCGGACAGCATTAGTTAAAGGACGTGGAGAGCTTCGCTTACCTGGATAATGTGATCCCCCGGAATGGAGATGCAGAGGTGGACCGCTAAGTAGTGTGTAGGGAAGGCAATAGCTGTTTTTCAGAAGATTAACTAGTTCTGGCCCTTGCCAGCCATATTCTTGAATATTAAGTTAAAAGTTCCGACTGCTTCCTTAGACTTGTCACTGCCTTGCATGATGTGATGGTTCTTCTACCACTTCTGAAGTGCAACACATTCCATTTATCCTGAATGGTTCTATCTAAATCAAACGTTTAATTTTATTACCACATATACGGAAGCCAGTGGGGTAAAATTATCCTTAACAGTTGACAGGTTGATACTATATTGACAACTAAGCATTTGGTGTTCTTTTGGCCAAAAAGAATCTCCATAAATCAGAATTGACTTGATAATGCATAAATAATCAAGGGTTCTGTGGCTGGAATGGGTCACATCCTGGGTACAGCTGCATCTCTTTTCTTCCAATGAAGTGCATGGGGCATACGTTTATCTTCAGTTATGGGGACCTTGACGAAGCTTTCCTAAGCTGAAGGCTGAGTTGTTCTAAATGGGTACGGAATTACAGATCTGGAACATATCCTTTTCTAGGAAAATTGATATACTGCAATTTGTTTTTCAGCCAGTGCTGTCGAGAGTATCTGCACCACAATTGAAAAAGTGGTATGGATTCTTTATGAAATCCATAACATCTCCCTTGGAAAGTGGGTAGGCTGACAGAGGTAGCAGGATGCACTGGTGGTGTTGGACTGTGATACGGGCACTCTGC
The DNA here is from genome assembly GCA_037367245.1 of Phrynocephalus guinanensis. NCBI lineage: Eukaryota > Metazoa > Chordata > Lepidosauria > Squamata > Agamidae > Phrynocephalus > Phrynocephalus guinanensis. The sequence goes on from CM074734.1 coordinate 158,009,347, forward strand.
GTTCAAGTCCTGACTTGGAAATGAAACTCGCTGGGTGACCTCCGCCAGACGGTCTCTTTGTGCCTGATCTCCCTTGTTGGATTGTTTTGAGGATAATGTGGCAAGGAGGAGAGATGTGCGTGTGGCTGTGAGTTCATTGGGAGGTGGAGCAGAAGTGTATCTAACAAAGGTCTAGTAAGTAATTTATTTATAACCATTCCTCAGATTAGCAAGGCCTCCGGCTGCCCCCTGCCCACAGTGTGTCATATTAGAAAACAGCCAATTTCAGCCAATTATGCCATTTACCAGAGCTTGCTGTGAATCTGGTGTGTGGAACTGCACGCAGGCCTGCAAGAGACTTGGAGAGTTAATTGTTTGGCTCTTGAAGGGGGATTTTGCTGGAATTGCGTGCAGAAAGGAAGAGTAATGTCAGTGTGTTGACCAGCTGGTTCTATTTAGCTAATAGTGAGAGACAAAACAGATAATCAGTAGCCCCACAGAGATATATCAGTTTATTGGACTGTGCTACCTACAGTGGAAATAAAATTATATCCATCTGATACTGCCAGAGACATACAGCCTTCTCATGCATCACCCCTGCTTTTTGAGGGCCATGTTCTCTTCCATCCTAAAGCACCCTTCAGCTGTGGATATCCCCTCTACAGTCTTTGGATACGGTTAGGGCACTGCTCCTGGGAAAAACAAGCCATGCAATCTGCCCAATTCTGATTCTCCAGCTTTATTTACAAACAGCTTGAAAGTCTGCAACAATAATTACAGCCTGGAAGATCTAGCTGCTTCCAGCTAGAATGCCTCCTGCCTTTATGGTTATCATGGCTGTTGGAATTCCGTCCAACTGAAAATTTATTTATTTGTTACATTTCTATACCGCCCATCTTCCGGACGGAACTCTGGGTGGTTTATAATTAAAACAAAACAGCAAAAGACAAAAAAGCAGGTAATAATAAAGTAGGAGGGACAATACCCTCCGCAGCAGATGACACGGGCGGCAAAAAGACGGAAAAAATTAAACAAAAAGGTCGCCATATGCCTATTTAAAGAGGTGGGTTTTCAAGGCCTTTTTAAAGGCAGGCAGGGACTCTGCTAGGCGTAGCTCACTAGGGAGATGATTCCAAAGCGTAGGGCCCACCACAGAGAAGGCGCAGTTGCGGGTTAGCGATTTCCGCGCCTCCCTGGGTGTGGCCACCCTTAGCCTGCGCCATTCTCGTGGGCCTGACCCCAGTTGACCTCTGGGAGATACGCTCCAATAGGTACTCTGGTCCCAAGCCGTGGAGAGTTTTGAAAATCAAAACCAGGACCTTGAACCTTATCCGGAGGACAACGGGTAGCCAATGCAGGCGAGCCAGAACTGGGGTGATGCGCTCAAATCTACAAGCGCCCACCACCAGTCTCGCCGCCACATTCTGCATCCGCTGGAGCCTCCGGACAAGGGTCAAGGGCAACCCCATGTAGAGGGCATTGCAGTAGTCAATCCTCAAGATCACAAGAGCCCGCACGACTGTCCTCAGGGAGGACTCATCCAGGTACTGGCGGATCTGGGCGATCCTGCGGAGGTGGGAAAAAAGAGGTTTTGGAGACAGCCATCACCTGAGCTTCCAGGGAGAGGGCTGAATCCAGGACCATGCCCAGATTCCTGGCCCTGTCCGTAGGCTGGAGGGAAACAACCCCCAGGCTAGGGAGGGGACCATTGTACCCAGATGAGGGCGCCCCGAAGAACAGAACCTCCCGGGTTCAGTTTGAGCTGGTTGGTCCTGGTCCATTCCAGAACCGCCTCCAGGCACAGATCGAGGGAGCGTACTGCCTCCTCTGCAAAAGAAGAAAAGGAGAGATAGAAGCTGCGTGTCATCAGCGTACTGATGGCAGCAAACTCCAAATCTCCTGATGACCTCCGCCAGCGGCTTCATATAAACATTGAACAGCATGGATGAGATTGCTGACCCCTGGGGCACCCCACAAGGGAGTGTCCAAGGAGCCGACAAACCATCCCCCAGCTGAACGCGCTGAGACCGGCCGCCGAGGAAGGAACGGAGCCAGCAAAAAGCAGAGCCCCTAATTCCAACCTCAGCAAGCCGGTCCAGCAGGTTACCCTGGTCGACGGTATCAAAGGCCGCTGACAGATCAAGGAGGACCAGCAGGGAGGAACACCCTCTGTCAGCCTCCCTGAGGAGGTCATCCTGCAGGACAATGGTGGACAATAGCATTCTCACATCCAGGGTCCTTCCAAATGAAGCTTCGACGGTACACCGTGACACATTTGTGGTATTTCATGGGTGATGAAGATTATGTCTTCCACTTGCACACTTCATACAAAAGGCGCCTCCCCTTTCTAGTCCCCACCCCTCAACCCTGAAAATTGCTTGCAGAGATGTGCGCGGTGCATTGCCTTTAAAGCAGGCATGTCCAAACTTCGGCCTTCCTGATGTTTTGGATCACACCTCCCAGAATTCTAAGCTTAGATTGCCAATGGCAAAGGACTGTGGGAGTTGTGGTCCAAAACATCTGGAGGGCCGAAGTTTACACATGCCTACTTTAAAGGGTAGTGCTAGGAGGCCTCTGCCTGGAAGCACCCCAAGAGGATGACAGCTGGTTGAATCTGGATAAATGAACTACATGGCCCAAAACATTCCTTCATGTTCCAATACATGGTTTCTTAAAAGGATGGTTTGTCATCAGTTCGGTAATAGGGAAAACATATAGGCTGCAGAATTTTGGGTGTTTCTGTTGTATGATTCTGAATGCAGGGCTGCAAATTCCTAGGCACTTGAGAAGCCAAAGCAATAGCAACATGAGATCTTTCTAGAGTAGATAAATAATTTTTTAAAAAATGGCTTTTAGCTAAATTGGACTTCTAAAAGTTTAAACTAGAAATTAAAATGCTTTTCCTTTTCCTTTTAAAAAAAGTGTTACATGTTTGTGGTTCTAATTTAAAATGTGTTGCAGATATGTGTACCAGGTCTTATTATGGCATATAGGGTTTATTAGTTCTCAGTTTCTATTACAAGACAGTGTATTCATATTATCTTTAAAATATGGTTTTGTTAATAGGGTTTTGGATTAAACCCTCAGTTTTAATCTGTACATCTCCTCGAGTGTTCAGTCTAGTACAGTAAATCTCTTTTGACAAATTTGCAATTTTTAAACTAGGTTTGTGTTTCCCATGATATGACTTGGTTTTACTTTTTTGAGAGGCTCCTCCCCCACTGATAAGGTCATCTGTTTGTACTCTAGGGGTCCCCACATTTCTTGGTTCTAGTTTCTAAATTCCTAAGCAAACAGCGTACCACATAAAAGCAAAAGGACTACAGTATTTTCCCGTGCCTAAGACTATATTTTTGTCTAAAATTGTTATACTAAAAAATTGAGGATCGTCTTATACAAGGAGGTAAGCCGAGGAGAGAACTGTATGGTTGCAAAACTGGTGGTAATTTGGGGGAAAATGGGGTCATCTTATGCACAGGGCTGTGGAGTCGGAGTCAGAGTCGAGGAGTCGGAGGAAATTTTGGGTACCCAGAGTCGGAGTCGGAGTCGGCAAACAATGCACCGACTCCTACTAAATTTAGATTGGAATTTTTACAAAAAAGCCGGTTCACAATTCACAAAAAGTTATAATTAATGACTTCTCTACTGTAAGAATGAAGACCAATGCATGCAGTGCCTCACGTAACCGCAAAACGAACACGTTAAGTGACCGTGAAGAAGCATGCTTTTCATGTGCTTCACGCAACGCACATTTAGGAGCGGCAATACTTATACTTTCCATAGTGTTGTGTTCTGCTGTTACACAGCGCCCATGGGTAACCTAGCCTCTCACTGATAAGGGATTAAGTAAATATGTTTTTTGCAGGACTAGAGAGACACTTGTATAAGTGAAGGGAATGGAGGGTCAATAGTTCAAGACAGAGGAGTCGGAGTCGGAAGTACAAAAAAACTTAGGAGTCGGAGTCGGAACATTTATCTACCAACTCCACAGCCATGCTTATGCATGGGGTCATCTTATAGATGGGAAAATGTGGTGCATCAGTGGGAATTTGGCTGGAGTTGTATGATTGTTGCTTCCTTGACTTTTCTTGTTCGGCTCCCATTTTGCTTTTTGATTTGCTTGGCACTCATTTTTCCTTTCCCTTCTTCAGGGAAGAAAAATCTGAGGACCAAGACTTACAGGGCCTGAAGGACAAGTCCCCCAAACTCAAAAAGGTCAAGAAGGAGCGGAAGGAGGAAAAGCAGCATGAGCGCACCCAACCTTCTGCTGAACCAGCTGAAGCAGGCAAGGCAGAGATGTTGGAGGGAACCGGGAGCGCTCCAGCTGCCCCAGAAGCTTCTGCATCCCCCAAACAACGCCGTTCGGTCATCCGGGATCGTGGCCCCATGTACGATGACCCCACCTTGCCTGAAGGTTGGACCCGGAAGCTCAAGCAGCGGAAGTCTGGCCGCTCAGCAGGAAAATACGATGTATACCTTATCAAGTGAGTGCAGCTGGCATTTGTGGCACTGGCCCTAGATGTTCCCAGCGTGGGCGGCTGCTTCAAATTTAAAACAAGCCGGTGATTGGTGCTCTCCAGAGTCTGAGTTGAATCATGGTTTGAGACTTTTTGGACTACTGGTTTTGTTACCAGGGAACGGGAGTCCAAAAAAGGGGGAACTTTTCATATTTTGGCTCTGATCCTGTTCTGTATCCTCCTCTCTCTGAAAAACCATAACCAGCCCAGAACCTGGAAAAAAAATACAGTAGGACCCCTGTATATGCTGATTCGCCATCCGCTGATTCAGTTATTCATGGATTGCAGGGGTAGCCGCGTGGCACGAAAGGCTGGCCGATACGCACAAATGGCTGTTGCCACTGCCATCACCCTTGAATAAGAGCATTTGCTCTTTTCCCATGGATTTCGGTATCTATGGGGTGGCCTGGAACCACTCTCGCATGGATACGGGGGGGGGTCCCACTGTAGTTAGTTACTTGTAACAAATGCATTTTCACAATGGCTGAGTTACATTATCATGCTAACACGGTAACAAACAACAGATGGCCCTTGAGGTCTCTTCCGACTCTGTGATTCTATGAACTCTGCATCTTTTACAGTGTCATATTAGCTGGTCTGAGTTACTTCTGTGTTTGCAAGTTGCCTGTAACCTTACTACTCAAGTAATCCTTTGTGCTACAGGCCTGCAATAGTGTTGTGTTTTTTTAAATTAGCTGAAAATTACTGACTCCCATTTCTTGGCAATTATAGGTCTATAAAGAGTTACTTTAAAAAAATATAAAAGGAGCAATAACTACTTTGAAAAGCCAACTTTCTAGGCTCTGAGCCAGTCCCCACATAATTTGGCTTTCAGAATACTGACCACGATTTCCAAGCATTTCCTCTTGCTGACAGTTTGCATGAAGTGATCCCGACCAGTTAAACTTAGAACTCTTGTTCCTTTTATTTGGTGCCACTGTTTGTTTTTATCTAGGCAGTTCCACTGTATTTTGACTCCCCCGTTCCATTTTAGACTGCTGGTGGGGATCATAGTTCTCAATGTTCTTTCTCTTTCTAATCCTCTGAAAAGAGACAGCCACCACAGCAGGCTAAGAACTAAGTAGGCACTTTTCTTGCCACTTGGTTAGGTCTCTGTTTTCAAGGAGGCTTTGTTTTGTATGTTAATATGGGGGGGAATGTTCTGAATTCGCACTTCTTCACATCAGCATTGACTGGGCAGGCTGTAGCTGGCACTGAGTTCAGTGTCTCAAGGTCAATAGGTTTCCAGCCCTTCGTTAACATCTAAAAACCTCTAATCAACCCCATCAGGACAAGAGAGTCTGTCTTAGCTATAGGGCTAGTAGGACAATAGGGTTGCTTGGTCCTTGTGTCAGTCAGTCTCATCAGATTTAGCGCAAAACAACAGCGGAATGCGTGGAGGTCCTTAAGTGTTTAAAATATGATTTACTTTAAAATAAAATAAAATGCCATGTCTTCTCAAGGAAGTGAGAAACTCAGATCAAAGAGGGCAGCTTTGGTGTCACCAATCCCCTTGTCCTTCATTCCAAGCCAAATACATGTGTTGGTTCAGGAGCAAAAGTAGGAAAGTTTAAAAAATCCATTTTTTTTGTCATACATGTGCTATTGGTTTTTTTAAAAAAAAAACAATATTCCTCTGTGTTAGGATTATTTAGACATCCCTGGGGCTTTCCTACAAAATGCAGCCCTCTTTATTGCCCATAATAATCTAAATTGTCGGTATGTCGCAATGGAATGGAATGCCATTAACTCTTCTCTCTCCTTGCTTTCTCCTCTTTCCCTCTTGTTGTCCTTCCCCGCATCTCCGGCTGCTGTAAACACAGTCCCCAGGGCAAGGCCTTCCGCTCCAAAGTTGAGCTGATCGCCTACTTTGAAAAGGTGGGGGACACCTCTTTGGATCCTAACGATTTTGATTTCACCGTGACTGGACGCGGGAGCCCCTCCCGGCGAGAACAGAAGCCTGCCAAGAAACCCAAAAGCATTAAGAGTGCCGGCCCAGGCCGGGGTCGGGGGCGGCCCAAGGGCAGTGGCTCGGCCAGGCCTCGAGGAGCAGCCTCGGAAGGCGTCCAAGTGAAGCGAGTGATCGAGAAAAGCTCAGGCAAGCTGCTGGTCAAGATGCCCTTGCAGACCTCGGCCGCAGGTGCCAAGGCGGAAAGCACGGGTGGCGCCACCACCTCGGCGCAGGTCATGGTTATCAAGCGCCCCGGCCGCAAGCGGAAATCCGAATCGGACCCGCAGGCGGTGCCCAAGAAACGGGGCCGGAAGCCCCCAGCGCGCGGGGGGGGTGGCGGCTGCCGTGGCCGAAGCCAAAAAGAAAGCTGTCAAGGAGCCTGTGGTCCAGGCTGTCCGCGAGACTCTGCTGCCCATCAAGAAACGCAAGACCCGTGAAACGGTCAGCCTGGAGATTGCCAAGCCAGCTCCCCCTCCCCCCAGCAACACCGGGGAGTGGAGCCCCAAGGGACAGCGGACGGCGGCCAAGAGCCCCGGGCGCCGCAGCAAAGAAAGCAGCCCGAAAGGGCGGGGTGGCAATGCCGTGCCCTCCTCTGCACCTTCCTCCTCCCCTGGCCGGAAGGATCAGCACCACCCTCCCCATCAGCCACCGCCAGAGTCCCAGGGCAGCCCCCTTGCTCAGCAGTCCGCCGAAAGCCCCAAGGACAGCAAGAGCCTTCTGGCGGAGCCCCAGGACTTGAGCAGCAGCAAGAGCTGCAAAGAGGAGAAGGCTCCGGAAAGCGACGGCTGCCCTAAGGAACCTCCTAAGACTCAGCCAGGTGGCACAGCCGTGCCCTACAAACACGAGCGCAAAGACACTGTGTCGTCCTCCGCGGCCTTGCCCCGGCCTACAAACAGGGACGAGGCCGTGGACACCCGGACGCCTGTGTCAGAGCGGGTCAGCTGACTTTGAGGGAGGGGGGGGGGGTGAGTGAGCAAGTAAGCGCCAGAGGAAACAAAGAGGAGGGACAGGCACTCCCAGCCCCACACACCCAGATGAGACTCCAGGCAGCTGCCCGTTAGGTAGGACGCCCCCCTCTCCCCATGCTGCCCTGGCTTCCAACTAATCAGCTTCCCCGAAATGATTCTTCCTCCATTTCTCTCCTCTCCCCCCCCCCAGTTTTTTAATTCAGACAAGCACAGTGTGGGGTGCAGAGACATGCCTCCCAGGGCTGGAAGCCACTTTGCACTTTTTTCTACAGAAGGGTGGGCACCCTCTTCTCCTTCTTCTCCCCCGCCCCCTTCCCACGCCCATACCTGCCCCGTCCCCTTCTGCCATGCTTTGCTGCATATACTACTGACAACAGGCAAGCTGTTTGGCAGGGGAGGGGCAGCTCCAGGCACGGGCCTGTCACCCTGATCCTGCTTGCCCTCCACGTTGCAGAGGCCCCTTTGGACAGATTCGGGGTGGGGGTGGGTGGGGAGGGAGGGCATGTGTGTATTTCCACTCCACCTCCCTAGTGCCATGTAGTCTAGTTGTCCAGTCTTAGTTGGAGTTTCTGTAGTTGTCCGTAGGACGTGTGTGTTGTGTGTACACATGAGAGAGAAAGCCGTGGGGGTTGTGGTGCCCTGGGGAGCCAATAGCCCCATACACACATATATTATACATACACACACACACCTGCCGGCTAGGCCAGCAATTAGGAAGGAAACGCTTTCCCCGCACAAGGACAGTTCTGCTGCTATGAGAACGCTGGGGTTCCGAGGGCAGCTGCAGATGCAGGTTCTCTCCTCTCCTCTGTCTGTCATGAAAGGGAGGGGGGGCTTTGTTTTTGTTCAAGCAATCTGAGTGTGCTTACGTGTGTGTGCGTGTGTGTGCGTGTGAGCGAATGAGCGAGCGTGAACGTGTGCTCGTCACACGCTCGAGGTTTCAAATGAGATGTTCTTCCAGTTGTTGTCATTGACATTGGCGTAGGGAACCGTTTGCACTAATGGGAGGCTTTTGCCCGCCTCTGGTGAGGCCAAAGTGTGAAAGACGTAAGGAGCGTTCCTGTGTGTGGTCTCGGGATGGGCCATTTTGACCGGTTCGCCTCTCCGCTCAACTGCTGGAGCAGGAAGGGGGGGCGAATGTGTGTAAAAACTACCTGTACGTCTGTGCTGGGAATTGGTACATGGCGGTGGCTGAACTGAGAAGCCTGGCATTTGTCATTTCAAAGGACTTCCTTCTGGCTGGCAACTGAGCTCTTCAATGGCAGTTGAGCACACCTTCCCCTGTTCCCCAGGAAAGCAAGGCTCAGCAAATGTGTAGCACCTATTGAGGATAGGACTTCATCCTGAACTGAAGTTTTCCTTCCTTCCTTCCTTCCTTCCTTCCTTCCTTCCTTCCTTCCTTCCTTCCTTCCTTCCTTCCTTCTTCCTTCCTTCTTCCTTCCTTTTTTCCCTTTCTATCAGTTTCTTCCTTCTTCTTCTGAATACAGTACAGGGACAGCAGCTCCTTGTCTGCTTGTTCTTGTTTTTAATTTCCTATGTAGCACAGAAAAGATCTTTGTTTCTCCCTCCCCACCCCTTCCTGGATAATAGCCAAGTACCCAGTAGGAAGATTGGAAGAAACATGGGTCCAAGCCGGTCGTCTGGGCAAGAGGTAGAAACAGCATTCTTAAACACTTGGGGATCGAATTAAAAGAAACTCCATTGTCTTTCAGCGACAATAAAAACAGAGAAAACAAAAACACTATTAAGGCAGGGGGAAACAATTATTTCAGGTTGAGCTTCCGCACGGTTTACTATCCACTTTTTAGTATCCTCTGCCCTGGGAAATTGGCTTGCATTCCCCCAAGGCTCAAACAGAAATAAATCCCTTAGTATTAACAGTAGCATAATGCTATTGATTTTATTTTATTGTTGCTAAAACAGGCAGACATCACTATCTCTCTGAAAACCCAACAAATCCCAACTGTCTTTGGTATTGATCAGAGCAGCAGTGCTCTTTTTTCCTATTTAAATCTGTATCCAGCTATAATTGATTCTCTCTTATATCTGTTCTCCTCCTCCAGGATAACGTTTTGGGGAAGAGGGGGAGATAGAATTTATTTCCGGAAAACTGGGGGCACACCGGGTTTAAAGACCCACTCCCACAGCACCACTAGTCTGATCAAAATTAAAATCCCTTATAGCCCCCCCCCATTTAAATAATTAGGCGCTCTGATCATGGATTTCTAGAGACATGACTGTTGTGGTCTTGAAGAGACACTTTAGCATAGGTGCCTACTTCCCTTTGCTGCAGCCCATGTGGCACTAGGAATCATCAACTGAAGGATACATTTTTCTTGCCATTACTGACTAGATCTGGAAAGGAATGCACTGGTCAGTGGTCGTCATAAAAGGCATGGCCTGTGTCCCTTTGCTTGGAGAGCTCGGGTTTGAAACCCAATCTTGGATTTTGATGCAGTTTTAACATCAGCCTTCCAGCCCCATCAGAAGAGCATCTGGCTGATACCATCTGGCCACAAAGAACACCTGGCAAACTACATCTTTTGCCAAGAATCTACTTTTGGTACAATGCTTTGATAGAGATGGCTTGCTATAAAAAGCTCAGTTTGCATTTTTTGTTTGTTTTATTAGTGACCTATAAAGGTATCACCTAGCCTAGTTTTGCATAAAAGACACCAGTTTCACTGTGGCAAGAGGGATAGAGACAGAGCAATGAGATGCAGGGCTCGTTTTTGCTGGGGTTACACTGCTGTCAAAAGCTGCATTTTTCTGTTCTCATATCCTAAGCTGCACAGTGATTTGCAATAAAGTTGGGACTAGATAATTAATGTCAGTTTACAAAGGATGTTCCACTGGAGATCCCACTGGGTTGTTCAGGCTGGAGGCAGCTGCTAATGGTAGTTTCTGGATTACACCCCTTTCCCAACCACTCCTTTAAATGTAACCCACCAGAAAACCAGATTATCATAAGTTTAGCTGCCTTGAGAATTGTTCTGTGGGAACATGGCAGAAAATCAAGCCAAGTGCATGCAAAAAATAAATACATTTTTAAAAGGCATTGGGGGAAAAGGAAGGATTGGGAAGGAACTGTTTTTTTTTTTAACGTTATCACACATACTCAAGGGCTTCGTGTTATATATACAGTGGTACCTCAACAACCAAATAATTCGACTTACGAATGCTGCTCTCTGCTCCACACAACAGCTGACTTTGACAGGTTGGACCTGTCAAAGCCAGCTGTCGTGCGGAGTGGAGAGCAACATTCACTGCCCATCGTCACCTCCTCCTCCTCCTTGATTGCTTCAATCTCTGTGAAAGAGATTGAAGCAACCAAGAAGAAGGAACAGGTGGCTATTGCGCCTCCCTTCCAAACCACCTGGATTGGCCGAAGTTGCATCGTTCCCAGGGATCATTCCCTGCAAGGCTCCCGTGCTGCCTGAAGATCGATGGGCACTCTCCCTCAATCGAGAGCAGCCTTCAGCTGCCCTTGATTGGGGGGTGGGGGTGGGACAGCCTTCCCATAGGAATGCATTGAAAACCTATTAATCCGTTCCCTCCGAATGTGCATTCGGAACAGATTAATGTGGTAAGTCGAGGTACCACTGTATATTTAAAAGGCACATATTTATTGTGGGAGGTGAGTGACAGATGACAAGTACTCACCAGGGTCTAGGAAACATGGGAGTTGGAAAATATACTTCCCTTTCATTCTTAAATTGCACATAGCAATTTTTCATCTGAAACTTTATATTTGCTTTAGAGAGATCCACATCAGTTTTCCAGGTCTTGGCTTCCCAAGTCTGCAACATGGACAACCCTCTCCTTTAAGAAGTCTGCAGACTTGCAAGGAGTGTGTGGTGTGTTGGCCTAGAGACAACATTGGCGATACATTCCACCCCAGGGCCACATCCGGTGTGACTTCCCTAAGCCACGCATACACGAAAACCACGTGAAGACTGGGTGTGTGCTAGCTGCAGCGAAGCACATTTGAGATTCGAAGCGCACTGTGGCTGGAAATATGTAGCCTCATGCAAAGAAGAGATTGTGCTGTCGTTGCGTGATTAAAGCTGGCGAAGAAAAACTGTCCGACATGAAGCATGTCACAGGCACTGCTCTCCTGAAAGGGCAAGAAGCACTGTAGCAGAAGCCGCCTCCCCCTCCCCCCCCCCAAAAAAAAACCTATCAAGAAAGCAATTGTTTCTCAGGCCAGAAACGGAAGTCAGGTTGGCTGTGGAGAGAAGGTGGGAGAAGGTAGACAGGCACAGCGGGGAAGGTTCAGTGTCTTTCTCTTCCTTTTGCTCTGTGGAGCCACACTTTGTATACCTGATTGGCGTAAACCTGTGCTTTAGCGAAGGGGTGTTCCACTGCCATGTCACCTTGAGCCCTGAGCCTTCCGTTGTTCCAAATTTCGCTCAAATACAGGGTATTGCTGCATTCCAGGACCTTTCTAGGATACCGAATAGTAAGTCATAGGATAGGAATGGGCAGTGCTGCTGCTGCTGCTGCAGGCCATTGGGCCTTGACATCCTCCCGTCATGATCCAAAGCTCTGTTTGCTGTGGAGCTTTGAAAAGACACAGCTGCGCCAACATTTGGCAACCTTTTTCTTCTGCCCCCTCCAGCTGTCTTGTGTCACCTTGTGTCATCTTATTAGAACGAAGGGGCCCTATGGATCATTGAGTCCCGCCCCTCTATATAGAAGGCACAGAGGGGGAATTGAACTTCCAACGTCTGGCTCCTCATTCAGAGGCCTAAACCACTGAGTTCTCCAGGAGTTCTCCTGACTTGCTCAGCCAGCCAGCTACCCTCACGACCAAGATATAGATCTGCCCTTCCTCTTCTTTCCTTTTCAAAATGTTTTTCTTCGGGAGCATAATGCACTTTAAAGTCGACACCGGGATAAAATATTCTTCCTTGTTTTCTTCCTGTTTGGGGAGGGGGAGAAAAGGCAGAAGCCCATTTTACAGGCAGCCTGAGAGAGAAGGGGGGGGTTATACGTTCCATATGTAGCCGCCTTGTGAAATCTACGTAAAAGCAACACATTAAGAGATTTGTACCTTTTTTAAAATAAAGCTTCCATGCGTGACATAGCTAAAATGGAAGATCTCTCTCTGTCCAAATACATATTCAGGAAAAATATATTCAAGAGGTTGCAACGTGGGAGCAAGATCTGAGATTGTACCCACGTCCACACTAGAACACATCCACATCGAACCGCTTGGGTTTGAACTACAGGCCATGCAGTTTAAGACTCTTGACTCAGCAGTAAAGATCTGTGGGCCTTTCGGGGCGTGGGACCAGTGTGAGTGGGGAGAGTGATAACTCCTCCCCTGCTATATTCTTAAACCCCTCCCGAGGGTTGGGGTTTTTTTTTTTAAAAAAAAACTCCTTTGGAAAAACTCCAGATTGTGTGTTTTTGTATGCTTACTAGAAAGTGAAAGGCGGGGTTTAAACAACATCATGGGATTGAACGTAACTTGTAGTCTTACCCGCATTTTTCTATAGAGTTGAAGACCTTGCGAAACCATGGGGTTCCAGATCCCATTTATGTTTACATTCCAGGCATCTTCCTCTTCCACTCACCCCCAGGTGTGGTGTATTTTCAGAAATTAATGTGGGACTAGTTCTCTCTCTCCCCCCCTCCCAATAATAACGCCAAACTAGACGTTTGGCAAATTCTAAATTGTTGCCAGACGGGTACCTAGTGATTGGGAGGGAAGATGTTTTTGCAGCAGAGAAGCAGCAGCAGGCAGGAAGATTTTAGTCCTGCCTGTCTCCCAACTCCTCCACATTTGCTACAGTTGGCATCCTTTCTGCACCGCTTCAAATTAAGGGGTGGGGGGGCGGGGGTCTACTTTGGCCTAAAAGGAAAAGGACTGAAGAAGTGCAATGGAAGTGATCAATAGCAGGACATACAAAATAAATAAATAAATCTTGGTTTCTTCCCCATTGTCCTCTGTCTCCTCGTGATATACCATTGTAATTAGCTAGTTTTGTGGAGTAATGTCACTCATTAGTTTGGCCGTCTGCCCACTTCTTTACCCCCCCCCCACCAATTAGAGATGTGTCTCTACGTAAGCTCCCAGCTCTGCCTGCTTCCCCCCCCCCCCCAATTCAGCCTCAAAGACAAATGCGGAGAAAATGTGCCTGGCGTTGGAGAGATTGCGCAAGAGATTTCTACCTTGTTAGCATCGTGAACCACCCGATGTTTCTGTGTCAAGTGAAAATAAACTTCTTGTCGGTTTCAATTATTATCCAGTAACTTGTAGAATTTAACGTTAAGCCTAACTTTTGTTTTGTTTTCTTTGGGGATTTCATTTCTGTTGTGTGTGTGCGTGTGTGGTGGGTGTTTTTTTTTAAAGGCACCAAGTAGACACACAGATAAATTGTCTAATTTTATATATCTGTATATTGCATAATAAATGAGGGTTTGCTTCTTTTTTCCCCCTGCTTGCTGCGCCACTACCAAACAACGACAGCAGACCGAAAAGCAAGGAACGAGATGGTCTGTTGAAAAATGATTATATGTTGCTTCTTGAACATTATTCCTGGTGTTCAATATCATAGGACAAGGGGAAATAAAATGGACTCATCAAATCTGCCTGCCAGTAGTTTTTCTCCATGTCGGAGCTAAACTGCTTTTTATCTCTGGCTGTGCTCTTACATTTCTTAAAAAAAAAAGGGGGGGGGTCCCTCTTTTTATTGTTTTTATTTTTATTTCTTTATTTTTTTTGTCAACGGGGAAATCCAGTAAGGAGGCTGAGTATAGCCAGCACCTACATTTTTGGTGGGTTTTGTTTTGTTTGTTTGTTTGTTTGCATTTTGTCAACTTCTAAGGCAAGACATAGTTTGGGTTTGGGATGATGAAAACTGTGGAAGAGCAGGGAAAGAGAGTCATTAAGCTATTTCAGTTTGGAGTCCATAAAAACCTCTGTCCGGGCAAGTGGCATGTAACAAACGTGATTTGTCTGATTTAGCTACGACATTGATGTCTAGAATTATGGTCATGCAATGCAGCTTGGTCGTGTTCCCGTCTGAAAACTCCTTTTGGCTCTCTGTTGAACCTCCCGCTGTTCTTTCCTCTCGAGCTAACCCTGTTTTCACAGCAGAATTCTTAATCTGACACATGCCCCCTCCAACTTTGAGGGACCTCCATACTCTTCAGAGCTAGCCTGTGCCCTATAGCTGTTTTTTTTTAAATCCTGTGCCTTGCTTGTCAGCTGGCATAAATTGGCAGTCTGCCACAACAGGGTGTCTCTTGCTACCAGATGAAATGTGTTTTTTTTTAAACTCTGATTTTTCTCCCGGTTTGGCACAAATCCAGCTCTCACTCCCAGAGATGCTGTGTCTTCTGTGTCACACTTTTGTGTGTTAATTCTCAGCGATAGCACTCATAGGGAGCTCTAGGAAAAAAAACCTGGATGAATAAGGAGGGAGACGAGGTAGATTCCTTGGAGAAGGGGTGTGACTGAGCTTTGCCTCTAGTGCTACAATTTTCTGAAGCCAGAAGTGACTTTCCTTGTCTCTGTTTTAATTCTGGCAAGCGGCTTTTCAGGCAGGTATTTTGCCTCCTTCTCCCCCCCTTCCCCCCCCCCGGGGGCTGCCTGTGCTTGCACGAGAGATTATTTGGGGGGGGGAGGTGTTCAGTTTTCTTCCTGCTAAATGGTTTTACATCAGTTCAAACATTATCAACTGCTGGTAGCATCCCTGATGTCTGGATTCTACTGGCATTCATCCGATCGAAGGCAGATGTATTTGGATGTAGGTCTCCAATGGTCAGATCGCTAGCACGTCAGCATCCAGTCCGTACTACATCACATAAGGGACCAGTAGGGAGGAGACCTTGTATGCCTGCCACCTGACAGCTTCCACCTGCCAGTTGCCCAAATCAGCAATACCGCGCTTGGGAAGAGGTAGCAGCTTCAATTTTGTGTTCTTCCAAAAATCAAAGATGACTAGACCCAGCACAGATGACACTTCCATTGAGCTGGAGGCAGGAGTGCAACTAGATTCTTCCTAACGGAGGTCCCCGTCTGTAGATCAACTGGTATAGGGTTTTCTTCCAGTCGAGGGCCTGGAGTTTGTTTGTTTGTTTGTTTTTTCTCCAGCCCACACCAAATGGGCCGCGCTTGCTGTGCACTTGTCTTATCTGCCAGCACGAGGAGTAAGTGGATACTGTAAGGTGAAATGTTTTATCGTTTTGGGTGATTTTGGTTTGTGAGTGCAAAAAACAACAACAACCCAACAACAAAACCAAACCTGGCGAAGGCCCCCTTCCCTTTACTGTACAGGAGAGGGGGAGGGAGGGGGGCCTCCCTTGCTTCCATCCATCCATCCGTCAGTCAGTCAATCGACACACCGCTAACAACAAACCAACTTCCTTCTGCTTCACAATGCAGTAGCGATCACCATATGACCAAATATTATTACAAGGACTGTTATTAAATGTATGCTGAGTGCTTGCGACCCTGTACAGCTCGTAATCTTGACACAGCCAACCCACACACCCTCTTTCTTTCTCTCATTAGCCAGTGGGCATTCCCTTTCTTGACTTTTGGATTCCCCCCCTTTAAATTCCAGAGACACAGGTTGGGCAGGATGTCTTTCTACTCCCCTCCCCCCCAGTCTTTTTCAGAATAACAAAACTGTGGTGTTTGAGACTCTCATTGTGTGTAGGGTTTTATCTCCCCCCCCTCCCACCTTAGTGGGGGTAAGGGGTGGGAAGGAATGTCGGTGAAAACCTCTGTGTGTGTTTTTTTTTTGATGGTCCCACAAGTACATATTGTGAACATTTCTGTAAAGTAATTGTTCCAGGCACAAACGCTGAAGATTTTCTTTTGTTAGTGTTTCAAACATATGTATATATTTTAAAAGGGAGAACAGTGCCCACTTATTTTTGTCTTGTCCGTTGGCAGTAAAGAAATAAAAAAAGGGAGCTTTACGGGGCATGTGATAGGTGGCGTTTTTTGTTTTGTTTTGTTTTGTTTCAAAAAAGGCATTCCCAGGGTATTTTGTACACCTTCTGTTTCTAACAGTCAACCGCCAGTAGGCAATGTAGCAAAAAAGTGTGAGGTGAATTAATTCTTTTGTATGAAAATCCAGTTGGTTGTAAGAACCAAAGGAGACCTATTGTCAGACAGGCTTATAAAGGGGAATGCTATGAAATGTTCTTCTGATAGATTCAGTATTGAATTAATAGCTCCGTCAAAGGGGATGTATGCATTTCTAAAGGAAGCTCATTAATTTTTTTCTAATGCTAAGAAGTTGCTATAAATTTTATTGATAGGCACTTCTGATCCAGTCATAACAGGTCTCTTAATTATAGGGGGACAAAAGATCCAACTAAAAATGTCCCAAACAGGACTGGATAAATGTGGAGATTGAAGCAAATTCTGTTATCCCTTTTTGGAAAGAAAAAAAAACCTATTACAGTGGACCCTTGTATAACAAACAGCTTGTATAACATAAAATCTGTACAACATAAAAAATTCCGGAGATAGGGGAAATTTGCTTAACATAATCGCCTATGGGGTGAATCTGTACAACATAAAAATGGGATTACTCTATTTTCAAAGCATTCCTATGGGAAATTTCTATAAAGAAAAATTTGCTTAACATAATTTCATTTGGAACGAATTAATTCCTTTATACAAGGTACCACTGTATTTGCATTCTTCACCCCTTGCCATATTTCCTGATTGCACCTTGAATTTGGTTGATGTGTTTTTGGGACAATTACTTTTAAGAACTCTGAGTAGATTGTTTAATAAAACTTTAAAATTGATTGCTCTTTTTGTAGGTTTTGTGTACAGCCAAAAGAGAAAAAAGAAAAAAAAAGACTGAAAGCACTGACTATATTTAAAAAAAAGAAAAAAAAGAAATTTATTAAAGGAAAATTTGTATAATTTCAATAAGAAAAAATAACAAAATCCATCTGAATGTACATGTATATGTTTAAAAGAAATCCACCAACTCCCTCCCTATGTATCCTATTTATTATATAAAACGTTTGCCTTATAAATTTACAAGAAAACAGTCCTTTCTTTTGGGGTGTCTCTATCTCTTTTTGGTTATTAAAAACAGCTGTCTGATTTAATCCCCCACCCCCCAATTTGGTAACAGAAATACCATGGCAACTGCATTTTTATATATGTATGGTCATTTAAAGAAATTATATTTTTATGTTTTAAAAAGTAGGTTCAAGCCCAGTCTTAGCACTCAGCATGCATTCTACACAGTAATTTAGTTGCATCTCATGTTGGTAAGTACTGTATTCTGTGCTAGAATTGGATTATAAACCTATGTAAATGTTACAGAATTGTTTGAGCCTTTCATTACCAAGGTAGAAATGTTCTGCCCTGCCATTAAAATATAATATTTTTTTCTCTGTTGTGCATGAGGATGTCTTTTTAGAGTTTTGGCTTGAGTAGAAGGTCATTGGGCCAGATTTTACTGAAGTGACAGCATTCATTCTAGGGATTAATATCGCATCCTTTGCAAGCCTTGTTTTCCCAGGATGGAATTGAATAATCCTGAATTCTGTTTCCCTGCAAAACAGAGTAGTCTGTTTTCAGCTGGGTTCCAAGCAAGTTTATTTGTAAACACTGATTTTAGTTAACCTTAGAAAGAGTCTGAAAAAAGTCCAAGACGCATAATATTTCTGAACATGAAACAGTACTTGGGCATGAAAAGGTTTAAAATTGTATCAGCATCTTACCCATCTTGTTACCAGAAAGCAGTGCAGCAGCAAATGCCTATAAAAGAAAACATCTTGGAGGTCTGTATAGAACATTGGTTCTCAAACTGTTGTCCAGCTGTGGTGAGGTTCAGGCCCATGTGAAACAAGTTGACTGTTAGGAACAGCCTGGAATCACAAGTACGGTTGCCATGGGGAAATATCACTGTTTGGCAGAACCTGAGAAACCATGGCCTAGTTCAGTGGCGGTGAACCTTCGGCTCTCCAAATGTTTTTGGACCACAACTCCCACAGTCCTTTGTCACTGGCAATACAGACTTGGAATTCTGGGAGTTGTGGTCCAAAATATCTGGAGTGCCGAAGGTTCACCACCATTGGCTAGTTCTTAGTACGAGCAGCCCTGTAAATTGGGGTGGACATCTTGTAGCCTTCCAGATGTTATTTGGTTTCAGCTGATTTTAGCTGTGAGGAATGCTGGGAGCTGCGGTTCAGCAGGTGGATTTGGTTTAAAACTTGGTTTATATTTTAAAATAAGATTATTTGGTTGTTTCTCAATTTTTCATAACCAGATTTTTCCACCCTGCAATTTAGCAACATTTGATGTGAATCAATGATCTCCCATGCAGATCTCCAGCTTTACTAATGTATTGTGCTTTCACAGGAATTCAGTTGAACTCAAACATGACTAAAAACAAAGTATTTTTCCCTGTGATGACTCTGGGGCTATTCATGATGCTGTATGATTTCATCACGTGTCAAGTGTAAAAGGTAGCCGATGGGAGGAACACAATGCTGCAAAGAATTAAGATCACACCTACTTGTGAAATTAGTGCTACATCCCATTCCATGCACACACACACATACATGCACACGCACACACAAACACGGATCCTGATTCAGAGGAATTGAAGAATTTCCTGGAGCACTGTTGTAAAAACCATTACTGTATCTAAGGCTAAT
This sequence comes from Phrynocephalus guinanensis, assembly GCA_037367245.1. Classification (NCBI taxonomy): domain Eukaryota; kingdom Metazoa; phylum Chordata; class Lepidosauria; order Squamata; family Agamidae; genus Phrynocephalus; species Phrynocephalus guinanensis. The sequence goes on from CM074734.1 coordinate 158,028,417, forward strand.
AGCACAATCCAATCAGAATACAAAGACTAAAAGGGGGGGATCATTTAACATATATTGCTCATCTACAGACAAATCAATATCTGTTCTGTTCTACTTCTTTTGGCCTTGGCCTACTACGTGTTGGACATAGTACAAACAATGGGACATGAGCTACCTCCAGCATTCTAACAGAAAACCAATGGCTGTAGATGCATTATGATCTACTTCCTAACAACCTGTCTTGAAATGTCCCTGAAAGAGTTTGCGAAGCCTGCGATGGATGACATGATAGCCTCTTTCCCAGAGCAAATGCTGTTTGACAACCACCCCTGCCCTGTAGATATGCTTTAGAGACAATTATTCTGGATGACAGGAATTTTCCCTGTGATCTTGAAACAAACTGTTTCCGGCTACATACGGAGCATATTTCCAATGAGAAGAAGTGCACTCTTAATCAGTCAACAAGGATCTTATGCAGCGTTTCTACTTGCCTAGAGTGGTGGTCGCACTGACGTGGTATGAGAATGACAGCCATTCAACTGAGGCAAAGAGCTACAGGGCTATTGGTTTTGCACACATCTGAGAGAACAAAATATGCAGTGTGGTTAAGTCTTGTTTCCATGGCTCTTTTGAAGGGCATGTATACATTGCATTCATAGAACAAAAAACAACAACAACCTCACCACATAAATGCAGTGCCCCAGTGCATGTATATGCATTATTATCATTACATAAACGCATGTTAGTTGGGAAATTGACCCGGCTGTCGTGTTTGGGCTTTGAGGCTCTGATTTATGCTAACTAGCCAACAAGCAAAAGACTGTTGTACTAACAACCTTAGATCTCTGCTACAATCTGACATGTCTACTGTTTTCATGAGTTCTCAACCTCATGTTCCCTGATCCTATCTAGAGAGGCTTGCCATTGCAACAATTTGCCATACGGAAATGGCAGAAGCTCTTGATCTTGCATGCATCCTTCTCAGCGGTGTCTCTGAGCGCTTTTACATGACCCCTAAAATCCGAGGCAAAGGGTTCCCAGATCCGGAGCTTTAAAATGTTTTCCCACCAGCTCTGGACTTTAAAAAAAATTAAGTATCACCACGCCCACCTAACCGCGTCCCAGCGCACTTTTCAAGTACCTGGCCTCCAGGAGGTAAAAAATATTCCGATGCGGATTGTAAACTGGGCTCCCTCACCTTCTGTTTGTTTTTTGTCCCCGCCGCCCCTTTAAGAGATGGGAATCACAACGGGGCTGCTTCAACAGCAGAGGGAGGTGAGCTTGCATTTTTCTCTCCCTTTTTTTCTCCCTCCCCGCAGACAGGCACAATGGAGTGTGGAGGGGTGGGAACATAGGAAGAGCGACAAACCCCCACAATATCTGGTCCGAATTTAAGTTGACACCGGGTTTTAGAGGTCGTGTAAAAGCGCCCTCAGTGAACAGCCCTTGAGGTGACAAAACAAATGCTGTGATAGAATGTTAAGCTGCCACTTACAGGTGTTCTTGATGTCATGGAACATTTCAGCTGACCAGTGTGCCAGTTTTAAATAGTAAAAATAGAAGCCACTCTTACCCCCATCAGACACCTTGGCACAAGAAGGTCAGGCTTCAAATCATTTGGCCTCTACTGCCTGAACTTAGCCTCCCTGGCTTTTAAAAGTCAAAACTAGTTAAAGCAGCTTGTGTCTTACACTGTGTACATGTACAGTATATGCAAAATATAGGCTGTTACTGCTTGTATGCGAGACTTTCTTTACACATTCCTTTTTCTATCTCCAGAGCAATGTAATGGGAGGTGCTGGGTTTGCTGATTATATTTTTGATACTTGGCAAGCTACCATAGTAAGTCAACAACAGCAGAATTACAGACGTATCTCAACACAGTTTAACACTGATGTAGGTTTGCAGAGATTATATAGTTTCTTGAGGTACAACCAAAGCCAGTGATCTTAACATTGCTAAGCACAGAGATCTGTTAGCTTCTAAAGCCAGAAAATGTTAATAGAACACCCAAATGGCACCCCTTCTTTCAGAAAGAGTAAAATTAGCTATTTGATACCTATTTAATAAAACCCGGCATTAATTTATTTATTTTATTGTTTGCATATTTTTTCCTTGGAAAAGGACCCAAGGTGGATTACAGTAATGAGGGGTAATACACAGTTCGGTACAATTAAGACATTTTCAAGTATTGAGAACAGGGAATTGAACATCTTACAGCATTAAAAGACTACATTAAGGCTACAAGAGAGAGAGAGCAGTTAAAAGGAGATTAAAAATTGCACGTAAAGTTATGAGTGATAGAACTAACATTGGAAACATAGTGTCAATGCAATCACAAAAGGTTATAAGTGATTATAAGCACAAAGTCTATGTAATCATATGGATTCATATAAAGACACATAATAGGTAGTTCATCATTCAGGGAAAGCTTGCCTGAAGAGAAAGGTATTTGCCTGCTTCCAGAAAGACATCAGAGACGGGGCAGTCCTGGCCTCTAGTGGGAGGGAGTTCCAAAGTCTGGGAGCAGTAACAGAAAAGGCCCTTTCATGGGTTCCCACGAGACGTACCTGTGCGGGTGGCGGGATGGAGAGAAAGGCCTCTCCTGATGGCCTTAACACCCCAAACAGTTCATACTGTGAGATTCTTTGAGGTAGCTAGGACCCAGGTCCTACAGTGCTTTGTAGGTTAAAGGTCAGCACTTTGAATTGTGCCCGTTAGCTGATTGATAGCCAGTGGAGCTGCTTTAAGAGGGGCATAATGTGATCTGTAATAGGCTTACAATAATGGGGGATAATATACAGCCCAGAACATATTCCAGTTTAAGAACAGGGAATTAGAAGAGGCATCTTACAACAGTTAAAAGGCATCATTAGAGCTAAAAAGAGTACACAAACAGTTAAAAGGGGGAAAATCCATTGTGAGTTATGGAAACTAACATGGAAAATAGGTGTGCTTGTGAAACCAGCCAATGCAATCATGCATGGTAATCCATCTAAAAGACACGGAACAGGTAGTTCATCATTCAGGGAAAGCTTGCCTGAAGAGAAAGGTCTTTGCTTGCTTCTGGAAAGACAGGAGAGATGGGCAGTCCTGGCCTCTAGTTGGAGGGAGTTCCAAAGTCTGGGGGAAGCAACAGAAAAGGCTCTTTTATATGTTCGTATGAGACGCACATATGAAGGTTGTGAGATGGAGAGAAAGGCCTCTCCTGATGACCTTAGCACTCGAGACAGTTCATTGTGCAAGTTTCGATCTTTGAAGTAGCTTGGAGCCAGGCCATGTAGAGCTTTGTAGGTTAAAAACAGCACTTTGAATTGTGCCCAATTGCTGATTGGCAGCCAGTGGAGGTGGTTTAATAGGGGTGTAATATGATATCTGTAGCCCACCCCAGTCAGCAATCTGTCTGCTGCATTTTGAACCTGTTGCAAGTGTCCTGAGAGTTTCCATTGGCAGCCCCACATAGAGTGCATTACTGTAGTCTATCTGGGACGTCACTAGGGCATGTGTCACAGTGGCCAGAACAGGTTTCTCCTTTTTTGTATTGCGGGATAATACCATCCAGTACAAGTTGCATCTCTATCCCTTGATCTCCCTTTCGACTGACCAGAAGCACTTCTGTCTTGTCTGGGTTTAGTTTCAGCTTGTTCCTCCTCATCAAGTTCATTACTGAAGCTAAGCACTGATCTAAAGTTGAAACTGCTTCCTTGGATTCCGGAGGTGACAAGAGGTAGAGATGTGTGTCATACCGCTGACACTTAACCCCAGAAATCCGGATAATCTCTCCCCCCCCACCACCGTGGTTTCATATAAATGTTAAATAACACAGGAGACAGAAAAAATGCTGAGAGACCACAGGTCAGTGGCCATGGTATTGAACATGAATCCTCTAAGCCTAAGACCACTTTCTGTGTTCTCTCCTGCGTGAAGGACTGGAACCACTTTGAGACAGTGCCCCCAAGTCCCATTTCAGAGACGAGTCAGGAGGATGCTGTGGTCGCTAGTGTCAAAAGCAGCTGAAAGGTCTAATAAAACCAAAAGGGACACAGATCCCCTATTGGTTTCCCTGCGTAGGTCATCCACCAAGGCAACCAGTGCTGTCTCAGTCTCATAACCAGGCCTGACGCCAGATTGAGCTGGATCCAAGTAGTTTATCTCATCCAGAAATCTCTGGTGCTGCGAGGCCACAACCCGCTCTAGTACTTTCCCCAAGAATGGGATGTTAGATACCGGTCGGTAATTGTTCAGTATTGTTGGATCTAAAGAAGGTGTTTTTAACAGTAGTTTTATTATTGCCTCCTTTGAGCATGCTGGGATCCTGCCTTGTTGCAAGGAAGCATTCACTACTCTTCCTAACCAGTCTGCCATACCCTCTCTGGCAGCTTTTATGAGTCAGGAAGGGCAAGGATCCAACAGACATGTGGTGGCGCTCACCTCCCCAAGAGTCCTGACAACATCATCAGGCTGTAGGAGCTGAAACCCATCCATTAATACAAGGCAGGCAGGGGGACAGTTGTATTTACAGAGTCTGGATTAGTAGCAGCATCCAAGGTAGCTGGGATATATTCAATGTTGACTGCAAAGTTTTGTGCAAATTATTCACAGTGAGTTACAGAGTGGTCTGTGTAATCCACCTATGGGGCAGCATGTAGTAGACTCTTAACCATTCTGAAAAGCTCTGCTGGATGATTCTGTGCCAAAGCAATTGTGGCAGAGAAAAATGACTTATTTGCTGCTTCCGCTATCTTGGAATAAGCCTTCCAATGGCCCTTTACTGTTTCTTTATCTTTTTCAATCTGAGTTTTCCACCAACGCCTTTTACCTCTATGGCCTACCCATTTCATAGCTGCCAGTTCCCCAGTGAACCAAACAGCCAGTTTGGCTTTACTTCAAGGAAGGAGATGTTTAGGAGCTATCAGGTCAAAGGCTTTGCTCATTTTCCCATGCCACAGATCAACCAAGGATTCAATAGAATCACCCGTCAAAGAGGTAGGAAACTCCAAGGGCAGCTACAAACCCATCTGGATCCATCAACCTTCTGGGACAAATTGCCTTTGTCTGGCCTCCACCTCTGTCCAGGCTCTTGAGTCCCTGTGAGCAAGTGTACCAGACAATGGTCTGTCCAAGACAATGGGACTACAGACAGTTCCTTTACCCCAAGGTTCCCAATATTCATACCAGGACAGAAGACCAGGTCTAAGGTGTGGCTTGCAGAATAGGTAGGGGCAGGCCCATGGTTGTCATGGAGGTCATTAAGTCTTTGGACACCTCTGATAGAGCTACCTCAGCATGGATGTTAAAGTCCTCCAGCATGATAAGCCGAGGAGACTCGGTAGAGAACTTGTGCCGTGGGGAGGGTGGTATACCAAGAGAATTCCTAGTTTGCCCTTGGCTCCTACTTTAGGAACATACTGTACATTCAAATCCAGGGAACTGGGGAATGTGACATCTAGTAAGAGGGATGGATTTGCAATAGACTATGGCCACTTCTCCACCCCATCCCCCTGATCTTGCCTGTTGTTCCACAGAGAAACCTGGTCCTGGAGGACAAAGATGAGTGAGATTAACACCCCCAAGGCTCATCCAGCCAAGTCTGTGATGCAATTGAAATCAGCATGTTCTTGCAGGATCAGTCCTAGATGGTTGTTGATTTCCCTTTCACTGATCTAGTATTTAAGAGCAATATTTTCAGTCCAGGGATCCTGTCATCAAGGATTTATTTAAATTTGTAGATACCTTGGGAATTCTTGTAGTTCTTCTTGTATAGTAGTGATGGTGAAACGTTTAGAGGCCGAGGGCCCAAACTGTAATTCAAAACCCATTTATTTTTCACAAAGTGGCCAATACAGTAATTTAACCTGAATACAGTGGTACCCTGGGTTACAAATGCTTCGGGTGCTACCCTTTGGGAAAGTGAGGATCGAAGAGCAGGCTTCTGAATTTCCCGCAGCCACACTACCCTTGCTGTGGCCACGGGAAATTAAAAAAATGTTGATCCTTGCTTTCCTGAAAGATGCTACCCTTTAGGGAAGCGAGGATCGAAGAGCAGGGTGCTACCCTTCGGGAATGCGAAGATCTACCCTTCAAGACAGCGAGCCATTTTTGAGATGCCCAGAGCAGTGTGGCTGGAGAGTAAACCAGGGCTGCCAACGAGCCCACAAACCGCTGCCTCCCCTTTGTCTGGCTTTCTTCATGCAGCTGTTTTGAGACCACCCAAATGGCTCTGTGAAGAGAGCCCGTTGAAGGGGGCAGCGGTCTGTGGGTTCCTTCGTAGCCCCAGTTTACTCTCCAGCCACTGTGCTTTTGGGATGCCCAGAGTGGTGTGACTGGAGAGTAAACGGGGGCTACGAAGGAGGCCACAAGCTGCTGCGTCCCCTTTGCCTGGACCTCTGCACGAAGCACAGTGGTGTGCTCCGAGCAGAGGGAGAAGTGCCGTGGCTGTGAGGGGGCAATGTTGCGTGCCCACAGAAAGGGCTCTGCGTGCCACCTTTGGCACCTGTGCCATAGATCTGTCAACACTGTTGTATAGTGTTAAGAAACCTTATAATTACCACGTCTTCCCCTATCCAGAATAGTAATAATAGGTTTTCCCTCATTGCCTTGCATAGCATTTGTATCTGCTGTCAGTGAAAAATGTCCCCATCTACTGCTCAAACCAGTCAGGCTTATATCAGTAAATCTGAGCAGAGCCTATGTTGTTATGGAATACCTGTATACTTTCACTGGGAAAGCTAAATGCAAACCTTTCTATATCAACTCAAAATACACATACCAAATTCGAGTTGTTCTAAAGCAGAGGTGGGGAACCTTCAGCCGTCTAGAAGTTTTGGACCACAACTCCCACAGTCCTTTATCACTGGCATTAATAGGCTTGGGAAACTGGGAGTAGCAATCCAAAACATCTGGTGGACCAAAGGTTTCCCCACCACCTGTACTAAAGTAAATGTTTCAAGAGTGGTGCCAAACCCTTGGCACTCCAGGTATTTTGGACCACAACTCCCACAGTCCTTTGTCATTGGCAATACAGGGTTGAAATTCTGGAAGTTGTGGTCCAAAACATCTGGAGTGCCAAATGTTCACTACCACTGGTCAAAAGTGTGCATTGAGAGGACGGATCCATTCTGTTGCATGTGGTTCCCAGCATAGCCTTATACCCTTCTTTATGTTAACATTGCCTGTCCAGAAGTTACATAAGGCTTCTGTATTCAGCCAGATATTATTCTTGTGGATCTAGCAGAGAGAGAAAGAGTGGGTAGAGCTGGACTAGGACTCTGGAGATCTGAGTTCAGATTCCAGCTCAGATTGGCAATTCACTAGGAGAATAGCAATAGTAAACCACTCCTTGGACATTTCAGTTACCATCAAAACCCAGTCAGAGTCACTGTGACTCAGGAGCCAGTACATACAGTATGTCACACTAGTGAGTACACCTCCTCACATTTTGTAAATATTTTAGTATACCTTTTCATGTGATGAAACTGAAGAAATGGCACTTGGCGACAGTGTAAAGCAGTGAGTATACAGCTTGTATAACTGTGTAAATGTGCTGTCCCCTCAAAATAACGCCACACACAGCCATTAACATCTAAACCGCTGGCAACAAAAGTGAATACATCCCTAAGTGGCAATGTCCAAACTGGGCACAAAGTGTCAATATTTTGTGTGGTCACCCTTATTTTCCAGCACTGCCTTAACTCTCTTGGGCATAGAGCTCACCAGAGCTTCACAGGCTGCCACTGGCATCCTCTTCCACTCCTCCATGACGACATCACAGAGCTGGTGGATGTTAGAGACCTTGTGCACATTCACCTTCCGTTTCAGGATGCCCCACAGATGCTCAATAGGGTTTAGGTCTGGAGGCATGCTTGGCCAATCCCATCGCCTTTACCCTCAGCTTCTTTAGCAAGGCAGTGGTTGTTTTGGAGGTGTGTTTGGGGTAGTTATCATGTTGGAATACTGCCCTGTAGCCCAGTCTCCATAGCGAGGGGATTATGCTCTGCTTCAGTAGGTCACAGTACATGCTGGCATTCATGGTTCCCTCAATGAACTGTAGCTCCCCAGTGTTGGCTGCACTCATGCAGCCCCGTACCATGACACTCCCACCACCATGCTTGACTGTAGCTTGACTTGGTCTCATTAGACCACTGGATATGGTTCCAGAAATCCATGTCCTCAGTCTGCTTGTCTGCAGCAAACTGTATGTGGGATTTCTTGGGCATCATCTTTAGAAGAGGCTTCCTTCTGGGACGACAGGCCTGCAGACTAATTTGATGCAGTGGGTGGCGTATGGTCTGACCTCCCACTCCCTAACCTCTGCAGCATTGCTGGCAGCACTCCTACGTCTGTTTTCCAAAGCCAACCTCTGGATATGATGTAGAGCACAGACACTCAACTTCTTCAGTCAACCACGGCGAGGCCTGTTCTGAGTGGAACCTGTCCTGTTAAAACACTGCATGGTCTTTTGGCCACTGTGCTGCAGCTCAGTTTCAGGGTCTTGGCAATCTGCTTATAGCCTAGAAGACCAGAGCAACAATTCGTTTTTTCACATCCTCAGATAGTTCATTACCATGAGGTGCCACATGGAACTTCAAGTGACTAGTGAGAGAGATAACAGCTGCTCCACTTTCTCGCCTGAGACCTTGTGACTCTTAGCGGGTCTCATGACACCAGGGAGGGGAAATGGCTACCTGAGCTCAATTTGGAAATTGTCACTTAGGGGTGTAATCACTTTTGTTGTTAAGATATTAATGGCTGTGTGTTGCGTGATTTTGAGGGGACAGCACATTTACACTGCTATACAAGCTATATATTCACTGCTTTGCCTTGTAGCCAAGTGTCATTTCTTCAATGTTGTCACATGAAAACATATACTAAAATATTTACAAAATGTGAGAGTGTGTACTCCCTTCTGTGATATTCTGTAACAATACATATAGCTAGAAGTGAGAGCTGGACTATAAAGAAGGCTGATCGCCGCAGAATCGATGCTTTTGAGCTGTGGTGCTGGAGGAGAGTCTTGAGAGTCCCCTGGACTGCAAGGAGATCAAACCTATCCATCCTGAAAGAAAACAACCCCGAATGTTCACTGGAAGGTCAGATTTTGAAGCTGATACTCCAGTACTTTGGCCACCTCATGAGGACAGAGGAGTCCTTGGAAAAGTCCCTGATGTTGGGAAAGATTGAAGGCAAAAGGAAAAGAGGACGGCAGAGAATGAGATGGTTGGACGGTGTCATCGATGCAACCAATATGGATTTGACCAAATTCCGGGAGGCAATGGAAGATAGGAAGGCCTGGCGAGCTCTGGTCCATGGGGTCACGAAGAGTTGGACACGACTGAACAACAGAAGTGGGAATGTATGTGTTTGCCTACCATTTCCATCTGGCCTGTGCCCGATTTAGGCTGCCAATCAAAACTGCCCCCAACCAGTTAATTTCAGTGGGCTTTGTTTCCAAAGAGAATGTGCCTACCCTGCTTCAGCTTGAGAAATGGAGGACAAAGCCACACATTATTACTATGGTAAGGAGGGGGCCTAGGCGGGGGAGAGAGCAAGGCAATATCCTGATACAGTATTCTTTGTCCAACAGCGTCTTGTGGAGGGAGTGCACTGTATGCTTTGTCTCAGGTCCTGTTGAGCACTTGGTTACCTGGCCACCTTCCTCCCTTCACAGGCCTTTTAGTTACTGCAAAGCTCCTCTGCAAGGGGACCTTCACCCGATGAGCCCCCCCCCTTTTGCCCCAATCCTCACCGACCTTGGATTTCAGCCCTAGGCACTGGGTACGGGGCTGGGGGGGGGGGGAGGGAATCTGAAGCCGGATTTCCGAAGCTGCGTCCCATCGAGGGGGAGGTTTCCCTGAATGATGGGACTACTGCCTCCTATATGACTTTTAGAATGATTATATCATGCATGATTGCATTGACTGATTCCATAAGAACATCTGTGCTCTCCATGTTAGTTTCCATCCCTCATAATTGAATTTCTTTTAACTGTTTATTTGTATTTGTATTTACTTGTCCTTTATTATTATTATTATTATTATTATTATTATTATTATTATTATTATTATTATTATTATTATTATTATTAATATTAATATCATCATCATCATCATCATCATCATCATCATCATCATGTTGGTTTTGATTGACTACTTTATTTACTATTTTAAGCTGTTTATGTGTTTTCTTGTATTTTGTTTATGTTTGTGAACTGCCCAGAGTAGCTTTCTGTTAGCTAGATGGTAGTGGTATAAAAATAAAATAAAATAAAATAAATGGAGGGAGGAAGCCACCATGGCACCGAAAAAACTGCCATGGTTTTCGTAGGCAAACTCGCCCCCCCCATCCCCCTCAAGAGAGAGGACAGGTCCAAGAGCTTCATTCCTCCCCCCCCTCCGTCTCTAGGACGGGCTGGGCACGACCTCAAGGCGAGGAGGTCCAGTGACGTAACGACGTGGCCCCGTGCTCCGCTAACGCAGCCCTTCCTGGGGAGGGGGCCGGGCTTGCCCACCCCGTACCAACACGGAATCCCCGCCGGGAGGTTCAATCCTGCGAGGCGAGGCGACGCCGAACGGAACCACCCACCTCGCTAGGGGGAGCGCGAGGGACCTTCACCGATCACCGACACAATACTGTGCACCTCACTTGTCCCAAGAAGGCCCAGCGCGGCCGCATTCAAGATGGCCGCCCGGCGTAGGAAACCGCGCCCGTACGGCCCCCTGGAAGCGACGCTCACGCGCGGAGCCACGAGGGGGGTCGTCCCTCAGGGAGTCGCCCTTTCGTGACGTCAGGGCCGCGGTATTTAAAGGGGAAGTGACTTTTTTCTGTTTCTTTCCTAGATCTCTCTCTCTCTCTGGTTTTTTTTTTTTTTGGGGGGGGGTCCTTCTTTCGCTCTGCTCCTCATTTCTTCTCCTTTTTTCCGCCTTTCCCCCCTCCCTTCCCTGCCCAGCCTCTCCTATGGCCTGGCTCGGGCGCTGGAGGGCGGCAGTCAGAGGAAGGGCCCGAGGGTTATGGCCGGTTCTGGGTCGGGCCGCTTCCTTTACGAGTTACCCGCTTTGGTCATGTGTGAATTCTGCGAAATCATGGACGCGCTGGGCCGGCCAGACTGGGAGCGCTTCGGTGAGTCCACGAGAGATATGTGTGCGTGGTTGTGGGTTGTTGTGTGAAGACGCTGGGACCCGTAAATACACACACACACACACACACACACACACACACACACACACACACACACACACACACACACACACACACACACACCTCTGGGGGGGACAGTTCACACACACACACACACACACACCTCTGGGGAGCAGTTCACACACACACATACACACACACCTCTGGGGGGACAGTTCACACACACACACACACACACACACACACACCTCTGGGGGGGGACAGTTCACACACACACACACACACACCTCTGGGGGGACAGTTCACACACACACACACACCTCTGGGGGGACAGTTCACACACACACATACACACATACACACCCCTCTGTGGGGGGGGACAGTTCCCCGTGTTTTTGGGCTTCCTCCTTTCCGTTGCTCTCCCCGTCCCGCCCCTCCGCCCATCGTCGCGGTCGCCTTTCAGGGGGATGTCACTTGGTTTAAAAGCCCAAATGGGGCCCGTGTGGCATTGAATGGAAGTGGTGCCGGGAATGTTAGGGAAGCGAGGAAAGATTATTTTCTGCCGGGATGAGGGGGGGGGGAGACTTGGAAGTCTTGAACTCTTGGCATGATGGGAGACTGAGGTGGGGATAAGGCTGGGAAAGGAAACTGGGAAAAGCAAGTAAAATGGTAGCTAATTGATACAGTGTTGTGTAGAGATGTGAAGGACCGAAAAAAATCCGGAAAAATTTGGGGAAAAAACAGTTTTTTTTCCTGAACCTTTTTGGTTTTTTTCCCGAAAAATTGGAAAAATTGAAAAAAAAAGAAAAATGGTTATGGAATGTTTTGTTTTAACATGATGAATAAAATATTTTAAGACAGGGTGTTCTAATATTATCCAAATCGTTTATAAAAATATGCATAGTATCAGATTATTCTAATTTCTGTGCATTGAGGACAAGCAAGTACTAGGTTACAAACAACTCTCCATTGCAAGAATAAGATGCATTTTTTCCTTTAGGGAGGTGCTGCTATTGTCACAAGAAAAAGAAAAAGGTTTCACTTTTGTTTTTGCATGTGGGTGGGTGTGTTTGGTTCTGTTCTGTCCTCTTCACTAGGCCTCAAAGAACTGGAAGAAAATACAGAGCAACAAAAATGATTCTAATTAAATTTCATGCCCATTCATTGAAATTTAGTCCTACTTCCTTTTATGCATTTCCCCCTCTTCATCTGTGAAGATTCTCAGTCATCCAGGTGCGTTTATCTGGGAGTTGAGTCATGGCTACTGGACTTCTTTTTTTGAGAGATAGAAACGTTTCGCTGTTCATCCAAACAGATGTTTGGATGAACAGCGAAACGTTTCTATCTCTCAAAAAAAGAAGTCCAGTAGCCATGACTCAACTCCCAGATTCCCCCTCTTCAGTTCTTTTTATGAGGAGGTTTTTATTTTATTTTTATTTAATAACTGGGAAGAGGAAATATGAATTGTTAATTCTGGATTTTTAAACATTGTTTTGTAGAGTTTTTTGTTCCACATAAACTAGTAAACAGTTCAGGAGTTACTCCATTTGTTCCTTACAATCACATATAAATATTATTTTAAAAGTAAATTCTGTTTGTAATAATTGGATACACTATATTTTAATATCCTAGTTGTGATAATTTTTTGCCAACAAATTGTCCATAGTCATATTTTATGTTCCTAAAGTAACAGAATGACTTTCGAGCTGTAAAAGGGGGTGGGGAATGCTAATGTAGCATTTTTTCAATTTTTCCAAAAATTTCTGTTCCCCCCCCCAAAAAAATAACCACAGGAAAAAAACTGTTTTTTTTTTCTGAGCTTCAAAATTTCCAGAAATTTTACATCACTAGTTGTGCTTCTGTATAATAATAATAATAATAATAATAATAATAATAATAATAATAATAATAATAATAATAATAATAATAATAATAATAATAATAATAATAATAATACAGGTATATTCATTGTGTAAATTATGGAAGAGAGTAAAAGTTTAGTATTACTGAAATAGGGGTTTACCCAGTAAAATTGATAGGTAGGGGGGCCCCAAGGTAGTTTTCCCCATCACCTGCAAACTAACTTGACAGATTTATCTGTTACAGATGACTTTAAAAAAAAGGGGGGGGTAGGTGCCCAGAAACCTTTGGCCCTCTTGATTTTTGGACTTCAGTTCCAATTATCTTGGTTGAAGAACTCTCAGAACTAAGTAGAACACTTTTCTTGAAGTCATGGGAAATGGGTGAGGTGCTACCGTGTTTCCCTGAAAATAAGACAGTGTCTTATATTTAGTTTTTTCTCAAGAAGACACACTAGGGCTTATTTTCAGGGGATGTCTTACTTTTATTAAGTATAATATGCTTGAATGTCAGCCCTGCACACTACCATAGCCACACCCATCACTAGGTTTTATTATCAGGGTAGGGCTTATATTTAACAAATGCGTAGAAATCCTGCTAGGGCTTATTTTGGGGGGAGGTCTTATTTTCAGGAAAACAGGGTAGATCAGTGGTTCTCAACCTGTGGGTCCCCAGATGTTCTTGGACTGCAACTCCCAGAAATCCTGGCTAGCTCAGCTAGTGATGAAGACTTCTGGGAGTTGTAGTCCAGGAACATCTGGGAACCCTCAGGTTGGGAACCACTGTGCTAGATGATTGGAGGAGGGTTAATGCTGTCTCTATGTTGAAAAGGTGCCAAAAAAGAGGAGCTTGGGAAATACAGACCAGTCAGCCTGACATCAATCCCAGGAAAATCATGGAAGAGATGATTAGAAGTCACTATGCAACCACCTAGAAAGCAATCCAACATGGATTTGTCAAGAACAAATCCTACAAGACTAACCTGGTCTCAAGTGTGGACTGGATAAATCAAGCGTAAGGTAGATACACAATTGACTACAAAATTGTACTCAGAGAGTGAATATCAATGACTTCTTCTCTAAGTGGAAGGAGGTAACATGGGGCACCCCAAGGCTCAGTCCTGGGTCTGGCGCTCTTCAACATTTTTATTAGCAACTTAGACAAGTGAGTGAAGGGAATGCTTGTGAGATTCGTGCATGACACAAAATTGGGTGGAATAGCTAATACCCTGGAAGATGGAAACAAAATTCAAAATGATCTTGATAGGCCGGAGCAGTGGGCTGAAACTAACAGACTGAAATTTAATAGGGATAAGTGCCAAGTACTGCATCCAGGAAGAAGAAACCTAATGCACAGTTACAAGATGGGGGGGGGGGCACCTGGCCCAGCAATGCTACAAGTGAGCAGGACCTTGGAATTCTGATAGATCATGAGCTGAATATGAGGCAACAGTGTGATGCGGCCACAAAAAAAGACACATGCTATTTTAGGCAGCATTAACAGAAGTATAATTTCCAAATCCCGTGAGGAGCTCATCCCCCCTCTATTCTGCACTGGTTAGGCCTCAACTTGAGGATTGTATCCAGTTCTTGATGCCACACTTCAAGAAAGATGTTGACAAGTTTGGAACAAGTTCAGAAGAGGGTGACAAGGATGATCAGGGGGTTGGAAACCAAGCCCTGTGAAGAAAGTCTGAAAGAATTAGCCATGAGAAAAGCCTAGAGAAAAGAAGACTTAAGGGGTAATATGCCACTTTTCAAATATTTGAAGGGCTGTCATTACAGAGGAGGGCCAGGATCTGTTCTCCCATCATCCCAGAGTACAGGACACTTAACAGTGGGGTCAAGTTAGAGCTTTCAGTTGAGTATCAGGAAAAACTTCCTAACTGTTAGAGCAGTACAGAAGTGGAGCAAATTGCCTCCAGAGGTGGTGAGCGCTCCAACACTGGAGGCATTCCAGATAAATTTGGACAACCACCTGACAGGTATCCTTTGATTTGTATTCCTTCACGGAGCAGGGGATTGGACTTGATGGCTTTGTAGCCCCCTTCCAACTTCACTTTTCTGTGATTCTGTCCCTTACTACTACTGTCCGTACATGATAGGAACTGGTGGGTGTTGGGGACTTTAAAAATACTTCAAATTTCAAAGATTCCCCACTCATGTCAGATATCCCCAGTCCAACATGTAACACACACACACACACACACACACACACACACACACACACACACACACACACACACACACACACACACACACACACACACACACACACACACACACACACACACACACACACACACACACTTTAGATGACAGATCCCATGAAACTTATTTCCCCAGTCAATTCACACAAGGCTCACCTAACTGGCTAGTCCTTGCCAATGTGGACAAAAGACGCTAAGTGTCTTCGGAAGGGTGCCCAGGAAGTGAAGAAGAGAGTCTGAGGCAGGTTGAGCATTCCATTCCGTCTGTGGCCACAGCCTCAGAAGCAGGTCGGTCAAGGAAGCTGGAGGGGAGTGATGTGGTGTTTTGTTAAAACGTCCCAAGTGGACATCGAGTCACAAGGCTTGAATGAGTAAGTGGCAAAAACCCTCGACTGTCCAGGATGTTAGCAACCAAAGACCGAGGAAGAAGGTCCAAACCATGCAAGCTGATATATGAGCACCGGTGGTTAATGAAGCAGAGGCCTTGTGGTAATTTTTTGGGTGCTGTAGTCCAGGCCTGCCCAACAGGTAGACCGCGGACTACTGGTAGCCCGCGAAGGGTTCAAAAGTAGCCCACTGGCCATCAATAAAAAGTGAGGGGATAAGTTCTCCACCCCTCCCTCCCCCATCCCAAGGACCACCAGGTTCTGGGTCTGCCAGCCCACTGTCTGAGCCGAGCGGGGCAGTTCAAGGGCCATGGCGCATTGAAATCTGTTCCCTTCAGAACAGATTAATTGGTTTTCAATGCATTCCTATGGGAAACCACTGTTCTACTTACAAAAGTTTTTACTTATGAGCATGTACTTGGAACAGATAAAATTCGTAAGTAGAAGTTTTAGTGTAGTAGCCCTCAGGCACTTTGGTTCGGAAAAAGTAGACCTTGGCCTGTTCAAAGTTGAACAGCCCTGCTCTAGTCTATCCCCTGGGTATCAGTGGGGCTTGCTTAGGAGCCTAGTACAGCAGTGGGTTTTGTTTGTTTGTTTCTTTAGCATCAGCTCCCAAAATCCCCTAACCAGCCATCAAGCTGGGAGCTGTAGTCTAACAACAAATTCTACTACTGCTTTTCCAGTCTCTGCCCTGAGGACCAGACTGTGGCCAGAACATGCGGTGGTCCCACTTACTTCATGGGGCACATGAGCCTTTGGTGGTATTTCTATCATTTGGTGGTATTTCTATCATTAGAAATACGGAGGGATGGATTTGTGAGGAGCATGATAACCGGATGGTCACTTGCCTGCCGGGTGCAAAGGTTGCAGACATCACCAGAAATATAGATAGCTTGTTAGAGAGAACTGGGAAGGAGCCAGTGATCATGGTACACGTCGGTACCAACGATGTCGGGAAGGCCAAGCGGTCAGTCTTGGAAGCCAAATTCAGGTTGCTAGGTAGAAGATTGAAGTCCCGGGCTTCCAAGGTAGCATTTTCAGAAGTGCTACCTGTTCCTCGTGCAGGTCCCGCCAGGCAGGCAGAACTCAGAAGCCTCAATGCGTGGATGAGGCGATGGTGTCGAGAGGAGGGCTTTAGATTTGTCAGGAACTGGAGAACATTTTGGGACAAGCCAAACCTGTTCAGGAGGGATGGGTTGCACTTGAATCATGATGGGACCAGATTGCTGGCACTCAACCTCAAAAAGGCAGCAGAGCAGCTTTTAAACTGATAACTGGGGGGAAAGCCGACAGGAGCTGTGTGGCATCCGGTTCGGAACACCTCATCCTCGGGGAATGAGGTTGGAGAGGGTAGAGAATCACATAGAGATGACATAGCAAGTATTAACACTGGCAGAATAGCGGAATGTGACAGTTCGTCTACTGAAAATAAAAGCTGTGGGGGGAGAAGAACAAGGCAGCAGCTGTTGCGGGACCCACTGTACAAGTGCTTCTACGCCAATGCTCGAAGCCTCCGAGCAAAGATGGGAGAACTTGAACATCTGGCAGCTAGGGATAACATTGATATAATAGCCATAACAGAAACCTGGTGGAATGTGGAGAACCAGTGGGACACAGCAATCCCAGGGTATAAACTCTATAGAAGGGATAGAGAGGGGCGGGTTGGAGGAGGAGTGGCCATCTATGTCAAAGAAGGCATAAAATCCAGCAGAATGGAGATTGACAGAGGGTCTGACTCCGCCATAGAATCACTGTGGGTTAAACTACCAGGTCCAAAGAGTGATGTGATAGTTGGAGTATTCTATCGTCCACCAGATCAAAAACTTGAGGGGGACCTTGAAATGAGGAGAGAAATCATGGAGGTGGCTAAGAGGGATAGGATAGTAATCATGGGGGACTTTAATTATCCCCACATTGACTGGGCCAATGCGAGCTCTGGGCAAGAAAGAGAAACTGGGTTTCTCGACTTGCTGAATGACTGTGCCTTAGAGCAACTTGTCATGGAGCCCACCCGAGAACAGGCAACTCTAGATCTAATATTGTGTGATACTCAGGACCTCGTCAGGGATGTGAATGTCACTGAGCCTCTGGGGAACAGTGACCATGCTGCAATTACCTTTGCCATGCATGTCGGAGGAAGAGTGTCAACCAAATCAGACATAAAAACCCTTGATTTTCGAAGGGCAAACTTCCCTCAAATGAGGAAACTAGTTAGAGAGAAACTGAAGGGGAGGGTTAGAAGAATCCAATCTCTTCAGTGTGCATGGAGCCTCTTTAAAACAACAATAATAGAGGCCCAGCACAAGTGCATACCACAAAGAAAGAAGAGCTCATTTAAGTCCAAGAGGACACCGGCATGGTTAACGAGTGGAGTTAGAGAGGCTCTAAAGCGCAAGGAGAGGTCCTTCTGTAAATGGAAATCCTCCCCAAATGAGGAAAATAAAAAGGAACACAAACTCTGGCAAAAGAAATGTAAAAAGATGATAAGGGAGGCAAAGAAAGACTTTGAGGAACGCATGGCTAGCAATATAAAGGGTAATAATAAAAGCTTCTTTAAATATGTTAGAAGTAGAAAACCTGCCAGAGAACCAATTGGGCCTCTGGATGGTGAGGGAGGAAAAGGGGAGGTTAAAGAGGACTTGGACATTGCAGAGAAATTGAACGAGTTCTTTGCGTCTGTCTTCACGACAGAGGACCTTGAGCGGATTCTGCTGCCTGAGCCGCCCCTCTTGACTAAAGAATTAAATCAAATACAGGTTAAAAGAGAGGAGGTTTTAGGACTAATTGATAAATTGAGGATTAACAAGTCACCGGGCCCAGATGGCATCCACCCAAGGGTTATTAGGGAACTGAGAAATGAAATTGCAGATCTCTTAACGGTTATATGCAACTTGTCTCTTAAAACGGCCACAGTGCCGGAGGACTGGAGGATAGCAGATGTCACACAATTTTTAAAAAAGGAAGGCGGGGGGACCCAGGAAACTACAGGCCGGTTAGCCTTACATCTGTCCCAGGGAAGATGGTGGAAGGCCTCATCCAAGAAAAAATCTTAAAACACATAAAAGAACAAACCTTGCTGAGAGAAAATCAGCATGGCTTCTGTAAGGGTAAATCTTGTCTTACAAACCTTTTAGAATTTTTTGAAAAGGTCAACAGGCACGTGGATTTGGGTGAACCGGTGGATATAGTCTATCTGGATTTTCAAAAGGCTTTTGACACAGTCCCTCACCATAGGCTGCTGTGAAAATTGCATAGTCAGGGGATAAGAGGGCAGGTCCTCTTATGGATTGAGAACTGGTTGAGATCCAGGAAACAAAGAGTAGGTGTCAATGGGAAATTTTCACAATGGAGAGAAGTGAAAAGCGGTGTGCCCCAGGGCTCGGTCCTGGGACCGGTGCTTTTCAATCTGTTCATAAATGACCTGGAGACAGGGATAAACAGTGAGGTGGCCAAGTTTGCAGATGACACAAAACTTTTCCATGTGGGTAAAAACCAGAGAAGATTGTGAAGAGCTCCAGAAGGATCTCTCCAAACTGGGGGAGTGGGCTGAGAAATGGCAAATGCGTTTTAATGTAACCAAATGTAAAGTAATGCATATTGGGGCAAAAAATCCAAACTTCATCTATCAACTCATGGGCTCTGAGTTATCCGTGACGGATCAGGAAAGAGATCTTGGTGTGTTGGTGGACAGCTCCATGAAGGTGTCTCCCCAATGTGTGGCAGCAGTGAAGAAGGCCAATTCCATGCTAGGGATTATCAAAAAGGGGATTGAAAATAAAACAGCCAACATTATAATGCCGTTATATAAAACAATAGTAAGGCCCCACCTGGAGTATTGTGTACAATTCTGGTCACCGCATCTCAAGAAAGACATAGTGGAACTGGAAAAGGTACAGAAGAGAGCGACTAAAATGATTACTGGGCTGGGGCACCTCCCTTATGAAGAAAGGCTAAAACAATTGGGCCTCTTTAGTCTGGAAAAAAGGCGCTTGAGGGGGGATATGATTGAGACATACAAAATAATGCAGGGTATGAGTAAAGTGGATAGAGGGAAGCTCTTCTCCCTCTCTCAAAATACCAGAACTAGGGGACATACACTCAAATTGAGTGCTGGGAGAGTAAGAACTGACAAAAGAAAATATTTTTTCACCCAGCGTGTTGTAAGTCTATGGAACTCCCTGCCACAGGATGTGGTGATGGCATCTGGCCTGGATGCCTTCAAAAGGGGATTGGACAGATTCCTAGAGGAAAAGTCCATCACGGGTTACAAACCATGATGGAGATGTGTAATCTCTAGGCTTTAAACCAGGGTACTTCAAGGGCCAGATGCAGGGGAGTGGTATCAGGAGACAGATATCTAGTCTCATGCGCTCCCAAACGCATCTGGTGGGGCCGCTGTGAGATACAGGAAGCTGGACTAGATGGGCCTTTGGCCTGATCCAGCATGGCTCTTCTTATGTTCTTATGTTCTTATGACATCTGGCTTGGCATTTTGCATTAAAAAGCCAGGTGTAGCTGCGACAAGGAACCAGTTTGTGTCTTTTTTTAAACCCGTGTGGTTGCCAGCAGGACTGTTGCAGCCCAGTGGAAATTGGGTGGAGTGCCAGTGGGGACTGTCCTTCCCATTTCTGCTACTTTCTCGGCGTCAGCTGCATTTGTGCAAAGCTGGCAGGCTAGCTACACAGACAGGAGAGTTCAACAGCAGCCTTGTGTCGAAGTCCTGGCTTGGACCAGCGGTGCCTCCCTGCAGTGTCTGCTGTGGCCCAGACATACCCTCAGCACTGAGGTTTCCCTCAAGTGAGCAGCCGGTGTTTCCAGCCAGGGTTCTCTCTGCCCTTCCCAGTAAATGGCTTGGAGGGTGTGGACTTTGCATGTCAGCAGCCTGACTCAGAAGCCAACATGGCTTTTTTCCCCCCTGAAATGTATTTTTGTTTATTTATTTGATTTATATATCATGTCATCTAGCCCTTGGGCTACTCTGGGTGGTTCACAACAAACTAAAATTATAAATTATAAAACCCAACAACAATAAATATGTACACAAGTACTTGTAACTGAACATTATCACGAAATATAATCAAACCTAATAATAAACGTAAACATAAATCACAAGCAAAAAATGAAAACATAAAGAAAATGTCAATGATAAGTAATGAATATAACAGGTAAATAGTTATTTTCCTACAGGAAACGTTATTTGACTATAGGGGGGAAAGTCTCAAATAAGTTTGCCAACCTTTGCTGCAATAATTTAACTGGAAAAAAATAGCAGCTGCTTTATTGATTTATCAATAACTGTTGTGGGATTATTTTTCACCACTTCCTTTTCTGGAACCTTCATACCGAAGCCTACTGACAGCTGTCAAAACAAAGGGCAGAAAGACTTGGACCCTCCCGCTGGGAATCGATGTCAAAAGAGGCATTCACTTTGTGCCACTGTTTGCAATTAACAGATTTATTTTGCTATGACTGTTCCTGGATGACAACATTTAGTCTCTGTGGAAAAAAGTGACATGGATTCCACACCTAGGAATTCTCGGAATCCACCTGAGAATAAAATTATTTATTTTCTCGTGGTATCAGGGTAATTGCTAGACAGGGATATAGTAGCACCAGATATAAACACCAGCTATGTTTATAAGTTTATAAAACTTCAGGAAGTTAGAAACACAGACATGCTGTTTGCATTCAAACAGTATAAGATAGTTCCTACCCACAGGCATTCAATCTGAAGATACTATACAAAAATCAAAATAGAAAGAAAGAGGTGGTCCTTCTTTGTTTGAAATAGAATTTGTGCCATTCATTTGTGGTATGTTACTAAAAGTCAATCTGCGTTTGTTGTAGGCCCCTTCCAACTTCACTATAGAGGTCCATGTCCACAACATGGTTTATGTACCTGTCTGTGGAATCTGCCCTGCTTGGGCATAACAGCTGGATTTTTTATGTTTTCTGTGTTTTTATGTGTTTTTAATGTGACAATAATAAAATGCAATTAGTAGCCCTCTATGCACTTGATTAGCTGCCCCATGACTTGAAAGGGTTTGAAAAATAAGAAACAACATTGAAAACAAATTAAATGAAGATATAAATAGAAAGAAAAACCTGCACTCTCCTTTGAAAATGTTCCTGCCTGGTGCAGGGGAAACCTGCCTTCCTCTCTCCTCCCTCTGCTTTGGAAACTTGCCTGAGATAGAACGTTCCAGAGACAATCACCTACAATCTAGCAGGCGGGAAAGAGGACCAGTGGCTCACTTGCAATCATGTGACCTGCTCCAGTACTTGTATATCAAGAGATTGCTTGTTGATCAAGGCAAAATGTATAAGAAATGTTTGCTTGTCTTGCAAAACACTCTTGAACCAAGTTAGTCTTAAACCAAGGTATTACTGTGTAGAACAGAGAAGTTAGGAGAATGCAAGATGGAGATGAGGGATGGGCAGTTGTAGCCTCTCCAGGTCTTTGTTTTGTTTCATTCTGTGCTGTTTGAATACACCATTTATGCCCATCGTAGCTGTTCATGGGGAATTATGGAAGATGCATTCCAAGAGTCTTTGGAAGGTTCTAGTTGCTCATTTCTGGTACAGATTGATGTTAATTACATTTGTGGGAAATGGGATGGAATATAATTTTAATATAGCATGTGACTTCTCATATAGGGAACAGTCAAGGTCATTCTATGCCCTAGAGAGTTGGAGTTTTGGATCCAGACTGCCAGTCCATTAACCCTGATCAGCCTCTCTTGCTCCCACATCAGCTTCTAGGATTGTCCGAGATCTGGTGGAGCTGCGCCTTTATGAGAAAAAGGAGTCTCGGACACGTGAACTTATGTGGTCCTGGATGAATCGCAACGCTCGTGTCGGTGACTTGCTTCAGCTCCTGGATGAGTTGCAACTTTACCGAGCACGTGATGTCATCGCTTCTTGTGAGTCCATCATGCCTTACCCACACAGACAGATGCCCTTTCCTCTCCCTAAAGAAGAATGTAGGTTAATCCTGACATGGCAGACTCCCCTAACCAGATGACCTCCAAATAAGCTAGACCAGGCATGCCCAAACTTCGGCCCTCCAGATGTTTTGGACCACAACTCCCACAATCCTTTGTCATTGGCAATCCAAGCTTAGAATTCTGGGAGCTGTGGTCCAAAACATCTGGAGGGCTGAAGTTTGGACATGCTGATGCTAGACCTCATTGCCCAAGCCCAGTGGTCTCTTTGACTGTGGTGCTGGGAGTACTAGCCCAGCACATCTGAGGACACCAGGCTGGTAGAAGCTGTTTTGGGGGAATTAAAATCAACTTCCAAAGCAACACTTCTTCAATAGGTTTTCCATTCAGAAATAATTCCAACATAGGATGGCCTGCAACCTTCTCTGCCCATCCGTCCCAGCTCTATCCTGGGCCCTCAGTCTTGTGATTCTGGCCCTACTACAGCAATCCACTCTAGCATTTTTAAATCTCTCCCACATGCCTCATATGTGGGGTTCCCATTCATATGTGTCTGCATGCCTATCTCTATCCTCCCCCCCCCTTGGTGTAGGGCTTTTCCTCTCCCGCACACCTGCAGTGACCATTTTTGTTTCGGTTCTGACGGGACACATACAGACGGGAGGGGCCATTGCTCACAGGGATACAGCTTAGACAATTTTTTAAAAAGATTTTATAGCTGGTTTCATATATTTACCCTCAACTGGAGATCGTGTGCCCTGCTGGCTCTGCTAACCTCCTCATCCCATTGTCATTCCCCTTCCATTTGCAACAGCTGTCTGAGGCAGCGATGAGCAACTTTGGCCAGTCAGGTTTTGGTGCGGATGGGAGCCACCGCAGCAGCATTTTACTACGGCTGAATGTCCATTTGAATAAGTGCGGCATGCTTATTGTAACGTGTTTACTTGGTCTGGCACTGAAGTTCAGTCGCTTGTTTGTTTGTTTGTTTATATACATACTTATTAACCGCCCAATTTTCCCATGGGAACTCAGGGCGGTGTACGACACATTGCAAAAAAGAAAACAACAACTGTCCAAACCTACAAACCCCAGACGTACCCCAACAAAATACAAATAATAAAGAACATAATAATAAAATAAAAATAAAAATAATACCATAAAGGTACAAAAATAGTAAAGATAAACATAGCACATCAAACAGCCAAAACATAGTCAAAATCTGGCAAGAGAAGACTGGTGCTAGCAGTAGTCCAGACAAACAAATCACAATGTACTCAGAGGTCCCCAAAGCATTCCCTGAAGAGCCAGGTCTTTAATGCCCTTCTAAAGGCCGACAACGATTCCGCCATCCTAATCTCCAGCGGTAGTTTGTTCCAATATGCCGGGGCAGCTACCAAGAAGGCCCGGTTCCGGGTCGAGACCCTACGGGCCTCTCTGGGAGTAGCCACCTGGAGCAAGAGGGATAATGAAGCTCTGGTGGTCGGGACGAAGTTGGTCTCTGGGAGATCCACTCGGCCAGATAGACAGGTCCCAACGCCATAGTTACAAAAAAACACATATTTCATTGGCACCATTTGGTGGTGAGAATGCAGACTCCTCCTTGGGGTCACACCCACGGGATGTGTCATCCCATCTCACGTTTAAGGTCTGGTAGAAACAATGGTACGGCTAGGGCGACGTAGTGAGCAATTTCATTCTGTCATGGCAGCCCTTGGGTTTGTAGCCTCACCTGACCGAACCTGCTGCCATCAACAGCCACTAGGTTTAATAACAAACAACTTCACTAAGAATAATGGGTGTGTCACTCCAGCTGTAATGAGGGTGAAGCAACAGAGGCATTGCCGCAAGGCACCAAAATCTAGAGATGGATCTACCAGTGAATGTTGTCAAAATTAAAAAGGAATACCTACTGTCCCTATTTACTTCTCTACATTTTAAAGAAAGAAGCATAGACCTTTTTTTAATGAGGGGCACTATGTTCTTCTCTCCTCCCCCCCCAGAGGTGGGGGTTGTGCCCCCCTTTCAGGGTGGACTGGGTGAAAGACAGTGCCAGGTGGCCCAGGTGCCAAAAACTGTTAGTTATGGCTTTCTGTTCATGACCATGTGCTAGGGAGATGTACTGTTGAAACCTAAATGGTTTCCGGAATCAAACTGGTGAAAAGATAGAGAAGCAGGTCTAGTAACACAGAGATGAGGAATACAATAAGTGAGTTGAATATCTCCCTTATTAAGCAAGTCCTGCAAAAAATAAATATGTGGCCCAAATCCAGCTTGCTGGTTCCAAGCAGATCAGTCCCAAAATACATCAGTCCCTGGTTACACAAAGGAAATGTCCTCTGGTTCTTTTAATACTTTCCATACTTTTTTGATACTTGTTCATCATCATATGAAACAAGCAATCCTTTAGCTGAGGGATAACTAGAGAACATTGCCCTCAGGTGACCGGGGACTCAGTTGCAGAATGATAAGCCATCAGGTAGGTGAATCCTGTTGGTTTGGTGGATCTAGTCTCATTGGAACGAGCGGCTGGATCTAAGCCACATAATTTGATACATAAACCCCTGTGGCTGAATTATAGCGGTTCAGAAACTCGGTCCTTAGATACGGTGTGATTGCAAATTCTAGACGCCCTGACCATTGGCAATGCCAGCAAGGGCTCGTACCAGTTGTAGCTGAACAACTCTTGGTTGCCTTAATTTAAAAATAACACACACACACACACAGGAGGGAGAGAAGATAGGTTTTTTGTGCATTCCTGGATTCAGGAGGGCAAAAGAGTTCACAGACCTCTGCTCACAGGGAGTGGAGCCCTTTCTGATACCTTAGTATTTTTGTCTGTGTCTTAAATATTGCTAACACTTAAGAACTGTCTAAATATGTTCTGGGAACATTTGGCCTTTGAGATATTTTGGACTTCAGTGGCCACAAGCCTCAGCCAGTTTGGCCTCTGGCTTTAGATTATGGGAATTGTAACATAGAACATCTGGAGAGCCAACAATGCTCCTATCCTTGCTCTAAACCAGTGATTCCCAACCTTGGATAACCTGGGTCTTCTTGGATTGCAACTCTCAAAAACCCTGGGCAGTGCATCTGGTGGCACCTAGGTCACCCAATGTTGGGGGCCACAGCTGTAAACAATGTTTACTTTCTGAATAACTCCTTTAACTCTTTTGAGATGTGCCTCTATCTGTGTAATCCGCACAGCCAAAAAGATGAGTTGCATGCATGTTACGTATTGGATACTTGAATGCTCATAGTCCCTATTCTCTGAAATACAGATACTCCAAAGAGGTAGCGCACAGACTGTGTCCTTGGGTAGAATAGGATGAGTCCTCAATACACTGAATGAAGCTCTGTCCCACCTGTGAACCCCAAACCACAACTTCCTTGTTCAACTTGTTCTTTCTTAGCTTACCGTGTCAGCACACACTGGGCTGTTTTCCAGAGCATTTGGCTCGACAGATCTGGGTTGTTCTGACACTCTAGCCTGCCACAGGCCAACTTCTTCGGGCTGTGGCACCAAGCTGAAGGCAGCTAAGAATGAGCTGTTCAGCAGGCAAGAAAGGAAGTCAATGAACACTTAGATATCCAGTAGATCTTGAGCTTATGTGCAGTAGAAATATCGACATGGACGGAGCCATCGGTGACAGCTGACAAGATCTTATCAGCCTTGGATTCCTGCTCTTGTGGAGAGCAACCGTATGGGAAGGAAGAGGTGTCTCTAGCCCAGTACCGAAGAAGAAAACACAGGGAGTCAGACAGAAAGCACCCCAAACAGTGTGATCAAAGGGAGATAGCTTGAGTGCCTGCCATAGTTGGAGGCTAATGCCTGTTGGCTTCCTTTTTTTCCTGTTTTCTAGGGCATCCTCCGTCACATTCCCCGAAGCCCAGAGCAGTGCCTTGCCCGCATCGATCTGTTTCCCCTGAACCCTTGCCTGCCCCACTGGCCCCAGATCCTGGTGGCAGGGGTGACAGTAACAGAAGTAAGGTCAGCACAGTCAAGTGGATGCCTCCTAAAGGACCATCTCCACCTGTGTCAGGTAAGGTGGACGGCCTGCTAGTATATGCCACGGAAATGTGTGCTTGTGGGACAAAATTACAACCCAGCAGCCTTGCTTGATTTTACTGTATTTTATTTAACATATATATTCCCAGAAATTGTTTAACATTCTAAATTACTAAGCATGCTTGTGGTTGTGATTATTACCTGCTGTCAAGACTTGATTTGTAAAATGAGAGATGTCCAGTTTGTCCTGCCCTCAATAGTTCTGCTCAGCTCTGCCATAAATCAGTAAGACCTAAACAACAGAATGCTTGTTAAAATACATATAAAATCATACATGCTTGAATATTTTTAAGATAAGAGTTTAAGTCTTTAATAGGTAACCTAACCCAGTCCTGTTTTTCCAAGTTTTGTGTCTACAGGAAGAGAATTCCATCTTACTATGAGAGCTAATGAGAATCAGATGAGGATTCAGGAAACCTAGTTCAAACCCCTGTTTGCCCGTAGAAGCTCACTTCATTCTAAGTTACTCCTTAAACATCTCACATACTTTTAAAACCCCTGTTGTGTGCTATCAGGGCACTTCTGAATTGCAGCTGCCCTGTGAAATCAGAGAACATCAAAAGGCCCTGTCATCATTAAACCCTGTGTTCCCCCGCCCTTTTGCAGTTCATATACTGCGGTCCCGGTATATTGCGGGACTGCAGTATATGAAAGGCAAGGCTCCCTGGGCTAAGCTGGATGGGCTTGTTTCAGGCCTTCTGTACTTACCCCAGGCCTGGTGCTGCCCCGAACGGGCCTCCAATGGCCTTCCGGGGCCTGTCGGAGCACCCAAAAATGCTTTCTGACAAACCAGAAGTGACTTCCAGATTGCTGAAAACCACTTCCGAGGCCTCCAGTGGCCTTCCCGGGCCTGTCGGAGTGACTTCTGGATCGCCGGAAAGCACTTCCAGGACCTCCGACAGGCCTGGGAAGGCCATTGGAGGCTCATTAAGGGCAGTGCCAGGCCTCAGGAAAGTGTAGGGGCCCCCAGACAGGCCCCTCAGTCCCAACCCAACCCAGCATCCGCATATTGTGGGTTTTCAGTTATCATGGGTCAGGTCAGGTCCCTAACCCCCACGACAGGCAGGGGTTACTGTACAAGTTTAAACTCGGGAGGCAGTTTAGTTATAGGCAACGTTGGAGAGAGTTTAAACTTGATTTGATATAGGACCCACTTGTTTGACTTTCTGGTAGTCCATGGTGCCTCCAGCCCCTTATTCTGAATGAATCAATCTTTTTTTTCTTGTTGCCTTTCTTCTTTGCCTACCTTCCTCATCTGTACATAATAACTGAAGTACTACTGCGTGGATGGTCTTGGTCTCCAGTCTTCTCTAGTTCCTTCACTGCCCCCCTCCCAAGTCTCGGGCTTCTTCTAATTTCTTGACTGCGTTAGGATTGATGAGTTAGCCAAGGTACATAAAATAATTAACAACCAGCTAGGAACAACAACTGTAAACATTAAATCAGCTGTGTTAGTCTGTGCAGTACTAGCTTATCAGGAAGGAGAAGGAGGAGGAGAAGACAAAAGCATAGTGGCACATTAAAGACTTTCAGCTTTCTTGGACAAATCAACTTCCTCCATGAAAGTTCACATTAAAATGCCTGCATGGAGCAGTGGGTTGGATTTGATGGCCTTGTAGCCCCCTTCCAACGTCACTCTTCTATGAGTCTCTGAAAATATAGTAGCTAGTCTTTAAGGTGCCACAAAGCTTCTTAGTTGTTTTGTTATTTTTCTTTTGTTTTTGCCTGGTGTTTAAACATTACAGTTATATAGTTTTTCTGCAATGATTATTTTGTCTTGCTATTGATTCATCCTGCTTCTCTACTTTTTTATTTGTTTTCCTCTCAAGTTGTTTCAAATTATTGTTGCTTTCTGCCAATAAAAGGGTGTCATCTCCTTATCTTAAGTTATTGGTGCGTCCTCCAACCAGTTTTCACTCCATCTTCATCTGAGTCTAGTAAAGCTTTCTGACAATATGATGTATTGTGTACAGGTTGGACAGGAAGATAAAATGCATCCTTGTCTGACATTTGTGCCTATGGGAAACCATTCTGTTTCTCAATACATTTTGTCCTAAGAAGAACTTGTTTTCATTAGTATAGGTTGGACACAAGGACAATCAAGTACAGAAAGACACCCATTTCTTTTAGTACAATCAATGACTTTTCACAAATTCAAAGGTCTTGCTGGAGTCTACAAAGCCTAGACTGATCATCTGAAATTATTTGGTACGCTCCAATATTGTTGTATATTTCCCATATGATCTCTAGTGCCCTTTTTTGAAACCCAGCTTCAGCATAAATATTTCTCACTCCATAGAGAATAGATGTTTTGTTGCAAGAGCTTGAGTTTTGCTTTGCTTGTGTGAGAAATCATTACCATGATCCTATAGTTTCTGTACTCTTTGACATCTCCTTTCTTAGAGATTGGAACATATATTGAATATTTCCAGTCTATTGGCCGTTTTGTTTCCTCTATTTGTTGGCGTATTCTAGTTAGAATTTTGAGAGATTCACTCTCTGTGGCTTAAAATAGCTTTATCAGTATCTTGTCTACTCCTAAAGATTTATTTCTTCCAGGTGCTTTGAGAGGAGGTTTCACTTTGCTTTCCAAAACTGCAGGTTCTTCATCATAGGATTCTTCAAAGGAATCTGTCATCTTTGCACTTCTTCTGTGTAATATAGCTTTAATTATATTGTTTCCACCTGCACTTTATTTTATCTTGGTTAGATAATATAGCCTCTGTTAATCTATCAGTACATTAATCTGGATTTAAATTTATCTTTGATATCTTGGATTTTATGAAAGAGATATCATTTTTTCTCTTGTTGTTCTGTTTCTTTGCACTGATTATTTTATCAGTTCTCCATCGTGGCCTTCGTGAAGCCACACAGATGGGTTTCCCAGGTGCCCTTGCGCCAGAGGTCGGAACTTCCCTAGCAATAGGAAAGTTCATTAGTCTCCGCCCCCGCACATGTGCGTGGGTGTTCCCGCCTAAACGCCTCAGTTCCTCTTAACCGCCACGGTTAGAGGTTCTTCTCTGTTGGTCTCCGTGCATTTTCTCTCAAGAATTTTTCTTCTCATTTGGCTTTGACTTCGGACTGGTTTTTGGCTCATGTCTTTTGCTCCTCCCTTCAAACATTGTTCCATCTGCCGGACCAAGATCCCTCATACAGACGGGCACGACCGTTGTCTTTTTTGTCTCGGTGAAAATCATCGTACCGAGACTTGCCCGATTTGTAGAGGTTTCAGTTCTCAAGCCCTTAAAAATCGACGAAACCGCTTGGCAAGTTATCTTCTTGAACGCTCCCTTCGTCTGCAACCCATGGAGCAGAAAACAGTCGAGGTATCCCGTAAGTCAGAGGCTTCGGGGCAGGTAGAAAAACCTAAGAAGATTCCGGTTCTCCAAGGCGTGGCGTCCTCGAAACCTAAAACGTCCGCCAGCCCGTCCCGTACTACGCATTCGAAGTCCTCTTCGAAACATTTGAAGACTTCGAAACCGCTCTTAGCGCCTCCGAAGCTGTCCATCACCTCGGGTTCGATCTCTACAACGGCTCTCACTTCTTCTTTGGCTTCGCCTTCAGTTACCGTCAAAACCGAATACTCTGGTTCAGCGACTGGTTCGGCAACTCCATCTGTCCCTTCTGCTCCTCGGTCGAAGTATCAACAATTGCTACCTCCCAATATCACCTTGATGGGCTCCAGTCCGACAATGGATTCCGGGACCTGTCGGTCCTCTGCAGAAGGGACCGGTCAGTCCCCATTGCGCTCTCCATCCCTGGCTTCTAAAGCAGCCTTGTCCCCGGTTCCTGTCCGGGAGACCGAATTTGAAGAGCGTGCCTCTTCACTGCTTCCGACGTTCCCTTCGGGTTCGTCTTCGAAGCCAGAGAAACACCGAAGTCGCAAGCATGTCCAGCTGCAGTCAACTATTCCAGCTACGTCGGTCGGTTTTGACTCTTCTACCGCCGCCTCCCAGACCGAATCCGTAGTCGCAGCTGTAGTCCAGGCTTTCACACCCCCTAAACCGACCAAGGAGACATCGGATTCGATGGAGCCGCCTAAGAAGAAAAGGCGAAATGAACGCCATGTACAACCTCCTTCTCTGGCTGTTCCTCCAATTCCCGCCTTTTCCCTCCATTTCGATGGCAAACAATTGTCCATCCACACCTCGTACCATGTCGAATCCGACCAGCTGGCCCTGGTTCCATCTTCTTCTGGGTCTAATAGGAAGGAGGATGAAGCTTCAGAAGTCGAATCCGTGGCATCGGAAATCTCGGATTTGACATCTTTACAGATGGTCACCTCTCCAGATTCTGAGGTTGACGAAAAGTCTCCTCCGTCCTCCTCGAACTCAATGAGGAATTACGCCAATTTCCTCATACAGATGTCAAAGACTATCAACTTGCCTATCCACCAACCTCAACCCAAGAGAGTCTGCCACATCTTTGGCAGAATTGCTAATGATGAGACGGCTCCTGTCCACCTCACCATGATTCCATCTTTCCTCACCATGGTGGAGGACTCCTTCCAGGCCATGTCAACCACCGCAGTCCCACGCAAACTTGAAGCACTCTATAGAGTGCATGATGATAAGGCATCTTATTTGAACAAGCATCTGCCTCCAAACTCTGTCATTATGGCATCTTCTCAGGTGCAATCACGTACCAAGCAGACCCCTATCCCCCCGTCCAAAGAAGAACGGAAGTTGGACACAGTTGGCCGGCACCTTTACTCTTATGCCATCCTCCAGCACAAGATTGCCAACTATCCAGGTGCCATGGGGGCCCATCAGCGCGACCTTTTGACTCACCTTCATCCCTTTCTGGAGCTGATTCCGGAAGACAAGCGTGCTGAAGCGTCGGCCTTGTACGAGGAGTCCCTGGCCCTGGCAGCCCAGCAGATGCGAGCATCCAAACACTCTTTTGATGCTGCCTCCAGAGTGCTCAACTCCTCCATCACCCTTCACCGACACGCATGGTTGCGCACTGCTGGGCTCTCCGATGACCATAAGGCTCAGATCGAATTCCTGCCCTTTGATGGCTCCGGCTTGTTCAATACTGCAATGGATGATCTTATGGAGGACAGGCACAAGAAGCAAGACACTGCCAAGAAATTAAATGTAATTCCTTCTAGGCCGAAGCCTTCCTTTCGTTTTCAATCTAGAAGACGCTTCTGGCCTCCTTCAACCCAGTCGTCCTCCAAACACCAGCAGCGCAGCCGTCCTACCATGTTTTCTGCCTTATCCAGCTTCGCCTCTAAGTCAAAGAAATCCAAATCAGCTACCATCTCTTCCAAGCCCAGGGATAGAAGATCTCGAGACGACTATTGACTACCACACTATTCGTCTCAACCCATTTATTTCAGCCTGGCAAAGCATCACCTCGGACCAGTGGGTCCTTTCTGTTATTGAAAGAGGTTACCTGTTAGAGTTAAGTTGCCTTCCCCTGTTGGGAAATTGAGTTCACGCCTCTCCATCACCATGTCTTCTGGAAGAGATTGCTTCCTTGCTTCAGAAACAAGCCATTGAAATAGTTCCAAGGCTCATTGCTCATCACGGCCTCTTCTCCCGCTATTTCACGGTCCCAAAGAAGGATGGAGGTCTGCGTCCTATTCTGGACTTGCGCTTTCTGAACAAGTTCCTGGTATACAAAAAATTCCGAATGGTCACCTTGGAAAAAGTCATACCACTTCTTCGCAGAGGCGACTGGTTTGGAGTTGTGGATCTCAAAGATGCATACTTCCACATCTCCATCCACCCAGGTCATCGCCACCTGCTTCGTTTCGCCGTAGGGGAAGACATCTTTCAATATTCCGCCCTGCCATTTGGTTTGGCGACAGCACCAAGAGTCTTCACCAAGTGCATGGCACCAGTGGCATCATACCTCCGCACACTAGGGATCGTTGTCTTCCACTACCTCGACGACTGGCTGATCGTCGCAGACTCTCAGGACAAGGCCTGCCAAGACATCGCCACTGTCCTCAACACCTTAGAGTCACTGGGGCTGCAAGTCAACTACAAAAAGTCGCATCTCGAACCATCTCCAGTCGTAAACTTCATCGGTGCCATTCTGGACTCCACCAGGGCCATGGCTTTTCCACCGAGAAACAGGATAGCAGAGATCCTCCATCTACTGCAACTATTCCAAGTGCACCAGGTCATCCCAGCAGTCGAGGTCCAAAGACTGTTAGGGTTCATGGTGTCCATGACCTCCGTCCTGTTGCATGCGAGGCTTCGACTCAGACCTCTCCAGGCCTGGTTTCTCCGGCACTTTGACCCTCTTTGGGACCCTCCCAACAGACTCCTCCCCATTCCTCCGGACTTACCTCATCATCTTCACTGGTGGTCTTGCCGGTCCAACATCCTCTCTGGACGTCCCTTCAGGAAACTGTTTCCCACCATACAAGTCACTACAGATGCCAGCAACACGGGTTGGGGTGCTGTCTGCCTCTCACATTCCATCCACGACACCTGGACTCCACAGGAGCAACAGCTCCACACCAACGAGCTGGAACTGCTGGCGATCTTCACAGCGTTCCGGGCGTTCATCCGACACCTCTCCGGCAATGTAGTACTGGCGGTGACCGACAACACAACCGCCATGTACTACATCAACAAACAGGGTGGAACCCACTCACAGTGTCTTCTGCAGCTCACGATCCACTTCTAGGATTGGTGCATCTCCAACAGCATTCACCCCATTGCGATGCACTTACCTGGAGAGGAGAACTCCGACGCCAACAACCTCAGCCGACGACTTCAGGCGACTCACGAATGGGAACTGCATCCCAGGACTTTCAGCCTCCTTTGCAACAAGTGGGGCTCTCCTCGTGTGGACTTGTTCGCTTCCCAGTTCAACACCAAGTGCCAGGATTACTGCTCCAGGGCAGGGAAGGGGCTTAAGTCCTTAGGAGATACTCTCCTCCTCCCTTGGTCGAGGGACCTCCTTTATGCCTTCCCTCCTGTGCCTCTGATGCACAGAGTAGTCATAAAGACTCTTCAGGAAAGAGCCAACCTCATCTTGATAGCACCTTGGTGGCCTCGACAACCCTGGTTTGCGTCCCTTCTACAAATGTCCTCCGACTACCTACGCCTTCCCCACTCTCCGGACCTGCTCTTGCTGGACAAGGGCCAAGTACTGCACCCGGACCTGACTCGTCTCCAGCTCACAGCTTGGAGGATTCGACCTTGATCAAGTCTATCATTGATTCCTGTCGCAAGCCTTCCACTACAAGACAATACACCTATAAGTGGAAGAGGTTCTCTCTATTTGCAGCAGATAAGGGGTTTGACCAACTCAATCCTTCCCTTACCTGGGTATTGCAATATCTACTTCACTTGAAACATGCAGGACTTACCTCTGCTTCTCTTCAAGTTCACCTGTCAGCGATTGTGGCTCACCAGCCGCTGTTTTCAGAGGCAGCTGCTTTCGTTAAACACCCGAGAATGAAGCGGTTTCTCAAGGGACTCAAGAACACTTTCCCTGACAGGAAACCGATTCCACCTCAGTGGTCCCTGACCTTGGTCCTTCGGGCTTTGCAACGCCCTCCCTTTGAACCTATGGCATCTATGGACCTAAGGCTCCTCACCCTGAAAACTGCGTTTTTGGTGGCCATTACTTCGGCTAGCAGGTCCAGTGAGCTCTGCGCTCTTAGGTGTGACCCTCCATATTTGCGTTTCCACCATGATAGAGTGGTGGCTTACCCAGATGTCACTTTCCTTCCGAAAGTGGTTTCCTCTTTCCATGTATCTCAGCCAATTGTTTTGCTGGCTTTCTTTCCCAATCCTACCACCAGGGTTGAACGGGACATGCATATACTTGATGTTAGACGGGCCCTAGCTTTCTATGTCTCTAGGACCAAACCTATTAGAAAATCAAATAAACTGTTTGTGTGACATGATCCTGCAGTACTGGGTACTCCTGTCTCTTCCCAACGTTTTGCCCGCTGGGTTGTACAGACTATTAAGCTCTCTTACGAACTAGCCAAGGTACCCTTACCCTTGGGCATTCGAGCTCACTCCACGAGAGCTTTGGCCTCCTCAGCGGCTTTTCTAAAGGGTGTACCCCTGGACAACATCTGCCAGGCGGCCACCTGGTCGACACCTGATACCTTCGTGTCCCACTACAGGGTGGATGCCCGCGCGAGGTCGGCCACTTCCTTCGGGAGGGCAGTGCTTTCCTTTGTGACGGCGTGACTACCCTCCTGCCAGTGAGTACTGCTTGCAATCACCCATCTGTGTGGCTTCACGAAGGCCACGATGGAGAAGAACCAGTTACTTACCTGTAAAGGTGGTTCTTCGAGTGGACCTTCGTGAAGCCACACAGCACCCGCCCGCCTCCTCTCGGACCGTCACGCCC
Organism: Phrynocephalus guinanensis; assembly: GCA_037367245.1. Taxonomy (NCBI): domain Eukaryota; kingdom Metazoa; phylum Chordata; class Lepidosauria; order Squamata; family Agamidae; genus Phrynocephalus; species Phrynocephalus guinanensis. The sequence goes on from CM074734.1 coordinate 158,063,331, forward strand.
TAACTGGTACATCCATTACCTATCATTCTGGCGGTCAAGAGGAACTGAGGCGTTTAGGCGGGAACACCCATGCTCATGCGCAGGGTGTGGGGCGGAGACTAACAAACTTTCCTATTGCTAGGGAAGTTCTGTCCTCTGGCGCAGGGGCGCCTGGGAAACCCATCTGTGTGGCTTCACGAAGGTCCACTCGAAGAACCACCTTTACAGGTAAGTAACTGGTTCTTTTCTTCATCTTGACTTGATTGTTGCTTTTAAAAAATTGCATTTAGGCTCCTGACCTTATTTTTATCACATCTTGCTTTCCTTTCCCACCTCACCTTAATAATTTTAAGACCTCTTGTTTTTGATTCTTGGCTGACCTTATCAATTTTAAGGACATAAGGGTGCTTACATCATAAAACAGTATTTAAATCCTAAAAACAAGAGATATACAGATATTTAAAACAATTAAATAAGTATTATGCTAAAATAGTACTCAGATCAATATTAAAACATATTTAAAATAGAGCATAATAATCCATTAAAAGCCCTCTCAGACTCCATCATTAAGGAAAAGCATGCCTGAAGAGAAACATCTTTGCCTGCCTACAGAAGGACAGCAGGGATGGGGCCAGTCTGGCCTCCTGTGGGAGGGAGTTCCAGTGTATGGGAGCAGCTGCCTAGAAGACCCTCTCCCATATCCTCATCAAATGCACCTGTGAAGGTGGTAGGACTGAGAGAAAAGATTCCCTTGAGTATCTTAATGCTTTACTTTGCAGGCTCATATGGGGAGAAGCAATCTTTTAGATAGCTTGGACCCAAGCAGTGTAGGGCTTTTTATATTTAAAACCAGCATATTGAATGGTGCCCGGAAAGGGATTGGGAACCATTGGAACAGGGGAGTTATATGTTCCCTATAGCCAGCCCCAGACAGCAATCTGGCTGCAGCATGTTGGACCCTTTGAAGTTTCCAAACACTTTCCAAAAGCAGCTCCACGTGGAGTGTGTTATAGTAATCCAGCTGACATGTAACTCGAGCATCTGTCACTGTGGACAAAATATAATGGACGAAATCCAGTTGTGTAACTTTGCACTTGTGTGGCTTGGATCGTAACTTGGAAACATTCAAATTAAAAGTGATGAAGAGCTTCCTGTCCCCTTCCATTTAGGTCTTGGCCCCCTCTAGGGAAAACCTTTGGGTGCCTTGGGATGTGGGGGTGGGGTGGGGAACCTTTAACAGTAAAATAAATTGCCACTCCATTGCTGGCAATGTGGCTTACAGATTTTTGAGGTTTTACAACACTGAAATGTTCTAGGCCGGCCCTGTTGAGATAGCAGATCGTGAACAATCTTCTCTGCAAGCCTTACATTCACTTTGTGCAAAATTAATATGGTTTAGTCATTTCTGGCTTGTTGCCTTGCATTCGTGTCAGCCTGGAACTCATACTCCTCCAGTCAAGGCTTATAAGGGTTACGGTCTTACACCGTGACAGGGTGCCAGGTTGAACAAGGTTGGCATGGCAGGTAGGCAAAGAGGTGCATAGTGACAGGAGGCCCATTTCTGTGGCTTCATTGTAAGCTATTCAGGACCTATTCTGACACATTTACTCCATTGAACAACTTGGTATGAAGAATTCTGCAGGTGCAAAGTAAACTCATATTTGTTGCCAGGACACCAAGAGCAGCTGGGCTCTGGGACTCATACAGAGCTGTGTAGGTTTGTCTCTCCCTTTCTCTTTTTACTGCTAGTGAAGGATTTTGTTTGTTTGTTTGTTTGATTGATTGATTTTACCTGCCTTTCTCCTTAAAAAGGACCCAAGGTGGCTTACATCTTTAAAAGACAATATTTAAAGCTAAATACAATAAAAAGGCAGCTTACGTTATTAAAAGGCAATAAAAGCTACAAAAATGTTCAGTATATAAATATTGTGCGAAATGGTAAACATAAGTAATTCGAAAAACTCAGTCAACACAGTAATTTCAAAGAGGGAAAGCTTGCCTTAAGAGAAAGGTGTTTTCCTGTTTGTGGAAGGACAATGAAGATGGGACAAGTCTGGCTTCCTGTGGGAGGGAGTTCCAAAGTCTGGGAGCAGCAACATAGAAACCCTCCTGTGTCCCCATCAGGCACATCTTTGAGGGTAGGTGGAAATGTAAGAAGGTCGTCTTCTGGTGGTCATAACACCTGAGGCGGTTCAAAAAGCTCTACTGGGCGAGTGGTGAAGCTGATGGACAACCTATGGGTGCTCATTTCATATGTCTACACCATCTGAGTTCAGAGAAAAAGAAGAAAGTGCCTTTGGGGGACTACAGCTCCCATAATTCTATAGTCAGCATGCTTTGTGAGGGTACTGAAGTCCAAAAAAAAGGGAAAAAAGGAACGGAGTTCTCCAAATTGTCATAGGAAATTTCATCAAGCACAATTCTAAGTCTTAGCAGCCTCGAAGGGATGAAATCTATCACCTTTTTTTAAAAAGGGGGGGAGGCAGGGTATTCTCGGGCTGTTATACTCAGCACCTCTCAGGTCTTCCATTGGGATTCTTCTTGGGCCTTTCTGGTTCTCTTTGGTCCAGAATAGGCAGCCCCAATATTAGAATAATCTCTGGGGATGATGTCACTCACAACCCATGGTTCACATCAGCAAGGATAGCACAAGGTGAAGGTGTGTGTGGGTGTGTGTGGGTGTTTTGCTTTTGCTTTATTTGGCATCTATAGAATTATGTCCAGTGGGATATCTGAGGCCCCGTGTCAAGGCAGCACTGCTCTGAGGTTCCTCAGGATCTCCTGTAGCTTTTCAAAGCCATTTGTGTGCTCGCTTTTCATTCCCTTGATTATATAAGCTTGCAGTGGTTAGGAAAGAGAAGGGCTCATTTTGACACAAATGGCTATTCCTGTTTCTCTCCCCTGCAAACAGAGGCCTCTTGTCCTCCACCGTCTCTGCCCGACTCTTCTCTCAGACACCCCCTCAGCAGCACCAGCCGGGGCCATCAACCGTCGACTTCTGCCCTTACGAATGAACAGGTACGGACCTAATCCTGCTAGCTGAGAAAACAGTAGGTCTTCCCACACACAGAGAGTTGAGATAGGACACTGCAGGTGCTGCTGTTGTGGCAAGAGAAGCATTGTCTGGGCTACCGATTCGTGACAATTATTTCCAGGTTTCCAATTTAGCCCTCCTCGGAATTTTGCTTTTTTCCCTTTTTTCAAAACAATGTTTGTCACCCTCCTGGTTTGCATAGCTACATGTTGTCAACATTTGCAGTGTGGGTAATACTTATTAGAGATTCAGGGGTTGTTCTTTTATAAGGGGCCACATACAACCTTTGTTTTCCTTCCCGGAGTCATGTCCTCTGACTCTCAACTTCTCATATAGACAATCCCTTCTGCTGTTTTTTAGGTGGCACTTCTTCCTTTTCCTCATGATTAGCTGGCGTTGCTGATGCCTTGGCTGCCAGCCCACTTATGCCAGGACCTCCTCCTTCCTCTTCTTTCTTTCTCTCACCCATCCTCGTCACTTCCCTGTCGTTGCTGAAATTTCAGTGCTCTGAACTTGGGTGTTCCCAGTCTGCCCTATCTGTTGTTCTGCTGTTCCTTCCTGGGTGGATTGTAATCTCTTTCCACTTGATCTTTCCCCAGCCCAGTCTTTTCCTTGCACTAGTTCAGGCATGCCCAAACTTTGGCCCTCCAGGTGTTTCGGACTGCAACTCCCACAGTCCTTTGCCATTGCCGATCTAGGCTTAGAATTCTGGGAGTTGTGGTCCACAGCATCAGGAGGGCTGACGTTTAGAAATGCCTGCACTAGTTCCTCCACCAATCCCCTTTTCTTCATAGCTCCCATTGCTGCTTCTCCCTGCGAAGCTAGGGATTTCTTCATTCCTTATTCCTCCCTTCTTTTGATGTCCCAAACATCCCCCTCCATATCTGATTTAATTAACTTTCCTAAGTATGCTGTCTTCCTGTTGGCATGGCGGCTAAGAGCATGAACTCCCAAGAAGGCCCCTGGATAAAAGCTGACTTTTGTCTCAAAGTTATGAGGTGACCTGGAAGTTGAGTCATGGCAACTGGTGACCTTAAAGAAGCCATTCATCTCAGCATCACTCCCCATCATCATCATCATCACCACCACCACCCACCACCACCACCAATGCTCCCTCCATATATATTTTTCTCTCTACTCCATGGGAGCTTTGTCCATCTGGAACGAAACAGGCATTGGCCTCAGCAGGTCACAAACACACTGGGAACATTGCTCCCCACCCATCTCAACCTATGATATGAGAATAACAATCACCGACCTTATAAGGATGTTGAAACAGTTACTTAGAGAATGAACACAATAAATTTTACTGTGTGAGGAAACTTGATGTCTCAAAAGGTTTAGTCTCTCACCTGAAACCATGAAAGCGCTGGTTTATTCTATGTATTTCATATATAATTTTGGTGTTCCTGTTTCTTACACAAAAAACACATCACCACCACAATTTTTCAGTGTTGCTGCTTCTAACATTTCCTCCTTGTTCCTCACCTCTCTTGCCATGCTTCTCCTATGGACTTCTCCTTAAATTGTAAGCATCTCCAACATTTTTGTTCCGTACTCCTCAATCCCTTTTGTTTGTCTAGACCAGTGGTTCTCAACCTGTGGGTCCCCAGATGTTCCAGGACTGCAACTCCCAGAAGCCTCCATCACTCGCTGTGTTGGAAGGGATTTCTGGGAGTTGCAGTCCAGGAACATCTGGGGACCCACAGGTTGAGAACCACTGGTCTAGAATAAGGGTGGGCAATTTGTGATCTGCTGGGAGTTGTTGGGCTGTGGCCACCCTCATTCCTTGCCATTTGCATTGGGCATTGTCACTGTCACCTGATGGGAATTGCACTCCCAAGAGTTTCTAGAGAGCTATATGGTTTCAGACCAGTAATTCCTCCGAAGCCACTCTCTGCCCATGGAATTGACTTCCGCTAAATATTAGGCAGGCCTGTCTCAAAGAGTTCTTTGGGAGTTTGAGCAGGAAACAGTTAGTGGCTGAAAACAAAAGCGTGGAAAGTTAAAGGGCCCTTGGCATGGGGTTAGCGGAGGCTTATCTTCTTGAGGAATGCGCGTTGGAGTCGGGGGTGGTTTCTTCCCTTTCACAATATTCCCCTTCTCCCTTCCAATCCCCAATCCAGGCCCTTAGCTCACTCTCCCTGACGTGTCCCTTTGAGTGGCGATTAGAGGAACTGCGCCAGGCTACAGATGACTTCTCAGAGCGCCTCAAGATCGGCGAAGGAGGCTTTGGCTGTGTCTACCAGGCTCGGCTGCGCAACACCGTCTATGCGGTCAAGCGGCTGAAGGAGGTACTTCTGGCAGATCTGGGCCTGGGAGTGGAGTTCCAGGTGGCGAGCCTCGCCATGGTGTCCCCTTGTCATTCTCCCCTCACAAACGACTCCATCCCACCAAAAGCTGATTATCTTGATGACAGCCCATATACTTTACACATAAGAGATGCCAGGTTCTGTTCCTGATATCTCTAAACACAGGACAGCTGAGTGACAGCACTGGTCCAGTCCTGGAATGCTATGCCCCGTGGAGGTGAAAGGTATTCAGGCTAGTCACAAAACCTTGGAGTTGTTATTATTTCTGACTGTATCACCAGAATCTCCCTGCCAGCAGAACCACTGGTGAAGCTGGTTGGCATTTCTGGGAGTCATCCACAAACATTTCCATACTCTGAGAATGGGACCTGCAGTACAGCTGGATTCCCCATTGCTACCCCTGTGTCCTTTGTGGCTGGTTGCAAAATTGGGGGGCTGGAGGGCTGATTTGATCCCCTCCTTTTATTCCACTTTTAGAATGCACTGCTATTCCTTGCCCTCCCTGTCCTGATGAGACGGTGTTGAGGGCAGTTGCTCGCAGTGGTGACTTACAAACTTTCTTTCTTTCTTTCTTTCTTTCTATCTATCTATCTGACTAACAGGAAGCAGAACTGGATTGGACGGTAGTAAAGAACAGCTTTGTCACAGAGGTGGAAAAACTTTCCCGGTGAGATTCTACAGTCTAATAAGTGGGAAAAGATTAGGTTCTCAAAACCTGGGATCGCACATGGAGGGTTTTTTGTAGAATTGCTGGCGTGGGGGAGCAGAAGGGGCCAAGCCGTGGCTGCCATCTCTTAACAGTGTCCTTCCTGTTCCCAGGTTCCGCCATCCCAATATCATAGAGTTTGCTGGTTATTGTGCTGAACAAGGCAATTTCTGCCTGGTCTACGTCTTCCTCCCCAAGGGCTCCTTGGAGGATCATTTGCATAGACAGGTACCCAGATCAACTCCTCACTCTTCTTTATTTTTATTTATTTATTTATGCCTTTGCTACTTCTAGTGGCAAGAGGGAGAAATGTGTGTGTTTGTGTGTGTGTGTGAGAGAGATAATCTCTCTGTTTGTATTTGACTGTCTGTGCCTGTATATACAGTATACAGTAGTGTGTTCTTGAGAAAGAGGATACCGTACCGCCATTGTTCTCTGACCTGTCTGTGTGTGTGTTTCATGGCTAGGGTGGTCCTGGCCTGGCCTGGGCCCAACGACTCCATGTGGCAGTGGGTGTGGCCAGGGCCATACAGTTCCTGCACAGTGACTCTCCCAGTCTCATCCATGGAGATGTGAAGAGGTGAGAGAAAGGAGGGGAACTCCTCCCTCAAGGTAGGATGCAACCATCATAAGAGTCACAATTTTTAATATACAGTAGAAGGTGCTGCTTCCTCTCAGAAGAGGGGGCTCTCTGCTCCCATTCCCATTCTCTGTGTAATTCAAATCAGTCTCTGCCCGGGTTTTCCCCCAAAGGCATGGCTTGTCCAACACTGCTGATCTTGCCCCTTGGATATGTTTGTGAAGATTCTTAGTCACCCAGGTGAAGTCAACCAGAGTTTAAGTCATGGGCAGCGGGACTTCTTTGCTTGCTAGGTTGAAACGTTTCACTTCTCGTCCAAGTAGCTTCTTCAATCTGAGGAAGGTTGGTAGGAGACCTCCAATTTATACTCCACGTTGGTTTCACTTCACCCTATGTGGTGTATAAATTGAGGGTATCCTACCAACCTTTCTCGGACTGAAGAAGCTACCTGTATGAGTAGCAAAACGTTTCGATCCAACAAGGAAAGAAGTCCAGTGTCCATTACCTGGGATGCTGGGACACAGGAAAAAATGTGGGACATGTTCTGTTTTGCATACTCAATTCATTATCCTTAGCAGTGAGGACGAGAAGGCCTGGCCAATGTCTGCTACACATTCATTACATTTCATGCTTCAGATCACTTGCATAACCTCCTTTTGTTGTGGAACTCAAGGTGCCGAATGTATGATTCCCAAGCAGTCACTCATCCTGGCACTGACCAGAACCAGATCTGAAATAACTGGAGCTGTGTTGTGTTCCCTGGGATGTGTTAAAATGAGAACCAGGGTTTTCTATAGTGCAGTAGACTTGGATGGCAGATGTTTGAAAGCTCTTTGGAATATGAAGTTATATAGGACAGGTGCCCTGGAACTGGGGTACGGGTGGCATTGAAGAAACAAAGTTGAATGCCTTGGATTAACTATGTTCTGAAAGTAAGATCTCAGATCACATAAGTCAGTATTTAGCCCAGTGAAAATAGTATCTCAAGAGGTAGCCAACCTAAGGACGTCCCCTTCTAGTGTTGCAGCTTTTGTTATTCAGAAGGAGTTGTTGCTGGTTGTCCATCAGACCTCTGTGGTCTTGGCTCCTTGTCCTCCTTGGTGGACACGATAACTATGTGATATTCCAGAGCATGCCAAACCCATGAGAAACCTCTTCTAAAACATCCTGAAGGGGACTATGTTCCAAATACGCAGATCACAATATAAGCACAGCCAAAGCTGTCCTGAGGCTATATTCTAGGAAAGGACAAAAATCTGATATTGGGTGCCAGTCAGCCTCCCACACATCTTGCCTTTGGTTTCTCAAACACCGCCTTTCTTCCTAGCCAGTATGGGATTTTAAAGACACCCTTGTGGGTATGTGAGCAACACCCAGTACAGTCTCCAAAGCCAGAGAAGTTGTCAAAATAAAGTTTCAGCAATACAAGCAGGGCTATACAAACATTCCCTCTTCTTCTCCTTGTAAATACTGGATGTAGCTTAACGCTCTCGCTGGAACTCTGGGCGGGTGGGTGGCGGAAGGAGATATGCATTTAAAATAAAAGAGATCCTGCAAAAGTAGACCTTTAGGTATGTTTGGTGAAGAATTCACAGTGGCAAGACGAAGGCAGCTTAAAGGGCTTTTCATTCCACACAGAAGACCTTGCCAAGGCTCGTCTTCCAGCAGAGAGCATGAGATGCCATGTATGGAGACTGAGCAGAAGCCCTGTCCTTTTTTTCCTGACCCTTACAGTTCCAACATTCTCTTGGATGGGGCACTCAACCCCCGGCTGTCTGACTTCGGGTTGGCACGGTTTAGCCGCCGACCAAAGCCGGGAACCATGAGCAGTTCGCTGGGCCGGACCCAAACGGTGCAAGGCACGCTGGCCTACCTTCCCCCTGAATATATCCGGACGGGAATGCTTTCTACCGCGATTGATGTTTTTAGCTTCGGTGTGGTAAGTGATTTGGCAACGGGAAAGATACAGCCACGATTATCGGCTGAAGGCATTATTCGTCGGATGGAAAGAAACTTATGAGAGTGTGCAGTCTCCACCCTCCCTGCTAATGACATGGGGAATCAAGCCTCTGCTTGAAAACTTCTAAGGATGGAAAGCCAACTCTCTTTTAGGGCAATCTCATTTTTGTTGTTGTTGTAGCAGAATATTTTATTATTTCTATTACAAATACAAGTTGTTTACATCAAAAGCAACAATAGCAACAACAACAACAATACAGTGCTCCCACCACCCTGGGGATCAATACAGCTTACTCAGTTTTCCCCTTTAAGGACCTGATGTTCTTTCCATTCTTTAATTGTCCCTATATCCCTTCCAAAAGTACATATAATCTTGGTTTGGCAGTCCCCCTTTCCCCAATACAGCACTTATATATTCATCCCCTGTCTCATTAAATCTATTAATCTTCTTGAATCTCTACATTATTTAGATGTTTAGAACATGTATAGCTCCCTAGATCACAAGGTCTCAGGGCATGCTCACACAGCTTTTACTGTTGGAAGATTATATCTGTAATATTTCCAAAACAGGTATTTTTGTCGGTGTCTTTCCTGTCCATCTTTTTAACAAGCAAGTTGACTTTACACCTCATTCATCTACTCTGCTCTCCAGTTCCTTGACACAACCATGTTTTATCCCGGCCTCCTGCTTCTTTGTGCCCTTTGCTGGACCTCTCTAGCCCTCCCAAAATGGAAAGAGAGAGAGAGAATATGATGAGTCAGAAAAAAAATTGGGGGATATGGACAGTTTCAAAAGATATTCAGTGCTGAGTCAGATTCAGAGGTTTGTTATCCTGAGGTAACACTTGTGCACTCTGACGGTAACAAGAGTGTGCCAGTTAACTAATTATTTGTTGCTTAACCAATCATGTGCAGAACCACAGAGGGAAGCCCCATGGGTATGTGGGACACCCTACAACATATAATTGCTGGACTTTCAATGGATAATGGTGGTGGCCCTTTTCCAGAAATTTGCAATGATCAAATCAGTGGGCTGGATTCACGTGGGCGGTAACATTAGCTGATCCTGATTTCTGGTTGTGATAATTGTTATTCTTATTTTAATCACCACTGATAAGACGTTTTAAAATCTGTACTATAATACATTATCGTTTGTTTACATGATATAAAGGTTAAGGAGTAGGAAAGGCCTTCAAGCTGTGCTCTGCTGAGGTGAATGAGTAAGAGAAGAATCATGTCAGCACCCCAGCTTTTATCTCTCAGTTCTGGAAAGGAAGGGGGTTTACTGGCTTATGTCGAAACAGGCAGGCCTGATATTGCTGGCCCTTCCTTCAGCTTTAGAAGATGATTCAGAATATGATCCATATTAAAAACTAGTTGCTGGCTGGGCTACCTGTAAATAAAACAAATATTTGGAGTGAGCCCAGGTGACTCTTATCTCAGGATTTCCTAGTACCTTGTTTGCACTCTCCATTTATCCTCCCATCGCATGCACATTTTGGGCTTTCGACATACCAAGCTCTCTAGTTCATCATCTGCTTCTCAGCTGATTTGTGTACACAAGGTAGGTGTCAAAATGCCTCCAAAACCAGCCACGCTATGAAGGAGTACAGGCAGCAAAATCAGAGAAGTTACTCTTTTTCCAGTTATAGTTCCCAGAATCCTCCAGAAGGGAAGGTGGAGCCAAGGCACCCCCTTGTTCAGTAGCGCTCTTCTATCCCCTTTCCTTTGCCCTCCCCTCTTGTTTATGCATTCCAGCTGACCTAATCAAAGCCCCTCTTCTTCTCACAGGTCCTGTTAGAGCTCTTGACGGGGAGACGGTCCATGGAGCTGGATTCACGTGGGCGTAGCAAGTATTTGGTGAGAAGCTGTCGTGTTATCCTCCCCCCCCTCCTATCCAGAAGCTTAATAAAACTGCAGTGCTCCACAGCTGATGCCCACCAGTCAGTCTTCAGACATCTTCATCCCTGCCAGCCCCCCACAGTACTAGGTTTCTGATGGATTTGTCCACTTCTCTGCCTTCAGAAGGATCTGTTAAATGAAGAGGAGGAGCAAGAAGCCCAGCCGCCATCGGCCACGGAGACTTCCAGCTGCTCCCAAGTGGCTCAGCTTGGCTCTGACCTCTACAAGAAGCACATGGACCCGCGGGCCGGGCCCTGTCCAGAACAGCTAGCCACGACCATAGGAAAGTTGGCTTGCCAGTGCCTCCACCAACGGGCCAAGCGTCGTCCCCCAATGGCCGAGGTAGGTGAACAAAGCCTGCATTTGGATATTTTGTTTAGGTCCTTGCTATGAAAGCTCAAGTCACACAGACATTGGACTCTGCTTAGATTCTGCTGCACAGAATCATATCACAACACTGGGCTTCAGTTTTATTATTGCTATAAAAGTAACAGAATGACCATGTAAATCTGTGCTGTGAGGATAACGTTCTATGGTCATATAAAGCCTATATGCCCAATTCACATATACCACTCACATTACTTGCACACATGCCATTTGCCTCTGCTTGTTGAGTAATTGGATGTGTGCAAAGTGTTTGTACATGCACACTTACACGTGTGTAACAAGTGATCAACATTTAAGCTGTCTGCTTTCTTCTGGATCTGTTCCACCCAAACTTCTTTGCAGCCGGCTGGACTGTCAGCCTTCCACAACAGGTTAGGAAACGCTCCGGTCAATTGGCAGAAACCAGCCTTCTTATTCTTACATCGCTGGCTGCAATTACCCCCCCCCCGCGCGCACGCACACACACACACACACACCCCACTGTTTTCTCAGGTTCCTTTGATTTGTAGGGCAAGTATGACTTTTCTGGAGTTCTTTAATCTGGTACTTTCTTATCAAGTCATCTTTTAAAAAAATGGGCTCAAGCTGACCTTTATTAATTGACAAAGCAATTATTACTCATGACTTGCATTGCTTGTGAGGAATTGGAACACTGACTGTAAATATCCACTTACTAGAATCCAGTTGGGCACAGTATTCAGACAGTATCGGGTGACAGTGTTAATTTGCTCCTTCACAATTATGCAACCCCTCCCTTTGAACTCTCAAAATTTAAACTCTTGTATGATTCAGAATTTTTGGAAGGCCCCTCTGTGCTGGGCTGTGGAGCTCCCAGGGAGTTGGCCACTATACAAACCTATCTACTAGGATGAGAAGTGCCTTGGTGGCAGCTGGTCTAGCAATTTGTGTGTGTGTGTGTGTGTGTGTGTGTGTGTGTGTGTGTGTGTGTGTGTGTGTGTGTGTGTGTGTGTGTGTGCGCGCGCGTCCGTGTGTGTGTGTGCATAGGATAAAGATCTTCAGGAAGATTTCAGAAGAAAATGTTTTTTTTTTCAAACTGGTCAGGTCAGCACATTTCCTGTTATATTATATATATGCCTCCCTTAGATTTCAAGGTACTGTACTGACTATGTCCTGGAATGTTAGTAAGAGGCTTAGATACTTATTTACCATTCCTTGCAGGTGTACCAAGAGCTGGAAAGGCTACAGCTATTACTTTATGGGGAGTCTTCTACATCTGTCCTATCTTCAAGACACTCACACGCTCCCCAAGAGGACTCCTACCCTTCCAGACCCCTGAACCAACCTGAGGAGAGCGATGAAAGCCTGGAAGCCAGCTCTAGGCTGAGAAGCTATAGAGGGGCGCCTGGAAGGAGCGTCTCTCTAGGCCAGCAAGGTAAGAGGCTGTGTATTTGCCTCCTTCAGTTGAGGGTCAGTCCTTTGGCCAAACCTCTGTTGGCAAAGGTGGGTCAAGTATTTAAAGCCAAGAACATGAGCAGCTTGTGGTCTTCTGGCTATTGTTTATTATGGTCTATGGTTCCCATTAGTTTTACTCAACACAGCCGGTGAGGAGGAATGATGTGAGTTGTAGTCTAATTATATATGGACACCACCTCCCTTTCTTCAATGCAATGTATTTATTAAGTACAGAAAGACCTTATCAGTCTTGCAGAAATGTTGTTAATATTAAGGTAGTTTTTTTAAAAATTAGTGGTTTCTTTGGTTGTTAACAATTGTCCTAACAGTTTAACATTTTGTCTGAAAAAATTAGTAGAAAATGCTTGGAAGATGACAAAAATTCATTTTTAGATTACAAGTCTAAAGAGTATGTACCAGTTTCAGTGCCACACCTGCCAGATGTCAGTGCTTGTGCTCCTTCTCTTTCCTGTGAGGGGTGAAAATTGAACGATGCCGTTCAGCAGCTAGGCCACCTACTGACATAAAGGCATTCTTGGTTTCACTGTTTGAATGGGACCGTATAGGACAGTGGTGGCGAACCTTCGGCCCTCCAGATCTTTTGGACCACAACTCCCACAGTCCTTTGTCAATGGCAATACAGGCTTGGAATTTTGGGAGTTGTGGTCCAAATCATCTGGAGTGCCGAAGGTTCGCCACCACTGGTTTAGGGCCTGTTTTACATGCCTGGCATGCCTCTCTCCTTCAGCCTGGGCGTAGGTTCTCCCTGAAACCCTGGAGAGCTGCAGATAATTAGCATAGGCCAATAAATTGCTATTAAGGAAACAGAGAGGATTCCTGAGAAGTGGAAGTGGGGAGGATTTAATGTACACATTTACACCAAATATCGTGATAAGGCTCATTGTGTGGAGAATCTCTGTCTCTCGTACACACAAACACACAGAGCAAAGTTAAGCTTCTTCCCAGTCAAGGGTCTTAAGCCCCTCTCCACCTTGTCACCACCACACCCCTAAATTAGTCATGTGTCCCACAAATAGTTCACTGTAGGCCCTGTACTTCTGACGTCCCTCCCCAAAACTTCCTCACCTCTAGTGCAAATATTTGGCCAATAGTCTGACTTGGCATTGGGCAGATTCCTGTCATGTATACATTGGTAACCTCGCAGTCCTGTGTGGTTTACTTTGATATATGTGATTCTTAGCCATCTCAGAAAAACTAGGGCTTGTTTGATAGCTGCCAGCCTTCTTCACTTTTCAGCATTTCTTTTCCTGTTTCTCGCTGGCTTGTTCTGTGGAATCCTCTTGTCTCACATTGCCTGGCATGCAATAAACCCCTAGCAAACACAAACATCTCCAGTTTGAATGTTAAAAATCTGCCCCTCGTTTACTTTCATTTATTAAAATATGGGGAACTTGGCTTTTCATTACTGCATTTTCAAGGGGCCCTTGACATTGCATTAAAAACACAGAAATGAAACTAATTAAATAACAATAGAGAAAAAATAGCAGGGGCATCTATCAGCCTTTGGGGGGGGGCAGTAAAACATGGGAGTTGTTGAAAGTGCAGGAAAATGATTTCTCACCCCCCAGAGGTGAGGGAGGGAAAGCCACTACCAAGAAGGGCCCTGTTCTTAGTGAGCACCCACTTTTGCTAGAAGGTGGGGGTGACACAGAGCTGGGCCTGCAATGACCATTTTATCATCTGGGCAGGTTCAGTGCCGCAGATGATGCTCAGTTCTTGGCTCTTTTCTCTCTGCAGAGGACTCTGCCCCTCAGATTGTCATCAATTCAGCACGGAGGCGCTTGATGAAACAGCTGGACCTCTACCACTATGGAGTGCTGAACAGCCTGGATTTACTTGCCTCTGGCCCTCTGGGAGAAGGTAGTCATCCCACTTTTCTCCTGCCACTTCAGCTGCTGTCGGAAGGTGGCGTTATTGTCAGACTGCCCAAAGGACCCTCCTTGAATTAGGCCGGGATGGGTAGCATCAGATGAACGAAGGACCATTTTTCAGATGTGTCAGTTGCCTGAGAGAGCTACATTTCCAAGGGGGTGGGGTTAAATTGCACATTCAATGTTTGTGTTTAAAGAAAAAAATATTCAGTATGTACTGTAAGGATTTCTGGTTACTGGAAAAAAATAGAGAAGTCCTTATGCCCTCTAGTGGTCTCTCTCTCTCTCTCTCTCTCTCTCTCTCTCTCTCTCTCTCTCTCTGTGTGTGTGTGTGTGTGTGTGTGTGTGTGTGTGTGTGTGTGTGTGTGTGTGTGTGTGTATATATATATGTGTGTGTGTGTGTGTGTGTGTGTGTGTGTGTGTGTTTTGGGAGAGGCAGAGGTTTCAAAATATGGCATTAACCCCCCCCCCCCCAAAAAAAATCCTGAATGATGGCACGTGCAATTATGGGATATTTTTAATGATTTTTTTTAAGTATGGCAGGTATTGTGCTAGTAAGCTGCACAAATTAATCCACAGCAGGGCTGCTTGATATGTCTCCCGCAAATTAAGTTCTAAGAAGGTAAACACATAGCCTAATTATCATGGTAATTGGTGATAAAGTGAGTTGTAATTAATGATTTTTTTTAAGTATGGCAGGTATTGTGCTAGTAAGCTGCACAAATTAATCCACAGCAGGGCTGCTTGATATGTCTCCCGCAAATTAAGTTCTAAGAAGGTAAACACATAGCCTAATTATCATGGTAATTGGTGATAAAGTGAGTTGTAATCCAACGTGTATGGAGGTCATTCCAGATTTGGGATAGCTCAGAGCTGTCCAACTTTGAACAGGCCAAGGTCTACTTTTTCTAGCCCAAAGTGCCCAAGAGCTACTACAGTAATACATCGTAAGACAAATGCCCCTTGAGACGAAAAACTTGTAAGACGAATACGTCTGTGAAGATTCTCAGTCATCCAGGTTCGTTTAACTGGGAGTTGAGTCATGGCTACTGGACTTCTTTTTTGAGAAAAAGAAGTCCAGTAGCCATGACTCAACTCCCAGTTGTAAGACCGTAACCCAGGCGATAGGAAAAAATCATAAGACGATTTTTTCCTTCCCATTTACATTCATCTTACAAGGTCCTATTCTCACCCATCATGGGCTGTTTGCAAGAGAACAGTTCAGGCTGGGTGAGGATCAATCAGGCCCTGCTTTGCTTACCAAATTGGTGCGCAAAACAGGGTCCCATTGATCTTCGCTATCCCCAGGCGGCTTAGAAGGGAAGCTGTGGTGGCGATCTGCTCACTGTGGTGGGCGAGCAATTTTAAAGGGCTCGCGCCCATGGCCGCTCATCACAGCAAGCCTCTCAAGCCTTTTGAAAATCACCCGCTGGCTGTTTGGGTCATGCATGCGTGGCTTGGGCAGATGGAAGGGGCGATCTATGCATGCATGTACACATCTCCCACCTGCCTAAGCCATGCGCATGCATGCACCCGATCTGGTCATGTTGGTGTGCCCCGAACTCCCGAACACCCCCCCCATTTTCTGCACTCCCTGGTGGGCCTTCCTCCCCCCCTCCCCCGTTTCAGTGGCAGCCTGGGATCGCTTACCTTCCCTACGAGTGGCCTGTTTGGCCTCCAGCTGCAGCACATTTGACGCCTCCTCGATCCATGCTGCCGTGATCTTTCAGTGGCTGCCACTGTGCCTGGCTTACAACTGACTCACAGGCCCCCAGGTCCCAAACGCAGCTGGCACCTCCTCTCCACCGCCAGGCTTGGCACAAGACCGTTGTGGGCTCCAGCTGATGCGCAGGCCTTCTCCCACTGGGGGGCTCGTGTGGGCAGGGCCTCCAGCTGGTGCATGGGCCCCCGTGTCCCAAATGCGGACAGCACTTCCTGATCCGCACTGCCACGATCGCCCACCGCCTGGGTGACGGCTTTGTTTGCCTAGTGCAGCCCTACGGGCTACTTTTGAACCCTTCGCAGGTTACTGGTAGCCCACGTTCGATGTGTTGTGCAGTCCTGGGATAGCTGATCTGACTTTTTTTTTGCTATTTCTTTTTGAATCTATCTTGTCTGATTATTTGTTGATTGACCCTTTAATACTCCTATCTGCCACAACCAAGGCCAAGTACAGGTCGCTGCATTTCCTAATACCTCTCCCTGCTTGTGGAGTTCCTTGCCTTTGTCTGACCTTCCGTTTTCCATTGTTCTGTAGCTCCCCTTCCCCAAATGTGGGAATAGTGTTGAAGAAATGCAGACGAGTTAACAAACACCAAAAATTTTCTAACTCTCTCTCTCTCTCTTCAAGAGGAAGGTGGATAGGTCAATAGGAGCAGCAGAGCAAAGCAGTAACTTTCGCTACACTTCATCCACATCTGTTAACTGATACCAACTAATATAGCTCCTCTGATTATGGAGGCATTGTACCTTTTTCATCACAATGGCTAACATTTTTTAACCCCTAACATTTTTAAGGCATCTTCACCACTAGGCTGCCTCACGTCTTGTGGGAGTGAATTCTGCATGTTATGTGAAGAAGTACGTTTTTGAGAACATTGGTCTGTCTCGCCTAGTATTACCTACTGGGCCAATGGCTCTCTAAAATCTCATGTAAAGATCTTGCTCCACCTTATTGCTAGCGATCTCTGGCCATGAAACCTCTTACCTGCAAAGGATGTGCTTTTGGGATTTTGTCTCAGGACGTGTAGTGCAAGCTAACACTGGAGAATTAAACCAAGAGCAGGCTGAGAAGGATGCTAATGTGCACAAGGGTGGAACATTGGTGGTAAAGTTTTCTCTTTTTGCCTTTCCAGAGGATGTTACGGAATCTCCTCGTGAACCTGAAGAAAGCGATGAATTTGAATGATGAATTTGATGGATATGGAAGGATTAAAGTTCTCATAGCGCTGACGGCACTTTGCAGATTATAGGGACCCACACTCTGTTGGGTGGCATGCAGGAATGTTCTTCACTAGCCACCTTTTGATAGACTACTGTCTTGGCCTCCACTCCAGTGATACTTGAACTGGTGGTACACATAATAAAATATTTTATATATTTGTAACTAATCTATGTCCTGATTTCCAAACTACTTGGCTATCGCCAGGTACAATGGTTCATTTTTACAAGATTCGGGATGCGCAAGTAGTTGTACAGCAGAGTGAATAGCTTTTTGTTCTATAGAAGCTGAGGGAAAACCAATTAAGAGGCCAGACCTTTCAAGTCTGCCAGCAGCCTGGAATTTCAATCTGTTGTCCACTGGCTATTTCAAAATGGACATGCAGATATCTCTACGGTATAGATTATTTATTTGTTTGTTTTAGAACTGGGGTCCAAAGTGTATAACTCGGCTACCCATGTGCACCCATTTCAACAGTTTTTCTTCCAATTGTGATGCAATCCATGGGGGTGGGGAGAGCTGATCACATGTATGGAAGAGTGCCCCACACAGTGTGGACAAAGATTAAGGGGCACGTTGCTGTGATACAAGGCAAATTAAATATATATATATATATTTAAAAAATGAAAATGGAAAACACATGAAGTTAACATTAAAACATAATTAAACTCAGAATTAAAATAATTGAGTTTTAAACACCTAACACTGCAACAACTTCTACTACTGTGCTACCAACTGCTACTGCTTAGTAGTAGTAGTAGTAGTAGTAGTAGTAGTAGTAGTAGTAGTAGTAGTAGTAGTAGTAGTAGTAGTAGTAGTAGTAGTAGTAGTAGTAGATTTTTATCAAAGTCTACCCTTAATAGTCTCAGTCATATGATGTCAAGCAGTTGCATATTGATGCCTGAATAGAAAGGTCTTTTTCCTGCCAAGAGAAGAACAATGACCAAAATAGAGATGATAGGAAAATGTTAATAAGGACATGGTGAATCTTCAGCCTGTGCCCTGAAGATGTGATCAAGCAGGCAGAGTGGCATATCAGTATCCTACAAGCAGGCCCTATACCTGTGGGGAAACACGAGGGAGAAGAAGAGAAGTACAATGAGAAAGAGCTGTCCTAGCTTTCCTCTTAAAAGAGTCTGACATTGTTTCATTGCTGTTTCATATCACAGAGGCCATCTTTGGTGCCCCATCACACATGCCTCAAAAGACAGCAGAACTGATAGAAGGGCAGCTCCTGCAGATCTCAGGCCATAATGGATCATGTTACTATAACTCGGTAGCTTATGGCAATTCACCGAGCAGACTTCATTTCATTTCATTTCATTTTGAATATTTTTACCCCACCTTTCTTCTTGGAAAAGAACCCAAGGTGGCTTACAATAATGAGGGACAATATACAGTCCAGAACGTTTATTCAAGTAAAGAACAGGGAATTAGAAGAGGCAGCTCAGGTAACATTAGAGCTACAAGAAGCACACAAGAAGCAAAGAAAAATCCATTATGACAGGTGAAATGCAACATGGAAAACACTGGTGTTCTCAGGAAACAGTCAATGCAATCATGAATGACAATCCATATAAGGTCACATAATGGGAAGTCCCTCATTCAGGGAAAGTTTGCCTGAAGAGGAAGGTCTAACGCCTGCTTCCGGATAGACAGCAGAGATGGGGCAGTCCTGGCCTCCAGCGGGAAGGAGTTCCAAAGTCTGGGCACAGCAGTTGAGAAGGCCCTTTCATGTGTTCTTCTGAGACGCTCCTGTGAAGGTGGCGAGATGGAGAGAAAGGCCTCTGGATTCAGAGTAACTGAAATTAAAATAAAACTAAACCCTTAAAGACCTGTCTTTTTCACGAGGCATTTGGCGACCGTTAATCTTTTTCTTTTTGTCCCGCCTTCTTGCCAGTGAATTTTTATTGTAGTTTTATTACAATGTTTATATTATGATTTTTCTTTCCATTTTTATTATTATTGCTTTTTTCTTGTATTATTGAGTTTGTTATTATTGTTATTGTTATTGTTGTAAACCGCCCAGAGTTCCTTCGGAAGATGGGTGGTATATAAATAAATAAACAAACAAACAAACTACTGAAGGTAACCAAGCGAGAACACATTACAACCCAGGCAGCCCATGGTGGGGAGAGCTCATGAGACAGATATTGCGGAACCTTGAGTAATCCAGTTGTTTTAGACTTCAGTTCCCAGAAATCCTAGCCACAATCAATATTGTTGAAGTTGCAGTCCAAAACACCTGGAAGGCAAAGAGTTACCCTGTCCCCACACTGTGTTACCTATGGTGTGGTAGTGAGATTAATTTATAACACCCAACTTCCAAACTATATACTGTCTCTTTGTGTCTTTTATTGGTGTCTGCTCCTCAGTTCCCTTTTATTGCAGAACACAAGAGGAGAAATGGTGAGAGTGGAAATCTCTTCCCCCGATGGAGAAGAGCTAAAACTCTTGACATTTAAGGTCATTTTTCAGAGACAACAGCCTCCTTTTTACTTCATGACAATCTTTCAAATCAGCTGTGAGCCATTCAGCAGCAATACTCGCCAACAGAATTGTATACTGGGTTTTTCTCTGGTGTGGATTTGTAAAAGCATCATTACATGCCTAGAGATCTCGGACGGAGGCAGGAAATAAACTACAAGTTATGTTGAAGAAACCAACACTCCTATGTCCTCTTTCATATTCAGAGGAGCCAAAACACTTCATTGTATGATCTGTTTATTCTTTTACACCTGACCATTTTACACCCTCTGTCCATTACGCTAATGGTTTGTTGTCCTCGAATGACAAGGCTATAAAGTCTGGTTTTTAAGGTTCTGGATTAGTTCACAGACACTTGAGCTGGTGTTTTGACAGTCGGGTAAAGAAAAGAAAGGCACAGTGGAACTGCAGTACATCACAAATCTTGGACCAAAAATGGCCAGTGAAGCATTGAAAGGGTGGCCACCACCTTGCCAGCTCCTGGTCCCACAGCTTGAGTGTTACAAAACCCAGGCAAGAAAGCAGCCCCAGTGCCATCACCCAGGCAGATGTGGCATTGCCCAGGTGCCTTTGTACCTTCTGTGCCCTCCAAACTACTAGGGAGATGTGTCCAGCCAATGCCAGCTCAAAACCCTGGCTGTGAAGCAAGGCCAGAGCATAGCTTGCCAAGGAAGTCACTTCTATCGCTAGAAAGGCACTGGTTTGCCAACCGTGCTCCAGGAAGTGACACCAGACGACCGTCCAAGCAAAAATTGGCAATGTCAACCACTGGTCCAAGACTGCAGCCCAGTGACGCTGTGTCCAGAGCCTAACCCACTGTACAGGTCCATACGCGAGTGCCATGAGGGCAAAGACCTCCTGGAGGTAGCGTGTCGGTCCCTGCTCGTCACCTGAAGGCAGCCAGTACCAGCCCAGAAGCATGTAGGCTATGTTGACTAAGCAGTTGGCAGGCATAGCCAAAAGAGCTGGCAACTCTGGCACAGTGGGCTCAGCGTAGTGTTCATAGCCCGTCTCTGCATGAACACTGTCCAGGACACCTGATGCTACAACTCCCACACACACCACCAGACCTCCAGCAACATGCAACAGGGCTTCTCTGCCTCCTGGTTTCATGGTCTTTCCCAAAGTTAGGCCTGGCTCCCTCTCCGACAAAGGACACACTGCCCCTTCCATTCTGATTGCTTTACTCCACTGGCTGGTGGCTAGCTTGCGTCTCTGTGTGTGTGTGTGCACTTCGAATTCCCTTCTTCCCGGCCGGGCCTTCACACGAGGTAAGAAGATGAAGTCGAAGGACACCTCCGGCACGACAGGTTTCCTTGTCCTGGTGTGGATTTTGACTCTCCACCCACTAATGACGGGAAGGGGAGGGAGTGGAGATGGGAAGCACTGGGGCTTGTGGTGCTTTTATTTTGCAAGCTGAACGCGCTGTCGGCCTTCCCCTTCGTCCACCCCACTTCCCCTCCCTTTCTCTGCCTGGCTTCAACGTCTGGGCAGGACAATGTTCAAGCGCAGGCTCACCCGGTTTCCTTGGCAGCTGCTCCTCCAGTCCTCCAGTGTTTGCGGTTATGAAACAGCTGCAGTGGCGAGATTGGCTGTCAGTGACATCACCACGCAGAGGAGGAGGAGGAGGAGGAGGAGGAGGAGGAGGAGGAGGAGGAGGAGGAGGAGGAGCTTGTTGCCTTCCCGAGATCTTGTGGTTTTGCTGGTTTTTTCTTTCTTTCTTTTTCTTTTTCTTTTCTTTTTGTAACCATGGGGATAGTAAGACTTCAGACCAGATAGACCCTTGGCTCAGGCCTGCAAGACATGTTGTACTTCAAAGTACAATGTATTTGTTGCAAAGGTATTGCTGTGGCCAACTTTAAAACACACACACACACACACACACACACACAAGTATGTAGTACACACAGGTTTCTGAGTAACCACCGAGTGGCATAATGTTATGTACTCTAGTAAAAGAGAAACCAGCAGCAAAGAGGGGAAAAAATTCAGAGAAAAGTAATTAAAGAAGGCTCCAAGAGTTATGTGGAGCTCCAGATCCTGGTGAGCTTAAATATCTTTCTCCTTCCTCACAGGCTGCCCTGCCTAAGTTTGATATGAGAGCTGGGGTGTTAGCACCATGTGGAAAGTTACACATAACTCATTCTTGTGCTCTACTGTGTTATTCAGACATCTTTATTTCCAAATTGCCTTTGGACTGGAAGGTTATAGTGGATGGTTTTATTTATGACCATTTACAGCCTACCCTTCCTTCAAAACGCTTAAGACCGCTTCTGGTTCATCCTTGCGACAAGCCTGCACGCAGTAGATGATCATGGAAAGAGGAAACAACTGAGGCAGGGCTCGGCAGGCCGTTGGACCTGGGTCAGATGCTACCATGCTACCAGTTGCACAACGGAAGTTTATGTTAAATTGGGTATTCTGAAATCTGTGCTTGCCCAAGAGGGAAAAAAATTGTGCCGGGGGGGGGGGGGGGGAGCAGCATTTGGGTGGATTCCCATGTCCTTAAAATGTTAAAAATAGATGTCTCCATTCAACATCCCACAGGGAGAACTCCCTTTGGTCTCTCCCCACCCCCTTGCCGTTCTCCTTTATTCAGCCCCCTCAGTGTGCGTCTGAGTACTATGAGGAAGCAGCGCCTGGCAGTGGGGAGAGCAAGACTAACTCTTCCCATTTCTGCCAGATTGTTCCATCTGGCAAAGTCTAGTACTAGATACTGCCCAAAACAAACAGAATCGTGCAAATATCCATGCCCCTTTAGAATAGCTTTCTTACAACCACCCATTCTATTCTCCAGCCCCTAAAGATGGCAAAAGTCTACCCAACAACAGATGAGTATTCACTACTTAGTTTTAGTCACCCTGGAACTCAGTTAGAAACAGTAATTCTCACATTAAAATGGTGCCCTTTATTAACCAACTGTGTGTGTGTGTGTGTGTGTTGTGTTGTTACAGTCGTGACCGACTCTTCGTGACCCCGTGTCCATGGAGTTTTCTTGGCAGGAATACGAGTGGCTTGCCAGTTTCTATTCCAGGCGCCTACAGCACCTGGTGTTCCCTGGTGGTCTCCCATCCAAATATTAACCAGGGCCGACCCTGCTTAGCTTCCAAAATCAGGCAAGATTGGATATGCTTAGGGCATCTAGGCAGCATTAACCAACTACTGTGTAACATTATCACAATTTCTGCTCTCAAATCATATTACTGTAAGCCACCTTGGGTCCTTTTCCAAGCAGAAAGGCAGGGTAATAATAATAATAATAATAATAATAATAATAATAATAATAATAATAATAATAATAATAATAATAATAATAATAATAATAATAATTTGGCTATGTGTTCACTGTTATGCCCATCTGCATTGTAACACACACATGGTAAGACCACTATCAAAGCACCTTCAATGCTAATTATAATTTGTGAGGAAACAGCATAATAGACTTTTAAGTACAAGGCAAAAACAGAAGCAGTTACCCTGCCCATTACAAATAACAGTAAGCTTCAGCTGTGTGCTACATCTTATGGTGACAGCATGGAACCTCTTCCATTCTTGCTAATTTACGTTAACAATATGAAACATGTTAAGAGGACAAAAGTGGATAGGTATGCAGTCATGCCAAAACATGTGGTCAGGGATGTACCATTTCCCAAAGACCAATTGTCTTCAGAGCCAGTATTTGCAGTTCAGTGCAAGGGTGAACAGCCAAGCTGATCTTAAATATGCAGTGGTACCTCGGTTTAATTAATTAATTTGTTCTCCTGGCTGTTTTTGTATTGCAAAAAAAAAAAAACTTAAACCGAAACACAGTTTCCCATAGAAATGCATTGAAAACCAATTAATCCATTCTGCAGGTCAGAAAAAAGGCAAGCCAGGACATTCCATTTAAGATTTTTTTAAACAGAAGCATCCCCATTTCCAATCATTTCTTTTCTTAAACCAAGTTATCCCTTAACCGAGGCATTCTTAAACTGAGGGACCACAGTATATTTAAGTAGAAACACATGTACACCATGAACAGGAAAACAACTATTTCCCTAGTCTCCATTTTAAAAGAGTTGCAGTGGTAAAGGAGTAGGCCTCTGTGATATTTGACACCTAAGGAGTCTGGCATAGCTCCTTTTCCGGACAACAGCTTCCAGAATCACTCAGCCATCGTGGCCAATTCAAATGGAAATGGGACCGCAAGAAACTGGATGTTGTTGTTTCTTCCCTTATCCTATATGTGCAGCTCCAAGCAACTCCTGAG
The DNA here is from genome assembly GCA_037367245.1 of Phrynocephalus guinanensis. NCBI lineage: Eukaryota > Metazoa > Chordata > Lepidosauria > Squamata > Agamidae > Phrynocephalus > Phrynocephalus guinanensis. Next base: position 158,087,172 of record CM074734.1, read on the forward strand.
TTCCTGATGAAACAACAGCATATAGTACATCCTTTCTGGTGAAACAGCAACAGGTTAACTACAGTAAGGAAGGATGTATGTCTGTGCGCATTGAGAGCATGTGGAAATACACAATCTCCAACCGTTTCTCTGCATCCTTTCCCATGCTTTGTTTGAGACATGCTGCTCTGCAATAGACCACAGGCATACTGTTGTGGTCTACAGAAACACAGCCAGGAAACTGTTTTCTTTTTAACCAAAACACCGTTTGGGCATGGTGACATGGTGTGTGCACCTGCTTTATTTCAGTTTGTTTACTGTTGTTAACAATGGTAAAACAGAAACTGTGGCACGAACACCATGATCAGCCAGAGATGCTGGTTAATTTGAGCTGGTTCCCCATCTCACACTCTAGTCTAACACTTAATTCCCAGCATTGTGTGACAGCATGACTGTGCAGCAGATTCCCCCAAATGTAGCTACACTCTGACACTGTGAAAAAGCCCTATTTCCACCCCTACAGTGCTATGAAATGCAGTGCCCCTTTTATCTTTTCTCATATAAGGGTCATGTTGTAATTATAGGCACCTATTTTTAAATGGCTAGAATGAACTAGTAACTTGCAACTTGAGAGGGCCCATCAAATCAGAGGGATTTACATCTTCTCCTTGGGAAAATTGGTTACGGTATAGAAATATAAAAATAAATTAAATAATAATAAATAAAGCTTGTGCCCAATAATTCTTTGTTGGTAAATGTGTCTCAAGATTCTCTCCTGACACTGGGGGAAGAGACTAACATCCTTAGGAAATAATAAATGCTAGAAACTGTGGTCTGTTTTAGTGTTGGTTTGTTTTTTACACTTTTATTTTTAAATAGCCTGGCTGAAAAGATACGCAATCTCAAGCATGGATCAGAAGAGTAAAGAGAAAAAAGGTCATTCCCCAAACAATGGCAAGACAGGTGTATATCATATTTTCTCCAGTCCTTCCTACAAGAAAGAACGCAGAAAGTTGTGCTAGGTGATTCGTGTTTGACACCACAGCTGCTGACCTGTGGAGTCCCCCAGGATTCTGTTGTGTCTCCTATGTTATTTAACATCTATATGAAACCACTGGGGGAGATTATGATACCCAGCTCTACCTCTCGTCAACTCTGGATTCTAAGGGAGCAACTATCTCCACTTTACATGAGTGTTTAGCTGCAATAATGAACTGGATGAGAATGAACAAAATTAAACTAAACCCAGACAAGACAGAGGTGCTTCTGATCAGTTGAAAGGGAGAACAAGGGATAGGGATGCAACCTGTACCAGATGGGGTCAACCTCCAATTGAAAAATCAGGTATGCAGCTTGGGGGTGCTCTTGAACCCATCCTTGAGCTTGGATGCCCAGGTCACGGCTGGGGCCAGGAGCACATTTGCACAATTAAGGCTAGTGCACAAGTTATATCCATTTCTTGAGAAACCTGCTCTGGCCAGAGTGATGCATGCCCTAGTGACCTCCCAGTTATACTGTAATGCTCTCGATGTGGGTCTACCGATGAAAGTCTCAGGAAACTTCAACGGGTACAAAATGCAGCAGCTAGACTGCTGACTGGGGCAGGGTAAAGAGATCACATTACACCCCTATTCAAACAGCTCCACTGGCTACAATCAGCTGTCAGGCACAATTCAAGGTGCTGACCTTAACCTACAAAGCACAAAACGGCCTGGGTCCTAACTACCTCAAAGATCGAATCTCACAGTATGAACCAACTCGGGTGTTAAGGTCATCAGGAGAGGCCCTTCTCTCCATCCCGCCACCCTCACAGGTGGGTCTTGTAGGAACCCATGAAAGGGCCTTCTCGGCTGCTGAGCCCAGACTCTGGAACTCTTTCCCACTAGAGGCCAGGACTGCCCCATCTCTGTTGTCCTTCCGGAAACGGGCAAAGACCTTTCTCTTCAGGCAAGCTTTCCCCGAATTATAGAGTACCCATTATGTTTTATATGAATCTATATGACCACATAGACTTTGTGCTTATAACCACTTATAACCTTGTGACTGCATTGACACTGTTTTCAAAGCAAAGCAAAGCAAAGTGTTCTGCTTATATACTGCCCCATACCACAAGTAGTCTCTGGGCGGTTTACAATTTTAATTACAGTGTGCAGGCTACACATTGCCCCCCCAGCAAGCTGGGTACTCATTTTACCGACCTCGGAAGGATGGAAGGCTGAGTGAACCTTGAGCCTGCTACCAGGGATTGAACCCAGGTCGTGAGCACAGTTTTACCTGCAGTACAGGCATTTAACCACTGCGCCACGAGGTGTTAGTTTCCATCACTCATAACTTTACATGGAATTTTACTCTTTTTAACTGCTTGTGTTCTCTTGTAGCTTTAATGTAATGTCTTTTAATGCTGTAAGATGTCCCTCAATTCCCTGTTCTCAATAGTTGAACATGTCTTAATTGTACTGGACTGTATATTATCCCTCATTAAAGGGATTAATGAGGCCCTCATTACTGTAAGCTACCTTGGGTCCTTTTCCAAGGTGAAAGGTGGGGTAAAAATACTCATAAACAAATAAATAAATAAAATGAAACTGCCTTATATCCTGTAGTAAATCAAAACCAACTTTTAAATTATTTCCTAAGCCACCATCCAAATGCGACCATTTACTCCTAGGACTCCTCAGAGCCGATAATAATTTTGAGGGAGGGGGGAGACGAGAGCCAACAAATTCCATAACTAACTCACTCCTGGAATATGAAGATTTGTATTCAGAAGAATATTTTTAAATGAGGGAGGTAGCACCTCCAAGCTCTGGATCCTAAATAGCTGGGAATAAGCCTCATTAATTTCGGACGTACTTCCTCCCGAACCCCGCTCAACACTGAGCTGGAGATGAATTCTAAATTGATTTACCCCGCTGCACCAATGCACCTCAATTCTCAATTTTTGGCTATACCCCACTACATTCAGTCCTGATTTATTATCTCGTACACATACGTAGAGCCGCGGCACCGATCTGACTAACAGGGAACAGAGAAGCAAAAGAGGCAAGAGAAGGCGCCGCATCTACCCACATCCGGGTATTCCTGGGAACAACGCCACGGGCGGAGCAACAAGGCTGCCGAGCAAAATGAGTCTGCGCCTGCGCGCTTAAAGCGGCCGTTGCTAAAATAACAAAATCATTGCGCAGGCGAACGGCGGGAGGCGGGTCTAGCGCCGTTAGTGAGAAGAGTCGTCTATAACGCGCCCATATTGCGTCGCTCCCAGACTTAACTCACCCGGGAGGAAACGAGGCAGTCTCGCTTGCATAAAGCTTGTGGATATCTGTTTCTTAGCAACCAAATAGGACTGTATGCGTCATCTTGAGTAGGCACATCCGGCCATTTTGACAGGCGGTTCTACCTTCCCTCAAGAGCTTTGGTCGCCATCTTGGAAACCCATGTCAGGGTAGTGCCACAGAGGCTCGCCATATTTGTTTCCGCCTTCAACATCCGGGCAATTTAGTACGTTAGCGCCATCTTACTTATTCTTGATCCGGCTAGTTCCTCCCATTTTAGTTCCATTTTGAGGAGCGCCAGCCGCTAGAGATTTCTGAAATCGCCATTTTGAATTGTCTCCTTGTTTACCGCGCGACTCCCAATGAGCGGGAGCTCACATCCGGGTATTCTGGCCTCCCCCCTGTTCGGTGTTCCCCCCGCCTACAAGCCACATCCGGGTCCTTTGTAGAGAGGTTTCTTGAAACAAGAGGAAGCCATCTTTGGGCCCTGCATCCGCCCATCCGGATAGTCAAGGAGCTGCCATCTTGAATGTGTATATATCCGCAGAAGCCACATACGGGGATGCGTGAACCGCCATATTGAGCCACATATGGGACGGGACAGCTATATACGGGCATTTGAAAAGACGCCATTTTGGTGTGTTTGAAAGGGAGGGGGCACATCCGGGAAATCTGTGGCGCCATCTGTTTTTCTGTTTTGTAATAGGGATAGGAAAGGGGTGGAACCAAGATGGCAGCTTCCAGGAAAGCGTGAAGCGTTACATTGTGATGATTTGAAGCACTATGTACCCATTGAGGTCCTCAATGAAATTCATCAAGAAGAGGCGCTGAGAAATCAAAAGCATCAATGTGGGGAATTGCGAGTTTGTGCGTGACTTGAGCACGCGGTTGCGTAGAAATAGACTTCTCCACTTTTCACTGTGGTATTAAGACATTAAAAAAAGGAATGCCTTCTGTCGTCGTTCTTGCATGCGAACCAAAAGCTCAAATTTTCATCGAAGATGGCGGCGCCCATTGAGTGGTTATCTAAGCCAGGCGCCTAATCGCCGCAAAGGAAGCATATAGTACCTCCCCAACGTGTTCGTGGCCGATAGTATTGGGGGAGATGATTATTGGAGGGAGCAGTGTTTTTAAAATGAGGGCGGGGTTTCCTATTCAAAATGGCGGCTCCCACATAACATTCCGTTAGTTACACCGTTTACAGCTGGAAGTGATAATGGCAAGTCAGCTAGGGTCTGTTGAAATAAAAAAAAACACTCTGAGAATCGCTTTTAAAAAGTCCCCCCTGCACGTAAAAGCTCCTATAAAAAAGCGAAACGTTCCAAAGTGTATTAACATGGCGGGATACAAGCAGCCCTGCCCACTGAAAATGGCGGCGCCCTGGTGGGAGGGGTTCCGTACAGAGGCCTCGTTTTGGCCCCGCCTACCGCCGCTGCCGAGGAAGAGAGACTCCTCACAGGCGCAAGATGGCGGCTCCCAGGGCGGCGTGAAGGCGCCTGGAGCCCGCAGCTTGCCCGTCGGTGCCGTACAGCGGGGGTGCATCGAGCGGCCTGTTGCACTTGGAAGCCGGTGGGACGGAGCCCTGGCTTAGGATACCGGGTTGGGGAGCCGGCAGGATCAGAGAGGAGGACGCGCCGGGTGGGGGGGACGAGGGGGAGGCGGCTTCTCCCTCCCTGCGGCCGCCATTTTCCGCCCGGGCAACACAAGATGGCGGCTCCCAGGGCCGGTCTCTGAGCGGGGGCCGGAGGGGGGCGGCAGAGGGGGCCCTGTTCCTAGGAGGGAGGAGTAACTGCCCCACGAGGGGTAGTTCCCTCGTAGGGGGAAATCTGTTTAGTTTTTTTTTAAAGGGGGGGAGGCAATTTAGGGGTTTGATTTTGTAAAAAAAGAAAAACCTTTTTTCGTGTTCCAGGGGGAGAGTTTCTGCCCCATAAAGGGCTGCTTGTACTGGGAGAAGAGTGATCCAAACTCACTCTCACGGAGCGGCGGGTGAGCAGCTCCTCAGGAGAAGGGGCACCCTTGTTCCCTGGACTGCCACTGTCCCACATCCGCACCCCCACCCCAATATATATATATATTAGGCAGGTATTTGCCTCGCCAAGAATTGCTTTTGGAGATCTTATGCTTCTCAGTCTCTTCTTGTTGCAAGCTTCTCCGAGTTTGTCTTGTTGCCGCGATTGGGAGAAATCTGACCCAATTCCCATCGCCAGGGGTGCCCTAAGCAGTCGAAAGAGGAGTTGGCGGGGTGCTGTGTTCCCTGATAGAGGGGGTGTGTGTTATTTTGCCCAGCTCCTCTGAGGAAAGTGAAGGGGTTGTTGTCCTTGCACGTACTTTTTCCCTTGGAAGAGGTAGCGGGGAAAGGCATCTCTTTGAGAGGCCCTTAGCTATTAGGAAACGGACAAGGTTGCCCCTTTGCTGACGGCTAGACGAGAGACTTGGCTTGCGAGTTGGGAGGTGGTTCCTATGGCTGCCGCCTCTCCTATTATTGTCCCTAGCGGGGGCTCCCCAACAGGTGGTGGGGCCACCCCAGGGCTCCTGCAGCCTCGCTGGAAGCGGGTCGTCGGGTGGTCAGGCCCTGTGCCTCGGCCCCGCCACGGGCACAGAGCCGTGGCCATCAAAGAGCTGATTGTGGTCTTCGGAGGGGGCAACGAGGGCATCGTGGATGAGTTGCATGTCTATAATACAGGTAAGGGGGGGGACTTGAATGGCCAATAATGTATAGGGTGATTGTAGGTTTATAGGGGAGCTACCCTCATCATCAACCCCACGAGGGGAAAGCCCTCTATTTGGTGCCATAGAAAATGTTAATCATTCTGCATGAAATTACAAAGCGGGAATGCATATCTTGTGGATAGGGAAATAAGAGAGTGCGTGCGCGTGCAAAACTGTTACTTTTCTCTATGGTTGTATGTGTGGGATCTGCGTGTTGTTGTTTTTTTTAAAAAAGGAACTCCCCGAAATCTGCGAGGAGTATACCGGAATGTATGGTGATAGAGTAGAGAGCTAGAAGGGCAAAACAGCCACAAAGCCCCTCTGGATTCTTCTCTGTTGAAAATCTTCCAGCTCTTTGGGTGTAATAACAGGCATGTGCTGCTTGTCCAGCCGCGCTCCTCGGTTAGCTGGACCCCCTAGTGACTTTTTGCATTGGCAAATTTGCTCCTCACCTTTAGGGAACCAGTGGTATAGCAATGCCGGCTTGCAGTGTGTGTGTGTGTGTGGGGGGGTTATCCCATCTTGGGAAAGAGGCTGTGACTCTTGTCCGTCCAGGAGTTCTCGTCTCCCAATGGCAGCATATCCTAAGAGGATTTATCTTGCTGCGAAAATGGGAGCCCTAGTCATCAGTCTCAGTGGGGTGAGGGGAGATATAGGGGTGTCTGGTGGGAAATTAGTGGTGTGGTTTAAAAAACAACAACACAAGATTGGCGCCAGCTTGATCAAAAGAGATCAACGCCAAAGAATTGTACATCATGATTGCGTGTTGGGATGCACAGCTTAGACCAGGCATAAGGTACCCTGAGGACACGAGTGCTTTCCCGCTTTCATGTCCACCCTGGCGTGCTGTTGGCCATACACTTTTATCTGGCATAAGGCACTTTTCCCCACAGTGTCAGTGGCCTGTTTTCTCACATGCTCTGATGTGATAGGTGTGGGGTACTGACGAAGGAGCTTTTTCCCTCCCCAAGTGCTTGGCGCCTAAAATTCAACTTTCAAATGCTACGGCTTTTAACCCTTTTCTTGCTTAGTTTCCTTGCTCAGCTATGTGGAGCAGAACAGTGCTGTGGCTTGGGAGAGACACCGTGGGTGGGAAGCGAATGCTGGAACATTCCACCTTCTAGCTAGTTGAGAGATATTGGAGACCTTTATCTTTGATCCCAAGAGCTGGAACTGTTCATCTTTCATAATGTCATTTCTAGTTTGAAGCTGGCTGAAGTACTTGGGCGTAATGGGTTTAATTGTTATTTTGTCTGGGTCCCAATGAGAAAAGCTACTTTCTGCCCCTCTGTAAGCAAGTCCCACCCATATTCCATGGTGCTTGTTCTTTATTGGGAGTCTGGACTCCTGGTGGAGACTGTTGATTTCTACAAGCTGCAGATCAGTTGTTGCATTTGTGATGTGGTTCAGTAACAGTTTCCTGCTAGAATTGGGAGGGGGAGCACATCAGCTGGGCCCGGCTAATTCCCAGGTTGTGACTATAGAAAATTATGGTTATATTCCCTGAAGATCTGCAACCTGTGGGAATGTATCGGGTGCTCAGGGCTTCTGTGGAGGTTCGGTTTCCTAATCCCCTGACTGGAACAGGCTTTCTGCCCATACAACGGGCCCCAAGGTTAGGTTTCGGGCACTTAGCCTTGCTAGTCGCTGGGGTGGCCAAAGGCAGCATTGTTCTGCTCTGGGAAGTTGCAGTGATACTGTGGTCTCTACAAGTAACTAGATTAAGAGGTTAGTTCTGGCAATTAAACTGGAGCTTAAACTATCAGAAATTATTTCCCCGAAGATAGTCTTCATGGTAGTTTGAACAGTATTAAAGGACTTCCATTTCCTGTTCTGCTGGGGCCTACTTGGTCTGCAAGGGACTGTTAAACCAATGTGCCTTCATCATTGCTATTTTCTACTCTCTCTCTCTCTCTCTCTCTCTCTCTCTCTGTGTGTGTGTGTGTGTGTGTGTGTGTGTGTGTGTGTGTGTGTGTGTGTGTGTGTGTGTGTGTGTGTGTGTGTGTGTGTTTTCCTGGTCTCTTCTCCATCTCTGTTCTGTTGAGTACATGGATGTTCTGTCTTGGAAAGCCTTATTCTGGGCCAACAATTTATGTGATATGCTTTGGTAGTCTTTTTGTTATATATTAAATTGAGAATGACCCTATACAAAACAATTTGCGGGGGGGGGGGGGGAGAGGCAGAGGTAAAAAGATGTAAGAGTTTGTACCCTGAAAGGAGGTTTCTAAGCTGAGAAAGAGGCCCAGAGAACATGGGACAGAGGAGGTTTTACCCCCAGGAAGAGTGCTGAGATCACTTTAAACTTAATCCCAAAATGTGCTGTTTTAAAACTTATTCCATTGTTCACACACTGGACACACATGGGATTCAGCTAGGCACTCCCTCTGCCTTTTTGCTCCATTCATGCTGCTAGTCCATGTGCTCCTGCAAGAGCAACCTCTGCTAACCAGCAACCAGAGAATGTTTAGATTTCCTACTGGAAGAAAGCCTGGCCTACTGGCCAAAAAGAGAAGTTTTGTGTTGGAGGTTCCACATTGGCATTTACTGGGCTTTTGCCAGACTCACACTGTAATGTTTAATCCAAGCTAGTTAAAGAGTCTGAGGCTTTGACATGTCCATTCCAAGAATAAATGTGCGGGATGGGGCGATGGATTGGAAACACGTGGGGGAGGAAGCACATCAGCCATCTCCTCGGGCAGTCTTAGTATAGTTTTGATGGGTAACCAGAGGTAGGGATGAGGGATGGGTCCAAGATTTCTGACTGGTAACTGCCTCATGACCCCAGCTTTCCTGACAGGCTACTTCTGCCTGCTGTGCTCATTATAATCAATTTTGGCTCGCATACCCGCCTCCCTGCTTGTTCTGTGTACAGCGTCCATGCAGAGCCATTGCAGGGACCCCTGTCCTCCTCTCTCTCTCAGTCTCTATAATGTTGTAGCCAAGGTAGTCCGTTTGTAAAGCACCGCTGGACTGTTGCAAGACTGAAGTCATGGTCTTGCCGTGTTCTCTTGAGCCTCTATGGTGCAAGCCTATCTTTAAAAAATGCCATCGGTTATAGGGCTTAATGGTCAGCAAAGAGAGTAAAGAAGAGTGTGTTGCACAGGCGAGTAAGCAAGTTTTGGGGGCAAGGCTAGCATGAACTATCAGAAGTGTTCCTATTGGGTGTGACTTGGACCTCCTTTACTTGGTAGAGAAGAATGGGGAAAAGGCAACTTAATTCTCATCTCTCTGGTGTAGCTTGGCCATGCCATTTTTTTTCTTGAATTGTCCTGGTATTGCCAAATCCAGATGTCAGTTGCACCTGAGTGCTAATTTGGGGGGGGGTGCCTGTCCTGACTTCCTTCTGCCTTGTCTTCCAGCTACAAACCAGTGGTTCATCCCAGCCGTGCGGGGAGACATCCCACCTGGCTGTGCCGCCTATGGCTTTGTTTGTGACGGGACCCGTTTGCTGGTGTTTGGTGGGATGGTGGAGTATGGCAAGTACAGCAACGACCTCTACGAACTGCAGGTGAGCGGCTCTGGGGTGCAAGGATGTCCTTTGTCATGGTCCAGTAAAGAGAAGTTGCAGTGGTTGGGTCAAGGGCTCCGCAAGGGGAGAATCTCCAGATTGGCCTCGTGCCAGCATGTATAATTCAAGCCTTGTTCATTTTGTGGATTACTGCTTGTAGCTACTGCATGAACCCACTCAGCAACAGCAGGGGTCGGTAACCTCTGGAAGTCGCTATCTGTTCTCCTTCCCTTCCCTTCAGGTTAGCCGTCCGTGTTGGTTAGGTGTCCTCTTACATGGAGAACCTTTGGGCTTTCTTGAATGTATAAGATTTTTATACTCAAGAATGCCCGGTGACAGAACATTGTGAGAGTTGTAGTTCATAACAGTTGTGATGTGTTTTTAGGAAATCCAGCATGGGTCACTCACCGTTCTTTCTTGTTCCAGGCCAGCCGTTGGGAGTGGAAGAGATTGAAGGCTAAGACTCCCAAGAATGGTCCCCCGCCCTGCCCACGCCTTGGCCATAGTTTCTCCTTGGTGGGCAACAAATGTTACCTGTTTGGGGGCCTGGCCAATGACAGTGAAGACCCCAAAAATAACATTCCCAGGTAATATAGAGTGGGTGGTCAGTGGTACACAATTGAGAGACACAGCGTATCTTTCAGGGTCTGCTTTTTACAACTGGCACCCTGTGTTTCTCCTCTTTTAAGGTACCTGAATGACCTCTATATTTTGGAGCTGCGTCCAGGCTCTGGAGTGGTGGCTTGGGACATCCCAATCACATACGGCGTTCTGCCCCCGCCCCGAGAGTCCCACACGGCTGTGGTGTACACTGAAAAGGACAACAAAAAATCCAAGCTCGTCATCTATGGTGGCATGAGCGGCTGCCGTCTCGGCGACCTTTGGACACTAGATATCGGTAAAGCCCTGGGATTGGGATTTGTGAGGGCCGTGCCCTCAGAACAACATGACAAGGCTCTGGAGGCAGGGCCAAGCAAGGCTGTGGTCTCTTTCTCCTTGCAGATTCTCTGACGTGGAACAAGCCCACCTTGAGTGGCGTGGCTCCCCTCCCTCGCAGCCTGCATTCTGCAACCACCATTGGGAACAAGTAAGCCCCGTGCCTGACCCATTTCAGCCCGAGTCTTCCCCTTGGTGCGGTCTCCTGTTCACATTTCACCTTCCGTTTGGCAGGATGTATGTGTTTGGTGGCTGGGTGCCCCTAGTCATGGACGACGTGAAAGTGGCCACGCATGAAAAAGAATGGAAATGCACAAATACTCTGGCTTGCCTCAACCTAGGTATGTGGGGGGGAGAGGGGTGTCACGCTGGGGCTAATGAAGCCTTCCCCACGTCCCTCTGCCACGGTCCTTTCACGTCCTTTATATCCCTTTCTTTCCTCGCAGACTCCATGGCTTGGGAGCCTATTCTTATGGACACCCTGGAAGACAATATCCCGAGGGCACGAGCCGGGCACTGTGCGGTGGCTATCAACACTCGCTTGTACATCTGGAGTGGCCGCGACGGCTACCGCAAGGCCTGGAATAACCAAGTTTGCTGCAAGGATCTCTGGTACCTCGAGACAGGTAAGGGAAAGAGAGAGGGGGAGGGAGAGAGAGTCCGTAGTTCCTCAGGAAGAGGCATTACTGAACTGTGGTGAACTTTCCAGACTCAAGACCAGTTTGGATGTGCAGGAACAGTGCACGATATCGCCCTGTGGTGCTTTCCACTGCAGTTGGAGACAACTCCATGCTTATGCATGCCTCTGCATATAAACAAACATCTTGCTCCACATGGAATGTTTGTGACGGTGGGAAGAAGCATGTTTGCTAACTGCTGTGCCATGGCTGGCTTTTCAGATGTGTAATATTTCTACTGCGAGGAGTGTGATAAACAAATATTTTTGAGGGGAGTCCAGTAGTTTGAAACGTCCGTTCCCACCACATCAGCAAGGCCTTGGAGGCTGTTGATGTGGAGAATGTGACATATCAGAGCATTCAAGCGCTCACCTCCTCTGCTTGCAATCTGGAGTGATCACATCCTGAGAAACGGTTTTCAGAATATCAGGATGTCACCTTGGTGTTGAACTCTTTACTTGGTTGTTGAAGGCATGCTGGCGGGCTCTAGGTGCTCTTTCTCCTCTACTTGGAATTGAATAGTGTTGGTAGAGAGCTGAGGTCCCCAGTTTCTTTGGGCTCATAGGAACTTGAGAGAGTCATGTAGGCTAAGATCAGCCCACTCTTTCCGCTGCCCCCAAAGTTGCTCCTCACCTCACTTTCATCTCCATCCCAAATACGTAAATGTGCCCTTTTTATAGGATTTGACTCAAATGTCTATCCAGTGCATTTCAAATGGTTACCCTTGACTTTACTTGACTTCTGAATCCCCATCTCCCCACCACATAAATATCATGGTCAAATCACAGGTTACAACACATTATCTGTAATATGCTGGTTCTGAAGGAAGCATACATGTTCGAGAAGACCTGTTTTACTGTCTCCACCTACCTGTGCGTCAATGCGCCTCTTGTCTCTCCCTCTCCCGATTCCATACCCTCCTGCTTCCCTCCTGCTTGCTATCTTCCTGATGCTCTCTGCTCTTAATCCACAGAGAAACCTCCATCGCCTTCGCGGGTGCAGCTGGTCCGTGCCAACACCAACTCCCTGGAAGTGAGCTGGGGTTCTGTTCCGACCGCCGACTCTTACTTGCTGCAGCTGCAAAAATACGACATCCCAGCTGCCACCTCGCCAGCTGCCAACCCTGTGCCCTCAGTGCCTGTCAACCCTCCGAAGAGCCCTGCTCCAGCGGCGGCGGCGCCTGCTCCGGCGGCGCAGCCGCTGGCACAAATGGGCATCACTCTTCTGCCCCAGACCACAGGGGTGGCTGCTGCCACTGCTGCTGTTGCCGCTGCCGCCGCGGCAGCATCTCCTGCCCCACCTACTACGACCACCATTCAGGTGTTGCCTACTGTGCCTAGCAGCCCAATGCCCGTGCCTGCCGCTGCTGCTGCTGCTGCTGCTGCCCCCGCCACTGCCCCTGCTCCTCCTCCTCGCCCACAAGGTAAGGAAAGCCTAGAGGGGCCGGGAAACTCGGCCGTTTGATGGGGGCCACCAAAGCCACGTCCCACCAGGAACCAGACCCTTTCAGCCAGTGAAGCCTCCGTGTCCTTCTCAAGAGGCATGGTGGTCAGGAGGGTAGTTTTCAGGGGTGGGGGTTGTGTGCTCCCAAGCTGTCCTTTAAGAACTGCTTTGTATGTTGCTTCTTTTTAAGAGAGGCAGATCTTGAAATGGGAGCTGTCCTTGCAATACCATTCCTCGGTCTAAAGGGAACTTTTTTTCTATTTGTCACTCCGTTTATAATGGTCTATTGCTGATTAGTGCCAAGCGGCGGCGGGAGGGGGGGTTCTCATGTTCCACTGCTCTGGAGAGTTGACTTGTTCTAATAATGTGCTACTGAGTCCCAGGGCTCAGAATTAAGAGGATAGCTACACTCCAGAAGTGTCTGCATTTTGCTAGGGTTGCCAGCTTCATGTTCTGAGGACCCCGCTGTCAGAGTGACAGAGAACCTCTGCGCTGACTCCAGCTCACGCTGCCTTATGTGTTTCCCTCTTAGTTGCTGTCCCCGCTGTGCTGAAGGTCACAGGCCCCCAGGCTACCACAGGGGCGCCACTGGTCACTGTACGTTCAGCTGGGCAAGCTGGGAAAGGTCCCATGACGGTCACTTCACTGCCAGCTGGAGTGCGCATGGTGGTACCCACGCAGAATACTCAAGGGACGGTGAGTATCACCTGGAGAAATTTAGATCTTTACTGGATGGATCCAGATGGCCATGTCCTCCGTCCTCCAACTCGTGGCGCAGTGGTTAAACGCCTGTACTGCAAGTAAAACTGTGCTCACGACCTGGGGTTCGATCCCAGGTAGCATGCTCATGGCTGACTCAGCCTTCCATCCTTCCGAGGTCGGTAAAAGGAGTACCCAGCTTGCTGCGGGGTGGGGGGGGGCAATGTATAGCCTGCATACTATAATTAAAATTGTAAACCGCTCAGAGACTACTTGAAGTGGTATGGGGCGGTATATAAGAACACTTAGCTTTGCTAACTAGGGACTCTTCTAATTTTCAGGTAATTGGCAGCAGCCCGCAGATGAGTGGCATGGCGGCTCTAGCAGCTGCCGCCGCTGCCACTCAAAAGATCCCACCCTCCTCGGCTCCTACAGTGCTGAGTATGCCTGCTGGCACCACCATAGTCAAGACAGTTGCCGTTTCCCCGGGCACCACCACACTACCAACCACAGTGAAGGTGGCATCTTCTCCGGTCATGGTGAGTATCTCTAATCTGTTGTTATGGAGTAGGCAGTTTGGTTCCCACCCCCCAAAGATTCACAACCAATTCTGTAGAAAGAAGGTAAGACAAGGACTTTGCTTCATCTCAATCAGTCGTTCTCAACCTGTGGGGTCCCCAGATGTTCCTGGACTGCAACTCCCAGAATTTCCAGCACAGCGAGTGGTGGAGGCTTCTGGGAGTTGCAGTCCAAGGACATCTGGGGACCCACAGGTTGAGAACCACTGATCTAAATGGAAACCAAGAATGTTTTATTTCATGTTTTAAAAAAAAATGATACGGGGTGAACAACCCTAAGGACGTTTTTGTCAAGGGCTATATGGAAATGCCGGGAAAATAGATTGCCAGGCTGTTGTAAAAATAAAAAATAAAAAAATAAATAAATAAATAAAGCCCTCTTGCTTTTCTCATGTTGATGCTATTTGACAACCAGGTGAGCAACCCAGCCACCCGAATGCTGAAAACTGCCGCTGCCCAGGTTGGCACCTCTGTCTCTTCATCCACCACCAACACACCGACCCGGCCCATCATCACGGTGCACAAGTCGGGTACTGTCACCGTGGCGCAGCAGGCCCAGGTGATGACCACCGTGGTGGGCGGGGTGACCAAGACCATCACCTTGGTGAAAAGCCCCATCTCGGTGCCAGGAGGCAGTGCGTTGGTAAGCCTCCATCCACGAAGGCATGGTGAGCACGGAGGGAGGTGGGAAGGAGAAGGTAGTACCGTTGGTCTCCCTGCAAGCCCTCTCTAGAGAAACGCTGGGCTCTGCTGTGCACCAGGCCTACTCTGGCAGCCGTTCTCAGCTTTCCCAGTGGTGGGCTGTTGCTTCTCTCATTCCCAACGTTATTGGCGAAAGGTTCTTGGGGTGCCTTCTGATCTGGCCTCTTCTGAATAAGGATGGCCGCAAAAAGGAAAGAAGCACCCCATGGACCCATGACGTTGGCAGGTAGGTGCTTTGGGCCAACCTCTTCCCCTCCTCCTGTGTTCCTTTCTTGACAGATTTCCAACTTGGGGAAAGTGATGTCTGTTGTTCAGACGAAACCTGTCCAAACATCAGCTGTTACAGGGCAAGCATCAAGTGGCCCCGTGACCCAGATAATCCAGGTAAGAATGCATGAGAAAGGGGTAGCGGCAGTATTTAAACACTGTCCCCACCCAAGAATGCTGCATTATAGCAGCAGCAGTTGCCGCTGCCGTCTTATCAGCCTTTCAGATCTGGAAGCTGAGCCTGGCCTTTGTGGTGTTCAGTTTGTTCCATCTCATGCGGTTCGAGGGCTGGAAAGATGTTGGGAGTCTTTCTAATCCTAATTCCGTGCACACTTCACAGGCAGTGGCCAAAAAATGGCCATCACACGTCACCCCTCCTAGTAGACGGTGCCTTTGTCACTCTTAAAAGTAGGCATTAGGTCTGGGTGTCTGCGCGTTCAGATGCCCCATTATTTTGCACCCCACTTCTGATTTAATTGTTCATTTTCAGCAGAAGTGATGTATTGATGGTACCAACAGTGCTCTATTTTTACTGTAAGCCGCTCAGAGTTCCCTTTGGGAAGATGGGCGGGGTATAAGATTGATTGATTAATTAATTAATTAATACTTTGGATGTTTGAGCACAGCATAAAACTATTTAGCACAAAATTAAAATGGAAATAAATGAAAACTTAAGCAGGCGTGCTTCCTGTTTGCTATATGCAAGAATGTTGAGATTTCCCACATATTGTTGGGTGTTTTTGTTTTTGTTTTTTGTATTCTCTCTCTTCCCGTAGACCAAAGGGCCCCTGCCCGCTGGTACAATCCTGAAGCTGGTGACCTCAGCGGATGGCAAGCCCACCACAATCATCACCACTTCCCAGGCAGGTGGTACAGGAACCAAGCCCACTATCCTGGGTATCAGCAGTGTCTCTCCCAACACCACGAAACCTGGCACCACAACCATCATCAAGACCATCCCCATGTCAGCTATTATTACTCAGTCGGGCGCCACAGGTAAGGAGTGAAGCGTGCCTGCCAACGGC
The DNA here is from genome assembly GCA_037367245.1 of Phrynocephalus guinanensis. Lineage (NCBI taxonomy): Eukaryota > Metazoa > Chordata > Lepidosauria > Squamata > Agamidae > Phrynocephalus > Phrynocephalus guinanensis. Next base: position 158,102,967 of record CM074734.1, read on the forward strand.
TGCTCTTATCACACTGGGACTGGCATGCACTTGTGGCTGGGATAGGAGTAGCAGGAAGGGAAGATGCTGGGCGGGCGGGCTCAGAACGTGAGTGGCAAGAGCATTTCCGGGTATACACAAGTTGGTTGGTTCAAGTCCCCCCAAACAGCTGTTCTTCCATTTTCTAGGTGTCACCAGTAGCCCCGGGATTAAGTCTCCCATCACCATTATCACCACAAAAGTGATGACCTCGGGCACTGGCACGCCTGCCAAGATCATCACCGCTGTTCCTAAGCTGACCACAAGCCACGGACAGCAAGGTGTGACACAGGTGAGCCATTCGGGCAGGCAGGCAGGAACTGTGGGACGTACTTCTACTTGGGATCGTAACTGGACAAATGTGCCTTTGTAGGTGGTGCGAAAGGAGCACCTGGACAACCTGGCACCATCCTACGAACTGTCCCCATGGGTGGAGTGCGACTCGTTACCCCTGTCACTGTATCGGCTGTCAAGCCCACCGTCACCACTTTGGTGGTGAAGGGGACGACAGGTAAGTTGATTGACCCCGGGGAAGATGTAGCATTCATAGGAATGCATCTCCTTTCCCTTGCGAAGCCCCAGCTGTTAAGAGAGATTGGTGGGCCATTGGATCGTGAGCGCTGGTACCCCTCCACTGCTTCGGGATAGATGGGAGAACATCTCATGCAGTGCCATGGTTCTTGGATGCTAGCCGCCACTACTTTATGCAGAGTATCAATCCCTTCTGGTATCCCCCTTGGATCCTCTGATCCCATCTCTGTGTAAAGCCACGGGTGCAGAAGGGCCGTTTCGGCCTTAGGTTGGCACACAGCAGGGCACCGATGGAGAAGTACTTGCTCTCAGCCTTCCTCTCCCTTTTTAGGTGTCACCACCTTGGGCACCGTAACAGGCACGGTCTCGACAAGCCTAGCCGGAACAGGAGGGCATAATACCAATGCTTCTTTGGCTACCCCTATCACCACCTTGGGCACCATCGCCACCCTTTCTAGCCAGGTCATCAACCCAGCCGCCATCACCGTCTCTGCCGCACAGACCACCTTGACCGCAGCAGGAGGGCTGAGCACCCCCACCATCACCATGCAGGTGTGGAGTGGGCCAGGGTTGGAAATGCCTGTGAGGGTGGGGTGGGGCGGGGCGGGGCGGGGCGGGTCATCTTCCCCCTGACAACCGAACTCGAGCGAGTCTTGCTGTTGCTGAACAAAAGTAGCTGGTGGTCCCTAACCTGAAGTGAGCTTGCAAGAGTTTTTATTGTCACAAGGTGTTGTGGCCCTTGGTGACTGTGTTTGTTGTTTTTTAATCCAAAAAGTAGCAGAAAATAGGTCCCTTGTCATCCGTTAGCAGTGGTACTGAAACAGAATCGCCATAGTCAGGAGAAGCTCAGCGGTAGACATCAGTTGCTGCTTACTTTCTGACCCAGTGCAGCAGTTTCCCCAAAGACATCTGTCATTTTGACAGGCGTGGAAAACCAAATGCATTTTCAAAGTGGGAAAAAATAGTACTGTATGTTTTGGTCTGGTGATTGCAGGATTCCTGTGGTGGAGGGATTTGCTGTACGAAAAAGCAGTGGTTCTGCATTCAATGGGCCCATCGTACATTCTAACAAGCTCTGGCTTTGCAGATGACTGGTCCTAGGAACTATTGGTGTCTGGCAGAAGGATAGTTTTATGATAGGCAGGGGGAGGAACAGGTGATTAAAGGATCTAGACGGGTTTCCTACCTCAGATGTTTCTTTGACTACCTCACCATCTCTATGTTCTTTGACTGCAGATGACAGGGAAAAACTTCTAGACCAGTGTTTTTCAGCCATCTTTGTTGGCCACTTGTTTTCTGGGATTAGAAAATGTTAAAAAATTTAACCTGTGTCTATATTGACTATATATAAAGAATGACAGGGATCAAAATAAACACTAATCTAGTATTTTATAATTACTTTATTGAAATTTGGTTGAAAAATTATATACTTTATTCAGTGGCAACCCCTTGCTTCTGAGGACTTTTGCACCCATTGCAATTTGGGCACACTATGAAAAACAGATCTAGAAACTCTTTGAAGTTAGATTCTGGCCCTATCTGAGGAGTTGCCCCAGATTTTGGGATGACAGGGAGAAATAGTTTCCTATTGAAGGTCTTGGGCAATGCAACCATGCAGGGGGGGAAAGGGAGGAAAAGTCTTTGTAGCAAGAGCGTAGGCAACAGCAGTATGATTCACCAACACAAAGTGATCAGACCTTGTGTTGTGCAAATGCAAGCACAATCCATGGCACTCATTGGGCCATTCACCTTGAGTGAGAATAGCTAATAGCTCAGGAGAGAGAAAATGCTAGAAGGGGACCCGGGCTTTCTTCCTGTGCCCTGTTCTCCCCCCCCCCCCCGCCCCCCACCCCCGTGGGCTGTGCCAGTTTCTTTAAAGTGTCATATTTGCCTGCTTTTGTCTTCTGAGATCTAAATGGCCACAGGTCTTTTTGTTTGTCCGCCAAATTTGGTGTATTCCTCCACCACAGGAATCCTGGAATCATCAATCCAAAACAAGTGTTTGTCCCTATTCTAAGTAGAGAAATGGCTAGGGAGGAAGATTATCAGAAATATTTCCCTGTGATAGCTTAGTGTTCTGTGTCCAAGGAATAAGTATTTCGGTATGAGGTTCATTCAAAATTTGCAGAGTAAAATTTCTGTAAGGTTTACCACTTTGTTTGGAGGGGGTTTGGCAAACCTCTCTGCTTCATGCCAGCGCTAACCTTGGTGTCTTTCTCTCTCCACCTTTCTAGCCGGTTTCTCAGCCCACGCAGGTCACGCTGATTACCACCCCCAGCGGTGTTGAGGCCCAGCCTGTGCACGATTTACCGGTCTCCATTTTGGCCTCACCCACCACCGAGCAACCTACAGCCACGGTCACCATTGCAGAACCAGGGCAGGGCGACCCGCAGCCGGGCACTGTCACGTTGGTGTGCTCCAACCCACCCTGTGAGACTCATGACACGGGCACCACCAACACGGCCACCACGACGGTGGTGGGCACTTTGGGCGGACAAGCCCAGCTGCAGTTTGTGAGGGCTCCAGCCCAACGGCAGAGTGGTGCGAGTGTGCTCCAACCCACCGTGCGAGACCCACGAAACAGGTACCACCAACACGGCCACCACCGTGCTAAGCGACGGGCAGTGGTGTGCTCCAACCCACCCTGCGAAACCCACGAGACGGGGACAAGCCACCAGCGGTGGTGGGCACTTTGCGGTGCTGCAGTTTGTGGCGATGGGCAAGAGGGGGGAGGGCTCCAGCCCAACGGCAGAGTGGTGCGAGTGTGCTCCAACCCACCGTGCGAGACCCACGAAACGGGTACCACCAACACGGCCACCACCGTGCTAAGCGCCGGGCAGAAGGTGTGCTCCAACCCACCCTGCGAAACCCACGACGAGACGGGCACCACCAACACGGCCACCACCTCCAAAACAGAGAAGGCACCTACAGATCCACCGTGCCAAACACTCCAGACAAGTGCCACTGGCACCACCATGACAGTAAAGCCCATTGTGGGGACAGGGCAGCTCGTGTGCTCCAACCCACCCTGTGAAACCCACGAGACAGGCACCACAAATACGGCCACGACCGCCACTTCCAACATGGGCCGGGGTCAACCCGATGGTGGGCAGACGGAACCAGCCGACCCGCCGTGCCAAACAAAGCAGACAAATACCACCAGCACCACCATGTCGGCCAAAGCCGACGTTCCCACAGACCAGCCCTGCCCAGTCCGGATGGTGACCTTAATTGCAGCCGCCAGTACGCCTAGTGTCGCCTCTGGCACGTTGACTGTACAAGCCAGTGAAAGACAGCCAGCCCCCCGAAAACGCTCAAGTGTGAATCCCATCACACGCACACCACCAACACTGCCACCCACCGCTCGGTCTCTTATGGGCCGAGGGCAGCCCGACGGCGACTGGGTAGGGTCTGCCAACCTTCCGTGCCAAACGCAGCAGACAAACTCAACCAGCACCACCATGTCTGCCAAAGCTGACGTGCCTACAAAGCAACCCTGCACAGTGCAGATGGTGTCTCTGGATGCGGCCACAAGGCCGGGTGAGGCAAGCACCCCTTGCGAGACCTTTCAGACAGATGCCAAGGACAAAGGCCACCAGGTTTGTCCCAGTCCTCCCTGCGAGACTCGTGAAACGGACACCACCAACACCTCTCCAGTGGCGGCCTCCAGCACAGGTACCACCCAACAGGTGTGCTCCAACCCACCTTGCGAGACTCATGAAACGGGCACTACCAACACAGCCACCACGTCCACTTCTAGCATGGGCTCAGGACAGCAGGTGTGCTCCAATCCACCCTGCGAGACCCATGAAACGGGCACCACCAACACAGCCACCACAACCACGTGCAACGTGGGTGCCGCACAAGGCGAAGAAGGTGCTGGGCCGAATGAGAATGCCCAGCAGGTGCCCACCACTGCCGCCGCCTGCGAAACGCAACAGACGAGTTCCACCAGCACAACCATGACCCCTAGCATTGGCGGTAATGGCACCCAGGTGTCCAGCCCGGCCTTGTCACAGAGCGGGGCCTCTGAATCAGCAAGAGCCCCTGATGGAGAGGCTGTGGGCACCGGTGGATCCCCATCTCAGAGCCCAACCCCCAGAGTGTGCTCAAATCCTCCTTGTGAGACCCACGAGACAGGGACAACGCATACAGCCACCACGGTCACCTCTTCCATGGGGTCCAACCAAGGTAAGATCCAAGACAGAAGAACGCTTGTAACAAGCAACTGTTCCCGTCCTGTACTTGGCCAGTGTGCATCGGCTCTTAGGCTATGTTTTGGCAAACCTTGGGTCTTTCTGGGGGGAGGGGGGGAAGCTAATGTTTCGAGAGAAGGTCTTTATCTCTTTTCCCCTGCAGTATATCAATTGGGGGGGGGAATGGGGTATGTGTTTTAAAGCGAGGCTTCCCACCCTTGGTTCTCCAGATGTCATTGGACTACGACTCCCAGAACCCCTGGCCCACGCGGACAGTGGAGAAGGGTTTTGGGATTCTTAGCCAAAGAATATATGGGGACCCAAAGTTGAGGACCATCGTTTTCAAGCAGTTTTCCTTAGCAAGCTGCTTTCTGGTCATTCTTCAGGAGTGCTTTTTTCTCAGGCAGCGAGTGAAACAAAAATTCTTTGGCCTCCACCGCAGGATACAGTTAAAGCTGTTCTTAAGCAAGCTTTCCCTTAACGAATGGCTGCCTGAGTGGGGGTTTTAAGTGGGTTGTTTATGCCTTGCTGCTTTGAATGTGTTTCTAGTGCCGCTTTTGTTTATCATTTCCCAGAGTGGTATTTGATCCATTTTAGTCTAATTGGTTTTAGGTTTAATTATTGTCTTTTAGTAATATAAGCCGCCTAGGGTCCTTTTTTAAGGGGAAAGGTGGGGGACATTTATTAAATGAAGACAGATAAGAGTGAGTGAGTTCAGCAGAAGCAGGTTGAAAGGTAAGAAACCTGGAGGGGTGGAGCTTGCATACCATAGTTCAGTGGTTCGCAACCTTCCTAATGCCACGACCCTTTAATGCAGCTCTTCATGTTACGGTGACCCCCTTGCCCTGCTTGGAAGAGGCCACGAGCCCCCTTTGTCAGGCCACTGCCCCAGGTGCCATAGAGAACTTCCCTCTACAGGCAGCCCTCAGCCAATCGCAGCCTCCGGTGCCATTGACCGACATCCCCTCCAACCTATCAAGCTGTAGATCACTCTTCCCCCCCCCTTCCTCCCCCTCCTCCTCCAGACCCAAGCTGTTTGTGCCTTTTTCTTCAGTGGCTCATGGCGACCCCTGTGAAATGGTTGTTCGACCCCCAGGTTGGGAACCACTGCCATAGTTGTTCTTCCCCTGCATAACGCAGCTGCAAGAGAAGGGGAGATGGGTGCATTCTCTCCCACAGGGAAACTCTAATAGAATGCAATTGACCATGCAATGCACACAGAGTCCTTATCAAAGGGAGGGGGTCCCTTAAAAGACAGCGTGCTTTTTTTTCTTCCTCTGGGAGTCTGAGGGTGCCATGGGCAAAGGCCAATAGAAGAGCCCACCAGGACTGGTGCTGTGGTCGTCGTGGTGGCTGTCTCCTTTGCTTAACCCGTTTCCTCTTTGCAGACCAGCCACCAGCCACCAATGGCCAACAGGGGGAGCCAGAGACAACAGTGAGCGAGAGCCCAGCCGCCAGCAGCCCCAGCGCTGTCACAACCACAGTCCCCTCCACGCAGACCAGGGCTGTCACGACGGTTACGCAGTCTACACCTCCACCAGGGCCTTCTGTACCGGTGAGAATTGCAAAGCGGGACCCGGGCCTAGGACTGATCTGTTCCTACTGTGTGTCCCATAAGATGAGCCAGCCGTTGAGGTGCTGAAGGCTTTCCCTGACCTTATACCTGACTCGGAAGGGACCTTCAACACTGGCAGGGTAGCTAGATTAGAGCCAGCTGGATTTTTCGTGGGGACGGCTGTCTCTTAAGGAAAAAGCAAAAGCAAAGTGTTCTGCTTATATACCACCCCATGCCACTTCAAGGAGTCTCTGGCAGGTTTATAGTTTAATTACAGTATGCAGGCTACACATTGCCCCTCTCCTAGCAAGCTGGGTACTCATTTTACCAACCTCAGAAGGATGGAAGGCTGAGTCAACCATGAGCCTGCTGCCTGGGATTGAACCCCAGGTTGTGAGCACAGTTTTACCTGCAGTACAGGCATTGAACCACTGCGCCACGAGGCCTTTGTAGAGAGTCAGAGCGTAGGGATCACTCTCCTGTTGTTGTTTTTTAATACCTTTCCATTGCTCGCTTGACACCTACTCAGATATTGCTGCTTATGGGGTGGGATGGAGAGACTGTTTAGATTTTAGGGGCCACAGGGACTGGCCTCTGAGATCACGGCAGCCAAGCCCACTCTTTCTCTGAAACCCGTTTTTATGTCAAACCTTCCAGGCCATTCTTCTGGCTCTGTGTTTTTCTGCACGTGCCGTGCTGACCGTCTCTTCCGTTGCCCACCTTTTTCCTGCTCTTTGGTGCAGCGTTTCCATTGCCTGGGTTTCTGACACGGCCTTCTTCCTTCCTCTTGCAGAACATCTCCTCCTTGGCTGATCCTCCTCCAGAGGAGCCTGCTCCTTCCGCCGAGACTCCGGCTGCCACCAGCACAGAGGCTCTCCCAGGGCCTGTCGAGACACTGCGTCCTTCCGCGGAGATACAGGCAGCAGCCCCCGAACCTCAGGAGGCAGCTCCAGCTGCACCAGCAGCCCCGCCACCCACAGAGGCCCCGCCTGCTGAAGTGGTCTCCCAACCAGAGCTTGCGGCTCCAGTAGAGGAAACGCCACCACCGCCTCCTCCACCACCGGTGCCACTGCCGCCGCCGCCACCACCACCAGTACCCCCTGCCCAGGAGTCCGTAGCCATGGTGGTATTGCCCCAAACCACCTCCGCTGCTCCTCCGCCACCCTCTGAAGTGGAGCAGTTGTCATTGCCCCAAGAGCTGATGGCAGAGAGCCAGGCGGGCACCACCACCCTCATGGTGACCGGGTTGACGCCAGAGGAGTTAGCCGTGACCGCGGCTGCAGAGGCTGCTGCCCAGGCTGCTGCCACGGAAGAGGCACAAGCCCTGGCGATACAGGCCGTCTTACAGGCTGCCCAGCAGGCAGTGATGGGTGAGTTCTTCCAGAGCTCCACCTTTGGCTTGGGTGACAGTCATTTTTTTCATGGAACCAGGTGTGGGGGTAAGGCCTGTGGTTCCCTCTTCTACTGACACAAGAAAGCTCTCTCTTCTCTCCCCCCTCCCCCCCCCCCGTTTCCTATGGACTTGTTCTCTTACTGTTTGCGGCTTCTTTTACAGGTTCCGGAGAAGCCATGGATACATCGGAGGCAGCGGCAGCGCAGGCAGACTTGGGGCATTTGGGCTCAGAAGGCCCAGAAGGCCAGCCCACTGCCATCCCCATTGTGCTCACGCAGCAAGAACTGGCTGCTCTTGTACAACAGCAGCAACAGCTTCAGGAGGCCCAGGCTCAGGCTCAAGCTCAGGCTCAAGCTCAGGCTCAGGCTCAAGCTCAGGCTCAAGCTCAGGCTCAGGCTCAAGCTCAAGCTCAAGCTCAGGCAGCAGCAGCAGCAGCAGCGGCAGCGGCAGCGGCAGCAGCTCAGCAGCACCAACCTGCACACCCGCTGCCTTCCCATTTGCCCACCGAAGCCTTGGCCCCTGCTGACAGTCTCAACGATCCCGCCAGTGAGAGCAATGGCCTCAACGAGCTGGCTAGCGCCGTCACGAGTACAGTTGGGCTGTTACCCCCTACGCCTACCGAGAGTAAGTGATGCCGCTGCCGGAGGCCTCTGTCCAGCTCTCTTGTCCTCCCCTGCACTTGGTGCATGTTGCCTGAGACTTCCTAAGCAAGCGCCTACTGTCTCACAGTCCGTCTGCCTCTGGAGGGCGGGGGGTGTGGGGGGGGAGAGATGTCCCCGTGGTATGGCTTGTCCCTTTGGGCGGGCAAGGCTTCCTGCTTGACACGGGCGTGAAGCTTTGTGCCTGGCACCTACACCCCCAGCGCTTGGCATTTGTGTGGTCTTGGTCTTGGCTGAGGGAAGATTCGGTGGCAGCGCTTGTGTCGGCTTCCTAACGTAAGGTGCAAAAACATCCTTCGTGGCAGATGACCGGGACTGGAGGTCTTCATTAAAGTGGTTTCCCCCCCCCCTCCCTCTCGCTCCCTGTTCCTCCTCAAGGTCTCGCTCCATCCAATACTTTTGTGGCTCCACAGCCTGTCGTGGTGTCCAGCCCAGCGAAACTTCAAGCGGCAGCTGCCCTAACAGAGGTTGCGAATGGGATTGAACCAGCTCCAGTGGTAAGCTCGGGAAGACTGAAGAGGGCCAGGGAGAAGAAAAGCCCAGGCTTCCGAGCCTTACCTCGTGTTCTCTACCTTGTCTAGAAACCAGAGCCTCCTGCCCATCCTCCAAAGATGGTTGTGAAGAAGGAAAATCAGTGGTTCGACGTGGGTGTTGTCAAGACAACCAACATGATGGTGACACATTACTTCCTGCCGCCTGACGATGCGCCCGCCACAGATGTGAGTGGCCTCCTTACAGCTTCTGCCTTCTCTCTTGAAGGGCACACGAGCCTCGAAAGATCGAGCCCCCTTGTCGCCATACGTGCCGCCCACCTGTTGTTGGTCCTTCGGCCCCGGAGGGAGCCTCACCGCCACCTTTCTCACCGTGATCTGTTCCCTGCAGGATGACTCGGGCACCATCCCTGACTATTCTCAGCTCAAGAAGCAGGAGCTACAGCCTGGGACAGCGTACAAGTTCCGAGTGGCGGGGATCAATGCCTGCGGCCGGGGCCCTTTCAGCGAAATCTCAGCTTTCAAAACCTGTCTGCCTGGTTTCCCTGGAGCTCCCTGTGCCATTAAAATTAGCAAGGTCAGTGCTTCTTTGCCCACCTCAGTGCCCCGGTCCCTGACCTCCCTGTTCTGGTTTCCCTGGAGCGATTGAAGTTGTGCGGTGGGTCAGGCTCCTACCCCCCCCCCAAGATCCTCAATCTCTTTTGGGTGTTTGTATTTGTCTCAGAGTCCCGACGGAGCCCACCTGACTTGGGAGCCCCCGTCCGTCACCTCTGGGAAGATCACCGAGTACTCTGTCTACCTGGCCATCCAGAGCGCCCAGGCAGGCGAACCGAAGAGTGCGGCTCCGGCTCAGCTGGCGTTCATGCGGGTTTACTGCGGGCCCAGCCCCTCCTGCCTGGTGCAGTCGGCCAGCCTCTCCAATGCCCACATAGACTACACCACCAAGCCGGCCATCATTTTCCGCATTGCCGCTCGCAACGAGAAGGGCTACGGTCCTGCCACGCAGGTCCGGTGGCTGCAAGGTGAGTCGCCGCAGCCGCGAGGAGTTGGGAGAGAGGGAGAGGGAACTGCGACCTTCTTTTTCCCTGCCATCGTCCTCGCAGGTGGAAAGATGGCCCGGGCAGGTCCTAGAAGTTGGATCCTTGTCATGCAAGAGGGAGAGCAGTCGCGGTGACTCCCTTTCTCTCTTTCAGTCTGGTCGGTATTTATGCAGTGGCAGGGGAATGTTTGGCCCTTTGGCCACAGGAAGTCTGCCTGCACAGATGGTCTCCAAGAGATGGTTTTGTCGAGGTAGAAGACGATTAGTATGAAATGCAGGGGAACGTTTATTGTTAAGAAGAAGAAAGGACACTCTGTAGGGGCAGGTCCATTTCCTGTGGAAACATAAGGGTCGTGCAGGGCCCCTTCAGGACTCCTTCACCACCACCACCACCACCACCACACACACGCACACACGCACACACACACACGCACGCACACACACACGCACACACACACACACACACACACACACACACACACACACACACAGTTCTCATGGCTTCCCCACTGATTTTCACAGGACCGTATTGTTCTGTGTTATCTATTGGTGTCCTTGAGACCAAGGATAGCAGCAGAGCCAGAGGAAGCAATCTGCTCCTGTCTGCAGAGAGAGAGAGCTCTTGGAAACTTGGCTGCAGGTTGTCATCTAGGGTGGGCTTCTGGGTACAGTGAGGTTGCCGGAGATCAAGGATCAGATTTCCCACATGATGGGAGAAACTTAAGAGGAAGGCTCCTGTTGGGCTTTACAATGGAATGACTCATTCCCTAAGAGGGGGGCCTTTGGAGAGGGGAGCGGTGTTTTCGGATGGCCAGCGGGCGGGCCGCAGGCCAGGCCCAGCCTGAAATGCTTTTTCATACTCAAGAATTTATATATATATATTGACTGAGGAGACATTTTCAATGCAGAGTTCAACTGGCGCAAAAACAAAACAGTTGGGAGACCAATTGCGGTCTTGGTATTGCGTGTCTCCTAGGACCCACCCAAGCTAGAGCTCATGCTTTATAAACAGAAAAGCCTCGATTCATAAATGGCACGCCTGGGTTGTGGAGCACACCCACTTTGGAACAAGCTGGTTGATGGCATATGCAGCTTGGGCTCCTGGGACATTGTCCAAAGAGTCACAAGGTGCCTGGAAAAAACACAGGAGGTGTCCATCCTTCCTCAGTCCATTCAATCTCCCCCCCCCCTCCCCCCCCCGCGCGCCATCCCCGCTAGATACGGACTTTGTGGGCAGGAAACGATTGGGTTACCTCTGCCCTTCTCTTTGCAGAATCCAATAAAGATGGTTCCATGATAAAACCAGCCAACAAGCGGCCGCTTTCTTCTCCTGACCTGTGAGTCTCAGCCGTGGTTTGTATGTATGGGAAGAGGCGGGAAGTGGTACACGGTGGTAGGTGGGAACCTGAAATGCCGGTCTGGTCCCCAGTTCTTTGATGGGTAAAGGACAGGTGTGGCTCAATATTTGTGTGTATGAAAGAGTTGCCTACCAAGAGGGACCCCTTCCTCCTCCTGTACCTCCAAGGAACAAAAGGAGCTGTCCTCCATAGGCAACACTGGGATGCATTCTCAGGTTAAGAGTCCATTGAAACTCTGTTCCAAGGTTGGTCTCGGTGAGCCTGGCACGTCAGGGCTAACGAAGGGCAAGGAGTTGCCATTGGCACTCTCTTTCTCATGCAGCCAGTGTGCCACAAGAGGTTATCGGATTTGCTCCCGGTGCCTCACACACCCCCACCCCTTGAGTCCAGCGTTGGTAGCCTGTGCATAAATAAACATCTCCCGCAACCAGCTGGCAACCGGTGAATCAGGAGTTCTCCTGCAACTTGTTCCAAGGCATTCTTGGAAGACAAGCTGCAGCTACCGTGCCTCCCAAGAAAAGCTGGCGGCCTGGCGTGCTTTCACAGATGGCATTGCGAGTGCTTTCCCCTGAGTGGTGAAGGAGGTGCTCACGGCAAAGAGCCAAGTGACGATTAGTCTCAAGGGCAAAATGTGATTCTCTCTCCCCCCCTTCCTCTTTTTTCCCCCCTGCCAGGAAAACTGCTCCAAAGAAGCCCAAAGCAGATGGGCAGTGAAAGGCGTCCCCGGCTGTCCCCTCTTCCTGCCTGCTCCACCGCCTCCACCTGAACTCCCAGCCGCTCAGCCGCCCCCCTGTGTGTGGAGGGCAAGAAGCGCCGAAAGCACATTTCATACGCTGTGGGGCTGGACTGTTGGGGTGGGGTGGGGCAAAGAGACACAGAGGCTCACGTGAGGGAGCCTGAGCAGGGCCCATTACTGTGCCATGCCCCAGCCGGGGGGGGGGCACGAAGGAAGGGCGTGTCCGCCCCCACTCCCAACCACCCACCACCCCATTGACATGGACACTGGTGTTTGGGGTGGGTTTGGAGGGAGAAATTGTTAATGGGGGGGAGGGGGGTGTTGGGTTTTTTTACAAGTTGCAGTTACAGGAATGAAGTTCTTTTGTATTCCCCAGCATCCTGTGTGTCGGAGGTGGGAGAATTCCTCCCCTGCCTTCAGTTCTTGCCTCTGTACAGACCCTCGACCTCAGTTTAGTTTTTAGTGTCTGCGTTGGTAATAGAGAGAGGGGGGGTGTCTCTGCTGTTTGGAGATCGGAGGGATACGAGATGTGGTTGGACCACAGATGCAGCTCCTTGGGATGGTGGTGGGAGGGGGGGAGGCGTTTAAGCTCATTCTGCAGCAGCTGTTCTCATGCTCAGCCTGGGGTGTTTGTGGCTTCAACCCAGCCCGTTCTTGCCCTGTCCCTGTGTGGCCATCCCTCCCCTCCGGCTGCAGCAGCACAAGCTGATCTCCCGCGCCCCTCCCCTTCAGTCTGCTCTTTCCCCTCCAGGCCACAGGGTGGCGTACTCTCTCTCTCTCTCTCTCTGTTGGCAGATGTCTTGCCACATGCCTCTTCATTTGTTTTGTATGAAACTTTTATAGGACAAAAATAAAAATAAAAAATAGCTTGGGGTGGGGAGGGGTACCCTGCTTTATTGGGGCAGGGCTACGGGTAGGAGCAAGGCTGCAGGATAATGTTTTTTTGACTGTTGACACACCCCTGTCCTCACCTGGGCAGTAGTCCACCTGTCTCCCTCTCGAAGGATATTGGCCCATCCCACACTTGCTGCCTCTCTGGACATTCCATGGAGGGGAAAGCGGGAGAGAGAAAGAGAGCAGCCAGGGCTTTTTTTTTCCAGAGACAGAGCAGAGCAAGGAAGCAAGCAATCCCTAGCTGCACAGATGGGTTGTTGTGCCCTACCTCTCCGTTGTTCAGGGGACTGGCACGTCAAGAATCCTCTCCTAAACAAAGAAGAAGAAGAAAACACCCCAGGAGCAGACTTCTCTCCCCAACATGCTCTGTGCCCTGGTCTTTTGTATTATAGTGTATTTCGCTGTGTCCTTCCTTTCCCTCCTTATATCTTATCCAATTTATTTTCCATTGAGACAGGAACAGCCCTCATAGGAGTTTCCCATGGCTATGTCCCTCCACCCCATCCCATCCAACTTCTAGTGCTGCGTATCTGTCGTTTTTGTGCTATTTTGAACAATTAAAGACCTTTTTCTTTTTTTTTCTTTTTGGACGCAAGACTCAAATGTTTGAACTTGAAGCCATCCCATATCCTTTGCATTTTAGGTGTTCCTGGATAACTTAGACCAGGCATGTCCAAACTTCATCCCTCCAGATGTTTTGAACCACAACTCCCAGAATTCTAAGCCTGTATTTCCAATGGCAAAGGACTGTGGGAGTTGTGGTCCAAAACATCTGGAGGGACGAAGTTTGGACATGCCTGACTTAGACAGACAGATCTTTTTCTCTCTCTTAAGCACAGGGCTGGGAGCAGTCCTGTTTCTACTGCGGAAACACATGAGAGTGGATTATAGATTTATTTCTGAACCGCCTATTATATGATCTAGCCCCCTCCCCAAAAGGAGATGACGCCTTTCAGAGAGGCAGAAAGCTGTGCGGGGATCCAGCTACTGCAGTTTTGTTCTGTAATGTGGCCACGATTTCTCAGCAGCCACACTTCCCCCTGTGTCCTTCTTCTGATGGCCTGGTCTCCAGGTGCACTGAGTCAGGTTCTAGCAGTTCAAGTCCCCTGCGCTGTGGTGACAAAACAGGAGAGAAAATACAGTGAGCTGCATTACGGTCGAAGTTTCTGAAAGGAGGGCAGGAAATCAAGGGTCCACCAGGAATCATGATCTGGACAGCATCTAATATCTGGATTGTAAGACTTGAAAATCAGAGTGAGGAGAGCCTCCCCCCTTCCCTGGTTTCTTACATTCTTCAGCACAGCGTGTATGGCCCACTCAAACACCTCCTGTACATTGGTAGCTTCCTTGGCGCTGGCTTCGAAGTATTGGGCATCGTGAAGCCTGCTCCACAATTCTGCTTCCTCGGAGGAGACCTGGACACAAACAGGGTGTGGGCTTACTTGGCTCGCTTCTTGGGCCTTGTATTGGACAGTTAGGAACTGTTAAGGGAACTAAATGTTTGTGCTTTTTGACATATAAATGTGAATTGTCCAGGTGACCTAATTCTCCCCAAACAACAAATTCTACCTTTTGCATCCCATAGAGAAGGCAATGGGCCGTGCTCGCATTGTTGGTGAACCTACGGCACGGATGCCAAAGGTAGCACTCGGAGCCCTTTCGGTGGGCACCTGCCGTTGCCCCTTCGCAGCTACCTGTATCCAGGTTACATTGTTGTATTGTCTCTTTGCAAAAAAAAATTAGTGGGTTTTGAATTGCCGTTTGGGCACTCGGTCTCTAAAAGGTTCGCCATCACTGCTCTAGATGCCCTGCTCTAACTGCGCCCCCTTTTATGTGGGTTGGATGCCGTCTATAACACAGAATAGAATTCCCAACCTCCTGCCGCCCTCTCTTGTTCTGTGCAGCCCCTACCTCACGATTCTCTAGGTCAGTCTTGTTCCCGATGACTGCGATGGGGAATGTGGGCTCTTCCTTGGGCTCAATCTGCAACAAGAGCTGTTTGTGCCACTTATCCAGGGCCTGGAAAGAGGTGGCAGAGGTGACGTCAAAGACAAGAAGGCAGCAGTCTGACCCCCGGTACAAGGCAGTTCCCAGCGCCTGGAATCGTTCTGTGCCAGCTGTGTCCCAGATCTGGGGGCAGGAAGAGAGGGAAGAGGCTGACTTCCCTGAGTTTTTTTTAAATCCGTAGCTGCATCCTTTGCGACACAACCATATTTTTTTACGCTGCAACGGTGGATTACAAATAAGGGTCTAAATATTTCTCTTGGAAGTTAGGGGCTCCTCCCAGCCCCTGGTGTTGCTCTTCCAAAGTTTCTTAACAGCAGCAATTAATATAGAATCTTAGATGTTATTGGGTATGTCTGAAGATTCTCAGTCGTCCAGGTGAGTTCATCTGGAAGTTGAGTCATGGCAACTGGACTTCTTTTCTTCTTCTTCAGAGATTGAATCGCTCAAGAAAAAGAAGTCCAGTTGCCATGACTCAACTTCCAGATGTTATTGGATACCTTTTTCTTAAAAACGGCCAGTGTAGTCATCAATACAATCCTGCTTTCACTTGTACTGGAAACCAGTAGTGTAGACCAGTGGTCTGGTGCTGCAGATGATGGCTAAAGCAGAGGAAAACAGTCCCCCACACCCCCTCCAGATAACCAATCACAAGGGCAATCAATTGGCACCATGTTAACCTTTAAAAAAACCTGCTCACATCTCATCTCGGAGTAAAACTTAATAGAAAACTTAAACCTTAATAGAAACTTAAACCTGAAGCTTCAAAACAAGCACTAAACAGGCCTCTGAGGGTCAAGTGTTCAACAGACTAG
Organism: Phrynocephalus guinanensis; assembly: GCA_037367245.1. NCBI lineage: Eukaryota > Metazoa > Chordata > Lepidosauria > Squamata > Agamidae > Phrynocephalus > Phrynocephalus guinanensis. The sequence continues at coordinate 158,118,656 of CM074734.1, forward strand.
CCCTTTTCATCAACCACCTTCGGTCTCCGGCTGCTTGTCCTTGCTTCACTGTAAAGAAGGCCCACATGGAGTTCCCATGTGCCATTAGGCAGCACCTGGTGAGGCATGGAAAATACCTCCTGTGAGATTTAGAAGGACAACCTTTAGGTGTGCCACGGCAGCAGCAAAGCACTCTATGTGCCTGTCTGCTAGCTTGGAGCATGCAAGGGGGAGATGGTGCCCTGCTGCCAGGGTTGGTTGAGAAGGGACTGAGAGAAGGAGATTAAAGTTGGTCTAGATTAGGCATGTCCAAACTTTGGCCCTCCTGATGTTTTAGACCACACCTCCCAGAATTCCAAGCTTGTATTGCCAATGACAAAGGACTGTGGGAGCTGTGGTCCAAAACATCCAGAGGGCCAAAGTTTGGACATGCCAGATGTTAGGTCAGGGAGGTCAGTCTTTCAGATAGGCTAGAGCATCTTGGGTCCTCAGATGTTCCTGGACTAAAAGTCCCAGAAGCCTTCACTCACTGCGCTGGCCAGGTTTTCTGGGATCTGTCATCCAAGAGCACTTTAGGAGCTGATAGGCTAGAGGGTAGCCTCTGTTCTGGGCCTACCTGGACCGTCAGAGTCCGTCCGTCTATGTGTACTTGTTTGCTGAGAAAGTCTGCACCAATAGTGGCTCGGTAGCGGCTGCTGAAGCGATTATTAACATACTGATTCATCAGGGCAGACTTGCCCACCCTGTGGGGAAGGAAATATAGGGCTGATATTAGGTCTTGAAAGCTGCCTGTCAGCTCCCACTTATTAACAAGGGCAGGGCTGTTCCTTCCGGAAGTGAGCAGGAGGCCTTTTTTTCAGGTTCATGAACTTTGTGACTCTCATGACTCCTTGGTACAATAATGGCCCCTTAAAAAGGTCACAGAAGGCCCAGTGTTCCTCTGTATATCGGTGTCTGGAGACAACAGCAGCAGCCAGGCTGTTGCCCTCATGTCTTCCATAAGGATTCTTGCCAGTCGCCATGGGAAGATAACAGCTGGAAGGCTTTTGATCTCATCCAGGATGGCTTTTCTGAGAAATCCCCTGGTATTGTATTCAAAAGTTCCCTAGCTGTGCCCGGAGCAGGCAGAGTGTTGAAAGAGTGCAGTGAGCCACAAGTGTCCCCCCAATGGTGGGATTTTGGATATTACTGAACGACAACTAAAATTTGAATTGTCAGCCCTTCTGACTGGAGAACCTGGAAGATGGAAGTCCAGTAACACCCGAATCCTGTCGATAGGAACTCTTTGGCTGAGTCTTCTTCTTCCAAGTGTTTTCCCACAGGCACTACAGACTACTTGGCTGGGTCAGGTATGAGTTAACCAATCCATGATTAAAAATCTTTAACTGAAATGAGACTCGTGTCCCCCTCTGCAAACAAGGCTCCCTCCCTTCTTAACAGCACCTACCACCTAATTATTACCCATGTTTTAGATGAGATATATCAAATGTCTTCAAAAAGAGTATGTCACTCAAGCATCCAGATCAAAGGGCCACAGCTGGGAAAAGAGGCCTCATTTAAATAGCCTTTGGTCCAATCCAGCCCATCAATCCTTGTGCAATTAGAAATGCAAAATCGTCCAAAGGATGGATGGATGAAAGACTCCATGGCTATTTTAAGAACGAACCCATATGCCTATTTTAAAAATGTACTGGCAGCATAATCTGACTATTTTTGTGCCCCTTAAAAAAATCAAGGAAAACTGTTTCATCCACATTTGGAACCTGTTGGATTAGGTGCAAAATCGAAGTTTGAATGAGCATCTTCCAGAATTCATTGGAACAAGCCTTCACCCATCAGCCATCAATCGGAAGCTGCACCTTCCCTCCAACAACGGTTTGCAGTAGCCCTTTTGTGCTGTCCACCCATCGGGACTGCTTTCACTGTACCTCCCCCCACCCACCACACTTTTCACAAAGTTTCCAAAAAATGTTACATCTCTACGAATCTGTGGCAACACTTTTTTTTCCTTTCAGCACGAGACTGGCGCTGGTCTCTGTCTTCAGGGATTGGGGATGAGGTGGGGGGGGGCAAGGCTCAAGCCAGACTTTGGGGTGGGGAGGGAGCTGTCTGAGTCCCCTTCCCATCTCTCCATCTTCCTCGTCTGTCGGATTTCAGTCGCCACCCCTCCCTCTCTCCTTCCCTGCTGCCACCCCCTCGAAATAAACCCCGCTGCCCTTGAGGAGAGTCCAGAAGAGCCCCCCAGCTCGGAGGGAGACGCATCTTGGCAGAGGTAACTTTTGCAGGTGCTGGTCGAGGCGTCCCACCCACTGAGCCAACAAACCCCACAGGCGAGGCGGCGGCGGCGGCGGCCTCCCCACGACCGGAGCTACGGCTTGGCGCTCCGGATTTAAGCGGTCCTTCCTCGGGGAATCCTTGCTTCCCCCCCCCCCCTCCTCCTCCCCCCGCCCCGCCACCCCGCAGTACCCACACCCTCACTTACCCTGAATTCCCAATCAGGAGGATTTTGAGGTGTGAACGTCTGAACATGGGGCGCCTCCGCCAGAACCTGGAAAGAGAGCGTCTGGGAGGGCAGGCACTTTTTGGGGCGGGGGTGGGGGGCCACCACCTGCTGGCTCCCGCCGGCGACCTGGCTCTCCCCGCTTGGCCGGCGAGGGACCGTCCCAGCCACCCTGCCCTCCGCTCGCCCGCCACCCACCGTGGAAGAAACCCCCCACCCCACCCCGGGAGGTGCTCTAGGGCTCCGCCTGCAATCTCTTCTCGGGGGGGGGGCAAGACGGAGGGGTGGCGACCTCTGCTCCTCGCCTGCCTGCCCACCGTCGCCTCGCCGGATTTTTCCTGCCGGAAAGAAAGTTAACCCGCCAGAAAGAAAAGGGTCTTGCTGGCTCCGAAGGAGAACGGGGTAACACGACCGTGTGAACGGCCGTCAAAGTCGGAGCCGCCGCACCGGTCGGCTTGCCCTCGGGCTCTCTCTCTCTCTCTCTCTCTCGAGCTGGCTGGCGAGCGCGCCCCGTGGCTGCTGTGGCCACCTGGCGCCGTCTTGCCTGGCTTGTCAGCGGAGCAGCAGCAGCAGCAGCAGCAGCTCTCTGGCTCGACGCGAAAAGGCAGGCAAGCGGGCGGGTGGGAAGGGAGGAGGAGGAGGAGGAGGAGGAGGAGGACTCGGGTGCCAGTTTTTACTGCTAATCCGGGGAGGAGGAAGAGAACAGAAAAAGAGAAAGGAAGGCGAGAGTGAGAGTTGTCTCGCAATCCTGGCCCGATCAAGCACACGGTAGCCAAGCCTAGCCACCCCCCACCCCACCACCCGCCCCTGGAATCTTTTTGGGAGGAATGATCAAATCCTAAATTTGTAATGGAAACCATGCAATGATATATATATATATATATATATATATATATATATATTTATATATGGATATATATATATATATATATAGATATATATATACACACACACACACACACACACACACACACACACACACACAGTGGTACCCTGTGTAAAGGAACTAATTCGTTCCAAATGAAATTATGTCAATCAAATTTTCCTTTATACAAATTCCCATAGGAATGCATTGAAAACAGAGTAATCCCATTTTTATTTTGAACGGATTTGCCCCATAGGGGATCCTGCTAAGCAAATTTCCCCTATCTCTGGATTTTTTATGTTGTACAAATTTTATGTTATACAAACTGTTTGTTATACAAGGGTCCACTGTATATAGCTGACTTGGGCCTCATGGAAGAGCAGCAAATGGTGAGTTGTTCCATTTATCGTCATTAGGGTTTGTTGTTTTGCCTCCGCATTAAGAATGGGGGAAGTGCTGTGAGAATATTCTGCAACAGCTTGCAAAAGGACTCAGGTGTTCAAAGGAACCACAACACCTGCACATATATCTGTTGCTTGAAGCCCAAACAACCTCTGGGGCACCAAACATGTTCCATCCAGCTTTGCCTGGTATCAAACTCAGGGCTTGATTGGGAGGTGGATCTTCATCTCTTGATGCCACAATCCCAAGAGGGGACAATGTTGGAAAGCTTTGTTCAGTGTGCCCTTTGCAAGACTGTGAATTGTACAGCTTTCAGGCGGGAAAGATGAAAGGTGGTGGTGGGGGGGGAGGACCTAATAAATACAGGGGGATCAGTCCTGGCAGGTGGATAGGATGTCAGGCGTTTCATCAAGTCTGGGAGAAGAAACGGAAGCATTGTGGAAAATGTCATTATTTAGCTGACAGATAAGACTTTAAATTGAAATATAGTACAGATCTTGTAGTGTGAGTCTATTTAATGTTTCTAAAATCTCTTTTTTAAAAGACCAGTTTCATGTCTGGACAAGGACAGCTTAGGGCGTTTATACACGACCCCTAAGCTCCGCCGCAAATGGCTGCAAGGTCCGGACCTTAAAAATGTTTACCCACCAGCTCCGGACTTTGCAGACAATTAAGTGCGACCCCGCCCACTTAGCGCGACCAAACAGCAGCTTTCTTGTACCTGCTTTTTGGATGTGACAAAATTTTGATCCGGTGTAAGGATAGTGAGTGCGGGGCTCTCCTGGCTTCTGTTTGTTCTTTTTTTGCGCCCCGCCCCTTTAAGAGATCTGAATGCTGCCGGGAACAAAACGGAGGTAACCGGCATGCTTTTCTTTCTTTTTTTCTCCCTCCCTCGGGTAGCCAGAAACCAGGAAGTGCGGAGGGGGGTGGGGACAGAGGAAGAGCGAGGAACCCCTAAGATCTCTGGTCCGAATTTAAGTGGCCAGTGGATCTTAGGGGTCGTGTAAAAAGGCCCTTAGATGTAGTAGTAATCATGCTCCATCTTAGGACTGCAGTTTAAGGCAGTTACTTCACGTCCATTTTGTCTAAGTGTTGCGCTTCGGAGCGGTACAAAAAATCTGACTTCACATCTGTCGCGCAACAACTGAAATTTGTCTCGACCACACCCCTGGAATGGGTGCTAAGCGAGATAAATCTGTACCTGGTGCTCGGGTAGGGTATTTCCTTGTCACGGTATGTTCCCAGTTTCTGTTCCAAGACAAGACACCGTGAGGTAACCACTGTCACGCAACAAAACATTCATTTCTCTCAGAAAACTGTGTCCCAGGTAAAGGGTTGGGTGTTGATGTTCAAAGTGCCCACCCACACCAGATGATCACCACCCCCTTGCCCTCCTCCGTTAAATAACAATAAAACAAACCAAACTTCAAAGCCAGGCAAGAGGGACACCAGACAGAAAATTAATTAGCAAGCAAAAGGAATAAAGAACAAAGAAAGCCGGAAGGCTATCACCTGGAGCATTCCAATGTGGCCACGTGGAGAAAGTGAAAGCTAACCAGAAGAGCCGCAGACTCCTTCCCTGCCTGCAAAGATTTTGACTTTTCAAAAGCGAAATATTGAAAAAGAATTTTAAGCCCCCCCCCCCAAAAAAAAAGGAAAAAGGAAGCTAGACACATTCAGTGTTTGTCATGGTACAAGACTGTGACGTAACACTTGTCACGAGACAAGTTATCACGACCATGGGAACACTGAAATGGACAAAACCACATGATCGCAACCAATGCTGTCATGGTACAAAACTAGTCAGGGAACAAAGAAGAACGTGAAGTAATTGCCTAAGAAGACAAAAATCAGGGCTACAGAAGAACTACAGTAGGACCCCTATATCCGCTGAAGATTGGTTCCAAGCCCCCGATGGCTATTGAAAACCATGAATAATAGTGATAGATAGATAGATAGATAGATAGATAGATAGATAGATAGATAGATAGATAGATAGATAGATAGATAGATAGATAGATAGATAGCATGGTAAAAAGAAAAAAACCCAGAAAAATATTTTACACGCATTACTAGAATTGGCCATCAGAGGGCACCAGAGACCATATTATGTATCCTTCAGTAATAAGTATTCATAACACAGTCTGGCTGCCTCTAGTGACCAGTTTGGGTAATAGATGTGAAAATAGTTTTTCTGGATTATTTTCTTTTAATGTTTTTAATATTTTCAGACTGAGGATAAGTGAAACCATGGATATGGGGTATCTACTCTACAGGACTTTCACATTGATACTGAATAATTGAAAAAGTTAGAGATTCTGTCATCCTTGGTTCAATCATCAATCCAAATGGAGATTCCAGCCAAACAATTAGAAGAAAGGCAGCAATGAAGGAACTAGAAAAGATAATCAGGTGTAAGGATGTGTCACTGGAGACAAAGGCCAAGATCATCCACCATCTTGTATTTCTGATCACCATGTATGGCTATGAAAGCTAGACGGTTAAGAAAACTGAATGGAACAAAATGATTTGTTTGAAATGTGTTGCAGGAGGAGAGCTTCGCAGATAGTCTGGACAGCCAGAAAGTTGAGCAAGTGCATCTTGGATGAAATTAAACCTGAATAAACCCTGGAGGCAAACATGAGTAACAGAAAAGCTACAAACAAGACTTTCCTACTATCACCTGACTAGTGTTTGTTACCAAAGCAGTCTCAACAAGAAAATGCATTAATTCTGCTAGCTTAGGACAGAAAAAGATAAGAAGAAGAAAAAATTTCTCCTTAATCAGCATATTGGGCGTTTATACACAACCCCTAAGCTGCGCTGCAAATGGCTCCCAGCTCCGGAGCTTAGAAATGTTTCCCCACCAGCTCCGGAGTTTGCAGACAATTAAGTGCGACCCCGCCCACTTTAGCGCGACCCAGCGCACTTTTCTTGTAGCTTCTCTCTGGAGGTGAAAAATATTTGATGCGGATAAGAGTGCCAGGCTCTCCTCGCTTGTCTGTTGTTTTTTTGCCTCCCACCCCTTTAAGAGCCCCTTGAGAAGGAACCAGGAAGTAACAGGGCTCGTGGCAACTTCAACCAGCACCGGCAGGTTAGTAAAGGCTTCTTTTGTCCTTTTTTTCCCTCCCTCCCCTCACGCCGACAGGAGCAGGAAGTGCTGAGGGGTGGGGACGCAGGAACAGAAACGAACCCCCAAGATCTCTGGTTCGAATTTAAGGGACCAGCAGATCTTAGGGGTCGTGTGAAAAGGCCCTAAGTCTGCTACCAAAGCAAAGTCTATAAGACTTTGCATTAGCCTTTTACTATTGGAATCTGCTTGGTTAGGAAGAATATCTAACCATTGGCTAAGGATACACAGCATACCATATTTTCCCATGCACATGACACTATTTTTTTCTAAAATCATGGCACTAAAAATTAAGGAGGGTCGTATACAGGAATATCCTGTAAGATGAATGCCCTGTAAGACGAAAAACTCATAAGATGAATGCTGCTCCCGGCAGCCCAACACCCAGATGATTTTGACAGCTCGGGCTGCTGGGAGCAGCATTCGGTTGCAGTTTGATTGAGGAGTTTCCACCCCAACATAGCAAAGAAAAAGAAAAGCTTCCCCACTTTGCTCGGCTAGGGTAAAACCCCTCAATGAACCGCAGGCTAAGGCTGCTCCATGCAGCCCCCGACAGACAGCTGATTTCTGTCAAAATCAGATGTCTGCTGGGAGCAAAGTGGAGCAGCCTTGGGCTGCCTGTTGATGGAGGGAGTTTGCCCCATACCTAGCAAAAAGAGGATGCTTTTCCCCTTCTTTGCTGGGTTGGGGCAGGGGACAGCTTCCCCTCTTTTGCTGGCTGTCCCAATCTTGAGGGGAGGGAGTGGGCGAGCAGACCCCTCACCTGCTACCCCTCCCCCACTGAAGCAGCAAGTATCTTCTTTTAAAAGACCTGTGCACACAGCCTGCTTTTTGAAGGACTCAAACAAGTCTTTAAAAAGAAGATCCATACTGCCCTGAGGGGGGGGGGCAAGTGAACTCCTCGCCCACTCCCCGTCAACTCTAACCCTAACCCCTCTAAATCTGTGGTCCTAAACCTGTGGGTCCCCAGATGTTCCTGGACTTCAACTCCCAGAAGTTTTCATCACTAGCTGAGCTGGCCAGGATTTCTGGGAGATGTAGTCCAGGAACATTTGGGGACCCACAGGTTGAGAACCACTGCTCTAAATCAACAGGAAGCCGAAGGCTGCTGCAGGAAGCTCCTGACAGACAGCTGATTTTGACAGCACAGAGCTCTCAAAATCGGCTGTCTGTCGGGCTGCACGGAGGGTGTCAGTTGATTGGGGGGGGTGAGACAGCCTTTCAATAGGAATGTATTGAAAACCAATGTAATCAATTCCTCTGGAACATCTGGAAGTTGAGTCCTGGCAACTGGACTTATTTTCTTGAGAGACTGAAATGTTTCGCTGCTAATCCAAACAGCTTCCAGTCCTGTGGAACAGATTAATTGGTTTTCAATGCATTCCTATGGGACACCGTGCTTCTTAAGACAAAATTTTCTTAAAATGAAAGGACCCTTGGAACAAATTAATTTTGTCTTAAGAGGTACCACTGTACATAGAAGTAAACCTTTCCTGAGGGGAGGTCGGGTGGAGAAAAACCCAAACTGACCTTGCTACTTTTCTTCCTTTCCAGTATCCCTTGTTTACTTTCAGTGTCCTGAAGACTCCTCTGCACTTTGTTTTTGCAAGGACTGGAGCCTTATTTTCAGTGAGAAAAGGCTTGGAGTGGAGCAGCCCATTAAAATGTACCTTTCTACACTGAAAAGAAGAGTCTGATTCTGCAATAATAAAGCAGAGAGGGCAATCAAGCGCTCCCAGAGAGGAAGTGAAACAGCGAGGTCAGTTTGGATTCTCTTCCACCCCACCCATTGCTGTTTACCACCCCCTGTTGTTTTCTTTTCTTTCCAGGAGTGCTAGATTGCCTTCCTCTCTGCTTTGTTATTTCAGGTCAGACCCTTCTTTTCAGCATGGAAAGGAATGGGCCCCACTCACAAGCCTTTCCCTGCTGAAAAGAAAAATCTGTTCCTGCAAGAACAAAGCAAAGAGGAGTCTTTAGAACATGGAAAGGAAAGGAAAGAGCATGAGGTGGGGTGGGTGGAGGAGAACTCAGGGAGGATTTTCTTAATTTGGGGTCTTAAAAGTGGGGGGTGTCTAATATATGGCAGCGTCTTATAGACAGAAAAATATGGTAAACACCCATGCCTATAGCTTACCTGTCAAATTTTCCCCAGCCCCAGCCAGGATGGGAGGAGAGAGGTGTAATGTGCATGCACATACTGCTCGCTTTGCCCCTCCCACCATGAACTTGTGCCACATTCAATGGGACGTCCTCCCAATGAAACATGCTTTCGTGAGAGGTGGGCGATCAAGGAGGGGCACGCTGAGGGGGAGGGGGAGCGAGAAAATTGTGGAAGAGAAAGAAAGGGAGAGCGCACTGAGGGAATGGGACGAAGAAGGCGGGAGGGGGAACCCCAGGAAAGGCAGTGAAAGTGTGCAGAGGGACGGGAAAGAGAAAGAAGGAAATAAGAGAAGGGAAGAAGGAAGAGAAAAAAAACTAAATGGAGGAGGAGAGGAAGGCAGGAGGGAAAATAAAGAAGCGGCCGAGAAAGTTACAATAGAAAGGGATTTCAGGGGGCAGAAAGGGCCCAAGGGAAGGGAAAGCTGAGGCCTTTTGACCTGGGCTTGGGCTCTGGCAGCACCAGCCCATCACCACCACTGGCAGCGGCGGGGGACATCATCGGCGTCGCAGGGGGATGGCCCTCCTGGGGGAGCCAGCATTGCTCAATTAAGCAAATATGTTACATACATTTTTAAAAGCATGCATACTGAAGGAGAATGAATAGACAAGCATCTAAGATTCTCCTATGACTTCTAGTAATGGTGATACTTGCCTCCTTAGGTGAAATATTAATTTTTGGAATATACTAATGAGTAGACCACAAAAACCACTGGCCAGTGAGGATGACTCTGACTCCTTACAATTGACAAACACAAACAAAATCCCTGATTTTGTAACACTGGAAATCCTTAGATGTTTGGATACCTTGTTACAGCAAACATGGAGGTATAGGTAATAGAAAACAAAAATACAGTACAAATTATTCTACCCACTTTTACCTAAACATTCTGGCGCCCCTCAGATGTTTTCCACGACAGTTCCCATCATTTCTGACTGCTGGACCTGCTGGCTGTAACAGGTGGAAGCCCCAACTTAAAATAACAAGAGGACCCAAACTTGCTTCCCTCTGCTTTTGCCTTTAGAGACAACACATCACTGTGGCAGCAGCTGGACTTGTTCATGTTTGCAGGGCCAGCCCGAGACATGATTATCTATTGTTATGTTTCTGATTTTCCTTTAAATGGGTCTATTTGTATGATGTATGATTTGTATTACTGTATTTTGGAATTTGTTGTTAGTCACCCAGACTGGCCATTTGGTCAGGTGCATGCTATCTATCTATCTATCTATCTATCTATCTATCTATCTATCTATCTATCTATCTATCTATCTATCTATCTATCTATCTATCTATCTATCTATCATGTTAGTTGAATACAGTATCTGTCTATCAGGTGATCAATAGATACATAGATAAATATACATCTTTCTGCCAGAAGAGGAGAGTGTTAATTGGGATGGCAGTGAAATCTGACTTGAGCACTTTCAAAGGGGCAGCATCTTCCACCCCAACTGAAGGCACCAGGCCAGCTAAGGATGCAGAAGGCAGGCGGTGTGGCACATATGATTTTGCCTGATTTTTGCTGATACTCCAAGGCAGCTCCTGAATCTGCCTGATGGTGGGGGCCAGCCCTGTGTTGTTGTTGTTTACACTGGGGGCATGCCAGGGCATCCCTGTGGCCATTCCCTGCTTGTCATTTTTAGTCTCTGCAGGTGGCCTTCTCTGGAATGGGGCCAGATCTTGCCCAATGCTTCCAATTTCACCTCTTCCTTGAACTCACTAAATGTCCTTAGAACAGACTCTTGTTGTCCGACTCCCAGCCTTGCTCTGAAGTCTCCACCTCCTCCGTGGCATACTCAAGGGACGCACAGTAGTAGTTGTAGCAATTGTGCATCTTGTTGGCCTGGTGATAAAAGTAAGAACTACAGGAAGCTCCCTGCAAGCTGTGTACTATGTGTGCCCTCAAGCCACTTCCAGTTTGTGGCAACCGACAGGTCTTTCTCGATGTGGCTGGATAGCTCAGTGAACTGTCTTGTCGGAGGTTCGATTCCCTATCTGATCCTACTCAAGGAAAACCCACCCAGCGTGGCTTGTGGGAATGGTAAAACCACTTCAGAGTACGATCTATCAAAAAAAAAGCCAAAACAAAAAAGTCATGTTTGATACGCAAGGAGTAGCTTACCATTGCCACACACTCCCCCACCCTCCGCCGCCTGTCATTTTCCTGCACTGGGAGGACATTTGAACGCAGGTATCCCCCGAGAGCTATACGTGTGAAACCCCGCTCTCCTACGCAACCGATAAAGGTAAAAAATGCACCAGTCGAGCCGCTACTCGACCACATCCGTTGGTTTTTTTTGAACAAAATCACTGCAATCGTGGGTTTTTACAGTAATCTGTAGGAGACATGGACAAATCAGAGTCTTTTCACGTGGGGAGGAAGGGCTGGACTAGTGTCAGGTGACTAGGCCAAATCACATGACCACGCACGCTTAATTAGTAAATCTTGAAACTTTTGCAAGAGTGTGCAAAAGGGGGCAAAGAAGCGGCGAAAATGTGCTTCCTTCCCCCCTCCCACACACACTCCCCCCCCCTGCACGATGCCCAAGCAAACGAATACGTGTTTCCCAGGCACACTAATAATTCGTTTTGCTCTGTGGGGCTTGGTACCTCCCCCGCTCCCGGGGTCCTATCCCCGAAAAGTGCTGACACATCATTCACGAAAGCTTTCTCCTCCTCCCCATCCCCGTGATCACATCCTCCTTGTTTGTTTGTGCCGGAGAAACAGCGAGGATGCATTTCCAAATGCTGCGGAGCTGGCATGAAAGGATTTCCCAGGAGCTGGACGCGGTGGTGGAATTCTGGCTACGGCATTCCCACGACGAAGAATATGGGTTATCGATCTTATCTGCTTTGGCTTTCTCTCCCCTTCTGCCTCCTTCCCCAACCCCCGCTTTCCTTTACTCACAAAACGTACTCTTCTCCCCTTTGCCTCAGAGGCCCATGGTGGCGGTGGGTGTGGTGGGCATTTGGATTCAGATTTCTCCCATTGCAAGCCCCTGCCCCACTACAAGGCACTGCCGCTCTTTGATGAGGTTGGGAGGGGGGTGGGGAGGGGACTTTATATGTCTGACGCCCATCACTGAGTAAAATTAACTTAAATAATAAAGAAGAGCCCTTCTGAGAAGCAAGGGCAGACATAGAAGACCCCAAAATGGTCTCTGCTGGATCTGGAGGCAAGGAAATCTCCTCTTTCGGGATAATATAAACGTACAGTACAGTCCCCCCCCCAAAAAACACACACCCCCACTCCACAAATCCCATTGGAGTGAATGGGGAGAAATCTGTGAGGTGTTCTGGTCTTCCTGTCTGCTCCCGTTTCATTTGCATAGTAGGCTTGAAATACTAGTGTCCTTTTGCCTTACGTGGGTGGGTGGGCTACCCTTGGCTCCATACAGCACAAGCCAGTGGTCAGGGATGAGGGGAGGGGCCTTTGCAAGTCACCCAACCCTAGCCTAGCAGAAGTTGTGCAATGCAGGTGTCGGATAGCGATGGGTGGTGGTGCCCCTCAGAATGTCTAGAAGGTGGTCAACAGAAGGAAAGCCCAAGTCAACTTGTTTTAGTTGTGCTCTTTGCCACCTACCTTGCAGTGACACCACAGTACAACCCCTTAACATTTAACAGCTCTCTGCGTAGATGCCCTAAGGCTAAGCACATCTGATCTCACATGATTTAGGAAGCTAAGCAGGGTTGGCCCTGGTTAGTACTTGGATGGAAGACCACCAGGGAATACCAGGTGCTGTAGGCACCTGGAGTAGGAACTGGCAAACTACTCCAGTATTCCTGCCAAGAAAACTCCATGGGCATGGGGTCACGAAGAGTCGGTCACGACTGTAACAATACAACACACACACAACCAGAAGAATAGTCTGTTGTGCTGGCCAAGGAGGCCTCTGCCTTATCAAACTTGCTGGCTTCGGCATTAGGTCCACCTATCTCCCTGAGCAGCACCCAGCATTTGGCTGGTGGTGCCCCTGCTTGGCTTCGTCTTGCATCATTCAGCCAAGCTGGCTTCCTACATTCAAGACAGCACTTTTTGACAAGCTGGAAATCGATACCAGCTACTGTCTCCAACTTTTGCCCCCAATACTGGTTCTTCTTTTTAATCACGCGTTCTTCTCTGCTTCTTCTACACTTTTCTTTTAAAACATTTTTGGCTGCCTGTTTTCCTTCCCTCCAGGGGATTCTTTACATGTCTCGGCCAGGACGGGAAAATTTATGATGATTTGAAGTATGTCTGGTTGCAAGGCCGTCAGGTGAGGAGGCTACTGAGGAATTGTGTGCAGATCCAGGTTTTTAAGATTCCCCTCTTTTTGTTTTGTTTTGTTATTAGCCCCGTTGTTAAGTTAAGGAAATCTGAGCCTGGCAAGGGGCATATAATTGGTCAGGCAGGTTTTTCCAGAGCAAGTCAAGTCTTAATACGGGACGGGAGATGTCTGCCTCGAGTTGGCCTCTGAGATAGGTTTTCAGTGCTGCAGCTGCAGCCTTGGAATGAGTGAAGTAAATGTGAGATAAGAGATCCACCTGAGCAGAAGCAGAATGGTGACCCTCCAACACAGTGGAGCTCCACCCATTCCTTTTTGGAAGGGACTTGTATGGAGGGGAATAGCCAAGCACATCTGGGTTGTGTCACTTAAAAATAATAATTAACAAAATCACAGGGCAGTGGATGCTGCTGAAGAGAGGTATACACTCACTGAATCCTCCTCAGAGCATCTTTCTCACTACTGTGTTCTTGGTCTACAAGAGTGGTTACCAATCTTGGGCAACCCACATGTTCTTATTAGACTGCAACTCCCAGAAGCTCTCGCCCGGACAGCCAGTGGTGACGATTTCTGGGTCTTGCAGTCCAACAATGCCTGGATTACCCAAGGTTGGAAACCACTGATTTACGAGTCAAACAGAGCCTATGTCCAATGGTCAATGGGGGCGTGTGGTGGGTGGGATCACAGCCAAATTTATTTGAGGTTTACAAGAGTGCATCGTGGAGTGGGAAACCTGGAGCCCTTTCATGCTGAGTGATGAGATATGGGGTCCATGCAGAGTTTTGTCTTTGTCTTCACCCGCCACTGCACAAGGGACCTTGATTGGTTCTTCCAATCAAGGAAAAGAATACTCATGATTGATTTAAGTAGCTAAAGATGTTCCAGGTGAGATTGTAAAGGCCATTTTGAGCAGCTCTGCTCCTTCCCTTAACAGGTATGGATGTACAGCCGATTGTATCGAAAAGTGCCAAGGTTCCGGCGGCCTGAACTGCTGCAGGCCGCTCGAGCAGGTAATTCTGCCTTATAGCAGGGAGGGGTGGCTTTTGAAGATGAAAGCAAGGTGGAGATATAAGCATGCAGTATAGTGATCTTAGATGTATAGATTGGAGAAGCCAGAGAAAAATCCAGAGGGTTCCCACGTTTTTGAACAACTATGGGACTGAAAGGACTGAGTCCAGAAAATGAATTGTAATAATTTAGTTTTTCCTATTGATTAATGGAATTATTTTTATAATGGCATAATTCAGTGCCATTTTTAAAAAGTGTCTGGGGTCTCTGGGGGTTAAGGCCCCAAACTTCCTATTGTGTTAAAGTAGGGTATTCTTCTAATGCAGAAAAGCAAATGCCTGAGGTACTGTGTTCATAACGGAAGTAACATTTTGAGCTGGGGTATTCCTGGTTCGTAGCTCAGTCTCAGGAGAACTACACAGACATGGTTCTCTGTGACGAGTCCGTGAAGGATTCTGTGGAAAATATGTATGTGGGAAAAGGATGGTCTGGGCCCACAGGCTGCTGACAGGATAGTGGGACCTGGGAATCCCAACCTGCCTCCAAATCTCTTTCTTTTCCTGAGGTGGGGAGTTCCTGCTGCAACATGCCCGGGTGGCCCCACCTTCCCAGAAGTGTGCCTTTGTTTTAACACGCGACGGATGTCCTGTGAAAATCCAGCGCACCATTTTCAGTGAGTGCTTCTATGTCCTTGGGCTCGATGAGCTTGGTCGTGTTACAGGAGAAATCCGTTACCAGGTGAGGCCAGAGGAATGGCCCTGAGATGTAAACAGCAACACTCCACTCCACTCCACTCCCTGTTTATCCCCCACTCCCTTGTGCGGTTAATTTGTGAAAAACACCTTTCCCAAATGCCAGGTCACAGCTCTTAGCACATACTGACAAAACACGTTAGTAGGATTAGGCCAAAGTGGAGAGATTGATCCGTTACCTCATGCTGCCGTGCTTAAGGATGGCCTCCTTGTCTCTATGGATACAGGGGTTCTGCTGATAGAACCAGGTGAAGGATAAACACCATCTGTATAGGAAATGGCTAGGCCTACTCATGTGCAGGGTTGACTCTTGTCCAAAGTCCTTGGTTTGGGTACAGGGTGGGCTGTGAGGCCTTGCTGATTATGCCCTCCGCCCCACCCCCACGTTGGTAGCTGGACAGTCTGGGACTGTGACATCCAGTTTTGCAGCCACTTGTACCTCTTCTTGTGTTGCCCACTTATCTTCTCAGCAGTTGTTATTTTTTTTGTGGGGAAGTGTGTAGCATTCAGAGAATATAGGGGTGGGTGATGTAAGGACTACTGTCAGTTGCTCTCCCCCCCCCGTCTCACACACACACACACACACATATACAGAGCAAGAGCATAGAAGTAAGTAACAGAGCTGGATCCAGGTTGCTAAGTCCCTATCTCACAATCTTTTGGGGTGTGAAGTGAGCCAGGAATACACGATGCCTCTGTAGGTTATGAGGGACATATTGAGACCTCCAGACTGTAATGGCATTCATGTTGGCAGAAAGAGGCCCTGGCAATGATGGAAGCTATTGTGCACTGGGTGAGGGAGGATCCCTCTGAACTGGGACGTCCACAGCTGGCGGGCACGACCCCTCATGACTCGATGGCTGTTCCTATGATGCTCCTCAACCTCGTGGACCAGCTGTCAGAAGGAGATGCAGAGGCTGCAAGCCGATTCAGCGAGCTGGGGAGCTGGTCTGCTCAGCGAATACTCATGCATGTTCAGGTATTGTCTGTCTCCAACTTCTGCCGTCTTCTTTTCCCACCCTTTAAGCTGAAATATCAGGGAGGCTCCCTTGTTCCTCCACAGAGAAATGGCACTGCTGTTTTGGAAAATGTTTCTGAAGATGGCAAGGAGCTGCCGGGATGTCTGGGAAGGCAGCAGAACCCTGGTAAGAAGGGTGCCTCTAAAGTCCCACTTCAGTCCCCCGGGGTCTGCACGTAAAGCTTGGAAAAAGCTCCTCTTTCAAACCGTATAAATGGGTTGCCAAACAAAGCAGAGCTGGAGAACCTCTGGCCTCGTTCAGTGTAACGGGATTTCCTGTTCCCTTTTGATTTGAGGGTCAGGATGCTTTTGGAGTCAGTTTGGTGGGGAGTGTCCAAGGATTGAGGGGGATGGATCACCATCCAGTTCATTGCCACCGCTCCTGTTATTCTTGTATCATGCTGTGTGGCCACCTGGTCATTTGTAGCTGTTGGTTGTGGTCCAGTAGGTTGCCAAGGATGTTCCAGCGCCATAAAGCTTTGCAAGCCTGCAGGACAAAAGGCCGACTTACCTTCAGGAAGTCACAAGAAGGGAGGAAAAATCACCACAACTTGGTGGCATAAATGTTGTTGTTGTGGGCAGCAGCTGGTGTTGATTTTTGGAGCAGCAGAGGACAGCAGATACAAGAGGTCAGGTGTGGCCTCAGTTCTCCTTTAAATGGAAGTGGACTTTGAATGAGCTTGTGTATCCACTGGTGTTCAATGCATGTGCGGAATCTTGTATATTGCTGAGGAATTTTGCAGCGGCAACTTCCCTTAGATTCCGATCCTTATCAGAAAAGTATATTTTCCATTCAGCTTGAAGAGATGTCTCCTGAATCCACAGTGGGTTGCTGGATGAAATGGCAACACAGCTGGTGCACCTAATTGCAGAGAATAGGATAGAATACAACCCTGACTTTTACCTTTACAAGCTGTAGGGATCATATTCGTGAATGCTACTCAAGGCAGCCTCTCAGGCTTATGTTTCCCCGTTCTTGTTCATGTAGGATGTGTGAGGAATCTTACGTACATAGGTATTTCTAAATAAAACACTCTCTACAGACCCTTCAGTCCAGGCTGGTGTTCTCTAGAATGCTTACTCTTTTGTCTTACAGTGTGTGGGTTGGCTATTAGGTCTTTGCACATCCTTTTTCTCATCCATTTCTCTGTCCCAAGACGCTATGGGATTTCTTTCATACACAGGCATTAACATCAAAGACAAACTAAATTACAACTTCTCTGAAAAAAATCAGTACAATAGTACCCCCGTGATGTGGGAGAACAGAAGTTAATGGGTTAATGAAACTAGCTTGTACCAGCTATTATCAGCAAGGCTTGCCATGCCAAGGTGCCATGCCAAGGTGTTTAGGTCATGGTTATACTCTGTGCATGCTCTAGGAATACAAGTGCTATTGTTTCACTTTATCTCTGGTTAGCCAATGATATCAGCTAGATGTGGCTCCATGCATACGCTTTGTGACCTACTTTAGTATTCAATAAAATAAGTTGCAGTGAGGGTGCGCACGGAGAGAACTGCCTCTATCTTTGCACCAGATATCAGTCTGCAGACTCCGTTATTTCTGACCGCACCCTTTAAGGGTTGGCTCCCTATCCACAGATTCAGCATCCGCTGATTTCATTATCCACAGTTGGCCGCCAAAAAACAATTAAATAACTTGCTGTCGCAAATAGGTGTCACAAAGCAAGTTACTGTCACTAATACTGTAGCAGCTGCCAAGGAAATTACTTTTGCACACTGCTGCAAGTAGCTGCTGCAGATTGCTCAAAAATGCAGCTCCAGATAACTCCAATTTGCTCACTCCTCCAAATTGCTCGAAATTGGTCCTGATTGCTTCACATTTGATTTTTTGGGGTGCTGACAAGGTGTTTGCTCTTATCTGTGGCTTTCTGTGTCCATGGGGAGACCCGGAACCAATCCTGTGTGGATACGGGGCTACTACTGTGTCCTAAACCAGAATACTGTACATGTGTGTCCAGGAACAAGAGAGATAGGCTTCTTAATTCTTTTAATAGATTCTTCTTTTAATTCCTCTAGTAGGGGGCTGCGTCTCCCCCTGTGAGCCTGCCTATCAGGGGAGGCCTTTCTCTCAGTCCTACCACCCTCACAGGTGTGTTTGGTGGAGACACAGGAGAGGGCCTTCTCCGTGGCTGCTCTCCGACTCTAGGACTCCCTCCCTCTTGAGGAGGCGAGATTTGCCCCATCTTTGCTGTCCTCCCACAAGCAGGCAAAAACTTTTCCCTTTAAGCAGGCTTTTCCTTAACGACTAGGGGTCTGAGAAGGTTTTTAATTGGATGATGGTGCATGGTTTTAAATACATTTAATTGTCAATTTTAGTATTTTAATATAATACTTGTTTAATTATTTTTAATAGTTGTGTATCTCCTATTTTTAGCTTTTAAATAATGTTTTATGAAGTAAGCTGCCTTGGGTCCTTTTTGCAAGAAAGATGGGATAGAAATATTTTAAATATATAAATAATATTCAGGTTCTCCTTTGTGACCTTCGTGAAGCCACACAGAAGGGTTTCCCAGCACGCGCACACAAGGCTCAGACTTCCCTAGCAATAGGAAAGTTCATTAGTCTCCGCTGCTCTCGCACTGAGCGTGTGCAAAGGGGTTCCTGCCCAAACACCTCAGTTCCCTCTTACTGCCACGCTAAGAGGTAGCACATTGTTAGTCTCTGCAGGATAACGCTTTTCTCCAAATACTTTACTTTCACTTGTTATTTTATGGCATTTTTGCCACCATTAAATGGTATGTTGCATGTAGCGGGAAAATTCAGCATATGGAAGGGCATTAGAAGTGCTTGTATTGCCTGGGCGAATCTCACCGCCCCCACGCCTGCTCTGTCTAAAAGAACTTCAGTGCCCAAGCCTTATAAAACCGGTGCCACCATTTGAATACTTTTCTCCTGCAAAAATCGCTTCATCCGGATTCAATGGAAAAAGGTACTGTTTCCCATTCTGTCTCCTCAACGCCTTCGAAGTCTAAAAAGCCTTCAAAATCTGTATCAACATCAAAAAAGGAACCGAAAAAGAATCTTCCGCTCCTTGAAGCCAAACCTCCTTCGGTCTCTTCACACCTTGGTATTGAAGTTTGACGAGGTTATCGACCTCGAAACTGAGCAGCCCTCGGTTGCTATGCCAGCATAAAACTACAAACCCTTCTTCCCATCGGATTCGTCTGCCACGTCTTTGGATTCAGATTCAGAGGAGGAACAACGGCCTACGCCTCTAAAGGATCTGTTCGTGCAGGCTCAGCTGCAAACGCAAGACCTGCCTCCTCCTCCGGCAACTCAAGACCTGGATCAAGGTTCTATCACTCCGGCCTCTTCGATATCAAAGCAGTTGTCTGTGCAGCTCTCCCATCAGCTGCTTCCACCCCAGACAGTTCTGGAGCCAATTGCCCGGAAACCAAAGGGACCCGATGCTGAGAAGAAAAAGAAGGATGGGCACAACCGTGTTCAGCTTCTTCCACATACTGTTGCCTCGGCTTCGACCGCTGCAGTGGTGTTTCACTCTTTGATGCTGACTTCATTATCGTTTACGGCCTTGGCAGTTGTGGCCACTCTGCAACCTTCGGTACCGACCTCCAAGACTTCTCTGGCAATGTGGTACTGGTGGTCACCAACAACACAACCACCATGTAGTACATCAACAAACAGGGTGGCACTCGATCCAAGTGCCTCCTTCGCCTGACCATAGAACTATGGGAGTGGTGCATGTCACATCGTGTTTTTCTGAGAATGTAATTGCAGACAACCTCAGCAGGAGATAGAGTGCGTCTCACGAATGGGAGCTCCATCAACCCACCTTTGATCGCCTGTGCTGTTGTTGGGGAGTCCTGAGTACAGACCTCTTTGCCACTCCAGAGAACCCGAAGTGTCAACAGTTCTGCTCAAGTGCAGGGAGAGGTCAATGCTCCAAGGGATATGCCTTCATGCTGCACTGGGCGTCTCACCTATTCTATGTGTTTCCCCCAATATCCCTATTAAATAAGGTTGTCGTGAAAATTCAACAGGAGAGAGCCCACATAATTCTCCTGGCTCCCTGGTGGCCTCGTCAACCTTGGTTTGCACCTCTAATGAGGATGGCTCACAATTTCCTTCGCCTACCCACCTCACACAATTGCTCTCGCTCAACGAGGGACACATCTTCCATCCGGATCTCCCTTACATTTAGCTCACTGCATGGAGGATCAAGAGTTAATTTCAACCATTTTCTCTGCAGCTTGAAAGTCCTCCACTATACAGCTGTATGCTTACAAATGGAGATGTTTTACCTCCTTTGCCTCAGACAGGGGATTCTCCCCTCTCAACCCACCTTTGCATTGCGTCTTACGGTACTTACTCCATCTAAAGAAGTCAGGACTTTCCATGTCCTCTCTCAGGGTTTACCGTTCGACAATTGTTTTTCACCAACCAGAGAACTCCCCAGCCTCCCAGATCTTCCATCACCCATGGGCTGAACCTTTTCCTCAAAGGTCTAAAAAACACCTTTCCAGACCACAGATATATTCCTCCCCAATGTTCTCTATCCCTGGTGCTAAATACATTTATGTGACCCCACCCCCACCCCGTTTCAGCCGATGGCCACTTGTGACTTACACCTCCTTACCCTTAAAACTGTCTTTCTCCTAGCTGTTACTTCTGCTCATCAATCCAGTGAGCTTTGTGCTCTCCGCTGTGATCCACCTTACCTGCAGTTTTACACGGACAAGGTTGTCGCCTACCCAGACGTTTCTTTCCTTCCAAAGGTGGTTTCTTCTCTCCGAGACCTTTCCCAACCCATGTCCTTACGCACCTTCTTTCCAGATCCATCAACTCCTCTAGAAAGAGACCTTCATTCCCTAGATGTTTGTCAAGCGTTGGCATTCTACGTTTCAATAACTTCTTCATTCCGTTCAACACAAAAGCTGTTGATTTGTTCTGACCCAGGTTCCAAGGGGTCCCTTGTTTCTTCCCAGCAATTTGCCCGCTAGGTTGTTTCAACCATTGAGCTTGCCTACCAGTTGGCTCAGCGGCTGTTGCCTGCCTGGTTCAAGACTCACTCCATTAGAGCAATATCTTCCTCTGCTTCCTTCCTTAAAGGCATCCCCTTAGAGGACATTTGTAAGTTGGTTACATGGGCCAAGCCCATGATCTCCGTGAAGCACTATAGGATGGACGCCCATATGAAATCTTCTATGGCTTTCGGAAGGGCTGTCCTCTCTTTTGTGGTGGCGTGACTTCCATCCTGTGAGTATTGCTTGTAATCACCCAATCTGTGTGGCTTCACGAAGGCCACAAAGGAGAAGAACCAGTGACTTACCTGTAAAGGTGGTTCTTCGAGTGGCCCTTCGTGAAGCCACACAGCACCTGCCCGCCTCCCCTCGATTCGTCACGCTGTGCCTAGTTCTTACCTATCACGCTGGTGGTTGCGAGGGAACTGAGGCGTTTGGGAGGGAACCCCTTCGCACATGCTCAGTGCGAGGGGGGCAGAGACTAACAACCTTTCCTATTGCTAGGGAAGTCTGAGCTTTGCACGTGTGCCCTGGGAAACCCATCTGTGTGGCTGCACGAAGGTCCCTTCGAAGAACCACCTTTACAGGTAAGCAACTGGTTCTTTTCCAAACTGGGTCCCATGCTCCTGCTTATTTCATTCCATGCATGATGAAATATGTTCTCCAGAGATAGGAGCGGGACGCAATTTGGAGCAGAAGCTGGATAATCGGAGATAACTCGTCTGCTTTGTTTTCACTCTAAGGCCATGCCCTTGAAGCAGGCTGGTTCCTGCTCTGCTATGCCCAGCGCCAGCATGACCCAGCCCTTCCGTCTCAGATTGTGGAGAGGTTTGTGAAGCAGCCGTTCTATTCAGGCTGGGACTCTGAACATGGAGGGCTCTTTGCATTCCAGGATGTGGACGGACTCTGCCCCACACAGGTATGATGGGCCTTAAACCTTGGTGTAGCCCAACCATATCCTGGTTTTGGTTCCCTTTCTCGTTCTCCTCCCTGGCCCATCTACGAGAATCCCTGCTCTTTTCTTCAGCTCGAGTGGAACATGAAGCTATGGTGGCCGCACACGGAGGCCATGATTGCATTCTTGATGGCTTTTGCTAACACCCGAGACCAAGAGCTCCTGGAGAAGTTTGACCAAGTGGCTAAATACAGTTTTAGCAAGGTGTGTTTTAAAGATGGGGCCACTGGGGATTGTTTGTGGTGTCTGTCTGAGTTGGAGAGAGAGGCAGCTCCAGCATGGTGATCTTATAGGGAATGAGGAAGCATTGTACTAAAGCGGGGCTGGCAGCTACGTGCATTCCCCTGTATCTCTGCTTGTGATGCCCTTGGCAAGCCTGCCAAGGAGAAGCATTGCAATTGCATGGATTCTGGAGAATCAAGTATGCAACACCCTCTTCCTCACCACTGCTGGACGTTGCCCTAGCCTTGGGCAAAAACACACAGATTCGCCCATGGCAATTCATTGAGCGATTATTTCCCCTCTTCCAAATCTGACCGTCTGCCCATCATGCCACGCTGGGTCTGTGTGGTTCCTTGATGCCACTGCCATGTGGATCTTCTCAAAATTTGGATATGAATCTTGTTTCACAGTTGGGTTTGCTTTTTCCTAGTTCCGTGACCCAGATGCAGGCGAGTGGTTAGGCTATCTCACCCAGGAAGGCAAGGTGGCTCTCACAATCAAAGGAGGACCTTTTAAAGGTAATAAATAAATAAATAAATAAATAAATAGGTGCCATGATTCTGATAGTAGGAATAGGGAGCAGTTAAAAGAGGATACCTGTGTCAGTGTTCATTAGCAAGCCATACTTTTAAAAAGTCGATTATGTGTAATAGCGATTGAGATTATTTTCATAGAGGCAGGCACACCTCTTATCTGATGCCATATGGTACATTTCACTTTCTCTCAAGGAAAGGAAGCATGGTTCCATGAAAGCTCATTTAAAAATAAAACTAATGAAGATTTAATTGAATGATAGCCTTCGATGTTGAACCGTTATTATGTACTCTCAGACTTGATTATGGCTTCTAGTCCCCATCCTAGAAGTCTCCATATGTAAAATACTCAGAATGGGTTCACCAGCCCTCTTGACGTCTGGCGCTCTGGGATCATGCCGCTTGCCCAGGCTGCACAGGTAGGAGGGGAAAGACCCCTTCCACGTGGCGCAGTAGGGATTCCCACTCCTGACCCATGGCTCCACCATCAGGGCCTGCAATCATTGAGCTATACCAGCTCATAAACCAAAAGCAAAAAAGTGGTCTGATTATATACCACACCATACCACTTCAAGTAGTTTCTGGGCGGTATACAGTTTTTTAATTACAGTATGCGGGCTACACATGCCCCCCCCCACCAGCAAGCTGGGTACTCATTTTACCGACCTCGGAAGGATGGAAGGCTAGGTCAACCATGAGCCTGCTACCTGGGATTGAACCCCAGGTCGTGAGCACAGTTTTATCTGCAGTGCAGGCATTTAACCACTGTCCCACGAGGCTCATGAAGTTGTAACAACCTGCTGCTGTATTAATAATATATAATAACCTGAGCTCAGTGGCTTAGGTCTCAGGCTGTGGAGCCAGAGGCTGGGAGTTCAATTCCCCACTGGGCCTCCTTGCCAGGGGGCTGGACTCAGTAACCCAGAGGGTCCCTTCCAGCTCTGCAGTACAAAGGTTATTGGTATTCATCATCTCAGAACTGCAGAACTGGAAGGGACCTGATGGATCACTGAGTCCAGCTGCTAGCAAGGGGGGGGGGCACAGTGGGGAATTGAACTCCCAAACCTCTAGCATCCCGGTCAGATATCTAAACTATTGAGCTACCACAACCCGCAGTAAATAAAGCTGTCTGGCATCTTACAGATGGGGGAGTCAATTCCTTTCGCTCAATAAAAGAGGGTTTCTCAGATTATCACTAAAATGGAAAACCACAACACACTATAGTGATGGTCGCTGGGCAGGACCTGAAGGGAACTCTAAATTTTGTCCCTCCCTCTCCACATGAACCTAGGACAAAAAACCCCAAGACTTTTTTCCCCAATACAAACTCACTAAGCAAGGGCTGTCTCATGACCCTACAGCTCTTCTTGAGTTACCCGAATGCTTCTCTAGTTCTTCATAATAATGCCCCAGAATGGGATGCCTGCCAGTGGATTGGGGGTGGAGCCCGAGTTCCAACTACAGGTAGTCCACCCTTGAGGTAAATGCATGTGTTTGGGCACGATGATCCGATTGTTCTGTCCCTTGTTCTAAACCTCCCCTTTTTTTCTCATTGCAGGTTGTTTCCATGTCCCTCGTGCGCTCTATATGTGTGAGGAAATTCTGGAATCGCTCCTCAAGGAGACCAAATCCACCCTACTGGAATGAAAAATGGGGCTCTTGGCTCTTCCTCTTGCTTCCGCCCCCCCCCCTTTGTCTCCTTCACTCCCGATACACTCCTTTCCAATCATGCCTGTTAAAAATTATCCACTGCCAAGTTGATTCTGACTTACGGCAAACACTTTCCAGGGTTTTTCACATATGTTCAAATTTTTGGCTCCTGGCTTTACAGCCAAAGGCTCCAACCTAGTGAGCCGAGAGCCCCGCTATCCTTACACCGATCAAATAATTTTCACCTCCTAAAAAAGGTACCTGAAAAGCTGCGATGAGCAGCTCCTCCAATCAAAAATGGAAAACACTATCCTTACACCGGATCAAATAATTTTCACCTCCAAAAAGCAGAAAGCTGCGCTGGATGCGCTAAACTCACACTAACTGTTAACTCCGGACTTAAACATTTTTAACTCCAGCTTCTCCTGTCTGATCTCAATAGATCGTCACCTGACAATCCTAACCAGAATAGATTTGGCACAACCATTGTGGCCAAAGTTACAGAGGTCCTGCTTGAACATATCTTGTGTCATGGCAGCCAGGTAGACAAAAGTGTTTTACGTGTGTGGAAGAATTTACTTCCTTGCCCGCCTTCTCTCCCTGGTTATGGAAACCTTGCTCATTGTTTGCTGACTAGGTGGTGCCTAGGCTCCTGCCCTGGATCCGAGCAGTGGAGATCAACAGAGTAAATTCTGAATGCAAAGCACAAGGATTGTACTGCGTCTCCTTTTCATGCTGTTATTTTTCTTTACGGTCAGGGGGGCACCGCTAGGGGTAGCAGTGGTTAGAGGATGGATACAGGGGCACATTTAGCCTGCTGTTTAGTCTGCTTTTGGGTGGGTGGGTGTTTTGCTCATTTGCCTGCAGTCAGGTGACATAATTGCCAAAGCAAACCAGTCTCTTCCCCACCCTACCCCCAAGCATCTCTACCTGCACCTTTCTAGGTTCCTGTCAGGGGCTATTCTTTTTAAGATGCAGGTAGCATTGCATGGTTTTGCTTCATTCCCAATACAAGAAGCGAACAGAACCAGAGCTTCCCGCTTTTAATTACTAAGGGCGCTTTTACACGGCCTCTAAAATCCGCCTGCAACTTAAATTCGGACCAGAGATCGTGGGGGTTTGTCGCTCTTCCTGTGTTCCCACCCCTCCGCACTCCATTGTTCCTGTCTGCGTGAGGGGAGGGAGGAAAAAGGGAGAAAAAAATGCAGGCTCACCTCCCGTAGAAGCCGCCCCAAGCCACCCAGTAGTGATTCCTGTCTCTTAAAGGGGCGGCGGGGACAAAAAAACAAACAGAAGGCGAGGGAGCCCGGCATTCACAGCTTTACAATGTGCATCGGAAGATTTTTTACCTCCTGGAGGCCAGGTACTTGAAAAGTGTGCTGGGATGCGCTTAGGTGGGCGTACTTGTACTTAATTTTTTTTAAAGTCTAGAGCTGTTGGGAAAACATTTTTAAGCTCCGGATCTGGGAGCCCTTTGCCTCAGATTTTAGGGGTCATGTAAAAGCGCCCTAAGAGGGTTTCAGTTTGTCAGTATGGATCCTACAGTGATCCAGGGAATGGTCCTGTCCTGGGGGGGGGGGCCTCCTTGGTGGGGGTGCAGTGGGCAGGGCTTCTTTCCAGGCACCCACATGTACAACAGTGCTCCCCTTTGCACTACTTCCATCACAACCTAAACAAAACCAGTCATGAAAGAGGGGGAGGAAAGACACCCCACTGGGAACCTTGCCACCTGGTTTGTAAGAGGCCACAGACCAGTCCTGGTATGTGGACTGGGGGTTAGGGACACCTAGACTAGTGGATTAAACAGACAGCTTAACATTTAATGATACTGGGAAACCAGACAATTAAAAATGCCCTCTGCTCCTCCTTGGAGCAGTAGAAGGAAGCAAAATGTCTTTGAAGATTCCCAGTCATCCAGTAAAGTTATCCGGAAGCTGACTCATGGCAACTGGACTTCTATTCTTGTGAGACTGAAACATATAGTTTTCTCTCAATTTCTGGACATTCTAATTGAAAGAAAACTATATAATGTCTTGATCTCTAATGGAACAGCAACATCTGGGGAGCCACATCTGGTCCATAGTCTTGCTATCCTTTTTTTTTTAGGTGGAGAGCAAAGGTGCCACAATATGCACAGTGGCTTCTAAGAGGTGGACAAGGTGGACACCCTCCAGAGGTAGTGAGATCTCAGCCAGTTACATCAGTCCTCATCAGTGGCTGGCCTGCTAGTGCTGATGGTGAAATTGAGGTCCTTTTTTCACCCCAGTGGGTAGGAGGGCATAAGCACAGATGAAATGATACCAGGCCACTTGTAGGTATAAATAAATAATGGAAATATTTATTTAAATCACAGGGGGAAAAGGGTTCTTGAAGAATTTCTAACATAGTACAATGCAATGGTAAAATGAAAAGTGCAAAGCAGAACCTGTATTTGAGCATCAGATGAAATTTCAGCTATCTAGAATCAACTGCAGTTAGTCACTATAAAGCACTGTAAGAAAGATGTACAGCTACCTAATCAGAAGGAAAAATGAGAGAGAGAGAAAGAGACCTGCAGTCTAAAAGCCGCTGGAGAACCACAGTTGCCCTTCTCTTTGCACTTCTATTGAAATGGAGGGGCATGAATAGCCGTGGGAGAGGGAGACCAGATGGGACACCAGCACTGGGCCAGCTCCAGCTGTCTCCTGCATTCTGACTCCCATTATGGGTGGCCTTGGTGAGAATTCTTCCCTCCTTCCAGAAAAGGAACTAAACCAGCAAAGAGCCTTTCCCCAAATGTAGACATACACACAGAGTACATATTATCTTCGTCTCAAATATGCTAATGACAGCAAACCACCTGCAGAGGCAGGAAGGATCCAGCTGTGGAAATTCAGTCCAGAGCAGGTCTACTTTTTTTTTACCATTGACTCCCTGTGAGGGTGCAGTAACTGCCACCAACGGTTCCGAGATTGAAGACTCTTTAACCCACTTTTTTCCTTCAAAATTCAACAAGTTTTTATTAACAGTATTAACATCAACATTAGTACAGTATATACTTCATTTCTTGTGTTATACACATGCTCTTTCCCCACTTCAATAAATGGTTGCTCATTTGACAGATCTAATGGTTTGATACTTAATAACGGAACATCCTGGATCACCCCTTGGTACTGGGATGTGAGAATAGAGAATAGAGAATAGAGTTTTTATTGTCATCATGCATATGCAAGATATGCACAACGAAATTAGAGTGCTGTTCCACAACAAAAGCAAAAGCAAAGCAAAGTGTTCTGCTTATATACCGCCCCATACCACTACAAGTAGTCTCTGGGCGGTTTACAATTTTAATTATAGTGTGCAGGCTACACATTGCCCCCCCCCAGCAAGCTGGGTACTCATTTTACCAACCTCGGAAGGGTGGAAGGCTGAGTGAACCTTGAGCCTGCTACCAGGGATTGAACCCAGGTCGTGAACACAGTTTTACCTGCAGTACAGGCATTTAACCACTGCGCCACTAAACAAGGAACCATACAAAACACATAAAACACCATACAAGATATTTAAAAAACTCTTAAAATTGCTTACAATGTGGACCTCCATGCTCCTCCCCCAAGGCATTGAGTGCCGCAACATGGATGTCACACCCACACTGCCAAAGGATATGGCCTCCTGCCAGGTGGGATCCCTGTCATGAAAGGATCCGTCCATTCTCCCTCAAGATTTGGGGTGACACAAACTGTCCAACTTCCAGGCAGTAGGCAGTAGACATTATAATCAACCTGGAAGTGCTATGGGGTCAAGCTATATGAACCTGAGGATATTGTTGTGTGTTATCAAGTCATATTTAACTTATACTGTAGCAACTCTTACCAAAGTTTGTGAGATATTTACAGAGTTATTTTTTCTTAACCAGTGTCAGCCCCAGCCTATTGTATTTCTGTGGCCAAGCAAGGACTGGAAACTATGTTTCCTGAGTCCCAGTCTATTACTCATCTGTTACACCACTTGATCCATGACTACATTGACTGGCAGTGGAAATGCTTCATTTGGGGGAAAGGTGATCCTGGCACTCTAGATTGTTTTCTTGTCACCATAATTCTGTGCTCCAGATTTTGGCAGGAAGGATTATTGGTATCCGTAAGTAAAGCCCACACTGGCAAAAAGCCTGCAGTGATATCTTTAGAGAAAGACAAACATTGGAACCTTGCTGAACCAGTTTGGAAATAGGTAGCATGCAATGCCATCCATCTGCATTCATACTGACCAATTTCAGACCTTAGTTCCTCAGATTGATCAGCATGCCCTATTCTTAATTTAGCAGCAACAATTTGATTTCTTTTGCTGGGGTTAAAAAAATCTGCAGACATGGCTTTAACAAAATTCATACACAAGCAAGCACTTTCTCAGCAATTATAAGTGTATCTTCCCGCCTCTTCCCACCTCATCAGTGTAATTAGATAGTCACATGTATATTTCCAAGATGAGGTGGTCTATGGATCAAAATACGGTGCAGGAGACACTGCCAGGATTTGGGGACACGAGATGTCTTCCTTTTGCCACCTCACAAGTTTAGACACCATTTAAACAGCAGGTAGGTCTCATTTTGCTAGTGCTAAACTCTGGGCCACTTCTAGCCCAAATCTGTTTGCTTAAAAAAGGAGCCCTTAGTGGACTTTGGTTGTTGTTGTTGTTGTTGTTGTTGTTTGCTTTGCTTTGCTTTGCTTTGCTTTAGACTTACATTACACTAGCATACTGCAATCTTGCAATGATGCATAGAAAATTATTGTTTGTGAACTGCTGCACTGAGCAAATCCTAAATAAAACACAGAAAACTTCTCTCCTTTGGAATGCTCAGCGCCCCAGCGTCTGCCTGTGCCCATCACTGGGAACCGTCAAATAGTCCTTAAAAATCTGGCTTTTTAGGCAGGCTTTCTCAGAGCCTATGACATCATAACCTAGCATTGCTCAGTACAGTATAAGTCCTTTATTAAACCTTGGTTTAATTTTTTTCAGTTTTAGATATGTTTACTTCAGGTAATATTGTAAAGGCAGAAGTAGGGTTGAAGAAGATATTTCTAAGTCATACATAACAAAAAAAAAACAAAAAAGCAAAGAAATCCCACTCGCCCCCGCAAACCACACAGATACGAAAAATGCAGTGGAATCGTAAAGAGAATCAGAAGTACAGTATTTCTGTGTGGATTGTAATGAATTAAAATCCACTTTTGGAGTACAATCCACAAAAGTTCACACTGAGATGAATCTGTTAATTTTGAAGGTGATTGCAGTATTTGGCGCAAAACATGCCCTGCAGTGATTCTTGATGAAGAGCCTGCAGTGAAAACCCAGTTTGCAGCCCAGGGCCGATTCTGAAGTCCAGCCAGAACAAAAGGAAACCTCATCTATTCTACAGTCACTATCATCCTGTAAGGCTCATCGAATTCAGCTTCGGCAAATTGTGTTTCAGTCATTCAGTCATGTCTGACTCTTCATGACCCCGTAGACCAGAGCACACCAGGCCCTCCTGTCTTCCACTGTCTCCCAGAGTTTGGTGAAATCCATGATGGTTGCATGGATGACACTGTCCAACCATCTCATTCTCTGCCGTCCTCTTTTCCTTTTGCCTTCAATCTTTCCCAACATCAGGGACTTTTCCAAGGACTCCTCTCTCCTCATGAGGTGGCCAAAGTACTGGAGCCTGAGCTTCAAAATCTGCCCTTCCAGTGAACATTCGGGGTTGATTTCAGTCCAGGGGCACGCATGACGACTGCCATCTCCTGGACAAAGAGCACATCGCACCCGGGGGAGTTTTACAGTGCAGTGTTTAGCTTTTCCACAAGTGTCTTCTAAATATGGAAAACCCATGGAACAATTCCAGATCTCAGGCATCGTGATTTATTTTAAGAATCTGCACTAGAATCCAAGGAAAACCCCAGAAGATATACAGTGTAGTTCAGCATCAGTGGTTTATTTTATTTTTAAAAAAGCCCTTCCAGATCTACAACGCTGGTGGAAGAGGTCTTGTTACCAGGGCCAAAGGCTCTGATAGTCGGAACATAAAGCCCATTCGGGGAGCCCCAACAGGCTGAGCCTTCCTCCCTGGCCCCAGAGGCTATGGCTCCCAGCTGGGCTTTAATGTTCTATCTGAGCCTTTGGCCCTGGGGCTACATTCCTAAGAGGGGCACTGGAAGCATGAACTGTGGGTGCTTGGGTACTTGACCAATTCTAAATTTATTTATTTATTTATTAGGTTTTTTTTTACCCCGCCTTTCTCCTTGGAAAAGGTGGGGTAAAGCAAAAGGCTAAGCAAGAAACGATACCAAAAAGGAATATAGCATAAAGAAAGGGTGATCAGAGCTTTTGTTCTATGATCCGGCCAGGAAGAAGTTACTTTTGGTTTATATATATATATATATATATATATATATATATATATATATATATATATATATATATATATATATATATATATAAATCTGCCTTGCCATTATCACACAGATGGGGGCTGAATGGCGCTGGATGAGACAGAAAAGCATTAAAAAAAAGAGGGCATTAAAAACAAAACCACCGGTTTCCTTGGCACAGACCAGGCTTTCACCAAGAAATCTGCTTTTTCTTGGGCCAATTCCCGGTTCTTACTAAAACACACACCCCTCCCTTTTACATTCATTGCTATGTTAACCACCGTAGCGTGATTCCTACAAGCTCAACCATTGGCTACGTTCGCCCATCAATTATTTCTCTTTCCAGCTGCGGTTGGCTCCCTGTGTCCTTCCGCACAGATGATTGGCTCGGTTGCCCACCCACCGAACCTTGGGTTGCGTGGGGAAAAAAAGACGATTCATAGGAGCGCCCTGATTGGATGCCGTGGACGGGGGCCTGACACTTTTTTAAATTGGACAATAGCATGGGAGGCCGGGCAAGCATTATACCAGGATTGGTTAACTTCCCTTCCGCTCTACGTAGGGATTGGTTGGAAAGCGGATATGGACATGTCCTTCTCCCCGCCCCTCTCTCCCCTCCTGGGCCCGCTCCCTTGGATGGTTCCAGCAGCCGCGTGAGCTGAAAGATTCCTCCTTCCGCCATGAATATCCGGAATGCACGGGTTCGAGTCCCCGGGTCGATTCGGGAGGCTGGGTTGTTCATGGGTGGGCTGGGGTTTGGAGTACCGCAGAGGGGAGAGGAGGCGGAGTCCTGGCTCGGGTTCAATCCATTCTAGAGGAAAGGCCTAGAATCCCCAGCCCGAAGGAAAGGAGGCATGTTAGAAAAGTGGGCTCCTTTCTTGAAAATTTGTTTTATTCCATTAAATTGATTTCATGGATATGTTTTTAAGGGAATCGTGAGCTGTATGGGCTGAATGAGACTTCCCTGTTCAGGAGACTAGGTGCTGAGAATGCCCACGTGAAATGGATCAGTCATTGCCTTGAAATCAGGTTTATGCGAGTCATGCCAAGATAAAAGAAAAGATCTTGATAACATACCCGTAACTTTTGGTGCCCAGAGTTGTATTCGCAGCTCCTGAAGACACATGACTGTCAAAGTCAAGAACCCAGCATCTTTGTGGGTGCTTCGAGTGTCAGTTTGATCCAACAAGAGCATTCTTATTCAATGAGTGTGACTTTATTTTGATTTCTGGTCGGGTGTTCATTCCAGCAGTGATAAATTGCCGGCCAGAGACTATTTGGTAGTGGGGTGTCTTTTGTGTGTGTGTGTGTGTGTGTGTGTGTGTGTGTGTGTGTGTGTGTGTGTGTGTGTGTGTGTGTGTGTAAATAAATAAATAAATAAATAAATAAATAAATAAATAAATAAATAAATAAATAAATAAATGGCTTTTGCTAAAGGACAAGAGAATGGCTAGCAACTTTTGGTTGTCTTTAGCATCTTGTGTTTAAGGGTTTGCTGCTTTTGAATGTTGTGGTTTCCTTCAGCGATAACCGTGATAGACACCGATACAGTTGGGGTGGGAATGGCTTTTTCCCTTCTGTCTCCACATCCTCATCTCTCCCCTCTGACAGCCCGAGGATCTAATGAACATGCAGCACTGCAACCTACTGTGCTTGCCTGAGAACTATCAGATGAAATACTACTTCTACCATGGACTCTCCTGGCCCCAGGTGACTTATTTTATATTTGCAGGTCTGGTCATTAGCTCCTTTTATGAAGAGTGTAGAGGATCAAGGGCCGGGTCTGTCTCTTAGAAGGGGCTAAAGGCAGCTCTTGTCCCTACAAGCCACGGCTTGCTTCATTCACACTCTGATCTTTTTATTTGTTCTGTATTTGACCTCTTTGTCATGAAGTGGCATAGTCATGGTAGTGATGCTTTTCCAGAACTAGGGTTTATAAAAGTTACCTTTTTGGACTTTTTGACCAGCATGTTTCATAATTTAGCCAACAGAGTGATCCTGTAGGTTGTACTGTAGTCAGAATCATTCAAGTTCTGTATGTAGGTCGGAAACTAGAGTTCTAGTCCAGGATCTGGCCTCCTGTTGCAGACCCCTAATGTAGTTATTTATGACATTTTTATATCGGCCCATTTAATATCACTCATTTACCCTGGTGGTTGTATAAACATAAACCATCCCCTCATTACCCATGTCCACCCCCCAGAAAACGAATAAACAAAAAAAGCAACATCTCAAAATAAAGACTTAATGACAGTGACTATCATACAAAAAACATAAAAAATAAATACCCTAAGAAATATGTCACATCACTAGCTA
This sequence comes from Phrynocephalus guinanensis, assembly GCA_037367245.1. Lineage (NCBI taxonomy): Eukaryota > Metazoa > Chordata > Lepidosauria > Squamata > Agamidae > Phrynocephalus > Phrynocephalus guinanensis. The sequence goes on from CM074734.1 coordinate 158,151,801, forward strand.
AGAGGAAGAATGGCCTTAAAGGCTACTTTAGCTTTATCTATTACAGTATATATATTTTCCTCCCAAGGCCTGCATCTAGGAGTCCTCCAGCTTTGATGCTATCCTGGTGACTTATGTCTAATGTGTCACACAGCAGGTTTTACAGGTCTTTTATAATGCCTGAGACTTTGTTGACTCATTAGGTCCTTAGGTGTGAGCTAATTAGTATTCCCTAGTTGGCTGTGGGATTATATTTGGGATGTTTCTGTTTAAATCTCATTTTAGCCTTAAATTCTGGGGACGCTGTGTGGCTTTAAATTTCCTGAGGTGGCTGTGGTGGTTTTTGTCCTGTTTTTTGGTAACCACACTCCTCTCCTGGAGCACCCACACATCTTAAATCCTGCCAATGGCTGACTCCCCTGTCTATATTTTAAATCACAGAACCCTGGCTCATAGCAACAGGTGGGGATGACTGAAGGTCATTTTGGAGAATAAAGATGCCTATGTTCCATAATGGCCCAATGTATCCGTCTCCCTTGAGGGGATTTCCAAAGCTACACATCTCTGTGATATGGAGATGATTGGGGTGGGGAGGGGGTGGAATTATTGCTCTGTGATATGGAGATGATTGGGGTGGGGAGGGGGTGGGATTATTGCTCTTAGTAATCACGAGAATAATGGACTGCCAGAAAGATGAACAAGTGCGTCCTAGATCAAATCAAGCCTAAATGTTAAAACTGAGACTATGGGCCAAGGCATGTATTATGGGGTGTGGGACACTTCCTCCCCATGCACCAAGAGGGCTGGGTGGAAGAAGCCCCCAGAGTGGTGGCATGAAGCAGCAATAGGCCTGTTTGAGGTGTATGCTGGTGACAGTGGCAGAGGCAACTTAGTTTCAGACTAGCCAGAGGGAGAAGAGTGTAAAGGATGGCTGCAGGTGTGTGCGCGACATGATGGCCCATGTGCCCCTAAGAATGTGGCACCCAGGGCAGCTGCTCCTCTTCCACAAGCCCACACCCCGCTATGCCCCTGGGCAGTCGTACTTTGGGCACATCATGAAAAGGCAGGATTTTCTGGAGCAGGGAAAGAGGAAGAATATGAGATGGGCTGACTCCTCAAAGGAAGCCAGTGGCTTGAGTCTGCAGGCGCTGAGCAAGCCTGCTGAGGACAGGGCATTTTGGAGATTGCTCACTCATAGGGTCGGCATAAATTGGAAGCGACTTGGTGGCACATGACAACAATTATTAATGATCAATACCAGAGGAATCTTGGTAAAATGTATGCCTACATCTTTATAAATGTTGTGTGAACTGGTTTGATACACAAATAGAAATATGTAAAAGTGGGTTCTAAAAGTCTTGGATGTGGCTAGATTGGCGAGAGAATCCTCTCCCTGCCCCCCTTTGGCTTTGCTATCAGAGGAATCATATTTCTGGTGATCTTGGCTGTTGAATTTTATATCCCTTGTGTAAGACCTCTTAATTTCATGAGAACAGAGCTGCCTTTAAGAGAGCTTGTGGCTGGGGAAAGGTTTTTCTCTCAAAACCCAAGATGAATCTGCAGGCTACTTAAACTTCTTCTTCTTCTTCTTCTTCTTTTTTATTTAATTATCTCTTGCTTTTCCCTAGCTCTCCTACATTGCTGAGGATGAGAATGGCAAGATTGTGGGATATGTGCTGGCAAAAATGTGAGTAATTGCAGAAAACAAGCATGGAAGTATAGTCATGGGGCTAGCTGGATAGCCCAGGGGTTTAAGTACCTGGCTACGGAGCCAGAAGTTGGGAGTTCAATTCCCCACTGGGCCTTCTGTGAGTAGAGCCAGCCTGGGTAGCCTTGGGCAAGCTGCACTATCCCAGGATGGCCTCAGAAGAAAGGAATGGGAAGGCACTTCTGTGTATTATCTGCCTGGGAACCCTGGAATGTGTTGCCATAAGTTGGACTTGACTTGACAGAACAGTTATAATAATGACGTTGTGGGTGGGTGTGGAGCCTGTGAGCAGCCTTTCCCCTCAGTGATATACCAGGCTACATCCCTTGAGTTTCCATCTTTTAACAGACCTATAACTCTTTCTTATGGGAATATGAAACAAAACATGCCCAGTGTTCTCCTCAGCGGCCCAGGAGGGGACAACCCTTCTCTTAATTTCCAGTGTTTCTTTGTGGTGGGGAACTTCATATTTATTTTTATTTTATTTATTTTAGAGCATTTTTACCCTGCCTTAAGGACCCAAGGAGGCTTACAGAATGAGGGAAAATATACAGTCCAGTACAATTAAGACATGTTGAAGTATTGAGAACAGGGAATTGAGGGACCTCTTACAGCATTAATAGACAACATTACATTAAAGCTACAAGAGAACGCGAGCAGTTAAAGGAGAGTAAAGTTCCATGTAAAGTTATGAGTGTTGGAAACTAACACTGAAAACATAATGTCATTTTAAATCCATAAGGTTAGATATTGTGTGATCATATTTGATGTTGTTGTCGTTCAGTCGTGTCCGACTCTTTGTGACCCCATGGACCAGAGCTCGCCAGGCCTTCCTATCTTCCACTGCCTCCCGGAGTTTGGTCAAATCCATATTGGTTGCATCGATGACACCATCCAACCATCTCATTCTCTGTCGTCCTCTATTCCTTTTGCCTTCGATCTTTCTCAACATCAGGGACTTTTCCAAGGACTCCTCTCTCTTCATGAGGTGGCCAAAGTGATCATATAGATTCATATAAAAGCCACATACAGTAATAGGTAGTCCGTAATTTAGGGAAAGTTTGCCTGAAGAGAAAGGTCTTTGTCTGTTTCCGGAAGGCTACAGAGATGAGGCAGTCCTGGCCTCTAGTGGGAAAGAGTTCCGGAGTCTGGGAGCAGCAGCTGAGAAGGCCCTTTCATGGCTTCCCACGAGACGTACCTGTGAGAGTGGCAGGATGGAGAGAAGGGCCTCTCCTGATGACCTTAACACCCGAGCAAGTTCATACTGATTCGGTTCACAGCAAGCTTTCCCTAAATGATGGACTACCTATTATGTGGCTTTTATATGAAACTATCATACAAGAATGTATATACTTTGTGATTGCATTGCCACTATGTTTTCAATATTAGTTTCCCTCACTCATAACCTTACATGGAATTTTACTCTCTTTTTAACTGTGTGCGTTCTCTGGTAGCTTTAATGTAATGTTGTCTTTTGATGGTGTAGGATGCTTTAGTTCTCAATACTTGAATATGTCGTGATTGTACTGAACTGTATGTTATCCCTCATTACTCTAAGCCGCCTTGTGTCCTTTTCAAGGAGAGGGTAAAAATACCCTCAAACAAACAAACAAATAAAATAAAATAAATCCTGTGAGATTCGATCTTTGAGGTAGCTAGGACCCAGGCCTTACAGTGCTTTGTAGGTCAAGGTCAGCAGCTTGAATTATGCCCGATAGCTTCTTGGTTATTAGCATTTTGTCATTGTTACCGATAAATTGATAGAAAGCATTTTGACTTTTTATTCTCATAGTGGCATTGTTTTGAAGTTTGGGTAGTACAAGTCATTTGTTTCACAAAATGGAAGGAAAGGATTATCTCATTTAGAATAGCACGTCACCCACCAGCTGCCTTTGAACGAGCATAGATGTGGTATTTTATACCTGTTAGATCACATTTTGATTGCGCTTGGAGCTGACCTGACCTCTCATTTCCTTCTTTAGGGAAGAAGACCCCGATGATGTTCCTCATGGACACATCACATCCTTGGTAACGTCTCTTTGTCCTTTCATTGTTATGTTCCTGAGACAGACCCTTTGGGGCTTGTCCTAGCTCTTCAGACTGTGTGGTGGGATAGTTGCTTCAGGGATGACAAAGTACTTGCAAGGATTAGCGGGACAGCTGGAACGTTCGGAGCTGATCGACTCATTTCCAGGATCTTTTAGGTGCCGAGAGTCGGAGCGGTAATGCTCCAAGCAACAGCTGCAGATAGAATGGCAATTGGGTGGCTTTTTTTTTTTTTTTTTGGCTAGGTAAAAAGAGCAGAGATGGGAAGCAATGCTTAACAGCCCTGTTGAAACATTGTTCACTACAAAAGCACTGTGATCTCCGTACACTTATTAGGAATGTATCTGTTTCATATAGAGTGGTACCTTGTATAAAGGAATTAATTTGTTCCAAATGAAATCCAGTTAAGCAAATTTTCCTTTATACAAATTTCCCATAGGAATGCATTGAAAACAGAGTAATCCCTAATCGTGACAGTTTTTATGTTGTACGGATTCGACCCATAGGCGATTCTGTTAAGCAAACTTCCCCTATCTCTGAAATGTTTAAAGTTGTACAGATTTTATGTTACACAAACCGTTTGATATGCAAGGGTCCACTGGAGTTCCGCCAAAGAAATGGTTGCGATTATATTATCAGAAACATCCTAGAAATTAGAAAAGAGTGGCGGTCTTGTCCTGGCTGGGAAAGTCTGAAGCTCAGTGGTTTAGGTCTCTGGCTGTAGAACCAGAGGCTGGGAGTTCAATTCCCCACTGGGCCTCTTTTACAGCGACTGGACTTGCTGGTCCATAGGATCCCGTCCGGCTCTGTAGCTCCATGTTTATATATACCAGTGGTTCTCAACCTGTGGGTCCCCAGATGTTCCTGGACTGCAACTCCCAGAAGCCTCCACCACTCGCTGTACTGGAAGGGGTTTCTGGGAGTTGCAGTCCAGGACCATCTGGGGACCCACAGGTTGAGTACCACTGATATAAACCCTTCAAGAGGAGAACGGCTCCTTCTGGGGGAAGTAAGCACATTCTCCTTACCCGTAAGTGTCCTCCTTTTTCCGCTAGGCAGTCAAGCGTTCCCATCGGCGACTGGGCCTGGCTCAAAAGCTGATGGACCAGGCTTCACGTGCTATGATTGAGAACTTCAACGCCAAGTATGTCTCACTCCATGTGCGCAAGAGGTGAGTTGCTCCTCTTCCCGGTTTGTTTTCACTTGAAATCATGTTACAGAGAATTAAAATGCAAGTGTTCTGTTGCTGCTTCATGGGTTGTTGTCTTTTAACCTGTGGAGGGTGCTTTGCTGATGGCAGGGCTGCCTTATGCTCTCGCCTGCAGCCTTCCATACACCTTTTTGTGACTAGCACTCAATGCCCCCTTTTGCTTTGGCACCCATGATGAAAGCACTCCCATCCTTTTCACACAGGCAACAGCGTGTTCAGCAAGCGCTGCTGAGTCAGGTCTGAATGTGTGGGTGGCAGAGGAAGCACTTCTGCCGGAGCTTGGGAAGGTTGTCCTTTTGGTAGTGCAACTCCTAGAATTCTGGACTAATTAAAAAAGAAGAAGAAGGAAATGCATGGGTAATTTCTGATTCTGTTGCAATGCTCCTGGTCTTAAAGTTATGCTGAACACTCCCGACTTACCAGACTGTTCTTTCCCCCTTCTTTCTCTCTCTTGCCTTGCAGCAACCGAGCAGCACTGCATCTTTATTCCAACACTCTCAATTTCCAGTGAGTACCTTCAGATAAAATGTCATCAAGGTGAAAACATGGTATTAGCCTTGGGAGTGAGCAGATGTGTAGCATTTTTTTTCTTGAATCACGTGGCCAGTTCAACTGAAACAAGGTGGGAAAACATACATGTAGAATTAAACAATTATGAGTCCAGATTTTTTTTAATTTTTATTTTATTGAGTTTTTTATTGTTTTTTATTGTTTATTATGATTATGATTATGATTATTATTATTTTTTATTTTTTTTTATTTTTTTTGAGTACCAGAACAGAAGTCATTGTCACAAGAGGACTATGGCACCAGCATCCAGTTCCAGGCTGAAGCCAAAATTAACCCACGTTTGTGGCTACTTTGTGCTGCCGATGGGTTATTAAAGGAGAACTGCAGTGCTGACTGTCCACATTGTTTCCTATTTTTTCCCATTCCGTGTACTTCCAGACTTTCTATTTATAGTCCTTTGACTACTCAAACCCATTTATGCGTATTTCCTCAGTAATCCTAACCAACCAACCTGGAAAGCAGGGCAGCATTATACTAATTAGAAGCCACAAGAGTAGCGCTCTTGCCTTGGGCAATATCTGTTTTTGACTTAAACTCACAGAGATCCCAGCCAGCATAGGGAATGGACAGGGGCAGTGGGAGCGGTAGGAGCAAACGGTGAAGGAAAGACTACACAGGGCTTGTGACTAAGAGAAGGTTTTAGGTACTTCCCAGCTTGCACCTCTTCCTCCTCCATGACACCAGTTGGAAATAAGTTAATGTTGAGTCCAGGCTAATCCCAAACTTTCCTTGTATCAGAATAACTTAGCCAAAATCTTCTGAGACAAGCAGAGATCCAAATCACCATTCGTTTATTCAGCTGCTTTCCCCCTGAAGCAGAAGGGGAAAATTGCAATTAACAAAGGTAGGGTACACATTTAAGTACAGAAAGCATGAGATGACCCTGACCAATCAACATTATTTGGGCAAGCTGTAACTCTTTGTTAGAGCTATTCCTATCCCTTCCTCCTTGTACACACACACATCCATTGATGTCCTTGAATATTTAACACGGGCTCCTCTTCTTTCACTCTTGCTGAGGCACAGACATTCCAGTAAAGCTGAAACAGTTTCAGACAGCTTACCAAGCACAATAAGGCACAGATACAAGGCCTACAGGGGAATCAACATGGCATCACTTTGGTTCACTTGAATCTGTTAGTTTTTATTAATTCCTGGTCTCAACATTAGGAGCAGGTTTCTTCCCACCCCCACCCCGGGGGTCTGTGATGGCTTTTCATCTGAGGTTAATGTGCTTGTTGTTTTCAACAGGATCAGCGAAGTGGAACCGAAATACTATGCGGACGGGGAAGATGCATACGCGATGAAGCGCGATTTGACACAGATGGCGGAAGAAGTGAGCACAGGGTCTTGCTGAAGCGCGGGCAATTCAGGAATGTGTGAGGGTGCCCTTTGTATGCACGTTCTGAGGCTGCCCTTCCATGTGTTTCAAGAAGTCCTCAAGAAAGGCAGCTTGCTGGCTTTGAAGATCCTTCACAGGCGCCAAACATTGGACCAGACCTTAGCTCCATGAATGGCCTCAAAAGTGGCCATTTGCTAGCCTGGCCCCTGGCAGTTGAATTTTGAATTTGAAACTCCCAGGAGGTGAACAGGGACTGGAAGGAAATAGGAGCCTCAGGCTAATTTTCTTCATTGTATCTTCATTGTGTGATGCCGAACTTTTCCTTTCCTTAGCTCTAAAGCGTGGGTCCCTCAACCTTATTATTAAGCCAGCAGCCATATTTGGAGTATTGAGAGAAGGTTGTGGTGGCTTGCAACATGGCTTCCGCTGAGGAGGCGGAGCTTGTTCATTTATAAGATGGCCACTGATCTTTGTGGTGATTTTGTTTTTGATCACCAGAATTTCAGTGGCTGTATTTATTCTGTTTTATGTTCTTAGCTTGTTTTAATTATGGTCATTAGCTGTGTTGAAATGCTTCCTCCCCCCAGTGGTCCGGGGAGGTATAAATGCTGAAGCCAATAAGGAGAACCCATGGCAACAATAATAAAGCATTTTCCTAATGTTGATAATTCATTTTGCCTGAAGCTCTAGCACAATTGGGTTATCTCCTGGATGTGGTGCTGGATTTTTATAATTCCAGGATAAGGATTCTGTGACATTCCCTTGATATATAAAGATTTTAAATGGGTCCATTCCCCCCCCTTTCCCTTCTCAGCTGCGGAGGCAGGCGGACCTGAAAGAGAAGAGCCGGCACTCTGTCCTGGGCTCCATCGAGAACAAGGGTGGTGACCACAAAGCCAACCATGTGGGCGAATGCTGCCGGGATGACAAATGCCCAGGATCCGTAGTGGCCAGCGGGCCAGGGGCTGAAGACAGCGGTGACAGCAAGGACGTCAGTGAGGTCAGCGAGGCCACGGAGAGCACAGATGTCAAGGACAGCTCGGAGGCCTCCGACTCCGCCTCATAGCTGGGACTCCCCCGTTGTGGCCTTCCCTTCTGCTGAAGGACTTGTGGCCTGCAGAAGATGGCTGCCTTGTCTCCTTAGGCTAGGTAGGGGGTAGGCCCCTACAGATGGATTGGAAATAAAGCTGACAGAATCAGAAGCTGACACATGTGTGCGTTGCTGTGGCTGATTCATGGGAATTGGGGAACAAAGAACTATTGTACAGAGGCATGACAAGCTGTGGCGTGCCTGTGTGGCCTTCTTCTTGGTCCCACCGCATGTTGCTTTCTTCCATGACATGGCTTGGGAATCTGTCTCTCTCCTTGTTGTCAGGATCCAGTTCCTATGGGCCTCTACCAGCCTTGGGGTAATGGCACATGGGAATATGAGGTGTTATAGGTCTCCCACGATGGCTGCAAGAGCCCTTGTCCAAAGGAAATTTTTACACACACCCTCCTCCATCTCCCATAGGGTTCCATGCCTCCAGGGCTACCACCCTTTCTCCGAGACGTTGCCATTTAACCTTTCCAATGGATGTTGTCATGGGTGCTCTGTTGTCGTCTTGGAGCTTGCTGTATCCCCTCCTCTGTTGCAGGAGGAAGGGCGTCCCAAGGACAAAAGGAGCATGGTGTGGTTGGGAAGGGGAAAAGCACAACTTAGCCTGGCAGAGCAGCCCTGCACACCTTATGCCAGAAGTAGAGAGAGGCTGCTTCTGTGCTGTTGAAAGAATAGCCCTATCTAGTGTGCGTTTAGACCAGTGGTTCTCAACCTGTGGATCCCCAGATGTTCCTGGACTTCAACTCCCAGAAGTCTTCATCACTAGCTGAGCTGGCCAGGATTTCTGGGAGTTGTAGTCCAGGAACATCTGGTGACCCACAGGTTGAGAACCACTGGTTTAGACTGTGAAGGAAAGCAATGGCATCTCAGGGAAGGGGGGGAGGTTTAAAAATTATTTTCAAGCAACAGTACTGCCCCTCCTATTCCTGAAAGTACTCACCAGGGTTGACTTACTGTCGCCTATCGGCGGAGCCAGTAAACTACATATGGGAACATATGGTCCTTAGATCTATCCCAGTGGTACCCCAAACAAACGGATGCCAGAAAGTGTGTGCCCCCTTACCCACCATTATGGCATGAGCCCAGCCAGCAGTCAAGTTGCCATTGCCAGTTTCCCGCTGAATCTTGCCATGTATGTCCCAGCCAGTACAGTATTTTTGAGCACCACACAGTGGAATGGGGAGAAAGAGGTGCCCACCCAGCTCAGAACCTACATTGTTTATTGAGGGGGAGCAGCTGCACTAAAATTGCCCAGAGAGAAAAGAATTCATTGGCAAGTCTTTTGAGGTCTGGCTCAGACAACAAGGGAGAGTCCTACTAACACATAACCATAATGTGCTCTTACATGCTATAATGTGTTGGGAAATAAGATAATTGTTTGTTTGTTTACATTTCGGTGCTTCCTTTCCCCCCAATTAAAGGTGGTTGTTAAAAAAACACAGCTAAAACCAACAATAAATTACCCCATTGAAGAACAAACGTTCTACAACATTAAAACTGGTCGGTTAAACGGTTAAAAACTCTTTGCAAATACTCTGAAAACACACACAAAATCTTAAGATCCTGCAGAGAAGGGAGAAGATTTTCAGACCCACTGGGTTAGATGCATTTTCCCATTGATGTTTCCTTTGGGAAGCAGGGAGATGAATGTGGGAATGCAGATGAACCTGTCAAGGCAGAAACACCAGGAACAGCCATCTAGTGTGGCTTCTTAACTGTTCAGCTGCAGGCACACGGCATCTGCCTTTGTCCAGGAACCCTGTAAAATGCTGGGTGATGTTTTACACACTGGAAATAGCTGAGTCAAATCCAGATCCCACATGAGGAGAAAGGAGTCACCTCAGCCGAAACTACTGTATGTCATCAAACAGAACATCACGGAGAGACATGTCAGTGAAGATTCTCGGTCTGACTGATGAAGCTCCTTGGATGAGTAGCAAAACGTTTATATTTCAAAATAAAAGAAATCCAGTTGCCATGACTCAAGTTCCGGATCACAAAGAGACCTGAGCAAGTACTCAAATGTTGGTTTACACTGCAGCTTGAAAAAAATTGCAAACAACTTATGTTGTCTTTGTGTCTCTTCCCTCCCCAGCTGCAGCCAGTAGTGCAATCCAGAAACCCACCATGTCCATTTGGCAGGATCTATTATTGCTTTCATTGCTCAAAGCAGTGCCTTGGTGTCTCAGTTTTCTAGTTTCAGAGGTGTATATCTGCATGGATTTCTGCATGGATTTTTCCCAGTGGAGTACTCCATAATAACTATGTCATCCCTTAATTCTGATTTGTGGTGAACTTTCCAGGGTTTCCTAGGTATAAAATACTCAAAAGTGGTTTACCAGTTTGCCCTTTCTGGTGATTCTCTGGGCCATCCATCTTGGCCAAGACTATACAAAATGGCAGGGGCATTCACTATCAGTGACACTCTGGCTAATCTTGCCACCTTTCTAGAAGGCTCTGTGGGAATTTAAACTGCTGACTCCTAGCTCTGCAACCATACATTCTAACCCACTGAGCTATCATTTTTTAAACAAGAGCTCTACATCACCTCCCTGCTCCTCCATATGGCTGGAGAAGTATATGCTGTGCCTTAAAGTACTGTACATGCATCGCCACTTTCCCCAAACGAACTTGTGTAGGCAAGCTATAATTTAGGAAGCCATCTACCTTTACTGTAGTGATTTCTTAATCATCCTGCATACCTCAGAATGCAGTATGAAAACTGCTACCTTGGTTTCATCCTCTGATTCTATCAGCCAGATTCCTCAAAGTGGTAGGTTCTTTGTTGTAGCAAAAGTAGCAATGGGTCTGGTTGTAATACCTTAAAGACCATGTGTCAGACAGTGTTAGCCAGAATGGCCTACAGGTACATACACAGGACATTTTGGGACTGGGATGGTAGACAGTGAATTCAGAGGAGATTTAAAGGAAGGAAGTGAAAGTTGTGACAATTACTTCATTAACAATTGTGTTATGTACCATCAAGCTCTTTCCAACTTATTGCAACCTATCAATATCAGTTACTGTATTTTCCCCACCTGTAAGACACTCCCATGTATAAGACGACCCCCCACTTTCCAAACCCAAATTTACAGTTCTACGACCATGTGGTTCTCTCCTTGGCTTACATCCATGTATAAGATGACACTCAAATTTTATTATATCAATTTTAGACCAAAAATATAGTCTTATACATGGGCAAATACTGTTTCCAGATCTTGAAAACTAGATTATAATCATCACCATCATCTTATAATGGAAGAAACCCTGTGGATCATTAAGTCAATTCCCTAGAAAGGTAGAATGTGACATTTTATGCTTAAAAACATCTACAGAGTAGGGGAAAAGTCTACTCGGGCCAATCCTATGCGTGTCAGGCTGTGGGGTGCAGCAAGATTCATCCAAATCTAAATCTGATAATAACAGAAACAACCTGACAGGAGGCAGACCAGCTGTTATTGCCAAAGCAGCAGAAGAAAGAGGCCTCCATTAGAAGCTAACCATCCATCTTGGATGTTCTTAAACTGGAGTGCATCTTCAAGATAATTTAATCCTGATTCGTTCAGCGTCAGCTCTTAAAACATCCTAGGGGGCATATCCTTGTTTAGTGGATTGAAGACACAGTGGTTGGACCTAGAGATGTGAAGGCCTGGGAAAAAAAACCAGAAAAACTTGGGGGGGGGGAATAGTTTTTTTACTAAAGCCTTTTGGGTCCCCCCCCAATTAGAAAAATCCTTACAATGTAAGGATTTAACATGGATGAATTATGTTCAGTTAGAAAGATGGATGAAAGACTGGGTTAGGAGAAATACACAGCCTAGAGAATATACAAAGTTAGAATAGTTTTTGTTAACATACGAATTTGAGAAGGAAAATACAGGGAAAGGAGCAGTAGGTAAAATTTATAAAATAATTGAGGATCCTCTAGAAGGAAGGCAGTAAGAAATAATAAGAGAGGTGTGGAAGCAAGACCTTGATAAAGAAATAAAAGAAGAAGAATGGGAAAAAATCTGGAATATGAGGATCTTGCGATCATTATCAGTTAGAATAAAGGAAAATTATTTTAAATTAATTTTAAGATGGTATATGACACCAGTCAGATTGAATAGAATAAATCCAGGATATTCTAAGATCTGTTGGAAATGCGGAAAAAAGATGGGTACTTACATTCATGTTTGGTGGGAATGTGAAATAGTTCAAAGGTTTTGGAAATTGATTTTTAGTGAGATAAAAGAAATACTCCAAGCTGATATTGAATGTAAGCCGGAAATAGCATTGTTATCACTAGCATTTATTAACAAACTGTAAAAACAAAAGAATTAATTGTGAACCTTATGACAGCAGCAAGGCTGATTATAGCAAAAAACTGGACATCAAGCCTAGGATTGAAGAGTGGTATAATGAAGTGTGGGATATAGCTTTAAATGTTAAATTGTCTTGTAGTTTAAAAGTTCTGCGAGGGGAAATGAAGAAGGATATTTTTATGACATTTGGGGAAAATTTATAGACTATGTATTACTAAAAGGGAAAGAGAAAGAACCGACTTATAATCCAACACATTTCTGGAGAAAGGACTTTAAGAAGGATGTTAGAAGAAGAGAGGATGAAGAAGAAAAAGAAGCTAAAGGAACAACTGGATGGTCCCAGGGGTTGGGGGGTGCACAATTATTGTTTGTTTGATTCTTTGTTTGTATTTTTAATTATTAAAAATATACATTAAAAATGGAAAAAAGAAAAATGATTATGGAATGTTTTATTTTAACATGACTAAAATATTTTAAGACAGGGTGTCCAATATTTTCCAAATCATTTCTATAAAATATGCATAGTATCAGATAATTTTAATTTCTGTGCATTGAGGACAAGCAAGTCCTAGGTTACAAACTGAACTATCCAAGCAAGAACAACATGAATTTATTCTTAGGAGGTGCTGCTATTGTCACAGGAAAAAGAGAAAGGTTTCACTTTTGTTTTTGCATGTGGGTGGGCGTGTTTGGTTCTGTTCTGTCCTCTTCACTAGGCCTCAAAACACTGGAAGAAAATACAGAGCAACAAAAATGATTCTGATTAAATTTCATGCCTATTCATTAAAAATTAGTCCCCCTCCCTTCTATACATATCCCTCCTCATCATCTGTGGGGATATGTATAAAAAACCTTATTAGGAGATTAAGTTTTTTTATTTTAATTTTATTTAATACTGTGGAGAGGAAATATGAATGGTTAATTCTGGATTTTTAAACATTGTTTTGTAGAGGGTTTTTTGTTCCACATAAACTAGTAAACAGTTCAGGAGATTGTTACTCCATTTGTTACTTACAATTACAAATAAATATTATTTAAAAACTAAATTGAAATAATAATAATAATAATAATAATAATAATAATAATAATAATAATAATAATAATAATAATAATAATAATTGTATGGATACACTGTATTTTAATATGCTAGTTGTGATAATTTTATGTCAAGTCAAATTGTCAATAATCATATTTTATGTTCCTAAAGTAACAGAATGACTTTCAAGCTGTAAAAGGGGGTGGGGAGTGCTAATGTAACTTTTTTTTCCAATTTTTCTGGAAATGTCCTGGTTTTTTCCTGGCGGAAAAACGAGTCCCCCCCCCCAGGTTCAAAATTTCCAGATACAGTGGACCCTTTTATAACAAACAGCTTGTATAACATCAAATCTGTACAACATAAAAAAATTCCAGAGATAGGGGAAATTTGCTTAACATAATCGCCAATGGGGATAATCCGTACAACATAAAAATGGGATTACTCCATTTTCAATGCATTCCTATGGGAATTTGTATAAAGGAAAATTTACTTAATATATTTTCATTTGGAACGAATTAATTCCTTTATACAAGGTACCACTGTATTTTACATCTCTAGCTTGGACCTTGGGGCTTTAACAGGGGAGGCATGCCTCTAGGCAACAGAGCCCACCCCTCTCCGTCTCAGGATTGGCTCGAAGTCCCCAGGATTGATCGATGCCTCGGAGACGCTGGCCAACCGGACGTTTCCTTCCTAGCACCAGGCTCCGATTGGAGGTTTCCGCGGTCTGGTTTTCCTTCGTCCCCGCCCCTTGCGCGGGGATGACAGCAGAGGAGAAGCAAGAGCGGGCGGCGGCGGCTGGCTGCTCCATGGGGGAACCTTCTCGCGCCCTGTCCAGGGAGGAAGCGCTGCGCTTCCGGCCACCCTGTTGGAAGCACGCTTGCCATATCCTTCTCTACGCGCCCTGCCCCGGACGCCTCTTCGGGATGATCCCGTTGCGTTACGCCGTGTTGGTAAGACTCGCTTGAGGGTGTCAGGGTGGAAAGCGTCGGGGGTGGTGGTGGTGGAAAAGATAATTCAGCATTTAAATCGGGGGAGGAAAAGATGGTTCTGATCTGTCCCGGCTGGTTTTCTGGGGGCTCCTTTTAATGTCAAGGTTAAGAAGGCGCGACATCAAAACAGAAATGCTCGTAAATGGATGGCGTTTGCCTCCCTGGCTTGTGAATCACTGCTCCCATTTTGAAGCCCTGTTCTGGTTCAGTTTGCTGAGCAGGTTAGGACTAATTTTATTGCATGCTCACCTTTGCTCCCTGCATGATTATGTGCTTGCCTATTAAACATCAGCGGGTGTGTTCCTGTGAGAGTTCTTCCTTCCACACAGAAAACCAAAATGCTAAGGAACAGTGTTCTAGCCTAACATTTTCCCGATGTGCTAGTGACTTATATGGAAACTGGGGTAGGGGGGCGGCGGTCTGAGATGAAGTACTTCAGTCCATGCATAGGTTAGGGCCTCTGTGAAAAATCAAGACTGGATTTAACACTTCATTTTAGAAATTAAAAATCAATATATTAAAAATCAGTTTAAACCATGCAGCTGTGCATTCCAGATAAAAGGATTGGGATTGAATTAGAGTTGGGGGTGGTTGGGGTGGATTAGAGATAATGCGTTATGATCTGTATATATGAATGCCAGTGATATACGGACATAGCTAACTGGGAGGAATCAACACATTGCACTTGAACTTTCAAAGTCTCATCTGCCTTAATGCTGAAGGTAAGAGGTTTTATTTTTGGGAGGGGGTTAAAACTTTTTATAAGATGTACATATTTCATGTTCTAACATGCCAAGTCTACTGTTGGTGATTAGTTAATGCTTTCAGAGCACTTTGCTTATCCCATAAACCAGCTTGCATACATAATAAGAGACAGGTGTTGCCATGCCTGGCACAGGGCCCACCCACACCCTGTATTTGCAGCATTTGTGTGTTGCTTGCATTGACTTGTGAATCACCCAAGGCTATCTGTTTCCATCTGCCTTGGCCTTGGCCATTGTAAGTGCTGTTGCTGTGCATGGCAAGCAAAGTGGACCCCTCGGCCTGTGCTGGAGACTTGAGCATCATTACCCTCCTGGCTAGCTTGTCTCCTTCACACAGTGCCATGACAGTGGCTGCAAATACAGGGTGTGGATGGGCACTGTGCCAGGCATGGCAACACCTGTCTCTTATTATGTATGCAAGCTGGTTTATGGGATATGCAAAGTGCTCTGAAACCATTACCTAAGTAATGTGGGGATGGGAAGGGTTATTTGGTGGGATGTTTTAAAGTAGTATGGACCACTCATATAGCACCTTGGTCCAATTTGGGATTGGGCTAAGAAGCAAAGTCGCTTTTTGAAAAAGTGTTAATTTTTTCCCTTAGATCATACTGTGTTCTTATACATTGTTTATTGTTATGGAGAGTTTGAGCACAACTTGCATTATTATCAAGATACTGTATATTCTTATCAGCCTTTTTCAATTTACGGCTTTTGGGATGTAGTGGACGGCTGTGACCAGAACCTGCTTGAGAACTAGAGCAAGAAGCTTAGATTCCTGCTGCTATTCCTGATCGCACTGACCAGAGATAACGATAACAGGAGCAACAAGCAGCATGCAAATTAACTCGTGGTTTCAGCTGTTAAATGAGGGGTGGGGGAACCTTTGGCCTTCCGGATGTTTGGGCTGCACGCCCCAGGATTCTGAGCCTTTATTGTCGATGAAAAAGGTTTGTGGGAGATTGGGTCCAAAACATCTGGAGGGCTTAAGGTTCCCCACCCCTTCCTGAAATAATGGAATGGTTAGCAGAACACACTTTCTCCCTTTGGAAAGGAATTTCATCTAGACTTCTCTCTCATCTCTTAGGAACAGAGAGAAGGACTCTCCTCCATCCTCTTTTAGAGAAGACCTAGAGATAAATTTATTATTTATTCATTTGAAATGTTTTTACCCTGACTTTTCTTCCTGCGAAGGATCTAAGGTGGCTTTCAGTATTGAAGGACACTATACAAAATTGGCGACAATGAATATACAACAGGTACCAAGGAACATTGCAGACAGTATTCAAGGCAAAAACAATGATTAAACAATATTAAAGCTAAAAAATAATAAGCAGACAAATAAAAGAAAAAATGCCACCTTGAGAGATGGAAAAGTAAAAATGGAACAACACAAGTAGTATTACACATCCAGACCAAGCAGTAATGCATAACAATCCATCTAAAAGTCTCATAACAGGTCACTCAGGGAAAGCTTCCTGAAGAGAAAGGCCTTTGCCTACTTATGGAAAGACAGCAAAGAGGGGGCCAGGCTGGCCTGCTGTAGAAGGGAGTTCCAAAGTCTGGGAGCACCAACAGAGAAGGCTGTCTTATGTGTTTTCATCAGATGCATCTGTGAATGTGCCTAAATGAGAGAAAGGCCTCTCCTGATGACCTGATGAGCTGGCTCATATTGGGAGATATGATATTTGATTTACTTTTGGACCCAGGCCATTTAGGGCTTTGTAGGTTGACAGCAAATGGAGCTGCTATAACAAGGGTGTTAGGTGATCCCTGTAATCACTCCAGACAGCAGTCTAGCTGCTGCATTTTGAACCTTTTGAAGTTTCCCAGGAATCCAGGAATCCAGGAATCCAGCCAGGAAATGACAACAGCATGTGTCACAGTGGCCAATAAATGGATGTAGCTGGCGCTCGAGCTTTCATTGTGCAAGTGCACTACTGGCCACTGTTGAGGCCTCAACCTCTAGGCTCAAGGGTGAGTCCAGGAGCACTCCCAAGCTACACACACTTTTTTTCAATGTGAGGGTAATCCCATCCAGTGCAGGCTGCATCCCTACCTCTTGATCTCCCTTTCATTTTACCAGAAGCACCTCTGTCTTGTCTGGATTAAGTTTCACTTTGTTCACCCTCCTGTAGTCCATTATGGATACCAAACACTGATCTAAAGTTGAAGCAGCTTCTTGGATTCAGATGGCAAGGAGAGACAGGGTTGAGGGCACATACTGGTGACATTGAACCCCCAAACACTGGATAATCTCTCTCAGTGGCTTCATGTAGAATGATGTTAAATAACATAGGAGATAACATAGAACCCTAAGGCCATTGGCAACCATTATTGGTTTAGTTAGGTTGAAGGAAAGGCTAGCATAGATCCAAGCAGGTCAAGGTTAGCCTAGGAGGCCCTCAGAAACGCCTCTTTCCTCTTACTATTCAACTCCCAGGCTAATGCGCTGACTTTTTTTTGTCTAAGTTGAATGGCACCTAATCACTTCTTTAAAAACCACCAGGATTACTACCCATACTTCGTGCTTCCTTTTCTGCATGGAAATAACAAATTTTGGGGAAATAAGGTTGTCCCCAAGATGGGGGAAATTATTTGGACTTGCGCTCCCAGAATGATGATACAGAAATGGCCAACCTTTCACTTTAACTCTTGCCTTTGCTTAGACTTAGAGTAGTGGTGGCCAAACTTCGGCCCTCCAGATGTTTTGGACCACAACTCCCACAGTCCTTTGTCACTGGCAATACAGGCTTGGAATTCTGGGAATTGTGGTCCAAAACATCTGGAGGGCCAAAGTTTGGCCACCACTGACTTAAGAGGGATGGGTTTGGGGCCTGAGTGAATTATCAGGCTCTCTCTCTGTCTGTCCTTTCTAGATGCAGATGCGGTTTGATGGTCGCCTGGGATTTCCGGGCGGATTTGTGGATCCACAAGATGGATCCTTGGAAGAGGGCCTGAGTCGGGAACTGCAGGAGGAACTGGGTCCTGGTGCCGCCTTGCTACAAGTGGCTGAGAATGACTACTTTAACTCTTTCATCTCTGAAAAGCCTCGGCAAGTCGTGGCACACTTTTATGTCAAGCAACTTAGCCTGGAGCAACTTCGGGCCCTGGAGGAGAGGGCAACACAGGCCAAAGATCATGGCTTAGAGGTACAGATTATATGGAGCCACAAGAGGTGGGAGGTTTGTGAGGGTGATGTTGTGCACCTTCTTCATTAAGGCCATAATCCTGTGTACTTTAGTACAAGCCTCATTGAGCTCACTGCAGACTACCTGTGGGAGACAGATACATGGTCTGTGGTAAAAACCAAATAAAAGAACCCCAAAGTCTTGTGATACTTACTAGACTAGCACACGAGTCTTAATATGTGCCTTCATTGGGTACAGTATTTAGTCCGTACTGTACATAGTTATGCTGCCTAGATGCCCTAAGCCAGTGGTGGCCAAACTTTGGCCCTCCAGATGTTTTGGACTACAACTCCCACAGTCCTTTGTCATTGGCAATACAGGCTTGGAATTCTGGGAGTTGCAGTCCAAAACGTGTGTGTTGTGTCATTACAGCCGTGACCGACTCTTTGTGATCCCACATCCATGGAGTTTTCTTGGCAAGAATACTGGAGTGGTTTGCAATTTCCTACTCCAGGCGCCTACAGCACCTGGTATTCCCTGGTTGTCTCCCATCCAAGTACTAACCAGGGCCGACCCTGCTTAGCTTCCGAAATCAGGCGAGATCGGATGTGCTTAGGGCATCTGGAGGGCCAAAGGTTCCCCACCACTGCCCTAAGTACATCCGATCTCGCCTGATTTCGGAAGTTAAGCAGGGTCGTCCCTGGTTAGTACTTGGATGGGAAACCACCAGGGAATACCAGGTGCTGTAGGTGCCTGGAGTAGGAACTGGCAAATCACTCCAGTATTCCTGCCAAGAAAACGCCATGGACGTGGGGCCACGAAGAGTCGGTCACAAGTGTAACAACACGACATGTACATAGTTATGGGGATAAATTGAAATGATATACAGAAAGTGACAATTACAGTAGAAACTCTGGCAATGAACTTTCCGAATCTTGACTCTATAAACGCTATGATTAATTAGTTAATGCTAACAATTGGCAGAGTGTGCACCACTTTGTGACTTCTTGTTTCTGAAGTGTTGGAGCAATGGGTTCTGCTGTCAGGAAGGAGTTAATTCTACAGAAGCCAGAGGGTGGGATTTTTTTGCTGTTAAAAAACAACAACAACAACAACAACAACAACAACAACAACACACACACACACACACACAGACACACACACACACATTTTTCATACTATACACAAGAATCTGATATTCCCAGAAGTCTAAATTGTTGGCTTTGGCACTGTTGTCTTGGTTGTGTCTGAATCCACATAGCTATGGTTGCATCCTGACATTGGGGATGTTAACGGGGGGTGGGGGGTGGTGGAGGTAGAGCTCTTTCTGTCATGAGGGCAGGGTTTTGTATTGGGCACCGCAACTTGATTTCCCCTTCTCTCTGTTACTTCTCTCAGGTGATGGGTCTCATGCGTGTCCCCCTCTACACGCTGCGAGACGGCGTAGGGGGCCTTCCTGCTTTCCTTAGCAACACTTTCATTGGCAATGCCCGGGAGCAGCTCATTCAGGTCCTAGAGGCGTTCCACCTGGTGCCAAGAGAGATGCTCCAGAAGGCTGTGCACGCGGCCCGAAAGATGTCCTGATCTGTGGAACTGAAGCATTCCTCACTGATGATTCTGCGATGGGACTCCAAGGAACTTAAGCCTCCTGCACGCAGCAGTGGTAGAAAGAAAGACAGGAGTGTGAGAAGGACATTGTGAATGTTCCACTCTTTGCCCTTATGCCCCATTAAGTAGTTGGGTGCCCCAAGGCTGTGCCTGCAGTGAGCTGTGGGTTTGCATAAAGGTTTAAATGTCTATTTTTCTTTAGTCTGCATTATTGATGGTGATTTCCTGATGTAGATTGGGGTTGGTAAGGGTTAAAACAAGTAAAGCTTAGTGGTCTAATTTTTGCCTTTGGAAAATGTGTGTGTATGTATGATATAGCCCATTATCCCTATGTACACATACACGTAAAGAGTACTGCTTATATACCACCCCATAGCACTTAAAGCACTCTCTGGACAGTTTACAATTTAATTAGGCAGGCTACACATTCCCCCTCCCCCCCAAGTGTTCTGGGAACTCAATGTACTGACCAAAGAAGGATGGAAAGATGAGTGAACCTTGAGCTAGCTACCTGGGATTGAACCCCAGGATTTGAGCAGAGTTTGGCTGCAGTACTGCAAGTTTAACCACTGTGCCATGAGGATCCTGTAAGGGCTTCTTGACTTTACCTATAACACCCTGATCTGTCTGTGGTTTTGATTTTTTTCCCCAGGCTATGTCTCAAAAACAGATCTTTGACTTTTAGTTTTCCAATATCATGGAAGCGGAGTTTGCCCTTATCCACAAACTTCCGTCTTGACTTATCATAGCTTTATTATTTCACAGCTGGCATCTGCTTTGTAGTTTTTTACTGCTGCCTCCACGATGGTTTAACGCATTTCCCCAGTGGCTCTTGACTTGTATAACCCTTTTATGAGCTTGTGAAGAAGTGGCAAATGGCTACCAGAAATGGCCCTTCTCCCTCTTTCTATTTCCTTCCCCATCTCTCATGACGTAATAACATAGACATAGACTAGGAATGTGTCTTCAGCACAGCATCTTGGTAAATTCTTGCAGGGCCAGTTTCACTGTAGACAGGCCTAGGAATTTCAATATTCTTTTATTCAAGCCAGTTAAATGCACATCTTTGTGTTGCGATAACTTTTTCTTGCTCTTGGGCTGCGACGGCAAAGATGGAGTAAGCAAGAGTAGCAGAGATGAGGGGTAAGAGTGAAGATGCTCTACAGGTATCTTAGTGGTATCGGTGCACAGATACTTAGCATTATCCAGCATGGAATACAGTGGATCATCGTATAACAAATGGATTGTACAACATAAAAAATTCCAGAGATTGGGGAAATTTGCTTAACAGAATCGCCTATGGGGAGAATCCGTACAACATAAAAATGGTTGCGATTAGGGATTACTCTGTTTTCAATGCATTCCTATGCCAAATTTGTATAAAGGAAAATTTGTTTAACGTAATTTCATTTGGAACGAATTAATTACTTTATACAAGGTACCACTGTATACTGCTAGGACAAGAATTTATGGAGGAAATTCGCTTTTGCCCATTTATAAATCGCACGCTTTAGTGCTTGTACTATTGGCACAAAAAAATAGTCAGCAGTTTTGGCTGAAAGCTGTGAATCAAGGAAGAGGAGGAAGGACCAGAATAATTTGTGAAGCCATGACCTGGACCGTTGTTGCCCTTTACGCGCCTGTGGCTTGTTGCCATTTCAAATGAAAATGGAATACAGTACCGTACACAGAACGTTAGAATTGGATAAATGGCATGATTGCTCTCAACCACATGATGTACGATGTAGGATGTACCACCAACGAACCAGGCTTAGAATGGAATACACGCACAGGGATACCTATACACTTCTGCTAACTGTTTCGTTTTCACTTTCTCAGCATACTCTGAGGGCTAGAGGAATACAGTGCAATATTATTCTAATCCAGATGACAGTTAACTACCTTCTCTGATTTAGCACATCTCCATTCTCTGCTAAAACTCCCATTTGCCAGAATTATAAACATGAGTGTAGTGGTTAGATTGTGGGATTGGGCTTTGGGAGATCCAGGTTCTAGTCCTCACTGAGCCCTGAAATGCCCTGATTGGCCTTGAGCCAGCCGCGCTGGTCTCAGAAGGTTGTTTTGAGCATAGAGTTGGAAAAGCAGATGTATGGGGGGCCATCTTGAGCTTGCTAGATGAAAGATAAAGGGACGGCAGAGCAAGTAAGGGTCTTTTCACACGACCCCTAAGATCTGCTGGCCACTTAAATTCAGACCAGAGATTTTAGGGGTTTGTCGTCGTTCCTGCGTTCCCACCTGCTGGCTGCGTGAGGGGAGGGAGAAAAAAAGGAAGAAAAGAATGCCGCTCAACTCCGTTCTGCCATCTCGCTTTGCTCCCGGCACTGCATTCAGATCTCTTAAAGGGGCGGGGGGCAAAAAAAGAACAAACAGAAGCAAGGAGAGCCCGGCAGTCACTACTGTTATATCCGCATCAGGAATTTTCACCCTCCGAGAGCAGGTACATGAAAAGTGCACTGGGACGCGCTTAGGTGGGCGTGGTCGCACTTAATTATCTGTAAACTCCGGAGCTGGTGGGGAAATAATTTTAAGGTCCGGAGCTGGGAGCCATTTGCCGTGGAGTTTAGCGGTCGTGTGAAAAGGCCCTAAACCAATGAATAACTAAATGGCCCAAATCCTGTCAATGCTTGTGGGCTTTGTGTGGTCAGTGTAAATCTCTATGGCCTATTGCTGTTGCACACTGGGTCACACAATTGAGGGATGCAATGGCAAACCCCCAAGATGGACTTCTTAATTTGAGGCATTTCAGCTCAGGGTAAAGACGCAATAGGATTGTGGCTATTAAATAATAATGATATGGTGACATGCCATGCAACCATGCTCTGAAGCAAAATGCAATTTAGGGCCTTTTTACACGACCCCTAAGATCCGCTGGCCACTTAAATTCGGATCAGAGATCTTAGGGGTTCCTGCTCTTCCTCTTTCCCCACCCCCCTCCGCACTTCCTGGTTGCTGGCTGCCTGAGGGAGGGAGAAAAAAGAAAGAAAAGAATGCCGTCTTACCTCCGTTTTGTTCCCGGCAGCATTCAGATCTCTTAAAGGGGCGGGGCGCAAAAAAAGAACAAACAGAAGCCAGGAGAGTCCCGCACTCACTATCCTTACACCGGATCAAGTATTTGTCACATCCAAAAAGCAGGTACAAGAAAACTGCTGTTTGGTCGCGCTAAAGTGGGTGGGGTCGCACTTAATTGTCTGCAAAGTCCGGAGCTGGTGGGTAAACATTTTTATCGTCCGGAGCTTGCAGCCATTTGCGGCGGAGCTTAGGGGTCGTGTATAAACGCCCTTAGTCTGCTAATCTGTCACTGTTCCCCTGCAATATCCCCATTGACTGGGATTATCATTAGCACCTAAGCAGATGATAAGTGCTGAACATGATATCAGCTTTTGAGTTTGGAATCTAGAATCTTAATCATATATTCTTTCTTGGGTAAAAAATGTATTAGGAGAGGTTCTGCAGCTAGGGTTCCCAGGCAGTCTCATATTGTGGATGATGATGAAAGAGGCTAATGGCTTAAACCACTTCATAATGGTTCTGGCTATACCCCTCTTGTTCCCTGGGTAATAATAATAGACTTCCCATATGTTTGTCCTCTGAATACCAAAATATGGCTCACCACAGACGTGTAGTGGTGAACATTGGCCCTTTCACACTGTGCAGTACTACCACCTGGGCGGTGGCAAACAGAATTTCGGTATAAAGTTGGCATTCCCCTCCAAGCATTGCAACCACTGGAAGGGCCTAAGAGGGTCTGAACTGGTCACATATTTTAGATTTTGAAATAATACCTTACCATAGTTCAGAGTAGTACTGTATTTGGAGGCAAATAACCAGAGTTGTTAAACCTGGCCTCAACAGATGTGTATAATTAAACCTAGTGTTCCAGATGTAAAAAAAAAATCCTGCAAGTTAAGAAGTAGACCAGACCAAGATATTTTGTTATCTGAGGCAAATTGTGATCTAAGTAGGATAGATAACAATAATAATAAACCACACAGCTAACTGCGCTGGATTTTGTAATACAAATCACTAGTCGAATGCATCCCAAACGTTTAGGACTATGTGATGTATCGGCAAATTATGCGAGCAGATCCCAGTAAGGTGGATTTCTGCAGCTGACTGATGATGACTTTGTCAACTGCAGTTTCTTCTAAATACCTGCTTAACTCTTTAGGCACTGCACCCAGTGTGCCTATTACCACTGGGATCACCTCTACTGGTTTATGCCAGAGTCTCTGAAGTTCAATTTTCAGGTCCTGATATCGGGTAATTTTTTCAAGTTGTTTCTTGGTGACTCTACTATCACCTGGTATAGCAATATCAATGATTCACACTTTTTTCTTCTCCACAATCACAATATCCAGAGTATTATGCTCCAAAACCCTGTCTGTCTGTATTCGGAAGTCCCAAAGTAATTTTGCATGCTCATTTTCAGTCACCTTTTCAGGCTTATTATTATTATTATTATTATTATTATTATTATTATTATTATTATTATTATTATTATTATTAGTAGTAGTAGTAGTAGTAGTAGTAGTAGTAGTAGTAGTAGTAGTAGTAGTAGTAGTAGTGGTAGTGGTGTGCCATCAATTCACTTCTGATTTACAGCAACCATTCTTGTGGTTCAAGGTAATATATTCTACATAGAGAATGCCCAGAAGTGGCTTACCAGTCCCTTCTTCTGGGGACGCCCTGTGTTCCAAGGCTACCCAGGATGGCTTTTCTCTCAGGAGGCACAGTGGGGAATCCATCTCCCAAACTCGGGCTCCACACCTAAACCATTGAGCTACTGAGGGAGTGTAATATTTCTTGGCACATGAGAGAGAAAAACCCTACAAGTGCTTCTCTCTGTTCTTTAGAGTAAAAATACACCAGCAAATTAAATCACTGGTATTTCTCTGCCTTTTCATGTCATTCCCTGTTGGCAGCCCGAGGTGGCCACCTTGCCCTATGTAATGATTGGGCTGGCCTTATTAAAAACAAAGAGAAAAACATTGTTCCCCTCTTCAGATGTCTCTTGGGTTGCCTCACGCATGGAGGAAAGACTGTGGCCTTGACTGAGAAGCAAGATCAAAAGCTTAACAAAAGAAGCGCATCATGACTTGGTTAAAAAAAAAAGAAATAAGAAGAACTCCTTGAGGCAATTGGCAGGCAGGCTTTCTGAGACAGGGAAGGAAAAGAAGTGCGTCGATGAGGCGCCACTGATCTCCTGTCCTTTCTGGTGTTGCAAAGATAGAACCTAAAACATGGTCTCTTGCACAGACCTGGGCACTAGAGTTGTAGCCACAAAGGATCCCTTCATGAGGACTTCAGCACCACTTTATGATATGAAAACCTTCCAGGTAAATGTGGCCTTTGAGTCGACACAGTGGTAATTCCCCAAGGCTCGCTTTCACCAACGCTGTTAGCCAGCTTGTGCTTGGTGCCAGCCTGCATGCTGGCAATGCAGTTTTGAAGTCTCAATGGGTATGACAGAGAGGAAAGAGATGTGGGCGTGCATGCAAGGGACCACGTCGACTCTGCTGAGACAGCACAGGGTGTGGAATTTTAAGCAAAGCTGCTTCCTGTGATGAGAAGTCCTCCTTTCACTGAGGAGTGTGGAGGCTGTAGCTGCAGCTTGTTTTGTGCTAATTACAGACAGTCCTATGGGTTGCACTGCTTAAGGGACATTTGTTTTATCCTTTTTTAGTGTACACCGCCCCGAGTTCCACCTCGGAAGATGGGGCGGTATATAAATATAATAAATAAATAAATAGATAGATAGATAGATAGAAAAGAAAGTTCACAATGGGAAGCTCTTCCCTGGCCTGTTTCTGTTTTTAAAAAAATCTTCTGTTCTCATTCTCTCTCTTTCTTTTTTTCTTCAGATCACACCAGTGTGACATTGTCCAATTTACAGGGTGTTTTTTTTTACATATATCATCATGTATTTGTTTATTAAACATTTTGCATATTGCCCTCTCATTGTCCCAGCCCTTGAGAGACTTTTAAATGTTGCTCGAGTTTTCTTTGCCAACTGATACAATATTTCACTTGATTCATAGCTCCTCTTATTTGGTGATTTAATTAACAGATTACATATCCATATATTTCCAAGTCGCTGACACTTCAACAGGGGTACTGGAAGATAGTTCCAAGGGCTTAGCTGTTCTACAATTAGTGATGCCCTATAAACTCAGGCCGCCTGGTGATTGGTCAGCATCATTTGCACATAACCAACTAGGAGATGGGTAGAGTAAAACATTGCATGTACAGCTCAAAGCAAAGATTACTTACGTTTCAGTCATAAAGGACAATGTAAATAGGAGCACGTTAGTTCATTTTGGCTAGCATGGTTCAGGGTTCCATAAAGGCAGACAGTCTTTTGCAAATGAGAGCATTCCTGGGTACTGCATATAAAAAATAGTTTTATATTGGTATCACTCAAAATTAATCAGCAGCATTGCTCATCAAGAAACAGCTATGATTCTCTCCATCCACCCATCAGGAAATCTGCATGTTTTGCTACAGATATATCTGAGAGAACTACTGGGGTTTGTCCTTTCAAAAATGAAAAATTAGTAACTGGCTTGGGTTCTTTACGTAATTCATTATCTTCAGGTGTAATTTGAAGCTTAAAAGGCATCTTGGACATATCATTATACAAGTAAGTCTGCAACTGTTTTTGCCACTGTTCTGTTTTTAAAATGGATGGAACAGCAAGAAATCGTTAAAATAGTTACAGCACAGCCGTTATGGCAGGTTCGTGGGCACCACGGCCCTTCAGATGGCAAAAAATAACGGGGGTTGCAATCCAGCAAGACCTGGAGGGACACAAGCTTGTGGCTTTAATACTAATTGATCAGTTTATCATTTTTTAAAAAATAACGTGCTTGTAAATTTATTTCAATCAATTTGACTTGGTGACTGTGGGTGATGCTGTCAATTTACTTCTCACCCATATTTAATGTCAGCAGCCTTGCCACCAAGACTACTATACAGTGGTACCTTGTATAAAGGAATTAATTCGTTCCAAATGATATTATGTTAATCAAATTTTCCTTTATACAAATTCTCATAGGAATGCATTGAAAATGGAGTAATCCCATTTTATGTTGTACGGATTTTCCCCATAGGCGATTATGTTAAGCAAATTTCCCCTATCTCCGGAATCTTTTATGTTGTATAAATTTTATGTTATACAAGCTGTTTGTTATACAAGGGCCCACTGTATTTACTTTAAAATTTTGTTATAATACTGTTCAGCCATGCATCAGTCACTACTCAATCACAGCAAAACTTTTTTTTGCAGATAGCTTTTTTGCTGCATCACTTAATATAGTCTTTTATGACTGACATTTGTTGTGTTTGGCCGAACCCCCCTCAATTATTATTATTATTATTATTATTATTATTATTATTATTATTATTATTATTATTATTAAAAGCCAAAACATTAGCAAAAACAGGCTCCTAAAGAAGAAAATAAACGAATTGATTTCAGCAGTGCCCAAAATGGCTTAAAGCACCAAAAATAAGCCAGCTTTCATTCAGAGATTTAAATAACTCATTACTTGGACCCGATTTTTAAAAGCCTGACCAAAAATCAATTCATATTGGCAACAAAGACCTTACCCTCAGTCTTGATTTGTTTCCTATCCAGCCTAATGGAGATGTCTGGAGAACCAAGAAAACTACCCATGTTTATCGCTCTTTGTAACGGTACTGTTGTTGTGCTACAGGATTGGGTGCTGTGGTAACAAAGTGGGACCCAACTGGCAGGAAATGCCCCCAAACTATGTAATCCGGTTCTAATCCAATCCTTAATCCAGGTGTTATCCATGATTCCAATGGGGAGTCACTGAACATGTTCACCTTCTCACACAGAACTTGTCATTAAAAGAAATTGATTGATGGAAGGTTGTTCACAGATCAAAGCAAGGTAGCATTGTGGTATGCTGTATCATAGACACATTGGGGGAAGATAATACTGTACCTTCTTGTAAGCTGCTGACAGTCTCTTGAAGGACAGCACATTTGTGGAGGAGAAAAATATCAGAGGCTACCCATTTCCTGAGGCTGAGCCAGCGGACTCCCAGCCCAGCCCCACTCATCTGAGCTCTTCCGCCATTCCCATTTCTTGGCAGGCACTGTAGGATGTACATGACAAGGCTATTGTGCCATCTTACTGCTTCAAGTGTGATGGAAGATCCAATCCTCTTGTTGTCTTGAAAGAAGATTCAAAGGCTGAGGTATGAGTGTGAGGGAGGCCAATGGACTTATTAAGACTCAAAATATCTTTTTTTATGCCTGTACATACTTTCCGTTTGGAAAAACAGCACTACAGAATATTATATAGGAGGGCTGGATGTCAGAAACAATGGAAAGTGATGCATGGCAAACATGAGTTGAAATGGTAATATGGGAAGAGGGTCCCAGGGGTGGTGGTTTGGGTCAGGGAAGATAATAGGATAGACAGTACTGTTTAGAGTGAGAAAGCAAGGCCCCTTTCTGGCTACAGAGATACATATTTAATCCAGATTTACTCAAGTATTTAATTGCCTTGCAGTGTTGTTTATATATGTATCTGCCAGAGCATGGCTGCTGCATTTGACACAGATGCATCTATTTATTTATTACTACAGCGTCAGGTATTGGGCCATTGCAAATCTAAGGCTATAAGAACTTCCAGAATTTTAAACACACACACACACACACACACACACACACACACACACACACACACACACACACACACACACACACACACACACACAGTATTAAGCAAAAGGAGTAAGAGGAATACAATGTTGAAATGCTGTGATTTATGTTGTCTTTGTGATACAACATTTTAAGGACTTTGTAAGGGCCACATTGTTTCATCATAGAGCAGGATTTTAGGTTCCACACACCAACTATCTCCAGGCTGAGTTTGGAAAGAATGTTGTCTGAAGCCTGGACAGTTTTCAGCCTCTCATCATGAACAGTATTGAGCTCTAGCAGGGCTAGAGAATATGCAATCATTAAATTGCAGCTCCTAGAAAAATCTAGCCACCATAATCAGGGATAATGGAAGTGGTAGCCTCACATTTTCTTAGAACAAACCAAGCCAGAATAAGATTGAAGCTGAGCCTGTCCTACTTTGGGCACAGCACAAGAAGGCAAGATTCCCTGGAAAAGAAAATAATGTTGGGAAAAGTTAGCAAAAGTGGAAGAGCAAATATGAGATGAACAAGCTCCCTAAAGGAAGCCTCTGGCTTGAGTCTTCAGAGACCATTAATTGATTGGGTTGCCATAAATCCGAGGTGACATGAAGGCACATAGCAGGGCTGGCAGCAGACCCAAACACACGCCATTGCTCTTATCCGCATGAACCAAGACTTGCTTGATCTATAGCAGTTTACTGAGTTCCTGGATGCAATATTCCTTGTGATGATTTCCGTTCACACATTCATCTGTCAGCCCCCCCCCCCCCAAAAAAAGCAGCTTCACACGTTTTTCTTGTGACAGAAAACACTGGTGTCCCAGCCCGTGTCTATGCCGCCTAAAGGTATTCTGGGAGCTGTAGTCCCCCCACTCCCCAAAAGGGCGGGGAGGATTTTACCATCTCTGAATCAGGCATGGGCCAAACACGTGTTCCTCTCTTCCTAGCTAGCCTACCCACCTTATGCCGTAGTGGCAGGGCTCGTGCCTGCCTGCCTGCGTGCAACCCGGCGCGTATGCTTGCCGGAGGGAGAGCCACAGCGTGGGCTGTGGCGTGACACGGGGGTCCCTCCTTCCTCTCCTCCACCGTGCGCATGGGTGAGGTGGTCCCTGGCCAAGTCCCCAGCCTTCCCCCGTCCTGCACGGAGGTGTAAGCTGGGGCAGGGGGATTCACCCGGAAAGGGCAGGCGGGCGGGTGCCGCCGTTGCTGGTGCAGAGAGCGGGGTTTGCCCGTTCGCTCCTCCGGCTCCATTCAGAAAGAGAAGAAGAGGAGGCGACGGGGGGGGGCGTGCGCTCTGTGTGTGTGTGTGTGTGTGTGTGTGTGTGTGTGTGTGTGTGTGTGTGTGTGTGTGTGTGTGTGCACAGTGGCTTCTGTCTCTGAGGCTTGGTGGCGCGGCTGGCAGCGTCTCAACGTGGAGTCCCCCCCCCCCGCCCTGGGGAGGGTGACACAAAGCCCTTGGCTCCAGCCTTGGGGACGGGAAGGGGAGAAAGAGAGAGAGAGAGAGAGAGAGAGAGAGAAGGCGCCTGGCACTGGTTGTGTGTTGGTTGTGGCTGGCACGGCGAGGAGGGGAAGCCGGACCACAGCGGGTTAACGACGCCGCCGCCGCCGCCTCTCCAGCCCAGCTTTTCTGCCTCTGGGGAAGGGGAAGGCAAGGCTAGGCAAAGAAGGGGCGGTGCTCGAAAGCGCGGCGGCACACCTCGCCGCATCTCCCCGGCGCATCTTGCGGACAAGAGGACGGCGGCGGCGGCGGAGGCTCCCCGAGGGCATCGGCGGCCGCCACCGTCGAGATGAGCGCGCCGGGGAAAGCGCGCCGCGAGCGGGGCAGCCTGGCCGAGTACGAGACGCAGGTGAAAGGTGAGAGCCCTGGCGGGCTGCGAGGAGGAGAGGCGCCTGCCGGGCATTGCGGCGCGTCCCTGTCCGGGGGTGGGGGGGGGGGGAGGGAAAGAAAAGGGGGGGGCAAGCCGCCGTGCCTTGGGGTCGAGCGGGAGGCGGGGGCCAGGAGGGAGGGTGGGGTGGCAATTGGGGGGGGGTAGTAGCGTAGGTGGGGCTGGAGGAGGAGGAGGAGGAGGAGGGAAGCGACTAGCGAGAAACCTAGGGGGGGGGGCGGGCGGGCGAGGATCGGGGTTCAGTGCAGTTTCCCGTGGAAGGCCAACGGCGAAGAGGTTGGCATAGTAGGGGGCCACGGTTGGGCGGCCAGAGGATCGGGGGCATTGTGTGGGAAGGGCGAGGGGGTTGGGTTCCATTGAGAGGCAAGGCATGCGAGAGGAGGTGGTGGATGGCTGCTGCATGAAGGCAGCACCCAGAGGGGTGTGTATGTATGCGCGCGCGCGCGGGCGCGCGTATAGGTTGAAGGTGTTTAGGAACCGCCATCAGGGCATCTGCCTGCCGGTGCAGCGGGCGGGGTGTAACAGCACTGGGACTCTTGGGGGGGGGTGTTCCATCTGCCTGGGTGTTGAAGAGGCCTGGCTGGGTGACCTAAGGCATGGCGGTGCCATCCATTTCTGCTCCAGGCGCCTGACCTCGCTAGTGGGCTCCCCTCCTTCCCACTGGGGCCGCTTCCTTGTAACCCACTGCCAGCCCTGGGGTCCACTGTGGCTGCATTTCTATGCCTGCCAGAGGGACATTCTTCCCACCCCTTACCCCCCCCCCTGAAACCTAGAAAAATATGACCCAGATTTTGTACACTGAAGAATGTAGCTGCTGCTGGTAGTGGTGGCTGATGGTGATGGTGGTGAGAAGGGACTTAAATCTAGGGCTCCCTCCCTCCCCTGGTGGTGGTGGTCTGGTGGCTTGGAGTGATTTTAGGCACTAGGCAAGATTTGAGCTTCTTACGTTTAATTCAGAGAAAACCAAATATCATGCCATGCTAAGACTGGCAGAGGACAAATCTAGGAGTCCTGGCTCTCAGCAACCTTTTCTGAAGAGCACTAATTTCCACTTCCCTTGTTAAGACACCCTTGCACAGCAAAAACTGTTGATTCTAAATGCAACATCCCTTCTTGGGTTCCGGTCTTTCAACTTCCTCTTTAGGCAGCAACTGATCTGTCAGCAGCAGCTCTCTGCCCCAGCGCTCACCATCTGCTTTCCTCACGGTTACTCCGGCACCTTTCTCAACATGCGTTGGCATGCTGTTAGGTGACAGCAAGCCGAGGCTGTTAGATCAGAGATCTTCAGAGATTCGGAATAGCGAGGTGCTGCAACAGACAGTGCCCGCAGGCCAAGTCATGCTTGTCTTTCATCCACAGTGCTTGTCAACCTTTGGCCTTCCAGATGTCTTGAACATTGACTCGGAGACATCCTGGTCACTGTGGCAAATGGCGAGGGATCCTCAAAGTTGGAATGTGAAAGAACAAATGTTGGGGACCACTCTGTTAGCAAAGCTGGACAAGGGGAAAGGTCATCTGGTCCCATTACATCAAACATGTTTTTTAGGGACAAAACCCCTTGGCTGGAAAGCTAAGGGCTTGGTACGCAAGGTGGAAAGGTTGTCTGGTTCCATTACATGGAACATATTTTTAAGGGACAAAACCCATTGGCTGGATAGCTCAGTGAGTTATCTTGCTGCAGAGCCAGAGAGGTTAGGACACTGGTGTCCAAACTTCAGCCCTCCAGATGTTTTGGACCACAGCTCCCACAGTCATTTGTCACTGACAATACAGGCTTGGAATTCTGGGAGTTGTGGTCCAAAACATCTGGAGGGCAGAAGTTTGGACACCCCTGGGTTAGGAGCTTGATTCCACGTTGTGCATTCTGTGAGTCAAGCCAGCCTGTGTGACCTTGGGCAAGCTGCGCAGTCCCTGGATGCACCTATGGAAGAAGGGGTCGCTAAAGCAATTCTGAGTACTCAGTAGCTGACACCCTGAAAAGGGGTTACCATAAGTTAGAGTTTATTATTTATTTAATTATTAGATTTTTATACTACCCGTCTAAGTCAAGGGCTGCTCTGGGCAGTTGACAAACATTACAAATTAGGAATAATAAATGGCAAACAATGTCAAATAAAACCCAAATTTAACCAACATTAAATTAAACATAAAGCCATAAAAATGAAAATAAATAAGAATTTACTTGAAGGCACACAGTCTTTCACTCGCTGTGCAGTGAAAACAAATTATGGAAGAGGGCTGGAGTTTGCTTTAATATTTAAAGCGCCACTGCAGGAAACGAACCAGTTGGCTGTTCTTCCCTGTTAGTGGTAGTGTGATGCCATCAGACAAAGAAAACTAGGTCCCCACTCAGCAAAATGCACCGGGGGGGGGGGTGACCTGCTACAGTTTAAGTCATGCAGATGATCTGGTAAAGCAGGGATTGGGGAAACAGGTTGCCCTCCAAGAGGTGTTGGACTACAACTGCCACAATTCATCGGTGCTATGTTGTTGAGCCGGTGGAGTGTTGCTGTTCCACAGCATGTAGAGCAAATTTTGGGTTCCATCCTTGGGTTCCCAGATATTCTTGGACTAGGACTCCCAGAAGCCTTCACCACTCGCTGTGCTACAAGCTGTCGCCCCAGAACATCTGGGGTCCTAAGACTTGGAAGCACTAGAGGGTCACACGTTCTCCATTCCTAATATGAAAGGGCAGTGAGGCAGAGGATAGGGTGGCTATAAGAACATTCGGTCCAGAGTGTGAAATTACCTAAGTGCCTCCGATTGCTCGACAATCAAAATACAGTGGTACCTTGTATAAAGGAATTAATTTGTTCCAAATGAAATTATGTTAAGCAAATTTTCCTCTATACAAATTTCGCGTAGGAATGCATTGAAAATGGAGTAATCCCATTTTTATGTTGTACAGATTCGCCCCCTAGGCAATTATGTTAAGCAAATTTCCCCTATATTGTATCCAGAATTTTTTATGTTGTACAGATTTTATGTTATACAAACTGTTTGTTTATACAAGGGTCCATTGTATCTGGAGGACTGAAGGAATCGCCTTGCGTTATGAAAGGGCTTTCTCGACCCACTTTTAGATTTTGCTTTCTCTTCTGCAAATGCTGGCACACGGCTCGCTAACACGCCCACCTCTATCTCTGTTGCTTTATGGAGCTAGAAAAAGAAAGCAGTTCCTAGGGGTTTTCTCTCCAACACCCCAAAACATTCTGTAGCTTCGGTATAATAAAATCATGTAAAACTGCCCCCCCAAATGCCTTTGATGCTTTGAACAAAGGAAAGCTGAGCATAAATATTTTCACGGACGGCCTTCTTTCCCATCTCTCTTTGCCACTCCACCCTTTCAGCAACAAGAGAAGCCACTCTACCGTGAAGCAAAATCTGAAGCAAATGCCTCAGGCAGCAGATTTGAGATGCTATTGCTTCAATTTTTGGGGTTTTTTTTGGGGGGGTTGTGTTGATTTGACATGCTCATCAAAACTTTGTCTGTGGGAAATAGCCTGTGGAGAAGCAGCATATGTGCTTCAAAGCTGTTTTATTGGTTCATGGGTTTTCCTAGAGCGGTTACTTCAGAACAGCTGCAGTGATGCTATTAGACATGGATCTCAGGACCAAAGTCTAGGGCCCTGTAGGCCAGATTAGCCCCCTAACAAGGATCCAGAGAGCATAACAGGTTGAATGGGGTTGATAACATGCCTGGCGTCAGCACGTGGACCACTTCTTGCCACAACTCTAGTCATCATTTCTTCAAATCTATCTATCTATCTATCTATCTATCTATCTATCTATCTATCTATCTATCTATCTATCTATCTATCTATCTATCTATCTATCTATCTATCTATCTGTCTTATGGTGAGGGAACAGCCCTCTGGTCATATTCATGGATACAGATGATGATTATAAGTGTTAGTCTTTGTTTAAGCCAGGTATGTACAAACTTCACCCCCCTGATGTTTTGGACCACAAACCCCAGAATTCTAAGCCTAAGGACTGTGGGAGTTGGGGTCCAAAACATCTGGATGGCCGAAATTTGGACATGCCTAGTTTAAGCATTAGTTTTACAGTCAGCATTTTTCTGCACAATTTTTTTTAAATAAAAGTCTTTAGCATCAGGGCAAACCCCCCATTTTCTTCTGGTAATCACAATGGTGCTATGAACGGCCTGTTTAAAATGTAGGCTACACTTAGGTGGAGGGGCCTTTTGCTGAAGCAAACAGGTTCCTGTCTGTGCTTTATTCTAGCACACAGGGGCTGTAGCAACCAGTGCAAAGTAGGAATGGAAGGCTGCACAGAGGAATGGGAAGAGATGTGTGAATTGTGTGTATTCAGAAGGGAAGCAACGCCTGTGGCTGTAGGAGGTGCCTTTCCCCATAATAAGGCCCTTGAGTCCAGGGTCTGGCATTATTATCAAGCTGCCCACTGCTTCCAGTAGACAGCCTCTTTCCAGAGTCAAGGCTGTAGGCAATTTGCACTGATATTGTGTTCCAGGATCATGGAGGTGTTCTCCACCACTGTGTGGCTGGATAGGGACTAGGCACCATCTTTCATTAGGCAGGGGAAGACAGCTGATTCCAAGTGCCAGTTTGTTAATTGTTCAAGTTATTGTTAATTTATGCCACTAGAGAGAATCGTTTGTAGCATTTGTTGCTTCGGGTGCTGACTATAGTTTCGGATTCTATGCATGTTGATGATGAAGAGTGTAGGTTGGAGTGATACCGTTGGCTGCAAGCAACTAAATGCCAGGTAGCAACATGTTTTGGGAGCGTCAGGCTCAGTAGGTGTGTGGAACTTGTGATCCTCCACATGTTGTTGGGCTGAACGCCGCATCATCCTTCGCTAGTGTAGCTAATGGTGAAGATGGTGGGAACTCTAGTCTAAGAATATCTGGAGGATTACATGTCCTCTGCACTGGTAGCAGAGGAGATGCTACAAACCGCCGTGCCTTACAGGGTTGTTTTATATGCTTGGATCTAAAACCACGGGAAGCGCTTAACTGGGAGATGAACTGTGGCGAGGGACGGCTGCTGTGCACCCCACCTGCTCTGTTGACTCACGAGTGGGGAGGCTGAGTTTCTGAGGCACGATAATCTTGCTATGTATTATTAATTTATTGTGGCGATTTTAAATCACCCCCTTTGATTGCAGTCGTGGTGCTAAAGGTGGCTTGCAAAAGATTTTGATGTTACTAATTATTTCCCAACTGGCAAACTCGTTCACTTTCTGTTTTGTACATCTTGGTGCGAGAAGAACAAACCTTAGTCCCTGTCCATTTGAAGGTGAAACAAATATTATTACCTGTGCTGAGCCTGAGGGAGAGAGCAGGTATAAATCAGAGTTTGAGTATCTTGAGTATCTGACTCTTGCACTCCTTAGTGCAATTATGCTGACTACCCCCCCTCATTTTACCATACATCACCCATATGGATTATGTGACGCTTCCTCAAGGGTACGGCATTGCCTTCTCCTGCTGTCCTTCTTACCCAGCATGTATCTCTACTTATGCAGCATCTTGAAGCAATATTAAGGCCATATATGGGAGGGGGGTGTCTCATATCCCCCCTTCTCCCCCCCCACTCCCCCTCTGGAGCCAACTAATTCTTCCTTCCTTGTGTTCCCAGCTGAGCTTGCTCTCCTGTTGTTCACCAGGGGTTGAGTTCAGCTTCCAAGTTGTCAGTTCTGATTTTTCAGAAGCTTTTGTGAAGAGGGCTGGGGGTGGGGGCGCTCTGCCCTGTTCTACGTCTACTGGCTGTTCTGCTTTGGTTTGTGTGGATAAAGCTGGCAGACCAGTGTGTGTACCGTCTGTGCGGCGGATGATTCGGGCTGAGTTCTTGTGTCACCGCCGTTCCTTACGTGATGGTCTTCCAGCAGCTTCAGTGCCTGACCCAAGATTGGTGATTTTTTTCGGAATCAGAATCAGAATCCTTTTTATTGGCCAAGTGTGGTTGGACACACCCAGAATTTGTTTTGGTAAAAAATGCTCTCCATATATAAAAGGAAATATAAGAATCACATATTCAACAATAAAAACACAGTACAACAATACAATATAACCTATTATTAAAAAAGGAAGAAAAGAAGTAAAAATTAATTATTCAACAGTTTGATAGCATTTGGAAAGAAACTATCTTTATATCTAGTTGTCCTAGTATGCAATGCCCTAAAACGTCGCCCTGAGGGTAACAAGTGAAACAAATTATGTCCAGGATGTGTGGAATCTGACCCAAGATTTGTGATTGTGAATCTGAATCCTTTGTTACGTGCTATGAGGTGTGTGTGTGTGTGTGTGTGTGTGTGTGTGTGTGTGTGTGTGTGTGTGTGTGTGTCTGTGTGTGTGTGTCTGTGTGTGTGTTTGTGTGAAGGAGGGTGTTCAGTCAAGCCATTCCCTTTTGTTCACTATTGTTTTGTTTTAGTGTATCTTTTTATACTACTGCTGCTGCCCAGTCTTGACTATTCCATTCAACAAACAAGCAAATACATACACACATATACAGTATATGTGTACGTTCTAGCAACAAGGCAGACCCAACTCTGCATCAAGAAAGAGTTGTAGTCTGTTCTCTGTATACCTTGTGGAATTTGAAAAAATCATGCACATGGGTTCTGGTTTTTCCCCATCTCTGAAGCAGTTTTTGTTTCTTTTCACAATTGCTGTATGCGATTTATTTGGGTTTTAGCCATAATGTAAAAAAGCAAGAAGCTTTGTGGCTCTGAATGGCCTCCCCACTCCCTAGACCTTCAGTATTAATAATCGGCTCCAGCTTCCATAATATCAGTGGATGCGGCTTGTCTGCATGCTTTCAAACTATTGCACAACAATGAGGATTAGAAGCTTAGTTTAGCAAGAAACAATTCGTTTCTTTGGAAGATAGGTTTGTAACATAATGGCCCAAATCCTGTTGCTTAACATGGTTAAAATATATATACTGTGTTTGTGTGAGTAGGAACTGGCAAGCCACTCCAGTATTCCTGCCAAGAAAACTCCATGGACATGGGGTCACGAAGGGTCGGTCACGACTGTAATGACACAACACACACACACACACACACACACACACACACACACACACACACACACACACACACACTTAGAATTTATATACTGCCTGCTTGAATAAAAGAACTCAAGGCGGTGAAAAAGAAGGGTATAAGAGCAAAACATAAAACTAAACAACAGACAAAAATAGTACAAACAAAAATATCCAATAAAATACATGAAAACATGTATTTTCCATCAAGCCATATGGTTGTCTGAGGGGTCATGGCAAGCCAGGGAGGAGTAGGAGTAAGTGCTGTTTTTAATGCCCAGTCAGTCAAATCAGCAGTAGCTCTGTTGTCCGTCACAGGCATCTTTACTTCACAGGTTTTGCCATTTTTAATGCAAACTTTCTCAGTAATTCATGGCTGTTGGTGAGTCTGGCATTCTGTTGGGTTTGTTTGTGCAGTACTAATATTTATACTCAAGAATTTGTGCCAAAGCACAAGGCATGTGCATGTTGAGTCAGTTATGAAAGGGGCATACATACATACAATATACAGTATTATTAATCTTTTCTCCTTGCTGCATCAGTGAATTTCTACTGAGGAAGGACTGGCTTCCCTCTTGAATGCGTTTTTAAAACTGTGATTCATACTCATGTGTGCCTTTCCTAACCGGCACGATATTTGTGTGTTTTGTGCTTGGATACTTGAGAAGAGCCTCTCAGCAAAACTCAAGTGATATGTAACATGCAAGTTCACTTGTCTTGGTATGTGGATAGCTAATGATTGTCAAGCCTGTGGCTTTTTATTGGGTTGGTTGAGGAAGCATCTATTCCAGTTATACCATTTTCATACACAGTCATCCTGCCGTTGTGTCTCATTGTCCCAAATACCATTTGTTTCTATTCAAAGTTCCATCCTATACCTTTGTCAGAATTTTAGTCCATATATGGCGATGTACACTTTTGGGAAGGGCAATCGCCTACCTGGAGTGTTGGGACATGGAGGTGTAGAAATAAGACAAAAGTGTTCTGCTTATATGAATTGGACAAGGAATCGGAACACCTCACTGACTTTATAGGTACAACTAGTGATATCTGAAAGGCCATCACACAGAAGGTGGAACACACTTATAATAATAATAATACATTTATTGTCAATGTACAACATGTGCACAATGAAATTGGCTGAGTCTCCCTTTCCCACCCCCACCATCATCCCACCCCCATCCCACTAGCAACCACTCAGTCTTATTGCACCCTTTGTACTTGACACATAATGCGCCAGCCCACAGGTCAGTTCTTCTATACTTGTCCTGGGATTATACTTGCTTTCTGTGGTGCCAGGCTTTTTAAAATTTAGCTTCGGGCCACATAGGATATGACCAAAGGCCTCAAGTTCTCCATTGGAAAAATAAATTTCTGCAATATTTGTGGCCAATATTTACAGCCAGCATGGCCTGCATATTTCTGCATTTGGGCAAGCACATGTGCAAATAGCATGCACAGAGTCAACCACAGCCATGCATTGTTGAGAAAGCCAATCTTCCAAACTGTAGGACCTTAGAGGAGCTGGTGCTTCATAACAGACAGGAGAACTATGACTGAGCTATGGCATTAGACCCCCCCCCCAATCTCTCAGTTCCATGGTTTGCCATGCTGTTTTTGACATATATACCTGGTGATGGGCAAATATCTTCTCATCTAAGAGCCTTTTTACACGACCCCTAAGATCCGCTGGCCACTTAAATTCGGACCAGAAATCTTAGGGGTTCCTCGCTCTTCCTCTGTCCCGACCCCCCTCCGCACTTCCTGGTTGCTGGCTGCCTGAGGGAGGGAGAAAAAAGAAAGAAAAGAATGCCTTCTTACCTCCGTTTTGTTCTGGGCAGCATTCAGATCTCTTAAAGGGGCGGGGCGCAAAAAAAGAACAAACGGAAGCCAGGAGAGCCCCGCACTCACTATCCTTACACCGGATCAAATATTTGTCACCTCCAAAAAGCAGGTACAAGAAAACTGCTGTTTGGTCTTGCTAAAGTGAGCGGGGTCGCACTTAATTGTCTGCAAAGTCCGGAGCTGGTGGGTAAACATTTTTAAGGTCCGGACCTTGCAGCCATTTG
Organism: Phrynocephalus guinanensis; assembly: GCA_037367245.1. Classification (NCBI taxonomy): domain Eukaryota; kingdom Metazoa; phylum Chordata; class Lepidosauria; order Squamata; family Agamidae; genus Phrynocephalus; species Phrynocephalus guinanensis. Next base: position 158,191,271 of record CM074734.1, read on the forward strand.
CGGCGGAGCTTAGGGGTTGTGTATAAACGCCCTAAGTTGGGTGCAGTATAAGCACTTGCAGGTGTTTGCTGGGTGTTTCCACTGAGACACGCTGAAGAAGGTGTGGAAGAGAAGGTGTGCGGAAGAGATTGGTGATCATGTGAATTAGCAGTGGACCTTCATTGCACCAGAATCTTTCAGTGTACAGTAGTGCCATTCCAGTTTAACTAACTGGGGAAAAATATAGTCATTCGGCACAAACATTTAGCAGATCATTTCTGGGGCTTCTTCTGCATTTTTTAAATGGATTTAATAACGGCAGTTGATTTCTGAGGTGGTTTAAGCAGTGAATATTATACACTGAGGAAATCTTCAAATTTAGCAGTACAGTAACCGGATAAAGCAAAGGGACTAAAATAAAGAAGGAAAAGTAATTTTAAAAGTGATTGAAAAGGTTATAAGGTGTTTTTTTTTTCAAGAGTTTTTATGATTTTGGAAAGATTTTTGATTGATTTGTTTAACGTGCTGATTTCCTGAGGGGGAAAAAAGAGGGGCTGTGGGGGGAGGGGAGGCAGAAATCCCATTAAGTTCTATGCTTAATTGGCATTAACTTTAACTGTCCACAGCATGATGCCAGACAGATACAGCCTCATGCCACAAAACCTCTTGTTGAGCTATGACATCCCCGTGAGGTTTATGTCACACAGGCAGTTTAACTACACAGTAATGGCAGGCTTCCATTGTTTCCTAAAGCACCTTCGTGAGCATATCTCAAATGCAGGATTGAATCCTTTGTTTATCTCATGTTAATTATGAACTTGCTGGTTTCCCCTGCTTCTTTGCGGGATTAATCTAACCTGGAACTTATCCCTTGAGCATACAGTTTTTAAAATACCTGATAGCCTCTGAGCACATGCAGAAGGCACTTTCCTTGCTACTAAATATGATGTAAATAAACCAAGTGTAGAATTGAGAAAGGAAAATGCTTTAGCCAAAGTAGGTGGAACCCCCTTATTGACTCATTTCCTGCCTTCCTTCTCTCCTAGTCCCAACCGGTCCCTGCCTTGTGAATCCTCCTGTGGACAGAAGTTTTAAAAGTAGCAACATTTCAGTTTGTTTTGATGTACCTGCATGCCAGCTCTAAAATATGTGAGCTTAGACTCGTGCAACACGTTTCTTAAGACCTTCATTACAGGCATCTTATCAGGAGATGATTGTGCTTGCAGCAGCTGGGGTTTGTAGAAGAAAGGTCTGGTGTATGTTTAGCTTCCATTTGCCAGCAGACACCGAGGGAGGTTGCAGAATTTTCCAATCTAGGCTGCTCTGTTATTTGACTTTCCAACCAAGTTGGCACTCTGTGCAGAGAAGGGCAGGAAAGGTATGAAAGTGTTGCCTGTGTTTGTCGAGTTGTGTGCCTGTGTGTAGGTGGGAGGGTGGGTGAAAGAGAGGAAGAACATGAGTGTGAAAGTATGCTCATGCATTCCCCAGGCTAAATAAAACTTGCAGAACACTTCCACCACATCTAGACATAGCTGTTGTATCTTTGCCTTTTTAAGGGAGGCACGAGCACTGGGTTATACCTTGTGTGTGTGTGTGTGTGTGTGTGCATGGACATGTGTGCATCTTTGAGCAAAAGGCACATCCTTGATGCCATAGGTCAGTGGTGGAGAACCTTCGGCACTCCAGATGTTTTGGACCACAACTCCCACTGTCCTTTGTCATTGGCAGCACAGGCTTGGAATTCTGGGTGTTGTGGTCCAAAACATTTGGAGTGCCAAAGGTTCTCCACCACGGCCATAGGTAATCCAAAAAAGGTAACTTGTTCATACTCTCATCTTTAGTCTAATTTGGACTCCATTTTAATCATGCCACATACAGTACTATATACGATGGAAAATCTGGGCTTGGTGCTGTTTACTCGTCAGGCAGTTTGCAAAGCTGGATTTATGAGAAAGATATCTATGTATATGTTCATGCCACAGAAATATTTTGTCCACTCACACACTGTGATTGAATATGTACCATAAACAAAAAATTGACATTGAGCTAACATCCTCCCAAGAGATGAAGCAACCCTGAGCTTCACCTGTGGAAAAGGCCATTCTGGTAGGATGGCTAATGAGGAGACTGACAGTGGAAAATGCCATTCTGAGGAGACTGACTTAGGGCCTTTTCACACGACCCCTAAGATCCGCTGGCCACTTAAATTCAGACCAGAGATCTTAGGGGTTCGTCGCTCTTCCTGAGTCCCCACCCCTCCGCATTTCCTGGCTGCCGGCTGCATGAGGGGAGGGAGAAAAAGAGAAAGGAAAGCATGCCGCTCACCTCCCTTCTGCCTTTCGCTCCTGCCTGCAACATTCCAGTCTCTGTAAAAGTAGCTCTTAAAGGGGTGGGAGCCAAAAAACAACAAACAGAAGCAAGGAGAGCCCCGCACTCACTATCGTTACACCGTATCAAATAATTTTCACCTCCAAAGAGCAGGTACTTGAAAGGTGTGCTGGGACGCGCTAAAGTGGGCGTGGTCGCACTTAATTTCCTGTTAACTCCGGAGCTGGTGGGGAAACATTTTTAAGCTCCGGAGCTGGGAGCCATTTGCCTCGGAGTTTAGGGGTCGTGTATAAACGCCCTAAGGATGCCCTGTGAGGATTGGAAGTCCAATTCAGGTGGAGCCGTCCTTCCATCACATGGTGAAGAGTTTGGCAATTTCCTGCAGGAAAAGTCAGCAGTGTCTAGGTGCGGTATTTCCAGGCGAGTACCAAAGATCTTTCTGTGTATTGCTGTGTGCAGAGATCTTTGTGAGTTCTAGGGCTGAACATTTGAAACAGGGAGAGGCAAGTTCAGTAGGTCTCATCGTGACCAACGATAGGTTTCCCCCACTGCCCTCTTGCTGCCAAAATTTGGGGCCAACAGGGAAAACATTTAAAAGTCAGCATTTTGCTTTCTTCCTCCTTGAATGCGTTGCAGTTGAGTTTCAGCAGGAATGGGGAGAGAGATAAGCATAATGTTTTCTCTGGGACTGTCACAAACCATTGCAGACCGTTGAAAGCAAACAATGCTTGCTTTAAACACACTCCACCAACTTGTTGTAAAACCTTGGCTGCTTCAACACTTTAGTTTAATAGCCAAGTTTCAAGGATGCATTCAGGGGACACCAAAGCAGCTGGGCTGGGCTGGGCTGTGAGACCCCAATGTTACATTTTTCTGATTCCTCCATTTGAGCTCTGAGCTAGAATGGTTCAAGAAAGATAATACAGTACAGCCCATTTTCCGTCAGTTGTGCTACAACAATAATCCATTTTTCGCTCCTGCGCTGTGACTGAGTACCAAATGAATCAGTCAAGGACATGATTTTCCTTGCTTCACTTTGGTTAGATTAAGAAGCTATGATTATCTGCAGATAAATCTGTCCTCTTTTAAATCGAGTTCAAAGTGCGTAGTTAAAGTGAGGTTTCACTTCTCATTGCATGCACTTTTTTGGGGGGGGGGGTCCCACCATTTCTTCTCCCCAAACTGGTTGTGCGAACTCGAAGCACTTTGTATGTTGTGCTCAGGATTACCTACTCTGCTTCAGAACCATTTTTTAAAAAAAATTATTCTGCCTTTCCATTGACCATACAAGATGAGGTTGATGGACACTGAAGGCAAAACATTCAGAAAAACAAAGGTTTATGTACGTAATATTTTATGCATTATCCTAGAGGGGAGAAGTCAGAAAGTGGTGCTGGGGGGATGCCTGTTCATCATCCTTGGCTGTTGGCCTGTGGGGTCCTTCAGGGTTCTATTTTGCCTCTTATCTTATTTAGCATTTACTCAAAACCATTGGAAGAGGTTATCTAGAGTTTGGGGGTTCAGTATCTTCAGTGTAGAGATTTATTTATTTATTTATTTATTTATTTATTTATTTATTTATTTATGTTTAAGTATTTTTGCCCCGCCTTTCTCCTTGGAAAAGGACCCAAGGCAGCTTAGAGTATGGAGAGACAATACAGTAGGAACCCCGTATCCACTGATTCAGTTATCCACAGTTGGCAGAGGAAAAAAATTAAATAATTCAACAGCCACAAAGCAAGCTGTAAAGCAAGCTGTTGCCACAAACAGCAGCTGAAAAGCAAGCTATTGTCATAAATAGCATCTGTAAAGCAAGCTACTGCCGCAAACAGCGGCCATAAAGCAAGCAACTGTGTCAAAACAGCAGTCATAAAGCAAGCTACTGTCAGGAAACAGCAGTTTGGGGGTAGGTGGGCGGGCGTTCTCTCTTATCCACAGTTTTCATTATCCACGGGAAGGCCTGGAACCAATCCCCAGCAGATACCGGGGTCCTACTATATACAGTCCATTACCATTAAGACAAATTCAGTTTGAGAAACAGAGAACTGAGGGGTATCTTACAGCATTAAAAGGCAACATTAAATGTAACAATTGATAACATAATGTCAAAGCAATCACACAAGGGGAGATACAAACACAAAGTTATAAGTGGTTAGAAACACAAAGTCTATGTAGATTCATATAAAAAACACATAATAGGTAGTCCATCATTCAGGGAAAGCTTGCATGAAGAGAATAGGATAACAGAGATTAGGCAGTCCTGGCCTCTAGTGGGAGGGAGTTCCAGAGTCTGGGTGCAGCAGCCAAGAAGGCCCTTTCATGTGTTCCCACAAGATGTACCTGTGAGGGTGGCGGGATGGAGAGAAAGCCTTCTCCTGATGACCTTAACACCCGAGTGGGTTCATACTGTGAGATTTGATCTCTGAGGTAGCTAGGACCCAGGTGGTATAGTGATGACATCCAAACCTACCTCTCCTTGCCATCTAGATCTGAGAAAGCTGTTTTGGCTCTAGATTCAGTGTCTGGTATAAATAATGGACTGGATAACGGTGAATACACTGAAACTTAATCCAGACAAGGTGGAGGTGCTCCTGGTCAACTATAAGGCAAATCAATAAATAGGGATGCACCTTGCATTGGATAGCGTTGCACTCCCTCTGGAGACACAGGTACACAGCTCGGGGTTTGCTCCTGAATTCATTGCCGAGCCTGCATGCCCAGATTTTGGCAGTGGCCAGGAGTGCCTTTGCATAGTTAAATGTATGTGCCAGCTGGGCCCATTCTTGGAAAGGTCTGATTTGGCTGTAGTGACATATGTTTTAGTTACATCCTTGCCTGTGGAAGGTGTCAAGAAATTCAGGAGGTCCAAAATGCTGTAGCAAAATCATTAACTGGGTCTGGTTACAGGAATCACATAATTCCTCTGTTATAGGCATTGGTTACCAATCCATTTCCAGGCACAGTGCAAGGGGCTGGTTTTAACCCATTAAGTCCTTAATGGCTTGGGTCTAAGAAGCCATGCTAGGATCATCAGGAGAGGCCTTTCCATCCCACCCCCCTCACAGCTGCATTTGGTGGGGACACAGGAGTGGGAGGGGCCCCCCCTCTGTTACTGTTACCAAACTTTGGAACTCCCTCTCCCTGAAGGCTAGTCTGGCCCCATCTTTGCTGTCCTTCTGCGAACAGGCAAAGACATAATTGGCTGCTTAAATAGGTTTTTTAAATGGATTCATATGCATTACTGCTTTGAATGTGTTTTTGATGTTGCTGTTATTTACCATTTCTCAGAGTGGTACTTGTTTGTTCTTTTTTATAATTCTTTGTACAGTACTTATTGTTTTTAACTTTAGATATTGACTTTTAATTATGTCAGCTGCCTTGGGTCCTTTTTAAGGAGGAAAGTGAGGGATAAATATTTTAAATAAATAAAGTTTTATAATTACTTTTTTAAAAATAGAAAGTTTAAGGTAGACAGACCTCCTGGAACATGGGGAAAGGGGTAAAACAAGCAACTCAGTATGGACTATTTTGATATATGTAGTGTTAGGTTAGGTTTACTCAGAGGGAAGAAGATGAGGTGAATCTTATTTAAATATGTGTTTTATATGCTCCTAAGGTTTTTTTTTTTTTGAAATGATACAAAACCCTGAGAGCCAGAGGCAGAATTGAGAGAAGTAATGGTCCCTCTTTTAGCCTCCCTTCACTGCTTCAGAAATATTGGGGGGGGGGGGGGAAGTCTCCCCCTCAGATGTCTTCCACAAACAGAATTTGAGACTATTAGCTAATCAGTGTCTTCCATGTTGGGATCTTTCTTTCTTTCTTCCAGAAATGCGCTGGCAAATGGGGGAACAGGTCCGAGGCCTTGACTCTCAGGCTGAGAGTCGGCAACAATTACTCCAAGATGTGGCTGATTTCCTACGCCGGAAAGCTGAAGTGGAACAAGAATATTCCCGGGGACTGGAGAAACTCTCTGACCGCTTCTCAGCTAAAATTCGTGGATCCAAGGAGCACCAGAACTTCAGGTAGAAACATTAGAGATTTCAGTGGATGGATGGATGGATGGAGGGATGGAGGGAGGGATGGAGGGATGGATGTTGACAAAGTTTGAAACAGGTCTTTGGGGTTATGGTGACTGAGAACACAAAAACATACTGGGCCAGACCATTTTGTTTTATCTGGATCAGTTTTTGCAATGGCTAGTGGCAATTCTCTTTACAGGCAGTTTTTTTCAGCAATGCCTGAAGATATTGATGATTAAACTTGGAGCATTCAAAAAATGAAGCTGGTGTTTTAGCACTGAGCCCCAGAACTAAGCAGGGAATGGGTTGCAGGAGCTGCAGAAATGATTTGAGAGATATTTTTGAACAATAACTCCTGATGTTGGCATTCATTAAAATCTCCTTGCTATAAGGAGATGTAAGAGACCTTTTCCTGTCAGATTGTCCAAGTTGTGAAGGCTTGTGTGCGTTTTAATGTGTTTTACAAACTAGCTCTATATTGTAGAACTCATCTTCAACTCACTTTATATGACCTCTCCCCTTTATTACTAAACCTCCAGTGTTTGTGGTTAGTAAGTTGCTATACTGGTGCATTGGTTCAAAACTTCTACTGTGACAAAATTCTCCTGTTCTTAAAAAAATGGACATATTCTTAAATAGTAGTACACAACAGGTTCATGTTGAACAAGGGCCATCACTCACCGCTATAGTGATTTTAAAAAGTGGAATGGTAATATAGAAAAGAAGTTTTGCAACATTTAGTACTGAATGGCAGAAATTTCATACTAAGTTGAATCAATGGAACTAAGTTGAATCAATGGGTGTTGAGTCACCAATTTCTCACAGATTCAATGGAGATGCTCTAGTTGTGACATATGGTTAGATGCCAATCAATATAAAGTAATTTATTTTTTCAAAAGTCATTTTTAATTTTTTTTAACGAAAACATCAAATTTACTAACAGAGCATGTGAACATGAACTAAAAGTTTTCCTCCACAAATGGCAGCATTCAGAGTTTGATAGACTGTTGTTATTGCTTTTTTTTTAAAGGGGTGCCTTAACAAAGTAATGCTTGTTCACTTCACACTGTGCACAGTGGGGAGGAGGGGCATGACATGGGTTATACTACAAATGCTTTATACTTGTTCAGCTTTAAACTAGTTTAATTGCCTAGGGTGTTTCCAGTGAATCCTGGAAAGTGTAGTTTCCATGAGGCTGCAGAGAATTCTGCAGTTGATTCCTAATTGCTCTGAGAGCATATGGAGGTGGGCCCTGACAGAATACAATCTATCTGCTGTCAAGATCGTGTTGACTATTTATTCAGCCAAGATCAACGTTTTGAGAAGAACTTGCTTTGCCAACCGGATAGGCGAAGCGCAAAATCATCAGGCTAAATTATTTCATATAGTCCGCAATCTGTCTAGGGTTGGTTGAAGTGACAGGCCTCCCCCTAGTATTTCCTGCAACCAATTTGTGGCATTTTAAAAATCTGATGTGGAGGTCATCCGCCGAGACCTGGATCTCCAGTTAGAAATAGTAGATTGAGCAGAGACGTCCAGTGCATTGCCTTACCTGGTTATTTTGTCTAAATTTCAACCTATGATGTCGTTTGAAGTAGATAGGGTCCTTCATTGCTGCTGGGCCATCACCTCCTTGCTTGATCCTTGCTTGGTCTGGTTTATAAAACCAGCCAGGCTGGTGACTTCCGAATAGGCCACTGCAATAAACAATGGGTCTCTCTGCCCTCAAAGAGACTCTCACTAGGCTCATTCAGAAGAAAACAATTTTGGCAGCAGACCAGATTGACAGCTATAGGCCTGTCACCAATGTTCTATTCATTCGCAAGGTGTTTGAGAGGGTGGCGGTGGATCAGCTTCAGGGGCTGTTGGATGAGACTGATACTCTTGATCCATTCCAGTTGGGGTTCAGGCCACGTCACGGTACAGAATTGGCATTGGTCGCCCTGCTAGATGACCTTCTGAGGGAGGCTGATGGGCAAATCGTCGTTGCTGGTCCTTCTTGACCTCTCAGCAGCCTTTGATACTATCAAGTCAACCATGGTATCCTTCTGGGGAGGCTCTCTGAGTTGGGGGTTGGAAGCACTGCTTTGCAGTGGTTCCGCTCCTTCTTGGAGGACCATCCCCAGAGAGTGCAGCTGGGGGAGATGACTTCCACCCCCTGGTCCCTCAATTGTGGGATGCCTCAGGGGTTATCTATATGAGACTGCTGGGAGAGGTCATTAAGAGTTATGGGGTTTTGTGTCATCAGTATGCTGATGACACCCAGCTCTATATCTCTTTTTCTCCATCTGCAGTGGATGCCATTTTGTCCCTGGACTGCTGCCTGGATGCCGTTCTGAAATGGATGAGAGTGAATAGACTGCAGTTGAACCCGGGGAAGACGGACGTCCTCTGGGTGGGGGTGCCTGGCGTTGGTGGGTTGGGAAACTCACTCCGTTTTAGGGGGGCAACTCTTCCCATGCAGGACAAGGTTCTGAATCTTGCTGTAATCTTGGACCTGGTGCTCACTATGGAACCCCAGGTGGCATCAGTGTTCTGTACCACTCATTATCATCTCCGGTGGATTGTGCAGCTGCATGCCTTCCTGGGCCCCGGTGCTCTCACTACATTATTCCATGCACTGTTAGTCTTGATATTAGACTACTGTAGTGCTCTCTACATGGGGCTGCCTTGGAAGTTAATGTGGAGGCTCCAGCTGATACAGAATACTGCAGCCAGACTAGTATCGGGCACTAAAATATGCCATCCTATTGCCCTGATGCTGGCTGCACTGTACTGGCTGCCGATCTGTTACCGCATTGACTTCAAGGTTTTTAATGTTGACATACAAAGCCCTAAACGGTTTTGGACCTTGCTATCTGTCAGAACGGCTCCTAACCCAGAGTACAGCCATGGTCACTCGCATGTCACAAGCAAGTCACTTGAAGGTGACAACACCGAGGGAGGCCTGCAAGACAAAAACAAGGAATCGGGTCTTCTCAGTGGCAGCCTCTAGACCAGGGGTCCTCAACCTAAGGCCCCGGGGCTGGATGTGGCCCCCCAAGGTCCTGAATCCGGCCCCTGGGACCAGTTGCAACCCCCCCACCTACCCCCTGTTTTGTGAGCAAGCCAGCCTCCGCAGCTGCTTTTGGACTGTGATCCGGCCCCCAGTGGTGTCTGGGTGGTGGTGGACCGGCCCGCTGTTTGAAAACTTTGAGGACCCCTGCTCTAGACTCTGGAATCAACTCCCTTCAGAGATCTGCCAGGGCCTCCTGTTGCTGACCTTCAAAAAACAATTGAAGACTTGGTTATTCAAATCTGCTTTCCCTGGTTATTGTTTCACTGCTCCACTGTTTCTGACTAGTTCTCATCTGCCCTTAGCCTATCTTATCTATCTCTGATTTTTATGAGTGATGCTTTAGTTATGATATTTTTACTTGTATTTTTGTTGTTATGATTTTGTATTGTTATATTTTATAATAGTCTGTTTTATCATGTAAACCTCCTAGAGTGGTTTCTTGTCAGATGGGTGGCATATAAATTGAATAAATAAATAAATAAGTGTGTGTGTGTGTGTGTGTGTGTGTGTGTGTGTGTGGTGTCATTATAGCCATGACCAACTCTTTGTGACCCCATGTCCTATTAGACTGTGGTGTGCATGTGTCTAAGGATGAATTGTCATCACTTTAGCGTGTGAAATGTGTCCATGGTTTGACTGAGCAACTGATCAGAGATGACAAAATAAACCTATTTTCCTAGTTGTTAAGGAGTAAGGATAAAGGACATCTCTTGAAAATTATCGGAAGAGCCTTTTGCCACCAGGAGGCCATTATGATTGGTTGATTATATAAGCCATTATTGTACACAGGGCCATTTTAATTTAAAATATGCATATCCCTTGTTCCAAGAGACCTTCCAGAAATAGGTTACAAATGAAAATACTAACTCCCTAGTGAAAAAGATAATAGAAGTAGAATATAGGACACTGCCCTGAAGAGCCCCTAGTTTAGGTTTTGAAAACAAGATTCCAAAGCAAAGGTAAACAATAAAAATATGGGTTGGGGAAAGAACAGACAAATTATAAAACTGACTAGTTCTTTTCGTCAAACTATCCTTGTTTTCCTGCAGGAAGGACCAGAACCTCCCATCCCCCTTGAATTGCTGGTACACAATCCTTAACCAGACGCGGCAGGCAAGTCGGGATCATGGCGCTCTGAGTGAGATATACACGGGCCACTTGGCGCTGCGCTTGATGCACATCAGTGATGACGTGGGGCGACTTGCCCGTAAAGTAAGTGCCTTAAGAGGTAGTGGGTGGGTTGGTGGAAATTCCTGAAAGGACCTCCTTGGCCAAGCTCCCAAAGAAGACGTCTTTTAAGAACTCAGAAAAGTTAGCTTTTTGGATTCCATCTCCCATAATCCCCTGCTCCAGGATGTTAGGTTCCTGGGAGTTATAGTTTTTTAAAAAAAGCAAACATATAAAACCAAGCTGTCTTATTTTCTGTTCTCTCCTGCTGCTCAAGTTCTTCCATGTCAATACAGAAGTGCTTGGGAACCATTTCTGTGGTTGCTAGGCAACCATGGAAAAATGTCTCCCTTACTTAGTCCTTTAGCTGGTAAAATATTGACTGGTGGTCTAACATACGGCCATAATAAAGATGTGGAATTCATTAAATGGTAGGTATGTTTATGAGAACAGGCATATAACTATAGAGGAAGGAGAGGGCATGGTATCTTCTTGGCCCAGTATGTTATTTCTGTTCACGCTTTGCTAGAGAAGTACTGTATGTGCAGTTCCTGCCTCCTTCATAGGCTCTCTGAGCACTTCTTTGCACCCTCCAACGTTCAGGACCACTAGCAACTGTTTTAGGACATCTTTGACCCCAGAGCTTAGAAAATTGACTTTTTTGGACGACAACTCCCAAAATACATAAATACTGACCATTGCTGCCTGGGAAGGATTCTGATAATTAAGAAACCCGAAATAATTTCTTTCCCACCTTCTGCTCTGCCCTCATCCTCTATATCATGGGAATTTAGGAAGGGAGGGATAGAGTCTGTGACCTTAGATATGAGAGATTATGGGATACGGCAGGTTGCAGAGTGAATTGAGATCCTACACCAATGATGACGAACCTTTTAGAGGCCGAGTGCCCAAACTGCGATTCAGAACCCACTATTTTTTTTGCAAAGTGCCAATATAGCAATTGTGAAAGGGCGATGTCTGGTGCCCTCTCCACCTAGAATCTAATTGAATGTCCATTGGGTTCAGATATTTGCTAGGCATTATTTCCACACATGTAAGCCTATTTCCACAATTGTTAAGGACAGAAACTTGTTTAGCATTAAAACAGTTCCATAATTCCCCCCCCCCCGGCTGCACATTTTTGCAAATTGACTGAAAACACACAGCCCTGGGAAGCTCTTTCTTACAATATTTTCCTTTTTCTCTCTGGTCAGAGCAAAGAGATGGAGCAGCAAATGCAGGATGAGCTACTGAAGGCAGTTTCAGAGATGCAAACAGTAAGTGGAAGGCAAGGTCCATACCTTAAAAACCACCATCTTTGTGGCTGCTAGCAGAACAGGTTAGCTACCCCTGTGGTTGAATGACCTGATTTCTTTGCAACACTGGGAATATAGGGACTATGGTGTGTTGTTAAGATGTGCGCATTAGAAGTGTATTTGGATTTCTAATTTAAAATCCCTGTATTTTCTCTCTCTAGACTAATACTGCTCTGCTATTGTCACATTCCAAACTGTAAAATGGTATAACATTTATTAGCATGAGATTAAAATGTTTAATTGTATTTGTATGTCAAAAGACACCCATATGGCCTCTCATTTTTAGTGAATTATCTTGAAGTGCCACTATGTTAGTTTATGTATTGTCTTCTTAACTGGTTGTGAGCTTCCCTGAGCATGATCCAGCACAGAATCGCAGCCTGATGGTGGTAATCATTGTGTGCTACCTCTTTCAAAATGTAAGCCCAGAGGCTCTGCCTGTTAACATCTTGTGGGAGGAATAGAAGGAAATGTTTTCAGTTTGGGACAGAAAGTAATAGTAGGAGCAGTTGAGGCCTGTATGGCCTTCTCAGGGGCTAGATAGAACACCAGGATTTCTGTTAAGTTTTAAGTTCCTTTAAGTTCCTTTAAAACAGATGCTGAAATAACTTTTAGTAGATAATCTTAGGTGAAAACTTCCAAGTGCATGCGTTTTCTCTGTATTCAAAAATGAGAATAATGTTGTGATAAGTCTGAGCACACACTCATGGCATTCCATCCTCAAAAAAATCAGGGTTTCTGTTGAAATCATGTCCTCTGGCCACAGACATCACTATTTTTATTTATTTATTTATTTATTATTGTATTTGTACCCCGCTTATCTTCCATACGGAACTCTAAGCGGCTCACACAGGGCGAACAAGCGCCAATAAACACAAAACAATAATTATATAATATACAACAAAGACAAAGAAAGGTTAAAACAGTTAAAACCCGGTGCGTCCAAAGACCAGCAGTAAAATAGTTATCATGCCAAGCGACTAACTAACAACATAGCCCTACGATACACACAAACATGGTCGCTTGGAAGTTAGAGATGGCGGGACCAAAAGGAGAAAAAAAAACTAGAACGATCCTGATTCATAATAGGGGAAGATAATGTCACACAACAGTGGTGCTGTTGCATGTACTACGATCACATGGGTCAGCATTACAGAAACTATTCTTCATTCTTCATGGCCTCTGTGAATCACATTTATACGTTTTGTGTGCGCGCAGAGCTATCATCAAAACATATCTGAAAGGAAGTTTTTATGTGCAGCCATTCTTGGTCAGCTCCCTTAATTCCTTTTTTTATTTTCATTTGAGCCACAATGTTTTAAGAGTGCTCTCCCCACAGTTGCCTTTTCCCTTTTGCTGAGTTCTCTCTTTTGCATAATAGTGTACTTTCTTTGCCATTATATTATTCCTGTTAATTCTGCATATGTGTTAAAATGTAGTGGTTTTCTTTCTTCAAGGAGTGTGTCTCTTGTGATAGGAAAATAGCCCAGATTAATGGGCATTCTGTAAAGAGGGCCTTTTTTGCCTTGGCAAAGGGCACCCTGTTCTCTTATACCCTATTTGTATAGGTTTCACTGAACAGGACTTCTTCTCAGTCAGAGCAAGCTCTGTGTACCATCAGGAAGCATGGAATCCTCTGTCTTCCTTGCCTCCTTAGCTCAACTGGTAAAACAGTCCTGGACTTAGATTTCCTCTGTGACCTCCTTGTTTCACCATTATTGAGAATCCTTACTGGATTCAAACTGTAGGAGTGTGTTATCATTTCAGCAATGATCACACCATTTGATCACTGTTTGAAACATTTCAAAACAAAGGGAAAGGCAAGTCCCTCTGTACCCCACTGGATAAGAAAGGTCACAATGTTAGACCTTGTGGATGACAGTGTTTATTATTCTGCTGTGATTAACATATGGATCAGCAATTCCCAGTTATGTATGGTGGTCTATTAACATTTTAAGGGAAAATCCCTTGTTCTCCTACTTGACCACCTGCTTTTCCTGTGGTTTCTTTGTGTGATCTCTCACAGTTCACCTGACACCTACACATCCACCAATCCCTCATCTTGGGGCTTTTCAGCATGCCTCTGTCTTGCAGGATGTTATTCCAGCTGTTGTCACCTTCCTTCCAGTCTAACTCCAGCAGATGCTTCTCTGTCTCAGTAGTGAACCCACTGCAGAGATCTCACAGTTCATGGCTGTTGATCCCTCACCAAATCCTGACAGCACATCAGTTGATCTCTTGGTCATTTTGAAGCCTTCCATGCCTTTCAAATCTCCTTTTATAGACAGAATTCTTTTTGCCATGATTTATGCAGAAAGGTGGCACTTACTTCCTGCTTCTCATGTGTCTCTTCCTGCACTTACGAGAGTTCTGTGTTCCCCAGGATATCATGCCAGCTGTGGTCTCTGCTTCTGATGAAAACAATAGCCTTGCCAAAGCTCAGAGACATTTTTCTCACACCCCAGTATTTCAGACTGTAATTTGCTGCTGAGGCTCTCTTCTTGTTGATGGATTTGTTTCCCCAGTCAACCACTACTGTTCTACATCAGAGTGAGAGGTAGGAACTCCCTTGGTTATGGTTTTCCTCACCACTGGTTTAGGTGCCTTGTCTTTACTTTGTGCTGCCTTTCCTTCTGATTATGCAAATCATAGCCAGGTTACCTTTTTCACACAGCGGTAGTCTTGACAGCACTGTTCCACAGTTTCCAGAGGGAATTGAGGAGACACCCTCAACTACCAGATCTCTTTACTTAGTCCCATGGCTTTGTTTGCCATCCGGACCCCCAGAACCCTCATCTCATAGTATATACAGCATCTGTTGTCAGAAATGTAAACAGTCTTCCCTGAAAGTATCTACCCAGGCATCAGGACCTCCCATGTTCAAGAAACAGAAGATCTTTCTGGAATCTCTGGACTCATTGAATCTTTTACCCTCTCCCACTCTGGTGCCAGTGATTCTTCATTTTCTGTCACTCAAACATCATTTTGTTTTCAAAGGTCATCATTGTATTCCATCTTTCACAGGACATTTTTCCGTTTCACCTTTCCCTCCTGACCTGGTTTTAAGCTTTAGGAAGCCACTTCACACTTCCATTGTCTGTTGCTGCTCCATGGTGCTGCTTCTCAGGGTATCTGCCTGTGACACTGTAAGCAGAGGACATGCAACTGAGGACTACTTGAGGGTAGCTGCGCCTGCATGGTGTCGGGAGAGGGACTCCCACCAAAAGATCCATCAGCTCTAGAATGTTCTTAAGATGGCTGTGTGCCAGCACAAAACCCATACGTAGATTCCCAGATGACTGCTTGAGGGAACACAGTTATGGGTAAACTATCTGTCCTTATCTAGTTCTTGATGTCATGAGTCACACACACACACACACACACACACACACACACACACACACACACACACACACACACACACACACACACAGAGAGAGAGAGAGAGAGAGAGAGAGAGAGAGAGAGAGAGAGAGAGAGAGAGAGATGCCAAATGAGCTTCATGACTTGTCAGTTAAACATCAGTATTATAGCACACAATCCCTGGCTCAGGTAGCCACTTTGAGGTTGACTCATCCTTCCATTCTTCTAAGGTTGGTAAATTGAGTACCTAGGTCACTGGGATCAGGGGCAATGTGTAGCCTGCATAATTAAATTCATTCATTCATTTAATCAATCAATCTCTATTGTATGGTCACAGACCTGATAAATAATTAAATTTTAAGCTGACCAGAGAACGTTTTAAGCACTATGGAGATGGATATAAGTTGGTCTAGATCAGGGATGTCCAAACTTCAGCCCTCCAGATGTTTTGGACCACGACTCCCAGAATTCCAAGCTTAGATTGCTAATGACAAAGGACTTTGGGAGTTGTGGTCCAAAATAGGGCCAAAGCCGGGACACCACTAGACTAGCATGTGTCTTTTATACGAATCTATGGGTTCACATAGACTTTGTGGTTATGACTACAGTACTTATAACCGTGTTGCTTTAACATAATGTTGTGTATTAATGCTGTGTAAGATGTCCCTCAATTCCTTATTCTCAATACTTGAACATGTCTTAATTGTACTGGACTGTATATTATCCCTCATTACTGTAAGCCGCCTTGGGTCCTTTTTCCAAGGAAAAAGGCGGGGTAAAAATGCTCTAAAATAAATAAATAAGCAGCCCATTTTGCTTTGTCCTCAAGCTTAAAGCTAAAATCTCATGTATGCACACCATGTCTGCTATCCCTGAGCATTGCGTCTTTTTCCATTAGAAGTATCCTCAATGTGAGGCAAGATGAGGTGGCTGTCCCGAGCCACAGATTTTGGGGGTATGGCACTGAAAGCAGTGGAAGAGGAGAGAGATGGATTCCACCCATGGAGGAAAGCTCTACAGGAATGTTTTCCTGGACAGGCTTTGTTGAACCGAAGAGTAACTATCCAAGAAGTCAAATTGAGAGATACACAACAGCATTCTAATTCATGATATAGGCAAAATGTGTCTGGAGGCTTAGTCTGCACAGCTGTGTAAGCAGCTCTTAAGGTTTGGGGCTCCTTGTTTCTGGAAGGTTAGGGCTGTAACTAAGGCTGTCTCAGCCCGTTACGGTTGTTTCCCTTTTTGATGCATGCTATGTCTCTCCGTGCAGGCCATGAAGTCGTATCAGACATACCGCATTGACTGCCTGAATGCTGAAGCCAAGTTGCGCGAGGCAGAACGGCAGGAAGAGAAGAGGAGCGGTGGGAGGCACCCCGATCCTGGAGGATCACCCGGTGGGGCAGGGCTTGATAAGACACCCCGTCGCACTTCACTTCGAAAGGTTGAGCGGCTACTGGAAAAGGTACTGAAAAGAAGATGAATTGAGAGTAGTGATGATCATCTAAGCTGGGAGCCTTGTGCAGGAGAGTGCGAAATGTTTGAAAAAGATACTAGAAGATTTTGGGGAGCAATAGCTGATTCTTAATGGTTATGGCCTATAATTGGATGCTTGTTTGTCTGGGATTAAGTCACACTCAGTATAGTAGAACTGAGTATGTTTGTGCTGTGCATGCATTGGTGATTTCATGGATTGACTACTGTAATACACTCTACATGGGGTTACCCTTGAATCTGCAGCGGGTGAAGATTGCGGCACCTAGGCTGGTGGTTGGTATGAGTAAATATGACTGCATCACTGTTGTACTGGCTCACCTGCACTGGCTACCTGTTGAATCCTGGATCAGGTTCAAGGTGGTGGTCCTCCATGGTTTAGGACCTGAATATATGACAGTGCACCTGTCCCTTAGATTAATGAATGCCCTTCCAATGAGATCCTCCTTAGCATTGACACTCGAAAAACTGTTACAAGAAACGGGGCTTTTTCAGTGGCTGCCCCTGCTCTTTGGAACAAACTGCCAGTTGACATCCGTTTTGCTACATCTTTGGCAATGTTTAAGAATTCTTTGAAGACCTGGCTCTGGTGTGAGGCTTTTGCTAGTGCTGCATTTTGCTCGCTACCTACCTGACTCTCTATTATTATATGTTTGTTCTATGTGTTTATTATGTTTACTCAATATATGTAAAATGTTATGTTTATTTTTTTAACTTGTACTCCTCCTGGAGTTATTCTTTGAATTAAACTTGGCAGTATATAAATCCAGAAATTAATTAAATAATTCATTCATTCATTCATTCATTCATTCATTCATTCATTCATTCATTCATTACACTTATAAACCGCCTGATTTTCCCAAAGGGAACTCTGGGTGGTGTACATACATGTCATCCCACAATGACTACCCAAATTACAATCACAAGACAGGACAATCCCTGACACAGTAAACAATGGGCATAGCAAATACAAATCAGCATCCAAATACAATATAAAACTGCTAAAAGATGCTAAAAAAGACAGCGGATAGAAATAGCATGGCTCCCCTAACCAAGACAAAAAGTCCAGGTCATGTCCGGCAAGACAACTGGTGCCAGCAAGAAGAGGAGGGGGAAAAAAAGAAAAAGAACAAGAAAGAAAAAAGGGGGGAGGGAGGGAAAGAGGCACGTGCTCAGAGAGCCCCAAAACATTGCTTGAAGAGCCAGGTCTTCAAGACTCTTCTAAATGCCAGCAATGAATCCACCTGCCTAATCTCAGCCGACCCCACAACCGAGAAGGCCCGGTTCCGGGTCGAAACCCTACAGGCCTCTCTCGGTGTTGGTACTCTGAGAGAGAGGGAGGACGAAGCTCTGGTTGGTCTGGACGAGATTGATCTCTGGGAGATCCGCTCCGCCAGATGGATAGGTCCCAAGCCATGGAGGGTTTCGTAAACCAAAACCATGACCTTGAACCTTATCCGGGAAGCAACGGGCAGCCAA
Source organism: Phrynocephalus guinanensis (assembly GCA_037367245.1). Lineage (NCBI taxonomy): Eukaryota > Metazoa > Chordata > Lepidosauria > Squamata > Agamidae > Phrynocephalus > Phrynocephalus guinanensis. The sequence continues at coordinate 158,209,471 of CM074734.1, forward strand.
TGCAAGCGGGCCAGGATGGGGGTGATACGGGCATACCTGCTCGCACCAACCACCAAGCTGGCCACCGCATTCTGTACCCTCTGCAAACGCCGGACAAGGGTCAGGGGCAACCCCATGTAGTAGTCGATTCGCGAGATCACCAACACCTGCACTACTGTCCTGAGAGAGTCCACAACAAGGTACAGGCGAATCTGGGCGATTAACCTTAGCTGATAAAAGGCTGCCCTGGACACCGCCTCCACCTGGCCATCCAGGGACAAGGCTGGGTCCAGGACAACGCCCAGACTCCTCACTCGATCCGCCAGCTGAAGGGTCAGTCCAGACTGGGGAGAGGGCCACTGTAAAATGCCAACAAACTGGAGGAAGTTTAGAAGATGACAAGAAGTATGACCAGGGGACTGGAAATCAAGCCCTATGGAGGAGAGACTAAAGGACCTGGGCATGTTGAGCCTAGAGAAAAGAAGACTGAGGGGAGATATGCTAACACTTTTCAAATACTTAAAAGTTAGTCATACAAAGGAGAGGCAGGATCTGTTCTCAAGCATCCCAGAGTGCAGGGCAATGATAGAAAGCCAAAGTTAGGCTGAAAATTGAGGAGGAAAAACCCTCTTAGCTGTTAGAGCAGTACGACAATGGAACTGCTTGCATCAGTGAGTGCGCCAATGCTGGAAGTATTCAAGAGAAAAATTGGGCAACCCTTTGTCAGATCTGCTTTGATTTGGATTCATGCATTGAGCAGAGGGTTGAATTCAATGGCCTTCTAGGTCCCTTCCAACTCAGTTATTCAGTGATTCTGATTCCTTCCACTTCTGTAGGTGGAACCTCACCAAATGCAGGCTGTATCAATCCCACTAGTAGTCCTTCAAACTGAAGGAATGGGTGGGGTATGCTCAGGTCAGTGACAACATCTTATTTATGTGGCTTGAAGTGACCCTTTGCAAGCCCGTGGTCACAACAAAGGCCAAGAAAGCAAGTCCTAGCTGTACCTCCCCTCAGTTCTGAGCAGAAATGGGGCCGTGGCATGACAGACCATCTTGCCTCTGCAGCTTTGAGGGCCTTTGGAAAGGCAGGGCCAAAACAGGCGGTAGCTTTCCCTCCCTTACAGTGGGGTGGGTGACCTTTGAGGAGCCCATTTAACTCCAGAGTAAGTCCATTTTTTGTTTCCTGTTTATGGTTGTTTTGTAATTTTTTTAAAAAAAAGGTGTGGGCAGGCTGTGGCTCGTTCAGAAGGAGAAGCAATGTTCTTGGGTATTTCTAAGAGTGGTGGTGACCATGGGTGGGTGGGTCTCCCATGGTGTCCTGCAAAAATGGCTTGCAGGAGCACATGCCGCCTGCACACTGGATTATTTCAACCCCCACCTTGCAGGAAAGGCATAGTCCAGGGCTGTCCAAACTTTTTGCAAGAAGGGCCAGATTTGGTGAGGTGAAAATGTCTGGGGGCTGACGATTCAGCCGCATTTGGACCCCCAAATGGACGTTGGAAAAGCCTCTAGGACTTGCAAGGAATTGGGGTGGAGGCTGCAGCAACGGAGCCGGGATGGGTAGGCTGGGCAGGAGGCGGGGGGGGGACACACACAGAGGGATGCAGGGAGGACAGGCAAACCATAATACTACAAGCAGACGTGATGTCTCCATCCGGTATGGGGAGGGGGCCAGCTGGCAGGGATGTGTGACAGACTGAGTCGTCGAGGAGAAAAGGCTGCGGTCTGCTCGAAATTTGAAAACGGGCCGCATTTGGATACTGGGCCTGACTTTGGACATGCCTTGTGACGACCAAGTTTTGGATAGTAACCGAAGGCCAGGGGCAACTCAGCAATAATTTTAGTAATTGAGCTCCAGGCCTTCCTTCCCTTTTTTTCTGTGGCGTTCCTCCTTGTGCTTCTGGCTGGGCTGATCTAGAAGTTTGTTCCTTTTCCTAGTCATACAGAAATGGCTTAAGCCCTGCATTTGCCCTGTGACTTCTTTGTACTGACTCTGAGTAATAAGACAATTAACTGATAGGTTTTATCTTAAAAGGATAGCCAGATGGGTTATGTTCTCCCCATTCAGTACAGTGGTTGTGACACGTAACCTATGGCTTATTAGGGATTCCAGGACGGCTAGAGCTTCCTTTATGTTCCATGATAGTGATGGTATCTAAGATATGATGATATGCAGGCCTCCCAAAAGTTTCTTGACATTGTTTCCCCCCCTCCCCTCTTTTGTCCTTGAGGCTTTGGAGTTAATCTCATTGCTCTACTCATTTTCACTTCTTGTGCCAAGATTGTCTCTTGTGTCATTGCTTATCCCCTGGCCATTTCTTAAAACCTGCCATACACTCACCAATTTAGGAACTTATTTTATAGGTGCTAATGCATTGTACACATCAGTTTAGTAAAATGGTGCGTGTGACCTTGGGTTCCTATACTCCTGCAATAAAATGACTCGAGGGGTGGGGGCTGGGTGGGAAATCTGTGACCCTCTAGAACAGCCCCCCCCAATCTGAAGCCCCTGGGCCACCTGTGACCCCTCATCCCTTTCTATGCCTCCCTCCTTCTTGTTTACTGCTATCAACCTAAAGGCATTTCTCCTCTGTCCTCTGTTCTTCCTGCCTCAAGCTCTACCATCTACTGCTCTTTTTCCTGTCTCTTTCTTAAAACTCCCCCCCCCAATAGATACAGAGACACAATAGCATCATTGTGTTCTTCTGGTCTCCACAGTTCCTTCTCTCAGCCTCCTCTTGGTCTTATCCTCCATAGTAGTATTTTGGCCTTCTGGATACTTTGCTATCTAGCGGAGCTCAGGTTCCTGTACCACCCAGCTTTTTCATACCCCCTCTCCATGCATTACCAAATTTTAGGTTGTCTTTGCGTGCAAGGAAGATAAGGCACCTGTGGGGATAGGTACAGGAGATGTCTGGCCTGCTGTTTGCATCCTTCTGCAGTTCATGCTGTCCTATCCCTTGAGCTTTGCCTGGCTCCTGTGCTGGGGTGGATAAGGAACAATAGACTGAGGCCAAACCTGGAGAAGACAGTGCTCCTCCAAATGTGTGCTCCTGTTGCCTGTGGATTGGGTGCCTCCCTTTACTTTGATGGGGCTACTCTCTCCATAAAGGATGAGGTGCGTAGCTTCAGTATTTTCTTGGATCCAGCGCTGTCAGCGGATTCCCAAATAGTGCATGTGGTCCAGTCCACCTATTTCCATCTCAAGCAAGTTGCCAAGCTGCACCCCTACCTTGACACTAGGCCACTCACCATGCTGTCCATGTACTGGTAATCTCAAGAATAGACTACTCTATTGCTGTCTACATGGGGCTTACCCATGAGGGTGGTATGGAAACTTCAGTGGGTCCAGAACATGGTGGCCTTACACTTGATTCTGGTTTCCTTAAACTGGTTATCTGTTTGTTTCCAAACAAATGGGCTGAGAAATGCCCTTCACTGGGCATTATCAAGAAATACAGTAGCTGAAGACCTGGTTGTTGCAGTAGGCATTCCAAAATAGTTCACTTACGGAGCCTACCTAATTTGCTGCTACAACCAAAATATTATATGATTACTACCAAAACTAAGTGTTCTATTGTAACTTAGAGTGTACTTTAATTTAGAGTGTATTTTTGAATGTACTTTAATTGTTTGATTATTTCTATTGTGTTTTTATAGTTGTAGTGTTTTTGTGATTTTGATTGTTCTTTGTTATGCCATGTTATAAAGCACTCAAGAGTAGCCTCTGGCCAGATGGACAGTATATAAATTGGATGAATGAATGAATAAATGAATGAACGGAAGGTAAAAGAACTTGCATTTTTGCCAAAAAGGATATAAAGTGTTTTCCATCGGCAGATTAAACATTCCTAGAGGCTCCACCCATCAAGGCTAAGCCAAGTGGCTTGCAAGGTTCCTGGTGAGGTTGGTGCCTGAGGCAAAAGCCATCCTCCTCCCTCAAGAAGAGCTAGTTGCTCTGACTTTATGGCTTGTTTGCTTTTGCTTCTCCTCACTCACCCACTCTAGGCAGGAGTCTTTTCATGTGCTTGCAGGAGCTTGAGGGATTCTACTTCCCACATGTTTCAGCCAAGTCCACCACCACCCCCGGCTGCCATTTTGCTTCTCATGATTGATGGTTGGCTGGAGTACAGTGATGTGTATGTGCATCCTGCGTATACACTTAATGGCATATCCTGTGATCCAGATGGGAGGCTGCCCTTTTATTTGCTCTTTTTCTCTACCTGCTCTTTTTTGGAGGGTCCCTAAGTTTTAAAGTATTAGTGTGCATGCATTTAAAACTCACGGCACTGCGTTTATTAAGGAATAAATCTCATAGAATTTGATGTACTTAGGATTGCAGCTCTGCCCTCTGATAGCTCAGATTCACGATCCATTTTTCAAACATTCTTTCTACCCTGTACATATGGTCCAGTACTCCTGAGAACTAGAGAGGCAGGGGTCTCTTTTCTTCTTTGCCATGGTGAAAATGAAAATACGCAGATAACAGCAGCCAGAGTGGGGTTGATTCAATAGGAGAGGGGAGAGTTAGACATCTAAAACTGTACTTCTCACATTTTTAATTATTCAGAGAGGATACTGACACTCTGCAATTGTTGCTCTGCTAAAAATTATGTAAGAGGATGTCTGCGACAGAAAGTGCTTTTTCAAAGAAACCAAAAGTTGCAGATGAGCAACAAGTCCGTAATGACAAATGGACTACTGAGTGCGTTTTTGTTTTTTAAAAAAGATAAAGTAGTTTGCCTGATTTGTCTGGAAATTGTGTCAGTATTAAAAGAGTGCAAGGTTAAAAGGCACTTTGAATCCTGTCACAAGCGCCACTAAGTACAGCATATTAAGGAGAGGTGAAAGTGAACAAGGTAAATTCTGTTTTTTAAAAAAATCAATGTTTTTGCAGCAAGATAGTTTTAGAAGCATGTTGAAGAGAAACTGTTGACTGTGAGGGCCAGCTATGATGTTGCCATATGTATTACTGAGAGTGGAGGGCTATTCACTCATGGCAAATTTGTTTAAAAGGGGATGATTAAAGTCGTGCAGGAAATGTGACCCATGGAGCCATCTTGAATCACTTGTGTCAGTTTCTCTGTATCTACAATCATAAGGTGTGTTGAAGAACTAGGAGAAGAGCTGCATATGTCACTAATCGTCAAGGCAACAAGTTTTTATCCCCTTCCCCTTTGGCATTAGATGAGGTACTAATATTTATCAGGGGAATAGATTCCAACGTCAGGATTTCAGAAGGCTTGTGTTTACTGCAGATCTTGAAAGGCACTACAGTGACAAAATAGATTCTTGAATGTGTGTGAATCAGCACTTGATCTGAGTTGAGATAAACTGAAAAGCATCACAACTGATGGTGCAAGAAACAGAGTGGGAAGTAAAACTGGAGTATTTGCAAAAACCAATGAAGAGATACTGGAACTCAATGGTACACTTCCCATGCGATCTCACTGCAACATCCATCAGCAAGCCTTCTGTAGTAAAGAGTCTTACTATGGGAGAGTGTGATGCCTAGTGTTGCATCCAGGATTAATTAGAGCAGCTATCGTGGCCTTATGTGTTTCAATTTTTTCTCTCAGAAATACATGCAGAATATGGAGATGTAATGTACTATGCAGAAATCAGGTGGCTTACCAGAGGCCAAGTCCTCAAATGGTCCCCCCCCCCCAAAAAAAATCATGGGGCGTTTATACACGACCCCTAAGCTCCGCCGCAAATGGCTGCAAGGTCCGGACCTTAAAAATGTTTACCCACCAGCTCCGGACTTTGCAGACAATTAAGTGCGACCCCGCCCACTTTAGCGCGACCCAGAGCAGTTTTCTTGTACCTGCTTTTTGGATGTGACAAATATTTGATCCGGTGTAAGGATAGTGAGTGCGGGGCTCTCCTGGCTTCTGTTTGTTCTTTTTTTGCGCCCCGCCCCTTTAAGAGATCTGAATGCTGCCGGGAACAAAACGGAGGTAAGACGGCATTCTTTTCTTTCTTTTTTCTCCCTCCCCCAGGCAGCCAGCAACCAGGAAGTGCGGAGGGGGGTGGGGACAGAGGAAGAGCGAGGAACCCCTAAGATCTCTGGTCCGAATTTAAGTGGCCAGCGGATCTTAGGGGTCGTGTAAAAAGGCCCTTGGTGTCTTTTTCAAGGAGAAAGGAAAAGGTCAAGAAGTACTTTCTGACTCTGGGTGTTTGTGTTTTTTAAATTTATTTTCTTTCTTAACTGACATCACACAGCATCCGAACACATCAATCTAAGGCAGCAAGGAATAAAAAGAAAGCTTATGTGTGACATTTATTCTGAACTGAGGGCTTGTGAAGGAAAGCTAAACATTTTTGTGAAACAAGTTAAGAAAAGGAACTTTTCCAACTTTTCGTGCTACAATGAGCTAAAATTTGAGAAGGACTGATTGCCATAGGCATGGAATGAGAATAGGAATGCTTCAGAATCCATTCAAAGTAGCACCAGAGGGTGCAAGTAACTTTCTTTTCTTTTCCAGATGGAACTACAGTAATTAATTTACAAGTCCGTTACCATGTCTGAGACATTTACAAAGAAAATAGTCTGTTAGAATTTCTGTTCTGGTCTACTTGATATACTTATGAGTCTAAATAAATTTGCTGCAGGCAACTTCACAGTCTTTGGCACCACACACATCTGTGCACAAACTTATTCTGAGATGAAAATTGTGAAATCCAAGAGCAAGTCAAGAGTTACAGACAAACATTTGCATGGCATTTAAACAGTATCACAAACCTTGACTTGGACATGAATACCTTCTGTTTTCTAACAGAAAACAACCAGAAAAAAATCACTCTCACGAGTTAAGCATCTGTAGCTAGATAAAAGGCCTCCACAGTAAAACATTTTTCCATAATGAATTGCTTTCAAGTTAACATTTTTTTCATTGAAATTCATCTACTGTATTTCCTCTGAATGACAACTTTTGATCTAAATCAGTAGGTTAATTGTTTTGTTATATTTTGATTTAGGATGTGGCCCTTTTTTAGGCATCGGGCACTCTAATGCACACACCCCGCTCATCCTCTAGAACAGTGGTTCTCAACCCATGGGTCCCCAGGTGTTCCTGAACCACGACTCCCAGAAATCCCTTCCAGCACAGGGAGTGGTGGAGGCTTCTGGGAGTTGCAGTCCAGGAACATCTGGGGACCCACCGGTTGAGAACCACTGCTCTAGAAGGTCAGAGGCCCTTGATCTGGAATGTTGCAGAATGTTGCATCAGCTTTAGTCAGCATGATAAAATGGCATATGCCAGGAATTGCAATCCCATTAATATCTGGAAGGCTACTTTTTGCCTTCTCCTTTTGTAGGATTCAACCACAAATATTTTGACCTCTGTTTTACCTCTGCCTCTGCCAACTTTAACTGTTCATTTAAATACAAAGAGCCATTAATCAGACAAACAAAGGAAGTTGCTAGGAAGCAGGGGTGGTGCCAGACTAAGCCTTCCACTGAGCTGGGGGGTGGAGTTACACTAAGTGTTTTCCCCCTGAAGAAGCATTTGAGCCTTAGCATTTGAGCCTGGTGTGTGAATCCAAGCAGAGCTACTGCTGAGAGAGAAAAAGAGAAAGAAGACAGCACTGGTAAGTTTCTGGGTTGGAGCAGTTCAGCTAGGGCTGTTTTACCAGCCCGCGTGCCGTCAGATTTTATTTTTGACATAAAAGGAGGAACATTGGTACTATATTATTATTTCTAGATTAGTAGCTAGTAACACTGTAAAATCTTCAAGGCCCAGAATACTGCATTCATTAAAATGGAGTCTGAGGGAGCAGCTGTAGTTACCTGTAACACTTGTGCCATGTTTGTCATCTTGACAAAACGCACAGAGAACTACACTTGCTGCAAGTGCAAGCTGGTTGCACTATTAGAAGAGAAGGTCCAGGAGCTAGAGGACCGCATATCGAACCAGCAACATATTAAGGAGCTTGAGCGGTTCTTGGACAGAGCGGAACAGATTATCCAGGTCCAAGAAGAGACAGGGCACACTGCTGAGGATGAAATCACTTCCCCACGCCAGGCGGTAGATGTGTGGAGGAATGTGACTCAGAGGAGTAGAAGGCCAAGGGATTGCTCAGAGAGTCTCATATTGCACAATCAATTTGAGGCTCTTTCCCTCATCACACCTCATGAGGCACACACCGAGGAACAACTGGTTCCACCTGAGGATCTCTCCCTCATCACAATTGATGAGATACAGGATCAGGTACATGTAGAAGAACAGGCTGCAGGAGAGAAGCTCCTTCTGCTAGGGGATTCTATAATTAGAAATACGGAGGGATGGATTTGTGATGAGCATGATAACCGTATGGTCACTTGCCTGCCAGGTGCAAAGGTTGCAGACATCACGAGAAATCTGGATAGCTTGTTAGAGAGAACCGGGAAGGAGCCAGTGGTCATGGTACATGTTGGTACCAATGATGTTGGGAAGGCCAAGCAGTCAGTCTTGGAAGCCAAGTTCAGGTTGTTGAAAAGAAGATTGAAGTCCACGAATTCCAAGGTAGCATTTTCAGAAGTGCTACCTGTTCCTCGTGCAGGACCCGCCAGGCAGGCAGAGCTCAGAAGCCTCAATGCGTGGATGAGGCGATGGTGTCGAGAGGAGGGCTTTAGATTTGTCAGTAACTGGAGAGCATTTTGGGACAAGCCAAACCTGTTCAGGAGGAATGGGTTGCACTTGAATCGTGATGGGACCAGATTGCTGGCACTCAACCTCAAAAAGGCTGCAGAGCAGCTTTTAAACTGATAACTGGGGGAAAGCCGACAGGAGCTGAGTGGCATCCGGTTCGGAACACCTCATCCTCAGGGAATGAGGTTGGAAAGGGTAGAGAATCACATAGAGATGACATAGCAGGTATTAGTACTGGGAGAATAATGGAATGTGATAGTTTGTCTACTGAAAATAATAGCTGTGGGGGGAAAAGAACAAAGCAGCAGCTGTTGTTGCACAACCCACTGTACAGGTGCTTCTACGCCAATGCTCGAAGCCTCCAACCAAAAATGGGAGAACTTGAACATTTGGCAGCTAGGGATGACATTGATATAATAGCCATAACAGAAACCTGGTGGAATGTAGAGAAACAGTGGGATACAGCAATTCCAGGATATAAACTCTATAGAAGGGATAGAGAGGGGCGGGTTGGAGGGGGAGTGGCCATCTATGTTAAAGAAGGGGTAAAATCCAGCAGAATGGAGATTGACAGAGGGTCTGACTCCACCATAGAATCACTGTGGGTTAAACTACCAGGTCCAAGGAGTGATGTGATAGTTGGGGTATGCTATCACCCACCAGATCAAAAACTTGAGGGGGATCTTGAAATGAGGAGACAAATCATGGAGGTGTCTCAGAAGGATAGGATAGTAATCATGGGGGACTTCAATTATCCTCAAATTGACTGGGCCAATGCGAGCTCCGGGCAAGAAAGAGAAACTGGATTTTTCAACTTGCTGAATGACTGTGTCTTAGAGCAACTTGTCATGGAGCCCACCCGAGAACAGGCAACTCTGGATCTAATACTGTGTGATACTCAGGACTTGGTCAGGGATGTGAATGTCACTGAGCCTCTGGGGAACAGTAACCATGCTGCAATCTCCTTTGCCATGCATGTTGGAGGAAGAGTGTCAAGCAAATCAGACATAAAAACCCTTGATTTTCGAAGGGCAAACTTCCCTCAGATGAGGAAACTAGTTAGAAAGAAACTGAAGGGGAAGGTTGGAAGAATCCAATCTCTTCAGAGTGCATGGAACCTGTTTAAAACAACCGTATCAGAGGCCCAGCACAAGTGCATACCACAAAGAAAGAAGAGCTCATTTAAGTCCAAGAGGGCACTGGCATGGTTAACGAGTGGAGTTAGAGAGGCTCTAAAGCGCAAGGAGAGGTCATTCTGTAAATGGAAATCTTCCCCAAATGAGGAAAATAAAAAGGAACACAAACTCTGGCAAAAGAAATGTAAGAAGATGATAAGAGAGGCAAAGAAAGATTTTGAGGAACGCATGGCTAGCAATATAAAGGGTAATAATAAAACCTTCTTTAAATATGTTAGAAGTAGAAAACCTGCCAGAGAACCAGTTGGCCCTCTGGATGGAGAGGGAGGAAAAGGGGAGATTAAGGAGGACTTGGAAATTGCAGAGAAATTAAACGAGTTCTTTGCATCTGTCTTCACGACAGAAGACCTTGACTAAAGAATGAAATCAAATACAGGTTAAAAGAGAGGATGTTTTAGGACTAATTGATAAATTGAAGATTAACAAGTCACCGGGCCCAGGGTTATTAGGGAACTGAGAAATGAAATTGCAGATCTCTTAACGTTAATATGCAACTTGTCTCTTAAAACGGCCACAGTGCCAGGGGACTGGAGGATAGCAGATGTCACACCAATTTTTAAAAAAGGAAGGAGGGGGGACCCGGGAAACTAAGGCCGGTTAGCCTTACATCTGTCCCAGGGAGGATGGTGGAAAGCCTCATCCAAGAGAAAATCTTAAAACACATAGAAGAATAAACCTTGCTGAGAGAAAATCAGCATGGCTTCTGCAAGGGTAAGTCTTGTCTGACAAATCTTTTAGAATTTTTTGAAAAGGTCAACAGGCATGTGGATTTGGGTGAACCGGTGGATATAGTCTATCTGGATTTTCAAAAGGCTTTTGACATAGTCCCTCACCAAAGGCTGCTGAGAAAATTGCACAGTCAGGGGATAAGAGGGCAGGTCCTCTTATGGATTGAGAACTGGTTGAGATCCAGGAAACAAAGAGTAGGTGTCAATGGGAAATTTTCACAACGGAGAGAGGTGAAAAGCGGTGTGCCCCAGGGATCTGTCCTGGGACCGGTGCTTTTCAATCTGTTCATAAATGACCTGGAGACAGGGATAAGCAGTGAGGTGGCCAAGTTTGCAGATGACACAAAACTTTTCCATGTGGTAAAAACCAGGGAAGATTGTGAAGAGCTCCAGAAGGATCTCTCCAAACTGGGGGAATGGGCTACGAAATGGCAAATGCGTTTTAATGCAGCCAAATATAAAGTAATGCATATTGGGGCAAAAAATCCAAACTTTATCTATCAACTCATGGGCTCTGAGCTATCCGTGACAGATCAGGAAAGAGATCTTGGTGTGTTGGTGGACAGCTCCATGAAGGTGTCTCCCCAATGTGTGGCAGTGGTGAAGAAGGCCAATTCCATGCTAGGGATTATCAAGAAGGGGATTGAAAATAAAACAGCCAACATTATAATGCCGTTATACAAAACAATAGTAAGGCCGCACCTGGAGTATTGTGTACAATTCTGGTCACCGCATCTCAAGAAAGACATAGTGGAACTGGAAAAGGTGCAGAAGAGAGCGACTAAAATGATTACTGGGCTGGGGCACCTCCCTTATGAGGAAAGGCTAAAATATTTGGGGCTCTTTAGTCTGGAAAAAAGGCGCCTGAGGGGGGATATGATTGAGACGTACAAAATAATGCAGGGCATGAGTAAAGTGGATAGAGGGAAGCTCTTCTCCCTCTCACAAGATACCAGAACTAGGGGACATCCACTCAAATTGAGGGCTGGGAGAGTAAGAACAGACAAAAGAAAATATTTTTTCACCCAGCGCGTTGTTAGTCTATGGAACTCCCTGCCACAGGATGTGGTGATGGCATCTGGCCTGGATGCCTTCAAAACGGGATTGGACAGATTCCTGGAGGAAAAGTCAATCACAGGTTACAAACCATGATGGAGATGTGTAATCTCTAGGCTTAAAACCAGGGTACGTCAAGGGCCAGATGCAGGGGAGTCATATCAGGAGTCTGATATCTAGTCTCATGCGCTCCCAAACGCATCTGGTAGGGCCACTGTGAGATACAGGAAGCTGGACTAGATGGGCCTTTGGCCTGATCCAGCATGGCTCTTATGTTCTTATGTTCTATTTTTCTCTTCCTGACAATTCAAAAGAACGTGTTTTCGTAGAAGTCGGGAGACTGTGCTAATCACTTTCAAGGTTGATATCTTTGAAGAACTCTTGGTTTTAAGGACATCTATTCTTAATTCATATTAGAGAAATGCACAGTTGAACATAAGGGCCATACATGAAATATTTTTATTTATTTATTTATTTAGAATATTTTTACTGCACCTTTCTCCTTGGAAAAGGACCCAATAATGGTGTGTGTGTGTGTGTGTATGTGAAAATTAAAAACATAAAAATGTTAGAAATTATTGCCATTTGTGGTCCTTAAAATCTGTTGGGTTGTTTTAAGATTGTGGTATTGTATATTAGGCAGAGATACAAGGGGTAATCTGATGGGGGAATAGGATTAGCTGTGATACCTATAAGCAAACATACAAAAGGGTAGTACAATGCTTTCTGCATAATTTAGCAGCTGATCACATTTAAGTAGCCCTTGGTGGGAAATTGTTACTATTGTGCAGGGACTGGATTTTTTTAAATTTCTTGGACTACAAATCCTATAGTTCTCCATTCTGAGAGTTCTACCTGAATGTTCCTTATAGACTCTTAAATGTGGCTCACCCATGAGAAAGGTCTTCACTGGAAGGCAGTGACACTTACCTAGGCCTTGCTCCACCTGGCTTCCTCTTCGTACGCCAGTACTGGCTGGGGACATTCTTTCTGAACTGGAAGCTAGGCAGAAATAGGCAGAAACCAGAAAATCCCATTCCTATTGTTGTGTGTCAAAAATGGTGCCTTTTCAACACAGAGATTTTAACTGGGAGGGGTGGGGGAACAGGGGCAGTTAGAAGAAAAAGGTTTGTGGCAGCTTAAGTCTGGAGCTGTGAAAAGTTAATTTTTTAAAGACTATCTACTAGAACTCTGCTAGAGGAATCTGGGTATTGAAGTAATTCCTCTCTCCGCCGCCCCCACCAGGGTGACTGACTTTAATTTTCCCCTCACCCCTTGCAGAGGCAGTCTAAGTTTGTGGAGAGCAAGCTGAAATGTGCCAAGGCCCGGAATGACTATCTGCTGAGCCTGCACGCTGCCAATGCTGCCATCAGCAACTACTACGTGCGTGACGTCGCCGACCTGCTAGATGTGAGTTTGTCGTCCACTTACTCTCTGTGGGAGCATCATGTGGGTAAATGGCATGTGAATCAGTGCCGCATAGTTGAGAGAGTTACCTTTTTGACCACGTCCTTTTTCTAATGGTGGATGTCTCTATTAGAAATGGAGTTAGGATAGGAATAGGATAGGATAGAAATCTTGATTGTCATTGCCCCCCTGCAAGAACAACGAAATTTCACGGTTGCTATATTCAACTCATATAAAACATTCCACATAGATTTAAAAACAGCTACAACACATAAAATATGACATAGAAAATAAGCTGACTTCAAAGTCCAGAATTTCCATTGAAGGCCAATATTGTTCTAAAAAAGAAGCTATTTTTGAGACGATTTCTTCTCGCCCTCAGTGGGGTAGCAGAAGGTGAACTGACCTTTGTTGTTTCTTTCTGATGGTTCCCAGTGTTTTGACCTCGGCTTCCACCTTTCGCTGGGCAAGGTGCTGAGGACTTACCTAGCAGCAGAATCCCGGGCGCAAGCATCTTGGCAACAGGGTCTATGCACGATCGAAGGAGCCGTTGATACCCTGGACCCACTGGGGGATAAGTCCAGGTTGATGGAAGCCAACCCGGCTGCTTACTGTCCTCCTGTCTGCTTTGACTACCAGCCCCATGAGGGTGATGAGGTGAGGGAACTACTTATTCCTGGGTCCCTGCAGAAGTCTTGTTGCTTTCTGCTTCCGTCTGGCCCTCACGCTGTCCTTTCTGTTGCCTCTCCATCTTCAGGTATCAGAAGTCCGGGCTGAAGGTCCCCTGAGAAATGAACTAGTGTCTCGGTTCCAGCACATCCAGTCCCGCCTCAATGCCATCACGCTGGAGACAGATGAAGTGAGTGTTGGCAGAGTTAAGCAAACGTCCTTGAACCTGAAAAAACTCAAATGTTAGCCAGGGATACTGCTGCTGAGAGCTGGGATTAATGTTGTACAGTAAAATGCTGTGCAATAACTAGGCCTAGTTTTCATTGAGTATTAAACCTCTGTCTGCAGTCTGGGGTCCATGAGGCTGAATAGTTTTCTTCTTGCTTTTCTCAGATGAAACCCAAACCAGAGAAGAGAAATGCTTAGGGTTTTTTTTGGACTAGGACTCCAAATATCATACAGCCAGCGTATCTACTGGTTCCCAGCAATTGAGTTCTCCTGCCCACCCATTTTTTTAAAAAAGGAAAAAAATTAGTGAAAAGGGATTTTAAATTCTGGTTTAGATTTACTGTCTTACCACCATTGCGGGAACTGGAGAAGAGAAAGGAAAACATTGGTACTTTCCAGATGTAAACCCTTGTCCTTTCTGATCATAGGGAATGTTTGCTGGGGATTATGGGGAGTTATAATCCAGTTCTTTCGGAAGACACTAAATTGAGAAAAGCTGATTTAGAGTGTGGGAAAGGCCAAGAACTCATGCGTACACCTATGTGTGACACCAGGCCAAAGTACACAGTATTGTGGCAAATGTGTCACGCCTTTTCCATGATAAACAATATGGGGGAGGTACCTATGAGGGAGGGACATAGAGTATGGTGTAGTGGTTATAGTAGTGCCCTTCTCCCCTCTCCAAAAAAACTAAGATTGAGACTCTTGAGACCAGGGTTCAAATCCTTGCTCAGCCGTGGAAGCTCACTAGTGACATGGAACAGCTGAAACTGCTCTTTAACATCTCACCTGTAACCCCTATTAGAGTTGTTACACGTTTGTTCATATGTAGCTAACCATATTTTCCTGTACAGTGTATAGCCTGAATACTGTAATTAAAACTGTAAACCGCCCAGAGACTACTTGAAGTGGTATGGGGCGGTATATAAGCAGAACACTTTGCTTTACTATAAGATGCCCCCATGAATAAGATACCCCCCACACACTTTCCCAACCCATAACTACAGTGTCGCACCCGCACGGTTCTCTCCTCGGCCTACTTCCATGTATAAAACAACCCTCAATTTTAAGTCTAACAATTTTAGACAAAAATATAGTCTTGTACATGGAAAAATACTGGAACTAATGGGAGAAGATCAACCGTTGGAAGGAAAAGAGCAACGCCCATCCTGTGCTCATGGTTTCTCCTGTGCAACTCGTTCTGTCTTACACAGACCCCCAACTCACTTTGATTTTGAAGCCTGCTGAGGGGAGGATCCATAGAAAGAAGAGAGGCTTATGCCCTCTCCTCCCGCTCACTGGCTCAACCATTCAAGTGGCTCCCCCAGTGGCTTCCTAATAAAGGAAACAGTGGGTTGTCTTTTTTTTAATTGTGACTTTTCATAAATAGCCATGAGAAGTTATACTGTACTGTCCTTTCCTTGCAGAAGTCTCCGAGAATGTTGCTTTATGTTTCCTTCCACAGGTGAACAAGACTCTGAAGGCAACCCTACAAAGCCTGCTGGATCTGTTGGCCACCGAGGAGCCAGAGGCCCTGGATGCCTTTCAGGGCTGCCAGTCTACAGAGTCCCTCAAGTCTACAGGCTCTGACGCAGGAGGGAAGCAAGCCTTGGCCAAGCGTAGGGCCAATCAGCAGGAAACAGAGAGCTTCTACATCATGGTATGGCCGGAGAAGGTTTGAACAGGAACATTTCAAAGCTCTCACTCACAGCACCTTAGGCCTGCCTTACAGGCCTCAATTGGTTCTTCTTAAAATGTCCCTCCGTATTTTTGTTGTGCGAAAGAGAAAGTGAGGGCATCTAAATTGGCTCAGTTTTGTACTGACGTCTGTCCGCTATTTTTTTTAAGAGCAGAAAATGTCCCCCTATGTAACAAGGAACGCCATTTTCGCAATTATTCTGTGGCCCAAGAGGAGGACAAAGAACTGAGCTGGCCTGCATTTCCGTTTTGTTATTATTGCAAATGGAAAACCTAAATAGTGCTCTGGTCTAAGTTAAGGTAGAGCAAAGTCCACCAGATCATTCTGTGGGTGCGGCACCAGGAAAGATGGGTTGCATCTGCTCACGGCCCTGAAAAAAGGAGTTATGTGGCCATTGTTTCTGAAAGTGGTTGCTCTCAGTTCACCTTCAGATTCTTTTCTGGCCTCATTCAGGACGATTCTCTTTCTGCTATCTCCTAAAATGGAGATTCCTAGAAATCACTGCTTTTGCTTTTTTACTACTTCTTAGGAGATAGCAGGACAATTCTCTTTCTGCTATCTCCTAAAATGGAGATACCTAGAAATCACTACTTTTTACTGTTTCAGCTGATCAAATTTGCCTACTCTTACTTCTCCATATTTTCTGGCTTCTGTCATGTAGAGATGGAAATTCTTATCCTGTCTTCCTTGTTCCTGTTCACATCTTCTGTTCTTCTCAGTCTTCCTCTATACCCCAAGGTTTTTCTAAATTTTCTGCTACTTCCCCTCCCCCTCTCCCTTTTTTCCTGGCCCCACTGTATCTGGCAAGCAAAAATCCAACCAATCAGCAAACTAAAGAGAAGAATTTTCAAGTTACTGGTCAGTTGATGAGCACAATGGTATTTCCTATTTGGTGCATGAATCATCTTCTAGAGCTAGCTGCTTGACAGAGATGGGAGCATTCAAACCACCGTAGAAGGAAGGCATCAGTTTTTAGTCAACCAGATACAGTACTTCCTTCTGTCTCTGGAGAATGTGGAAGCCTGCTGTCCTGCAGTTTGCAGTAGGGAAACTGGCAATACGAGATGGACCACCTTCGACACGGTTACAAGTAAAGCCTTCCCCACTTTATGCTAGTGACTTGGAGACTGTCCTTTGTGGCTTTGCCCAGGTTTTGCTGATCACGAGGACTCCTTGGATGTAGTCTCAGGGACTGTGGAGGAGGATAAGGATCAGTCAGTTTTGGAGAGGAGTAGGAAGCAGCATCGGCTTTCTTACATACAGCAAGCTCATGCACTCACTTAAAGTAGCTACTTCGTGTTGGGAATCAATGTCTTCCAGCTGATCAGTGATGCTAGGCCAGTCTGGTACAAACAGCCACTGCAAAATGTCCTCAGTTCTTAATGTGTCGAAAACTATACAAGAAAGGGTGCAACTACATAACAATGGAAAGGCCAATTCACTCACATTGATTTGCTGTGAAATCACTCTGAGGAATTTGGTTCTATTCAGTTAATGGCCGTATAGACAAACAGAAGAAAAACCTTGCTTGCATCTTGTTGGCAGCTCTACTGAACTGCCTGTAGGAGGCATAGTTCAAAGGAACTACCGTAACATGCTGTAAAAAAAGCTTTCCTCCTATCATTTCGTCCTTTGATTAGCCTTTTTGGTGTGAGTTTAAGTACCTAGCACAACAGCGCTGGCACCAAGCTTTTTTTAAAAAAGTCTTGCCTGCTTTGCAACTCCTTTCTATCCTGTTTAAAAAAAGCTTTTGTTTGTCCTTAGCAGGAAAAAAAAACCAAAGTTATGCCAAGACCCTTAAAAAGGGCCTTTGCTTCATCCTTGGCTGTTAAAATGAGGAAAAAGTTGGTTTGCCAAAGAGGTTTGCTTTCTGTTCCTGGCCGTGTGTTTGTGCAGAAGCTTTTCTGTGTGGGTTCAAGCAATCACAGGCCTGAACCAATGTGTTTTTTTAAAGGAGAAGCCCCAGTGGCAGAGAGGAAAACTATAAATTTGGAAGAGGAACGAACTCAGCTGATTTTCATTTCCCTTTACATCTTATGATCAATGACAACAAATGCGAATTGGCCCATCCCAAACCCGTACCATTTCCCACACACACACACCCCGTGTAATTGCTCATCTGTTGGGACCCCAGTCTCTTTGGGATGAAGCCCTTTTCTTACCATGTTAGAGAAGGTGCAGGTGAGCTGTATCATGCATACTCTCCTAGAGCTAGATGCTTGATGGGAATGTTAATGGAAAAGGGAGCATTCAAGAGGGGATATGATAGGTATGTCTAAATATTTGAAAGGCTGTCATACTGAAGAGGGAACAGGTTTGTTTTCCATGGCTTCAGAGACTAGGACTCGGGGCAATGGTTTCAAACTACAGGAAAAGAGATTCCATTTGAACATTAGGAAGAACTTCATGACAGAGCTATTCGGCAGTGGAATATGCTGCCGCGGAGGGTGGTGGAGTCTCCTTCTTTGGAGGTTTTTAAGCAGAGGCTGGATGGCCATCTGTCGGAAATATTGTGATGGGGGTTCCTGCATGGCAGTGGGTTGGACTAGATGGCCCTTGAGGTGTCTTCCTACTCTATGATTCTATGATTCTATGATGATTCTAAGGCATCAGTTACTAGGCATCCAAACACTTTCTTCTGCTTTTTCCAGTTTGCCATGATAAGAGTCATCATGGAACTCAAAGACAAAAGGAATTTAGGTCAGTTCTAGCCTCTCCAAAGAAGCTCAGGTAGTCCATGAAGCACCATGGGCCTCCTTCCAAATAAAAGCTCCTCGTGGCGCAGTGGTTAAATGCCTGTACTTCAAGTAAAACTGTGCTCACGACCTGGGTTCAATCCCCGGTAGCAGGCTCAAGGTTCACTCAGCCTTCCATCCTTCTGAGGTCGGTAAAATGAGTACCCAGCTTGCTGGGGGGGCAATGTGTAGCCTGCACTCTGTAATTAAATTTGTAAACCGCCCAGAGACTACTTGTAGTAGTATGGGGCGGTATATAAGCAGAACACACTTTTGCTTTTACCAATAGATTGATCCCCAATGTTAATATATCAGGATGCAGCAAGTATGTATTTTTTCTTTCTGAGATACAGTACATGCAAAATTAATCCCCCTCTGAAGATTCAACTGGGAATAACAAAGCTTTTTGGCCTCTATTGTGCCAAGTTTATCCATGCTGTACATAAGCCAGGATATTCCTGATACATACCAGGCAACAGCTAGCGTAATCCTCTGCGAGAAAAACTTCTGTTTTTCTTCAACAAACAAATATGGGCTAGGGGCTGGGGTGGGGTGGGAGAGACAGGCCCAAATAACTTGGACTTCCCCTTTCCATCCATTTTTAATGCCAGATACAAGGAGGAGTGGAAGGCCCTTTGTAAGACATAAGGTCCCTTTATTTGATGCCATGGTTGTGGCTTTCTTGTCAAGTGCCATGTCTTCAGGTAAAAGGATGCCCCTCTAAAATTATCAACGGGACAAAGGGATGGTGGTTCAGATGTGGAGGGGATTAACCTTGACCCCCATTGTCATGGTCGGACCATTTCCTGGTAAAGCTTAGACTCTCTGCCATTGCTGCCCTCTGCAGTGTGTGTGTGTGGGGGGGGGGGGGGTCAATTAAAATGATCCACCACCAGAGACCTATGGATCTTGCAGGATTCTTGAATGCTCTGGGGAGTTTCCATCTGAGAGGGTCAGTGCTCCTGTCAATGCCCAGGTCACCTTGTGGAACAAGGAGATGGCCTGGACAGTTGACATGAATGCACCTAAGCGCCCTCTCCCAACCCAAAGAGCCTATAAGGCTCCATGGTATACCAAGGAGCTTCAGGCAATGAAGCAGGTGGGGAGACGGCTTGAGTGCAGGTGAAGAAAATATCACTGCGACTCTGACCAAAAACAGCTTAGAGCAGGGGTGTCCAAACTTTTTGCAGAAGGGCCAGAGTTGGTGAGGTGAACATGTGTGGGGGCCACCCATTCAGCCACATTTGGCCCCCGGGCCAGACTTTGAACAAGTCTCTATAACATGCAAGGAGGTAGGGAGGATGCTGCAGCAAAAGAGCTGGGGGCGGGTAGCCTGGGAAGGTGGCTGGCTGGTGCTGGACAGAGGCAGGGAGTGCAGGCAAAACATACATCTGCAAACTGATGCCTCCATCTGGTATGGGGAAGGGCCAGCTGGCGGGGATGCGTGACATGCTGAGCCAGTGGGGAGAAGAGGCCACGGGCCACTTGAAATTTGTAAACGGGCTGCATTTGGCCCCTGGGCCTGACTTTGGACATGCCTGGCTTAGAGCCCATTATCAGGCCTAGTCTGTGGCGATCTGGCTGGTGAAATGGCAGTATTTCTGCAGTCATTTCGCTTCCTCGGAGTGCCACCCAGCAGAGCTATTTCGAGTGGTCTGGGATCTTCTTCAACCAAGTAGTCTTCTTCAACCAAGTAGTCCCTCTAGACACAGATGGCAGGTAGATCTCCCGGGAGCTAGGTCACATGGCCAATATTTGGCAGATTTTGACTAATGTTGCAGATGTCAGTGGCATGCATGCTCCCAATGCATCTTTTCACTCTCGCGAGAGCAACCCTTTCAAGGGGACAACTCTGCTACAAGTTCCCCTAAATAGTAGTCACTACAAATGCCAGTCTCTCTGGTCAGCCAGGGGACACCATGGAACTGGAGCATGGCCTAATGGGCTGGTGATTCAAGCAACTATATCTTTACTTCCCTTCTTCCAGTCTCTGGCAAGGGCACTCACGTGGTATTACGTCCCAACTCACACTTCTAGGGAGGAGGCGGGGTCAGAGGTTTTTAGTATGAGGCAGCCTGCTGCCTCTAGGCTAAGAAATCATTCATCTCCCTCCTCATGTGGGGTGCACATGGGATCTAGAATGGGATAGTAGCTCAGCCTTGGACATTAGCCCTTGTCCTAGATGTTCAGAGGCCACTTGCCTTCTGTTGGCGTGCGTGCACGCGCACACACACACACACACACAAATATCATTCTTTTGGGTGGCCTACTCTCCTCATTGCTTAAGGTGGACCTAACGAGGGGGCTTCCATTTTCACGCAAAAGGTGAAAACACTCTTTGTCTGTGAATACACTGCTGACCACTTGCAAGACCCACAGTTACAGGTAAGCAGCATGTTCTTTGCAAAGCTTCCATTGATTTCTTTGTTTCTTTTGTGCAGAAATTCAAAGAATACCTTTCTGGACGAAGCATTCAAACAAAGCTGCAAGCAAAGCATGACCAGATGAAGGAGGCAATAGAAAAGGGTGAGATAATGGCAGAGCCACTTCCCAATTTGATGATGTATTTTGATTAGATGCAAAGTCAGAATGCAAGGGGGGGGGTAAGAAGCACAATAAAACCAACACAGGTATACCTATTGACTGCCATACTTCCTCCCACAAATATCTCTACTTACAACTCCCAGGAGTTGTAATTTCTTGAGACATTGCGTTTAGAACCCCTTATCTTCACCAATTTATTTGCAGAACAACTAATGCTGGGGGAACATAATGGTAGCTTTGCCTGTTTAATGACAAATACAGCACCTCCCTTCCTTTAAATACACGTACATTAAATACTGTATACATTTAATTTTGGATGCCCCATTACAATTAGTTCTGCTCCACTCCAATTCAGGCAGCTTTTCTTGATCAGATGACATACAGTATATCACAGGAGTACACCCCCTCACATTTCATAAATATTTTAGTACAGTAAAATATGACAACACTACAATTGGCTACAATGTAAAGCAGTGAGTATACAGCTTGTATAACAGTGTAAATGTGTTGTCCCCTCAAAATAATGCAACACACATTGCCAGCGGCTTAGACATTAATGGCTGTGTGTTGCGTTATTTTGAGGGGATAACACATTTGCACCGTTATACAGGTGTATACTCACTGCTTTACATTGTAGCCGAGTCATTTCTTCAGTGTTGTCACATGAAAAGATCTCCTAAAATATTTACGACATGTGAGGGGATGTACTCACTTCTGTGATATGCTGTAAAACCAGCACTTCTTACAATGCTTTGCAAAATGCAGCGACCAGAATCCTGGTGGTTTTTACCACATGTGGAAGGGGAAATCATGGATGCCCCCTTCTGCTAATTCACGAAGCATCATCATGCACATAATGGCAGGCCTGACACCTTTTTCACTTAGCTGTGCTAGCTTTCACAGTTTACCTTCCATGTGTGGCAAAAGCCAACTGCATCCCAGCTTTAAGAAACTACAGTAAACCCCCGCCTATTGCGGGGATTAGGGACCCGACCTGACCCGTGATAATTGAAAATCTGCAATACTGGGTCGTGTCAAGACTGGGGGAGGCTCTCTGGGGGCTCTTGTCCTTACCCCAGGCCTGGCACTGCCCCGAACGGGCCTGCAAGGGGCTTTCTGGGCCCTTGGAGGCCCCAAAAGTGCTTTCTAGTGATCTAGAAGTCACTTCTGGTTTACTGGAAGTCACTTCCGGTTTGCGGGGAAGCACTTTTGGGGCCTCCGATGGACCCAGGAAGGCCTTTCCTCCTTACCCCAGGAGGCCTTTTTTTTCATATACTGCGGACCCGCGATATACCGGGACCACAGTATATGAACTGTGAAAGGCTGGGGGACAACTGTATTATGAAAGGGGGAAGACGGGGCTTTGCCACTCATCCTGCTGAGGACCAGATGCAACTGGCTGGCCCTCACGTCAGTGTGCACAAATCTCCCCCCCCCCCGACCCCCCGGCAAAGCCCAGACCGTGTTTCCCCTGGGCCTGATTCTGGTTGAGGAAGCTTTCCCTGGGCCCTAATTGGCCTCACTCAGGACGCACTTAAAATGCTGAGGCTCTGCACATCTTGTTTCTGCTCTCACATGTAAAGAGAAGAAACAGGAGAGACCCATCTGTCTGCCTGCTAACCCTGCTCTCTCTTTCTTGCTTCTCTAGGTGCAGCCGTGGATCGAGAGCTAGCCAGGTAAAAGGGACCTTGCAGGCAGGCTCTTCTCAAGGCGGAGGGAGACGGGAGCTCTGCGTTTTGTCCCCCCCCCCCGCCCCCTGCCCCCCCCCCCCCCGGTGCACAAGTGGGAAGCAAAGTCTTCCTCCATCCTGTTCTGTGGTTGAGGAACCAAGCAGAAGTATGGGAAGGAGTCCAGTCCAGTGTCTGGGGGAAGTCTCTGACCTCTTCCTTCCTCCCTCCCACCCTCCCTCCCCACACCACGCAAACGTTGGTTCCAGGCCACAGTCCCAGCGCATCCGGCGTTCCCGCCCTCCCTCGTGCTACCATCACAAGCTCTTCGAGGGTGACCTGCAGGCCTTTGTGGAGGTACTGGCTGCTGCCCTGAGCTACGCCCCCCCTCCTGCCCAGCTCCTTCTAGTCCTACTTTCTTGCCCTCCGCCTAGTACAAGAACTCTTTCTCTCTCTTTGTCTCTACTTCCCTGGACCTGCTTTTTTGCCTCTTCCCAATTGTACCCGCCGCTCCCTCTGCTTGTAACATGTGCTTGCTGACTCTGTCTTTCCTGTCCGTGCTGCCCCAAGGAGGCGGAGGCTGCAGGCACGGAAGCAGGTACATGACTGAGTGGGTTCATGGTGGGGGGGGGAGGAGGGCAGGGAAACACACTGAGGGAGGATGAAGAGCAGGAGAGGCCTGCCACGTAGGAGAGAAGTGCATGGCTTTTGTTTTGTAGCTGTGGAATGAGCGCAGCAGACCCCATATGTGTATTTGTGGTATATGCATATCTGTAAACGCACGTTGTTGAGAATCTTAAAATCTCCATTCCTGTCTCTGTGCGATGTGACCCCTTGCGCTTGTGTTTTTTGCACATGCTGTTTCCACCCTTCCTTTTCTGTTTTGCTCGCTTGCTTCTGGCAGTGGAATCTTCATGTTTCAATACTCACAGTAAAACGAATGCATGCATGCCAGGAACATGTGTAACCCTTCATGCTGTGGCCCTTCCCAAGCCACTGCAAGGTAGCTGTGTACTGTATTGTGAAGTCCTCATGTAAAAGGGTTCATGGATGTCTGCAGTCAGTAGACCGTAGAAGCCCTTTGGGTGCATCCACAGGCAAAGCCCGGAAAAGTTACTGTTGGGACTGGCAGCGCCCTTGGGAGGATTTAGAAGTTGTAATTTTCAAATGCAACTTATTTATTCATTTATTTATTCATTTGTTTATTTTAGAGTATTTTTACCCCGAAAAAGGACCCAAGGCAGATTTCAGAATGAGGGATAATATACAGTCCAGTACAATTAAGACATGTTCAAGTATTGAGAATAAGGAATTGAGGGACATCTTACAGCATTAATAGTTAACATTGCATTAAAGCTACAAGAGAACGTGAGCAGTTAAAGGGGAGTAAAGTTCCACCTAAAGTTATGAGTGATGGAAACTAACACCAAAAACATTGTGTCAATGTAAATCCATAAAGTTATAAGTAGTTATAAACACAAAGTCTATGTGATCCTGAGGATTCATACAAAAGACACGTAATAGGCATTCAGGGAAAGCTTGCCTGAAGAGAAAGGTCTTTGCCTGTTTCCGGAAAGACAACAGAGCAGAGGCAGTCCTGGCCTCTAGTGGGAGGGAGTTCCAGAGTCTGAGCGCAGCAGCTGAGAAGGCCCTTTCATGGGTTCCCATGAGATGTACCTATTTGGGACTTAGTATCCCCAGATGCCCCTTTGCTCTTGACATCAGGCTCCACTTCTCTGCTTTAGTGGTCTGAAGGGGGTGGTTGGGCCTCCAAATACAGTATGGAAGTTATTAATCCCCAATAAGCTTCACCACTGGCTGTGCTGGAATTCCAGTTCATCAACCTCTAAAGGGCTGCACTTTGCCCACCCCTTGCTGTAAGGAGAGAGACCCCCCCTTTTAAACATTCAGTTTATCTGCTGCCCCATTCAAGTTTTCACTCCAAAGTATACGTACTGGCACGTGTCATCTCAGTACTGTGAGCATTTATTAGCGTGTGTTCAAAAAGCAGGAGTTTTAGGCAAGGGCAAAACGGATCTGAAATAGGGACCACTCATATCTGAATGTTGTTTGTACATAGTGTTTTGCTATAAGCGATTGGCAAGACCCGATGTTATAACAGCCTCAGAGGTGCCCCCGTTTTTACTGTCCCTAGAAATATCTAGTATAAATGAACCCCAACAAATATCAGCCAAGCCACCCTTTATTGGATATTTCCTTTAGATAATGGATAGGAGATGTGTAGCCTTCTGGATGTTGTTTGACTGCAGTTCCTATCATCTCCTTGTAATCGCTGTTCCATTTTGGAGTGGAAGCCATAGCCTAACACAGCTACAAAGGCATACAACTGATCATACCAGAAGGTGATCTTCCTTCCATCTGCCACAGAATGGCTCCAGCCAAGCTCCAAAAAATGAAAACTCGATAACCGGGTCAAAATGGACCAACCTGGCCTGGATTAGGGTGCCTCCTGTGACTGCTGGGAAATAGATAACACCAGACCACTCCAAAAGGGGTCCAAATTGCAATGTATTTCCCCATGTAATCACTCTTAACTATACAGTGGACCCTCATATAACAAGCGGTTTGTTAAACAGAAAATCCACTTAAAGGAAACATTTCTGGGGATAGGGGAAAAACGCTTAATAGAATCAATCACCTATGGGGCAAATCCATACAACAGAAAATCGGTCGTGATTAGGGATTACTCCGTTTTCAATGCCTTCCTATGGGAAATTTTTACAAAGGAAAATTTGCTTAAGAGAATTTCATTTGGAACGAATTAATTCCTTTATACAAGGTACCACTGTATTTGAGGACTACTGTACTGTATATCTGTTCCCCTATAGTGCGAGGACATGGTTTTCATGGTGGCACCATCTAGTGGAATATACCAGCCACAACACTGTGGCTGAAATCTTGTATCAAGTCTCAACTAGGACAGGCCGATTGAATCACTGAAACTTCTGCAGGAGTGGAATCAGCAAATTCACACTAATTAATACAATGGGTCTACTCTAGTTGTGACTTTACTGAATTTTAGGCAGTGACAGTGTCAGCACCAGTGGCTGTTATTTGATTTTAATATGGAAGATGAAGAAGGCTCCTCACATTCAAGGATCTTCAGGTGCTACAGTTTAAAGAGTTTGGGGCAAATCAAGAGGTTGTTATGTGAATGGAAGGCCCAGCTGTTGCTTGCGTGCCCTTTGCAAATCTGCACAAACATAATGCTTGTTTGTCTAGGAAAAGGTATGCTTGCTCTTAGATCCCACCCCTGTCTGGCTTATTCATTGGGTGTGTGTTAATAACAGCGTTTAAGAAATTAAAAGGAATTTGTGGTTCTCATCAGAATGCTGTAATTTGGTTTTTATATAAGCAAATCTGTTTTGTTGTTCACTGCTCAGAGTGTCCTCTGCGCCAGATGGGCAGTATATAAATTGAACAAATGAACGGATGAGATTTTAGACAGAGCTGCTAATTTTCTTCGGCAGGATGCAACTCTGCAAAAATCAGCATGAAGCAAAAATGAAATTATTTAGATTGAACATTCCTGCAGATTAAGAAAAATCAAGCTGCTTTTCATAATTTATTTGATGTTTCCAGGTTTCTTTTTTCTGGAATACAATGCAAAAGGGGAATCCATAGTTTATTTTGTTATCTTTGTAACTGAAGCCCAATTGAGGCATTGTGGAATTGACTGAGTTACATTTATGCCCTGTCTTTTTCTAAAGGAATAAAGGATGATGTGCATGGTTCTTTTCTCTGCCCACGCAGCCTTGCTTTTTATGCTCACAACAATCCTGTAAGGTAGGTTAGACAGGCAGATAGTGATGGGCCCATCATCACTCAGTGGACATCATAAGTTAACTGGAAGTTTGAGCCTAGGTCTCTGCACTAGCTAACCACAAGGCAGGCAGGCAGGCAGGGAAGTATAGAAATAGATGTATATCACATGTACTGTATTTATACATCTCCCCTTTAGCAATGAACTCAAGGCGGCATACATTACTCTTCACATAGACACAAAGCATGTGTAAACATTTGTGATATTTAAATTTGTGTCTGTTTAGAATTCCTTAAAACAGCGCTGCAAAGTACTGTATTTTTCCGTGTATATGGTGCTATTTTTTTCTAAAATCATGACACTAAAAATTAAGGGGCGGTTGTATACACGGAAGTAAGCCTTTTCCGAGAGGTGCGGGTGGGGTGGAAGAGAACCCAAACTGACCTTGCTGTTTCCCTTCCTTTCCGGCAGGCTTTGTTTTTACTCTCTGCACTTTTTTTCCAGAATTGGCAGGGTCTTTTTAGCGGGGAAAGGCTTAGAGGTTTAAGAAGTGCCTTTCCACACTGCTGGAGACAAAGTGAAACTCGGTTTGAGTTCTTTTCACCCCACCCCACACTGTTTTCTTTTCTTTCCAGCTTGATTGCCCTCCTCTGGCAAAAGCAGATGATCAATTGATTGGAGGAGTCTTCAGAATGCGGAAAGGAAAAGAAACAGCCGGGGTGGGGTGGAGGAGACCTCAATGAGGATTTATTAATTTTATTAATTTGGGGGTCTTAAAAATGTGTGGAGCCCCCATGTATAAGATGCCCCTCACTTTTCCAACCCCAAATTAGAGTAAGTTTTGCAACCATGCGGTTCTTTTCTTGGCTTACTTCTGCGTACAGTATAAGACAGCCTTCAATTTTTAGTCTAACCATTTTAGACAAAAATACAGTCGTATATATGGGAAAATATGGTATTTTTCCCTCCCACCCCATTGCAGGGAAGGGTCTGTGTTTCAGAACACTGAATTCATGGCTAAGAGAAAACATCAATTAGCGACTTGCTAACAACTGTTCATGTGCCCAGCCAGTGCCTATTTCAGAGTGAAATATCTTCATAATGTACTAGAGAGCTTTAAAAAACAAACAAATAGGCTGCTGAGATCAACAGGTAGCCAGGGTCTGTATCCAATAGTATATTCATTGTATAGTGGACCCTTGTATAACAAACGGTTTGTATAACATAAAATTTGTACAACATAAAAAATTCTGGAGGTAGGGGAAATTTTCTTAACAGAATCGCCTATGGGGCGAATCTGTACAACATAAAAATGGGGTCACTCTGTTTTCAATACATTCCTATGGGAAATTTGTATAAAGGAAAATTTGCTTAACATAATCTCATTTGGAACGAATTAATTCCTTTATACAAGGTACCACTGTATTTTAAACTCTCCTCTGTAATGGCAATATTCCTACAAGTCCTGGATTGGCAGTGAAGAATCAGGGCTGTGATCTTCTGCTTTTTCCCTCCCTCCCCTCCTAACTCCAGAGCTCCGGCCAAGCTGTGCCCCTCGTGGTGGAGAGTTGTATTCGCTTCATCAACCTCCATGGTAAGATTTCCATTAACTTGGGACTTCCTCCGTTCAAAGGCCCTTCCTTAGGAGGGTGTCCTCAACTCTCCAAAAGGAAACTTGTTGGCATGAGGGCTGAGTCAAGGGAAAAGGCCAACTCTGTTGTTTCCTCTCACCTTTTGCCAGGGCTCCAGCACGAAGGCATTTTCCGAGTGCCAGGATCCCAAGCACAGGTAGCGGAGATCCGGAATGCCTTTGAGAAAGGTGAGCGGCACTGGGCGAAGATGACCATTAAAGGCCGTGTAAAATGAAAGAAAGCAATCGCTCTTCTTATGTTCTTACATTAAGCCTAGAAAAGTTACTTTTTGATTCCCCCCCCCAAGAATTCCCTAGCTCATATATTCCACATAGAGAAGTTAAAAGAAAACATTTTCAAGCTGGGGAGGACAAGTTCCATAAGCACTAGAATCAGCTAGAAGGCAGGGGAGTGGCAGTGAGTGTGTCCTCTGTTCAGCCATAAGATATCAGCCGTTTGAAACCCAGATCAAAGACAAATATCAGGAAGTTTCCTGATGGGGAACAACTCACTAAGGAAAGAAGGTGTGTAGGAAATTTATGTTGGTGTGCTCAGTATGGAAAGGAGCTTGGGGAAACAGTATTCCTATGGCTTATCTTAGCATGTGGGTCACTGAACATGTGTCAGAGGCCTTTTTTACTGTGTCGTTCGATCCCTTCCCCAGCCATACTCCAAATACCTGGGATGACTGAGAGATGTGCTTTTAAGTTAATGAGAATGGCTTCCTTAGCAAACATCCTCCCTCTCCTCCCTCTCCTTCCTGCCACAATCGTTCTGTTTTGACTTCACTGTTTCTTTGTCGCTTCCCCATCGTTCCATTTCAGTGCGGCATCTTAGGTAGGTAAGGTACGGCAAGGCACGGGTAGGGCATGATTCCCACCTCCTTTGGCTTCGCAGTAGGTCCCTGCAGTTGGTAAGCTTAGGGGGCTGGTGATTTGCCTAAGTCCCTCCAGAAACATTCGTGGCCGAGGAAGGATTTGGAAAACATGCTCCTGGAGCCACACGTCTGATCTTACGTGGCACCCAGGTGTGGTAGTTGAGGCCGCTGCTGTTCTGGAGGGTACACTGATTTCAGAGGGAGTCTTGTGAGGAAAGGGTGGTTATAGTAGTGACTTGTCCTTCTTCCAGGCGAGGACCCTCTAGCCGATGGTTACACACAGCATGATTTGGATTCAGTAGCTGGAGTGCTGAAGCTGTATTTTCGGGGACTGGAGAAACCCCTCTTTCCTTGTGACATTGTCCCGGAGTTGTTGGCCACAGCCCGTAAGTATATATGGACACTAATCCATGCTTGATCTTGCCCGTTGATTGTTGCTCCTTGCCTATGCGTGTCAGAGCGATTGCGCACACAGTTTACCTGTGCGCAAGAACACCACGGACTTGATGTTGCGAAATGCATATCCATGTTCCAACACAATCCAAAGAAGGTTGCGATTTTAATGTTTTAATTTATCTCTTTCTTTCAGTGGTTGGAAGCACATTTTTTCCTCCTTACAAGACATTAAAAAGGACTTGGTGCCCGATCAAGTTGCTTTGTAGATGGTGCTTGGCCTGTTGAGTCACTCGGTGATTCTTATTATAAATAATTCACTTGCTAGAACCAGAGCTTGGAAAAAGTTGCTTTTTTTGGAGCTAAAACCCTCAGAATCCTTCTGGCCGCGATGGCTGTGTCTTGGATGGGACACCTAAGCCCTTGCTGAATGTCTGAATGCCTAGCCTTTACAAAAAAAACAACCACCTCGTTTTTGTCTAGGCTATCCCACTTCAGATCTTGCAAGAGTTCTAAACTTCCCTTCAGATTTAGATGGAAAAACTCTGCATGGGTAAGCTACTCACTCCTTTGGGGGCATGCTTTACCGCTTGCAACATGAAATGATCAACTCAAACACAGGGTGAAAAGAGCGCCCTTCCTAATGGGACAACAGTAGTCTATGAGCCTTTTCACACGACCCCCTAAGATCCGCTGGCCACTTAAATTCGGACCAGAGATCTTAGGGGTTTGTCGCTGTTCCTGCGTTCCCACCCCCTCCGCACTCCTGGCTACTGGCTGCATGAGGGGAGAGAGAAAAAAAGGAAGAAAAGAATGCTGCTCACCTCCGTTCTTCCGTCCCCGGCACTGCATTCAGATCTCTTAAAGGGGCGGGGGGGGGGAAACGAACAAAGAGAAGCAAGGAGAGCCTGGCAGTCACTACGTTATATCCGCATCAGGAATTTTCACCTCCAGAGAGCAGGTACCTGAAAAGTGCGCTGGGACGCGCTTAGGTGGGCGTGGTCGCATTTAATTATCTGTAAACTCCGGAGCTGGTGGGGAAACAATTTTAAGCTCTGGAGCTGGGAGCCATTTGCGGCGGAGTTTAGGGGTCGTGTACAAATACCCATTGTTGTGTTCAGAGCTGAGTATGAGAGAGCAAGAGTGATCAAGGTCTGACATGGATCCCCACGGATGAGTGCAGATACATATCAAGAAGAACAGGTGGCATTGGAAAGAGTCCTACTGCCCACCACATGCCAATACTCCACTGCCCCCATTCCCCTTTCTGCTGCTGTACAGCTCATAATAAATTGCGGTGTCTATTTAGGTAGGCATAACCGTTGGGGGAAAAACAGCAAAAGTCTTTTAGCATCATAAGGGTTAACAACTTTTTTTTCCAAAATTGTCATATGTTTTTGTTGATTGCAGCCTGCTTCTTCAGATGCATGGAATGTAATGGTCTACTGAGGCTGCATCCATCAGTGGAAGTGGGCCAGAAAAAATGGCAAATTAAAAAAAAGGGGGGGTTGTTCATCTTTAGGTGGGCCCCAAGACTCCTAGTGATTTTTGCTGCAACAAATTAAAATGTCTTCCTCCTCCGATTCATCTTTGGGAACGCAGTCTTGTTCTTGCATCCCCGGTTTCCAATTGGAATCCTCTGTGCCATCCCCTTGATGACCTCCGTAGTAGTTTAATGCTCCACAACACTTCCAATCATAATTCCTTTAGAGACAGAGTTTGCAAACAAACTTCAAATGGCGAGTGAAATGTTGGTTGTGTGAGGAACGGGAATCACGCTGAGAATGAGGGGAGAATTGACTCTGGGAGGAAGAAAGGCAGGATGAGTTCTGTAGCTGGCTTCCAACTCCCAAAGCATGATGGCAGGGAATCAGTGTTTATGTGCAGACCAAGCCATTGTGCAGTGGATAACAGATGGCCTTTGGAATCTGCTGAGTCTAAATGTTGCTAAGCTTGTGCCTGCCACGGTTTTAGCTTACGATCGGTTGGATGTTCATGTTTCGTTTTGAAATCTGTAAGTCTGCGTTTGAGCATTTATTCAGGTCGGTAGCTGGTTCGGGGCTGTGAGAAGGTGAGACAAAAAAACTGCAGAAAGGAGAGGGGCCTGGGATTTCACATTGCACTTGGAAACACGCCCCTAGGAGCGAGCATTCACCAAACCACGATCCCTCCCAATCAGGCACACTGAAGAGAAACAAATTTCACAGCATTTTGCCTGCACAAATTCTTGTTCAGGGGTAGTGGAGGAAGGACTGGCATTTTAGCTAATTCTTCTCCAAAGGCCAGATATCTTGACTACAGAATACCTTCTTCAACTTTCCATTCCTCCTTCCCTGCTGTCTATGCTCCCAAACAGGTATGCATGGTATGAAGGGAAGGATTTAGACTTCTATCTGCCAAAAAGGAAGTACTTGATAGACTAGAAAATATATGCCAAAAATAAAAAAGAGTGATCTCGGACCTTAGAAATAGCTCAGATCACGGAAGTAAATACTTACAAACAATAAAATTGATCCTGTTTACTTTTATGGTAACTGGTAATGTAAGTAATAATCTTAAAACTACTTTTATTTACATATAAAAATAACATTTTAGGGTACCTGAGAGACAATTTGTCAGACTCTTTCAGGTTTTGGGCTGTTCTTTTACAAATTATAAGTGATAAGAGAAGGATTCTTTGTCTTTTTAAGTTTTTGCAAGTACCTTCAAATGAAGTATCAAAATTGGCCACGAGAGGGAACCAGGCAGCATTTCACTGTATTTTTTTCTGGCCTTTTGGTAAGGACAATGCAATGTGTTAATAACACAAAATGCAACAATAAGGATAAGAACAGGCAGGCAGGAGAGGAGTAGCGAGTAACACAAGGCACTCCACATGGAATGTAGCATGCTAAACTCTGGTATAGTTTTAAGTTTAAATGTTGACTATACGTTCTGTGGGGAAATTGACACATAGAAAGGGTGTCAGGGGCGGGAGAAGAAAGGGTCACGAGACAGAATCTGCTCAGATCCTTAACTGGACAGAAAGGAAGACAGCAGCAAATTCTCAGCTGTTGAGACAATGACGTGATGACATAATAAGAGAAACACTTCAGATTCTTCTGAAAGATAACAGTCTTAAATATTCAGTGGTTCCTGTGGTGATAGTACCCAAGGGGGAAACAAATGGGACAAACAAAAGGCAAAAAACCCTGGAGCTTCTGGTGTTGTTTATTGTGCTCCACAAAGTTGTAAGTTCTACTAACCCCTGGATGTGGGTGCTTGCAGACATGCTCGGCTATGTACTGTGCTAGTGTGTGCATGTATGTGTGTGCGCGCGCACCAAATTGTGAGAATCCAGCAGAGAGAAACAAAACAACAACAATCATCATCATCATCATCATGCAAAATTACTTTGGGACATCCCAGTACAGACAGACAGGGTTTTGGAGCATAATACCCTGGATATTATGATTGTGGAGAAGAAAAAAGTGTGGATCATTGATATTGCTATACCAGGTGGTAGTAGAGTCATCGAGAAACAACTTGGAAAGATTACCGGATATCAGGATCTGAACATTGAACTTCAGAGGCTCTGGGATAAACCAGTACAGGTGGTCCCAGTGGTAATCGGCACGTTGGGTGCGGTGCCTAAAGAGCTAAGCAAGTATTTAGAAGAGACTGGAGTTGACAAAGTCACCATCAGTCATCTGCAGAAGGCCACCTTACTGGGATCTGCTTGCATAATTCGCCGATACATCACGTAGTCCTAAATGCTTGGGAAGCGTTCGACTAGTGATTTATAATACAAAATCCAGGATAGTTATCTTGTCTGCTGTGTGATCATTTAATAATAATAAAGTAATTTTCCCAAGCTTGAAATTAATCTGCAGTGTGCCTCTGCACGTGTGTAGAATATCGCTAATCCCTACGTAGCCGTCACAGATAGGGCTCAATAGCAACAGTCTAATAATATTTCACAATATTTCACTGCTTCCCAGAGCTGGAGTCTTCAGCTGAGCGCATCTCACACCTTCGAGCCCTGGTTTCCCAGCTCCCATCTGTTGTGTTGGTAGTTCTGCGGTACCTCTTTGCCTTCCTCAACCAGTGAGTATCCAGGCCCTAAGCCATCGTTCACCCATCAAGGGCACCACATGGAGGGGGTGGTGATGGCATCTGGCCTGGATGCCTTCAAAAGGAGATTGGACAGATTCCTGGAGGAAAAGTCCATCACAGGTTACAAACCATGAGGGAGATGTATCATCTCCAGGCTTAAAACCAGGATACTTCAAGGGCCAGATGCAGGGGAGTGGTATCAGGAGACAGATATCTAGTTTCGTCCGCTAACAGACACATCTGGTGGGGCCACTGTGAGATTCAGGAAGCTGGACTAGATGGGCCTTTGGCCTGATCCAGCATGGCTCTTCTTATGTTCTTATGTTCAGCGAGGTTTCCCACAGAAACAGCCTTCTGGTGGGTAAGAGGCCCAGTTCTCCTGGTCTAATGTTTCTTCTTTCTTCAGCTTATCTCAGTACAGTGATGAGAACATGATGGATCCCCACAACTTAGCGGTGTGCTTCGGCCCTACTTTGGTGACAGTTCCTGCCGGCCAGGATGCCGTGTCGGTTCAGCCCCACATCAACGAGGTGGTGAAGTGCCTGATTGTGCATCACGAGGGCATCTTTCCCGGAACGAGTCAGCTGCCTGGGCCCCAGTACGAGAAGGTCATGGCCCTGGCCGAAGAAGAGTACTGGTAGGACGGGTGTTAAGTTCCGGGAGGCATTGAACGGGAGGGTGGGAAAGCAACAAATGGGTGCACGTTTCTGCTGGTGACCAAGCTGCCACAAAGCACCAGCGAGAGCCCACATATTGGGCCAGGTCCCGCTGGGACTGGGGAGGGCCGGGCTCGAGTCTCCGCACAACCATGACCCTTCCATGAATGACCTTCACTCACAGGGTGGTTGGGTGGAAGGACTGGGAAAGAAAAACGCCAGGTATTCCACCCTAGGCTCCCTGGAGAAAAGGCAAGACGGACCAAGAAACAAACTGTGGCCCTATCGCTTTTGAAAAGCTCCTGTAAGGAAAAGGGGGGTTTTGTAGGCTTTTTTGTTTGTATCACTTTACTTCTCCTTTTCATGACAGTGATGTGTTGCCCCTGGAGACCACAGCTGAGGAGCCAGAGACGGAAGGGACCCCTGAGACGCCAGCCAGTGAAGACGGTGAGATGTGGGAGGATGGTGAGCTGGCAGGGATTAAGAAAGGCTGTGGCTGACTGGCGATATGCCATGAGATTTGCTCCATTCATAAGGGTGAATTTGGTGTAATTTTTTTTAAACTGGGCACATGAATCAAGCCAATTCGGCTCTGCCCTTTTTCCTCTCAGTGTGGCTTTTTAGCTCTGATGTGGGAAGCGGGGGTTTCTACTTGTTCAAATGAGCTCTCCTCCCCGCCCCCCGCCCCCCAATGAGGCTAGTTGTGCTGCGTCCTTGTAAAGAAAGGGAGCATGTCTGTAAGTGGTGTTTTGGTGACATCGGGAGTTTGGGCATCTTATGGAGGACTAGGGGGCGGGAACACAATCCCTGGATACTTTCTTCTACCCCAACTGTCCTACTTTTTAAATTTTATTTTTAAAAGTATATACATTAGGCTAGTGCTGGATCACTCTATCATATTATGGCTGGGTCATCGTTATACTTGGCAGCGGTGTGGCCAAAGGAAGGAAAGAAAGAAAATGTGGGCTATGGGCTGAGATGAATGGTGAACTCCCAAGTCAAGTCGCAGCCCTTGTGTGAGCACTGGTAGTGGCTACCATTTCACACATAATATAGGCTGCTAATCAAAGCACTTCGATTCTGCTGTCCTTTATTGCCTTACCTCTCCTCTGTTGCCTTGGGTGATTATGAATTTGATTCCTACTCTCCATCCGATTGCAGACTGCATAAACTAACCTCAACTTCCTGTTTAGTCATCTAGGAGGTGGTGAGGTGCCCTGTTCCCACCTTTTGGACATATAACCCCAAAGTTTGCGACGCCAACTCTGCCAACAAGAATGGGGCTGTCCTGCATGCTGGCTTGCTGTTTGCTAAGACAAGTTACTGTATAATAACTACTCCAATTAGGGGAGGGAAATAAAATGTGGGGCAAGGCTCCTTTCTCACCTCCTCTTGCTTTCCTCTTCCTCTCAGAATGTGACTCGCAGTCAGAGTCAGCTTTGCCGCGCTCGGGTTCCATAGCTCAACACGAGGAGCGGTTTGTGCCCCAACGAACGGCCCCGGTTGGCTGGCGGCGAGGGGAACGTGGTGGCAGCCGTGGACTCGTGCCTCCCATTGTTTTGCCTGACAGGTGAGTGGCACACCTTCAAGCGGAGGACCTGGTGCCCTTTACTAAGGAAGAATATGGCAATTATACTCAATGTTTCTTTAGATAATTTTCTCTTGGGGAGGCTGCATTTTGGACATGCGGGGGGAGGAGTAGGGGGTATATAAATTTAAAGGAGTTTTAAAGGATTTATCCCGGGGATGGTGGACTTGCTCCGGGGGGGGGGCAGAGCCCCACCCCAGAGGAATGCCTGAAAGAAACACTAATTATACTCTGGACATCTGTTTGAAATAGAAACCCAGGCTTATCAACATACTTTACAGAGGTGAAAGCATTGTTTTAGTTGCCAAAGCCGCCGTAAAGCCTCTTCTAGGTTAATGAGAGGGAGATTTTATTCTGCCCTGCACATTATATTCAACTGTGTTGTTTGAAAAGCAAACATGGAGCATAAGAGACCCTAATCACAAGTGGGTTCACAAAATGGAGGCTTGACTGGTTCATCCCACCCTGGGATCCTCCTGACTCCTCCCATAGCGAACAGAGATACCAGTAATCCACTTCTGCTCGTGAATGGGAATATAAGAACATAAGAACACAAGAACATAAGAAGAGCCATGCTGGATCCGGCCAAAGGCCCATCTAGTCCAGCTTCCTGTATCTCACAGCGGCCTCACCAGATGCGTTTGGGAGCGCATGAGACTAGATATCTGTCTCCTGATACTACTCCCCTGCATCTGGCCCTTGAAGTACCCCGGTTTTAAGCCTGGAGATTACACATCTCCATCATGGTTTCTAACCTGTGATGGAGTTTTCCACCAGGAATCTGTCCAATCCCCTTTTGAAGGCATCCAGGCCAGATGCCATCACCACATCCTGTGGCAGGGCATTCCATAGACTAACAACGCACTGGGTGAAAAAATATTTTCTTTTGTCAGTTATTACTCTCCCAGCCCTCAATTTGAGTGTATGTATGTCTCAATCATATCCCCCCTCAGGCGCCTTTTTTACAGACTAAAGAGCCCCAAATGTTTTAGCCTTTCCTCATAAGGGAGGTGCCCCAGCCCAGTAATCATTTTATTCGTTCTCTTCTGCACCTTTTCCAGTTCCACTATGTCTTTCTTGAGATGGGGTGACCAGAATTGTACACAATACTCCTGGTGCAGCCTTACTATTGTTTTGTATAATGGCATTATAATGTTGGCTGTTTTATTTTCAATCCCCTTTTTGATAATCCCTAGCATGGAATTGGCCTTCTTCACTGCTGCCACACGTTGGGGAGACACCTTCATGGATCTGTCCACCTACACACCAAGATCTCTTTCCTGATCCGTCACGGATAGCTCAGAGCCCATGAGTTGATAGATAAAGTTTGGATTTTTTGCCCCAATATGCATTACTTTACATTTGGCTACATTAAAACGTATTTGCCATTTCTCAGCCCATTCCCCTAGTTTGGAGAGATCCTTCTGGAGCTCTTCACAATCTTCTCTGGTTTTTACCACACGGAAAAGTTTTGTGTCATCTGCAAACTAGGCCACCTCACTGTTTATCCCTATCTCCAGGTCATTTATGAACAGATTGAAAAGCACCGGTCCCAGGACAGAGCCTTGGGGCACACCGCTTTTCACTTCTCTCCATTGTGAAAATTTCCCATTGACACCTACTCTTTGTTTCCTGGATCTCAACCAGTTCTCAGTCCATAAGAGGACCTGCCCTCTTATCCCCTGACTGTGCAATTTTCTCAGCAGCCTTTGGTGAGGGACTGTGTCAAAAGCGTTTTGAAAATCCAGATAGACTATATCCACAGGTTCACCCAAATCCACATGCCTGTTGATGTTTTCAAAAAATTCTAAAAGATTTGCCAGACAAGATTTACCCTTACAGAAGCCATGCTGATTTTATCTCAGCAAGGTTTGTTCTTTTATGTGTTTTAAGATTTTGTCTTGGATGAGGCTTTCCACCATCTTCCCTGGGACAGATGTAAGGCTAACTGGCCTGTAGTTTCCTGGGTCCCCCCTCCTTCCTTTTTTAAAAATTGGTGTGACATCTTCTATCCTCCAGTCCTCCGGCACTGTGGCTGTTTTAAGAGACAATATACAATTTTCTTTACTTTTCTTATTTGATGCTTGGCAATGTGGTGAGGTTCATGTTGGGAAATGGCAAGAATAACCTCCTCTTCTCTCACTGTGATTCCAATCCAGATCCCCCCATCCCATGCCCAGCACTTGGTCTTAATTAAAATCCTGGTGTTCTTTCAAGCAACGTATTTAAAGTAATGTTTAGTAAGACTTACTGGGTGCTACAATTCTCAAAGCAGCAGCATTCAGTTTTAGCTTATAGTCCCATTTCCATCGGGAAAAGAAGATCTCCCTCCTTTTGTGTTGTGATACCCTTGGCAACAGGATTTCACTATTTATTGAATTCACTAAGTAGTTTGGAAGATAAATTCATCTTCCTACCTTGCTTTCTTGGTCCTGGAAGTCTCTAGCATCAACCTTCCTGTGCCGTTGGGTGCTTCAGTTTTTACCTTGCATTACTTGGAGGCATTGTACTATAACCAGGTGTGGCGGCACCAGTAGGCAAGTGAGGTGTTGGTAGGTGTTGATGTGTCAGTGGGCAGAGTTATGAGTATCACATAGCCTGCCTTTGGCCACCAAAGCCAGCCAACAACCCTCATGTGCAGTGGTAGGTATAGTTTTCCTACCTGTGTTGGATTCCACTCCCATTCTGGTCAGCTTCAATTGGTGGAATAGATTAGGGAAAGGGGCTACCTTGGGTCTTTGCCTCAGGCAGCAAAATATGTTGTGCAGGTCCTTATAACTCATTCCTCCTAGGCAGCCTCTTGCAAGTAATTGTAGCATCTCATAGCAACTCTTCTGTTTCTGAATCCAGAAGTTGAGTCATGGCAACTGGAATTTTTTTTTCAGTTGTGAGATCGGAACATTTCACTACTCAACCAAGCAGCTTCATCAGTCTGAGGGAAGTTGGTGCAAGACATCCAATTTTACAGTTCACCTTGGTTTCACACACCCCTGGTCTGAATAGGCTCGTTAGGTGGACAACAGTACAACGACTTTTCTCAGAAGAAGAGAAGTCCAGTTGCTGTGACTCAGCTTCCAGATTACCTCACCTAGATGACTGAGAATCTTCACAGACTTTTGTTTCTGAGAGAAAATTGTTTTCTTGAAGGACATGACTATTCCTAATTTCTCTGAAAATGGCTGAAATCGGGGCTTAGGCTCCCACAAGCAGGCCGATAGTGGCCAACTAATGCTGGGCTGTGGTCTCTGTGGTTTTCTGGTGATTGCTGTTGGGATGAGAGTGCCTACTTCCTCTATGCAGGAATGCTCCTGGCTACTGTTCCCTCACAGCACCGCAGCCAGGTTTGGACCCAACTGCAGCACGGAAAGAGCCTTCTTGGAAGAATGATAATTGATGACATACTGGGCACATAGGAACACATTCTAGGCAGGAACTCGGGAGTTGCGGCTCTAACATGGGGCCGAATGAGAAGACATCCTCATGTCGGAGATTTGGTGTGTAAAGTGAAAGGGCAGCAGATTTTAAAATTACTGTACTTGATTGCTCTATTCTTTTTCAGGAAAAGGGAAGTCAGTATGGGATTTTTTCCCCTCCCTCAGGGTAAAACAAATTACCGAGCTCTAGGTTCCGCACCAGATGAATAAGGCAGATGGGATTTTTAAAAATGTTATTCTTTTAAAAAAATTATTTTGCTTTTGTGCTTCTTCATGCTGTAAAACAGGAGTCCTCAAAGTTTTCAAACAGCAGGCCAGTCCACCACCATCCAGACACCACTGGGGTCCAGACTACATTAAAAAAAAAGGCCGACATGGGGAAAAAAGGGGAGGGAGGGGCAAGAGGGCGGAGCCCCCCAAGATTGGCTCATGATCATTGTGTCTCCAGGGCCCTAGCAATGCCTCCTGCTCCGGATCACCTCCCTGAGGTGCCGCTGCTGGCATCCCTCTGCTACACCTCTTCTTCCTCCTCCTCCTACAGTGGCAGCGGCTGGAGGGGCTCTCCTTCCTTCCTTCCTTCCTTCCTTCCTTCCTTCCTTCCTTCCTTCCTTCCTTCATTGAGTCGGGAAGGAGGCGGCAGCCCAGGAAAACTCAGGCCCCTCATCACCTTCTGGGCAGCCACTCAGGATGAGGAGGGCAGCAAGGCTGGCTCCACTCCACACAAATCCAGCTGTGTACCCTGGCCATCATGCCTTCGCTGCTCCACAGAAGGAAAGCTGCCTCCTCTCTTGGCCTGGCCTGGCCCGACGGTGCGCTGCAAGGGAGGGAGGGAGGGAGCAAGGGCTGGGAAGAAGGGAGGGGAGGCAGGAAGGCCTGCCCAAAGCCATGTGCAGCCCACTCACTGGCCGAGCCCAGCCAGGCTGTGGTGCTCCCTTGGCTCGCCAGCCTGCCCATCACCAACCGGGGAGAAATGCACCATCGCCAGCCTCACAGGAACCAGGCTCCGGCCACCGTTGGCCTTCCCTTCCCTTCTCTTCTTTCTCTGTCACCTCTTCCTCGCTGGTCTCTAACCTAGTGGTGGTGGCGGCAGCCTCAGCCTCCGGCCATGGCTGGGCTCTCTCCTTCCCTCCCTCACTCCACGGAGCAAGGCAGCAGCTTGGAGGGGGCTGGGTGGGTGGGAAGTAGCTCCATTTCCCCCTCGGTCGCCCACCATCCATCCCTCCGTCGGTCCACTGCCATGGCTGCTCTGGCTCAGAAGGCTGGCTGGCGCTGCCTCTGCCTGCCCCCTTCCTTCCTCACAACCACAATAATACAGGTGGTGGCCACACATGGAAGGCAGGTGGGCAGGGTGGAGGAGCAGGGATGGGGCCTCAGGGCCATGGAGGGAGAGGGAGACCTTGCCGCAGCCCTCCCGTTTTTAATTGCCCTGCTTAGCTGCAGCCGGTGCCCCGACCATCTGGGTAGTGGTGGTGGGGAGCAGGGGACCTTGTCGTGGCCCTCCCACTTTGAATGCCCCACTAGCCAGCATGCCGATCATCTGGGCGGTGGCTGGGGGGAGTGGGGGAAGCGACATAGCCCACCACTTTGAACTGCCTAAAGCAATAGAAGCAGCTGCGGAGGTTGGTTTGCTTGGGAAGCAGCGGGTAGGTGGGGGGGTTGCAATTGGTTCCGGGGGCTGGATTCAGGACCCTGGGGGGGCCGCATCAGGCTCCTAGGCCTTACGTTGAGGACCTCTGCTGTAAAACTTTGACTTGCGAGTTGGACGAACGCATGGCTCTCTTTGCATCTTGGATTGACATGGATTGCTGAAAGTGCAGTTCTGAGTTCATGTGCTTCTGTCTCTTGAAGGCTTTTGGCTTTGTTCTAGGAAGCACTTTTTAGTAAACCTATTAAAGCAGGACTGTGATGCTGGGTGGCTCAATCACACGAGCCAAAAGAATTATTTCATTTTTCGTGTCTTGTTTGGAATCGGTACATTTTAAAAGTTGGTCGCGTGGTTTATATATCGGTGGGGACATTCACATGGTTGGGGAAAGATTTGTATCATTTTCAGCTATTTGAACCGTCTTAGCAGAACTTCACTTCTCCAGTTTTAAAAATTTATTCTTTTACTGTGATGTTTCTGGGGAGATGCTGCTTCGTCCCTCTTTAATTTTTTTCTTTAAAATTGCCTCTATATTGAAAAAGCATTTCAAGCACAAATGGCCACCCAGGGAAGGGAGGTGGGGGGGGGAGGCTGACTCCTAATTCAGTGGTTCTCAAACTTTTTTTGCCGCAGCACCCTTGTCGGACTAAAAATTTTTTTGCAGCACAGCTATACTTAAAGTGATTTGAATACTTAGGAAAAGAGGGGGGGGAAACAGTGTGAATTTAATGTTCAGTTGTCTTTAATGCGATGAATGAAACTGTTTGGATGACTTGTTCATTATTTCCTTTAAGTTTATGGGAAGTTTAGTTAATTTTACCCTCAAATCACTTGACCCAGAAAGTTTGCTCCTGTATCTGTTTTTATGTTTGCTTACATTGAGAATGCAAACTCACAGAGAGAAGTTGCAGGAAAACGCACAAGTCTTTTCAACAGCATTGTTTTCCGAATATACCTGCATCCAGAACTCTTCTCGGCTTCCTTCATGGTATTTCTGTTTTAAACTGCTGTCATCACTGTCAGTGTCATCACTGATCTCAATCAGATTTGTCAAGACATTTTTAATTTTACAGAACTGTGACGAAAATATAAGCACACACGCAGTCTCTAGCCATACAGTAAACATTATATTCACTAAATAATCAGTCTCTTAAAAGAAAGAATACAAATTTACTGTTTAATCCACTGGAATCTTTTTGTTTTGTTTTTTTGCAATGACAACAACCCGGCACCACTCAAAACAAATGATGCACAGCCATAAAAATGGCCAACGAGTGGCAGATGTACCATAGATAAGGAGATAATGGTGTTGCCGTATTATGAAAATGGGTTCTACTGCTAAATTGCTAAATCTTAATGAAAATTAAATAGTGTGGCACCCCTGGCAAATGCTCACAGCACCCAGTTTGAGAACCGATGTCCTAATTAATGTATTCCTGGTTTTTTTTTTCCTGTGGGTTTTCTTTTCTCTTTCATACAGTCCCAGGCATGAGATGGCACTTTATTTGTTGAGTCCTCTTTCCTCACCTGCAAGGGTGCTTCGGAGCAAAGTACAGTGGTACCTTGTATAAAGGAATTAATTCATTCCAAATGAAATTATGTTAAGCAAAGTTTCCTTTATACAAATTCCCATAGGAATGCATTGAAAACGGAGTAATCCCATTTTTATGTTGTACGGATTTTCCCCATAGGCGATTATGTTAAGCAAATTTCCCCATCTCCGGAATTTTTATGTTGTACAAATTTTATGTTATACAAGCTGTTTGTTATACAAGGGTCCACTGTATTCCTCCTTTTTGGAGGGCTATGTGTGTGTGTGGCTGTTTTGATCTATCAATATGCTTTTTTAAAAAAAGTACAAGTGCAATGGCCACAAAGTGGCCATAGTACTCCAAAAATCTAACCCCTTTACAAAATAAATCAGCAGTGACAGAAATGGAATAAAAAGGCCCTTTTCTTTAAGAATAGCAGGGTACTAGATGGTCTTTTCTTGTGCTAGTTTCCTACTTGCAAGATGTTCTTTGTGTAGAGAAGTATTCTAGCATCTGAATTTGCTCTCTGAAAATAATACAGTTCAGCGTGTCTCTTCCAGAACTTTAGAATCTTATTCCAGCACATTTATTTTCTTAAAGCATTCCTGTATCCTTTCACTTCAATTTTTTCTGCAGCCTTCCATTCAAATACTGTCACAGTGATTCACAACAACCAGTTAAGAATTCACAAAGGCAATCCTGAACACAATCACAGCAGGATGGGTGGTGGGAGTACCTCAGAACATGGCATTGGGATTCTGGGACCTATAATCTAACCCCCCAACCCCGGCCACCCAATCCCCCAAAAACACAAAAAGCAAAACAAGGAACAAACAAACAAAAATGGAGCATTTTGATAGATCAGATATTCCGAGGGCAGGTCTTGGATATTCAAAACGGATACAACTCTACAGGGGCCCAAGCGTAAAGGAAGCTGTTGTCTTTAGAGAAGGGCATGGAACTTTTACATTGTGACTGTACATGCCCAAGTTTTATCTGCAGTGTTTAGTGACTTGTGTTGTTTAAAAGAAGATGGGGAAACGAGGTGAAAATGAAGGCAGAACTTGTGCGGAATTGCTGGTGAATGGCTAACGTAGGTCTTTTAGCCAGACATGAAAGGATCTCCTAGAAAGGGTACTCTACTCAGAGGTGCCTTAGATTAGCTGCTAGGCAGAAAACTTGCCCCCAAATTTTTAACAAGTTTCTGTTTCCCCCTGTCGCTTACCCTGGCAGCAAGAAACAATCTAGTCCCCGGAGTTCCAGGTTAGAGATTGACACGGGATCCTCTCTGGATGAGCTCCTCCCAGAACCCGCCAGCAGGTAGGAGAAGGTGTGGCAGGTGAACCTCTTCCCGAGAAGCGGCAGCCACTCAGCGCTGCATGGTGGAGGAGGATGACGGCACCTGCATATGAAACTGTTGCTTTCCACCCCAGCTATGGCCCTGCGTCAGGCACCTTGGGACTGGGCTTGTATGACAATCCGATGCATTCTCTCTGTCTCTTTCCCAGGCTTCGGATGAATTCAGATGCTGGCGGAGGGGGTCGCCAGCGTGGGAGCGGCGGCGGTGGG
Organism: Phrynocephalus guinanensis; assembly: GCA_037367245.1. Lineage (NCBI taxonomy): Eukaryota > Metazoa > Chordata > Lepidosauria > Squamata > Agamidae > Phrynocephalus > Phrynocephalus guinanensis. The sequence goes on from CM074734.1 coordinate 158,253,218, forward strand.
AGCAGTCCAATCCGTAAGCTGGCTTCGCCGTTCATGGACGGGGGCCGCCTGCCGTTACCCATCCTGCAACCAGCCCAACCCAGAATCTATCCCTCCTCTGAAAGGTGAGAGTGTTGAAGAGGAAGGTGCTGTTTGGGTGTGTCCGTGCATGGTATCAAGAGTTGCAAAAGGGCATTAGGCAGATGAGACATGGACAAGAGAAATGTTTTCCAAGGGTTGGAATTCCAGATGTTTTGGACTACAAATCTCATCATTCTCCATTCTGGGAGTCCTGCCTTACAGGCATCTAAATGTGGCTCACATGGGGCATAGGCCTTAACGCAGTGGTTCCCAACCTTCCTAATGCTGCAACCTTTTAATACAGTTCCTCATGTTGTGGTGACCCCTTGCCCTGCTTAGAAGAGGCCACAAGCCCCCCTTTGGGTGGCCACTGCCCCAGGTGCCATAGAGAACTTCCCTCTACAGCATTGGTGTCCAAACTTCGGCCCTCCAGATGTTCTGGACCACAACTCCCACAGTCCTTTGCCATTGGCAATACAGGCTTGGAATTCTAGGAGTTGTGGTCCAAAACATCTGGAGGACCAAAGTTTGGACACCCCTGCTCTACAGGCACTCTCAGCCGATCGCAGCCTCCAGTGCCATTGACTGACATCACCTCCAACCTATCAAGCTGTAATTCACTCTCCCTCCCCCCCTCCAGACCCAAGCCCTTTGTGCCTTTTTCTTCACTGGCTCATGGTGACCTCAGTGAAATGGTCATTCAACCCCCCAGATTGGGAACCACTGCCATAACAGGAAGGCTTTGAGGCTTAGCTGGGCCTAGCTCCACCCAATCTTCCCTTTCCTGTCCCAGTGCTGAGACTTTTTTTTTTCTGAACAGGAAGCTAAGTGGAACGAGGCCACAATTAGGATTCTGTGCAGTAGAGAGTACTTTCAGTGAAGGTTGGTCCAATCAGTCACTTGGGTAAAAGTGGTATGAAGCAGTTAGATGGAGTCGGAGAAGATGAGGAGGCCATCTCTCTCTTTTCTGATGTAACTCCTGATACCAGACTGGCAAGGAATCTCGTCATGCGAAATGGCAAATGTGTTTTAATGTAGCCAAATGTAAAGTAATGCATATTGGGGCAAAAAATCAAAACTTTATCTATCAACTCATGGGCTCTGAGTTATCCGTGACGGATCAGGAAAGAGATCTTGGTGTGTAGGTGGACAGATCCATGAAGGTGTCTCCCCAACGTGTGGCAGCAGTGAAGAAGGCCAATTCCATGCTAGGGATTATCAAAAAGGGGATTGAAAATAAAACGGCCAACATTATAATGCCATTATACAAAACAATAGTAAGGCCCCACCTGGAGTATTGTGTAGACTTTTGGTCACCCCATCTCAAGAAAGACATAGTGGAACTGGAAAAGGTGCAGAAGAGAGTGACTAAAATGATTACTGGGCTGGGGCACTTCCCTTATGAGGAAAGGCTAAAACATTTGGGGCTCTTTAGTCTGGCAAAAAAGGCGCCTGAGGGGGGATATGATTGAGACGTACAAAATAATGCAGGGCATGAGTAAAGTGGATAGAGGGAAGCTCTTCTCCCTCTCACAAGATACCAGAACTAGGGGACATCCACTCAAATTGAGGGCTGGGAGAGTAAGAACAGACAAAAGAAAATATTTTTTCACCCAGCACGTTGTTAGTCTGTGGAACTCCCTGCCACAGGATGTGGTGATGGCATCTGGCCTGGATGCCTTGTTTGTTTGTTTGTTTGTTTGTTTGTTTGTTTGTTTGTTTATTACACTTATTAAGCGCCCAATTTTCCCCATAGGGAACTGAGGGTGGTGTACAGACGTCACCCAAAAGTGACTCCCCAAAATACAAAAAATCCCCACAGCCTAACCAATCAGAACCTAACAAAATACAATAATATAAAAATACTACATAAAACACTCATACAAAAATAACTGAAAGGGGATTGGACAGATTCCTGGAGGAAAAGTCCATCACAGGTTACAAACCATGAGGGAGATATGTCATCTCCAGGCTTAAAACCGGGGTACTTCAAGGGCCAGATGCAGGGGAGTGGTATCAGGAAATAGATATCTAGTCTCATGCGCTCCCAAACGCATCTGGTGGGGCCACTGTGAGATACAGGAAGCTGGACTAGATGGGCCTTTGGCCTGATCCAGCATGGCTCCTCTTATGTTCTTATATGTTCTTATGTTCATGCAGAAGAGGCTTCCATAGTATGGTAAAAAGGTAAGAGTTGGGCTAGGCAACAATATAGGGCAGCGGTGTTCTTGGGTGGTAAAAGGAACTTCAGTTGCTTTGCTAATGGAATAACCTTAAGCCCTGTGTTAAAAACAGCAACAAATTGCGGTGAGGTGGAAATCCTTACTAGTGAAAGAGTGGGCTTCTTTCACTAGTAAGCCAGTTTCCTGTTTGTTATTCACGTGAGAGAGAGCACTGAAAAACAGATGAGTAAAAGCAAAGTGTTCTGCTTATATACCACCCCATACCACTTTAAGTAGTCTCTGGGTGGTTTAGAGTTTAATTATAGTATGCAGGCTACACAGGTGTGCCTTGAAGCTGAGAGAGATCTTGAAAACTTTGGAAGAAGTAGGTTTTGAGAAGAATGCAGCAGTTTAATAGAAAGACAAGTGGCATCATTAATTTCCACAATCAACCTGTTAAAAGTTGGTTAAAAACGAAGGTTATAAAAACACGGAACTCATTAAAAAATCTGATTTTGTAGGGAACGGCGCGATCAAAAATAGAATAAAAATATGTGTTTTTACCAGGTTAATTTATTGGCCAAAATATAATACAATTTTGGTTTAACCTTGTAGTTGATGGACAACCATGAATGTATGCCTGGAACCCCAATACAGACACCTCAAAGAGACCTTACATCTCCACCACACTCTTCTCCAAAGGACATACACGCTTTACCATATGTGCTTCCCTGAATCTCTTGAGAAAGGAATGCATCATGGATTATACATCAGAGGAAGGACCTGAAGTGCTTCAGAGTTGAAGGATGGAGCTTCAGTGATGGAGTGAAGGAATAGGGGTGAAATCTTAATGTTGATACATTGATCTGTGCTATTTGTTCTCCCGCAGGCCAGACCGCTGGGGCGAAATCTCCCCACGGCCCTGGGGAGGCAACAGCTTTGAGAGGCCAACCCTAACAGATAAACGGGTGGAGGTAGATAAGGTAAGTTGCTACCTATTCTAGACCCCCTTTCCTCCATTATTCCTGGTCATTTCCCCACCCAACACTTCTGCATTCACTATATAGTGGTACCTTGTATAAAGAAATTAATTCATTCCAAATAAAATTATGTTAAGCAAATTTTCCTTTATACAAATTTCCTATAGGAATGCATTGAAAACAGAGCAATCCCTAATTGTGACCATTTTTATGTTGTATAGATTGGCCCCATAGACGATTCTGTTAAGCAAATTTCCCCTATCCAGAATTTTTATGTTGTACAGATTTTATGTTATACAAACCATTTGTTATACGAGGGTCCACTGTACTTTAATTTCTCTCCCCCCCCCCCCATTTCTAGGAAGTTGCCAGAAATATGGATTCTGTGTTCAAGGAACTTTTGGGAAAGACGAGTAGCATGAAGCACACAGGAGTCGAGGAACCTTTAAACCACCCTGAGCTGCCAGATCCCCCAAAGAGCAACTATGTCAGCAAGAAGGCGGCCAAGCAGACCCCTTCAAACCGAGTGCTACTCCGGGGCCGAGTGGCCTTCAAATCCTCGGGGAATGGAGACTGAGCCAGACTTGGGGCGAGGGAAGGTGTCCTCCACGTGATCTGCCCAATACTGTGATGGCCCATCGCCTTCTGAAGACCAACCCAGGATAGCTCTCTCTCTCTCTCTCTCTCTCTCTCTCTCTCTCTCTCTCTCTCTCTCTCTCTCTCTCTCTCTCTCTCTCTGTCCACTCCCTCCTCTCCTGGCCCAGCTGCAAAACAGTGAGAGGGAGTGGGGAGGTTGCCAACCTCAGTTTGTGTTCTTAAAAAGCCCATGTTTAAAGGGTCATTTGGTATCTGGGGCCTCATGCACTGGGAATGAGTCTTAAAGTTTAAATATGGTGGCAACTTTTAAGGTATTTGGGATGGTTGTTTTTTCCTCTCTCTCTCCCTCCTCCTTTCTCTCTCTCTCTCTCCCTCTTTTTCTCCCTCTCTTTTTTTTTTGGCCAGGTGTCTGCCCCATTCAATCTCTCCTCTGCTACAAGATGGTTTGCACTTGGCTTTTGCATGCGGAAGTGGCAAGGTGGGGGGTGGGGTACTTCTTTTGGCTGTTGGGTAGGGGGAATAGTGGGTTATGGTGCAAGGACTCTCTTTTGTATGCGTGTCCTGTTTGGTAACCTGTTTCACACACAAGCCCTCGCTTGCTCGCCGTGCTCTCCTCTTCCCTTTCCTTCCCGTCTCCTCCTTCCCCTCCAAACCCTGCAGTGTTATCTCTTGATGCTTTGACACATTTGTCTGAAGTTGTAAAACTCTTCCCCATGCACCTTCCCTGGTGCAGCTTCATCTCTCCCTGCACGCATAAACTTCCCTACATCGGGGCAATAAGTATTGGGGACGTAGTTGGGGTGTGAATCCATGTGCCAATTGTTTTTCCCCACACACCCAAAGTCTGGTCGATTCCCTCCCCCCTCCCTCCCCCACTTTGTGTTAATCAGGGCTGTGTTTATTTTGTGCTTTAAAATTCTGTGGAAAGGAAAGCTGGATTTTTGCATCCTGCATAAATTATGCAATTTAAGACAGTTTATGTGGATTCTCTCGGTATTTGTTTTGTATTAGGGTTGCTGGTTTTTTTTGGTAATTTATTCTGCTTTGCTAGTTAGCAAAAGCAGAGAAGGATCTATATAAGGCACAGACACACCAACCTCTGAGTTTAGCCACCCTGTGGCAAAATTTCGATAGGCATTGAATGCCACTTTCAAGCATATCTTTGCAAACATAAGGACTAGAAACTTGCTCTTTAAAAAAAAGTCAAGAATATCTTTGCAGATATAAGGGCTAGAAACTTGGTCTTAATATATCTATGTATCTATGTATTAGTACCTAGTTATATAGATATATCTCTCTGAGATTCTCAGGAAGCGGAATTGCGTGCCTAATGCCACATCCTGTGCTTTGTTCTGTGCTCATGCAAAACTGCAGCATACACACACACACAGCCCTGTTATTAACCTCTTAGTCTTTGTGACCAGAAATTATTCTGTACTGTGATCTCCCCTGCTGTCTCTTGAACCCTCTGTCTCATGCAATAAACTGGCTTTGTAAGCTCTCCACAGAGAGTTGCCGACCAGTTGAGATTTTATACAGAATAAACAAGACACTGAAGGACCACTTGGGCTTTATTTTATACCATGATTTGCGGTTTTTTTTTAAATACAATATTTTGTTTTCCAAAAAGAGCAGGGTATTTTTTTAAAAGGTCAGATTGCTGCTAACAGTTGGACTGCTGGACTTGGGCTTCACCAGAGGCTCTTGAAATAAAGGCTGCCATCTCTTCTGGAAACAACAGCCAATCCGCTTGAATCTTAAAATGGACCGTTGCCTAATAATGGAGGCTTATCCTAAAAACTGCCTGGCTGAAGGAGAAAGGCGTCCAATTACAATCTGATCCAGTGTCTGGACCTCCTGGGAATACCATTCCCACCTCAATCTAATGTGAGAGCAACCCGAAGCTTTGAGGCAGACTGACCATTAAGGACTGCTGCTTCCCCCATTGACTTTTGGAGCTTGGATAGCTCAGCATCGTACGGTAGTTCCCGAGAGTAAGTGGAAGCGGCCTACTGTTTATGCAGTCGCCATCATGCTGCTGTTTCCCCTGCTGGGAAGCTGCCGCAATCAATAAATAGGCTATCCCTGCTGTGCACACTCCCCCTTTAAAGTTTAAAAGCCTTGCATTGCAGCAGGGGGGTGAGGTGGGTGGAACTTTGATCTTCTGCATGTCGGCTCTAGGATTTTGGAGAGAAGTACATTGGGTGGTGGTCAGATTGGGTGATACAGGAAGCACTGCAATCAGAAACAAGGCCAGCGTAAGCGGTCAAGGACGTGGTTGCCCTCTATTTTTTTCGGATCTCCATAAGCTGCAAATTGCTTGATTTTCTTTGTGATTGGGATAACATGTTATCCCTTCCCAACGGCAATGCTATGCATTGGCTTAGTTCAAAATAATAATAATAATAATAATAATAATAATAATAATTAATAATAATAATAATAATAATAATAATAATAATAATAATAATAATAATAATAATAATAATAATAATAAACCCTCTGTGAAATGGTTGCCTTCACCAAAAGATGTGAAGCCATCTTCAGAGCTGCAGAATGAGAAGAGGCCACTGGCATGATAGCATTGGTCAAATCTCCTATCCAAGCTTCCATGAAAGTAGCAAGATTATGCGGCAGTGCTTATTTACACCTCCCGTTTATTACAAGTAGGCCTTGCATCCAAGAACATCTCTTAAAATTCTGCTGCGAGTTGCATATGTGAGTGCTCATGTCTGCAGGCATGCGTATAGGTAGGTGTCGTGTAGATTTTCCATTTCGGACCACTGGATTTTGAAAAGAGCGTTCGGTGGGGGGAAGGGAGTTAATGCCATAGTTCCCTGGGCCACACAGCACACATCTTTGTGTGTCCTGGCAGAGGTCGGGACTTCATCTGGAGTCCTAGGGCAGCTTGAGGCAAATGGAGGAAGAGCATGCCAGAGTCCTGTCCGAGTCCAAAGCACAGAGACTCAGTCTTTGGCCCGTTCCTTGCGCAGGGCCACGCGGACGTCACTGCAGACCTTACCCACTGCTTCAAAGAGGGGGTCACAAAAGGTGCGTATGCACAGGGCATAGCAGCGCCCGCAGCACTGCACCTCTATGAAGTAGCTCTTGATGCAAGGCACAGCTCCCCAGATGTGGCAGAAGGAGACGCAGGCAAAAAGGAAGCCCCAGAGCAAGGCAAGTGGCACGCCCAGTGCCCCTGACAGAATCCGGTAACACCAGTACTTGCTGACGGTAAAAGTGGTGTTGCTGGCCTTCCACACACCATCAAAGCTGTGGGTACCCTCCGGTTCAGCGATCACGTCTTCAAAGTCCACCTAGCAAGATTGGAGAAGGAGTTGTGAGTCAACACAGAGTGTGAGTTTTAGTATAGGCGTCATACTATTTAGCATCTACAGTGCGCCTTTTCCCTCTCAGACGGTAAGCATCATCAGATTTGTACTTTTAGGGTTATGGATAAATGCTGACTTCCAACGTTCACTAAATGTTTTCATAAAACGCAAGTAACACTATTGCAGCTTCTGGTATGAAGAGATTTCAAGCAGAGAAACAGCAGGGAAGTGCATGCTGCAACCTCTCTTCCTACTTTTCCATGCTAACCCACCTCACCTAAGCTATTTTTCTTCTCTGTGGGCATATAAATGTCTTTGCCTTGGGAAACATGCATCTTGAACCCCAGGAAAGGGGCGGCAGTTGCACTGGCTAAGAGGAGGGGTAAGAGGCCCACTGTCACTGCCTGTTTACTCCAAATTGAGCCCCCTGAGGAAGGCTTTTTTCTCTAAGTGGCTTGTCTCAATTTTGTTAGCACAGAATTGCACATATAACAGAAACAGGAGTAAAGATAATAGTGTTGACGCACCTTACTTGCTTCAGATTGAATTTTTGCTGATAACACCCCACATGCTCAGACATGAAATTCATTTGCATTTAATGTATTAATGTTGTAAATAAATGTATACTAAATGATACCACATACATAACCAAGTTGTGAGAATAAAGTGCAAGAAAGAGAACCATGTACACCACTTTGGAAGAAATGTGGCATACAGTGGACCCTTGTATAACAAATGGTTTGTATAACATAAAATCTGTACAACATAAAAAAATCCGGATAGGGGAAATTTTCTTAAAAGAATCGCCTATGGGGCGAATCCATACAACATAAAAATGGTCATGATTAGGGATTACTCCGTTTTCAATGCATTCCTATGGGAATTTTGTATAAAGGAAAATTTGCTTAACAGAATTTCATTTGGAACAAATTAATTCCTTTATACAAGGTACCACTGTATAAATATGACAAATCAACAGCCCCTTCCAACACTATAATTCCAGGATTCTGATAAGCAGTAGGAGAAAGACTGGACGTGCCACACTTGGGAAAACTAGTATGGCACATATTTATTATTTATTAAATTGATTCATTTATATACTGCGCTATCTTCCTACAGGAACTTTAGGCGGTTCACAAGATAAAAACAAGTTAAAGAACAGTATAATCAAAAAGTGGGGAAAAACCCTTGGCAGGATGGGGCAAGGACGTGGGGGGGGGAGAAAAGAGAGAGAGAAAAAGAAAGAAATTAAATTAGAGGTCGCCATATGCCTGCGACATTCGAGTGGGCCTGGCCTCAGTTGACCTCTGAGCAATATGTGCATACATGCATGTGTGTGCCCTCTACCTGTGTTTCTTGCATATTGTTGTTGTTGTATTGACCGACTCTTCGTGACTCTGTGGTGGGTAGAGGAGAGAAGCTGCCCACAGAAGAATTTCATCTTCCTCCTCTTTCTTTGATGGACGAAAGGACGGATCAGAGGATTAAAAAGCGACCACCCACTTCTTCACTTCATCCTTGATTCCTTTCCTTTATAAACTTTTCAGATGCAGTGCTGATCTGAATCAGTGCTATATTTGACAGGTCCATTTAAAAATATTCTATAAAATGAGGGGAGGAACTCAAATCCCCTTACATCCTCTTAAAATCGTACTCAAGGGCTACTATGCTTCGGGCCAATGCACTTTTTAAAAATCACAATCCACGCTGGACTGTTTTTAATTTCCATCGGAAATAGGAATTGAGAAACACATTTTGTTACCTGTTGGGACAATCCTACATCTGGTTACTAGGGAGCAAACAGTATCACACTTGGTGGGGCTTAGTTTTGAACAGACATAGTCAATAGATATATTCATAAGATAGGCAGAAAGTGGAAATAGGCACCACCTTTGTCTCACACCAAGTACTGTGGCACCTTAAAAGACTTATTTAGGTTTTGAATTTTTGTGGGTTACAATCCATTGCCTCTGACATAAAATACATTTGCATTTAATGTATACTAATACAACCACACAACGCACAAGCCAGGAAATCTTCCATCAAAAGCAGGAGGAACATCCCTCAGAATTTTGTAACTGGAAGATATAGGTAGGCAGGGACGTGAAGGGCCTGTTTCATCCCCTATAAAATTAAGAACACAATCCACCAGGATGCTCTACAGGCTCCAATTTCAAATCAATTTAAATAAGACTTCTTCGGGATAAGGTGGGTCAGGTTTGTCTCTCAACATTTATTCCAGCATTGGAGAATGTGTTGCTTTCCAGAGGTTGTTTGACTCCAGTACCCAGCAGCCCTGGTGAAGGATCAATGGATGATATTTTATCAACCTGTAGAAGAGGATCCAATTGCAGCAACTAGAAATAACCAATAGGCCTGTTCCCTTTGGAACAGGAAGGCAGTTACTTCAACATAAGCAATTACAGATAATAGGAATACAGATCGATACACAACAGATTTCTTATAGGGAATCCTGTGGGGTCTACTTGGATGGAACTGACTTGAATGTTCTGCTAGAGAGCACAAATGATCTCCCCAGAATAACAGCATCAGAAGACCGCTTTGGAAGTGCTTCGCCAAACTAGATGCCCAGGAATTCCTTCGGACTGAGCCATGGTGGTTAGTGTGAATCACACTCCAAGCTGCCCTCTGATAGATTCGCCCTCAGAATACACTGCCACTCCTGGACACAGAATTGTTAAGTCCCTCACCCAAACCACCTAATCCAGCATTGCATAGGTGGTCTAATACAGCTCTGTCTTAAATATCAGATGAGACTATGCACAATGCAATGCTTGGTTAACTGTTGAGTTCATCCCTTGTGACAGATGCTTTCCTTACTGTTGGCCCTCATTTCATGCATTTAAAATTACAGTAGTACCTTGTATAAAGGAATTAATTTGTTCTTAATGAAATTCTGTTAAGCAAATTTTCCTTTATACAAATTTCCCATAGTAATGTATTGAAAATGGAGTAATCTCTAATCGCAACGATTTTTATGTTGTACGGATTTGTCCCATAGGCGATTCTGTTAAGGAAATTTCCCCTATCTCCGTAATTTTTTATGTTGTACAGATTTTATGTCATACGAACTGTTTGTTATACGAGGGTCCACTTCATTTGGTTTAACTTTAAAGCATATCACTTTCTTCTCTTAGAATGTGGTATACTCCAAGTGGCTTTTTAAAATGACATTCTATTTAGGGCAGGTACTACCCTCCTTATCTCCTCTGTGGCAAGGTTATCCGACCAAAGTGCAACTCGGGTATGCGTTAATCATAAAAGGTTGGAGAGCTTGCGCTCTGTCCTGTCCTAGGCATTAGAGAAGCATTCTTAGCTTTGCCTGTGAAAGGAATCACCTTTTGTACCAGTTACATATTTTCGACAGCTTTACCCACCAGACTCTCCACCACCCCTTCAGTAGAGATGGGGAACATCTCTCTTCCTGGCCCTTCCCTTGGTCTTTTTTCTGATATACACTCTAGGCATGCTCTCACCTGCACCACCTCTTGGTTGATCTGCTTGGGGTCTCTTTCCACCAAATCAATCTCTTTCGTGAGGGGATCCTGGGAGGAGTCCATCTTCCCTAGAGTCACCTCGTCGTCTTCTTGCTGGGCCATGGCTCCAGGCCCTTTACCTTCTTAAGCTGCTTTTCCTCCAAAGAGCAGCGGCCCTGCCTCTACCCTCTGCTTCTTTACCACCTGCTCCCACTTGCTTGACTGCTTGCTGTTCAGAGAGAGAGAGAGAGGAATCTGTTCTGAAAATAGTCTGCCTCAGCGCCAGACTGTGTCTGCCTCCAGGGCCGAGCTGTTTTTAGCAGGGCTTTTAGCATAGCTTTTTGGCTAGCAACAGGGCCTTTTCTCTCTCTTTTGAGTTTGAATACTCTAGTACAATGTAGGTGAACCTAAGGCATTTTATTTATTTATTTATTTATTCAACTTATATGCCGCCCACTACCCAAAGGTCTCTGGGCGGCTTACAATCAAAGAATTAAAACAATTTAAAATAGTTATAAATAAAATATCAGTAAATCATCAAACAGTAATAAAAACCTTCTTTAAAATCATTATCCTAAAATTGTCATCAGCGGACCCACAATCTATATTGTATCAATTAAAAACCTTCTGGAACAGGAAGGTTTTTACCTGGCGCCGAAATGTAATCAGTGTTGGCGCCAGGCGGATCTCAATAGGGAGGGCATTCCATAACTTGGGAGCAGCTGCCGAGAAGGCCCTTTGTCTACAAGCCATCCCTCTCACCTCCTTGAGGGATGGCTCTTTCAAAAGGCCCCCCTGGCTCGATCTTAATCGCCGGGTAGGTTCGTATGGAAGGAGGCGGTCCTTCAGGTATCTAGGTCCTAAGTCGTTTAGGGCTTTATATGTCAAGACAAGCACTTTGAATTGGGCTCGGACAGCAACTGGTAACCAATGCAGGTTACGCAGAATCGGCGTGATGTGATCCCTGGCGGCTCCACCACTTACCAGCCGTGCCACACGATTCTGAACCAGTTGGGAGCATTGGGAGCCCTTTCTGTGGACACCCAACATCGCCCCTTCACAGCCACCTGTATTCAGGTTAAATTGCTGCATTGGCACTTTGCGAAAAATTAGTGGGTTTTGAATCCCATTTTGGGCACTCAGTCTCTAAAAGGTTCACCATCGCTGCTCTAGTAAGTCGGATGGCATGACAAATCTCTAGTTCTTCTGTGGGCAACGTGTGGCCCTGTACGGTTTTTCTTGACAGCTGGTACAGGCTTCAGGGTTCTCTGGCAAAACGTGAAGCCTCCAGGAACAGCAGTGTACTCATTAAACATGTCATCATATCCACCTCCCTGTATGGTTCACGCTAGAAGTACAATTTTTTTATAAAATGGTCTGTGGGTAGTTCCAGTTCCAGTTCCAGTTCCATGTTTAATTTTTATTTTTATTTTTAAATTTATTTATTTGTTTTGCAGGGGGAGGTTGGCATTTTTGGCAATCCTTAAGGCTTTGGAAAATCCCCCTGGAAGCTGGTAGCTTTTGGGATTGATCGGAGGGCAGGCAGTGTGAGTGTTGTCGGGCTGTGGCCAGGGCCACACATTTACACGCACGGAGAGAAGCATATGCCAGGAATATGTGCATGGGTAGGCACACACACCACAGAGGTATACTCACAGAAAAGCAGGCAAATCAGCACCCTGACTGACCTATATACAGAAAACATCTTCCTGTAGCAAGGAGTTAAGGTGGCATGATTAGGGGTAGCCTGAGGCGAAACTGGAGCAGTACCTCACTCGCACCGATGGACAGGCCACCACTGGAATATTCTGAGGGCAGAAAATTGGCCCCCAAGCCTGCCAAAATTGATCATTCCTGTTGTGGGTGAAGAGAAATAAAATAATGCTCACTCAAAATGGCGGGGGAAATTATTTCTCCCTGCCTTTGTCTCCTTCATGAGCAAAATATAATCTCCTTAAAAGGCAGACCACAGTCCTGCTTTCCACAACTTCCAATTATGTTGTATTATAACTCCTCTCATCCCTACCACCACCAGGACAACAACAGTTGTAGCCCGGCATATCCAGGAGGTGTTGGTTTGGGAAAGGCCGCAGTGGTCTCCGTGAGAACGCAAGGTGGTAAAAGGCAACAAAGTATAAGCATCATAGATCTTGTTCAAATTTCTCAAAAGAAATCAGGCATCCAAGCAAACTGTACTGGGAGGCTGGTGCTTCCTTCACTGACAAAGGGTCAGGTCTATCCAAGCTGATAATGGCCAAAGACGGTGCTTCTGAGTCTGTAAGAAAGTGTTAAATCCCAAAATAGGGTTTTTAAAAATTATTTTCAGATGGGCTAGCCCCACTGAAGTCCGCTGAATCCCACAAGAAGCCAATAAAGATCCAACGCGAGAAATCCGAGGAATACTGATTTTATTTGGTACCAATAAAAACAGTAGGTGGACACCCGCCTTCCAACCGGGCTAAGATGTCGACCCCGCACATGTGGTGGGTTTCAACTTTTATTGATTTTTCCCCCCTCCCTTCTCTGGGTAGCACCAGCTCAGAGGATTGGTCAGGGGCAGTTCAAATGACCCAATCAGAAGGGGTTGGGGGTTGGTTGGGGGCAGTTCTGGGTGGTCCCTGGCAGCTGCCAGGGGCTTAAGCAAATGTTAATGGGTTTGAGTAAGGTGACACAATAGGCAGGGGAGTGTGGTTTTGTTTCCCAGATGTTGGTAAACAGAAGAGATCAGTAAGTCAATAGTGGGTGAGAGGGAGCAATTATCAAAACCAGTGGGGGGGCAGGAAGGGCTGATGGGATCACACACAAGCATTTGGGGAAACACAATTATTTGAATGCACAGAGATACAAGAGATACAAGCCATTGTAGGGTTACATTGAAAGATACAAGAATTTGGAGGCGCAAGAATGTGAGTTCTTACAGGATTACATATGGGTATTTGAGTGTTTACAGAAACTAGGAACATGAGAATAAGAGTCCTTTCCAGGTGTGTGAATGAAACAATGGAGGACAATGGAGGGTGTCCTCAGGCTTTGATGACAATCTGGGTTGGCAGACAGGAATGTTGATTTTCTGAAGAGCAGCTACTGGGATACGTGTTGAAGATACCTGGTGATTATGGTGGTTTCCAGATGCCTCTGCCAGCCTGCGAAGTGGCCATTTTCTTCTTGGTCCCTTGCCTTCCTTCAGCCCCAGTTGATGAGAGATGGGGGTCAGGGGAGAGGGTACCTCAGGGTCGTGGGATGAGGGGAGGTTAAACAGGAGAAGAGAATAGAGAGGTGGAAGGAAGGAAAAAGCCTTTTGTAATTTTGGTTGGTGCCAGAGGTAGGCAAGAGGACCAATGTTTTAAGGGTGTTTCTTGGCCCAAAGGGTGAGATGGGTAGTCACTCCCCCCTTCAGCCTGAGTAGAGAATATAGAAATTGGTCTAAGACTTATTTTGCCCAGGCTGGGTCCCTGGCTGCAGTCCTTTTGGGGTTCTGCTTGGTGAGCAGGAGAGGGGGGGAGGGAGAGGAAAGGGTCAACACAGGGGGGGGGGCTCGCCCCCTGCCCATATCTCGGGAACGGCTGGGCATTTTCAAACGGGGTGAAAAGCAGCTTGCCCTTCTCAGCATGGGGACCAACCGGGCCGCATTGTTGACCTTCGGAACTGGTCCAAAAGTTTTAAAATTTTATTTTTCACAGTGTCTTCACATCCCCCCCTTTTCGGGTTGGAGGTGTCCGACAGGATCACCTCCCACGTGGATCTGCTCCATATATCCTAGGGTCCAGCCACCTGCTTAATTAGAAGGCTCTGGGGGAGGGGGTGCCTTTCCGCGTTCAGCGGGATTGGAGGGAAATTTTCCATAGGACATGGTTGTCCATTAGGAGCTACACATGGCCAGTTTATCCCTAAGAAGTATTCATATCTGGGGCAAGGCATGGGGGAGCAAGCCAATGGGAAGTGAGACTTTAACATCTGAGTGACATCTTCCCCTGGATTCTGGCTGCTAGGGTGTATGCAGGGACCATTTTATATGTCTAAATATTGTGCAACCTCTGGATGGTTTCTGCCACAAAATGCACCCAATTCTCTGAATTTAGATAGAGGGAAATAGCCAATTTAGGATCTGGCTGGTTTGTGTACTCTGAATCAATTGTTTCAATGCATTGTGTGCTTGCTAGAAGCACACTGTTTGAATTAATGTCTCCCATGAGGAGCAGGGTGGCAGGGTTTAAGACATTACATGTTACCAACCGCAGTCCTGGATAGTCCAGTAAGGCAGCCTGGTACTGGGCAATTCTAGCATTCGACATCCAGCGGCCTCCCTTCTGCTCCAATACTGCGCTAACAGCACATGGGACATAAAGAGCCAGTGATGTCCCCAAAGTCAGCTTACTTGCTTCTCGACTTGGGTCTGCAGCTGCCTGTGTTATCTAGGGCACGCTGTCCAGCCCCTGACATTCTGGTCCAGTTGTTTGGCCAGATAGGCTGCTGGTCTCCACCAGCTCCCTTTAATATGGGTCATGTATACCTCAAGCCAGAGCTTCGATAAGCTTGATCTTTAGGATCTGGAAACTTGACTCAACCCTTTCACCCCTCTGTTTTAGTCCCACAAAATAGGGGTTTAGCCAATTGTGCAAAGTCAGAGATCCAATGTGACAGCCATTCCTAAGAAGGCCCTCCATTTCCTTTTAGGTTGAAATAAGCTGAGATATAAGACCTCAGCCTGCACGCTGTATGCATTGCTTAGGAAACTTTGCCAATAGGTGAAAACCAAATAACAATCCCATTGTTTCTATAGAGGCAGAGAACTCCCTGGATAACTCTCCAGTTGGGAACTGATTCCTCGTGGTTCTACTCTGATTTGGGGAAACAAAAACACTTTTAGTACATGGGCACCCAGTTCAGTAGTGTTATGGGACTCAGTCAGCCATTTCAGGGATGAACCAATGTTAAGTTTTTGAACCAAATTCAAATTCCAGGTAGACCAGTCCTGCAGCTGGAGGCTCTACATTTCCTGGATTGAAAGGCTTACTGTTCAGCAGTAGCTCTCTGAGAGCGCGTAAGAGGAGGGCTTTAGAGAGAGCAAGAGAGTGCGTGAGGGAGGGAGGGAGAGAGAGAGAGAGAGAGAGAGAGAGAGAGAGAGAGAGAGACCCAGCACTCACCAAAGGGCTCAGGGGTTTAGCAAGCGTCGCGAGCAGTCTCCGGAGTTCTTGGCAGACTGGGCGGGCAGGCGGCTGGCAGCATTGGCGAATTGAGAGTCCAGGGCTGGTAGCGAAGGTGGGAGTCCCAAAATAAGTCCAAGCAAAGCGGGAACAGATGGGGGGACAGGCCCAGTCGATGTAAATCTGGGTGAAGCTTGAACAGAGTCCAGGGAAAAGTCCAGAGAAAGTCCAAGAAAGGTCTAAGGGAAAGTCCAATGGGATGAGGTTTACTCCTGCGGTTAGGTGTGGAAAACAGCAGTGAGTTCCTCGTCCAAGAGAGGCTGCAGAAAGTCAGTTGGATCAGGGTTGGGTAAGGGGCCTCCTTTGCTCTCCGCCAGATGATCTTAAGACGGAGGGGCTCCAGCCGTTGGCACGCCCCCTCCTCCGGTGTTGGGGGGGGGGCTGTGTTGACCTGGGGAAAATGGATCCAGGATTTGTCTTCCACCCTCATGTTCAAGCAGCTGGGCTGTGGCCCCTCCATCACCACCAGACTGGGAGGTCTCCTTGAAGAGTGACAGTCGTAACACCTGCAGAGAGAGGGGGGGGGAAGAGAGAGAGAGAGAGAGACCCCCTCCCGACTCCCTGGAAGAGGACGGCAGGGGCTGGTTCCCTGGGTCAGGCTTTCGGGCTAGGGCAGCAAAAGGGGGTGACCATGCGGGGGTCTGAGTGGAGGCCATTCTAGGCAGGCGGTGGGGGTGGCTCAGATGAGCAGCAATGGGCAGGGCTTTTGGCCGTTCGGGTCCCGTTTTCTTGGCAGATTTTGAGCCAACTTTTGTTCAAAGTTTGAGCCTCTCAACTTTTTCGTAGGCTGGTGGCCAATAAGTCGAATGTAGGGACCTTTTAATTTGGAGGCAAGTGACCATCATTGGATAAATTCACAAGGAAACCCCAAAAGATCCCACTTAGCCACGGCCTTGGGCATTTCTGCGAATTCAGCTGCCATGCCTCCCCTGGGTAACAGGCCTGCACAAGAACCCCCCCGGGGTATAGGTTTAATTCCCCATGGGTTGTTCTGTAGGCAGATGAGGCGGGAAGCAACCATGCTTTTGCAAACCAATTGCAGCTCAGGGTGGAAATATCGATGTCTTAGCCAATTGTGTAAAGGTTTCCCTGAGGAATATGAGCCCCTCATGGAACCGTTTGACTTAATAGGACAGTATTGCTGAGAGGAACTGCCCAAGCCCATTGATCACCCACCAGCCATTCTCCCATTTCCTGCCGGACTGTAGAGAACCTGGAAAAGAGTACAGAGGGGCGGTTCTTTGTTCGGGGGCAGGGGTAAGGGGGCTCCTATTCTCCTAAGGGATGGGGGGGACAGGTTCTGCCAGGCATATCCCAGGCTCCCCCCTTTTCGGATATGATAGTGTGCTTGGCACATGCGTCAGTGGAGGGGGTCGCCCCCCCCTTAAAAAGGGGGTAGACAGGGGAAAACACATGCCTTCTCTTCTTAGAATGGAGAGGCCAAATAAACATTAGGGCCACTTTTTTTCAGGGCCATGCCAGGCTAGGATTAATCCAGCCATCTTTTAAAATTGAGGAGCTAAAGGGTGGTCCTCCCCAGAGCCAGCCCACCCGTGGGGGGGGGGAACTTGCCTCTTTGTGCAATAG
This sequence comes from Phrynocephalus guinanensis, assembly GCA_037367245.1. Lineage (NCBI taxonomy): Eukaryota > Metazoa > Chordata > Lepidosauria > Squamata > Agamidae > Phrynocephalus > Phrynocephalus guinanensis. The sequence goes on from CM074734.1 coordinate 158,270,637, forward strand.
GCTTTTTCCCCCAAGCTGGTGGTGGGAAGGGAAAACATTAAAACACTAAACAGTAAATACACACCTGGCAACCAGGACACAAGGGGGAATGCTTAGGATTCCAGCCTGGAATTACTGCAGGCTAGAAAGGGGGGGCACCCCTACCACCCATGTGCAGCTCAAAACCATCCAGCACACAAAGGGAGTGAGGGGGCATCTCGCATGGGCACACACACATACATATACATACACAGTGCTTGCTGCTCAGACAGAGAGTGCACTCTGCAGAAGCTCAGAGGCACCCTCACTCTCTGCCCCCGGGGAGAAAAAAAAGGAGGGAAGAAAGGGGGAAGGTGTCAACCCCCCCTGGTTTTGGGAAGAGGAGGAGGGCATATCCACACAGGCACACACACTTCCATGCTCTCTCTCCACACTTACACACACAACAAAACGAGGGGTTATAACAACCAAAGTAAGGGAGAGAGCAGAGATCACAGGCATACATTAGCACATGCAATAATTGCAAGACCACGTGACCCAGATTCAAAAGACATTCATTCAACACCCCCCCCTCAAAGGGGAGGCAGGTAACGTGCCCCCCCTCCCTTTTTTCTTCAAAAAGACAAAAACAGTAAAGGCAGCTCCTGAGCATCTCAACAACTACTCTAGGAAAAACTCAGTTAGGCAGGCATTGTGCCTCCCTTACTTTCATCAAATATAGGCAGACAGACAGACAGACAGACAGACAGACAGATAGATAGATAGATAGATAGATAGATAGATAGATAGATAGATAGATAGATAGATAGATAGATAGATAGAATGGTACCTTGCACAAAGGAACCTAATCTGCCCCAAATGAAACTATGTTAAGCAAAATCTCCTCTACACAAATTTCCATAGGGGTGCATCGAAAACAGAGCAATCCTATTTCTGTGTTGCACGGATGTTCCATAGGCGACCACGTTGAGTCAATTTCCCTATCACCAGAACCTTTATATTGTACAAATTTTATGTTACACTAGCTGTTTGTCACACAAGGGTCCACTATAGATAGATAGGTAGGTAGGTAGGCAGAGAGCAAGGGAGAGAGAGAGAGAGAGAGAGAGAGAGAAAGGGAGAGAAAGGTGAAGAAGGCTCACCTTCCCTTTTGGATTGGAGCTGAATGATTTTTCCTCTGTAGGAGAGGAAAATCAATCGAGCTCCACATGTGCTTGGCATCTGGGGGGTTTGGATACCTTCAGAATAACCAGGTCCACATACCTTTGCTAGAGCCTCCTTGTAAGGAGGCCTCCCCTGGATTCAGTAATATGGACCCAAGGGGCAAGGAGGTTAGTTTATGTACATAAGTAGTCCCAGAGGAATATTGTCTTGTGTGGGGGGGTCCCCACGTGAAGGTGCCTGGGTTTCCTGAAAAGAGGGGCTTTTTGGCATTCTGACCGTCTGGTCAGTTCTAAAGACAGAGGTGAGTCTCCCCAAGGGGGTAGCATTTGAATTCCCTTGGGACTGAGATAGGAGGATGAAGAAGGCTGGTGCTCTACTAGCACCCCCTTCTAGAGATGATGGGGATGGGATCGGCTGGTGATGAGTCAGCCATGAGGCTGGCACAGGAGAGGGTCAGATGGAGAAAGCCCTCCCCATTCAAACAGGATCTCTTAGGTGGTTGGGCTTGCATTTGGTGGTGCTAAGGATGCAAGTTTTCCCAACCCTTGACAAACTGGGGTTCTGAGGCCGCCTTGCCGGCAAATGCCTGCCTCTCCGCCCAGATTGGAAAAAGAAAATCCCCTCCCGTGGCCTTCGGGAAGGGTCCTGGCCAAGGTGGTATAAAAGCCAATGTTTCTCTGCAGAGTTTCGCTAGCTTAGTCCTTTTTACCTTTTTTTTCTTATTTTTTTTTAATATATTTTTTCCAGTCTCTGGATCCACCACAGCAGAGAAGTGGTCCAGGGCACTCTTAAGGGGAGTATTAGCACTCCCAGCAGTGGAAAGTTCATTCCCCATTCTCACAGCTAAACGGGGACCAAACTCTTTACCTCAAAACCCATCAAACAGGAAATTCCTTCCAACCGGGAAATTCCTGCACACAATTTACCCCGGGTCAATTCGGTTCCTAGACCAATTGAACCCCCAGATCCGGGAGACGTTGCTTGCCGAGGTCCGAATCCTAATGATTCAGTACGCTTCGTCAGAGGTTCGTCAACCTCCGTCTCGCTCGCGATCTCGCCCTGCCAGCCGGTTGCGAAGGTCTGCCTAGCAGTACCTCTTTCTCCCCGAGCGTATGTCCAATTAGATTTCTTATTTTTAATGCTCGTGGCACAAGCGGTGGCCTTATGTTGGTGTGATGGTCCTGAACGCAGGAAAAAACCTCTTCCCCCCACCCAAAAGGGGCCAAAACAGCTCTTGGGGGCACACCTAAAGGAGTCCAGGGCGTCCCACAATTCCACAATTCCCAAAGTACAACTCTTACCAGCCTTCTGTCCCTCTATCCTGGGTCCAGACTCCTGGTTTCGACCTTCTTCCAGGTCCTGCAGCGCTGCAAAGGAAAAAACCCTATTTCGGATTTCTCTTCTTTCGTTCGGGGCTTGCAAGGGTCTGCTGGGCAAGTTCAGTTCCCTTTTTCCCAGCAAATGGCCAGGTGGCGCCAAAAAGGGAATTGACCAGTCCCAGTTTTACCTTTAAAGCCGCTTGGAAAGGTGGCTCCCAAAAACCAGGGCCAAAGAATTTGGAGGTGGCCACAGAGAGGTTTTAGGGAGTTTTTAACTCCTTCCCCTCCTGGCTGGCTCGCCATATGTTAAATCCCAAAATAGGGTTTTTAAAAATTATTTTCAGATGGGCTAGCCCCACTGAAGTCCGCTGAATCCCACAAGAAGCCAATAAAGATCCAACGCGAGAAATCCGAGGAATACTGATTTTATTTGGTACCAATAAAAACAGTAGGTGGACACCCGCCTTCCAACCGGGCTAAGATGTCGACCCCGCACATGTGGTGGGTTTCAACTTTTATTGATTTTTCCCCCCTCCCTTCTCTGGGTAGCACCAGCTCAGAGGATTGGTCAGGGGCAGTTCAAATGACCCAATCAGAAGGGGTTGGGGGTTGGTTGGGGGCAGTTCTGGGTGGTCCCTGGCAGCTGCCAGGGGCTTAAGCAAATGTTAATGGGTTTGAGTAAGGTGACACAATAGGCAGGGGAGTGTGGTTTTGTTTCCCAGATGTTGGTAAACAGAAGAGATCAGTAAGTCAATAGTGGGTGAGAGGGAGCAATTATCAAAACCAGTGGGGGGGCAGGAAGGGCTGATGGGATCACACACAAGCATTTGGGGAAACACAATTATTTGAATGCACAGAGATACAAGAGATACAAGCCATTGTAGGGTTACATTGAAAGATACAAGAATTTGGAGGCGCAAGAATGTGAGTTCTTACAGGATTACATATGGGTATTTGAGTGTTTACAGAAACTAGGAACATGAGAATAAGAGTCCTTTCCAGGTGTGTGAATGAAACAATGGAGGACAATGGAGGGTGTCCTCAGGCTTTGATGACAATCTGGGTTGGCAGACAGGAATGTTGATTTTCTGAAGAGCAGCTACTGGGATACGTGTTGAAGATACCTGGTGATTATGGTGGTTTCCAGATGCCTCTGCCAGCCTGCGAAGTGGCCATTTTCTTCTTGGTCCCTTGCCTTCCTTCAGCCCCAGTTGATGAGAGATGGGGGTCAGGGGGAGAGGGTACCTCAGGGTCGTGGGATGAGGGGAGGTTAAACAGGAGAAGAGAATAGAGAGGTGGAAGGAAGGAAAAAGCCTTTTGTAATTTTGGTTGGTGCCAGAGGTAGGCAAGAGGACCAATGTTTTAAGGGTGTTTCTTGGCCCAAAGGGTGAGATGGGTAGTCACTCCCCCCTTCAGCCTGAGTAGAGAATATAGAAATTGGTCTAAGACTTATTTTGCCCAGGCTGGGTCCCTGGCTGCAGTCCTTTTGGGGTTCTGCTTGGTGAGCAGGAGAGGGGGGGAGGGAGAGGAAAGGGTCAACACAGGGGGGGGGGGGGCTCGCCCCCTGCCCATATCTCGGGAACGGCTGGGCATTTTCAAACGGGGTGAAAAGCAGCTTGCCCTTCTCAGCATGGGGACCAACCGGGCCGCATTGTTGACCTTCGGAACTGGTCCAAAAGTTTTAAAATTTTATTTTTCACAGTGTCTTCACAAAAGGATTTTCCATAACCAAATACTGAGATGGGAGTTTGGCTTTCTGCCTTTTTCATGAACTTCCTGCGGTTCTTCCCATGCTCGGAAAGGCAGTGGCTGACTGGATCAATTCAGTTTTCTTTAGAAATTAGGATTTTTATAGTTTTGCAGCTCAGCTGCCGCCTTCACTTTCACCTAATATTTTTAGAGGAAACTTTCAGGGGCTGTTCAGGTTAATACATGCCTACTTGCCTAGAAATCTTTCTCCCTCTTTCCCCGTCTCAGCTTTCTGTGGGAGAGGTAAGAATGGCTGCAATAGTGGTGATGGTGGGGGGAGCTCTCGCCACATGCTCAGGTGCCCTCTTCTTCCAAGAAGTTACATGTTTCCAGAGCTGAGATCTGTTACCCAAAGCAAATTGTGGACCCAAGGTCTGGCTTGTATGGAACCCATTTTTACCTACAAGAACATGAGTTAAAAATTGGGAAGAACTGGAATTGCAGGCAGATTTTAAAAGTCTCCAGAGGTAGTCATAGGCCGTAAAAGTAGTGCTTTGGCTTGGTAAGCACAAGGGATGAATCTTCTTCATGCGTTGTCCTTCCTCTCTTTCAATTTGCTGCCAGTGTTTCTGTTGTATTTTTCCTCCCAAGGGAGGACGCAGAAGGGAGTTGAAGTTCTGCTTTGGCCACAGACCCATTGTGCGGTCATGAAATATCTCCATGCTAAGGCAAAATGGAACCCAGATTAGTATGGTAATTTAATCTCACTGAGTTATGGCAGGATAATCACAATGAAGACCACGAAGTTATGTGCCAGTCTAAATCCAGTGCGCTTCGTAAGTCACAAGCAATGGGCATGTGGGTGGGAAACCAACTGCTCTAAAACCTGCTGCTAATCCTGCAGCTCTTTGGGCTCGCATGCAGCTCATGGCAACACAATGTGCTTTGCTGGATAAGGCTGGTCCAAGATCTGCCGCACCCCGAGGCAGAAGAGCAGAGGGCACAGGTCAAGTCCAAGTTATTTTGGCATATGAAACAGAGAATTCCATAAGCTCCTCTTTCCCCAGTTGGCATTAAAAATCCAGTAATAATTAAGTAAATAAAAATTGATACAGTAGGACCCCAGTATCCGCTGGGGATTGGCTTCAAGCCTTCCCGTGGATAATGAAAACTGTGGATAAGAGAGAACACTAAAATGTCCCCAAAGCTGCTGTTTTCTGATAGTAACTTGCTTTACAGCTGCTGTTTGTGACGGTAGCTTGCTTTACAGCTGCTCTTTTATGACAGTAGCTTGCTTTACAGCTGCTCTTTTTGACAGTACTGTAGCTTGCTTTGTGGCTGCTGAATTATCTATTTATTTTTTCCTCTGCCAACTGTGGACAACTGAATCAGTGGATAATGAATAAGTGGATACGTGGGTCCTACTGTAATTTGTGCTTTTTCACGACAGACCTCACCACCACCACCAATCTGCTGCATGTAGGCATTTACCTCCCTATAGCCAATGGCTATGGATGTGTCAGGTCTGTGTAGGTCAGTATCTCACTCCACCATTTGGGTGTGGGGCATCGCCTGGTCAGGTCATGTTCCCTTTGGCTGCTGGTAGGGTTTACTCCTTGAGGAAAACCAAGGAGAGCATGAGGAGTAACCCTGTCAGTAACCTAATGTTTGGCTTTTAGTGAAGTAGGTTATGCGGATAAGACTGAAGCTGAGCAAAATGGCTGCCATGGCACGATGGAAGCTCCTGAATGAGGGCCATTTCTGCTATCCCATCTGTCTAGGGCAGGTGTTTTTGGACTGTGTGCTCCCAGGTGTTCTTGGACTGCAGTTCCCAGAAGCCTTCACCATCAGCTAGGCTGGCTGGGGTTTCTGGGAGCTGTAGTCCTAGAACACCTGGGTTACCTAAGGTACCATAACCACTGTGGCTAGGTCTGTAGATATCAAGGCCTTGCTTTCCTGTTACGACTCTTAAAAGTAGCAGGGCATGTGAGCAGAAGAGACTTTTTTCTGAAACAGAAGTTCAGTGAGTTGGGGCTGCAGCAGATAGTGGATGAAAACAGAGCTGATGATGGTTCGAGCAGGGGCTCCACATGTGGATCAGGTCTGCAATACTGTCAGACAATATACTTTATATAATCTCTCTGTATGACAGCTAATCTCCCTTTCACTGAGTCAGTGGCCCCTATGAAACTACGTTAACCTCCATCTCCGCCTTCCCCTTTCCGTGCTGCATACCACACCTAAGAATATCTTAAAGCTTCAGTTTATTGTTGACCCTGCCTTAACGCTAGCCAGGGATGTTCACACTGCAGTCCTTGCAATGATGTTGAGGCACAGCTCCCATCATCCCTTGTCATTGCCTAGGCTGCTTAGAGTTGAAGGGAGCTTCTAGATAGCTCAGTGGCTTAGGTCTCTGGCTTTGGAGCTAGAGGTTGGGAGTTCAATTCCCCACCTGACAAGGCCTGGGCTCAGAGATCCATAGGGTTCCTTCCAGGCCTGCAGTTCTAAGATTATTGTCGTTGACATCTGGAGACCTGCATGTTTCATTCCTATGCCCTTGGCTTGGTTAAGGAGCACTATGTGTACCAGGGGTCAAAGTATTCCCAACCACTCTTGCACTTTTCCTAGTGGGACAGCAGCAAGGGTCATGGTACAAGAGTACTATGTCGTACTGTATCTCTATGAAGTTCCCTGTGTAGCCCTAGCTTTGTAGCCAGGGTTAGCCAACACTGGCCAATTCAGGCGTGTTATGCAGGAGCTGCTACGTCAGTGTTTCTCAACCTGTGGCTCCTGGACTGCAACTCCCAGAAATCTTGGCCAGCTCAGCTAGTGAAGAAGACTTCTGGGAGATGCAGTCCAGGAACATCTGGGGACCCGTAGGATGAGAACCACTGTGCTACATGAAGCACCAGAATTTAAGATGCACTTAAAGCCTGATAGAGGGACAAGGCAAGATGAGAGTAATAGGGTCCTCCAGTGCCCAAGCAGCCTCTGACACTGTAAATGCACAGAGTAGAGCTATATAGTGGCATCCAGCCAGCTCCGAGGAGTGGTATGTAGAGAGAAGGGGTGGTATGTACCCGTAACCTTACACTTACTGCACAAATGCACGCAACAGGCTTACTGCCAACTAGAGCTTTAAGGGGCACCGTGATGATGAGCACCACCAGCTGCAGCCTGCGATGTTCCTGGCTGCCACAGCAGGCGGAGGAAATGTGGCACTTCAAGGTGTGTTTCCTGGCATTTTGGCGGTGCCCAACTGTCTCTGAGCTCTGTTGAGTAATTTCAACTCGGCTAGCCCAAGCTAAAGGCTGCTAGATTCCCCTTGTACCCAATGAAAGAAATCTAGCACGAGAGAGGTCCAGAGAATTACCGGTTTATTGGGCCCAATAAAGAAACGGTAAGGCCCACAACCCACAGCAAGGCAGTGCGGAATAATCGGCCCCGAGGAGAAGATGAACACATATTCTTATACCCCCATTTCCCTCCCACAAGGCGCGCGCATCCCCTGGGCTGGGCAAGAGGTGGTCCTTGGGAGGCATCCAATGGGGACAGTCCAGAGGGTCTCCTGGGGGAGGTCTCTAGGTGTTCCCAAGTCCTGAAACCGGATACCAGATTAACCTGTTTGCCAGGTGTAGTCAAGCCTTCTGTGTTCTTTGATGGGCCATTCAAAGGGGTGAGAATAGGGAAAGGGGAGAAAGCATTGTTCAAGAGTCCATGCAATTATCAACTCAATAGGTGGCTTGAAGAGTCAACAAGGGAATGGAACTTCCTGATGGCTGTGGAAATGGGACAATGGGTGGTCTTTGGCTGAAGATAATCCCTGTACGTGCAGGAATTTGCATCCTCACCCCATTGACCGTTGGAGGTTATTCTAGAAGACACTGTCCCTTCTCTGGGGTCGCCATATTGCCCTTCTCATGCCACAGTCCTTTGCCCAAGGTGGTGGCCCAAGTGTGGTCAGAAGGCAGTACAGGAACATGTTTTAAGCACATCCAGGGAAATTGGATTTTGGGAGGAGAAAGGAGAAATGGGGAGACTGTCCAAAGGTAGGCAGAACAAGAACAAGGGGAAACCGAGGGGCTAGGCCCGGGGGCTTGCCTTGGGATGAAAACCATAACTATGCCCTGGATGTGGAGGGTGTCTCTGAGTATAAGGATGGCCGTTCATAGTGTTATCCTATGAGTTTATGAACACAGAAAATGCAGACTGTGACCCAAGGAGAGTTATACCTAGGGCATGTGTCTGGCTGTTTTAAATGTCCGGAAAATGAATATTTATCTGGCCAGATAAGGGTTAACCCAGTCCGAACTGCCGCTTGTTACTGTTGCTAAATGGAGACCAGCAATTTCAAACAAAGTGGCCTTTTCCTGCCTGTTAGCCTTGGATTCTGACAATGAAGCCTCCTGGCTGTGAAGCAAGCCACGGACGCATTTTTCCCCCGATATCTCCGGAACGGAATGGTCTTTTTGGATTGAGTTTCTTGTGTTCTGCTTATGACAGTGTGGGGCGATAGTCGGTAGTCTTGGGGAGCCCCGGAACCTCTCCAGCTGTTTTATGATTTTATATTTTCCATTTCCATTGTGACTCATCAGCTCTATCTGCAGGTATTAGGGAAGGATGGGGTTTCGGGGGGACAGATTCAAATCCTGTGCACACGGATTCGGAAGCAAACCGTGCTGAATTTAGGGAGGCATTGTGTGTGTTGTGTCATTACAGTCGTGACCGACTCTTTGTGACCCCATGTCCATGGAGTTTTCTTGGCAGGAATACTGGAGTGGTTTGCCAGTTCCTACTCCAGGCGCCTACAGCACCTGGTATTCCCTGGTGGTCTCCCATCCAAGTACTAACCAGGGCCGACCCTGCTTAGCTTCCCAAATCAGGGGAGACCAGATGTGCTTAGGGCATTACTCCTGAATAAACTCATTAAGAACTGGGCACCTGGCTCTCACCCAAGAGCAACCTAGCAATGGAGAAGAAGACAAACAAGGGGCTGAACTCAACATGTTCGTCCCTCTAGCCAGGGCCACATTTAGCACGAGGCAGGGCAAGGCATCTCTCAAGTAATCTCCAGCTAAGTCTCTCTCTCTCTCCCCCCCTCCAAAAACAAACTTGAGACATATGGTGAACCCCCCAAACTCACCTGCAGTCCTCAGCTGTAGTGGAGGATGTTCCCATGGCCTGTGTTGGTGTAGGATAGAATTACTAATCCAACCCAGTTCAGCTTTTCTATATGGATGGAAGCAGAAAGATCCTTGACATTCTTTGCCTCAGTTAAAAATTATGGGGCCAGCATGTGTGTATGTGTGTGGGTGTTGTGTCGTTACAGTCGTGACCGACCCTTCGTGACTCCACGTCCATGGAGTTTTCTTGGCAGGAATACTGGAGTGGTTTGACAGTTCCTACTCCAGGTGCCTACAGCATCTGGTATTCCCTGGTGGTCTCCCATCCAAGTACTAACCAGGGCCGACCCTGCTTAGCTTCCGGAATCAGGCGAGATCGGATGTACTTAGGGCATCTAGGCAGCTTACCCACCCATAAATCCTCCGATCCACAGACCTTGTGAAGGTAAACTACTACATAGAAACCCCAGCCCCCAGTAGTGCCAATGTACCTGGTTTACCCAAACAAAAATCAGCAGACACCACACACAGAGAGGAAAACAAATATTTTGTTTTAATAAAAGAGGGGGGCAATTAACTGATTGCAAATATTGTTGTACAGGTGGGGTTGAAAAAGGTGATGTGCCCCCCTTTCTCCTGCAGCAATGCTGGTGATTAGGAAATGAATTGCTCCATTTGTTAATCACTCCCCCCACCCCCAGGCAGAAGTTCTGCCCCCTGACAGGCAGGTGAGAGGATTCACCATGCATCTTCTTGTATGGGCTGTGCGGGGCTAGTTAGACCCTCTTTGAGATTGTGACTGGTATAGATATATTTCCTTTAATTTTGGGGAGAGTTGAAACCAAGACCTTTGTGTCTCTGGACTCCAAATGGGGAAGAAGGAACATCAGGAGCCCCATTTAGAAGTATTACCTGTCAGGCTGGACCAAAGAGGCACAGAAGGCGGGGAATAAAAATGCAGAAGATTAGTTTCGCACATCCTTCTGGAGCACCCTTTCCTTCATTCTCCAGCCCCCACCCCCACCCCAGTACCACATTTCTCGCCCAAGTTTTTTTTTTAAAAAAGCCCTCTCTGTTTTCTTGTGTGAAACCGAATCATGTTCAAGTCGATCACAGTGAGACGGGTTGAGAAGGGAGTCTGTGTCGCAGAGACTTTTAGGGAGGGGGCCGCAATCTCTCTGAGTCACTTCTGAGTCACGGTGAGGTAGATGGCACTGAAGCAGCGTCCCAAGCTGGTGCAGAGCGGGGCCAGTACGACATCCAGGATGCTGGCCCACAGGGTGCGAATGGGGGGCATGGCCATTGTGCAGAGCTGGATGCAGGGCATCACACACCTGTGGGGAGAAAGCGGGTTGGATTCAGCAGAGGTCGTTCCTTTAGGGCAGTGTTGGCGAACCTATGACACGGGTGCCAAAGGTGGCACTCGGAGCCTTTTCTGTGGGCACCTGACATCGCCCCTTCACAGCCACCTGTATTCAGGTTAAATTGTTGTATTGGCACTTTGCAAAAAAATTAGTGGTTAGGGAATTGCATTTTGGGCGCTCCGTCTCGCCATCACTGCTTTAGGGCAAATGCAACACCACCCCGCATAGCCAGCTCCCCTTGTCCCTATTCCAGCTCTAAGGCTAAACCACCTCCAGCAGTTTCTCGACTTGAGGTTTTTATTTGGCAGGGCACGGTCACCACTTCAGCAAAGGAGCCTCAGAACCTTTTGTAGCCAGAGACCCAGGAGAAAATAGCCGTTCCCTCTATCTAGGCGTTTATACACGACCCCTAAGCTCCGCTGCAAATGACTGCAAGCTCCGGAGCTTAAAAATGTTTCCCCACCAGCTCCGGAGTTTGCAGAAAATTAAGTGCGACCCCGCCCACTTTAGCGTGACCCAGCGCACTTTTCTTGTACCTTCTCTTTGGAGGTGAAAAATCTTAGATGCGGTGCAACGATAGTGATTGCAGGGCTCTCCTCGCTTCTGTTTGCTGCTTTTTGGCTCCCGCCCCTTTAAGAGCTACTTTTACAGAGACGAGGGGGTTGGACTTGATGGCCTTACAGAGACGAGAGACAGAACGAGGTGAGCGGCATGCTTTTCTTTCTCTTTTTCTCCCTCCCTCACGCAGCCAGCAACCAAGTGCGGAGGGGGGTGGGGACAGAGGAAGAGCGACGAACCCCTAAGATCTCTGGTCCAAATTTAAGTGGCCAGCGGATCTTAGGGGTCGTGTAAAAAGGCCCGTAGAGCAGAGCACCCAAGGACAGTCAAGTTGATTTCACCCACAGGTCATGAAAATCCCACAGACACCACCTCTGGCAGTAAAAGTGCACGAATGACAATCTATTCGCAGCCCTTAACGAGACATCCAGAAGCGGCTGCCTGCAGGGTCACAGGCTGCCAGTGGCGAGTTTCTTTCTCTTCTGCTCCCACAATATTTTGGCTTGCTTACTGTATCATTTGCAGGACAAGCTCGTCTGTTAAACAAGCTGTTAAGTATTGACAGTTTATCAACCAGAATTAAGTGGTATTTCCCTTTGGACGGTGACACTTTAAGTTGTCCATTTCTTGAAGGGGTTTTCCACTTTTTAAAAAAGTCCCTGCACGCTGGAAAACAGCATGTCCAACATGATAGTACGCTGAGTTTTCTCTTCTAGGGTTTTCTTTGTACAGCATCACCAAATTTCATTTCCCCACAGAGGAATATTCTCATGCAAAAACTTCCCCATTGCAGTTGCTTTTTTTAAAAAAAATACTATATTTGTTTTGTGATCACATTCCTCTTTTTCTGTATCCCCCCTCTCTCTTTTAACCTCACAGATTTAATCTTGGTTGCCAATGGTGGTGGCACCAGAACTAGGACCAATTTCAACCAACTGCTTCTTTGCTGCTATTACATTTGCCCCTGAGTATTCTCAAAGATGTCTGGATAGCTCAGTGGTTTAGGTATCTGGCTGAGGAACAAGACTGTACCTCCAGAGTGAAAAGCTAGCTAGTGTGGCCGTGGGCAACCTGCGCAGTTCTACGTTCCTCCTAGAAGAAGCGAGTATTCTCTACATGGAAAATCCTGAATAGAGCTCCCATAACTCAGAATTGACTTGATGGCCAATGATGATGATTTATAATAATAATTATTAGGGGGGACTGCAGGGATGGAGGTGGAAAACATCTTTCCCACACACAAAAGGAGAAACCAGACTGACTGAACTAAGAGAGCCCGCCTCACGTAGCAAATTATGAATCCCATAGCAGGCCAGCAACTTGATGCGTTAGGTAAAGGTAAAGGTTCCCCCCGCATATGCATGCTAGTCGTGTCCGACTCTAGGGGCGGTGCTCATCTCCGTATTCAAGCCGGAAGAGCCAGTGCTGTGCAAGTCCATGGCCATGTAGCCGGCATGGCTGCAAGGAAACACTGCTTTACCTTCCCGCTTTTTACGGCGGTACCTATTTATCTACTTGCATTTACATGCTTTCGAACTGCTAGGTTGGCAGGAGCTGGGGTTATCAGTGGGAGCTCACTCCGCTGCTTGGCACCCGGGATTCGAACCGCCGAACTGCCGACTTTGCAGCCAACAGTTTTCGGAAGCCTTAGTCCATTGAGCCACCACGCGTTAGATACGCTTAAAAAACCCTTCGTAAAGAAATGCCTAGGAAGAGAGTGGAGAAGGGTTCCTGTGTGTGTCAGAGAGAGAGAGAGACCCAGGAACTACCAATTTTAGCAGCAGGGCAAACACACCTTGCCACCTTCCCCCTCTCCTCTGTGTGGGATCAGCAGCATCGTGTAAGCCAAAAAAAGCAAACCACATCAACATGTTGTCTGGAAGTTGAGTCATGGCAACTGGGCTTCTTTTTGTTGAGAGATCAAAAGGTTTCATTACTCATCCAAGCAGCTTTGTCAGTCTGAAGGAAGTGGTGAGTCCTCCAGTTTATAGTTCCCCATGATTTCATATCCCCCCACCAGTCTGAATAGGCTTGTTAGGTGGACAAGGACCTGAATAGGCTTGTAAGTCCACCTCCTGCACGGATAGGTGCAACAGCAGAGAAGGATGCTGGTGGGCATACCAAGCAATGTGAGCGGGTCAGCTGGCTGGGGGAGGGGGGAGGCCACGTGCAGCCCTTGAGGTGTCGTGTAGTTGATTCGGGAGGAAGCGCAACAAAATGCTTCATGCCCATCTATAGTTTCCACCGTAGTTATAGCCCTGCCTCTACCTTATGTGTGTGAGTAAGCACATGAATGAATGATGAAACATGGAAACTACATATCAGTAATGAGCTAACCTTGAGCCCTTGGGAGGGTGGTCCTGCCCAGTGTTGGTTTGTGTGATGTGACCCAATATGCTTTGCCCAGAACCACTTCAGCCCTCCGTCTGAAGGCATTTCTCCCACTACTGAATTGGAGGAATGTTCCCTTGCAGACTTTTTGAATAAGAAACCATCCTCTGTGAAGTAAAACACACAGGGACACTCTAACGAGGGGTGAGTGTTCCTGAGAAGGGTTGTGATGTGGCCGCATCTTTATAAAGCACAGTAACTTCATCACCCTCCTTCCCATCCCAGTTTTGCAGTGTAACTGCACTGACTTTTCTATTACTCAACAACCCTGACTGTTTTGCTGCCTTGGGCCTTGAGTAGGGAGATAAATCTCAGGGCAACAGTGATGCAGGACAAAGAGGAGGTTTGAGTGCGTGTGTGTGCGTTGGGAGCTTTAAACCCATAACTCCCATCTCTCCCCACTTCCAGATAGTGCCAGGGTTTGTGGCTTCTCTCTGTGAAGATGTTTGGATGTGTTTTGTGCCTCACCTAGCACTGGCACTCAGAATGCTGGGAGCAAGAACAGGTGACTGAGGGAAACAGTTTTGCAAGCATGTATTTTTTGGTCTATGATGCCTTCTGGAGCAAGGCAGGGCGTGAAATGCCAGTACTGTGAGTTTGTTGTTGTTGTTTGGTGGTTGTGCAAGTGCAAGTGCAAGTGCAGGTGCAAGTGCTAGCAAAAGTAGTGCAGGATCACAGTGATTCTCAGCTTTGGGTAACCTAGATGATCTTGGACTACAGCTAACAGAAATCCCAGCCAGCACAGCTAGTGTTGAAGGCTTCTGGGAGTTTTAGTCCAAGAATACCTAAGGGCCTAAGACTAGGAACCATTGGTCTATAGCAGTGGTGGTGAACCTTCAGCACTGCAGATTTTTCAACCACAACTCCCAGAATTTGCTACCACTGGTCTATAGGATGGTGCAAGGTAAAAACTCTACACATGTCAATTGTGGTGTAAATAAAGTTGCATGGCATGTTCATCTCTAGAGAGAAGGGAAGCAACTTCTGGAATTCTTGGGTGCATTTTTCTGCCTAAAAGTATGGGTTGTCATACAGTATTATCCACTTATCCAGATTTTACCTGGATTTGGGGTCCATTTACTGAACTTCCCTTTCTGCCCAATTTTCCCAAATCAGCTGGCACGGCAGCAGGCCTGGCTCCTTACTAACCTTTGTTGTTCCTGCCTCTCTGGCATCCAGAGAGCCCACTTTCCCAGTCTCATGCTTTGATCCCTGATCCTCAAAGGCACCGGAAGCTGCTCATTTGACCCTCTTCTATACCAAATGCAGGAGCAGATGTTCCCTTTATTAGAAGAACATATAAAAAAGTCAAACATCCATTTCTCTAAATGCCTCTCCCTGTCCTGTCCAGCAGAGAGCGCTGTAGGTGTTCATTTGGATTTATAAGGTGCTTGGGTGGTTCTCATCTGTTTATGGCCAGCAAGCTGAGAGACCAGAGGAGCCTGGAAGGGCGTCTGGCGTCTTCAGCTTTGATGGCGGTGTATTCAAGGAACACCTTTCCAGAAACATTTGGGAGCCATGTCCCTGGGGATGACATACAGGAGATAAAAAGTACTGGGCCTTCTGCCCTGCATATTCTCAGATCTCCCCCCCCACCCCAAATCCTGGATCACCCTTCCCTCCTTATTTCTGCTCCTTTCTGTCTCCTCCTCCCATCCACTGGCAGCCCTGATGAGGTGGAAAGAGACTGCAAAAGGGCATTGCAAGAGAGGAGTGAGGAGGGCCAGGGGGGGGGAGGTAGAGAAGAGCACAGAGGGTGGCGCAAGTGAGGGGACACACAAAAGAGGGCTCAGGACCGCATGGGGCTGCACTCTTCTATTCTCTGAAACTTCTTGTTTCCAGAGGAATGCAGTGGATGGGCCTCTTAAGTTTTCACCCTACCTCCCCTTTTATGCACATAACCAGTTCTCCCCATGGGAACATGTTGCAAGGGAAAGAGGAGCAGCGAGCCGCCTTTCAGGGGGGCCACCATGACTAATCTAACCTCAGGTGCATCAACACTGGCCTTCTAGAGGAGTGTGTAGGAGGACAACAACCCCCATTAGGTCTAGGTAGCCTAGCTAGTGTGAGGGATGATGAATGCTGTAATCTGACATCTACTCACTGAAGAAACTTACCGAGCATGCTCAAAGCCTTGCAGGGCCACAGTTTCAAAATGGTGGTGTTAGAATAATGTTGCCGACTTAGTTGTTGTTGTTGTCGGTGCCCACATAGAATATTAGCAATAAACCTTTAGCAAGGTGCGTGGCCGATGCCGGTGTGTCTCTCATGTAGCAAATAGCAATGGGTTAGTCAAATTAACAGGCACACTGAAGGAAGGGAGTGGGGCCTCACCAGATATGCAGGCAGCCTAGGCAGGCAAAGAGAAAGCCCGAGAAGAGGGAGACGGGCACAGCGCACAGCAAGGAGATGATACGATAGCACCAAAGGCGTGAACTCTCGAAGATGATATCACTCCAGGTCCAAACCCGGTCAAAGCTGCGGAATGAAGAAGGCTCGGCAAGGATGTCGGAGAATTCCAGCTGTGGGGGTGGAATGGGGAATTGGGTCACTGAGGATTCAGCTTTATGAGGGCATGGAGGAAAAGAGTTGGGAGCCAAGGGCCCAGTGCTTCCTCCCTCTGTGGCTCTGGCATGAGAAGTGGACAAGAAACGCAGGGCAGAGTTGCACCTCAGACTTGGAAGGTGTTTGACATCTATGAGGACAAAACAACTAACATTATGCCAGTGCTGTGCCGTTACATCCACAAGACTGCAGCTCCCATCAGCCCTTTGGAGCCCAGCCAATGGCATTATTGGGGGGGGGGGTCACAAGGCTCTCCAGTCAACCACCCTGGAAGGGCTGCAAATTGTCCCCTTTCTGCTTTTAGATTTCAGAAGGAGGCAAAAGGGCAGGTCTGCCCAACCCCTTGCAGGTTATTCTTTAGTTCCCGTTGTTACCTTGAGGTGCTGATTGATCCCTCGTGGATCCCGGGAGTCCACTTTGGGTGGGAGGTCAACAATGGCTCCTGGGTCCTGTCTGTGAGGATCTTCTGGGTCCAGTTTGCACTCAATCCGGTATTCGTCACTGATCATCTTGCCGGGAGTGGGGGAAGTGGGCTCGGGATCACTGCTGCAGGCACAAGAGGCCCCTCCTCAGGAACGCTCTCAAGCACCTTCTTATAATCTTCCTCCAGTATTTCCCCTGTTGTTACATAGGGTCCCTATTTTACTGAAACTATTGTCCAATCTCTGACAGTCTTAATATGCTTAGATTAAGTCTCCTCTTGAACAGCCTTCCTCTGCATGTGGGAATCTGACTCCAGTTCTATTCTCAGCCTTGGCCAATATAGAGTCGAGGCCAAGAGAAGTTGAGGAGGTTGGATCTCAGAAACTGCACACACGCGTGCCCTGCCGAGTATTTGCAGCCATGGAGCAAGCCCCTACGCATTGGGACGGCGGGTATAAATATGCCGCGGCCACTGTCCCAGTGAGCCTTGACTGAGGAATGGAAAGAAGGGCAGGGCAAGATATTCTTGGATCTGGGAGCAGAAGTGTGTGCATGTGTGGGCGTCTAGCGGGATACAACAAGGAGGCTCAGGGCCAGATGTATTGTCAGGTGGATACCAATGGCAGCAATAATGAGATTAATTGACATGGGGCACCATCTAGTGGTTATGGACCTGGAAATGCCTCCCTTTCAAGGGACTGACAGATGAGCCTGTCTAACGCACATGGGCAAACATTTCACAAGGGTAACATACTTCATTGCAAACGGTTGAGGTACCTCATATGCAGTTGGCTAGCTTGCTGGATGTCTATACAGTGGACCCTTGTATAACAAACGGTTTGTATAACATAAAATCTGTACAACATAAAAAATTCCAGAGATAGGGGAAATTTGCTTAACAGAATCGCCTATGGGGCGAATCCGTACAACATAAAAATGGTCGCAATTAGGGATTACTCTGTTTTCAATGCATTCCTATGGGAAATTTGTATAAAGGAAAATTTGCTTAATAGAATTTCATTTGGAACGGATTAATTCCTTTATACAAGTTACAACTGTGTTTCTGTTGGACCTGGTAGTCAACAATGCCCAGATGTGGCAACCTCTGGCTTCTAAGCACTTACACATGCAGGAGTACATCAAAGAGGATCGTGGGGGTGGGGGGTTGCTACATATGATTCTGTCTGCACCCATTTCCCTCAACCAGTTGGTCTCCAAATACTTTGGACTACACTCCCATCATGGCTATCAAGCATGGCTGATGGCCAAGGATGGCCAGTCGAGGCCTCTGAAAGGCATCGGATTGCAGTGGCTGATCTTCAGACATATATTTGCTCTTTTTAAATACATGGGTATGTAGACTGTGTAGAACAGACCTTCCCAAACAGGACTCCTCCAGTTTATTTGGAATATACAGTAAACCCCCACCTATCGCAGGGGTTAGGGACCCGACCTGACCCGCAATAATTGAAAATCTGCAATATACAGATGCTGGGTCAGGTCAGGACTGGGGGGGGGCTCTCTGGGGGCTCTTGTACTTACCACAGGCCTTGTGCTGCCATACTCCACTTTTCCCAGTGTAGATGTTACATGTTCTGCTATTATGGGGCATTGGCATGTAGCCACTAGCCAAGCCTCTCTCTTTCAATTTAAATAAGAGGTTTATGGGTAAAAGGTCTTTCCCAATCACCATAAAATCATCCTCCACACTGATATATCTGACAGCCCATCTCTTCCCAGACAGATAACTACAGTATATGTTACTGGTACATCATCCATTCCTAGGTCTCAACTCTCTGTATATAGGTTATATGTGTGGTCCTGGAGGAGACTCTTGAGAGTCCCCTGGACTGTGAGGAGATCAAACCTATCCATCCCGAAAGAAATCAGCCCCAAATGTCCAATGGAAGAAGCTGAGGCTCTAGTACTTTGGCCACCTCATGAGGAGAGGAAAAGAGGATGGCAGAGAGTGAGATGGTTGGAAGGGGTCATTGATGCAACCAATATAGATTCGATCAAACTCTGGGAGGTAGTGGAAGACAGGAAGGCCTGGCAAGCTCTGGCAATGAAGAGTCGGATCTGACTGAACAACAACAAGGACCCAGAGTAATAGATCTATATGGTATAATTAATTATTTTTGTTTTATTTTATTGTGAAAACATATATAGGGCATCATGTGATATAGCAGGCGAGAGGTAGGGATGTGAGGGATCACACCACTCCAATTTTATATAAGTTATATTGGTTACCAGTTGCTGCTGAGTGATTGTTTTTAAGGCCCTAGATTCCTGAAGGACTGCCTCCTGCCATAAGAACCTACCAGGCAATTAAAATCTAGCCAGGGAGCCCTCTTGAAAGAGCCATCCCTCAAGGAGGTGGAAGGCTTGTAGATATAGGGGCCTGGCGCCTGGTGTTTCAGGGTCCTGATGGCAATTTTAGTGAACAGTAGGAGCCCGTAACCGCTAATTCATTAACCACTGATTCAGTTATCCACGGTTGGCAAAGGAAAAAATTAAATAATTTAGCAGCCACAAAGCAAGCTACTGTCACAAACAGTAGCTGTAAAACCGCTGGGTTTTTTGGGATGGTGGTGGTGTTCTCTCTTATCCACGGTTTTCATTATCCATGGGAAGTTCTGGAACCGATTCCCAGGGATACCAGGGTCCTACTGTACTGTATTTAAAGATTCTTAATTTTTTAAAATTGTTCATTGGTTTTTAACGTTTTAATTGCTTTTAATTGTTCATTTTAATTTTGAATTGTAAGCTGCTCAGAGATCCGAAAAGGAAAGTCTGGTGTGTGTGTGTGTGTGTGTGTGTGTGTGTGTGTGTGTGTGTGTGTGTGTGTGTGTGTGTGTGTGTGTGAGAGAGAGAGAGAGAGAGAGAGAGAGAGAGAGAGAGAGAGAGATTGAGAGATTGAGAGAGAGAGAGAGAGAGAGAGAGAGAGAGAGAGACCCACTGAGTTTTAGACAGAGTAATTATCATTTTAACTCATTTTAACCCATTTTTTCCTTGACTGCTTTAATTCTGAGGTAAATAAGACTGTGAACCGTCATTCAGCCATTGCTTGTGAAATGGCTGCCCGGCTACACAGAAGCCATTCATCAGTCTGCCCTGATCAGCTTTTGGTCTAAAAAAAAGATGGACTTTTAGCTTGGATATACAACAAAAGCTGTATATGGTTCCCTACCTTATGGAACCATCTCTCTAGTGAGCTGTGCCTAGCACAGTCCCTGCCCACCCTTAATAAGGCCTTGAAAACTCACCTTTTTAGAGAGGCATATGGCAACCTTTTTACTTAATTTTTTTTTATTTTGCCGCCTGCGTCATCTCCTGTGAAGGGCTTCACCTCTCCTTATCTTATTAATAACTTTGCCTTTTGCTCTTCTGCCTTTTTTTCTTTTTTTCTTTGTTTTTATTGTATTTTCTGGTTTAATTATTTTAACTGTAAACCGGCCAGAGTTCCGTTTCGGAAGATGGGTGGTATAAAAATATAACAAATAATAAATAATAACAAAAGCTGGTTTGTTTTTGTAATGTTGTTTTTGCCAGCATTTACTCAAGTTTTTGGTATTTGAGGCAGAAAATCCAAATGATGTGAACATGCCTGTGTGTCGTGCCCATGTACGCACACACACAAACACACACACTGTACACATTGGTTAACACTAATTTAAACCAGAGACAGTAAATGGGATTCAAGTCGTACTGAAACTAAGCTATAGATCTTCGTACATGTCTGTGCTCTCCCGAGTTATAAAAATGGCTGCAGTGTACATGAAGATGAGGCAGTATTCAGTCCTCAAAAAATGAGGTAACATGTTATATTTTATTTTAGCATTTATTTATTATATATACATCCTTCTTTTACTCCAGGGAGTTCACAACTGGCCTTCTTCCCATTTATTTGCACAACAACAACCTTACCAACCTTAGGTCAGCGACTGACCTAAGGTAAACCATTGAGTTTCATGGTTCAGTGGGAAGTTGAACACAATGCTCTCAAGTGCTGATCCAACAGCCTAACAACAGTACTGCAGTGACTCTTAAGTAAGGATCCAGGTAACTTGTACAGTCAACTTGTATCTTCTGACAACTTTAAAACCCCACAGTCTCACTCACTCTATACCCCAAAGCATTGAGAGAAACTCTTTGTTCCCTGAGCTCCTTGCCCTCTGAAGATGCTGGCCACAGAGTCTGGCGAAACGTCACGAAAAAAAACTTCCAGAACATGGCCAAACAGCCCGAAAAAAACTCACAACAGCTATCCGATCCCGGCTGTGAAATCCTTTGAGAAATACATCTTGTATAATCATTTGAATGTGAGTTCCCTCTTAGCGTTATAAAAGCTGTTGTCTATTATGAATTGTCTTTTGAAAAAGACCTGTATTGTGGGATATAGTTTATGTAATGCTGCCTGCTGTCTTTTTTGATCTTCCATTTATGCGTGTTGCACGCTATCATTCCTGACTTGTTTTTCTTTTTGCCTGCTACGATATTTTGTGATCTAAAGGAGCAGCAAATCCAGAGGCTGTCACCTCATGCCACAGGAGTTAACATGGCATGGCTAAATTCTCCAGTGGAGAAGCCACGTTGAAACGTGGGCGACTGGAGTTTGAGGGTGATCTCACATGCGGGAGGTCATAAGATCTGCTGCCTGCCACCCGTAATAGGGTTCAGAGGCCTGGGAGCGATCCCACTGTTTGCTTCAGGAAAGGATCAGTTCTCATTTTTGAATGTGAACTCCTGCAGAGGACTCCTGATCAAGATCCCAGCAAAGCTACAAAGCTTACAAAGATCAGACTGCCATCTGGAAGTTGAGTCATGGCAACTGGACTTCTTTTCTTGACAGACTGAAACGTTTCGCTGCTCGTCCAAACACCTTCGTCTATCAAGAAAAAAAAGTCCAGTTGCCATGACTCAACTTCCAGATAAACTCACCTAGATGACTGAGAATCTTCATAGACATAAGGCTGCCACGTTTCAAGTGATGAATTGGTGGTGTCCAGGAGCGGGCAACACCCTGCTTATTTTCAGAACTCCTCTGGAAGCAGCCCATACAGACGTCTGCCAGGAACAATCTGTTGGAAAGCCAGGCACAGCCAAAAAGGTGGGAAGAAGGACTAGAAAGAGAAGAGGCAGCTACTCCCATTCTTGGTTTAGGCCTTTCCGCATCGTTGGCACGCAGATCTTGACAGATGGCTCCTTGGGAGTGTGGCTTTCAACAAAAGAACGATGCCCACCCCCAATTAACTAAAGGCATTTCCCCCCAATCGGTTCCATTGTAACTATGCCAGATTCACGAAAAAGGTAAGTAAAGGGGTGAGTATAATTGGTGATCAGCCTCTCAGTTTATGTTGGATTTGGCACAGATGAAAATGATGAATTTTAAAAACTGGCACTATCCCTTAAGTAAAGCTAAGAGCGGGGAGGCCCAGGAGGGAATCTTTTTGTTCACCTGGCAGGGCTGGTATATTTTGCTGGCATCGTTTGTTTTCTCTCTTTCCTGCCTTGTGTGAGGGCCTGATTTACTACAAAGAGGGAGTTTCATAATGTCAGCGTCTCCTCAACTGAGCACCTGTTGTCTGCAAGGAGAGTTTCTTCCCCCCCCCCTGATGTTCCTCCCAATTAGCACTGATTTAGATAAACACTGTCACCTCAGAAATACATAAATACAAGTGGACCCTTTTATAACAAACGGTTTGTATAACATAAAATCTGTACAACATAAAAAATTCCAGAGATAGGGGAAATTTGCTTAACAGAATCGCCTATGGGCAGAATCCATACAACATAAAAATGGTTGCGATTAGGGATTACTCCGTTTTCAATGCATTCCTATGGGAAATTTGTATAAAGGAACATTTGCTTAACAGAATTTCATTTGGAATGAATTAATTCCTTCATACAAGGTTCCACTATATATATTGCAATATATATGGAATAGCAACCTCTCCTCATATTCCATTGACAAGATACCATGCGAGAGGGTGGCAAACTGGCTATTTTGCTTGATCCTTTTGTAGGAGATTGCCCTGCAACTCCTGTAGAACAGATGGTGCAAACACCCAGTCACACCCATTTGCAAGTGTTGCTCTCAATAACCCAAGGGGAAGGGAACAAGGAAGGGGCACATGCAGGTAACAGTGCCCGCAGAAGGGGGCAAGGAGGCTAGCAGATTAGCAGCACAAGGCTTTCCTTGGCATCAGCACCCTGGTCCTGCTGAGCACTGGGCCTCTTGCCAGCTGAGGAGAGGGTGTCCCGTCCCAGGGAGGAGGTGGCTGAGAGCACGGAGTCCTCTTGTAGGAATCCTACAGGTGGGCGAGCCAGCCTAGGACAGACGATTTGACAGAGCTCCCTCGAGATGCTGCTGCTAAAGGTAGCATAGACCCAGGGGTTGGTGCAGCTGTTGAGGCTAGCGACGAGCATCAGGAGGGTGAAGGCTGGGCCTAGAGTAGAGGAAAAGGCGTGAGAATCAATCCAGGCTGTGGGCACATCTCAGGACTCTCCAGAATCCCGCCCCAGAACTAATGCAATGATACATCTCATGGCATCAGAAGAGTATAATTCCTAGCTCCACAGGCAAGAGATATCTTCAAACAGCGAGTCCTTGATATTAGTGCACAATCAGACCTGGAATTATTATCTAAAAATAGATCACTAAGCTGGTTGGCTAAGAATAAAATTACCTTTTTACCTGAAAAATACATTTCAATGCCCTTACCTCAAGTATTAAGAAGGGCCTTTACTAGAGCCAGATTTGAATTGCTGGATTCCATGGTCAAATATGGGCGTTTTCACCACCTCCCTTATCAGGAGAGAACCTGTATTTGTGGATCCCCTTCTGTTGAAAACATTTCTCATATTCTCTTTGACTGCCAATTATATGCATCTATCAGGCTTGAATATCTATCCCCCTTTTTAGAAAGAACAGTCCATAGGGACCCAATTCACAGATTGTCTTATCTTCTTCCGGGCTCTAATGTGTTCGCAAAGTTGCCAAGTTTGTAATTAAAGCTGCAGCTTTAAGAACGCAATACGTCGAACAAATTGGAGTATCCTGCAAAGGAGATCTACATATATGACTTTTGAATATTCTGAATCTTTATTGTAGGGTACCCTATTGGATGGTGTTGCATGTACTTCAATGTATTTTATATTATGTGTTGTTATTGGTTGATATGGTCATAGGACTAATCAATAAATTTATTTGTCAATTGTCACCATGGAACAAACTCAGAGGAGCAAGGTTTCTAGATAAGTGGTGTCCAAACTTTGGCCCTCCAGATGTTTTGGACCACAGCTCCCACAGTCGTTTGTCACTGACAATACAGGCTTGGAATTCTGGGAGTTGTGGTCCAAAACATCTGGAGGGCCGAAGTTTGGACACCCCTGTTCTAGATGATGAGGGCGATTTCCATACTGACTGAAAACTAACCACCCAGGTTGATAATAACACCATCTTCCCTTTTTCAAATCGTGCAAAGCTTGCAGGGAGCTGCTTGCATTATACGCTGATCTTGCTTTAAAACATATATTCTTTTATTTTTCTTGTATTCCACAGTAGAAACTAGACATGGGCACAACCAGAAAAAATGACGTTTCGAGTTTTCGTTTGTCGGAACGGGTTTGTTTCGGGTCGTTTCCGTTTGTCGCGAAAGTTTTCAAAAATTTGTCGTTTCCGTTTGTGGTTTGTCATTTGTCGTTTCCACCGCGATTTAGCGCGATTTGACTTCCCAGAGCATAGGGGCGTCCCGCAATCAGGGCCGGCGCCAGGTGTTTTTGCGCCCTAGGCGGCGGGCGGAGCGGGGGGGGTAGGCCCTCCGAGACATCCAGAAGTGTCAGTCAAAAACCTGGCGATGCCATTGGTGGAATGGTTCAAACAATTTGCATGGTTCCATCCCATGCCCAGCCCAAATGGGCAGGTCTAAAAAAATAAAAAATAAAATAAAATAAAATAAAATCAATACGACGTTTTATTGCTATAAAAAAACCACTGCTGCTACTATTAAAATTCAGGCATTTAAAATAAATAAATTTCACATGTTTCTGTGGTGATTTGGTGTGTTTTTTGACCACGATTTCAAAAGAAAAATTGTGGTCACCATTTTGGATCCCCCCCACCGCATGGCATGGCGAGACGACGAGGATGACCCGCCCCCCGGCCTGGTGCAAGCAGCCCAAGACAGGAGAAGAGGGGGGGAAAGGCCGGGGACCCCCCAGAAACCACCCCTCTGGTAGGTGGCAAAGCCTCAGGCAGGCATATTTTCGCCTGCTTTTTTGGCCGGGAGTTGGGGATTTTTAAAAAAAACTTTTAAAAACTTTTTCTGTGCTTCGCATTGCGCGATTGCCGCGATGCCACAAACGGAAACGAAAAACCTGACCAAATTTTTCTTTTTTCGGTTCGAGTTCGAGTTCTGACGGCTTAATTATCGTTACCGTTTCTGTTACGTAACGGAAACGATAACCGAAATCGGAAACGACAATTTCGCCGAGTCTTGCCCGTGTCTAGTAGAAACAAACAGTACAGGCCACTGCAATCCACGTAAATCAGCTTATTTCCACTTAAGCTGCTCCTGACTACATAGTTTGTAAAAAGATTACCTGTTTGCATTGTAACTCCCAGAATCCCTGGGAATTCTCTGCCTGGACAGGTCTGGACACTGTAGTCCAGCTCTGACAGGCCAGGAAGAAACATCTCATAGAAAGGGGTTCTAACTGGAATGAGCTACGTGTGCAAGACTTTATAAAGCTGAGGCCTTAAAGGACTGGCTGGGCAACCATCTGGGATGCCAAAGAGAGGCCTACCAAGAGATCTCTCCCAGGCCTGCACTACCGCACTTCAAACAGCAACCCCTTTTTGTTTTGAATCACTTTCTGCCCTCCCCCAGTCACTTGGTCGCTGAAGCGATTCAGCATTCCGTACTTGGTGTTTTCTCATGAACCGGTTTCCCCGTCTGCACTTTGCTAAACCACTTTTTGTTCTGATTTTGTTCGCCATTTCCCCATCACCTGCTTCTATTTCGGATTTTTTTTTTTAGGGTAATGTCATGCTGTTGTTCTTCCAGTCTAGTAATGTAGCTAATTTTCCACTTTTCCGACGGCAGGATAAGGCATACAGAGGGGGAAACCCAGAAAAAAACGGTGCATGGTGTCCGCAGTTTCAGCCAAATCGCTTCAAAAAGCGGTCTAGAAATCGGTTAAAAAAACCACCACCCCTGGTGGCCGTTGCAAGAAAAACCAACACAGTGGCCGAAAAGGGGCATGGCCAAGGGGGCTCCGTGGAAAAAGCGATTGGAAATGTGGTAGGTGATTTTTAAGGTGATTTGACTTTAAGCAAAAGGCGATTCAAAACCTAAGTGCGAAGAGCCATAATTGTCAGCTCCTGATCTGGGTTGTTGTGGCTCAGGGCCCAGATGAGGGAGGTTCTTGCCTTTCTTTTTGCATTGTCTGCCTACCATTTACCACTGGGGGGGGGGATACTTTAATCCTCGTAACAGCATTTGGGGAAGGGTTGTTGTTTTTTAAAGGGGGAAACTGTACCATGCTCAGAACTTGGTCTCTGTCTTTGACTGAAGAACTTCTGAAGAAAGCATTGCCTGTCACAAGCATGCTTTTCAAAAACATGAGTTTAATACCAGCTGCAGTTTCTGTTCCACAGCTACAAAGAGAGAGGTTTGAAGAATGGAAGAGAACAGCACTGTACCTTAGCTGGCTGTTCTACATTTTGCTCTGGCTGCTGTGCCCAGTGTTTAGCATGCCATCAGAAACAGCGAGGAAGGCACTTCCATTTGCACTATTCAGCTTTTTCTGGGCCTTTCAGATGTGTTGGATTTCAGCTTCTATTGGCCCAAGTCTGCATGGCCAATGGTCAAGGATGATGGGCCTTGTAGCCAAAAGCACCTGGAGGGCACCCACGTGGGACAGGCTTGCATAAGGAGTCAGGAATGTGTATTCAGCATCAGGTCTACTATGTGAAACCTTACGCAACTTTTGAGCGCTGGATCATTCACCACCAGTGTTGGATATATGCACAAGCTAAGTGCAGTTTGGTGGTGGTGGTGGTGGGGCTCAGATGAGGAGCAGCCACCAAATTCAAGAAATCCATCCATGAAATTTTCGAGGTTTACATAATGCACATTTTTTTGTGGAAGGATCTGCAGCGTGTTGGTAAAATACATGAGTTGTACACCAAAAGTTAAACTCTGGTGTCTCCAGTTAGGGCTAAGAAACCCTAAAGAGTCAATGTTGGCAGTGCTGGATTAAATGGAAGAATGCCCTAACCCCTTATAAATCATTTCCTTCTGTTCCTTTGTGATTATGCTAAGAAGCCTTTTTTAAAATAAGACAGAACTCAAAGCCCTTAGTGTGGCTTAACATTAACTCACTCACCATCGATGGGTGCCTGAGGATCCCAAACCGCCCAAAGTTGGACAAGGAAGAAGGGTGACCAGCAAAGGACGTAGGTCAACACAATGACAAGTGTCATCTTGAGAGTCTTGGTTACAGCTCTGGATATAGGAGAGGGCCCCTGCTGGCTCCCCCTGCCCACCAGAGCTCCCTCCGGGCCCAGGCGCAGGCTACGGTGGACCTCACAGAAGATCATGCCCTGGCAGGTGGCAATGAAGAGAGTAGGTATAATGAAGACCATCAGTGTCACCCACGTGACATAAGCCCGGGCTCCCCAGGTCTCAGCAAAGGTGGCCCAGCATTCGTGGGCTCCACTGGGCAGTTCAACTTTAGAGAAAATGAAAAGCTGGGGGAGGCTGAGGAGGAAGGACGCAGTCCATGCGGCCACCACTGGCCGATGCCAGGAATCCGGGCCTCTTCGGAAAGCCAGCATAGGCCGGCAAATGGCACGGTGGCGGTCGTACGTCATAGCCACAATGATGTAAGAGGAGGCAAACATGCCCACCACTTGGAGGTAGGTGATAGCACGGCACAAGGCATCTGGGCCCTGGAAGCGGTCGGTGATGTCCCAGATCAGCTGAGGGAGCACTTGGAAAAGAGCCACTGTCAGGTCAGCCAGGCAGAGGTGATGGATGAAGCGATGCATCGGAGTGACCCGGTGGCCGCGGCGGGAGAGAGCTGCCAGCACCAGCCCGTTGCTGAATGTGGCAAGCAGGAAGATGGAGGCCAAGATGGCGATTTCAGCTTGGGCCAGAGTGTCATCTCGGTCATCAGAAAGAAGGAAGGAGGCGTTAGAGGTGGGGCCAGGTACAATGGAAGAGGTGTTGAACAGCTGATTGGGAAAAGGGGGAGAAACAAGAAGGACGTTATTTATTTATTTATTTATTTATTTATTTATTTATAGGCTTATATCCCGCCCATCTTCTCTGGCGGGAACTCTGGGCGGCTAACAATGATAAAAACACATAAAATAAGTAGAGGAACCTCCGAGCAAAAGCAACGGAGGGCAAGATGGCGGCAAATCGAATAGAGGAAAGGGAAAAGAACAGAGCACAGAAAAAAAAACCCTAACTGATAAGGTCACCAAAGGCCTCTTTAAAGAGGAAGGTCTTCAAGGCCCTCTTAAAGGCAGGCAGGGACTCCAGCAGGCAGTGCATACAGTCTGATGTGATGTGTGAGAGACATACTGTATAATGCTATAGACTAAGCTTTATGCACATTTTACTTTTTTAGCCTATAAGTTCCAGAATCTCCCACAATCATGGTGGCCAAGCAGGCAGATGTATTTGGGTGCTTGTTTTCAGATTCTGAAATGGTGCACAATGTTACCTTGATGGAAAAGAACACCGAGTCTGAGTCTGGTTATCCTCGTGTACCTGCCAGAAGACATCTTCAGAGGATTGGGTTACGACAAACCCAAAGAGGGAAAAAGGCTGACTGCTCAACCAGACCCACCACTTTTGGGGGTAGTGAAGGAGGCCAGCATGTCAGGTGTGAGCAATGTGGCCCAAGGATCAGATTCAGACGCTAGACCACTTTATAAACCTGCAAGGGCACTGCTAAGTGAGCACATGGGCTTGGCTCTAGACTACCTGGAGGAATGTGCAGCTCCACGGTAAGTCTTTTTGGGAGTAGGTGACTTCTTGGGAGTAAGACGTCTCCTTGAGGGAAAAGCCCACCTCCCAGGAAGATGTGACACTCAAGCACTAATATCTGTGCTCTGGCCAGGTCACAGACAAATCAGCCCCAAAAGACACATTCTTGACTCAAGTCAAGTAGTTGAGGTCAACGTTTCACTTGGCTCCAGTCTTGGCCTTCATGTCCGAGTATGGATTGGGTTTGATTCCCCCCCCTTTTTTTTGAAATATCTCTGTTTGGCCCAGGTCCCACATCCCTTTAAAAGCAGTTTAAATTACCAGATAAACTGTGTCTAAAAATGCCATCCCCACGGCCACCGGGCTTTTTGAAAAAAAAGAAAAAAGAAAACCTGGCAATGCCCCTTGAAGCGAGGTTTCTGTGACTCACCGAAGAGGTAGGGAAATTTTTGCCTCGCTTTGAAAACCCAGCTTTTAAAGAGGCAAACGCCGTGGGACCATGCAGATGATCCGGGTTTCTTTTTCTTTCTTTTTTCATAGCACCGACCGGCTGTTCCTGGGGCCAATGGGCTATGTTTTTTTAATTGCTTTTCACCTTCGGAGAAACAGGAAGTTCTATCCAGTCCTACAAGTTTTCATTTCCCCCAGCCAAGTGGTCCATTTTTTTTAAATGCTAGCGCCACCTGCTGGCCAAGGGGGGCTGAACTGCACTTTAAAATAAAATAAAAAACAGCTTTTGACATGTGAACTCCTGTCCCACTTATTCAATCACGTGATGGGAAGAAGAGGAAAAGCCGGACCTTCGGAAGATCAGGATCGAAACCCAGGTGTGACCACAGCCTTTTTCTACTGATTTTAACTGGGCCGGTGATGTACTGGATGTTGTTTAATGTTGCTTTTGGATATTTGGCACCTGATTTGCCTCACTGTGCTGTCGATGTAGCCCCTGTTTTTGGACATTGCTTCTGAATTTCCTTTGTCTTGTTCGTTTATTTTTTCAAACTGTTTCTTCTATCGTGTTTCCCCGAAAATAAGACAGTGTCTTATATTAATTTTTGCTCCCAAAGATGTGCTAGATCTTATTTTCAGGGGATGTCATCTTTTTCCATGAAGAAAAATACAGTACACATTTATTGTTATCTTATTATGGGGAGGCCTTATTTTCGGAGGATGCCTTATATTTCAGTGTGGGGCAAAACTATAAGTAGGTCTTATTTTCAGGGGATGTCTTATTTTTGGAGAAACAGGGTAGTGTTTCTTGGACTGGTAACATTGGAACAACCTTGCTCGGACAGTTGGCTGTATAATTGACGTATTGTAGAAAGTATTACCTACCAGTATTTAACCGTGACGTGGATTTTTAGAAGCAAGATGGTTATATTCAATGGAATGTAGGATCCAGACCCATAAAGCGTGGTTTGAAATATGTGATCAGACCAGGGACTTAGAGGATGATCTTAGGGATGCAATGAAAGAAAAGTTGACAATGCACTCTGACTTAACAGTGAACTTGTTCATATGACTGGGGACTAGCTTTGCTATAAAAATAACAAGTGTAAAGTGGGCTTATAAAGTAATCTGTACACGTGCTAAGTTAAAAAAAGGAGATCAAAATAAGAATATAACAATTGGTAAAAGGAATTCCAAAAATATATCCCTGCAGGAGAGGCACCCTGCATAGACAGATTACTCAGTCCAAACACCTGCTGGAAGAAGATACAATACAAAGCACAGGTATGATTCTTGTGTGTGTGTGTGTGTGTGTGTGTGTGTGTGTGTGTTTGAGAGAGAGAGAGAAAGAGAGAGAGAGAGAGAGAGAGAGAGAGAGAGAGAGAGAGAGAGAGAGAGAGAGAGAGAGAGAGAGAGAGATTTATTCATTCCAAACTGCTGTGTTTTGTTCATGAAATTCTGTGAAGTACTCCGGAGAGACCCTAACAGTACTGTATGAAGCAGGGGTCCTCAAAGTTTTCAACCAGCGGGCCGGTCCACCACCACCCAGACACCACTGGGGGCTGGATCACCGTCCAAAAGCAGCTGCGGAGGCTGGGTTGCTCACAAAACAGGGGGTAGGTGGGGGTTGCAATTGGTCCCAGGGGCCGGATTCATCTGGCCCCAGGGCCTTAGGTTGAGGACCCCTGGTATAAAGGAACGAACAGAGAAATGTATGTTCATGCCCAAAATACATCGCCAGCTCTTGCTCTCACATGTATTTGACTTTCTGTTTTCATAGTGCAGTGTTATTGCAGTCATACTACCCTGTTAAAATGGCTGTGTATTGTCCTTGCATATAGAACAAAGCCAACTGAAGACATTTTTTTCTTTGGCCTAACGACAAGGTGACCCCCATGTACAAAAAAGGAGCTGGGTGGATAGTGGATTTTTACTCTAGAACTAGTGATAGAATAGTACTTTTGACCACACTTGAATATATATAAAACAACTTTCTGGGGGTTTTCTCAAAACAAGTGTGAAAACTGGGAATCCTTACATTAAAGTAGGGATGTTGCAGTCCCCACCCTGTAGGTGGGCCAGCAGTGGAAGGCTTCCAACCCCTAGAAACACTTTCCGCTAGCCAGTGCTTAAGTGGCCGGGAAGCCGAGTCCTCAGCATTGGCAATTAGAGAGGATCATTAGATTCCTTTCCAATGCGGCAGCTCTAAGATTTCTTGAGATGTTTGTGAAATGTGAAGAAAACATACATTGTTGAATGCCCTGTACAAATCCAGCAAGTAAATACAGTAAACAAGTAAAAGAGATTAGCCAAGTTGTTTTCTCCCAGGGGTTGTGGAACATTCTGTCCAGCTGTACATGGGACAGAAGGCCGATCTCAATCTATAACTAAATCTCTGGCTGATTTTCAATGAATGAGGAAAGAGTTCTGACTTCCACTTGTTTTAACGTTAACAACCAAAACGACTTTCCCACCCCAAATTACACAGTCAGATGAAGAACGTATCTGTGTTTGTGTGGAAGTCACCAGGATTTTTTGTGAGGAAGGATGTTTGATTCTGACCCTCAGGAATGACTGGGGTTCTTTAATTGTTCTACATGTATCTCTCATGTGCCAGGCTCCACCTGGTGGACCTCAGGGTTTTGGGTGTTTGTTGTGTGAATGGTGGGGTAGATGCTCAGCTTGAGGAGCAGGGTGAGCTCCCCAAATAAGGACAGTCACATGCCTGCTTTTAGAGTCTTCTCTTTGAAGACTATCAGGCCATGTTCACCCTTACATTCTCTGTTGAAGGGCCATCCAGATGGAGAAGGAGAACTGTAAGGAGGGAAATCAGAGACAGTGAACCCAGTTGGTATATAGAGGTCAAAAACCCCACAGGGTGCTGAGTCATCAAATTGGTTTTCCCCACTCAGGTGCAAACTTGCTTAAAACATAAAAACTATTTCTAATTACTGTATGCATCACTGCATATACATTAAGAGATGCCATGAAGTATTCTCCCTTTGTTGATGGAGAGTAAAGAGTCCTCCTCATGGTATACAAAGTAAAGTAGGTCTTGTGAGCCAATCTGTTGTTTCTTAAGCAGGTGCCATGTGCTGAGTCCGGCTGTCAGTCCATCTAGAGCTGTACTGTCTACTTCACCTCACAGTTGCTTTTTAAAGTTAAGAAGTGTCTCTCTTCCAGTCCACATTATTTGTCACCTGTCAGACTAGAGATGAACAGGCCTGAGATCTTCTGCCTTCACAAAATACTGACCTACAATCCTGGGAGCCACAGCCCCCATTCTTTGCTAGCCTCTCCCTAAAACAATCTGCTTCCCCCATGGCTTTTCCCTAGAATTAGCTATTCATTTATGCTTATACTTATTGTAGAACGTGCTAAATTTTTCAAAACTATGCTGGTAAACTGGAGAAATATAATTCTCCATCATGATGCCATCGCAAAACCATTTTAGTGGCAATGTGGCATGATGATGTGTGGATTAGTGGATTATTGTCCATAGGACAGATCCATGTGTTTCTAGTTGCACCCCAAATCCACTGCCTGTATGGCTTGTTGTATTGCCTCTGCAATTGGGTTTGAAAAGAAGAAAGGAAGTGAAGACATTATCTGATGGGGAGTATGCAGAAGGATAAAAACAGGGAGGGTCAAATGATGGTGGAAGATTCCCTGTTTCCATCAGCTCCGGAACAGCAAGAACCCCAAGATGCAGTTCAAACAGTTACCTTGTCATCCATGTCCTTATGTCATCCAGATGGCTTATAGCTTCAGTGATGAAACTTCACGGTGCCTGCTGTCAATGGAAGAAAGAAGTGGGCTGGCTCATTCAAAGAGGGGATGAGTCAACCCTTCTTCAGTGTGGATGTGTGTCTTGCACTCCTCCAAAATTCTTCCTGCCTGAATCGTAAGGTGTGTAGGCAAAGCTTCTCCCACTAAGAACTAGTGAGAAAGTCAGTACAGCATCATTGGCAGCTGGAAGCAAGGAGGGGTCCAACTCGGACTGGTTTTTCTCCACCACCTGGGCAAAACACAGCTGACCTAATCTGATCTGGTGCCAAACATTTTAGCAGGGAACTGTGCTCTCCCAAGAGTGAATGAGAGCCTGTAGGAACAGGAGGGCAGAACATACAGGAGAAAGACGCATGCCTCGCCACTGCACACATGCTGGCTGTCAAGAAGGCAAACCCTACACTTTTTCCCCCCTTTGTTTCCCTGCCATTGCCACTGTCTTTGCTCCTTTTGCTTTTTATGTGAACCGCCCTGAGTTCCCGTTCGGGAAGTAGGAGCGGTATATAAGTGTGAAAAATAAATAAATAAATAAATACACTGATAATATTAGCCCAACAGCAGCATCAGCATAACTGGATGTCTTGCATTTTTCTTAAATGAAAGCAATAGCTTAACTGCTGCATGTGTGCAAATATGCACCTGCCTACAGAATCTTATGGTCCTGAGATCAAGGGGTTCCATCTCCAAAGACTGCCGCTCTGGTCAGTCAACATCATTGACTTCCCAAGATAGACCTGCATACTTCATTGCCAATGAGCTCTGCAGGAAAAGACTAAGGGTGTGATCGTGTGATGATAAAAAGATTGCAGTGAACCACACTGGAAAGGGTTATTGTGCTGAATATGATCTTTATGTTGACCCTTTTATCCACAAGTGATTTAATGCTACTTGCTCCAGCCCAGCTGGGACGAACAGGGGGACAACAGCCCCGCTGCTGGGTCAGAAAGGTTGGGATTGGGTACGAAACAGGGTAAGGTTGATTTGCCACTTCCTTGTTGTTGTTGTTGTTGTTGTTGTTGTTGTTGTTGTTGTTGTTGTTGTTGTTGTTGTTGTTGTTGTTGTTGTTGTGTCATTACACTCTTGACCAACTCTTCGTGACCCCATGTTCATGGAGTTTTCTTGGCACGAATACTGGAGTGGTTTGCCAGTTCCTACACCAGGCGCCTTACAGCACCTGGTATTCCCTGGTGGTCTTCCATCCAAGTACTAACCAGGGCCGACTCTGCTTAGCTTCTGAGATCAGGTGAGATCAGATGTGCTCAGGGCATCTGGGCACATCTAGTCACCAGCAAATAGATCCAATCATAG
Source organism: Phrynocephalus guinanensis (assembly GCA_037367245.1). NCBI lineage: Eukaryota > Metazoa > Chordata > Lepidosauria > Squamata > Agamidae > Phrynocephalus > Phrynocephalus guinanensis. The sequence continues at coordinate 158,304,764 of CM074734.1, forward strand.
TCCCAACGCCAAGCTAAATAACAGTTTGGTCACATCCTGAGTCAATACTTGGCTTGGTATGTAAAGCTGTTTCTCTTCCTTTTTAACAATGGCATAAGGGAGATGAGTGCTACAGGTAGAGCCTCCCTGGAAAGGAAGTTAAGGGAAACCTTATATCATTAAGCAACACACACCCTTCCATCCTTTAACAAGAGGAATTCAGATCCTTTTTCACATCATTTAACAGCTTCTTATCAGAGAAAGGGATATGGGGCAGAAAGATGTCTATCACTTTTCTGAATCTGAAAAATCTCACCTCCTATTACCAGAGGGAATTATGCACTTCCTTCATTTAGATCTCCTCCCGCTGGGCAAACTGATTCATGTGACCCTACCTTTCTGGCTACTTGAGAATGAGAACACCAAAGTTCAGCTCATACTTGTGTGCTGCTGGGTGAAAAACGAGGGCAGATCCCTCCTAGCACGCCCTAACTTTTTGTAGAAGGAAGGCTTTCCATGGGTATGTAGCATATCCTTCAGGGTAAACTTCCTTCTTCTGCCCAACATAGGGTCCTATGTCTGTGAAGATTCTCAGTCCTCCAGGTGAGGTTATATGGAAGTTGAGTCATGGCAAGTGGATTTCTTATCCTGTGAGACTGAAATGTTTCGCTACTCATGCAAGTAGCTTCATCAGTCTAAGGGAAGTTGGTGCGAGTTCTCCAGTTTATAGGGTCCCATGCTTCCCAATCCTGTAAGGGCTTATCTACAGATCACACGAGGGAAATGTGCTCTGAATTATCCTTCAGTTATTTCATATAAGATTGGGACATGTTCCCATTAAGTGCATAACTCACTGGGAAGGTTGTGTTATTCTGTACTTTAGTTGTACTGCTGCATTCCTTACCCGGTATTGCCTGTGTGCACAACCTGCCCTGCTTCTTCACACATATTTTTTTTCATAGCCAGTATGTCAATATTTTGGTAAAATGCTGACCTGGGGGGCATGTTACTGGTGGGTAATCCCCCCCATTACATTGGACAATACACCAAAATGTTGGTATACCAATGACACTGGAGAAAGGAGATTATTGTCCATATTCTTCTTATTCAAGTGCCATGTCCTCGTAGAACGTTGGTGATCAGTAACCTGAACTGGTTTCTATCTAAAGCTACTCTAAATAGAGCAGCTGTGCTCACTGTGGACCATTAGTTATGTTCTTAAGCCATAATGTTCTTCTACCCACTGGGCCACACTTACCATCTGTTTTTCCTTGAAGGACCACCTACAGCAGATGGTCTTTCTTATTGCACATTATGTGTCCAAAATATTGCAATTTCTTTCTCTTTATGGTATTGAGGATTTCTACCTTTTTAATCATGTGCTGTAATACAACACATTAGTGACTCTGGCTGACCAAGGTATCTTTGGAATCCATCTGTATGTCCACATTTCAAATGCTTCCAGCTTTCTGCATAGTGCATCTGTAAGGGTCAAAGTTTCAACACAATAGGGAAGTACAGTACAGTATACTGAATACGTAGGATCAAAGTATTTGAGTACAAAGTCTGATAGATAAATCCTGGTTTATTAAGACTTTCTTCATTTTCTGTAAGGAATTTCTACCTTGTTCAATTCTACAACAGATTTCACATGAAAGATCCCAGTTATCCTTGAAACAGCACCTCAATTAATTATAAGATGATATTTTCTAAATTATATCACTGGCAATCTTGAGGAGGTTCTGTGAACCATTTTGCTTTTTACTGATAATCATCCATTTTGTGTTTTCATGTTGTTGCAATCCCATGGCACTGCTTTCTGCAGCAACAGAATCCAATAATCCTTGCAAATCTGTCACATGTTGCAAGCAGGACAGTGTCATCAGCATATCTTATTAACAAAAGCTCCCAGCACCTTCCTTCAAGAGCATCTCAGAAAAAAAATTCTGAATAGATATTAAAATGTAGAGGTGAGAGAATACAACCTTGATGAACACCTTTTGTAACTGAGAGCCTTTTCACACAACCCCTAAACTCTGCGGCAAACGGCTCCCAGCTCCGGAGCTTAAAATTGTTTCCCTACCAGCTCCGGAGTTTACAGAAAATTAAGTGCGACCACGCCCACCTAAGCGCGTCCCAGCGCACTTTTCAGGTACCTGCTCTCCGGGGGTGAAAAATCCCTGATGCGGATCTAACGTAGTGGGTGCCAGGCTCTCCTCGCTTCTGTTTGTTGTTTTTTTGCCCCCTGCCCCTTTAAGAGATCTGAATGCTGCCGGGAACAGAGCGAGACCGGCAGAACGGAGGTAAGCCGGCTGCCAGGACCCTGCCTGTCATGGAACCCGAACGTGAAGGGTTAAATGCTGGAGAGCAGCAGGAGGAGCCTTGTAGTTCAACTCAGCAGGCAGCTGAGTCTGAGGACGCAGCTGAGGGCACATCTCCTCCTCCTATAAGGGCTAGGAGCAGGATCCTGCAAAGGAGAACTAACAGGAGAGCTAGGGAAAGGATCTTTAATGATAGGCGTAGAATTAGATCTGAAAGCCCTGAGTTCTAGCAGGAGCCTTGCCAGAGATATGGGTGTGCTCCCTGTTTTAGGATAAAGCTAGCAAGTTTACCCTGAACCCTCTGTGGGAGCAACGCGTCACTTACCTTGCCACCACGTTCCTGTGTGTTATCCTGACTTTGTTTCCTGACCTTGGACCGGCTTTCTGACTACGGCGTTCTCTGTTTCCTGACCTTGGACTGGCTTCCTGACTACAACGTTTCTCTGTTTCCCTTGAACTTGGCATTTGGCTCTGTAAGTTATTCTGGATTGACTTGGACTGTACTTTGTACTTTATCTGGATTACAACTAAAGTTCCTGGCAAAGAACTGAACTTGGCTTGCTGTGTGTTCTGTGTGTGGGGCTTGACACCAGCATTCTTTTCTTTCTTTTTTTCTCCCTCCCCTCACGCAGCCAGCAGCCAGGAGTGCGGAGGGGGTGGGAACACAGGAACAGCGACAAACCCCCAAGATCTCTGGTCCGAATTTAAGTGGCCAGCGGATGTTAGGGGTCGTGTGAAAAGGCTCTGACACGTCTTCTGATATCTGACAATTTATCTGGACACCAGTATGCTGATTCCAATACAGATTCCCAAACAACCTGATATCATGATTGTCCAGAACCAGTTCGTTAAGAATATAAATAATTTTATCATGTTTAACTGAGTCAAATGCTTTTTCACAATCAATGAAGCAAACAAAAATATCGACATTGATGTCAAGACATTGCTGAACTAGTATTTGAAGACTAAATAATGCCTCCTGTGTTCCAAATCCATCCCTGAATCCAAATTGAGTATCTCCAATGCTCTCTTCACACTTCTGATATATTGTGTTCTTAAATGTAGGACTTTAAAAAATAACTTCAGGATGTGACTCATCAAACAAATTGTCCGGTATTCATTACAACTTTTTGCATTAGGTTTCTTTGGAAGTGGTATAAAATTGGATTTGAGCTAGTCCTGTGGGATGGTTCCACTTCCATAGATGCTGTTGTATAAATTGACCAGAAGGGAAAGTGATTGTTCTATCTTCAGCAATTTCAAAACTTCCATATATATTACATCAGGGCCTGGGGCTTTGCCACACTTTGATATTTTATTGGCATGCTTTACCTCTTCCCTCATGATATCTACACCATCTAACTTGACACCATGGTCAATACTTCTGTTATCCTTAAAGAGATGTTCTATATCTTCCTTCCACTCCAGTTGTTTCTCCTCAGTGCTTGTCAAGGTATTACCGTTCTTGCCAATAAGAGATTCACTTCCTCTACTGTTAGACACACCTGCTGCCTACCTTATTTTCTTGTACATGCTAAATGAATCATGCTTAGTATCCAATTCTACAATTTCACTACATTTCTTTGAAAGTTTTTCTTTCTTCACCATTCTTATTTTCCACCGTATTTCTTTCTGGTTTTGTATATATTGCAGGATCTCTATTTTTAATCTCTCTTCTATGAACTATGAGGTCCAAAATTTCATCTGTCATCCCAGCTTTGATCTTCTTTCTCTCAATAATCTTCAATTTATCTTGGCACACCTCACTCTCATCAGCTTTATTTTGGCTCCAGGTGCTTTCAACTTTATCTATATCTGCTGTCTCCTTGATTGTTTTGAATTTTGTAGTCAGGATCTATTGAACTTCAGTTCTTACTGGTGGGTCCTGATTGCAGTTTGACTGTCACCTTTGACTGACGTTTCTTCAACTTAAAGTTCACTGTTGCTAAAAAAAATTATATGAATTAATATCAGCTCCAGGGCATGTTTTCACACATTTAATTGAATTCCTAAAACATTTATTAATCAAGACATAATCAATCTGATTCCTGATGTTCCTGCCAGCATTTGAAGCCCACGTATAAAGGGGGCGTACGGTGGCATCTGGAAATGCATATTTGCTATGATATGTTCCTCTTCTTAATATATTGCCACACAGATTCTCCAGGATCAGCTATCGCAACAGAGGACACTTTCCCAAACAGAATCTCCTTCCTCATTTAGCAATGTATTGATAGATTAATTACTAAATAAAGGGGCTAAATTGCCCCTGGAAGAAAGAAGAGGAAAAATGAATAGCCATTATGATATGAACAGGAATAAAAAAATATCATTTGACTGTGAATCAGTACAACAGAGGTACGGGAAGGATCGGAAGCACTAGAGAACATTTCCTTTGTGTTACTGGGGTCTACGTTATTGCAATAAGCATAGGGAGTAGCAGTTTTTGCTGCGATTTAAAAAACATATGGTATATGGCTCACTTTCTGTATATCCTCAAGATAGGCAGTTACTTCACGTCCGTTTTGTTAGTGTTGCACTTAGGAGTTGTACAAAAAAAGTTACTTCACGTCTGTCACGCAACTACTGAAATTTGTCTTGACCACACCCCCGGAATGGGTGCTAATCGCAACAATCTTGTACCTGGTGCTGGGGTAGAGTTTTACCTTGTCACTCTTTGTTCCCGCTTTCTGTTCCGAGGCGAGACACCGTGTAGTAACGACTGTCACGCAACAAAACGTTCATTTCTCTCAGAAAACTGTGTCTGGGTTTTGTTTTGTTTTTGACTTTTCAGAAGCTGAATAGCAAAAAATAATTTTTTAAGCCACCCCCCCCCCAAAAAAAGGAAAAAGGAAGCTAGAAAAATTCAGTGTTTGTCACAATACAAGTAACACTTGTCATGAGACAAGTTATCATGACCATGGAAACACTGAAACAGGGACAAAACCACGCGATCGCGACCAACGCTGTCACGGTACAAAACTAAGAAGGATGTGAAGTAACCCCCATAGTGGTTAATACAAGCATAGAGTAGGCAGGGTGAGCAAGAGGGCTAGGAGGCTAGTGAGTGGGATGTCAAGGGGAGGATTGGGCAGGGATGGTGAACCGGAGACAGGGAGGAAAGGGAGCAGGATGGCAGAGGGCAATCAGACAGGGAGCAATTTATATTGGGAGAGGAGAGCACCTAGGGCAGTGGTGCTCCAGATGTTTTGGACCAGCCTGTATTGCTAATGACAAAGGACTGTGGGAGTTGTGGTCTAAACATCTGGAGTGCTGAAGGTTCACCACCACTGACCTAGGGCAATTAAACAACTCGGTCAGGAGAAGGTGCAATTATGCACTTCCAAACAGAATACGTAGTCTGAGTTGGCAGGGGGTAGGAGGGATGAGATCCACTTTGCTGTGTGATCAACGTTTTAAACTTCAAGACAATTGCAGACACAATGCTGCTTCAACACAATTGCAGACACAATCCAAAGGTTCTTTCATCAGTGTAACAAGAGCCAGTTTCCTTGGCAGATGAATTATTCCAGAAGCAAAAAGCATAGGAAACACACATATGCCTTGATCGCATCAGCAGATTGCTTTCCAAAGTAGTAAAACATCTCTTTCTTTCTTTCTTTGCTCCTTTTAAAAAGTGCAAACAGATCATTAATTTTTCCTCTGGGACACATCTTGGATCTGTTATCTGTTTTTGGACAACATCTTGTCTCTGAACTGAGATAAGCCTTGGCCCGACTTCGTTTCCTGCCACAATGCATCCTGGGGTTGGTACTTTCACTTCCCCTCATGCTCTATGGAGGGTGCCTCTTAACCCTGCTCAAAAAAAGCATGGTGGTAGTTCCTTTATAGGGAAAAATGTAGCAGGAATTGAAGTCCTAAAAGGAGGACTTGCTGTCATCTCAGGGTGCTGGCTGGAACTCCCAGAATTCTGCCTGGGGAATTCTTGGCAAATTTGGAGATTTGGAGTCCACCCCCCCCACGAATGACATGTGCCTAGAGCAAACATATTTCCCCACTTCCTAGTGAATCACACCAGCGGACATCCCACCACCAGGTTACTGTAAATGGCTTAACTACAGTTTCAGTCAGTGTACTTCTGCGCAGTATGATTCCGGTAACCCAGTTCTTATTTTCTTTGACCTATATAACACTGTATTTTACAGGCAATAGGCACTTTTATAAATGGATTTTTTTAAAAAAAATCAGGCTTCAGAATGAAGATAAATGGAAGATAAATGTTTTCATATATACCCCCCACCCCCAGCATGTAAAACAACCTAGCTGCAATGAGTGGCGGTAAGAAAGGGGATAAGAGGGAGGAAGCAGCATTGTATGCTGCCCTATCCATGTACACAGCATTTATTTCTATAATACAGAGTGTCTGCCCAAATAATAAATTTAGGGTCCTCTCCCACTAAGCACCTCTGCATCACCATATGTCAGCATTGGTGAACCTATGGCACAGGCGCCAAAGGTGGCACTCAGAGCCCTTTCTGTGGGCTTCTGACATCGTCCCTTCACAGCCACCTGTATTCAGGTTATACTGCTGTATCGGCTCTTTCCAAAAAAATTAGTGGGTTTTGAATCACAGTTTTGGGCACTCAGTCTAAAAGGTTTGCCATCACTGCCATACATTAACTAAAACATTATTTTGCTTCAATGAAGGAAGAACTTGACTGGTGGGATTTGCTTGTCTTTGTGAGCTGGCATTTATTTCCAGATTTATGCTGCCATTCACAAGAATAATCTGACATTATTGCATAGGCCAGGCAGAAATTCAACAGGCAAAGCTTTCTTTGCTTATTGCTTCTCTGCAGAAGGAGAGCTACATTGGCAGAATTTCTGCCTGTCCTACCAGGAAAAGAGAGAGAGAGAAAACTACCCTACCGGAACTAATTATTGAATCCCAAGCCATCTTCCCCCCCCATCTCTCTGCCGTTTCAGCCCATAACCTTTTACGCTCTTGCTAGAGCTGAAGAGAGGGCACAGCCGAATGGGCAGGTGGCCAGTTTCTGTGTCAGGTCCTCACTTTATCAGAAGAACATAAATTATGCAATCTAGGGTCTTGGCCAACTGTCAGGCAGGAAACAATTCAGTAAATTGGGCTGCAAGTCAGCCCATGCCTCTTTTCTTAACCCTTTAGTAGTGTGCCAGAGCCCTCCAATTCTGCCTTATTTTGTAGTTGACTGACAGGAATTAAGTAAAATACTGTATTAGATTTTATAATGATGTGCCAGTATACCTCTTTCCTCTTTATGCCACCTTAACTCCTTTTTCCAGTATCCAAAGATATTGGAAAATGAGGCTTGTGAACCAATAGGGAGGTGGCTCCTCAGGCCTTAAATTGGGCGAGCAGGGCCCTGCCCTGCTCACAAGCTACTGTTGAGTAATGAATGTTATAGACACAGACCTTAAGAATCATAAATGGCCTCTTGATGAGACCAGAGAGAGCCATGGTGTCTCTTCAGAGGGCCGTCATTGACAAAATCCTTTTGTTTTCCTCAAGAGAATGAGCTGTGATTTTCTACACCCATGTAGAAAATTGTTATCAAGGTTTTGGAGAGGTGTAGGTACATAAAGGACATTAAAAACACAACTTTGTGTGGCACATAAAACAATGTGTGCATTATTATGAATGGACTCTTTAAGTACACAACCAGCTTTAGCTCCAGATCATGGGGAGGAAAACTTCCCCACTCTGTTCATAAGCACACATGCATTCACCCTCTTTTCCACGGAGCTTTAAATTTTACCTTTACAGCTCAGGGACACGGAATTAAAACTAAGGCGGCTTTTGTGAGGAAAACCAAGATATTGATTTTGTTGTTGTTGCTCTTCACTCTGGGTTTGTTGGTTGGTTTTTGTTACTTTAGTTATTTATTTGCATGTGGTAGGTGGGGATTTTAATTTGTGCAAACTGCCCAGAGTACCACTAAATGGGTGGTCTATACAAAGTGCAATCAATCAATCAGTAGTTTCTCTCCCAATGAGATTTATTGCCAGATCTCGGGGCAATGGATTTTTCAGCCTTGGGGACACATTTAATAGAGAGGAGAGAGGGGGCTTTATTGGTGAATGATGCTATGCGACTCCCTGCCAAGGGATGCTACCCTGATGTAGCAGCAAATGCTAAGGTTGCAGAAGGGTGAGGAGAGAATTCACTGCAGTCAACAAGTGTGTAGAATCAAGGGTAACAGGCAGAGCCAAGGGAAAAAATGGAGAGGCGTATAAGTGTACATACAGCCATTCATAGAGACAGGCAGGCATTAGTTCCTTCAGACGCTGCTGGCCCCCCCCCCCCCCCCGCTGCAACCGCATTCATCCACTCACTCAGGAACAGAAAAGCATATCTTGGGCCTTGGTCGCACGGCTATTAACTGTGCATCATATTTTGATGCATACTAAAATCGTGGGCGATCACGTAACGTTTGGTGTGCAGTTAACACTCCAACGGCAGGGATGTATTATACACTAGACCCTTGTATAACAAACAGTTTGTATAACATAAAATTTGTACAACATAAAATATTCAGGATGGGGCAAATATATACAACATAAAAAACAAGATTACTCCATTTTCAATGCATTCCTATGGGAAATTTGTATAAAGGAAAATTTGCTTAACATAATTTCATTTGGAATGAATTAATTCCTTTATACAAGGTACCACTGTACTTCTTTCTGTGCGTCCCGTCTTGCCAAATGCACATCTTTTCCCTGTTTATTGATCTGCTGTTCTCCATCATGCTCACATATATGTCGATTACTGGCATGTCGGCTTTGTACTTTACTGCAAGAGTTCATGCGAAAGTTTCAGAACGTGGCAGTGTATCCCTAGTACCAGAGCGCCTTTATAGTAACTCCTTTGTTTTTCTCTCATCTCTCATGTCCTTTCCCATTGGTCATTGTACCAGGTAATTTGCAGCTTGTAGAAGTGCTCCGTTGCCGAAATGGCAGCAAGAGGGTGATTAAAAGTAGGACAGCAGAAAGAAGCAGAAAAGGGAGGGGGACTGAAACGGTACGAATTTTCACCGGTTGCACTGCAATTGCTGCAGTAAAAACTGTGCATCATTAAGAGGAGTAATGTGATCAAACCCCTAGTGGTGGTATAGGATGATGTGGTTAAGGTGCGCTTCAAGGGGCGTAGTCGACTGGGGTGCCAAAATGCTGCGCCTTGGAGTGGAGGCACAATCTTTTGCTGCACAGTCATTCGCAGCAAACACAGCACCCTACATACTTCCTTTTGAAAGCTAGGCAGCCGTCTGCTTCCTTCCTGTTCCTTCTCTTGTGGTTGGTGAGGAGGCAGGCCAGGGTCGGCTGGCTGGCACTCTTCTACACTAGGGAGAATAAATGTGCAACCTCCAACATATGAGGTAAAATAACACAGAACCACATTTTATCTCCACCAGCCAGTAGGCAGAGGGAGGTAGCCATCTCTGGGAGAAATTGAGGGTGTTATGAAAGAGCGCTAGTCTTTACCATTTGGAACAGGTGAAGAGGGTGCTTTGTGATTTACTTTCTCATACTGTACACTAGAGGTGGGCACAAAACGAAAAAAAAATTCATTCCATTATTCGTTATTCATTTCGTTATGTAATGAAACGAATGACGAAAATTGTGATGAAATCGGGATGAACTGAATAGAACCACAAACATTAGGTTCATTACGTTCATTTTCGTTAATGGCGACGTACAATGAAATGAGCTGTTTTTAAATGTTAAAAAACGTCCTGAATATCCATAAAAACCCAGCGATAATTATTTATTCTGCCTCATAATACCTACCAGGGGAGTTGGGGTCCTTAAAACGTGCATTTATGTCTTTTCTCAGATCGCTGTATTTTTTTTCCTTTAAGGGGAGTTAGGGGACATCAACCCAAAATGGCTCCCAGATGCCTAATATTGATTTCTTGGGTATTAAAACGCCCTGGACATCCGTAAAAATGCAGTGATATTTATTTGAAATTACTACCTACCAGGGGGTTGTGGTCCTTAAAACATTTGTTTTTGTCTTTCTCCCATCGTGATGTATTTTTTCTTTTCCCTTTAAGGATGACACAAAATAGATTCCAGCCACAAGATGGATGCAAGCCATGTGATGGGATCTTGTAAACTCTTGGACAATTTCAACCAATAGCATGCCCAGGTTGCAGACTGGGTAGGTGTGTTAGCCACAGAGGGCATAAAAAGCTTTGGCAGCCCCCGTCCTCCTTGCAGTCTGCGGTGAGACTTAGGGTGGGATTGCTGTCTCTGCGACTCGTTACTTTAGGACAGGCAGGCAGGTGTGTGTCCCTGTGTTCCTGCTGGCTGCAGCCTGGCTCTTAGGGGAGAGAAAGAAGAGATTTCTCTTGCAGCTTCCCTGTGTGCATGCATACCTCTCGGTGAGTACCCTCCCCTGTCCCGCAGTGCAGTCACGCTGCGGCTGCCTTATACCCTGGGCAATGCCCGCCACTGCTTTTGCAGCCTCCCTGCGTACCTAGTCTATACTGTGTGTCTGCCAGCATCATTTTTTTTTTAGTGTTTTCCCTCTGGTCTGGGTCGTTGGGGGACGTCCACACGCGGAAATGCTTTAAGTCGCGCAAAAAGCGGGTAAAAACGAAAAACGAAAAATAAAAAAGAAACAATTTTTTTCAAAAAATTCACGAAAAAGGAAAACAAACTGAAACGGACCCACAACGAAAAATGAAAAAAAGAAATGTCATTTTTTCGATTTGTGCCCATCTCTACTGTACACCAAATAATTCAACTAGCTTTTGGTGCTAGGCTACTTGACCTGAGGGGGACGGAGATGGCACTTGCAGCTCAAATTTCAGCGTGTCAAATGTCTGAGAGTGGTGCCATCACTGGACTTATTCCCCAAATACTGTACTAGTTATTAACCATCTCTTCATCCAAAGTGTTTTCTTCTGAGTACTAAATGCAGGTTTCTGAGGTATTTAAAAACAAGAGGGAAATGAGGAGAAAATCAGCTGGGGGAGTGTGATGAAGGAGTTTTGGCGAGGAAGAGGATGATTAAAAGACACCCCCCTGCCCACAAATAGTTTCCCCCTGCAAATAAATATATTATGCCTCATGGAACTGGGACTGGGAAGCCAGCCTGTGCCTTCTGCCTATTGTAATAAGGTAAAATTATGTAGATGGCGATTTTTCCAACTGTTAAAGTGGCTTTTAGCAAACACAAGTTGGAGTAGAAGATTTCTCTGCACAGTTCTCTGTCCTCTCCTGGGAGACTGAACCTGCTACTGTTTCCAGGTTCATTGCGCTCTTGGAATCCACATTAAAACCATTTCCTCATTTTTCAGCCTTTTAATCTCCAATTCATCTCACTCAGCGGTTGCTGATTGCCCCAAGGGGAGACCCACGTTCCCATGCCCTTCTCCTGGGAGAGCCCAGAAGATCCTCTGGAAATTGCAGAGCCTTGCTTAAGCGACTTTGTTGGCTCCGGTGGTTATATTATGTGGGGAACACAGACTTATTTGGCAGAGAGTAAGAACCAAGGAGATAGCAAGTATCACATCCAGCAACTACCCAGTAGATATGTTTAAAAAGTGGGCATTGTACAGAATATATTGTTGACATTAGCTATACAATAGATATACCTCCGAGCAGGCTAGTTCTGGGTTTGAGCAGATCATACCTGATGGAGGGCCTCGTTTACATCATGGGCTGGCAGGCCACAGTGCAGTATTCAGTGATTGGATTGGTGGCTTTATTTTGATTAAATACAATGTCCAGAATATCCATTGTGGTGTAAATGGATAGAGTGTTGGACTCAGGATTCAAATCCTTGCTCAGCTATGGAAACCCACTGGCAGTGAGAAACTGGTAAAGCCACTTCTTAAATATCTCCCTTACTTTGAAATCCCTATTAGGGTCACCGTTGGTTCTGTCTTGAAAGCACATAACAACAATACCCCATGCAGGGACATGTATTGGCTTGTCAAAATGTTAACAAAACAGATAGACTTTAAACCATAAGTGTTTTTATTAGGTATAGTACAATACCAGATAATTTAGATAAACAAAGCATTTATCTAATGTTACATATTTTGACAGCGGCAAAGATTGTATGGTCACAACAATATTGGAAAAAGGAAGAAATACCAACGGATGAAGGAATAATTAAGATGATTTTGGAATGCGCAGAAATGGACAGACTAACAATGAGTCGCATGCTTTCCCAGCAGCCCACAACAGGATTGGCCCAGGACATTTGTTTGGTTGAGGCAAAGGACAAGTTAGTGCTCAAATTTCATATATAGAAAGCTTGGCTAGACTAGCAACTGAGGTATAATTGCACAGACGTTTGTCCCAGGTTGACGGAAGCTTCACTATACTGCACCTAAGTTTTTAAACTGCTGTAACTGTTCATACAGAAATGTTTAAGCACCCCGAGAAGGTGTGTTTCCAATGTCAATGAGTTACAGAACCCCCTTAGACTTTACTCTTCTCTGCCATTTTCACCAATGTCTTTCCAATCCTTTTCACCAGCATTCAAGTCCCTTCCTTTTCCTTTAGATGTTAGCAAATAGCATCAAACTGGCAAGACACGGTATGCGTTTGAATTAGGCTGAGTGTTAGACTAGGAATTTTTTTGTTTTTGAAAATACAGTACATTTTACAAATTGCATTGTAGTTGTAGTCCCGGCCAGTTCAAACAAAAGGCAGGCAAAAGGAGAAGAGTTTAGTCCTACACGTTGCATCATCACATGGACATGCCCCATAGAACCATTATGGGTGACCACACAAACCAAAAGCAAGTCAAATGTAGAAATGCTACCAAAAAACACTATACCGACTGGCTGAACTTAATATACTGTACTACTGTACATGCTTGTACTGAAGGGCCAGATCTACCTGCCCTTACCCTTACCATTGTGTAGCTGATGGAATAAATATTGAAACAATCAGGGAGTAACATGACACACAAAAATTGGATAAATACCCATCTAGTCTCTGCCTGAACCTTGTTTATGGCAATGGGATGGTGTCTCTCAAACCCCGCACACAGAGCACACACACAAACAGGGTTCAGTTCTTTGCCAAGATCTTTAGTGGAAAGCCGGGCAAGTTCAAGTCCGTTGCTAACAATCAAGTGCCAGATAAATAACAGAATCCAACTCCCAGCAATTAACAGTCCAAGTCAAAACCAGAATATCTCACGGAAACCAGATGCCAAACCCAAGGGAACAGATCAAGCCGTGGTCCAGGAAGCCAGTCTGAAATCAGGAAACAGAGCCAAGGTCACAGACAGGAACGTGGTTGCAAGTTCAAATGATGTGTTGCTCCCACAGAGAACTCAAGGTGAGCTTACCAGCTTTATCCCAAAACAGGGAACACACCCTTACTCCTGGAAAGGCTTCTGCTAGTACTCAGGGCTTGCTGCCCTGATTCCCCGTCTAGCATCAAAGACCCTTTCCCTAGCCCTCCTGGTAGCATGTCTTTGCAGAATCCTGCTCATGACCCTTTCAGGGGGAGAAGATATGTTTTCAGCTGAGTCATCAGACCCAGCTGCCTGCTGATTTGAGCTGCAAGGCTCCTCCAGCAGCTCTTCACCATTTAACCCCCCAGAGTCAGGTTCTGTGACAGGCAGGGCCCTGGCAATATCCCCCTCCCCATGGTCCCCCTCTTCCAATGGGCCAGGCCTATCAGGGTAACTGTCATGGAATTGTTGAACCAACTCAGGAGCATGCAAGTTGGACGCAGGTTCCCATGACCAATCTTCAGGTCCATAACCTTCCCAGTCTACCAAATACTGCAATCCTCCATGGTGTATTCAAGAATCCAAGATTTGACGGACTTCATATTCTTCTCCTCCTTCTACTAAAATCGGTGGAGGTTCAGGAGTCAGTGGTCAGTTGGGGTCAGGGTCTGCAGCTGGAACCAAGAGGGATCGGTGGAATACTGGATGAATATGAAGGGAATCAGGTAGTTGCAGACGAAAAGCAACTGGATTGATTTGTTCTAAGATGGGATAAGGACCGATGAACCGAGGATCTAGTTTTTGGGATCGCCCAGGATGTCTCAGGTATCGAGTAGATAGCCAAACTTTCATGCCTGGATTTAACTGTGGCCCTTCCTGTCTTTTCTTGTCCGCTGCTTTCTTATATACTTCCTTAGCATGGTCAAGTTGCTCTCGCAATAATTCCTGAATGCCATGGAGTTCTTGAATGTATGCATCCACAGCTGGCACAGAGGTGGAAGGAAGGGTAGTTGGAAAATACCGAGGATGATAACCATAATTAGCCATGAATGGGGTTTGGCGAGTGGAAGAATGTACAGCATTGTTATATGCAAATTCAGCTAAAGGTAACAAATCCGCCCAGTTATCTTGTTGGTAGCATGTATAACAGCGTAAATATTGTTCTAAGGTGGCATTAGTGCGCTCAGTCTGACCATCTGACTGGGGGTGGTAAGCTGATGACAGGTGAACTTGTGTTCCTAGTGCCTTATGCATTGCTTGCCAGAAGCGGGAGGTGAATTGTGGCCCATGATCCGAAATGAGGTGTGCAGGTAAACCATGAAGTCTGAAGTAGACATGGGCACAACCAGAAAATGACGTTTCGAGTTTTCGTTTGTCGGAACAGGTCCGTTTTGGGTCGTTTCCGTTTGTTGCGAAATTTTTTAAAAATTTGTCGTTTCCGTTTGTCGTTTGTCATTTCCACCACGATTTAGCGTGATTTGACTTCCCAGAGCATAGGAGCATCCCGCAATGAGGGCCGGCATTAGGTGTTTTTGCGCCCTAGGGGGCGGGTGGGATGGGCGGCAGGGGGGAGGTGCGGGCGGGGGGCGGTGGCGGGGGGCATGGGCCGGCGGTGGCCGCGGGCGGGTGAGTTGGTGGGCGGCGGCGCAGGCCGCAGGCGGGTGGTGGCGCGGGTGGATGGGCGAGTGGGCAGTCAGGATATCACTTAGGATAGAGGTTCTGTTCTTGGCTTGCACCCCAAATGTGTGTGTGTGCAAGCAAATTGAAGTTGGGAAAATAGAAAATAAATGGTAGTATATAATATATATTTAAAATAAATCCACACCTCCCACTCCCAGTCGAACCTCCCCCTTTATCCAATATCAGAAAAAAATCCTCAAACTGCCAGAGAAGAAATAAATAATAAACTGCTATTCCCTTCAGCAGACAAAGCTGCAGGGAATCAAAGAAATTATTTTCTAAATTCAATTCCCTCCCTGCCTGCCTAACTTAAATTCTAAAGCCTCCAGCCTCCCTCCTCAATCTCGATCGGATCACACCAACACCAGCAGCCAGCCCTCCTCCCTCAACCACATCCATACACCTGACTGCGATTTCTGGAAGGTGCCTCGGCTTTTTATGCCCTCTGAGACATCCAGAAGTGTCAGTCAAAAACCTGGCGATGCCATTGGTGGAATGGTTCAAAACATTTGCATGGTCCCATCCCATGCCCAGCCCAAATGGGCAAGTCTAAAAAAATAAAAAATAAAATAAAATAAAATAAATACGACATTTTATTGCTATAAAAAACCCACTGCTGCTACTATAAAAATTCAGGCATTTAAAATAAATAAATTTCACATGTTTCTGTGGTGATTTGGTGTGTTTTTTGACCACGATTTCAAAAGAAAAATTGCGGTCGCCATTTTGGATCCCCCCCACCGCATGGCATACAGCGAGACAGACGACGAGGATGACCCCCTCCCAGCCTGGTGCAAGCAGCCCAGGACAGGAGAAGAGGGGGGGAAAGGCCGGGGACCCCCCAGAAACCACCCCTCTGGTAGGTGGCAAAGGCTCAGGCAGGCATATTTTCGCCTGCTTTTTGGGCCGGGAGTCGGGTTTTTTTTTAAAAAAAAACCGTTTTAAAACTTTTTCTGTGCTTTCCATCGCGCGATTGCCGCGAAGCCACAAACGGAAACAAAAAACCCAACCAATTTTTTCTTTTTTTGGTTCGAGTTCGAGTTCTGATGGCTTAATTATCGTTACCGTTTCCGTTACGTAAAGGAAACGATAACCGAAAACGGAAATGACAATTTCACCAAGTCGTGCCCATGTCTAGTCTGAAGAGGTGTTGCAAGTAGTGATGAGCTGTTTCTGATGCGGTAGGGGATTTAGGACAAGGAACAAAGTGGGTCATTTTGGTGTATAAATCGACGAAGACCAGGATGCAGGTAAACCCTTTTGAGCGAGGAAGATCCGTGATGAAATCTAAGGAGACAGCATTCCAGGGACCAGAGGGTGTTGGCAAAGGATACAACAGACCCGAGGGTTTGGTCACAACATCTTTTGCCCGCTGACAAACTTCACAGGAACCCATGTATCGGGCAACATCAGCACGGACATGTGGCCACCAGAACTCCCTTGTGAGAAGATGCAGGGTTTTGTAAAGTCCAAAGTGTCCAGCAGGTAAAGAGTCATGTGAGAGATGCAACACCTGGTTACGAAGAGGACCAGCAGGAACATATAACCGCTCTCGATGTAATAATAACCCTTGTGCAGAAAACTCTCCATGATTCCCATTCTGGATTTCCTGAAGACATTGTTGAGTCCATGAATCGCGAGCTTGAGATTTATGGATTTCTTCTGCCAAGCTGAGACATGGATTCATGGCCGCGAACACAGAGGGAGGCAAGATGGGCGCCACTAATGTCTCTTTCACAGGCGCTGCATACTCAGGTTTTCTGGATAACGCATCAGCTTTCTTATTCTGAGCCTCAGGAATGTACTTGATCCGGAAATCGAACCGGGAAAAGAATAATGACCACCGGATTTGTCGCTGAGTCAATCACTGGGCTGTTTGTAGATGTTCAAGGTTTCGATGATCAGTCAATACTTGGACAGGGTGTCGAGCTCCCTCGAGGTAATGCCTCCATACGTCAAAAGCCGTATTGATGGCTAGCAGTTCTCGCTCCCAGATAGTATAATTCTTCTCTGCAGGTTTTAACTGCCGAGAGTAATAAGCACAGGGATGTGGGGTTTGGGAGGGATCATCCTGTTGAGATAGCACAGCTCCCAAAGCAACACTAGATGCGTCTGCCTCCACTATGAAGGGTAATTGTGGATTTATTTATTTTATTTATTTATTGTTGTATTTATATCCCGCTTATCTTCTGGGCAGAACTCTAAGCGGCATACAAACAGGCGAGCAAGCGCCAGACAAGCAATAATAGACTTACAATACAAAGACAATCAATAATAACAGCAGTAATAAGCAAACAATATGAAAAGACAAATGAAAATATTAAAAACCAATACTAAAAACCAATGCATCCCAATGCGCCAGCAAGCAGGATCACTGAGGGTTTAAATACAGAATACAAGTGGACATTAGTAAACACCAGTGAACTAAAGACGGCTAGGAAAGAAAAAAAAAGTTAAATTAAAGTTAAAGGGTTCTGAGGTGAAGTGAGTTTTCAAAGTAGAGAAAGCCTCTTCTGCTTCTGGAGTCCACCGGAAAAGCTCTTTGGGCCAAAGGAGACGGTTTAAAGGTGCAGCAATGTCGGCGTAGGCAGGAATAAACTGGCGATAGTAGTTAGCGAAACTGAGGAACCGTTGCAAATCCTTATGGTTTTGTGGTCGCCGCCAGGACAACAGAGCCTCTACTTTCTTAGGGTCCATGCGGATTCCCTGGGGAGAAATAATATGCCCCAGGAATTCACCTTCCTTAATGTCAAACTCACATTTTTCCAGCTTAGCATATAGTCCGTTTTTCCGGAGACGCTGCAAGACCTGACAAACATCTTGAACATGCTGAGCTGGGTCAGCGGAATAAATCAGGATATCATCTAAATAAATGACCACATAATCTAGTAGATCATGGAAAATGTCATTCATCATCCGCTGGAATACACTGGGTGCATTTGTCAGTCCAAAAGGCATTACTAAATGCTCATATTGGCTATACCAGGTCCGAAACGCGGTTTTCCACTCATCTCCTTTACGAATACACACCAAATTATACGCCCCACGAAGGTCCAGCTTGGTATAACACTTTGCCCCTCTTAACCAGTCCAAAAGTTCAGAGATTAGGGGTAAAGGGTACCGATCCCGAATAGTGATCTTGTTTAATGCCCGGTAATCATTACAAGGAGGAAGCTCCCCTCCCTTCTTCTTTACAAAGATCACTGGTGCGGACAATGGCGATTTGGAAGGGCGTATAAACCCACATCAAAGGTTCTTGTGTAGGAAAGCCCTCAAAGCTTCTAACTCAAGTTCGGACATAGGATAGACTCGTCCCACAGGGAGGGGTGCCCCAGGTATCAGATCAATGGCACAGCCATAGGGCCGATGCGGAGGTAACTTGTCAGCCCCCTTTTCCTCAAATACATCCGCAAAGTCTTGGTATACCTGGGGCAAGACAGGGTGAGATGTAGCATGGGCAGCTGCCAGGATGGTAGAATAATTTTTCTTTGAGCAAGGAACCTTGAAGTACAATTCCCCTTGCACCCAATCCACCAATGGGTTATGAGGTCGCAACCAGGAAAGTCCGAAGACGAGAGGAAACCGGGGCATCCGAGTTACATTAAAGCAAATCTGCTCATTGTGGTCCATTACCTGAAGAGTAAGTGGACAGGTTTCCTGAGCTATCGGCCCAGAACGAAGTAACCGACCCTCAATGAATTCTACCAGCAAAGGAGTTTCCTTGTTGTGTACTGGAATCCGATGGCACCACACAAACCCATCATCCACAAAGCAGTGAGCTGCCTCAGAGTCTACCATAGCATACACGGGTACTTTCTGGCCATCAGGAAGCCCTAGAGTTACAGGTACCAGGAAAGGTCCTTGGGGTGTGATGGTATTGTCTGGGAACCCTTCGGTATGCTCCATTCCTGTGGGTTCCTTCAAGGATGGAGCTGCCCTTTTACTGCTGAAGAGGTAGCAGCACTTACTGAGGAGCGCTTCAAAGGGCAACTGGAAGCGAAATGTCCTCCTCCACAGTACAGGCAGAGATTATGAGAGTGTCGTCTTGCCTTTTCCTCTGGGGTGAGGCATGGTCGAGCAGCTCCCAGTTGCATAGGTTCTGGATCCATTCTGCGGGCTTCACCGGATTGCAGATTAGGCACAGCTGGCAGAGGTTGCTGGTTGTAGTTCTTGCCTCGGGAGAGACGGCGGCTTTCCAGGCGTCCATCTATCCTGAGACACAGGGTAATGAGTTCCTGTAACGTGCTTGGTTGTTCCACCCTAGAGAGTTCATCAAGCACTTCATCTGCCAATCCTTCCATATACTGAGAAATCAGTGCCGGTTCATTCCAATTCAGATCCTGTGCTATAAAACGGAACGCAGTGGTGTAGTCAAACACTGAATCTTTGCCCTGTTTCAGAGCTCTGAGTCTCCTGTTGGCAGTAGCAGCCTGTACAGGGCTCTGAAAAGCTGAAGAAATGTGATTCAGGAAAGCCTGATAATTATCCAGTAGAGGTGAGGCCCTGAGGAGTAAAGGAGTAGCCCATTTAGCCACCTGTCCTTTCAACAAACTGATGATAAAGCAGACCTTAGACCTCTCAGTAGGAAATTCTTGAGCACGCATCTCAATAAAAAAGCTTGCATTGTGCCAAGAATGCAGGGAAGTCCTCTAACTTGCCGTCAAACCGGTCAGGAGGCAGCAAAGGGCAACGGGGCTGCAACCCAGCCGGTGCTGGAGCGTGCTGCAATTGAGTAATTGCCTGAGACAAAAGCAGCACTTGGTTTTGCAAAGCTTCCAGCGGTGTCATCGCAACAGCCCCCTCCTCTTCCATTCTGCTTGAAGAAGTTTGGGTGGGAGCAAACTGTCAAGCCCCTCACACAGAGCACACACACAAACAGGGTTCAGTTCTTTGCCAAGATCTTTAGTGGAAAGCCAGGCAAGTTCAAGTCCGTTGCTAACAATCAAGTGCCAGATAAATAACAGAATCCAACTCCCAGCAATTAACAGTCCAAGTCAAAACCAGAATATCTCACGGAAACCAGATGCCAAACCCAAGGGAACAGATCAAGCCGTGGTCCAGGAAGCCAGTCTGAAATCAGGAAACAGAGCCAAGGTCACAGACAAAAACGTGGTTGCAAGTTCAAATGATGCGTTGCTCCCACAGAGAACTCAAGGAAAAGGGGCAGGAAAGGATTAACTAATACTTTAGGAAGGAACATTCCTTATGCCTTGACTGGAACCCCTGGAACTGGGAAAGTCAGCTTTCCAGGGGTTTCTGCAAGAGGGGAAACTCTGTTTGGTCAATTTGGGAGCGGGGAGTAGTCTACCTCCATAAAGAGACATAGAAACGGAAGGGGGGACCGGTCTATCTCTATAGTGATACACGACCGGGAGAAGGCATGAATTTCATGGAACTGTGACTCGGGTAGAGGGCGGTGAGACGAGCCGTCCCCATGGCCACTGGGCTTTTTGAAACAAAAGAAAAAGAAACCCCCCTTAAGCGAGGTTTCCAAGACTTACCGGAGAGGTAGGCAATTTTTTGCCTTGCTTAAAAAATCCACCTTTTAAAGAGGCAGACGTCGTGGGGCCGTGTAGATCAGGCCTGCCCAACAGGTAGACCGCTGGCTACTGGTAGCCCGTGAAGGTTTCAAAAGTAGCCCGCTGGCCATCAATAAAAAAAGTGAGGGGACAAGTTCTCCACCCCTCCCTCCCCTATCCCAAGGACCACCACTGCCCCAGCAAAGTTCTGGGTCTGCCAGTCCATTGTCTCAGCTGAGCGAGGCTGTTCAATTGCCATGGCGCACTAAATCTGTTCCCTCCAGAATGGATTAATTGGTTTTCAATACATTCCTGTAGGAAACCACTGCTCCACCTACAAAAGTTTTTACTTATGAACATGGTCTCGGAACAGATAAAATTCGTAAGTAGAGGTTTTAGTGTAGTAGCCCTCAGGCACTTTTAGCCAGAAAAAGTAGACCTTGGCCTGTTCAAATAGTAAAAATCAATCCGTGTTTATTAAACATTTCACATCGGTTCCACTTATATTCATTTGTTAATACAAATTAGGGCTTTAGTCTCTACTTCTCTTTTCTAACCATTGACAGAACAGATTCCACGTTTGAAAAACATTACAATGCTTAAAAATATATAGACTTTAAACTAGAAGTATTTTTATTAGATATAATACCACAGAACTTTGATAAACCAAACATACACAGTACTTAACATTGCATATTTTGACAGCAGCTAGGATCATACTGGCACAGTACAGTATTGGAAAAATGAAGGAATGCCTACAGAGGAAGAAATAATTAATAAGATTTTGGACTGTGAAGAAATGGACAGACTTACTTGGAAGATTAAAGAGAGGGAAAAATCAGAACTCTTACGCCATTTTGAGATTCCCAGACAGTGTGTCTTTGCATTCCCTGTCCATCTGAATGAATGTGAAAAAATGGTGTCTGTTCCGTCAATACATAAAGCAGCAGCTCATCCTCCCTGCATGCAGCAAAACTAATTTTCTCAAAAACTCAAGTTATGCATGCAGGCCTCAGTAAAAAGTTCCAAATTCCACAGCAGCATAATAGCTTTCCTAGGTGAACAAAACTGATCAAGCTTTGAGATCTCTAAAAGCAAGCAAGTTGTTAACCACAAGGAGGTTATACAGATTGTTGACTTTTCGTTTATAAATCACTTGTTTATCTCTATATAGAATATTGTATTAATTTTTTTCTAGCTGTTTATGTTTCTAATTAAAATGGTACCATTAAATATTGGTTTGCAAATGATCGCCCCACATTGTTTTACAAGCACGCACACACACACACACACCCCATGCATGCATGCATGTGCATAACCACATAATAGGCACTTGGTTCAGCATTATCTCTTCTTGCTTTCCAAAAATCTTGAAAGACCTGAACAGTATTATTCCCCCACTGCCAGCTTCTAGATTTTCAAGGAAACCTTTCCAACCGGCAAATGCTGTGATTTTCATTTACTGCTTTCTCCCTGGAGGGACTCTTTGTTCACTGAATGTTACCAACAAGGCCTGTTAGTAATCTAATTAGCAGTGTCTGCATTCAGCTAACTTCCTGTTTTATAGGCTTCAAAAGCAGAGGACATAGCTAGATATGCATCTGCCTAACAATGCAACATCAATTCCCCCCTCCCCCTTTTATCTCCTTTCCCCTCTCTCATCCACATTTTGCTCTGAACATCAATGCAGCAGGAAAGATTCTTTAAGACTTGAAATACTGCACCTAGCCTTATTAATTCTTCAGACAGGGGCAGCCTAAGATGTGAGACAAAAACTCAGAAGATACCAGCTTTGCATTATGTACAGGAGTTGGTTTGACTGGGAGGGAACTCCCACCTGTGACTAGATTTTTTACCACAGGTAATCAGAGATTATAGCTGCATATTATTGTGCAGAAGAACTATTTCAGCATTTTACAAGGCAGTTCTAAAAATGAGGGCAGCCATACAAAAATTATATATAATTTTGATATTAGACTTTGGGTCGGAACCAAATTTGGCACAGACATTGTAGACATGGTGCTCTTGCTCTGTGATTAATTTGGGGAAAGGTTTTTGAGTTATGATTTTTTTACAGTAAAACTGTTTCATCCTGTGTTGTGTAGAAACAAGTGATCCTAAAGATACCCAGATTTAAAATAGCTCATAGGAATTAGAGAAACCCATCTTGCTCATCTTGAAAGATAATGTTTAGCCATAACCACTTATTAATTTGAAAATAATCCAGACTGCAGGGACTGAAATACTGATCCTCAAAAGAGGCCTTTCAAAAAAGAAAAACAACAACTTTGCTGTAATACAGATGGTGTGTATAATAGACCAACTAGCAAGAGCTTGCAAGTGGATACATGTTTTCAGTTCTATGGACTGGGAAGGGAGTTGTTTAGAGAGTAATTAAAGGTCACAGAAAGTAGATAGACAAGTACAGTATTGCAATTTCTGGGCCAGGAAGGAAGATGTTTGGAGGGTAATGGAATGTCACAGAAAACAGTCAAAAGGTTTTCATTGAAGGGAAATCCAACTTCCAAATAAAGGCTTATTTTAAAGACAGTAATTGAGTAATAGTCCTCTAGAAAGGAACATCTTGTCACTATACAATTGTCTGGCAATAAAGAAAAACCCTCCAAAGATGTTTCGTGCCATCAAATCACTTCTGGTGAGTTAATGGTATCCAAAATGTCCCATCATTAACAGGTGTGCTCAGACCTTGCAAACCAACAATATCTCATGTTAACTTGTTCTCTCTTTCCATTGCCCCTCCCCCAAGCAATATTGTGGTTTTTTCCAGTAACTTTGCTCAGGTCTTGCAAACTAATATCTGTGTGTGTGTGTGTGTGTGTGTGTGTGTGTGTGTGTGTGTGTGTGTGTGTGTGTGTGTGTGTGTGTGTGTGTGTGTGTGTGTGTGTTGGGGGGGTTATGCAGACTATCAGTCACATGTTAGGGTTTCCTGTCTTCCCACTCCTCTCCCTCTGCAAGCAATTCCTGTCCTTTCTTGTGACTTTTGTATTTTCATCCTATATGCATGGTAGTTAAGCCTCAGTGTACTTTCTTCTGCTCTCCCTGGCATTTTCTGCAGTCCTTCTCACAATCCTCACTGTCCATACCACCAAAATTTGGTTGTCTGGTAACAGTTTTTTGGGGGAGGAGGATGTACTGATTTTCCTTTAATTTTGCCACTGTATCAATGAGAAGAGCGCCAGCAAAAACAAGCAAGCAAACAAGTAAATTTGAAAATATCTGTTTATCTTGTTTCGGAGACAATTTGTGCTCCTGGAAGCTTCCAGCAAGTATCAATCCAAAGGAGTGGTAGGTGGGCAAGTTGGAGGGTGGCCCCTAAGATTTTGCCTTATGCCCCCTGAGTGCCAAAGATGGCCAACTTTGGTCTACCGTGTTTCCCCGAAAATAGGACACTGTCTGATATTTATTTTTTCTCAAGAAGACACATTAAGGCTTATTTTCAGGGGATGTCTTATTTTATTAAGTATAATATGCTTGAATGTCAGCCCTGCACACAACCATAGCCACGCCCATTACTAGGTCTTATTATCAGGGTAGGGCTTATATTTAACAAATGCATAGAAATCCTGCTAGGGCTTATTTTTTGGAGAGGTCTTATTTTCAGGGAAACAGGGTAGTAATACTTCTGGCATGTAACACGAAATCAGACGTGCTAGTGCTGCCACAGGGAACATGGTTCCTGCATGGCAGGGGGTTGGACTACATAGCCCTTGAGGTCTCCTCCAACTCTATGATTCTATGAGTCTATGATTCTATGATTCTATGTCTTCGTGCCAGCTGCACACCTTCCTTAATGAGAGTGGTTCCTGTACGTGTGTTCTGCTGCTGCCGCCACTGCCTACCTGCGGTGGCTGCCATCTCAGTCCTAAGGTGGCACAGAAACACGGTGCATGGATGGTTGACTGAACGAAGTGGTGTCTTACAGGCACTGTACAAACAAGTGCATCACAGGTGACCTGCTGCTGACAAAACATGCAAACCGCACGACATCAGTCTAACATCATGTCCCCACTCTCCACCCCCAGTGGAGCTGGTACTTGCGTTCAGCGAAAGAAATCTCAAGTGAGGTCATGCGCCTGCGGTTCGGACAAAGGGGGGGGGCTGGAGACGCACAGCCTAGGTGGCCTGGCTGCTCTAAAGGCTTCTCAATGATAGGACGGCTCCCTCCGTCTCAACCAACATTGTGCAGAAAATCAGGTTTTGGTCACCTTGCGCCCTGTGCCACAACCTCTAAAACATCCTTTAATCAAAACACCGAGAATAAACTGTTGTAGATGTACGTGCCTTGCAGGCAAGGTTGGGGTCTTCATGCGCTCAGAATGTCCTGTGGGAACTGACCCTTTTCCATGTGAATTGTGAAATAATCTGGATTTCCACTAGAAGGCAGCGCTTGTCAGCATTAAGTAAAACAAGCCCAGGGACCGAGAGAGGGTGTGGTGGCGATGATGCCTTCAGACAGCAGAGAGGAGTCTCATTTTCTTTCTTCCCCCCAAACCTTTCTCATTCAGCCTAGCCACCCTGTCTCGCTCGGCAGCCTTGTAAATCACAGCCAGTCCGCTGCCAAGTATAAAATAATTCAATCTGCAAGCAGCTGCGAGGGGGAAGAAATGAGGAACCAAGAGAGAGCACGGGCTGGGGAAATGAAATTGTGGGTTGTACAGGAAGGGAGACACTGATAAAGGCAGGGAAATAAGCTTTAGGGCAGAGAAATCGGCACAAGGAATCAGGCAGACAGGATTGTCTTGGGGTTTTTTTGGGGTAGTGCAATGAGGAGCACATGCATTTATCAAGAACCATTGCAGAACAGTAGATGGGAAGGTTAAATCAGCAATGATTCAAGGACCCTAGGCGGCTTCAGTGATATCTTTGTCTGGGAATTTCCTGCTGCCTTACTCTATTCTTCACCATGGTAGCAAGAGGTGGCTGAGGATTTTAGTTCATTTTTAATATAATTTACTCAAATTCAGAAACATCTTTATACAGTATTAGTGATAGACAGATCTTGAGGTTTTAAATTGTAAAAATGAGAGACACGAAGCATACCGAACCAATCCATCCATCTCCATCCAGGACTTTGGGAGCTTAAATCCCCTAGTCTGGGTTTGAATCCTTTTATATCTTGGTATATTAGTGCCAGATTCCTCTTTTCTGTGAAATGCCTCACTTTTAACAGCTATGTGCTCGGTTTGCAGTGCACAGTATGGTCCTCTCCATGACAGGATCCTTTGAATATATTAAATTTGGATGATGTCAATTGGAGCAACTTTTGTTTCATTCTGGAAGAATTTAAAACAATTCTTGCAAGCTTTGTGTTTGGGCAAGCGTGTGACCAGATTTTCCTACTGGGATTATTTCAGGTGAGACAAGCCATCTCAACATGTCGAGATGTCCCTGGCGAGAATTCTCCGATACCCAAACAAGATGTCACGTCTAATGCAAGACAGAGACATCACTAGAGGGTCTTTTCTGTCTTCCACAGCTCAAAAAGTATTCAAACAAAATTAGAATCTTTTCTGTTTATGAGGCTAATGTCTCTCTCTCTCTCTCTCTCTCTCTCTCTCTCTCTCACACACACACACACACACAGAGAGAGAGAGAGAGAGAGAGAGAGAGAGAGAGAGAGAGAGAGAGAGAGAGAGAGAGAGAGAGAGAGAGAGAGCAGAAAATGTCAGGTGCTTTGATCACAAAAAATGCAAATCCTATCAAGGATTTTTACAAGTCCTTGGAAGATGGCAACAGTGCAGTTTTAATGTTTACACATTTTACAGACATGTAAAAAAAATCAACCTCAGACATGCCAACATCTCCCTGAGGACCTGCCCTCTAAATCTTGCCATCTTGTGATGACAAGAGAAGTTTTAGTACTGCAAAAGCGTATAACAAATCAGAAAGAAATTCAACTTTTAAAAAATCAAAGGAAAGAGGGAGTAAAGCTGCTAAGTTTTCCCCCCTATTCCCAATTCTTTCACAATTGTTTATTGCAAGCATAGCACTGAGGTAGCAGTAGATTGATCACAGTGCAGAATAAACAAAAACCTTACAAGCTGCTATGCTAAACTTTGTGTGTTTTGTTCACTTGTAGTCTTTTCTATCCAATTTCTGCATCTGTCTGTGGTTTTTATTTTTAAAAACTGCCTGGAAATTCACATTTACTTTAGTACACAACCTCCGTACATTTTTGTACACAATTTTGGAGAAGAGAACTGCACTGTAACATTTGAAGAAGTGTGTAGTCTAAAGGACAATAGTGGTATAGTCCACTTCTTAGTCCAGGAAGTGTGCATTAGATGGCTAGTGTGTTCTCATCTTCCACGAGTCCCCAAATTTCAGGCCTCTGTCTTTGCACCATTAATAGATGAAGCAATAGGAAGACACTTTAGTCAGGAGGCATGCTACAGTAGGGCATGTTAAATTTTCTGATCTTCAGAATTCAAAAATGAGGGGTGCTAAAAAGTTGCAGCTTGACAGGAGAATTTAAGAATGTTTTTGTTAAACTGATATACAGCACAGTATTTTTCCCATGTACAACCCTATATTTTTGTCTAAAACTGTTAGACTAAAAATTGAGGGTTGTCTTATACATGGAAGTAAGCTGAGTAGAGAGGCGTGCGGTTGCGAAACTGTAATTTTGGGTTGGAAAAGTAGGGCTTGTCTTATACATGGGGTGGGGGGGTCTTATAGACGGAAAAGTATAGGGCAGTTGGTTTTGCTTAGTAAATGAGAGTGTGAAAGTGGTGTTTTTTCATAGTTCTATGCAATTTCTGATTAATCTGTAAATTGTTGTATTTTAGAAATGATATGCTTTTTATGAAAATATCCATGTGAACCTATCTACTGTGACTATATTTATGCCTTAGTTGTGAGTGTTAAAATGTCCCCCAAAACAAAAACTAGGCAAGGAACATTCACTCATATGAGCATTTTCATTGGAACTAGTCAACACCTCTTGCCTTCTGAACTACCAACTCTGCAAGATAACCTGAGATATGCATTATAGCTACGAGAACAAAGTGCTGGTGATGTTAGAAACCGTCCAGCAAGCAGTCTTGCAGTGGACATTTATCCAAGAGTGACTGAGAAGTAAGAACTTGCTAACAGTGCTTTTGTATTCCCTGTTCTAAATTGAAAAACTACAATCTTTCAGAAGATTCAAGACAGCTGGGTGCAAGGTAAGAATATATTGCTTGGTAGGGGAAAGATAGAATCCAAACAGTCTTTCACTTTAAAACTTGACCAGCTTTTTGACATCCTTAACTGCAAGTGTGGTGAACCTGATTGTGCTGCAAACTACAAAAAGGAAGCTCCTATTCAAGGTATGATAAGGAGCTGGAGATCCCTGCAAACGAACTTGCTTTCATTGAGCGTCAGAGAGACAAGATAGGTTCTACTGAACCACATCAAACTGGTCTGCCAGATTGGCCAGAACATAACAGATAAGTAAAAAAGAACAAACGAGAGAAGACTTTCTGAATATAAACAGAGGAGTAAACCAGATGTTATAGTATCATCAAATGAAGTTAGTTTCTCAACTAATGAGAAAGAAGAAATGACTGATCTTGAAGATGGAAAGGATGAGAGTTATGGAATGGCATTAGAACTGCCAAATATATACTGTATTACACTTCAAATCAAAATAAACAGCACAATGTTGCTACGCAGAGCATTAGGTATGGTGTCAGCCTGCGTGCCACAGATGCCATTACCACTGCACCTTATATGTTGTTGTTATTGTTCAGTCGTGTCCGACTCTTCGTGACCCCATGGACCAGAGCTCACTAGGCCTTTCTATCTTCCACTGCCTCCCGGAGTTTTGTCAAATCCATATTGGTTGCATTGATGACACCGTCCAACCATCTCATTCTCTGCCGTTTCCTTTTCCTTTTGCCTTCAATCTTTCCCAACATCAGGGACTTTTCCAAGGAGTCCTCTCTCCTCATGAGGTGGCCAAAGTACTGGAGCCTCAGCTTCAAAATCTGTCCTTCCAGTGAACATTCGGGCTTGATTTCTTTCAGGATGGATAGGTTTGATCTCCTTGCAGTCCAGGGGACTCTCAAGACTCTCCTCCAGCACCACAGCTCAAAAGCACCTTATATAGATGCTGGCTTAGTTACTGAACAAGACCAGACATTTATAATGGGTCACAAAAAAGTCAAGAGGACCCAAGAAAAACATAAAATCACTATATCAAGAATTTGATGAACTTTGTGAGAAGAGTAAAATTGACTGCATCTTCTTTGATGGTTGTCAACGCACAACTAAAATTTTGCTGAAAGCTGGTAATTCTGATCACCGTTTCCCCAGCACCATAAAAGAAGATGATTATGCTGTATGCAGTGAATCAGGGGGACAGTATCTGTACCACTTTAGTCCAGAGAAAGATTCAAACGCAAACAAACCTGCTGAAGCTATTGCTGCTGCTGCTGCTGCTGATAATAATAATAATAATAATAATAATAATAATAATAATAATAATAATAATAACAACAACAACAACAACAACAACAACAACTTTATTTTTATGCCACCTTTCTCCCCAAAGGGACCCAAGGCGGCTTACAACAGATTCAAAAAGGTACAATAAAATCAGTACAATGTAAAAAACATCACAATACCAATAAAATACTATAAAAATACTATACAATATAATACAATAAATACAAGATTAGAAACAGTAGCTGCAGCAGAGTTTAAAAAGCTCCCCAGCCAATAAGAGTAAAAAACAAAAACAAAACAAAACAAAACTAAGATGTTATAAAAATTTGTAAAGGCTGGAGGCTCAGAAGACTTGCCTAAATAAGTAAGTCTTAAGGCCTTGCTTGAATATTTCAAGGGAGGAGGCAGTTCTTAACTCAAAGGGGAGGGAGTTCCATAATATCGGTGCCACTACTGAGAAGGCCCTATTTCTTGCCGCCGCCCCTCGCATTTCCTTGGGTGGCGGTACTCGTAAAGGGCCTTCTCCAATGACCGAAGGGGGCAGACCGGATTATATGGAAGTAGGCGGTCTAGATAACCTGGTCCTGAGCTGTATAGGGCTTTAAAGTTCATAACCAGCACCTTGAATTGGGCCCGGAAACGAATGGGCAGCCAATGTAGTCCCTGGAGAAGCGGCCCAACAGAGTCGTACCGCCGAGCTCCAGTAACCACCCGGGCTGCCGCATTCTGTACCAGTTGTAGTTTCTGAACCGTCTTCAAGGGCAGCCCCACATAGAGCGCATTGCAATCTAGTGGCTGTCACGAAAAAGAAGATGGGCGGGTCATTGGGGGTGATTCCACAAATCTAATCACTGCTTGGTGGTATCACACACTTTGCTGAGGTTAAACTTTGCCATAAACTGATCTGGTTAATCTGTGCTCTTTATATGCATGAGTTGCCCCTGCGACATTTGATCAAGATACTATATGGGAAGATCTTATCAAACAACAAATGGACTGGTCAGATTGGGAAGATGCAGGACAATGCCACAGAACTAGAAATTGATCCTTCATTTTCTAAAGTCTCAAGTGGAGAGCCTCTAATTTCTCTTTGTTACCGGGTAATAAATAATTTGTCAACAGATCAAGTCTACGGGTACAGGATTGCACAGGCCATAAGGACAGGAGTCCTTCCCACACCACATATCTTGCCTGTCTTGAAATTGGTCCACTGAGTAATTCAAGATGGTTAACAATAGCAAACAGGATTTTCCATAAATTGGTATTAAAACATGTTTTTAAGGGAAACCCCCTCCAGGACGTAAGACTGACGGTAGAGTACATTGTTAGTGTGTACCTTTCCTACTGGTTCCAGATCAAAGTAAAACACTCTTGGGTTGAAGGCCCACACCATATATTGTCCCAACTTCAGCTTGTCAGACTCCAAAAGAAAGCTGTAGCGGATGCTGTTTTGCCAACTTCCGAGCCTTCAGCATAGTGTGCCTTTAGCACAATGATCGTTCAAATCCTCTTGTGCTCCAGTGACAGTGATGAGAGAAAGCTGGGGTGCAGAAGATTGTTGACTTAAGGAGTGGAAATGATTTCCTGGGAGAGATTTCTGTATATCCCAGAAAGACTCCTTCTATTAATTATCGAGCTACTACTTCACTGTTAGAACTCATAGACCTGTCTCAAAATGTAAATAAACCTCCTTTGACATGCAAACCGACAATATCAGAAGTCAAGAAGGTTCTTAATAGAGATGGGCACGACTTGAAAAAAAATTTTTTCGAGTTGTCGTTAGTCGGGCCGGTCCCGTTTCGGGTCGTTTCTGGTTTTCGCGAAAATTCGCAAAAATTAGTCGGTTCGTTTTTTTGTTTTTTTCGTTGTCGTTAGTACTGGTTTTGGGGGGGGGAGCGGGCTCCTGGAGGCACCTCTGTGGGGTGGGTGCCTCCTCTGGCCCGCTATAAAGGGAAAGTGGGCTCCTGGAGGCACCCGTGGGTGCCTCCTGCCACTAGGAAGGGGAAGCAGGCTCCAAGAGAGACCCCTCTACATGGGGGTCTCCCCTCCTCACCTGCTGCTGCTGCAAAATGCTATGCAATAGCCATATGGATATTGCATAACAGAATGTGCAGACAGTGAGACCAGTGAGAGTGATAGCGTCATGCCCACCCTGCACAAGGCTCTGGCACCACCATGTCTCACACAGAAGGGAATTGTACTTGCTGCGTGTAGTGCAATGCAAGCAAGTAGATCTGGCTTTAAGGTGGCTTAGTGCAATGGCTAGGGTTAGGCTAGTGACGGGTAAGGTTACGGTGGGCTAGTGGGTTGCACCTCTGGGTGCCTCTCTGACCCACTAAGAAGACAGTCTGTGACGTATGGGTACGGAGTCAAGGGTTAGGGTTAGGGCTAGGGCAGGTTTTAGGGGGCTTTTTGGCACATCCCAGAAGTCTCCATGGCCAAGTGGCCATGCGACTGGTGGGATGGCTCCAAAAATTTGCATGGTTGTCCACTCCCACATGGCTGGCCACTTGGCCAGCCCATCATTGCGCAGGTGTAAATAAAATAAAATAAAATAAAATCAATGGAGGACAGAGGAGGAGAGGAGAGACATTTTGTTGCAAGAAAAAACCCACTGCTACTGTGAAAAATCTGGCAGTTTATAAATTTTCGTGTGTTTCTGTTGTGCTTGTGTGTTTTTGGACCACGATTTCAAAAACAATATTGCGTTTGCCGCCCCATTTTGGATCCCCCGCCCGCACCGCATGGCATGGCGAAATGGCAACTCGAGTCCGGCTGCCCAGGACGGGGGGGAGGCGGGACCCCCCCTCCAGAAACCACCCCTCCGGTAGGTGCCCTGCGCCCTTAGTCAAGCAGGCATTTTTCCGCCTGCTTTTTTGGCCCGGGAATGGGTGGGGGGAGAGTTTAAAAGTTTTTTTCCTGTGCCGTCCGTGCCGCTTGCTTGCGCTTTAATTGCGGGCGGCCGGCGGCGAGACTGGGCTTTTTGCTGGCTGCGAGCCTGCGGCGAGTCCCACCAGAGCAGCCCAGGACGGGGGATGAGGGGGGAGGCCGGGGACCTCCAGAAACAACCCCTCTGGTAGGTGCCCTGAGGCACGGCAGGCATTTTTCCGCCTGCTTTTTGGCCGGGAACCGGGTTTTTTTAACTTTTAAAAACTTTTTTTCTGTGCCGCGTGTGGCATCGCGCAATCGCGCGATGCAAGGAACGAGCACGACAAATCAGACCAAAATTGTTCGTTCGTCGGTTCGAGCTCGAAGTCTGGCGGAGTAATTCCCATTACCGTTTCCGTAGAGTAACGGAACCGAGTAACGGAAACGGAAACGGGAATACCGCTAAGTCGTGCCCATCTCTAGTCCTTAATGAACCTATGCAATTTCCCAAGTGGCCCTGTCATGGTGAGTCTGTAGAAAGAATTGCCAAACACGTTACAGAAGCAACAGGCAAAGCATATACAGTAGAGCTGAAAAAAATGTGAGGGATATATAAGAGGACAAGAAGCAAGTTGGCAGTTGATATCCAAGAATGAACCAAAGCAAGACTTAAGGAAACTTATAGCTTAATATTACATTTTGTTGTTGTTTTGTTTAGAAAGAGATGTTTTGTTTTATGGCAACGGTGTGTTTCATGCAACAGAAAATGCATGTTTCTTATCATTGTATGCTGTTTTCTGACAGCACTGAATGTGTCTTTTGTTCAAGCGCCAATTTACCAAGCTAAATGCTCTCTAGTCAAAATAATAATGTCAAAATAACAATAATAGCAGGTTTGAATTCCTGACATCAAAAGACATATTTTAAGATGCCCTTATTCAAAAAATTGTATTTAAAGAATTAACCCTCTAAATAGCATGCCCTAATGCTACAGCTCCCCTCCATACAGCCAACTGTGGCCTTGTAAGACTATTCTTTTCAACTCCGGCAGAAGCCTCTCCCGCAGTCCTCCACTTAGGGTTGAGTGTCACCACAGGCAGTGCTGAAATAATCACTAGATCTGACAGACAAATGGTCTGAAGGCAGATTGAGTTCAGTGTATATATTGGGCAACTCACTGAAAAGCCAACCAAACAACCAACTAGACAAACAAACAAAAGACTTCCACCAATTTATAGAAACCCATAAACGGTTGGTTTTCTTTATTTGGCTTTCTTTATTTCTCTCACTAGAAGTAATTGGTCATACTGGCAATGAAGGCTGTGCTTCTTTTTGTTTTCAGTTGATGTTAAAACATATTTAACTTGCCATTCCGTATAATTTATTTAAGGCCATTTGCCGTTAAATTAGAAATATTCTCACATGTTAAGTGCTGACATAATAAAGTATAAACATTTCCTTTTAAAGGAAATTGCAATGTCAAGCCGTGTCCCCTCAGATAAACTACGTATTAATTCATCTAATTGGTTAGATGTGGTAAGAAGGGAACATCCAAATTTAAATAAACAGTTGTTTAGGGGAAAGGGAAAGGATTTGTTACTATTTATCTCTTGATGCTAGTCTTGCCAAATACCAAATATCTCAATTTACAAAAGGAGGCCCAGGTCCAAAATAAATGGGAGGTGGCTACGACTTCTCCCACCATTTCGTTGAGGTTTGCCTGTTTCTCTGTTCTTGAGTCAAGGCAGCTGCAGCCAGAGCCAGGAGGCACTGGAAATCTGTGGGACTTTTCTAAGCAATTGGACCTGTCAGATTGGATTAGTCGCTTGTGCTGACCAGGACCAGGCACCCACTAGGCAGAGACAGAGAGGCCCAGCTGGGCACAGTCACTCCCCATCAGCTGAAGACAGCTTGCCCCAGGATTAGAGTTGGCATGCTGTAAAATGTCATGCCAAGCCATAGTCTGAAGACGACAGCTGCCACCCTCCTAGGATCTGGAGGCTCTGCTCACACTGCCAGAGGAGGCAGAGGGAGACCCCCTCCACAACACTCACCCCAGAGTTGACCCATGTGAATTGCATGTTGCTAGTCCTCATGGTATTTATCCTTGGATGACAGAGTCCACGCAGCAAAAAAGATGTAGAGGCCTGTATATGGTTGAATTGCCTTTTCCTGTCAATGAACCTTCAGTATACAGTGGTACCTCGACATACGAATTTAATCCATTCCGAATGCTTGCTCTTAAGTCAAACTACTCTTAAGTCGGGGTACCTATCTAAAAAATTGAAAAAAATAAGTTAAAAATTGAAAATAGAAAAATATTTGTGTTGAGCAGACCATATCAAAAATTTGTAAGGCGGCAGTTAAAATGCCAACAGTTTTCCACTCTTTAAGTCGAATTGCTCTTAAGTCGAGCTGCTCTTAAGTCGGGGTATTTATTTATTTATTCATTCATTTATTTATTTATTTAGCTTGTATGCCGCCCACTACCCAAAGGTCTCTGGGCGGCTCACAATCAGAATGAACAACTAAAACATCAAGATACAATAAAATCAGAACAATAAAACATGTAAATGCAATAAATACAATACATTAAAAACACACCACTAAAATTGCCATCAGGACCCACAATCATTAGTTTAAAAACTTTTGGAATAGGAAGGTTTTTACCTGGCGCCGAAATGTTATTAACGTCGGCGCCAGGCGAGTCTCATTTGGGAGGGCATTCCATAGTCTGGGGACAGTTGCTGAAAAAGCCCTATTCCTGCAAGCCATCCCCTTCACCTCCTTAAGGGATGGCTCTTTCAGGAGGGCTCCCTGACTAGATCTTAATTGCCAGGTAGGTTCATATGGAAGGAGGTGGTCCTTCAGGTATCTAGGTCCTAAGCCGTTTAGGGCTTTATATGTCAAAACAAGCACTTTGAATTGGGCTCGGGCAGCAACTGGTAACCAGTGAAGGTTATACAGAATCAGCGTGATGTGTTCCTTGGTGGCCCTACCACTCACCAGCCGTGCAGCACGATTCTGAACCAGTTGCAATCGCCGAACCGTCTTCAAAGGCAGCCCCACGTAAAGTGCATTACAGTAATCAATACGGGATGTTATCAGTGCATGCGTAACTGTCATAAGGCTCCGTTCATCTAGGTAGGGGCGCAGCTGGTATATATTCCGCAGCTGGAGAAAGGCACCCCTGGCCACCGAGTCCACCTGGGCTTCCAGAGTTAGACCGGGGTCCAGGAGCACCCCCAAGCTACGGACCCTGTCCCTTAGGGGGAGTGCAACCCCGTCCAGAACAGGGAAGTGGCCCTCTAGCCTGTCTGACGAGGCACCCACTAACAGCACTTCCGTCTTGTCTGGATTGAGTTTCAATTTATTAACCCTCATCCAGTCCATTATCTGGTCCAGACACGAGTTCAGAACAGAAACCGCCTCACCTGGATTGGTGGAGAACGAGAGGTAGAGCTGAGTATCATCAGCATATTGCTGACTCCTCAGCCCAAACCTCCTGATGACCTCTCCCAGCGGTTCCATGTAGATGTTAAACAGCATGGGGGATAGTATTGAGCCCTGTGGAACCCCATGACGTAA
The DNA here is from genome assembly GCA_037367245.1 of Phrynocephalus guinanensis. Taxonomy (NCBI): domain Eukaryota; kingdom Metazoa; phylum Chordata; class Lepidosauria; order Squamata; family Agamidae; genus Phrynocephalus; species Phrynocephalus guinanensis. The sequence goes on from CM074734.1 coordinate 158,340,376, forward strand.
ACGCCATGGGGCAGAGCTACTATCCCCCAGCACCACCTTCTGGACACGGTCAGCCAGGAAGGATTGGAACCACCGCAAAGCAGTGCCTCCAACTCCCAACCTGGCCAGCCTATCCAGAAGGACACCATGGTTGATGGTGTCGAAAGCCGCTGAGAGGTCCAGGAGTATCAACAGGGTTGCACTCCCCCTGTCTCTCTCCCGGCAAAGGTCATCATACAGGGCGACCAAGGCAGTCTCTGTTCCAAAACCCAGCCTGAAACCAGATTGAAATGGATCCAGAAAATCCGTTTCATCCAGCAGCGCCTGGAGCTGTCCGGCCACCACCCGCTCCAACACCTTGCCCAAATAAGGGAGGTTCGCTACTGGTCGGTAGTTGACCACCAGTCCTGGGTCCAGGTTAGGTTTTTTTAGGAGTGGTCTAATTACTGCCTCTTTTAAGGAAGCAGGGACCACTCCCTCTCTTAAAGACTCTTAAAGAGGCATTTATAGCTTCCTGGACCCAGGTGCAACCCAGGTCTGCAACCCGCGGCTCCGGAGCCGCATGCGGCTCTTTGGAACCTTTGCCGCGGCTCCGGGAGGTTCCCCTCGTGGAAGGGGTCCCGCGGCATTTAAACTAGGACCGCTGGGGAAACTCCAGCTCGCCGCCGCTGCCGCCCTCCTTGTCTTCATCTTCCTCCTCCTCCTCCTGGTGCTGCTGCAGCCGCTGCCGCCGCCGCCGGTGCACCGCCGCCTCCTCGGCCGTGGCGAAGGCTCCTGGGCCGGCCAGGGCCAGGATGGCGGCGGCGGCGGCGGTGGTGTTGGAGGGGTGGTGGGGGTGGCATCGGTGGCCGCCGGGGTCTCCTCCCGCCACGGGGGTCAGGGGCCGCTCAGCAGCAGCAGCAGCAGGAAGCCACGCGTGTTGGTAATCCTCCTCCTCCTCCTCCCCCTCCTCCCGCCACCGCCAGCAGTGGAGGAGGCGGAGGCAGCGGCGCCGAGGGGGAAGCGGGCACAATGGCCATGCCCGGCTGGGAAAAGGGCGAGGGGAGGCGGCGGCGGCCAGGCCCAAGCAGCCGGTCGGTTCGTGGTGGTGGTGGTGGTGGTGGCGGCGGCCTGGACGGACAAAAAGGGGGTCCGAAAGCAGAATGGAGGAGCGGACCGGGGAGATCCACGGTGGCCCAGCGCACCACTCGCCCTCCCGCTTCTTTCAGCCTCACCTGCCCCTTCCCTCCGTCTCCTTCACAAGCCAAACTTTGCCCACACACGCACACACACCACGGCTGCAAGAAGGGTGTGTGTGTGTGTGTGTGTGTGTGTGTGTGTGTGTGTGTGTGTGTGTGTGGCATCACCCGCCCCTTCCCTCCGTCTCCTTCACAAGCCAAACTTTGCCCACACACGAACACACACTACGGCTGCAAGAAGGGTGTGTGTGTGGGGGGGGAGAGGTCGCCGCTCGCCCGCTTCCAAAAAAAAGGGAGCAGCCGCGGGGTCGCAGGCCCGTCCTTTCAACTGCTGAGGCGGGCGCCGCTCCCTCGCCTCTGGCTGTGGGACCGTGGCGGCGGCGGCGGCGGCGCTGGTAGGCCCGGAGCGCGGGTCGTCGCCTCACGGAGCCTCGAACGGCGGCCGGTTGCTGAGGCGGAACAGCGAGAACGGCGGCGGCGGTTGTATATATTTGTTTTAAATGTCGCAATGGTTTTGCGGCTCCCAGTTTTTTTTTTTCCGTCAGAAACGGGTCCAAGTGGCTCTTTATGTCTTAAAGGTTGCAGACCCCTGCCCTTGGCAGATCTTTCAATTAGCCAAGAAGGGCAAGGGTCGAGTAGTGTGGTGGTGGAACGGACAGATCCAAGCACCCTGTCCACATCCTCGGGTCTCAACAATTGAAACTCATCCAATAACACTGGACCTAAGCACGGTGCACTGGACACATCCCTTGATACTGTATCAATAGTGGAGTCCAGTTCACTGCGAATCTGAGCAATTTTTCCCTCAAAGTGAACAGCAAACTCATCACAGCGTGCCGCTGAATGGTCCTGGACCTCCACCCTATCTCCTGGCTGAAGAAGTTCCCGGACCACCCGAAAGAGCTCCGCTGGACGGCACTCTGAGGAAGCAATACGGTTGGCGAAATACTGCCTTTTCGCCAACTGTATAGCCACGGAATAGGCCCGATAGTGGGCTCTAAGCCGTGTTTGATCGGACTCACCGCAATATTTTCTCCACTTGCGCTCCAGCCGTCTCCCTTCCCGCTTCATTGCCCGCAACTCAGATGTATACCAAGGAGCTGTCTGGGCTCTGCGTAGGGCAGGGGTCCTCAACCTAAGGCCCGGGGGCCGGATGCGGCCCCTCAGGGTCCTGAATCCGGCCCCTGGGACCAATTGCAGACCCCCCCACCTCCCCCCCTGCTTCGCAAGCAAGCCAGCCTCCACAGCTGCTTCTATTGCTGAGGCAGTTCCCAGCCCTTCCTCGTTCCCTACCTCACTTGTGGTGCATCAAGTCAGGCCCGGCCGGGCTGGGCCAAGAGAGAAGGCAGCTTTCCCTCCCAGGCCCAGCAAGGGCATGATGGCCAGGGCGCACAGCTGGATCTGTGTGCAGTGATGCCAGCCTTGCTGCGGCTGCTGCTCCTCATCCTGAGTGGCCGCCTAGGAGGTGATGAGGGGCCTGAGCTTGCCTGGGTTGCCACCTCCTTCCCGATGCAATGAAGGAAGGAAGGAAGGAAGGAAGGAAGGAAGGAAGGAAGGAAGGAAGGAAGGAGAGCTGCTCCAGCCGCTGCCACTGTATGAGGAGGAGGAGGAGGAGGCGAAGCAGAGGGATCCCAGCAGTGGCACAACCCGGAGCAGGAGGCATTTGCGCGGGCCCCGGAGATGCACTGATCATGGGCTGATCGTGGGGTGGTGGTGGCCCCACTTGCCCCTCCCTCCCCTGTGGTCCGGCCCCCAGTGGTGTCTGAGGTGTAGTGGACCGGCCCGCTGTTTAAAAACGTTGAGGACCCCTGGCGTAGGGGGAGAGGGCGCTTAGGTGCGATCATGTCAACTGCCCGGGTCATCTCCCTATTCCATAAGGCGACCTGAGCTTCGACAGGAGCGCCGATCATGTCAGCTGTATAATCCCCCAGAGCTTTCAGGAAACCATCCGGATCCATTAGTCTCTGAGGGCGGATCAACTTAATGGATCCCCCACCCTTGCAGAGGGTTGGAGTAGCTAATAGCCTAAACTTAACCAGGAAGTGGTATGACCATGACAATGGAGTCAAAGCCAACCCCTCCACATCCAAACCACCATCCCCCAGTCCCGTTGAGAAAACTAGGTCCAGAGTGTGGCCCTTCTGGTGTGTTGGGCCCATGACATGTTGAGACAGCCCCATGGTTGTCATGGTGGCCATGAAGTCCTGAGCTGCTCCAGTTAAGGTAGCCTTAGCATGGATGTTGAGGTCCCCCAGTACCAACAGTCTGGGGGTCTTCACCACCAGGTCCGAGACCACCTCTGTCAGCTCAGGCAGGGAGACTGTTGGTACGCAGCAGGGTGGGCGGTACACCAACAGAATCCCTAATCTGTCTCGCGTGAGCCCAACACACAATACAGGCCCTCCAGACCTTTTCCCAAGGAGACAGGAAGCCTGGTCAAGGAGATAGAACTCCTGTAGACTATAGCAACTCCACCTCCCCGGCCCACCGGGCGACACTGGTGCTGCACTGAGTACCCAGGTGGGCGTAGCTGGGAAAGGGGGACTCCACCCTCGTCTCCCACCCAGGTCTCAGTAATGCATGCCAGGTCAGCACCCTCATCCAAAATAACATCCTGGATGAGGGCGGTCTTATTTTGTACTGACCTGGCATTTAACAACAGCACCGTGTGGCTCGTGGGCTCATTGACATGGTCACCTGATTCCTTCTGGCTAGAAGTGGGACCAGAAGAGGGGATAGATGTAAGATATCTAACCCCTCTTCTCCTACGCAGGCATGTTCCACTCCTACCACCATACCTTCCCCTACCCAGCACAATTTCAATGGCTGCCCCCTCCATTGCCCTCCCCCCTTCCTGTTCTCTCAGCTCCATTGTGGGTCCCTACCACCTACACCTAATGGCAAACAAAAACAAAAAGCAGATGCACCTAACAATTCAGCTAAAAAGCCTTAGGTGGGAGTCCCTCTTCTTCAGCCCCTCCCTTCTGATGTTGTCCGGCTCTGCTCCTCCAGGTGTCTCTCTCACTGATACCAGAGTAGCAGGAGAAGGAGCAGTCGAAGAGCAAAGGCAACTCCTCCAGGCCTAGTCCAGTAGCAGCAGCAGCAGGAGTGTTTGCTGGGTGATGTTGTGGCTGCCAGGAGCTGAGGTCAGCTAAAAAGCCTTAGGTGGGAGTCCCTCTTCTTCAGCCCCTCCCTTCTGATGTTGTCCGGCTCTGCTCCTCCAGGTGTCTCTCTCACCGACACCAGAGTAGCACTGTATTTCTGTGGCAACCTTTCGTATACAGTATTTCTAAAGCTTGGCCTACCAACAACAGCTGTAAACGTGTAGTAAGGACTGTCAATTAACATACTGGGTATTGCAAGCATGCAAGACAAGAAGCCAAGTGCCAAATTATTATTTAAACAAGATTCCTGATGAATTTAAAGTCCACATAAGGAATAAATTTGCTGTACTTCACTCAATTGACTGTGAACGAGAAGGATGGTTTTACAGCGCGAATGCGTGGGCGGGGCTTCTTTGCCTCCTCCTGGCCAAAACACAGTGAGATGCAAAACCACCTCTCACGGGACAGCCCCTATAAAAGTGGGTGTCTCTCTCAGCCTGACCTCTTTTACTTCAAATGTCCCCTCCCTCCCACCCTCAGTTAAATGTCAGTCCGAGCTTTCTGATTGCCAATGGGGACCGGATAGGAATATTTGTCCTCTTTTCTAGATTGGCTAAGGAAGATGGAGATTTTTCGCCTATCCCGTACTGACATAAAGGGGCAATGGGGCTAACTTGGTCAGGTGTATAATTTAGGACGGCGGGTAGTGCGGAAGAACTTAAGCAGGCGGTGAGTAACAACCAATAACAAGATATAACATCCAACCCCTGGACACTGCGGATCACGTGATTCCAGCACCTGGAGCAATGAGGCTTTGGTTAGACCTACCGGGGAGGGGACTGGCCAAGTGATGGCACCCTATGAACCGGGAGGGTAATATAGCAGCAGCCAGCCGAGGGGTGCCATTTGGCTGACGGAGCCCTAACCTACAAACCACTGGGGGGTTTGGGGTAGACACCCCCCCCGGACCCACATGCTTTTTGCAATACGCCAGCCCCCTCCTTGGGGAAGTTAATTATGCTGTAAACAATAAATAAGCCTAGCCCATTTTTATCTCACTACATGTGTCTTGCGTACTTATTTCGGCCTTGGGGGGCAATGACCTTTGAGGTGAAACCAGAGATATTACTAAGAAAGAATGCAAAGAGACAATTCCTGTACTCAAAAGAAAATAAAAACCTACAAGAGTGATAGGAAAAAAACCACTGAAATATGTCAAGGACAGCTAAGATGTACAAGTAAAAGGTGACAGAAATAGGGTCAAAACCCTCAGTGCTGTTTTTCAGTGACTGACAGATGGAGATAGAAAGAACTATTACAAGAACTACTGCAAAGAAAAAGAGGAAAATGACAAAAGTGGAAAACCAAGAACTCTTCCAGAAGATAGGCCCCGGTCCCACGTCCCTTTAAAAGCAGTTTAAATTACCAGATAACCTGTGTCTAAAAATGCCGTCCCCACGGCCACCAGGCTTTTTCAAAAAAAGAAAGAAAAAGAAAACCTGGTAATGTTCCCTTAAGCGAGGTTTCTGTGACTCACCCAGGAGGTAAGGAAATTTTTACCTCGCTTTGAAAATCCAGCTTTTAAGGAGGCAGACGCCGTGAGACCACACAGATGATCCGGGTTTCTTTTTCTTTCTTTTTTCATAGCATTGACTGGCTGTTCCTGGGGCCGATTGGCGCTGTTTTTGTTAATTGCTTTTCACCTTCGGAGAAACAAGAAGCTCTATCCAGTCCTACACGTTTTAATTTCCCCCAAGCCAAGTGGTCCGTTTTTTTGTGTTTTTTTGCATTTAAGTAATTTTATTGGGGTTTTTTGGGGGGACGAAGGGGGGAGGGTGTGGGGGAGGGGGAGGGAATACACTATAAAATTACATTAAGTATATCAAGCCAAAAATAATGGTTTAACATATTAACAAATCACCAAATAATATCACAATACTAATAAGCTTGTTACTTCTTGCCATCTTTTCCAGGAAATCTCATTGTAGTCTCCCTTTAGAAAACCGGAGAGTCTGTCGATTTCAATACATTCTCTTATCTTTTCGTGGAAGTTTCTCTCTGTTGGCGCTTCTGGTTGTTTCCAAAATTTCGCAAAGAATATCCTTGCTGCAACTATTACATGATGAAGTACATATTTCTGGTCATATGAGATATTAATATCTACTATATTTAATAGAAAAAATTCTGGTCTAAGCTCTAACTTAATCTTCAAATATCTTTCTAAAAATAATTTTACCATTATCCAATATGCCTTTGCCACTTTACATGTCCACCACATATGGTAAAAGGTACCACTGTCATGTTTACATTTCCAACATTTGGGTGAGCAATTATACATCTTAGATAAACGATGGGGGGGGGGAAATGCCATCTATAAAACATCTTGTAACAATTTTCCTTAAAGGCTATAGATTTAAAGAGTTTAACAGTATTCCACAAAGAGTCCCATTTGTTTAAATGAATAGAATAACTAAAATTTTCTGCCCATCTTATCATAGTATCTTTGACCAATGTATCAATCATTTTTTCATTTAACAAAATACTATAGAATTTACTGAGAAGCTTTGAATCGCCAGAAGATAGTATTTTGTCAAGTGGAGTTTCATTTGTCATAAATCCCCCCCCCTTTAGTGAGATTTTTAAAGCGTGAGTATATTTGTTGGTACTTCCACCAGTCTAACTTGTAACCTTCTGATACTAATTTTTCTAGTGACTTCAAGGAGAAATCAGCATTCAGAAGTTGTCTGTAAGTTAGAGATTTAAGGCTTACACTTGTATGGGGACTGGTAATCGCTTCTAGCGGAGATAGCCACATTGGTGCTTTAGGGTAGAACTGTTTTCTTATGGATAGCCATATTTTAACTAAGGCATTCCTTATCCAATGCTTTTTGAAAAGGGTAGATATATTACCCTTATACCATACGTAATGATGCCAACCCCTGTCCAAATCGTGACTCTCAAGCTGCAGAATTCTATTATTTGTCATCAAAATCCAGTCTTTGATCCAAGTCATAGCAGCAGCCTTATAGTACAGCACCAAGTTGGACAGGGCAAAACCACCAGTTTTAGTTCTGTTCTGTAGATAGACATTTCTAATCCTTGCTTTTTTCTTTTGCCATATAAACACACGTATACTTTTTTCCAGGTCTGAAATAATCTTAAAGTTAGGTAATATAGGTAAACATTGAAATAAAAAGAGCAATTTAGGTAAGACAGTCATTTTAACTGCATCAATTCTGCCCATTAAAGATAACTGAAGTCTTGACCAGGTTTTCAGGTCAGCTTTGATTGCTTTTATACCATTAACATAGTTATCTTTAAGTAAAGTGTTGCAACGGTTGGACACAATAATACCCAGATATTTTGCCTTACTAGCTTGTTGGAAACCCAACTGGTTAACCAGTTTTCCAATCACAAGTGGGGTCATATTTTTTGTGAGCAACAGTGTTTTTTCTCTATTAACCTTTAGGCCTGAAATTTTAGAGTAGGCCTCCAAGATCTTTAGTAGTTCTGGAAGAGAGGTCTGAGGGTCCTCCATAATAACCAACAGATCGTCCGCGAAGGCTTGCACCTTATAGACTTCTCCTTTGCTTTGTAGACCTTGAATCCCTGCGGTATTTCTTATAACATGGAGTAGTAATTCTAAAGTTAAAATAAACAGCAAAGGAGAAAGAGGGCATCCTTGCCTGGTACCTTTATGTATCTTTACTGTGTCTCTAAGGTAGCCATTAACTACAATCCTAGTGTTTTGGGCGGAGTAAATTTGTTCTATAGCTCGTAGCATTCTGTGGCCACACTGTAAATAATCTAACTGCGTTTTGAGTAAAGACCAAGATACATTGTCGAATGCTTTCTCGGAGTTGATGAATGCGAAGGCTACTTGCTTCTCAGGGTGGCATTCATAGTACTCCAACGCATCAAGGAAAGTTCTAATGTTGGATTGGAGGCGTCTTTTTGGAAGAAAACCGGGGGATATCAGAGAGGGTAGAATCATCCGCCATCTATTTGCCAAGATGGTTGCAAATATTTTATAATCCACATTTAGGAGAGCAATTGGCCTATAGTTTTGGATCAGGTCTCTGGGTTTCCCTTCTTTAGGAATCAATGTTGTATGAGATGATTTCCATGAATCTGGTATATCTTCGCCCTCTAAAATAGATGTAAAGAGATTTTTCATATTTCCAGAGACTATCTCAGAATTTTTTTTGTAAAATTGTGCCGGTATCGAATCGGGTCTGGGGGCTTTGTTCATTTTTTGGTGGTTAATGGCCTCTGTTATTTCCATCATTGTAATAGGGGCATTCGTCAAAACTCTCCGTTCTTCAGTAAGTTTTGGAAAGTTGGCTTGTTCTTGGTATTGGAAGATGGCATCTTTATTTATTGTCTCCAGCTTGAACAGATTCTGGTAATATGCCTCGCCTCTATGATTTTTTGAATTTGGGATTGGTCTGTCTGGTTTTCCCCAGTTTTATCTTTAAGTGTTAGAATAAGTTTTTGAGATTGTACCTTTTTTAACTTATAAGCTAACCATCTAACTGGTTTGTTTGCATTTTCGACGAAATTCAGTTTGGCCAGTTTAATCTTATGGGCTATGTCTGCTGTTAAGATCAGATTAAGTTCATGCCTACAAGAGGCTAGGTCATTATTCAGCTGCTCATTGCGCGGATCATGAATTAAGTCCTTTTCTAGCTTTTTCATCATGTTGAGGATGGATTCGGATCTCTTCTTTCTCTCTTTGTTCCGTCTTGCCATATATTGGATGACAAACCCTCTAAAATAAGACTTGGAGGCATCCCACACCGTTTTCAGTGGCATGCCTTTGTTCAGATTCAGTTCAAAGTATAAATTCAAGTCTTTGGCTGCCTCTAAAATAAATTCTTTGTTAGTCCACAGAGCTGAGTTAATTTTCCAGTGTCTGGGCTTACCCGAAGTTTTCAATGTCCACAGGATAGCATTATGATCGGATATTGTTCTCGGAAGAACTTCTATGTCCCTTGTATTTAGTAAAAGATCAGATGAGGCCCAGCACATATCAATACGGGAGAAGGAGGCATGTTGTCTTGAATAAAAAGTGAAACCACCTGTTAATGGATTTTTCCTTCTCCAAATGTCTTGGAGTTCTAAAATGTCGGACATGTCAAGAAAGGATTTTGGCAGTATGGAGGTCGAGGTCCTAAGTTTTTTCCCTTTTGGTATTTTCCTATCCACGGATGGGATGTGTACAGCATTGAAGTCCCCCAGTATCATTAACTGGTGATTTTCATATTGCAAAAGCTTCTGAGCCAATTCTTCAAAGAAGACTTGTCTTCCATGGTTGTTGTTTGGGGCGTATATACCAACAATAATTGTTTTTTTATTGGATGTTTGCCTGGACGAGGATCCATCTGCCTAGTTGATCTTTTTCCAGAAGAGTTGGAGAGAGTTCTGGTTTGATATATAGTGCCACCCCATTTTGCTTCTTTTCTTTATTTGAGGTGGAAAACAGGTTGCCCAATCTATTTTGGATTAAGTATTGTTCATGCTTTCTCAGTACATGGGTTTCCTGTAAACAGATAATTGCACATTGTTGTTTTTGGAGGAGTTTAAATGTCTTGTGACGCTTTTGCGGGGAGTTCAATCCATTCATATTCCATGTTAGAATTTTCTGAGCCATATTGATTTACTTCCAGCGGTGTTTCCTCCCTGGTTTAGGCCTAAGTTGTCTTTTTGGCCTGGCGCCTCCCACTGCACCATTATCTTGATCTTGCTTGGGGGTCCCTTGTTTGGGAGCCTGATTGGCTCGGCTATCATCTTTGGTGGCGGTTTGGTTGTCGGTTGAATCCTCACCCTCAGAGAGGGATGATGAAGGGGAAGAGGGGGAAAATCCCAACTTTTCTGCATTTTTCTCAGCGAAGGTTCTAGCTTTCTTGTAGGAATAAATTTTCTGTGTTTTCCCTTCCCATTGAAAGGCCAGACCCTGGGGGTAGATCCACTTATATCTTATATCATGCTTGAGCAAACGTTTGGTAAGAAACGTATATATTTTTCCGCAATTGACGGACCTCCCGTGGGACGTCTTTCAATATTGTCACTTTGGATTCATTGATTTTCACCTCTTTATCTCGAATGACTTTGAGGATGCAATCTCGGATATATCTTCTGACAAGTTTGACTATTACCTCTGGAGGGAGCTTGTTCTTTCTAGTATAGGCTGTAGGTTGACGATAGATCACATCTACTTCACAGATAAATTCTTCTATGGATGCCTCAAGCAGAGCGGCCAGACCTTCCCCAACTGAAGTGTAGTGATTTTCGTCTTTGTCAAAGGTGAGACCTTGAATCCTTAAAATTTTGGATGAAGATTCAATTTCTTGCATAAGAACCGATCTGTTAGTGGATTCCATTGTAGCTTCTATCTCTTCTAGACGGAAGTCGGTAACCCCCATGTTGTCCTCCAACGCCTGTAGTTGCCCGCAAACGGAATCCATCTTGGCATCTACCTTGGCAAAACCTTCTTTCATTTCAGATCTTAACCCAGAGAAGGCTGTGGTTTGGTCTGAGATAAGCTTCATCTGACTCATATTTAACTGATTGAGCATATCTAGAACTTGGTTGGTCTGGCTTGGTTGTTGAGTCATGACTGGAAGGGAGGGATGGACCAGAGAAGTGGAAACAGTCTTTTTTGTTACAGATGGAGTTTTGCTCATTTCAAATATTGCAATACAAAGCTACTGCAGACAGAGGAAGTCCAACCAAGAGTGTGCTGTGATTACAGTGGAGCCAATTTACTCATTTCCAGAAATAATGCAGAAATCGGTTGTTTGTAGAGGAGAATCCAACAGATATCAAGCTGTATTCACAATAGATTGGCTTGCTCCTTTTCAAAACAGCAATATAATGCAAAAGCAGCCACATACATAGAGAAGTCCAGCAGATGGTGTGTTATATCCACATTTGAGCCAACAGGAGCCAGAATAACAAAAGTGAAAGTAGATTATTGGAGTTTTATCTGCCTTTTAACGGAGAAATAAAGCAGCCCTTTCTGAAAGCAAATAGCAAAGGGGTAGGCAAAGAGGTATTTAGAAGAGAGCGGATTTTCTTTAGGTGAGTTTTGCTTGATTTTATATCTTTAGAAGGGCTATCTGGTGGAAGGAAAGCCACTCACTTGCAGAGGAGGGGGGGCAGCTTCTTCCCCGTCCGGTTCTCCCACGGTCTCAGACGCACGAGTGATTTATTTCCCAGGGGTATCTACCCTCACAGAGGAGGGGAACTGCACCCAGGATGCCTCGGAGTGAATCTGGGATGTCTTCTGCTCCCAGAGGGTGATCGTAGGATGGAAATCATCCTCTTGAGACCTGGAATGCATCGACGCTGGCCAGGGCTGCTTTCAGCTAACATCTGTGCTGATCGCCGCCATCTTGCCCCCTCCCCAAGTGGTCCGTTTTTTTAAATGCTAGATTGCAGCCAAAAAATTAGAACTGCAGCAATGAAGGAATTAGAAAGAATCCTCAAGTGTAAGGATGTGTCACTGGAGACAAAGGCCAAGATCATCCATATTCTTGTATTCCCAGTCACAGAGTCTGGGTGTGAAAACTGGAAATGAAGAAAGCTGACGTGGGAAAAATTGATTCATTTGACTTGGGGTGTTGGAGGACAGATTTCTTGGACTGGCAGAAAGACAAACAGGTGGGTCCTAGATCAGATCAAGCCTGAACTCTCTCTGGGAGGTAAAAATGATGAAACAGGCTCTCCTACTTTGGGCACATCATGAGACGGCAGGATCCTCTGGGGGGGGAAAAGTTATACCTAGAAAGGTGGAAGGCAGCAGGAAAAGAGGAAGACCAAATACAAGATGGATTGACTTCCTAAAGGAACCACAGGCTTGAGTTTACTGGAACTGAGCAGGGCTATTGAAGGATGGACATTTTGGTGAGTTCTTATTCATAGGATCTTCATAAGTCCAAAATGACTTGATGGCTAGTAACAGCAGTCACAGAGGGTTTTCAAGTGAACAACTACTTAGAAGCCAGGTACACAGAGTGGTTCTAATTCCCATCTTCCACCACATGAACAGCAACATAATCTTTCACATAGCTGTTTCTTTGGAAACCTTTTCTGTACCTTTCCACTTTGTGATCAGCAGGCTGACCGGGTACATATTTATGAGAGAATTTTCCTGACACTCTCTCATTGTTCAGGGTGTGTGAGCTTTGCCTAATTCTGTCTTTAGGAGTAAGAGGCTGCAGCATATGATTGGATCAGCATATACTGAACAGTATTAAGTTATATATAAGAGCTCATGTAGTATAATGGATAAAGTGATGGCCTCAGGAGACCTAGATTCAAATCCTCATTTGGCCTCAAGGGTGAGTAGGGTAGCACAATTGTTAAATTACTGTACTCACATACCTTGAATAATAAGGATACCACAAATCCCGTGGGACTTTATGGCACCTAACAACACATAAGCAGAAACATGCTATTTATAGGAACAGATGTCACATCAGACATGACTTTTTTGATTTGGGCAAAACAATATTGCAATTTGCAAGCCATTGTAGTGCTGATAGGGTGACCTGCTGAAATGGAGGACAGGTCCCCTGTATCTTTAACATTTATACAGCAGAAGAAATACATTCAGCAGATCTAGGTGCTGAAATGGCCTTTCCAGTACAAATATTAAAGGGGCAGGATCTCTGCCCTCCGTTTCATGCGCTCATCCTAAGTGGCAAGGGCAGTACAGTAATGAGATGAGTGGGTGAATAATCTCAAGGTGTTACTCTCTCTGCCTCTGGTTCTCTATCTTTAAATCAGACTTCAATTGGATAACCCTAACTAACACCTGAGGATTCCTTTTAAATGCAACATTGTTCTCTGTTTGGGCCTTCAAATGGAGGACTGCCATCCTTTACCTGAAAGAGGACATGTGACTACTGTACTGGGGCCTGTTGTAGAAGATGTGTTAACACTTTGCTGCTACCAAAGCAGCAGCCATTTTTTAAAGTATGGGCAGCTTTCATGTGTGGGCTATGAGGGCTTTCCTCATGGCCTTTATTTGCCCCATTTTTGTGTGGCCTAACTTGTCAACTCTAGCCACAGCTTTTCTGTGTTATTGTCACCCTGTGCTCACCCATCCCACAAAGGTTAGTTGGGTTCCTGGTCATTTGCCAGGGATGGTGTCAAATCTCTGGGTCCAAGCCCAAGTCTTTGGTACCGTGTCCCAAGTCTGAGTCTTTATTAAAAAACAGCCACCAAAAAAGGGGTAGGTAGGTGGGTTCTGAATTGCAAGATATTGAAAAGACAACAACATGGATTGAAGCTGAGTCGATTTGAACTGTCGGCCCAACTTAAGGCCAACTTGATAGCAAGTCCTGCAGTTCAAGTCACCCCATCTGTCCCTTGGTTATGTGATTAATATACATGGCAGTGCAAGGCACAATTACGTTTATCAGTATTTGCTCATCTGTGTAGAACAATGAGCTTGGTGTATCTCGTGGTCTTGTTTTAAGGAGTAGGCTTTGAAAATAATCATATGAACTCCAGGAAGAGTCCTCATTCACCACTTTTCTACCCTGGAGGGCTTTCTAACAGAGACAGAAGAAGGGGGCGGGGGGGAGAAACCCACACTCTTTCAGAACAGATTAAAAGGGGTTTTGAAAATTAATGTTAAAAGACAACATTGTTTAAAAACAGAACAAGCACAATTCTAAGAGCTAGTTTTGAAGACAATTTTAATGACTGTCACATGGGATACACAGAGAAACAGAAGGATGCACCCAGGATCACTGTTAGCTTCCATGCCTCTTGCCGGGACAATCTTTCTGTGTGTTTCTTTGGCTGATACCAGAGCTTTTTTTCTTCTTTCTTTGCCAGGGGAAAACTTGTGAGGCAATTTAGATGGCAGCATGTTATCAACCTGACTTTTCCATTTTCACATTCATCCTTTGTCTTTGGAAGTTGTATTTGGAAAATCAAACCAGGCCTGGAAGAATCTAGGGTCAAAATTAGACGGAGCCATGAAATCTATTGGCTTGTATCGTGTTGCCAGCACCAAAGAGAGTAGACCCATTGACTCAACAGAGTTTATGTAAACATTGACTTCTTCAGCAATTGATTCAACGGGTGTACTCTTAAGTTTGACCAGCAATAGGATCATGGCCACTGGGTAGGTGATTTTGGGAAGACCCTTCTGTTAGCTGAACCTACTTCACATGTTGGATATAAATGGAATAGACAGTTGTATCTTTTCCTTTGCCTTAAAAAACAACAGCTGGAGAGGGTGGTGAAAACCTGTCCCAATTTACTGAGAAATAAACCTCAGTGGATCCAATGAGATCTACTTTGACACATATAGGATCACCCTGGCATTTATGGTCATAAGAGGGTAACGGATATTAGAGAATGTTAAAACAAATAGGCCACTAGGTGTTTTTAAAACCGTAGACGCAGCCACAACATGTTCCCTTGGGTGATCTGAAGTCATACCAGAATGAAATATTTACAAGTATTAAGAATTGCTTTTGTTTGGGATAAGATAAAAATAAATAAATAATCATCATAGAACTGCAGAGCTTGGAAGGAAGCTTGTGGATCGTTGAGTCCAGCTCCTATCAAGGGGACAGAGTGGGGGATTGAACTCCCAACCTCTCATAAACCACTGAGGCATCTAGCAGTTCATGTATTAGCAGGCTTTCATTCAGATCCATGTGGAGCAAATTCTAGTTGCCCTTCAAATGACAAGAATTTTTTTTTCTGGGTAAGGATGCAGAATGAAGACTCATTACGATATATTTCTATTCTGTATGCATTCAGAAGAACAGTTGTCTTCTATATGGCTATGTTCTATGGCTTGTGGAATCAGAGATAGGAATATTAGAATCCTGGTCAGTGCATTTCAAAATGCCATCAAGAAATGTAACAGAATTTTTATGTAGTAAAAAGAGCTGGGTTGTAAGCACCGGTTTACAGGATACAGCTGATGCCAAAGCATTTCAGTGGCTATTGGAAAGTGATGTTGTTTTCTGTTTGGCCATTTGGAAATAGTCCCTCAAAACTATTATAAGGGCAACTAATCATCTTTTATTTGACAAATTCATTCCCTTGAGTGCCAATAGGGCTGGAGCCAAAATGAGATGACCAAGAAGCAAGAGGGAGGTTTCACCATGTTTCTTAGAAACCTGACATGTGCAGAACTACAAACTACTTACCCAACAATCTAACAAAGGCTGGGCAGGCTGTGTGGTTCCCAAGGGCCATGGGCTGTTGAGTAGGAGTACTGCATGCATGTCCAAACTTCGGCACTCCAGGTGTTTTGGACCACAACTCCCACGGTCCTTTGTCATCGGCAATCTAAGCTTAGAATTCTGCGAGTTGTGGTCCAAAACATCAGGAGGGCTGAAGTTTGGATATGCCTGGGTACTGGAAAAGGAAAACAGAAAAAGAGAGGTCAGGATAGAGGTGGTGGAGAAGACTGAATTTCCTTGAGGCCTTTACAGCAATTCCCATCAGTCATCACCAGTACGGGCCAGCAGTCAGGTATAATGGGAGCTGTGGTCCAAAATAGCTGGTAGGCAACATACCACCCTGAGTTCCAGTTTGGAAGAAGGTGCTGTATAGAAATGCAATAAATAAATAAATAAATATTGGGAAAAGCTGGTTTCTAGAATCCTTACAGAAAGGCATCGCTGACTGGAATCTAGATATAACAATGCACTGCAACACTTTGTCACTCCCCCCAGCTGCTTATTTCAGTAACCCTTAGGAAATTCAGTGTCTACTAATGGTCATTTTGGAAGCAATCAAGCGTAGTACATGAGGCTATAAAATCACCTTCAACTTGGTCCCCTCCAGAGGTTTTGAACTGCAGCTTATATCAGTCTTAGCTAACATTTGATTGGAGAAGGATAATGGGAAATGAAGTCAGAAACATCTGGAGGGCACCAGATTTTTTTGGGAGGGAGGCTGAATGGAGCTGAAGAAAATTACTTTTCTGGACTACAAATCCCCAAAGAACCCAGGCAAAATAAGCACAGCTGGCTGGTGGGGCTTCTGGATAAAAATGAAATAAAAGAGGAACTGTAAAAGCACTTATGCTTTTGTGTATCATTTTCATGTAGTAGAAGTATCTTAGCTGAACGCCCTAGCTTTTTGAGGTACAAGTGCTGTAAATCTTTAATTAAGTGAAGCATATTGGGGCCTGAAAGCCTCCCTGACAAATCCCAAGTGCAAAGCTTAAGGGATGTTTTTTGTAGACGGCCTTGGAATTTACTTCCTTGGGTTCCTTGTTGGTACAGAAGTGATAACTTTAACATTAACAATAGCAGCAGCAACAACAACAACAACAACAAAATCAACAACAACAAATCAGAATGCAAGGAACAGCTATTATTCCTATGTCCTTAGAAAATGAAACAGAAGTGGCCATATGATGATGGATGAACAGGAAATGCTCCTAAGGCAACATAACAAAAATAGACATAACCACAAAGTGCACTGATAAACACATATGCTGTAAATGTAGTATTTGGATCTACTGTATGTGATTCTGTACTGCAGCAAATCAGAACCAACCCCCACACATACCACAAACAGACAGAAAATAAGCCCCTCACTCCCCCTGTTGTGGCTTTACTGACATTAGCGTCATGTACTACACTACACTACTATACTAATACTTGATCTTAGCCAAAAGACTGAGAAGCGAGATTGCAGTGTGTGTGTGTGTGTGTGTGTGTGTGTGTGTGTGTGTGTGTGCGGGTGCGGGTGCGGGTGGGGGGAGTTGAATTATTGCAGGTGGGCTTCTGGCTGTTGGAACTGTTCTGATGAGCTTCAGAATTTGTTGCTCCCCTGTCTTTGACCAATGCCTCATTAGTCTACTCAATTTTATAGTCCTTTTCCTGACTGGCCATTTATTTCATCTGACCAGGCAGCAGTAGTTCCCAACCTTGGCTTCCCAGGTGTTCTTGGATGGCAACTCCCAAACATCCTGGCCAGCAGAGCTAGTGGTGAAGGCTTCTGGGGGTTATAGTCCAAGAACATTTGAGGACTCAAGGGTGGGTTTTCTATGTTAGAGCCAGTACTAACTGTAAGATGGGCATTCTAACCCCTATCTCGGTTTCTGCTCCTATACCTTCAAGAGAAGACTGTTCCATATTCAGCCACTAAAATCTTTATCCTAGTTCGTGTTCCATACCATGCCACATTTCTGTCTTTCAAGCCTGAAGTAAGCAGAGAGGCATGGCCAGGAAAAAAGTTGGTAGATGATATGCCTATGGAGGTGCCAGGCAGCCAGGCCTAGAGGTCAGGGACAGCGGATGAAGAGTCTAAAGCAGTGGTTCTCAGCCTGTGGGTCCCCAGATGTACCTGGACTGCAACTCCCAGAAATCCTGGCCAGCTCAGCTAATGATGAAGACTTCTGGGAGTTGCAGTCCAGGAACATCTGGGGGCCCACAGGTTGAGAACCACTGGTCCAAAGCATCTGGCAGGCCCAAGGTTCCCTAGTCTTTCCTAAGTCTTCCTCCAGAAGCCAATGGCTTGAAGGCAACCGAAGTCTTGCCAGTGCCCCTCCTCCACCTTGGGAACTGTCAGCCTGGCCAAACGGATGTTGAGCGCATTAGCCTGCGGCTGGCTGGCTAAGTGGCTCTGAGTGGTGGGCTTGCCCTTGCTTAGATAGACACGTTTTGCCGGATAGTGCCTGGGGAGGGCGGATGAATTATTTAGCGGGCATCCCTCCCACTTCAGCATCGGTTCTGTTCTAGGGCTGGAAGGGCGCTCCATATATTTCAGGTCTTCTAGCGTCCCCCCAGGCCACAATCCTTGGGCACAGCGGTCCAGGTATAGAAAAGCAGAACTGGATGGGAAGAGGAAAGGAGAAGGAGCAACTCTGGGTGGGTGAGAGCGAAATGTCGCTGCCAGTGACAGGGGTTGGTTGAGATGGTGGCGTTTTCTCTGTCCCCCTCGCCTTTCACAATTCATTGACTCCAGAGCAGTGAAATCGGTCGTAAATGTACAAAATCACACCCACTCTCACAGTCTAATGGAGAGAGGAGAATTAATTCTAGTAACGGCATGGATGCAAGGCAAGGGGGCAGGGTGGCGCAAGCAAAAATATGGGGCAGGAATGAACGGTGTCTGTATAAAAATGCAACCCTGGACAGTGAATAGGGTGAAAGAAAGAGGGGAGGAGGTCTCCACATAAGGGTGTGGGTGGGTTTTTGCTTTGCTTTTGGATGGCTTCTGCCCCTTTAGAATAGCAGCTTCATAATGCCAAACTTTAACCAGTTAGATTTCGTATCATGGTGGTGGTGCCATTAAAAACAAAGGAACCGGTCAAAGAAAAGATGGCTTCCCTTTATTTCATATGGAATATGAAGGAGACCTGATTTAGCAGATGTGAGAAAATGGGGGAAATGGCGCAAACTGGTAGGAAGACATGAGAATAGCTCCATATTCCAGGAGGGTTGTCTTTTCTTCCTTTACAGGACAGTGACAAGAACCAAAAACACGTTGATCACCCTTCCATCTGAGCCTACTGGCCAAGACGGAGATGGATACGTTTCAGTGAAGAGCAGATAGAATGGTTAAGGTCACAACCTCTTCTGATCCAAATTGAGGGAATGGAGGTTTGCACTGTTAAAAATCTGAGCCAAGTGTTTTTGCAGGCTGAGACACAAAGTGAATGTCACCCTCCCCTTTCGGAAATGGCATCTGCCAGAATTGAACGCCGACTGTGACCAGAGTTTTGACTGCAATCCTATAGTTTAACCACTACACCACAAGGCTCCTCTGCCCTGAGGATGTTGGTGCATGCACTAGTGTTCTCCAAAACGGACGAGTGTAACGTTCTCTATCTGGGGCTTCCCTTGAAGGTCGTCCGGCGACTGTAGCCGGTCCAGAATGTGGCTGCTGGCGGGTGTGAGCAAATCTGATCACATATCCCATCACTTGCACTGGTTACCGATTAGCAGACCAGGTGAAGATCAATGTCTTGGTGCTTACCTTTGTGGTTTGAGATCTCATTGGTGGTCTGAGCGTCCAAGAACATGGATCCTTCCAAGCAATGCTCCTCTGGTTTCTTATGCCGAAGGAGGCCAAGTGAACTTCTACCAGGAGCCAGGACTTCTGGGTTGTGGCACCAGCCCTTTGGAACTGACCCTGGTTAAGGTGCGCCTGGCCATCTTGACTTATGACGCTGAAAATATGATCGCTGGAACAGCCGCCTCCTTGTGTCTAATGATAGGGCTGGCCCTGACTTATAAAATAGTAGAGCAACATCACCATCTCTTAGTCCCACCACTCTTTAGAGGAAGAGGTGCTTTTGCCAAGGTAAGCTAGTGGTCTGTTGTTCCACTAGCTTACCTTTTGGAAGCACTCAGGCAATTGTTTTTGGGTTCTCTGGTGATAGTCCTGGGAAGAGTTTTCTCTCTCTGTCGCTCAGCAGCAGCCACCAGCCTGGGGACATTCTGTAAGTAAGGCTCTAAGCATGGCAGATGGGGGGCAGAAGATGGGCAGTGGCCTCTCTGCCTACCTACAGCAGAGATTGCTCTTCATGTTCCCTTCACCAGGCAGTGGGGGTGGGTGGGAACACACACACACACACACACACACACACACACACACACACACCATGGTCATGCCAATCTGTCAGCTGCTACTGTTCCCTGACGAAGATGCTCTTGGATGAGCACGTGGCACCAGCTGGGTAACTCCTCATTCCCCAGCATGAATGACCCCTCCGGCCACCCATAATCTCTCTTGGCATATACGATCACTTCAATGACTCATGAACTTGTCCGAATTTGGGCATTTGTGGCTTTTTCCCTGCTGTGCAGATGGGAGGCTAAACTTCTAGCTGCAAACCTAGGAAGAAGAGAGGGCTTGTGTAGATCAGTGGTTCTCAACCTGTGGGTCCCCATATGTTCCTGGACTGCAACTCCCAGAAATCCTGGCCAGCTCAGCTAGTGATGAAGACTTCTGGGAGTTGCAGTCCAGGAACATCTGGGGACCCACAGGTTGAGGACCATTGGGTAGATTCTCTGGATGAGGGCTACCTTTTTATTTTTATTTTTAGGTTCCTCCTCTAGTACCTTTAACAGAAGTTAGATCAGCAGGAGGCAATGAATGCTTATCTTCAAGAAGCTTGTTTCGAAGCAGCCAGACAGGCAGATTATTTATTTATTTGTTGAGTTGGACATGCGTCTCAAGCAGAAACTGGGCAATCTGTATTCCTCCAGACAGTAGCAGACCTACATTTTTCAGGCCGTGAAGATTGAACTCTTTTGGGGACCCATTTGAAGCCAGCAATGAGGCTTGGGTCACCAGTTTATTTTTTTCCGTGGGGCTGTTCCACGGCAGATCATCACATTTTTTTAAAAAACTTGGGATTAGGGGTCCTGAAGTTTAAGCTTGTTTAGTTTCATAGTAAATCAATCCCTACCTCCACATGTTGCTGGACTTCAGTTTCCATCGTAATAAGAACATAAGAACATAAGAAGTGCCATGCTGGATCAGGCCAAAAGCCCATCTAGTCCAGCTTCCTGTATCATAGTGGCCCCACCAAATGTGTCTGGGAGCACAAGAGACTAGATATCTGTCACCTAATACCACTCCCCTGCATCTGGTTCTTGAAGTACCCCCGGTTTTAAGTCTGGAGATTACACATCTCCATCATGGTTTGTAACCTGTGATGGACTTTTCCTCCAGAAATCTGTCCAATCCCCTTTTGAAGTCATCCAGGCCAGATGCTATCATCACATCCTGTGGCAGGGAGTTCCACAGACTAACAACACACTGGGTAAAACTATATTTTCTTTTTTTCTGTTCTCACTCTCCCAACCCTCAGTTTGAGTGGATGTCCCCTAGTTCTGGTATTTTGTGTGTGAGAGAAGAGCGTCCCTCTATCCAGTTTACTCATGCCCTGCATTATTTTGTATGTCTCAATTATATCCCCCCTCAGGCGTCTTTTCTCTAGACTAAAGAGCCCCAAATGTTTTAGCTTATCCTCATAAGGGAGGTCCCCCAGCCCAGTAATCATTTTAGTTGCTCTCTTCTGCAACTTTTCCAGTTCCACTATGTCTTTTTTGCGATGCGATGACCAGAATTGTACATCCTCACTGGACATTGCCAGTGGACTGGGATGATGGGAGATGGCACTGGGAAATGGCTGGTGGCTCATCCCAAGACAGGAAGAAGGTGAAAACAAAAGAGATTTTGCCCTCTCCTTATTTCTGTTGCGGATCCTGGAAGACGGGAGTGACCTAGGTTATAGGAAGCTGTACCATTGCTCACTCTAACTCAGTGTTCTCTCTTATGAGATCTTCCCCCTTCTGACCAGCAGGAGTTGCTAAGGCATTCACAAAGGCCTTGGTGTGGATCTGGAAGAAGAGACGGCCTTCTCTATGTGTGGGCTTGTTAGGCACCTAAATAAGCTTGTCAGAGGACAATGTGGTTTGCATGTGCGTTGTTCAGATTCAGAGACGTTTTGGAATGGAAAAATGTTTTTTTACTTGTTAAACTTATTTTATTAGATAGTTCATTACAGTAGTCTGATGAGTAAATATGCCAGTGTTGTTGCAAATTATGCAACCCAACTGTCTAACACAGGGGTCCTCAAAGTTTTCAAACAGTGGGCCGGTCCACCACCACCCAGACACCACTGGAGGCCGGATTACAGTCCAAAAGCAGCTGCGGAGGCTGGCTTTCTCATAAAATGGGGGGTAGGTGGGGGGTTGCAATTGGTCCCAGGGGCCTGATTCAGGACCTTGGGGGGGCCGCATCCGGCCCCAGGGCCTTAGGTTGAGGACCCCTGGTCTAACAGCTGCATCTCAATGCGATGTTGGCTATATAGACCAAGAATGCTGATGGCAGAAGCGCAATGTCAGCTTTTGCTAAGAGGCTGTTAAGTAAGTTGTCCCATCTGAAATATGTTTTAAGGCACATTTTAAAATATTTCTTTAACAACCAGAAAGCAACAACAGCAATGCATACAATTGTATTTGTATTTTTTTAAAAAATTCAAAGTGATTTATATTCTAAAATAGGAGAGCGATCTGTCTCTTCGGACTCAGGAGGACCGACGAATTCATCAACCCCACCAAAATCCTAAAATTAAGAGCTTTACTCAGGTTCTGCAAAGTAGAGACTGTAGCTTCTTTTACTGACAGAATCTATCTCACATTACACTTTCCCCTTTTCCTACCTACTAAAGTGGACCCTCGTATAACAAACAGTTTGAATAACATAAAATTTGTACAACATAAACAATTCCAGAGATAGGGGAAATTTGCTTAACAGAATTGTCTATAGGGCGAATCCGTACAACATAAAAATGATTGCGATTAGGGATTACTCTGTTTTCAATTCATTCCTGTGGGAAATTCGTACAAAGGAAAATTTGCTTAACAGAATTTCATTGGGAACGAATTGATTCCTTTATACAAGGTACCTCTGTTTATGACTTTTATATGGATTACCATGCATGATTACATTGACAGATTTCATAAGAACCCCAGTGATTCCCATGTTACTTTCCACCCCTCATAATGATTTTTTTCCCTTTTGTGTGCTCTTTGTAGCATTAATGTCACCTTTTTAATGTTCCAAAATGCCTCTTCTAATTCCCTGTTTTTAACTTAAATATGTCTCAAATGTTCTGGGTTGTATATTGTCCCTGTAAGCCCCCTAGGGTCCTTTTCCAAGGAGAAAGGTGGGGTAAAAATATTCAAAATAAATAAAATAAATACTGCCTTTAACTTTCCCTAGTATTCTTGCATCATCTATGACTCCTGCCTTTTAATGATATGTTCAAATGCAACAAACCTCCCCCCCCTTTAAGTCATTTTAGCTTCTAATGTGAGTTCAGGCTTTATGTGCAACCCATTTATTTGTCTTCTGGTTATCCACTATTTTCATGAAGCTCTAAATTCGTCTTTTCCCGCCGCCCCCCATTGCCCAGCTGTGACATCTGTTACATAGTACTGTAGTTAGGAAGACCATATTATGATTGATCTTGCTCATTGTCTCCAGAGATTCAGCCTTATGCTTATAGATCATTCATAGCATTTTCCACCCTCAGTCTTCTTTGGATTTTTTTTACCTGCCCTCTCTGTTTTCATTCATGATTGAGCTAATGTATAAAACACCTATAACAAAGTCAATTAAGAATTATCTAATTGTTCTCTCATAATTCGTTTTGCTTTTATAATGTTCAATTGTATGTGTGCTTTTGCGTTTTTTTTCTTTGCCCAACCTCAGCCATCATTTCAGGTACACTTCTGTCTTAAGAATTTGGACTGGTCTGAGAAGCACAGTTTTGGTAATCCAGTGATTGCCCCACATCAGTATGTATGTACAGTGGTACCCCGACTTAAGTGCAGCTCGACTTAAGAGCAATTTCACTTAAGAGAAGAAAACTGTTGGCGTTTTAACTGCTGCCTTACAAATTTTAGATATGGTCTGTTTGACTTACAATTTTTTTTATTTTTAACTTAGTTTTTTAGATAGGTACTTACATTTTTATTTTATTTTTTAACTTAGTTTGTTAGATAGGTACTCCGACTTAAGAGCAGCTCGACTTAAGAGCAAGTTGACTTAAGAGCGGAAAGCTATTGGCGTTTTAACTGCCACCTTACAAATTTTAGATCGACGTACAATTTTTTTTATTTTTTAACTTATTTTTTTCATTTTTTAGATAAGGTACCCCAATTTAAGAGTAGTTCGACGTAAGAGCAGGCATTCGGAATGGATTAAATTCGTAAGTTGAGGTACCACTGTATGTATGTATGTATGTATGTATGTATGTATGTCTTAAATAGTAGAAAGCACTATTGAAAAGGAAATTTGTAACTAAATTAAACCAATAGTTTAATAGATACATAATTGTTAGTCCAAAAATAAGGGAAATAATGTAACCATGCCATGGATCCTTTTTTTAAACTTTAGAACCCTTGCCTGTTACCCATCCCTTTTAGTTACCCCTTTATGTATGGAAAAAATAAAAATTATTTTAAAAACTAGTAGAAAGCACAATTATGGGCAGTTAACAATCAATGAACCCAACAATAAAATAATAAAAACAGTAACACAAGTATAAATAAATAAATAAATAAAAAGAACAAGTCAGATAAGCTGAAACAGTAAAAGGCAAGGGTGCCATTGTGTTAACCCATAACAGGAGGGCAGGGCAAAGGCCAGGGCTTGAAAGATTGCTCTCCAAGTCCCCTTTAAAAGCAGCATCTTGAGCAGCCTTCTGAATGTGGACAGGGAGGGTGCCAGCCACAGCTTGATCAGGAACCAGATGCAAAAGGCTGGTGCCACAACTGAGAAGGCCCAGCTTTAGGTGGAAGTTTTCCTGGCCTCCCTCACCATGGCAACCCAAGGGATCATTGCCTTGGAACACTGATATTCTTGGGGCCAGATGCTTGGACAAATAATGGGATCCCAAGTCACGAAGAGTGTCATAAGTAAGCCCCAAAATCTTGAACCTAACACAGTCTGCCACTGGTTTTTGTGGGACCAAAGGTCACCAAGAGAGCCAGAAGTACCAGTGTGGTGAGTACTCTTCATCAGCCTCCCTTAGCAGGTCATTGTGCCACACGGCCAGCGCTGTACTGTGTCCTGAACCCAGACTGGAATAGATAAGGCAGTTCTTTTGCTCCGTAAACATCTGGTGAACTCCAGGACTGCCAACTTGGCAACCTTGTCCATAAAAGGTATGTTGGCAGCTGGTCTACAGTTCACTGACAGCTTTTATTAGGCGTGATGGGCAAGGGGTTGAGCAAAGAGGTGGCAGGTCTGCCAGGAACTAGTGCCCTGGTCAGCTCTTGCCATGGAAGAGAACCCTGATAAGAGAGAAAGTCATGAATGCCTGGAAGGATGCAACCATTAACAATGCTATTACAGTGGTACCTTGTATAAAGGAATTAATTCGTTCCAAATGAAATTATGTAAGGCAAATTTTCTTTAATACAAATTTCCCATAGGAATGCATTGAAAACAGAGTAATCCCATTTTTATGTTGTACGGATTTGCCCTATAGACAATTCTGTTAAGCAAATTTCGCCTATCTCTGGAATGTTTTATGTTGTACAGATTTTTATGTTATACAAACTGTTTGTTATACAAGGGTCCACTGTATTTATTGTTCTAGGAAAAGCTGTGAAAGACATTAAGCCCAAAGCAATTAATTCAGGTTGGAGAAAGTGGTGTCCAGATTTTGTTTAAGACTTCCCGGGACAGACAACAGAGCCGGTCAAGAAAATCACGGAAGAGATGGTGGGTATGGCAAAAACAAACAAACAAACAAACAAAAACATTGTGGGCGAAAGGTTTCAAGATATGGATTTTGGAGAAATTCAGGAGCTAACAGACACCATGCCAGAGGACTTAATAGAAGACCACTTGAAGGAGAGGAATGCTTCTGAACCAGCACCAGACGATGCAGACAAAGACTCAGAAGAAGCAGTGCCAGAAAACCAATTGACATTCGACAATTATGCAGAAGGGCAAAGATGATTCAAAATTGCTTTTGGCTTCTGTTATGCCATGGACTCTTCTATGAGACGGACACTGACACTAAAGCAAACGGTGGAGGAAGAGTTGCTACTGTAGAGAAACTTTTTAAATGTGAAATGAAAAAGCAAACTCTTAAACCGAAACTAAGGTTACACTAAGGTAACACTTCCTAAGGTTACACTTCCTCCCCGCTACATCCTACTCAACATGATGACAGCAATTAAGACCTTTGAAACGATGATTTGTAAACACAGTACAGTATTGTAACCATTATCCAATACGCACAAGTACAGTGGTAACTTGTATAAAGGAATTAATTCATTCCAAATGCAATTATGTTAAGCAAATTTTCCTTTATACAAATTCCCATAGGAATGCATTGAAAATGGAGTAATCACATTTTTATGTTGTAAGGATTCTTCCCATAGTCAATTATGTTAAGCAAATTTCCCCTATCTCCAGAATTTTTTATGTTGTACAGATTTTATGTTATACAAACTGTTTGTTATACAAGGGTCCACTGTAATGCAGTAAACTCATCTGATGTGTATGTGTGTGAATCAACTGTAAGCAGTTATGTTTCTGGGGGGCATGAGAGTCAAATGGATTTTGAACTAAATGTGTGTGTGTGTGTGCCTCCTGGGCCTTTGAGAAGGAAGAAGTGTCATTGATAATATTCTGCCACCTGTGTGTGGCACAATACTGTAATACTGTGATTCTTGCACTCATTTTCATTCCTCCTTAATTTAATCCCGTTTTCTGTATTGGTCTTCTTGCAAAACACATTCTCCAAATTAGGTGCCCAGATGGGGAAATAAAATCATCGCTTGCCTTTTTTGCCTGGGTTTTTAAAATGTACCCTTGTCCCTTTAATTAATGGTGCCTCGTTCTGTCATTGGCACTCCTGAATCATCGCTTAGACTTCAGTCTCACACACATTTCCTTGGGAGGAACCAACACTGAAGCCAGTCATCCAGCTGCCTCTTGGCACCTTGCGTCTCAAAAAATTGTCTACCTCTGCTATTAACCACTCCAGATGTTTTGGACCACAACTCCCAGAATTCCAAGCCTAGACTGCCAATGACAAAGGACTGGGAGTTGTGGTCCAAAACATCTGGAGTGTCGAAGGTTTGCCAGCACTGCTTTAGGATGTCTCCTTCCCAACTTGCTAAGTGGTATCTCTAGTTGTCTTTTTTAGCTACACTGAATGAAG
Organism: Phrynocephalus guinanensis; assembly: GCA_037367245.1. Classification (NCBI taxonomy): domain Eukaryota; kingdom Metazoa; phylum Chordata; class Lepidosauria; order Squamata; family Agamidae; genus Phrynocephalus; species Phrynocephalus guinanensis. The sequence goes on from CM074734.1 coordinate 158,367,339, forward strand.
AAGGAGACCAGCCAAAAGGGCCAAAGCAGGAAAGTGCTGGGCAGGTCCAGTCATTTTACATTTTTCTGGTACACCATAATGCAAACGTGAAAACGTGTTAAAACAAAGCAGAATGCAGGAACAGCTTATATTCCCACAACCAACCAAAAGAAGAGCTGTAGTAATGCATGAAAGACTAGTGATGGACTAGCAGAAAATTAGCCATAAGGGAACATCATCAAATGACACCCACCTGCAAAGCCTGCAGGTCAGCTCACATCTGTGGACCCCAGGAGCAGATCTTATGCTGGGGCAAAGCAGAGGAAAAATACACCACCTCCTGGAGGAGCAATGTAAGAAAACCCTGCAAGTATTTTGTCTTGTTTTGACTTTACTGACAACTAGTTCCAGAGTTGTGTTGTTTGGACTCTGGGATACAGTACCAATATCACATCTAATCTCACCTGATTTTGGAAGCTAAGCAGGGTCGGCTCAGGTTAGTACTTGGATGGGTGACCACCAGGGAATACCAGGTGCCTGGAGTGTGTGTGTGTGTGTGTGTGTGTGTGTGTGTGTGTGTGTGTGTGTGTGTGTGTGTGTGTGTGTGTGTGTGTGTGTGTGTGTGTGTGTGTGTGTGTGTGTTGTGTCCTAACAGTCGTGACTGACTCTTTGTGTCTCCACGTCCATGGAGTTTTCTTGGCAGGAATACTGGAGTGTCTTGCCAGTTCCTACTCCAGGCACTGTGGTATTCCCAGGTGGTCTCCCATCCAAGTACTAACCAGGGCTGATGCTGCTTAGCTTCCAAAATCAGGCGAGATCGGATGTGCTTCGGGCACCTGGAGTAGGAACAGGCAAAACACTCTAGTATTCCTGCAAAGAAAACTCCAGGGACATGGGAGTAGTACGTACATCTAGTACTCATGGGGTCATTAAGAGTCGGTCATGACTGTAACAACACAACACACACACACACATCACAGGTGAAAGGAAAGTTAACAAATCCTCAGTGTGGGATGGCTTCAATACACACAAGGACATGGGGTCAGAAGGCAAGTCAGTTTCCTGACATGGCTTTGTTCTGTTTCTTCCACTTGTAATATCAGGTATAATTTATTTCTTGCTTATGGCGACCCCATAACCATAATGATGGTAGCGGTGCAGGATAGGGTGGAACATATAAGAGAAATCAAGAGCATTGGCCATTGTCAAATTTTTAATATGAACAATTTCACCTTTTTTTTTTTAAAAAAAAGGTGACTCTAACCCCCTGCCAAGACAAGTGTCCTAATATGCATAAATTCAGAAAGGAAACCTTTCCCCTGCAATAATTTGAATTTCTTAGCAAGCTAGTGAAATAACCTTGGCACTGCAGAACTGGAAGGGACCATATGAATCATCAAATCTAACCCTTGTCAGGGTAGCACAACAAGGAATTGAACTCCCAACCTCTGGCTCTGTAGCCAGAGACCTAAGCCACTGAGCTGCTATCCTGCAGTAAAAGATCCACAGCATTGGAAGAACTTGGTATAGCCAGGCTGTAACTCCATCAGAACCCTGAAACTCACTGTGTTGCATGGAGACACCTGCCATTTCTGTCCCCCAGGCCTACGAGGAGAAACGTAACAGGAAAGGAAAGCCATGTTGAGCTTGTTGGAGAAAATAAATAATCCCAAGAAATCTTCACCAGCTTGATTTCTGTACACTTGTTTATTCTACAAAGTACAGGAGCAAGGTCGTAGGTTGTATCTTTTAATTCCAAGGGTTGATTTGGGAAAAAAGGAGATCCTGAACCAGCATCCAGCAGCTACTGTATCTCCCTTGTGCTGTGCTCATGACAGGGCCATTTTTCTGGCTGTACCTCTTGCACATTTCCTGGGTTGCACATGTCAAAAATGTTGTTTCATTTAAACTTTTTTTTAAAAAAAATTACAATAAGCCCTTTGAAACTGAGTGGTCGACCACAGTCATGTGACTGCCCTGTGTTTCACTCAACAGATGCCTTGTAGAAAACAAATTCCTTTTGAGTTAGAAAGCCAAGAAGGCTTTCAAAAAGGGTCCTAAATCCAAAAAAAAGAAAGAAAGAAAAAAGAAAAAAGAAAGTACATGTAATTTATAATTTATAGCTGGGATTTATTTTATTTTTAAATAATCTTTATTCAACACTTTTGCAACAGAAACAGAATAGAATCTGACTTGGCTAATAATGTTTCGAAAGAACTGAAATATAGAGTTTCAGTGTATTATACATGCTGGGATTTATTTTTAAAAGGCTCCCAGTTTTGCTCCTCTCACCTATGGAGCAGAGGTCGGTATCAAGGCTATTCCATTTTATAAAAATGTCTTATGTACAATTTTTCATGCTGAATTGTATGCCAAACCACATAGATTTCAAAAATTGTGCATTTGGCCAAAGAAGCATCTTTGCCTAACTTGTTTGTCTTTTGTAACTAGGAAGGGGGTTAAAAAGCACGGCCAAACAGTGAACCGCCCACCCCCGGCCCCATCTTACCAAACCACTAGCAATGTCACTTTTGACTTTCTCCCTTGTGATATCTTTTCCAGGCTTCTCTTTTCAGTCTTCCGAACTACGGATGCTTTTGGAGATCTACTGTATTAAACTTCCTTATGAGATTCTATGCTTATACAAAGCTGTCCGTGGACTGTCAAGTCAAGTCTGACATGGTGACCCATTCAGAAGTGGCTTATATCATTCCCTTCGGGGAGGCCTCCCAGGACTGTATATAACTTGCCCAAGGCTGTGCAGGCTGGCTCTTCTAGGAGGCAGGGTGAAGAATTGAACACCTGACCTCAACCACTGAGCTACATAGAAACTTTGCTACGTCTAACCTATAGTTGGCTAGTCCCTTGAAGTATGTCTTTCCTTGTAAATGGAATCTCTTAATTTGACTTGGAAAGGGTCTTACGGAGGCTCAGGGCACTGTATGTTAGTTAATTTGAAAGAGAAGACATGATTCAAAACATGATTCAGCTTAATAGGCTTGGCTTTACAATTGGATATTTGCAGCCTGAATGCAGTGATGGGAAAGCGAGTACAAAGGTGTTAACAGTTTAAGAAAAGCAGTGTGGTACTGTATAGATTGTTAAATTCAGACTCAGGAGATGCACTGCGGGTTCATCTACATGGCTCAAGTGGAGTGGGTTGATGTGGGCTAAACAGGGTCGCTTGAGGTTGGATAGAGGCCCAGTATGCTATTTGGAGCAATCCTTTCTTTCACATGGCATACTGCACCCCAACAGACCCTGTTTGGTTTGGCTTGCAGCACAGTTGGTTAAATCCCGGGTAGCCTGCTCAAGGTTCACTCAGCCTTCCATCCTTCCGAGATCAGTAAAATGAGAACCCAGCTTGGTGGGGAGAAGGGACAATGTGCAGCCTCCATATTATCTTGCCAACTGCCCAAAGAAGGCTTTACGTAGGGCTGCAACTAAGGTGAGGCATGTTGAGGAGTGTGTGCCAAAGTAGTATTTGCACTATTCCATACGTCCTCCCTGCCCCACGTGGAGAGGGGGCAAAATCCATATTTGCCTGGGGTGACACAGAACATAGTTGTGGCCTTGGCTTTAAGTGCTATGGAGGCACTTTTCTTTTCTTCCTTTAGCTCTTCCTTCTGGGAATTTGCCATATTCTGCATCTTGAGAAGACAGCCACTTCAGGATATTAGCAAATTAGACACTTATTCTGCTCCTCCATTGAGAAGCAGATACATTAACAAAAAAAATACTCTATTGACACACATGCAGTGCATCACAGGTAAAAATGGTTTTTCTTCCCCCAAAAAATCCCTCCTGGAAGAAGGAAGAGACAGGAAGGGGCAATAAGAGGTGGATTTGGCTGTGGGCAAATTCACAACTGGAACCTTTAGGACAAATAAAAGAAAAAGAAAGCTCCTTGTTGCCCCCTCATGTCTCCTTTTCCGGGAGGAAGTTTTCTATTTTTCATTTTTAAAAAAATACTTTCTGTGTTCCATGAAACGGCAGAGGAAGTGTTTAATTTGCCAACATCTTGAAGTGGCTCTCTTCTTAAGCTCCTTCATTAGATGGCAATTTTCCAGCAGCAGGAAACCGAACAGCTTCAAGCCTTGCTTTGGTTAATTTCCAGTGATCATGGGTGCTAGAAAGGAACCAACCAAACCAGAGTGATCCTACAACCACTGAAAAATAAGTACAGTACATACCCTTGACAGTGGTCAGAAAGGTATGGGTAGGAACGCTCTGGGAATGGTTTGTTTCACTCCAGTGATTACATTGTGTAACCTGTTCCCACGATGGACCAAACAATATTTTAGATGCCCATTTGATCACAGCTGAGGCTGTGGAAACTTTCTTGGCAGAGGCAAACCACTGCTTGAACATCTCTTGCTCACCACGAGATTTGCAACTCTAGATTTGCCAGAATAAAAATTTATTAACAGTTAAAGAACTGTACTTCCCCCCTCCCCCGGAATGTTTCCCATGCCTGTCTGAATATAAAACTGTCACCTCAGAATTCAACACAAGTGCTATAGAGTCTAAAGAAAATACTTGACAGGTGTTGACAGGTGTCAACTCTGAAAGTTCATAAACTGTCGCCTGATGGCTACTGTTAGATGTCCACCATCAACCATTTGTTTGGTGTCATTTGGTTGTAGGATTTTTATTATTTAGCTGGTCACTGACCGTAATAAAGTTTGATTTGAATTTGAATTTATTATTTAGCTAAGTCATCCCAACCTCTCTCTCTCTCTCTCTCTCTCTCTCTCTCTCTCTCTCTCTGTGAGTGTGTGTGTGTGTGTGTGTGTGTGTGTGTGTGTGTGCATGCGCGTGTGAGTATGTGTTCTGTGCTGTCCAACTACCAGTTACCCTAATAGGGTTTTCAGGGTAAACTAGATGTTTAACGAGTGGTTTTACCAATTCCACTCCCCGAGTAAGCTTCTATGGCCCAAGTGGGGATTCAAAACCTGTTCTCCAGAGTTCTGGTCCATCACTCTGTCTATTGCATCGCACCGGGAATCCACCTCCAACCTATTGCTTTTCAGATATGGATACAAGGGCCCCATAAATCCACAGCCAGCCACAGTGCTGAAGTCATTTCCCAGGGGTTCAGGAACACATACATTTCAGCTCTCTATGTACCCAGACCTTTGAAGTTTTATGCATGTGAGAAACTGTTAATACATGAATCACTAGAAGGCATTCGCAGGTGGCAGGTTTAGAGTGCCATGAAAGGGAAGCAAACTTTTATTGTTTATTTCTAATGCATTTTCACTGCCATCAGAGGAGAGTTGTGGCTGCCACGGGTGCCAATAACTTGGACGGTTTTAGGGACAATGCACTTTTATTTGGGTAAAGTAAGCCATTTGTCCCTCTGTCCCCCTCCTTCTCAGGCAGACAAATGTCTTAAGCCACTGTCCCTGGAGGATCAGTGAATCTGCAGTTCTGGAGGGCCCCAGGAAAAACTGACACCTCCTAAGACTCACCTCAGCTTAGGTCTCCCCCTGTTTCTCTTGATGTCCAGACACCTGTTCTGTCTCCTTCTCTCAATGCCTCCTTCTTCCCTCCACCACTCCTACCTGGGATGTTTCATCATGCAGCTTAGTACATCTACAAGCCTTAAGGAAGTAGGATTCCCCTGCTCTCCACTGCTTCTACGAAGATCCAAGCCCTGATCCAGTCTGGTCTAGAATATGCAATAGCTGGTCTATTACAGCCTTCATCTCCCCTTTGGCTCCATCCTGCTACACTATAAAACACTTTGGCTCCATCCTGCTACACTATAAAACACTCACAGGGCAGCGGGAGGCAAGAGAAGGCTTTTCCAGTGGCTTTATTGGCTTGGGGTGATGGGAGTGGCAATCCAGTGGGATGTTGGGGGAAGCCTTGTAGCCCCTGAAATTTGATCACCCATTGTCATTCCAGTTAATCCACATGCTCCAATACAGGAGATTGCATCCCTTTAACTTGTTCATGTTGCAAAACTGTTTTGCACTATTTTTTCACTTCTTTATCATTGTGTGTGTGTGTGGGGGGATTCTGGGATTTGTAGTCCAAAACACCTGGAGTGCCACCACTTCACTGTTCATGCCCTAGCCTAGGGCTACTTTCATGGAAGGTGGGGCCCTTTCCAAATGTTCTGGTCTACCGAAGATCAGCCCTAGCCGAGCACGGGAGAGGGCGGGGGGGCATGCTGGGCGTTGTAGTCCCAGAAACATCAACAGTGCCATGTTGGGGAGGGCTGTCCTCGGGGCGCATCCCCGTCTGGCGATGAAACAAGATGGCACCCCTTCCTTCCCGCAGCATGTTCTTCCACTTTCTCCTCCGGCGTTGTGCGAGGACGGCGCCTGAGAGAACCACTTTCACTCAATGCCGCCGAGCCCAGTGGCTGACCGGGCGCTAGGTTGGCAAGCAGCCTTCTCTCAGGCAGAGAGGCGGTGCCCTTGAGGGTGATCGGTATTTACCAAGGCACCACCTTCCTGGTGCTGTCGAAGCCACCCACCCAAAGCTATGTAGTGCCCAAAGGGCAGCGTCAGAAAGGGTGCACCCGATAAAGAGAGATTTCATTATGTGGGGCGTGTGTGACCTGGAAAAAGGCTCCCCCACTCCAGTAAATAAGGGCTACCCGATTCCTTGGTCTCCTCTTTTAATTCCATGTTGTGCCCTTACTGGCACCCTCCACCACCACCTGGGAAGGGAGGAGTGCTCGCCTGCCACCACGGCGGCTCTCCCGGGCTCTCTCGCTTCCCTTCGCACCTCCATCCCCTTCAGGCAGCTCAGGAGGAGAACCCCCACCCTCCCCAATCCCCCCCCAACCCCCCCGAGGTGTGGGTGCCTCAGTCCCACCCAGTTCGATGCTGGATGGAGCCCTCAAGCCCCGCTCTCTGCCTCGCTCCCACCCCGCCCCCCCCCCCCGGTGGTGGTGGGGGGCTAGGGAGAAATGAGACCCAGGCGTCCTAACCTCGTTAGAATCCACACGTGTTCAGAATAGGTTGGCCACCGCCCTCCTCTGAACCCCCCCCCCCCAAAAAAAACACCCACACACAAATTATTCTGGAAAGGGCGCCCCACTGCTGTGGATATCTGGTCAGCCCCACCCAAACCTCCCCAAAACCATCTTCTAACGGGCTGGACCGGGGAGGGTGTAAGGTCCCCCCCGCTCTTCACTTCCTCCACCCCATCTGTCCCTTTCCACTTTTTTTACCCCCTTCTCTCCCCCCCCCTCCACCACCTCCCGTCCCCAACACCACCAGCAACGGGGGGACCGACCCAGGCAGGCGGGGAAAGCAGGGAGGGGGGTCGAGGGCGGCGGGGGGGGAAAGGGGGAGATGGGCCAGGGCGGGGCGCGAGGGGGGGAGGGGACTCGCTGCCGCCGATTATGTCACATCGATCAGACGCTGCAGCAACAGCAGGAGCCGGCGAGGCCAGAGCAGCGGCTACTGGGGAGAGAGCGGCGGAAAAGCCCGGGCGAGGCTCAGGTAGTGGGGGCGGGGGTGGGGGTGGGGTGGGGGTGTAGGACGGCTTGCTGCGGGAGGAGAACACCCCCCCCACACACACACCCCGCCAACCCATTGCCAGAGGCGCCGGGTCTGTGAAATGGATGGGCGGGCTGGGGGGGGGGGAGCGGTTTGCAGGGAGGGATGTCATGGCGTGTGTGTGCGTGTGTGCGTGTGTGTGTGCATATGTGTGTGTGTGTGTGAGAAAGAGAGAGGGGGGTGTTCCTCTGCCGCGCCCCCCTCCCGTCTTTGTCAGAATCTGGAGAAGGTAGAGGCGGGCGGGCGTGGTAGTGATCGTGGGGTGGGGTGGGGGAAGCGGAGCGGGGATCGTCCCTAGAAATCTCGGGTGCCTAGGAAAATCCCGGGTTTCTCCGAAAATCGCCGTCAGAAGGGGAGTCCCCCTGCTTCGATGCGGACCTGTGCGTGGGAAAAAGTTGGGGGAAGATTTTGTTTCATCCCCTGGGTCTAAACCCACCCGAAGGTGCGGGAGCAGGTTGGCTGGACCTGTGGGTTTAATCTGGGGTGGGGAGAGGAGAAGGGGGGGAGATAGAAGCAGGGAAGGGAGTAGCGGCGAACGAGCCCCTTCTGGAAGGCAAGGAAGGGAATCCTCGCTTGCGGGGTGGAGGGGGGGAGAGAGAGGGCGTGCGGAGATGCTTTTGGGTCCGTTTGTGGCGGGTGGGGTTGGGGGGGGGCTCGGGTGGGAGAGAGCGGGTCCAACCCTTGAGGTCCCGTCGCTGCCTGGTATCTTCTTGACGTCTGGCAGGAAGGGATGGAGGGACCCGGGGAATGGGTCCTGCGGCTTCTGCAGGTGCCTTTGTGGGAGTGGAGGAGGGAGAGGTGTTGGAGGAGGATGCCTTGGATTGAGAAAAACCTGTTCCGAAGACGGAGAATGATGTGTCACCGATACAAATGTGCCAGCCCCCCCCCCTCAACTGCATGTGATGATGTCTCTTGGTGAGATGTGGGGTGAGATCTTACCATGAGGTGGAAGAGAAGGCAGGGTTCACTGCAGGGTGGTGTGTGTGCCTATTAGCTTATATGATCTCTCTCTCTCTGTCTCTCTCTCTCTCTCTCTGTGTAAGGGAGAAAATGGGATGGAGGAGAGCAGAATGGTGTGGGATGTGTGTGTGTGTGTGTGTCTCTGTGTGTGTCCTTGGTTGTAGGGAGGATGTGGTGGGGCATGAGAGTCCATGTGTAGAGCAGGATAGTTGAGGGAAAGGCTGCAGATGTGAACCTCAGATGTACAAGAAGGGGAAGCATTGTGTGCTGGTTGAGGATACTGTGGGAATTGCGGGCAGCCCATGGGGCCCGAGCCTCTGAGTTATAGCTGTAGAGACTGAATATTAAAAGGGTGTGGTGGCTGGATCTAGGCCTAAAGCAGGAGGAGGCTGTACCGTTATGTCACCATCATTTGGAGCCAGCATCACCAATGTGGAGGAGGAGATGGCCTGTCTGAGACAGCCGGTTGGGGGGGTGGGGGAAGAATGGTTAAAAGGATGTGCAGGTTGTTAATTACTGAATATATTATTGCAGGGTGGAAGGTGGGGGTAGAGGGTGAATAACACTTTGAACTTTCTATCTTTGGTAACAAAAACAGTGGGGGGTTTCTATGTGCATTCATGGAATGCGGCACTAAATTCATAAGACCAAGTACTTACACTGTGTTGTGTTTGTGTCTGACAGTAGGTGTGGAAAGCTTTTGTGGGGTGGGGAAGTAGTTTCTCTGAGAAAGTGTCGCTATGTTTGGGAATTTTGTAAGGCTGTGTACTGTTGTGGTGTTGGGAGTAGGATTATACTGATGTCTGCAATGTTTTGTCGGGGGTCTCCGTGTGAGTGTCCATTTGAGATAGCTGCTATACAGGTGTGTGTAACAGTGTGGAGTATACAAGCCCACAACTAGGGTCTGTGACAAACATGGATTCCGCCCCTACCCCCACAACAAGATGGGGACACAGAGTACAAATACTGTTTTGTCATTTTGGCTCACACACCCCAGCACGGTGCCTGATGTACATGCCCTGCTTGACCCCCCAGGTGTGTGAGTGTAATGAGTAGGTTTCCTAGGAATAGGTTGTCCTCTAGATGTTGGTGGACTGCAGGTCCCATCAGTCCTAGATAACAAGCCCCCCCTCCCCATGGTGAACAATGATGGGAATTTTCAGTCCAAAACATGGTTGAGAGCCCATATGTACTACCTAGCCTTGGTGGGAGGAGTGGGTTGCACAGGTTGCAGTAAGTCTCTATGGATGATTTTGTAAGATGTCTAGGCACCATTGGCACCTGATGACTAGAGCAGTTGAGGGTGCATGGTAACATGGCCTTCATGCTTGGTCCTTGAAAGTTCTCTGGTGTGCACCATTATGTGTGTGTGTATGTGTGTGTGTGCGTGAATAAAGAATGTTGCACCTCTGCCATGATCTCAACATTGTGGTGTTTTGCTGGGCAGCCTGCGTGGAGGATGTGTTGGAGATGCATAGCATCATTGAAGAGGTTTCCATGAAGTAGAAACTCCTCCCATGTGCTTCCACCCAGGGCAGCGGTTCTTGTGTGTTTTGCATACATTGTTCTAGTGGGTGGTTTTCTTCCCAGCAAGAGCCTGCTCAGAATCAGCCTGGGAAGCTGTTAGCACTCAGTTTCAGGGAAAGGCATGGCCTTGGAGGTACAGAGCAGAGAAAGCTTGTGCTCTAAAGCATAGGCAGGGTACACTGGAAGGTAACACCATGCCAATCCTGACTTGACAGGCCAGAGGGCTCAAAGCAATACAAGGCACATCTATTTTTAAAGAAACCAAAAACAGAGCCTTTTGTATGGCAATTTGCTACTAATTACAGACTTGCATTAAAGATGCTGCCAGTAGAGAATTGTGCCAGTGGTACTATGTTAAAGGTCTACGTTTTTGTTGGGTGTTTGTAGGACTGTAGCATGTGTTGGTCTTCCTCAAATGTCAGGGGTGTCTGAGTTATTGGTGTTACACTAGTTATATATGTGCAATGTGTGTGGTGCCAAATTTGCAAAGCTAGAATGTGAAAAAGTTACTTCTATAGACTACAACTTCCAGAACCACCCAGTTTCTGACTCAGAGAAGAAACTATACAGAGATCCACCTGTTACTAACTCCAACCTTAACTCCTCTTGGATGTCAAACCCAAAACTCAGCCACTGTGCTCATTCTCCCAGGGAAGCAAAATGCTGGTTTTCAGAATGATGCTGGGTTGACAGTGGAAAATCTACGGTTGGGCACGATCTTTATAAGCAACAATCAAAATGCCACGGAAGAGTATACCAGCTTTGAACAGGAAAGCATGTATTCTTTTTTTTTTTTTACAGGACAAATTGACTGGTTCCGATAAAGGTGCTGTGGATATTTCTGTTTTATGCAGTTAAAAAGGGTCTCTTGAACATATGCAGAGTGCAGTTATTATGTTGCTAAAAATGCAGGCGGAATACACATTAACGGAAACTTCAGATTTAGAGGTTGCTTCTGGATATGGGTGTAGACTGGTTTGTCCCAGTTTGTGTCTGTTCATAAAGGGGTCAGTACAGGGTCTGTTGATGCCTTCCCCCACCTCCTCAGCCGATCAGCCACTCACCAGGCCCAGCTTGCTTTCTTCTCCCATCTCCCTGGCCAATCTCCCAGCCATAAGCAAGAGCACGGCCTTTTCTACCCCACCCTTTTGTCTGAGCGGGAGATCAGCCAAGAGGGCGGAGCCGAGAAGCCTGAGCTGCTGCTGGAACTAGCAGGTCAGTTGAGGAGGTGCAGGAAACTAGCAAGCTGGGCCTGGAGAGTGGCTGATTGAACCAGAGGGGGTGGTGGAGAGGAGTTGCTGCCTTAATGACTGGAACGAACCGGTTCGTACCCATCTCTAGCTGTATCCTTCCAAATGAGCTCTCAGTTTTAAAATTGCATGGGTCCTTTTACCTTCTCCAGGGAAGCAAAATGCTGAGAGATCCTTTCTGTGTTTTTTTCCAAGAGAAAAATCAAAATTGCTCCTTAAAATTAAGACTTCTTGCAGGCTCCAGAAAATGTCGAGCAATAAAGAAGAACAAAACCTCACTTTCCCATGTCTCCGTATCATTCTGAAACACCTTGGATTCCCCTTGAATTCCTGTGGTAAAAAAAAAAATTCTGGGCTTTGTCAAGAATTTTCTCCTGTCAGGGAGACATACGGTATTGGGAAATGCAACCTAGGATAATTATGCTTGTGGTAGATTGCACCCTTTCATCGCAGGAGTCCCTGTAATTGTTTAGAGGGTACAAACAGGGTCAATAACAGATATTTGGAAATATTTGGCTAAATCCTCCTGTGTGGTTCATTAATGTTCTTTCCATACTCCACCCTTTCTGTATTAGCTTAAAGGGTGGAGAAAGCAAGGGATTTAGCAGGACTGCATGGAAATGTTGAAGTGGGCAGAATGAAGGCTCTTATCTGGGCTGAATCTCTGATAGCTCAGAAATTCTCTAACCTGGTCAATGGAATCTATTAACATTCATGGGTGGGATGGATGCTGGAAGGTGCTTCTGGACCCAAATTAGTTTACTAGTTTATAGCTGTATAGTAGCAGCAGAGAAAATCAATATTCTACAAGGCAATTCTCAAAGGGGAGTTAGCCCAAACAAAATTTATAACTTTGAAAGGCATTAGATTGGCATCAAAGTGTGTACAACTGTAGTAGATATCCTGCTGCTGTGATGTACCAAATTTGGGGAAGTTTGGGCAAAAGGTTTATCAGTTATTATTTTTAAAAAGGAAAACTGTTTCCCCTCCAGTACATAAACAAGCAATCCTAAACATCCCCAGACTTAAAATAACTTATACATATTGAACAGACCAATTGTGCCTACCTGGAAAAAGAAAGGTTAGTTCCACCTATGTTTTTCTTTTCTTTTTTCTTTTTTTAATTTGGAAAGAATCCAAGCTGCAAGGGTTGAAATAGTGATCCTCAAACGAGGCCTTGCAGAGTACACATATTGTTGCAACTACATGGGCCGCAAGGGAGATACTTGGAAGATAGTAAAAGGTCACAGAAACAATAATAAGAAGGCCACAAAAACAATAATAAGGCTTTCTTTGAAGAGTCAAAAAATCCCAACTTGCTTTAAAGAAAGTAATGAAACGAGAGTCTTCCAGAATGGGAGACATTTTGCCATAAACTTCCAGAGAGTTCGTATGCAATTTTGTAAGGCATATTCAAAGTATTTCTGCATTTCATAAGCACAGAGCAACTACATTTGTGCTAGTGCTGAGTGCTTTCCATCAGCATTCCCTCAGGATTTCTGAGACCAGGCTCCAAACACACGTCTTCAAGGGACATCAGCTCCAGGTCTGAGGCAACCTGAACTTTTGATTCTGTCAGTCAGGACCCAATCAGCTATCAAGAGGAGAGCTTCCTGACTTAACATGCATTGGTGCTGAGAATGGTATTGTATGTCTGTTTGTAAAAACATTTTAGAACATTAAAAAAAAGAAGGGAGAGCAAATATTTAGAGAGTTATTTAACTTGTGCAATTACTATTTTTGCTTTGTGATTGGGAGTGGCTTTACTCAATTTTAGGAGAGCTTGGGTGACTGTTATAGCTTGAACAATTCCACCTGTCTTGTTACTGGCAGTTGTCTGGTAACTGAAGGAAAAAAAAACCCTCTCTAGATGTTGTGTGCCATTAAGTTGCTTCATTTGTGTGGCAACTGTAAGAGTTAATGACCTCCAAATTCAACTGGAAATTCAATTTGTCAGAAAACCTCCAGCTGATGAATATGGGATACTGTGCTTCTGTGTCTGCAACTCAAAATGCTAAGAAATGGCCTGATATTGGTGCACAGTATTGTGTTAGTGTTTCCAGCAGGAAAAAGCTTTACATAGCAGGTGTTCAAGGTGACTTGAATGTTGACAGCCCCAATGACAGAAGCCAAGATGGTCTACAGAAAACCTTCTTGTACTCACGCCCGCTCTCACTTGATGAAAACCAGCCATGGCCATTGCTTTGTATTTGGGAGGGATGTGGTGTGGTTTATAGATAAAAAAGCAGTCAATTTCTGGGTCACTTTCAGATACACAGATGGGTCCACTGTGTTGTAGTGAAGTGTGCTTTGTGTGTGAATTAAGATAACAAATCCCGGTGCACCTTATACTGCTCCCTCTTCAAATTCCTGTGCGCATTCTTGTTCACGTATTCATCCTCTGGGATTACTATGATTAATTTTTTTTACTAGATATAGTTCTGCTCCAGAGTGTCAAACCCGCTACCTCCACCCCCAGCCACAGCAATCAACTGAATAGTTATGAAAATGAATGGAAATCAACGGGTGTTTTCTGCCCTGAATGTGTGTGTACGTGTTGGGAGGGGTACGCGTTGCCGGGTGCATGCTAAATCTCCAAAGCAGTGCAAATTTATATGAATACAAATTGTATCCTGGAGAGTTAAATGCTCCCAAATCTTACTTGGAACAAATCTGTGGTTTTGATTTTCTGGTATTCAAAAAGCGAGGGGGGGACACCCATTTTCCATCTGATTATTTTGTTGGCAACTCGCTGCATTGTTTAGTTGGCAAGCTCCCTTATTAAGAAGAGTCTATTTAATTATCACTTTCATCAGCCTAATAGTAACAACAGGGGAGCATAAATATCCAGACTAGATCATCCTAGCATCGGGGTAATAATTAGCTATTTACATTTTTGGTAAGAATTTTTAAAAATACCCCAGATCTATATCACAGCATGCACGCACACACGCACGCACGCACACACACACACACACACACACACACACACACACACACACACACACACACACACACACACACACACACACACACACTCCAGATTCACGAATGTCACCTCCCTTAAACCTAAATCTTTGTTGAGTTTGCTTTGCTGAAATGTCCTGCTTATGCCATCCTTGAAGCACTACTGGGCTTTTACACAGCAGTGGTCCACTCCTTCCAGACGGCCTTGTGCAAAATAATGTCCCATGATGTGTGTGTGTGTGTGTGTGTGTGTGTGTGTGTGTGTGTGTGTGTGTGTGTGTGTGTGTGTAGGACAGAACCCTCCCTAGGTCAGAAGATCTACTGCCAATCTCTCTTAATAATGAAGACCTTTCCCCTGTATGGAAGAAGCTAACCTTGGATGCCCTCACTCTGTCTCCCTTCCTCCCTTCCTCCCTGACAGGGGAGATGGGGCTGGGCGTTGGGGGAAGGGAACGGGGGGGGGGGGGGGAGAGGGCAGCAGGTGGCAACTGATTTACAGGAGGAATTTGTCAGAATCAGGGCTCGTGGCCGATGATGATGCTGGTGGTAGGGAGTGGAGAGGATGGATAGCTATATCTGTTGCTGGGCAACAGGGAATTATGGTCTGGCGCCTTCCGCCATCAATCCCTCCTGTCAAGGGAGCTGGTGGCAGGCTGGAAAGAAATGCCAGTGCCCACTTGGCCCCGTAGCAGGGGTACCCTCTGTCCTCCTGACACTCCCCCCTCCCAGACCTGGACCACTCACTCTCCCCTCCAGGTTTGGCATTGGCAGTGCTCCATGCACACTCCTAGCCTGCAGCATCCTCTCCTCCTTCAGGTTATATCCCTGCTTGGGACTCTTCTGCCCATGCCAGATCACTGTTCCGCTTGAACCCATTTGCACGAAGGCCTCTTTTGTTTCAAGGATTCCCCCGGCCTGCCTTATCTGGCTGCATGGTCCCTAGCTTTGTGTTTCCCTGTGCGGTAAAAATGGAGTCTGACAGCAACCCCTGTTCCCTGGATTGAAAGTTGATAGGTGAGTGGGGTTGTTGATCTCGGATTTTTCAGGAATCTCCTGCTGCAGTGGGGTTAATCCTGAATGATCCCTGGAGCAGTTGTATCCACAACGCTCGCACAGTTGGACAACCCCACCCAGGATTGCACCTGTACATCCGACTCTGTATCCAGACAGTATGATGACTCATCTCGCTGCCCCTTTTTATTCTGCTGATTTGCCTGCTTGGATCCCTTTGTCTCCCCCACCCACCCACTCATAGAGCACCTGCAGAAATAATCTCCCTCTATTCAAGGAAGAAGTGGAAAGGCTGGATTTCCAACTCTACCCTATCCTTAGTGCCCCCTGAATCCTATGGTGCGTACAGAAGTGATCTTGCCAACAATGCCTGTGAACCTGTTTCTTTTTGTGATACCAGTCAAATACCTGGAAGACGAAAATTAGATATTTTGCCCCCTGTTGAAAAGTCAGGCCCAGGCATTCAACCTTCTTGCAGCGTGATAATGTTGAAAGAGTCCAGATTCCCCAATAATCTTTCATTTGCTAGCTTGGCACCACCTCCTCCGTTCTTCTTGTGAACCATAAGAAGAATGGTCTTTGTAGCCGAAAATGGTGAGTATTATGTCCATGCCATCCTTGTCATTGGCTTGGCCATCTCTGCCTGTAGGTGATCCAAATGAGGAAAGACGAGACTCTGAAAGATTGCTGGGCAAGCTACTGATATGCAGAATGTGACCAACACGGGTAGTTTGGGGGGTGGGGGTGCACAAGCTGGTAAGTGTGGATGTGAATCTGGTGGGCTTCCATGAAAACATCTCATCCAAAGAGGAGGTAACCACATAATGCATGTGCCATTAAGGTCTAATTTTTAGTCTGGGAAGGTCTTGCATGGAACTAAGCGGTACTTTGCACCCCCATGCAGGTGTTTGTGGTGAGCCACACTGCCTAGAAATGAGTTGTGCTACGTAGGCTTCATGGGGAAAACATCCACATTTGTATTGCACTACCCCAGTCCACCTTGCTTTGGCCCCTTAGCCCTGCCCAATTCTAGAACATCATTACTGTGAGGTTAATCTACTAGTGAATGTGGTTCCTAAGGCTCTTCCAGAATTAGAATTCACCTAACTCTGCCATGGGAATTCTCCATCTGCATTATAAGAACAAGAGACAGAAAGATATGACCCACAGGGTACATATAATCCAGTAGAAAGCTCTCTTACACACACTGGTTGCCTTCCCATGAACAAGAACTATTGGACAATCAGACGTATCTCCCCTACATTTCACCAAGGCTTTTTGGAAGTCCTAACTCAGAAATAGTGCAGCATTTTGGACTTGCCAAGCTGGGCCAAGCAATTGAGCTGAGTCTTTCCATCTCAAAGGCTTTTTTTCCTGGATACAACAGTACACGCCGCCATCAGGGTTGTCCACTATATGGATGTCTCTTGAAATGAGCCCACCTCCAGCCCTGTAATCGGCTGGTGAGGTTGTCTCTGAAAAATTGGGCAGAGGCTTTCATAGCATTGCTGAACATTAATATTCGATCCATGTGTGTGTGTGTGTCTACATCAGCAGCCTAAACAGGAAGGCCTTTCCACACCATAAGTACCTCCACCTCCTTGGACCATGATCCTCCCTCCCTCCCTCCCTCCTTCTTTTCATGTCTCTCTCTCTCTCTCTCTCTCTCTCTCTCTCTCTCTCTCTGTGTGTGTGTGTGTGTGTGTGTGTGTGTGTGTGTGTGTGTGTGTTACATTTGAGGAGACAGTTCATCATGGAGTCACAGGGATAGCTAGGACACCTTGCAGGGGGCCTCTCATGCTCCAGTAAATGTGAATTCACCTGGGGGGAAGTTCACCTGTCACAACCATTTAGAACTGTAAGTGAACATCTGGAGAAAGGACAGGTACAAGGAGGTTGAGTAGAGGGGCTTCCAAACCATGATTGTTTTCTTCCTTGCTATTCTAGGTAGGCTTATCCCACCTCTGTGGGCCTGGAGCCACCATGGTCTGACTGGACTGGCACAGTCCATGGAAGAAGGCTTGAGCATTCTCTCTCTAGCTCTTGTACGCAAACCTTACAGGAAATGGGCCAGAGAAGGGTGGGTGGTAGTTCTGGGAGACAGCCTTGTTCTCTGACTTTGCAGTCATCTTCCTGTAGCTTGCGTTATCATCATTGCTCTGGAATCTAGGCCCAAAACAATTGATGCCTTGTTATACACTTGCTGCATGTTGTTGGCTGGTTGGCTCTACTGCCCCCAAGTTTCCGCTGCCTCAACCTCAGCCTGACCCAGCCCCAAGGCATCTCTGTGTTACAGAGGGAGGCTTGATTGGCGCCCCGAAGGGGAGTCTGTGTGATGAGGTATAATAGCACTAATAGTTCACCCTTGGAAGTGGCTGAAGAGGCCAGATAGAATGGCGGTTTATCAGGAAAGCAGTGCAGAAGTGGTTGAAGTAGATGGACAGGAAAGAGCTCTGGCTGTATTTCTTCTGTATTGCCAGTCACGTAAATCTGGTTGTTCTCTGAGTTTCTTGGAAGAGCCTGGAGTTTCATGGCATAGCATTTTCACACCGAATTGTCTTTCCAGAAGTATCCATTCCAAACTAATCCTATTCTTAATCCTCCTCCTTAGCAAGTTACCACATTCTTTATTTGCAGAATAGTTCATGTATGTCATTCCATGTTTTGCATATTCCTTTGGAAACAGAGGGACAAAAAAGATGTTTACAAGAATCGCAATGTGCAAAGTTCCCCAGGCAGCATGGCCAATGTAATGAGTGGCAGGGGAATTTTGGAAGTTGTAGTCCAAAATAATATTAACCCCCCTCCCTTTGATTCTGGTCAAAATAATGTGAAATAATGTGATCTACACAACCGTTTTATTTGTACTCCTTTATCTGCAGAAGAAAGACATGTCTTCTATTTTATAGGCACACAAACTGAAATTCAAAAGAGTGTTTCTGTTTATACCCTTTGCCTGAGGGCCTTTTTACACGACCCCTAAGATCCCCTGGCCACTTAAATTCGGACCAGAGATCTTAGGGGTTCCTCGCTCTTCATCTGTCCCCACCCCCCTCCGCACTTCCTGGTTGCTGGCTGCCTGAGGGAGGGAGAAAAAAGAAAGAAAAGAATGCCGGTTTACGTTCCCGGCAGCATACAGATCTCTTAAAGGGGCGGGGCGCAAAAAAAGAACAAACAGAAGCCAGGAGAGCCCCGCACTCACTATCCTTACACCGGATCAAATATTTGTCACATCCAAAAAGCAGGTACAAGAAAAGTGCAGTTTGGTCGCGCTAAGTGGGCGGGGTCGCACTTAATTGTCTGCAAAGTCCGGAGCTGGTGGGTAAACATTTTTAAGGTCCGGACCTTGCAGCCATTTGCGGCGGAGCTTAGGGGTCATGTATAAACACCCTGAGAGAAATGATGCACCCTTCAATGTTGATCTGGGCAAAAGAACATTCTAATTGTCATTTAATGCTTTAATGCTTAGGCCTCATCGTGAACCAGGCCTAAAAAGAATTCAACAGGAGATTGTAATAATAACCTTCACCATTCATATGTCATAATAATCTATAGGCTTTAATTAATTTCACATTTAATTTTATATTTGTCACAGTCCTGCTGGACAAGTTCTTAATAGTTTCATTTCACAGATTAGGAATTGATGCTGGCAGATTAGTTTTACTTTAGTGGTGATTTCAACCCAATGATCTCAGTTCTGGTGCATAGTGTGTGTCCAGAACTGACCGCTGCCTTGCCCTTGCTTGTTTTTCTATTTCCTAGGTTTTGGAGCATATGGATTATTTAAGCATGTTAGAATAATAGAAAAACTGTCCATACAGTATTACCAACCCATGTCGTATCATGGAGAGGTTATCGGGTCAGCAGCGTTCCAATCCTTAAGGTTTCAGATCCAAAAGTGGAAACTATAAGGAGGGTCCCTGGATGCTGCAGAGACAGGGCACAGAATTTATTGGAAGGGAAGCAAGCACTACACACATACAGGCATCTTCACACTGAGCCATTGAGCCCTGGTGCCAGGTTTGAGCAGATGGGGAAGGGTACCCTGGCTTTAATGGTGCAATGGAATCAATCACCCCCACCAGTGCTGCTTGCTTGGGGAAGCATGACACTTTCCTGCGATTTCAGTTTCTGTCTTGAAATCTGGTGAGCCCAACTGTGAGATCAAAAGGATATACCGGTACCCTGTTCCCCCCAGTAAAGTAATCTAAGGGCCTTTTCACACAACCCCTAAGATCCGCTGGCCACTTAAATTCGGACCAGGGATCTTGGGGGTTCATTGCTCTTCCTACGTCCCCACCCTCCGCACTTCCTTGATCCTGTCTGCGTGAGGGGAGGGAGGAAGAAAGAGAGGAAAAAATGCAGGCTCACCTCCGAAGCATCCTGATTCCTTCTCTTCTGTTTTTTTTTTTTGCCTCCCGCCCCTTCTCTTAAAGGGGCGGGAGGCAAAAAAACAAAACAAACAGAAGCGAGGAGAGCCCCACACTCACCAGATTAAATCCGGACCTGGGGATTTTCACCCTTCTAAAGCAGGCACAAGAAAAGTGCGCTGGGACGCGCTTAGGTGGGCATGGTCGCACTTAACTTCCTGCAAACTCCGGAGCTGGTGGGGAAACAATTGTAAGCTCTGGAGCTGGCAGCCATTTGCTGCGGAGTTTAGGGGTCGTGTACAAAGGGCCTAAAAGATCTCTCACTCCTTTTTGATATCCTCACAGCTGTGAGTGCAAGGATACTGAGAAAGTTTCATGGACTACCAATCCACTTCGAATGACCTTGGAGTGTTTAGATTTGGTTTCAGGGAACCTGGCGTGCTTTCTTAGCCCATAATAGACAACAGTGTGACGTGGATTACTGGGGGAGCCAGAGAGGTGCTAAAAAAGACAAATGCTCATCATTTCTGGGAAGTGGCTTCAGCAGTGATCCAGTAAGTCTAGGAATGGTGTGAAGAGTCTTAAGCAAATTCTGGGAAACATCTTAAAACAATGACAGATGTGAGTGTTCTGGAGGGAGAGGGGATGGAGCACCCTACCCAAAATATCTGTTTGATTCTAATGCACACAGACAGAAACAGTGTGTTGCAAGGGTACGCCCTGTGCTCATTAATTATGCTAGGACACCACTGTGCAGATTCTCTCCCGTCCCCTTGGAAAAAATTATCACAGACACCCTTGATGGTAATGTAACTCGGAAGGTGGTGGGAAGAGGCCACGTGTCCTTTGTGAGGCCAGATGAGACAGTAGGGTTGCTGACAGGACCCGCAGTGACAGGGGTCAGTGAGTGCAAGCGTCCTAAAATGGGAATAACATGGACTTGTTAAAATAAAGGGACAATGTTTAATCCTCCCCCCCCTCCTAGAATGGCTTCTCTCCTCTTGATAAATATATTTTTCCTCAGTTCTCCCTCTCCCTCTCTCTTTCTCCCTTGCTGGGATTTGCATGTTTTCTTTTGCAAATGAGGCCAAGGCAGGGCGGAAAGGCAGAAGTGGTTAACCCCTCAAGTCTCAAAACTGAAAAGCAAACCTTCCTTCCTTTCCAGCAGCCAGGAAGAAGAGAGGAGTATTAATGAGGGTGGGGTGGGGGTAGAGGTGAAGAAAGAAAGAAAAAGAACATCTTGGCTGAATTGGGATGTGTTAACAACATTATTATGTCCAACATGGTGTAATGGATAGGAGTGATGGGCTACTCCTGGGTTTGAATTGCTGCTTGACTACGGATAACTCTTTGGGAGGAGGAGGGTGGAACTAGTAAAGCCACTTCTTAAATATCTCACCTATCTTGAAAGCTTGGTAAGGATTGCTGTAAGTCGGTTCTGACAACAGCACATCACAGACCACCACTGTATCACTGGGAGTCAAAACAGCCAAAAGAATGTTCAAAGTAAGAGAGAAATGAGATAAGTTAATGGTTACAACCGGTTGGAGCCAGGGGAAGCCCTGTTGGGTTTTATTCTCCAGTGAGCTGTAGAGATTTTGCCCCTCCCAATGCTTCCCCGCTGGCTTCTCCATCCTTTGTGTTGTATATTTTCTTTTAATGGGCAAAGTCTATAAGACCCGTTTAGCTTATCTTTGCCCACGGTTGCCATGGCGACCACAGATTGGCACTGTCCTGTTAGGGTAGGAGTGGGGAAAGAGAGGATTGTGTGCCTGTGAACAAATACACAATATATGACAGTCTACAGGCAAGACGGTAATGTACCTGCAAATCAACACCCGCCTCCCGTATGACAGCATACGTTTTAAGGGCTGTGGCTTGGTAAGCACTGGGCTACACAATACACTAAAATGGAGAGGGCGTGATCTGATAAAAAGGCCCAGGCAGCTGTACACTACATGTTTTACATCTCTTAGTACAGTGGTGCCTTGTATAAAGGAATTAATTTGTTCTAAATGAAATTATGTTAAGCAAATTTTCCTTTATACAAATTTCCCATAGGAATGCATTGAAAACAGAATAATCCCTAATCGCGACCATTTTTATGTTGTACAGATTCGCCCCATAGGCGATTCTGTTAAGCAAATTTCCCCTCTCTCCAGAATTTTTTATGTTGTACAGATTTTATGTTATACAAACCGTTTGTTATACATGGGTCCACTGTACTCAGTTTCTGGGAGTGCTGCAGAGTAGGGAGGCCTCCATGTCATGAGTGAGGGTGAGGTGTGTGTGTGTGTGGGGGTGTGTTGTGAAGGGGAAGCATACACATGTATGGGGCCCAATCCATGTGGACTTTCTTTTGTCCACACCAGATGGAAAAAACGGGGAAAGCATAGACTAGAGAGTACTGGCTTGATGAACCCTCAGTAGCGTTTGCAGAACCCTCAGTAGCGTTTGCAGAAAGTAACTAAAGTGTCCTAAAGGAAGCGATGAGGAAAGGGGTGGGGGGCGTTCAGGCTCTCTGCTATAGGCACTAGAAGGTCTTGGCCCAGCCCCAGGAATCTCCCCCCGCTTCTCTCTGTTGATTGCAAAATAGGCACCCTGAAAGGGATCCATTGCCAGAAATATTTTACCACTGGCTGCCAAGCAAGCGCTGTTGTGGAACAGGGAACAACGGTGGCATTTCAAAGTTCAAGTAGCGCCTCGGCAAGTGTTGTCTTTCAGTCCCAGTCCTGTGTTTTAAGAGGGGGATAATACTGTGGAGAGGTCTAATTATAAAATGAGGAAAATGCAGGCTGATTAATAGAGTTATTCTAAGGGGAGCTGCATCGAAATGAACGGAAGCATCCCTGACTGCCTACTGAGACTGGGGATAACTGAGGCGTAGGCCGTATCTTCTCTGGAGTAATGCTGGTTCGTAGAGATGTTGGGAGCTGCCACAATTTTAACTGGGTGCCTGTCTGTAAGCCTCATGGGCATTGTTCTAGGTAAAAAAGCAAGATAGATGTCAAATAAATGTACAGCGGTACCTCGGATAGCAATGGTAATTCGTTCTCTGAGGTTATTCGTTATCTGAATCTCGTCGTTATCTGAAACGCAGTTTCCCATAGGAATGAATGGGAAACCTATTAATCCATTCCGGAGCCTAGGAAAAAGGCACAGACACTTGGTTTTTTGCTCAAAACCTCTTTATAAAGTGCACTTTAAAGGTACAGATGCAATGCCACCTGGGATAACTCTTTTTTACTGATGCATGCTGGAAATTCGTTATCCGAGGCAGTCCATAGGTAAAATTCATTTTCCAAGGCAGCCCATAGGAAAATTCGTTATCCGAGGCAGACTTATACCTAGAATTGTGATTCGTTATCCGAGTCAGCCCATAGGGAAAATTCGTTATCAGAAGCAGTCCTATACCTGGAAATTTGCAGTCATCCGAAAAATTCGTTATCCGGGGCAGTCGTTATCTGAGGTACCACTATATATAGCAGTGGTGGCAAACCATCGGCACTCTAGATGTTTGGGACTGCAACTCCCACAGTCCTTTGTCACTGGCAATACAGGCTTGGAATTCTGGGAGTTGTGGTCCAAAACATATAGAATGCCAAAGGTTTGCCACCACTGGTATATAGGGTATGTATACTGTACACTAAGAGTGTTCAGAATACATCCCATGATGATCACAGTTGCTCTGTCTTTTATTTCATTTATTTTTTGTTATGTGTCATGTTATGTACTGTCCAGTTGCACTTGAATGATAGTGATCCTCGTTTTCAAGGTAGGCGAGGTCTTCAAGCAGTGGCTTTACCAGACCCCACCCACCTACCTGCTTCCCGCCCCCTGGTTAATAATATTATTTATTTTATATACAGTATTTGTTTAGAATATTTTTACCCCACCTTTCTACTCTGAAAAGGACCCAAGGTGGCTTACAATATTGAAAGACAATATACAACCCAGAACATTTTAAAGAGGCACCTTACAACATTAAAAAGGCAGCATTAAAGCTAATATCAGTACGCAAACAATTAAAAGAAAAAAAAATCCATTATGAGAGATGCAAAACTAAAAATGGAAAGTACGGGTAGTACTGTTAGTTCAGTCTAAGCAATAATGCATGGTCTTTCAGGGAAAGCATGCCTAAAGAGAAAGGTATTTGCATGCTTGCTGAAAGACAGCAAAGATGGGGCAGTCCTGGACTCCAGTGGGAGGGAGTAACCAAAATCTGGGAGCAGTAACAGAGAAGGCCCTTTCATGTATTCATTTCATGGTTGAGTGGGAATTTGAATCCAAATATCTGGAGTCCTAGTTTGTCACTCTTTGCTACCCCCTTTCCCACTCTGTCTCTCCCTCCCTCCCTTCTTCTCCCTCCTTCTCTCTCCCCCCCCCCCCCCAGTTGTGTACAGTGGAACCTTGACTTACGTCATTAATCTGTTCCGGAGGTCTAGACATAAGTCAAACATGCCTTAAGTCAAATGAACTTTTCCCATAGATAGTAATGGGAAAGTGGATTAATCCGTTCCAGACTATGAAAAAGACCCCCGAAAACAGCAATTTAACACAAATTTGACTGGGATATGAGATTCCTTCCGAGGATGTAAATGAAATGTCTCTTCAAAGAGAGGAGGAGGCAGTGGAATTATAGTCCACAAGTTATATGCCTCCACTTTTTAATGTTCATAGCAACAATGTCTAACATTTAAGTTTTACTGATTTTTAACCTGACGTTCCAAGTTCTGAACAACCCTATGCTTACCATTAGAGTCCCATAACTGTACAGCTCCCCAACTAAAATGCTTCCATTGTGGACCAGAATTCTTCAGCCAGACTTTTTACAAGACTGAGCCGACTGTCTAACCAGCGAGGCCAGCCCCGAGCTCCCGGCCCTTCTCCTCCTCCGGCGGCAGCGGCAGCTTCAGCGAGGCCGAGGACCAGCTCCAAGTGCTCGTAGCTGACCTCAGCGAAGCCGCCACTTCTGGAGGAGAGGAAGAAGGCAGGAGCAGTTTGGAGGCAGCAGCCACGATGCTGGGTCATGGCTGCCGCCCGATTTCGGGGCCTTGCGCCGGGGCTCCGAGCTGTAAGTCAAAGCCCACGGCGCAAGTCAAACAGGCCCCTTCTTGCTGCAAGTCAAATATGTTGTAAGTCAAGCAGCATGTAAGTCAAGGTTCCACTGTATTTGAACTGTGATTCTAATTTTTCTGGCCTAAATTCTCTAGTTGGTTCCAACTAGAATAAACTCAATTTAAACAATGGAGGATGTATAGAATAGACGTGTTCTGCTTGATTGAAGAGAGGTACCCTGTCTAGTTCCAACAATTGGACTTCAGGCTTTTTATTTAATCACCTGTTTTTATTTTATGCTTTTTTCAAAACAATTTTTATATGTATTCTATTATAGTTCCCTTCCTATGTATTCTATTATTGTTCCCTTCCTTTATTTGGCCTAGTGGGCGAAATGTGTGACCAGGGGTTGATCCCAAGCTATCCACAGTTGCAATTAATTTGAAGATTTATTTAAATCACAGCAGATAAACAAGGAAAAAAGATAAGTGAAATGAAGGCACAATAGAAAAGAAATCAAAGGATTTTAATTAATTTCTAACATAGTACAATGTGATGATGAAATAAAACATGAACATCAGAACAATCTGCTTTAAAATAACAAATGATATACAATGTCATACACAGTTACCTTTTATTACATTTGCCCCTAACCTTCTACCAGCTAGCTAGTTGAAGCTCACTGTTCAGCAGTCTTGGGCCTCAATACTGAGAAAGACATACACATATTTACCTACCTATTCTAAGGAACACACTCAAGAGAATGTACAGGAGAATTGATCCAGGAGAATCCAGAGGGAGAAACCAGAAGGAAAAATGTAAAACAAAGTAGTGAAATCACTGTGTGCAGAAAATTAAAGAAATAAGAGAAGTGTAGAATCTTCTATAAAGAGATTCTACCCATTGTAAATACTGAAGCTTCTCTCAGTATCCAAATAAACGAAGACCCAAAGGCCCAGAACAATGTAAACCTGCTTAAGTGATAATTACACGTGAAAAGGTCAACTGAAATGCATCTGCATATAAGCATGAATGAGTGTGAAAGATTGTGACTGTCTCCGTCTCCCAAGCAACAATTGGGTTTTTTTTTTGTTCCACCGATGCCTCTCATTTTTCTGCATACTAGTTGGCTTCCTTACCATCACCCCTAGAATTCAGTTCTGTGTTAACAGATGGCAAGTTGGAGAGAAAAAAAGTGCATTGTATCAGCTCTTTTTATTCCTAGAAGGTAAAGCATCCCTTTGTCATGCAACACATGATGTGACTGTAACATTGTTTAAAGGTACACTCTGGATATGGAGCCACTGAAAGTATTCGGCCTTGCAGCCTCTCTCTCTGTACTGCTCCATTGTTTTCCAGCTGAGCCAAAGCCTTGTTGCCACAGCATTCATATATCTGCTGTTTTTTGCTCATTCCATCATGTAAAATCCAGGTTGGAAGGAAACCTCAGCTCTTTTTGCCAACAGGAAAGAGTCAATTATGGCATGCTGTTTATAAAATAAACCGAAGACCACCTGATGGCATTCCATAGGTCATATATCTGAAAGCCAGTCCAATCCACATATCTATATTCCTTTTACATAGTGTACCGTATATCCTAAGACTTGGTTCTGATCAACAATTCCCCCTTGAGATCTAGTGTACCTAATAACAAACTCAGAGCTCACACAAATTAAACTGAATTAGATTTTTTAGCAGTGCCACGGACCAGTACAGAGCCTTTCTAAGTCTTTCTGTGGGACATTGAACAGTTGTTCTATTCTCTCTGTCTCTGACTCAATCATCTTTCAAAAGGATTATATGTGGGAAGGAAACAAAGAATGTTCCCTTTTTGTTGAAATGTTGGTGTAAGGAAATACAGTATATAGCAGTGTTGGCGAACCTATGGCATGGGTGCCACAGGTGGCACTCGGAGCCCTTTCTGTGGGCACCTGACATCGCCCCTTCACAGCCACCTGTATTCAGGTTTAAATTGCTGTATTGGCACTTTGCAAAAAAATAATTGGGCTTTGAATTGCAGTCTGGGCACTCGGTCTCTAAAAGGTTTGCCATCACTGGCATATAGGAATCTAAATCTTTCTGAACACATCAAGACCTCAGAGAATGTGTGATAGGTCAACACTGTTATTTTGGAGATGCAAATGGAGAATTGACTGAGTTGAGGAAGTGATGTTCTTATGTTCTTATGTCTTGACTAAGACCAAATGGTATGAGTACCATGTGCCACCTAAACCCCGAGTGAGATGGATCCTGACACTGTTGGCAGACTCCGAAAAGTCAGGTTGCTATACTGCCCTTAAAATGTGAAAAAGTGATGATGCAGAACATGAGACACCTTGAATTCAGAATGTCATCCATGAACAGGGTCAGCCCAAGACATTTTGCTGCCTGAAGCAGAGAAGGGAATGACCCATCCATGCCAAGTTATATAGCACCTTAGCTAGCTCGCCTGTGGATTCATACCATTTGCCACATCTCTGTCAATAAACAAGCAGTTATAGCAGCAAATTTAATAACTATTTCCTCCATTTTTGTGCTACCTCCAGATCCAAACATGTTGTCTGAGATGGCTGCCTCACTCGGAAGGGCCAATCCTAGTTACTTGATGGCTTTGCTCAATTAATTTTGTTTTTGCTAAGCTACGTCACTTTGTTAGAATGAAATGGGACGAATTTCAACCCAACTACATTGCTTTGGATTTCAGTGGTAAAGATAGTGGGATACAGTTGTGTGGATGATGGGAGCTTGGAAGCTGTTGATTTTTTTAAAAAGTTTGTTTTAATATTGTAAGCCACCTTGGGTCCTCTTGAGGAAAATAGCAGGATATAAATATTTTAAATAAATAAATAATACTAATGTCTGTAGTAGCAATTACGATTTTGATAACAAGAACAACCACCAACAAGCTTGTATATTTTCCTAAGATATAAGGGAATTTTCCTTAGTGGCAGGCAATCTGAAGTTTTTAGTTTGTTTTTTAATGGATTGTTGTGTTCTTGGATTTGGATCATTCTACTGTTTTTAAATGTACTTTTATTCATAATTTAAAATATAATCTTTGCCTTATTCATTGTTAGTATTTGTATACTTGCTGTTTTACGGTTTTAAATATTGTCTTTTAGTTATTGTATGTCCCCTTAGGTCCTTTTTATTTATTTATTTATTTATTTATTTATTTATTTATTTATTTATTTATTTATTTAGAATATTTTTACTCCCCCTTTCTCCTTGGAAAAGGACCCAAGGCGGATTACAGTAACGAGGGACAACATACAGCCCAGAACATTTAAGACATACTCAAGTTAGGAACAGGGAATTAGAAGAGGCATCTTAACAACGTTTAAAGGCAACATTAAAGATAGAAAGAGCAAGTGAAAAGAAAGAAAAATTCCATTATGAGGGATGGATGCATGCCGTTCATGCATGGTAATCCATCAAAAAGTTACATAACAGGCATTCCATCATTCAGGGAAAGCTTTCTCCCTTTGGGGGATAAGGGTGGGGGGAAACATATTTTAAATAAATAAATAAATGTCATAAATAAATGCAGTCAGTTGAATGTAGAAATGAATTAATGTTCATTTGTTACTTTGTTACTTTTTTATATTGTGCCATTTGTGTTTTTTAAACCTTGTCAACCACCCAGAGTGGTCTTCGAGCCAGATGGTAACAGTATATAAATCAAAGAAAGAAAGAAAGAAAGAAAGAAAGAAAGAAAGAAAGAAAGAAAGAAAGAAAGAAAGAAAGAAAGAGAATAAGACAGGGTGGACTGCACCTTTCATCAGCCATTATTAGCCATGACTAGATACAATGGAAGTTCCAATCCAGCAACATGTGAATATCGCAGGTTGCCCATCCCTGTGGTAAAGATGTCTAATTACAAAGTGTAGGTGCACAGCATGCCATGGATTTGTATCTCACGCACAATGATAGAATCAGAAAATCCCGGTGCAGTAGAGCTGGAAGGAGCTTTTGTAGGCGGACTCCTGTCCCCCTCCCAGCATTCAGTCCAGGAATTCCTGAGCTGCTGCATCCTCAACACATGACTCCCCATTCTCCTGTGTGTGTGTGTGGGGGGAGCCCAGTAGGTAATTGATTGCACCTTGTACTCTATGTTAATTAATTCTGATACAATTGCTAATGTGAAATGGATGTCAATCTGCCCTCCTGCTCCTCTGTGTATTCAAAAGAGGGAGGGAGGGAGGAATCCACCCTCCTTTTAAAAATCATTCTCTTTAGAAGGAAAAAATATCATTAAATCAGCTACAGATATGTGATCTGTATTAAGAGCAAAAATTAATGTGGCACTTCAATCTGTAGAAAAGCAATAATTTACACATGATTTGTGCAGAGCAGATGAGAACTTGGGTGTTCTGTGCATTGGGTTATAGCTGAGGCAAGGAAGAAAGTATTAATGTAATACTTGTTTTAATTTTTTAAAAATATTTGTATATTTACTGTTTTAGCTTTTTAATAATGATGTAAGACGCCTTGGGTCCTTTCAAGGAGAAAGGCGGGAGAAATATATTTTAAATCAATAACTCAAGTCTTTGAAACCTCAGTATCAGATAGTGGGATACCAGAGGATCTGCCCCTTAAAATTTCTAAATCTCTCTGCTTTCTATCCTGTTATAGAACAACACAACAATGTGAGCTGAACAGCAGCTTCTAATCTCCCCCTTTCACTTTCCTGTTAAACACTGCTGCCACACATAACTTTCTAAGTGAAGCACAGGACATCCAATTAATTACATAGGATGGGAGAGGCTCTGTTGTTTGGAAATTAAGCCAATTGCTAAGCTATATGTCACCTCTAGAGGGGGTCAAGTCAGACCTCAGAGGATCTGCTTTGAGACAGGTTCTTGGCATGAAAAATAGCTCTGATATATATATATATACAGTATACTGTATATACAATATAAGGGTACTTCATGGGATGGAGGGAAGCAATAGATTATCAAGTTTCTCCCCTCTGCCCTGGAGGTATCTGCATCCCTTGATCTGTTATGGAAAACTGAGAGAATAAATTAGTTAAAACCAAAGATGGCAGTTTTTAATCTATGAATGAGCCAAATCAACACTTATTAAATGATAAGGAAAAATTTAATCAGCAAGGCTAAGAATTAAGGGTTCATTAGCTTTTTGTTCCTTTTTTGTGGGGGGGGAGATGTTCTTCCACAGTGCTTTAATGTGCAATTTAAAAGAGCATTGAAGTTGGCTGCTGCTTCCAAATTGAAATGGCAGCTTTTGTGTACTGTATTACATTGTACAAGTGGTGATCCTGAATCAGAGGTTCATTTGTTCATTTGATGGAATTGGTGGCCCTTGCTCCCTTCCATTCTTGAACCGGAGGCGCCATTCTGGATGTTCTGTGTAGAAATCGAATATTTTAGCATGGGGGGGGTGGGTGGGGGGGCATTACTTTACCTCAGTTTGATCTCCTGTTTTGTCCAGTCTGAGTCCTTGGCAGTATTTTTGGTGATAATTGTAGTCGATCACTCCTCAGGTAGATCAAAGGATAGACGACTAAGCAATCAAAACTGGTGGTCCGTGTTAAAAGGGTCCCTGCTTGCCCCATAGTACTACCTTGAGAAAGGATGTGTTTGGGTCTTCAGAGGTCATGAAAGAGTATGTTTTCTATGGGGAGAACCTGTGGCCATGACAAGTGACAGAGATTAAGGTAGGAGCTGCCTTGGAGCACACCGAATGTTTTCCAGGTTCTTTGATCAGGGCCTGTCATCAGATTCCTTTTCCCCAGCAGGGTGTCCCTCAGAGCTCCTCCTGCACCCACTCACACCCTATTTGCAGCTCCTGTTACAGGGGATTTTGACAAGGCTTGTCACCACCTTCATTAATTCTCCTGCTTCCTGGATGTTTGTTTTGCCAAGGGAGAGGAAATATGAAAAGGTTAAAAAAGAGGGCTTCAATTGCCATGAAGGGGGGGGGGAGAGGAGGGCTGGGTCATGCAGAGCGGGGGGGGGGGGGGGGGTGAGGTGCGAGAGAAGATCTTGGCAGGGTGGGGGTAGGGGGAGAAAGAGGGGTTGGGGAGGTGGGAGATGAGGTAACAAGAGATGGACAAGTCAAGCCTGAAAGACATGTTTATGTATGCAGGGCGTGTTTTCCCCAGTTATTTGTGTGTGTGTGTGGCCTGATTTTCTTTCTTTCTTTCTGAAGTAGAAAATTCAATTGGCACAAACTGGCACATGATTACTACCCAATAAATAATAGCAGCATAAGTCAATCCGTTCCTCCAGACCAATTAAGTCAGACTCCGTCTACCAGGAAAGTCTCCTGTGCAAATGAACCACGTGGAAATGAACAGAAGATGCTGTGTGAGGTCTCTGTCCTTGCTCAACTCCTGCTTGTTGCTGTGAGTTTTTGTGCAGGACATTTACAGTTTCACTTGGATCAGTGCTTATCTGCCTTCCACCCTGCCACCCTTTCAGACCCCCACAGATTTGCTGCCGAGGGTGTCCGTTGCACTGGTGATAGAGTAGTTTATTCACCTATTCAATGTATGTCTTAATAGTTCTCTCACGATTCTGAATTTTCTGAATCATTGTTTAAAAATCAAAAGGCCACTAAAATATGGCAATATCTTAAAAAGGCAAGTTAAAAAAAGCATACGGATAAAAACCTTTTTATTTCCTTTTAGGGATATCCCTGCTTCTTATATGCTTCTGATAGCATTGAACCAGCATCATATCATAGCGTGAATACTCTAAGGTATTCAAGTGTTGATTAATCTGGAGCAGTTCAGGTGGAGGTGCTGAGATCCATCTGGAAAAATGGCCTTGTCCGTGAGCATGTGCTTCTGCATATTAGCAGTCCTGTTGATGAACCGGCTCCTCCTTGGTCTCTGCAACCATCTGCCACAGAGCAGTGTGTTTGGCTCAGACTGGTGGCAGCCACTGTTCTTATCCAGAATGGTACCATGTTCAGGCCAGCAACTGCTTTGTGACATTGCCAGGAATGACTTGTTCATGGTGGGCTGAGCTTGGTTTGAGCTGAGGTTAGAAATCTAACCGAATAAACACCTGGTGCTTTATTTGTGGGAAAACCGCGAAAGCTAGTAACAAGGTTGATTCAAGTAAATTAACGATGGCTGATTCAAGGTTGTGCTTGGCAGTGCTTATATCAGTCCTCACTGACTGACTTGCTCATTTTCACTTGAATTATAATCTGGAAACACTGTTCTTGTTATTGGTCAGCCTTGGCTCATTGGAGAAAAGGTGTATATCTTGCCCAGTGTTGATTCCCTATCATTTCTAGTGCTCACATTCACTGAAAGCTGCAAATCTTTTCTAGCAGTAGCACAGGGCACGCTTGAGATAGTTGCAGTGTGATGTTCCTGGTAAGACAATGGAGGCTGATCTAGTACAATGGCTGAAAATGGAAGCCAGGCATGGATTGTTGACACTTACACAACCTGTTGAAATTCATTCTTCTGCACAACTAATTAAAGTGCAGGTCCCTGATCATGAGGCCACCTTAGTGTTATAATATGAAGGCTGCATTGACTGATCTCAGTAAACATCAACTCTGAAGGCTTCATATCCATTCATATCCATAATTACAATAATAAATGGAAAACTGGCTTATCATCTTTAACTTAATCCTGATTTGTGATGCTAATTTAAATATTCTCCATTGGTGGATGACAAAGAACAAATGAGATTTGCCCCTCAGAGTTCTACAGATAGAACAACCCTCCATCTGCTAAGGTTCCAAGGTCCAGTTTCCCTTCCAAAATGGCATCCTTGATACAGTAAAAGCTTATCTTCCTTTTCCCACCATGAAAGATGGAGGTGAGGCTTCAACTACCTCCTTAAGCAGCTTATTTCAGATTGAGATTTCCTTTCTTGCTCTTGTTCTCATCATGCTAGTACCTAGGGTCAGCTAATTAAATTGATGGCAACAAGTTCAGGTTTGACTAAAAGAGGCAATAGCGTCTCCACATAACTCATGATTAGTACAGGCAGTCTACGCTGCCACAAGGTCCAACAATAGCTGGGAAGTGCGTTTTAAAAGGATTAAATTCATGGCAAGTAGGCTTTTCAGTGGCTATTAGCAGGGTAACGGAAATGAAATCAAATCCAATGGCGACGTCATGATCAGATAAACAATAATAACGAGATAGTCTTGCTGGTCCACATGGAGGAGGGAGACAAAATCATTCATCGGGCAATAAAGTTATTAGTTATTAGGACCACTCATAGAGCTGTTCAGGCTTTGGGGTTCTCTGCAGCTCTTCCTGAGGTTAGACCTTGGCAGCCTGGCCCTGATGCCAGAATGTGGGGAAATTACTTTGGGCCTTTTTACACGACCCCTAGGATCCACTGGCCCCTTAAATTCGGACCAGAGATCTTAGGGGTTTGTCGCTCTTCATGCATCTCCACCCCTCCGTACTTCCTGGCTGCCAGCTGCGTGAGGGGAGGGAGGAAAAAAAGGGACAGAAGAATAAAGCCTTACCTCCCGGTGTTGGTGGACGCTGCCTGGGGAGCCCCGGTCACTTCCTGGTTCCTCTTAAAGGGGCGGGAGGCAAAAAACAAAAACAAAAAGAATCGAGGAGAGCCCAGCACATCCGCATGAAATATTTTTCACCTCCCAAGAGCAGGTACAAGAAAAGTGCGCTGGGTTGCGCTTAGATGGGCGGGGTCACACTTAATTGTCTGCAAACTCCGGAGCTGGTGGGGAAACATTTTTAAGCTCCGGAGCTTGCAGCCATTTGCAGCGGAGCTTTGATGCACTACATCGCCCAGAATCCACCAACCAGCAGGATCACTGTCTGTATTGATGTGGAGATTCTGGGGGGCTGGGATCTAAACGGGTAACTTTTCCTAAGCATGTTACCAGTGGCTGGGCCCAAGTGACCACACTTTCCCTGGGATTTTTATAGTGTAAACAATGCTGGCCCTAGTTGAACTTTGGCCCTGGTGTGGTAATATAAGTCTTGTGTTATCCTCTAATGCTTATACTGTAGTCTATCTTTTTTTTTCTAGGGGATGAACTGTCCTGCTTCCTGACATTTAAAGAAAACCTTAAAAAAATTAAAGCAACAATTGTGGAGCGCTCTCTTGAGATTAATTTCTTCTTTGAGGCTACATAATCATACCTGGTTTCTCCAGCCCTCTATTCCTTTGGTTTGAAAGGACAAACAATAGAAACATCTCCATCTCCCTCCGCCTGTGATTCATCGGCCACCCTCCCCCTTCTTCCAACCTCTCCCCCTCTCTTTTATTTGCAATGCCTTGACCTTCCTTGGTGGCATAATCAGAATCATGGCCTGTCCCCTGTGGGGGTTCCCCCTTTCCTTCCCTGTCCCCCTCCCCTCGTTCAAGGCATGGCTGACAGGTTGCCATCTCCCTTCCCCACCCCCTCCTCTGTTAAATAATTCAGCTCCCTGTAGCTGCCCCTTGGCTCCATCTGCATCCCGGCTGCTGTTCGCTGGGCCCCTGCCGTGCTAACAACATAAGCCCCTCGCTTGGTAATTGCCAGATGAATAGAGAAAGACGGGAGAGACCGGAGGGAAATGGGGGGTAGCAGTCAGGGGGTCTTGGTGGTGGAATGTAGGGGTCATACATATTGTTTTCCCTCTGCATTCATGGAATCCAAGGTGTTAGGGTTTGTACCCCGAATGGTGAATACCAGCTGGTGGTTAACACAAGTTAATTGATTGATCACATTGGCTTCTATTAGTTGTAGTTGTATCTGCCTTTCCGCTGGTTAAATTTCATCTTTTCTAGATTACGTCATGCTTGCCTGCTTTAGCCTCACAACAGCCCTTTGAGGCAGGCTATAGTGACATACACAGTGCCAGCTCAAGATATTCCACTGCTCTCCATGGCTTAGTGAGTGTCTGAAGCGCAATCGTCTAACTCTTGGCCCCGGTCCTCTTCCCCGCTACACCATGTTGGCACCCTTTGCTAGAGATGAATTAACGTGTTCTCCACCACTTGGTAAGCTGGTTGTCTGCATTGTTCTGGATGGTGGGGAGAGGAAATGTAACGATAATCCTGCCTATGCTCCTCCTTCTGGGGAAAACAGGAGAGGAAGGAGTGTAGCTCTCTGTTGGCTGCCACAGATCACTGACTTAACAAGTGGCTCTATAGTCCAGTGGTTCTCAACCTGTGGGTTCCCAGATGTTCCTGGACTGCAACTCCCAGAAGTCTTCATCACTAGCTGCGCTGGCCAGGAATTCTGGGAGTTGCAGTCCAGGAACATATGGGGACCCACAGGTTGAGAACCAATGCTCTACACATAGCATAGTGAGCTGGTCATCTGTATTCACTAGGGGTGAGTGAGAGCTCATGTTTCCAATCTGGGTAGTTTGGCTACTGCTGGGAAAAGAAGGATTGGCCTTAGTCCAAACAGTTGTAGCACTTGGAACGGATTCTGCAGTGCACCCTGGGCGCTTGAAGGGAAGGGAAACCCATGCAGATGATCTTACCACATGGCCTGGAGACAATCAGTGTAACTTCTGGAATCACCAGAACATGAAAACGTTGGTGTCGTTACATGTTGACTATGTCCTGCCATGCTGGGAGCCTCTGACATATCAATAGTAATAATCATGTGCTGTCAAGTCCCTTCGGGCTTGTGGTGACCCTTTCCCCCAGGTTTCCCGCAGAAGAGAGTACTCGGAAGTGGCTTTTTCTTTTCTTCTTCTGGTGATGTACTGAGACTGTGCAGCTTGCCCAAGGCTGCACAGGCTGGTGGTACTGGCAGGGGGGCACATTGGGGAATTGAACTCCCGACCGTTGGCTCCTCGGTCAGTAACCCTAACACAACCAGCTGAATCTGTCTTTAGGGTGTATCCCCCAAACACATTTTGTGTGAGCTCCAGCTTCTAGAATGGCACCAGATTAAAAAAATAAAGAAAGATGTTGCTTCCTTGCCATGGTAGAAGCTTCTGGGCATGCAGTGCAATACCTCATGTGAGAGTGGAAGAGCTTTGAGCTGACACATATTGGAGAATGTAATTCCACAATCTTTTGCTGGTAGCTTGAGTGGGAGACCATCAGGGAATACCAGGTGCTGTAGGCGCCTGGAGTAGGAACTGACAAACAACCCCAGTATTCCTGCCAAGAAAAATCCATGGACATGGGGTCACGAAGAGTCGGTCACGACTGTAATGACACAACACACATACACATTCTGGCTGAGGCTTCCAAGAATTTCAGATAATGTGTAATAAGGCCTAAGGTTTACCTGCCTTTGATCTGGTGTGTTCTAGGGGTGTCTCTGAGCCATGTTGGCCTTATCTCCCACACAACTGCAAGATCAGACAGGGTTGGTTCAGAAGTAATCCCACCCCTAGTGTGGGCTTTCCCCCCATACCTTTCCATCTGTCAGACATGTTTGTGTGAAAATAGACAATCAACTAATGAAAACAGAAGAATCAGTCTGAACTATTAGGATCATGTGTTTCAATGTGTCTACATTATATTTCAGTGTGTATGTAAATTTCTCTGCTTATTTCATTCCCCCCTCTTTAATTTTCCATCCTGTGAGTTTCTCTCTGGATTCTCCCAATATTGTCACTTTGCTATCTACAGCCATCAACCCACCATTTCCCCCCTGCCATCTGTCCTCTTATTGTCTCCACTCATCTTTCCTTTCTCTATCCATCCATCCATCCATCCATCCCCACAAACCTTTTCTGTGTGCGGACACACCTGCACCCGGTTGACTTTGCCTTCTTATGGCCTCTCCTTCCTTCTAGAACAAAAGGTTCCCTCCCCTTTTCTCTCTGCCCCAAAATGCAGAACAAATCCTCCCAAGGCAAAAACAAATTGTGTGACATTTTGCCTTTGACGCCTAATTTAAGAATCTTCTTCCCTCTTTTTAAACCTTTTCATTTGGGTTAGGGAGGGGAGAGGGGATTCTATGCTACTTGTTCACCCACTTGTATGCACAGCTCTCTCCTCCAACAAGTGAAAGGCGTCAGAAATAAATAAATACATACAGAGCTTCATTAACTCCCCCTTTCTCTCCAGTTCCTTTTTGCTGTCTGTGGAGTAGTCCTTGGGGAGGTGATGTTTTGTGGGGGAGGGGAATCACAATTACACAGATGTGAGTTTGTGTGTGTGTGTGTGTGTGTGTGTGTGTGTGTGTGTTTACTAATGGTCTCTCTCTCTCTCCCTCCCCCCCCTCCCCTCCTTCTCTCCTTCTCTCCCCTTCAGACACAAGTCTCTCGCAGAGGCTTGGATGCTGCTTGCTTCGCCTTTGCAGCACCACTACCCACATTTAGCGAGTGGCCCTGGGCTGAGGCACCAGGGAAAATGGCATCAACGCCGGCCTGTTTGCTGATCTTCTGGCCATTGGTTCTGGTTCTCTGTCACCCAGCAGCATCCATCAAGTTTCCTGAAGGCTGTGAGTAGTGAAGGCATTCTCTATATTTTATCTTCCCTGATGTGGCTTAGCAGGGGTGATGCGGGATTTGCTGCTCCCTGTGAACTTGGAGCACCATCATGACATGGTCTCCTAAATGTGAGTGGTAGTGATGGTGATGTATTTTTTTGATAATATCTTTCCTTAGGGTTGTACCTTCTCAAGGTTTTTGGAACTTTTACAGTGCTGGTTAGCGTTGTTGATCTCAAGGGCCTCTACGGGATCACACCTCTCCCTACATTTTGCATTATGGTACAGTCTTCTGTAATAATGTCACACATATCTGTTTGGCTAACCACTTTGGCTAAGAACAGCCCTGCTTGAAAGCTGAGTGGAAGAAGAAGGTAAGAGAAAGGTGGATCTGCAATCTTTCAGTTCAAGAGGACACCCTTGTCCTCCCCTCAAACACAGCCTTTTCACAGAAGCTTTCCTCTGCTTAAGGGAGTCATTAGTGCCTTGTGATATCAGCAGCCATTATTCCAGTCTCTACCATTATCTCAGATCTGTTTGCCTGGCTAGCAGCAACACAGCTCACATTAAGGAAAATAGTCTGCCTTACCCCCAATAAGCAGGTCAAAGGGCACAGTTGGCATGCAGAGTGGTGCGTTAATCAGTGCAGCCCATTTTTGGATGAGTGAACATGCAGGGCCCACTGGAATGACAACAGAAGGAGGAGGGAAACGTGGGCCACAGAAAAAAAGAAAGCTGTTGTAGAAGCCTACTGTGGAGGGACACTGGGTTTGTTTCTCCTCCACCCACTCAGCTCTCTTCTATTATTGTGATCGCTTTTCTGGAGGTCATTCTCACCATCTGGTGGAGGTTTCGCTAGCCATTTATA
Source organism: Phrynocephalus guinanensis (assembly GCA_037367245.1). NCBI lineage: Eukaryota > Metazoa > Chordata > Lepidosauria > Squamata > Agamidae > Phrynocephalus > Phrynocephalus guinanensis. The sequence continues at coordinate 158,405,215 of CM074734.1, forward strand.
TGCCTTCTGATTTCTGTTCCCCTTTCAACGTCATGGATTTCTCCTCCGCTGTTCTCACAACAATGGTGTGAAATGGGTGGTGACCGTTCTGTGTAAAGGCAGAAATGGAAGACTAAGAGACAGAATGCAATCCAAAGAGGATGGAAGAAATTTGATCCCCTTGATCCCCACAGTTTTAGTAGATCAGATGCAGTGATACAGTTTCTAGGCTTGTGATCAAATTATAATTTGCCAAGTTTCAGGGAAGTGGTGGACCCTGCATTTTTGCTCCTCCTTTGCAAAGGTGAAAATGCTCCATTCGAATCAGCTTCCTTTTTCTTACTAACGAGGGAGAGTTGCAAACCAATTTCAGCACCACGGACAGCAGAGTTTGGAAGGCAGGTGAGCGACTCTGCACTGTGGAGAGAATTCAGGGCAGGGTTTCAGCGGAGGCTTTTATCATGGCATCATCCTGCTGCATTTGGCTGAATTTCAGGTATGCTTTGTGTTACATGTTTTATACGCATAATCCTCCTGTTCTCTAGATTTTTTTTCTGACCTCAAGAAAATGTATTAAGAAGAGAAGGTGGAAAGGGAACGCTACTGCTAGCATGTGAAAAGCCTAGTGTGAAACCATTGGTATTCTTTTGAAGGGACCTGAAAGCCTGAGTCTTTCTATTCTGTCTAAAGAAGAGCAAGGGGCATACCATTTTAAGAACAGTGGAGTGGCTAGGAGGAGAGAGGTTTTGTGTCTCTGGAGGTCTGGCATTTCCCCTCCAGAAACAGCTGGGCGGCATCTTTCTCTTTGCAGAAGGAAATTGTCTCTCTCTCTCCCCCTCTGCATGCAGCAACTCTTGATGGAAATTATTTAGAATGAAACTAGCCAATTCAAACCTGAGCCTATTTCAGTCACCTACGAAGATACCCACTTGGAGGAGAAGAAGGGATGTGGGGTTTAAATGTGCTCTGTGGCCAGGGCTTGCCTCTCTCCTGCTGAGGGTCTCTTTCTTTCTCAAGCCAACTACCAATGCTGGAACTCATCTGAAAAGAAACAAGAGAGAGAAACAAGAAGAGTCTGTGGGCAGACAAAATAGCAAATGAATGAATGAATGAATGAATGAATGAATGAATGAATGAATGAATGAATGAATGAATAATAAATAAGGGGGGAGCCATAGCTGCCACCACCCTTCCTGCCTTTCTCTCTCTCTTTTTAATGCTTGGACTTGCCCCCACTGTTTATATGTGACTGGAGCCAGAGATTGAAAAAAAAAAATCACCATTCTGGATTACACCTCATGAAAGTCCTCAAACCAGCGTGATTCCAGACCTTACCAGCTGGGACATTCCAGGAGTTGTCGTCCCCAAAAGGCAGTCCCCCCCCCTCAGCTGTGTATCTATAGCCAATGTAGGTTAAGCTATGGTGTTGTTTGCCAATGCAGTTTATGCATCTGCTGGCTAACTATAAGCATCCTGCTCCCTTTAGATATTTTTGAATATCTGTCCCATAGGTTATAGCCTCAAACTGCCAAATGTTTGATATTATGGGGGCAATTCTTTTTTCCAGAGGGCCTCCCAGGTGGTATTGGAATGGAACCCTCATCACCAGTTATGGTCAGTTTTTGATATCATGGGGATTGCAGCCCAAATATCTGGATAATGCCAGATTGCCCCTCCCTGCTTATTATGAAAGGGAATGGCCTGCATTTTTACTGCACAGAGGAGAATGGGTGGTTTATGCTGTTCTCGCAGAAGAACTCATTCTCACTTGGGTGGTAAGCCTCAGGCTGGGATGCTAGTCCTAAAAAGAAAACTCTTCCAACGGGAGAAGAGCAGGACAGGAGAAGAGGCTCTTTAGCCTATCCTTCTTCCTGACATGATGGTGATGGTGGTAGTGGCATTTAAAGGTATTCAGCAGTAACATGCCTTTTCACCAGTAATCTGAAGTTGCAAGGCTCAGATACAAGTTTCCCTTCGCCATAGGAGTTGATCTTCATTTGCTCTGTCCTGGGATCCTAGAATCATAGAATAGTGAAGTTGGACAGCTACAAGGCCATCAAGTCCAAGCCCTTGCTCAGTGAAGGAATACAATGAAGTGGGAGGTCTGTGAAGATTCTCAGTCCTCCAGGTGAGTTTATCTGGAAGTAGAGTCGTGGCGACTGGACTTCTTTTTCGCGAGAGACTGAATAGTTCTGCTGCTCATCCAGACTAGCTTTCCTCAGGATGACGAAGCCGTTTGGATGAGCAGCGAAACGTTTCAGTCTCTCAAGAAAAGAAACCCAGTCGCCATGACTCAACGTCCAGAATGATGTGGGAGGATGACAAGAGCTTTAGCCCCTCAGTAGGATGGAATCATTAGTGAGTGGTGTCTTGGAGGCAGCACAACCTCTTTCAAAGATGCTGTGGAAAAGTGTCCCATGAGTGAGAGCCATAGTATTGTGTGTGGGGTGAGTGGGTGGGTGGGGGTTTAGAGGCAAAGGGGAGATGTACTTGGCTCTATGGTGGCACACCTCTCTCCCTTGAGAAGCTTGCCCTTGTCTCCTTTGGTGTGGAAGACACAGATCTGTGACCACTGAGGTTTCAGTGGGAAATAGACAGGAGCGTCCCCAATGGCAAGTGTGGTGAAGAACTGATCCAGAGGCTGAAAGGTCTCTGTACAAGATTAGTGTTGTGTGTGTGAGGGGGGGGGAGGAGAGAGTATGGCTAGCATCCAAAGAGAGGGGGTGGCCCAGAGGTTGGCAATGCATCTGTCCCTAAGGAGTGCTGGTGTGGATCCTGGCAGCATCTGTGTATGCTTTGCACAAGAGCCACAGCTTTACTGCAGAACAGGAGTGGGTGAAGGGCAGCATCTTCAGGTGTTGTTGAGTGGTGGCTCCCAGAATTCCTCACTATTGGCCATGATCACTATCGATGATGGGAATTCCAACCCCATACCACCATCATCTGGAAGGCCCCCTTGACAAGCACTGAGAGGAGAGGATGGCGAGATCCATCCCATTTCTTTAAAAAAAAACATTTTATTGAATTTTAACAGGTTAAAACAAATACATTGTTTGTTTGTTGCTGTGTTACATAGTTCAGATACAAATATTTTCCCAATATTTCAGCCCAAGTGTTTGATATATTTCAAATTTATGTGTTTCTTTTCAATCATTATATTCATGGTTACTTATCTCTATCTTCATCTAGTACAAAGAATGAAAATAACAAAATACAATATTAGGCTAGCCTATTTAATCTTAACCATGTCGATAATTCTTCATTTTACTAAGCTGCTTGAAATCTATTGGCCTAGCTCAGTATATGACAGGCATACATTTATATCTGTTTTCATCTAATACAAAGAGTGAAAATAGCAAATTTAACTTTTTCTTGTCGGTCATGACAGTATTTAGGGTATTCTAAATTGGTGAGAGAGAGAGAGAAAGAGAGAGAGAAAGAGAGAGATGCTTTAAAAAATTCAGAATTTTTGAGCAGGGAAAGTAGGGTTTAATTTTGCATTATCAAGCTGTCCAACAGGAACATGGAAGCTTTGGCTTTCAGAGTGTTGTTGACATTGATTCCTATAACTCCTTGCTGTTGACCAGGGGTGATGGAAACTGACCCCTCCAAAGTAGGAAGGGGGGGTCAGTTTTCCCTTGCCACAGAACTTCTTTTTGCCTCCAGAACTGTTTGTTGAAGCATAGAAGGCAAAATTAGGTGCAGCATGCCTTTCTTACCAATTGATCACTTTCGGGTCTTTCACACAATTTGGAGCAAGAGTTGAACTTCTTCAGTAGCAGGGCTGGTATGAGCTTGATAAATGCAGGTTTGAGAAACCCTGGTCCTGGCTACTGAGTCCCTGCCCTGTGTTTACTGCAGGGCCTTTCTTCAGGTGACAGGCGCTTGTTCTTTGCTAAGCAGATGTCTTGCAAGGACCTGGCAAATGAATCAATTTCCTTGTTTAATTTTCAGAGAGATAGCTCTGTTTCAGTCTGTGCAAGAAAGAAAAAAAATGAAAGTGCTGTAATACCTCAGGGACTAAGGTTTATTTCATTGTTGGCGTTTGAGGATTACAGTGTGCCCCTTATCCGCTGGATCATTATCCGCTGATTCATTTATCCGCAGATTGAGGGGGAAATCATTGTAAAAATAATTCAGTGGCTGTAAAGCATGCTACTGTTGCAAACAGTAGCCGCAAAGCCAGCAGTGAAGAGGGTGGCTGGCCGGCGGTGAGGAGGGTGACTGGCCAGCGGTGGCCGCGGTGGTGAGGAGGGAATAAAAAAAAGAAAACTTACCTCCTTGCTGCTGCTGCCCCTGCAGTCTGGCTGCCAAGCCTGGCAGTGAAGAGAGTGGCTGGCTGGCGGTGATGCTGGCGACGAGAAAATAAACACAAAAACTTTATTCCCTCCTTGCTGCTGACAATGCAGTACCAACCGTTTGGGGGGTGTCAGGGGCGAAAGCTTTCGCTCCACACCCTACCACCCTTGTTGCCACCATTATCCTCTGATAAGAGCGTTTGTTCTTATCTGTGGATTTTGCGATCTGCGCCGGGGGGGGATTGGAAACAATCCCCCGTGGACACAGCGGTTGTACTGCACAGTCCAGTTCCTCAGACACAGGGAGTGAAATAATGAATGAGAATTACGCGCTGTGAAGTCACTTCAGAGTCATGGTGAGCCTTCTCAGTTTTTCCTAGCTATACAATACTCAGAGGAGGTTTACCATTCCCTTCTTCTGGGGGCATTTTGGGGCTGTGTGTCTTGCCTCAGACCATACAAGCCCAGTGTTCTCCCAGGAGACACCCTGGGGAATCAAACTCCTAAATTCACTGAGCTATCCAGCCAGCGAGGCACAAATCTGTATATTAAGAGTACATCGTGAAAGTGGGGGGGGGGCAGTGAAACTGGATACCAGCATGGAAAAATGAAATTTCAAAGTGCTAAAGCACTCTTAACATAATTCTGAGAATGCTCATTGCACATGCCTCCTGTTTTTGTTCTTTTGCTAGAGTGCTTGATGGTCTTTATGGTACAGTAATACCTTGGTTTAAGAATAATTTGGTTTAAGAACATTTTGCAAGACAAGCAAATATTTTTTCTAAATTTTGCCTTGATTAGCAAGCATTGCCTTGATATACAAGCACTGGAGCAGGTCATATGATCACAAGTGATCAATGGTGTCTCTCTCTCTCCCTCCCTCCCTCCCCCTGCTGGATTGTGGGTGATTATCTGGAACGCTTCATCTCAGGCAGCCTACAAAGCAGAGGGCAGAAAGAGGAATAGTGGTCTCCCTTGCACCAGCCACAAACATTTTCAAAGGGGAGTGTAGGTTAGGATTATTTATTTATTTATTTATTTATTTATATATTTATATACAGGTAGATATTCCCATATGGGGACTCAAGACAGTTAACAAATGTAATATACCACAATTCAAAAGAAATAATAATTGGTTCTTTATATTTTTATTTAATTTGTTTTCAACATTCTTATTTTTTCAAACCATTTCTAGCCATGGGGCAGCTAGTCAAGTGTTTACAGGGGTACTAATCGCACTTTATTATTGTCACATTAAAAATACAGAGTAAAATCCAGTTGTTAGTCCCAAGCAGAGCAGATTGTGCAGCCAGGTACCTAAACCATGGTGTGGACATGGATGTCTAGCCAACTTATTTTGTGAGTTTTGGCATTTTGTGTGTGCTTTGATATAAGAGTGTTTTGATTTACAAGCATGTTTCTGGAACAGATTATGCTTGTAAACAAAGACATTACTGTGTTTTATATTTGTTTTAATTTTACGTCTATTTAGTCAGCATTTTTATATCCCATTTCCTTCAAGGGAGGATATCCACAGTTCTCTTTAAAATCCAGGCACTCAGCATTGCTGGTGCTTGTCTTTATTAGGATAAGGGACAGAGGACAAAATCAGGTTGAGCCAGGAGTCCACAGGGGGCTTAATTCCCTTCACTGACTCCCTGTTGCTCACTATCTGTATCTGGGTCCCATCAGTGTAGACAATTTGGAACTGGAGACAAGTTCACAGTGCTGACCCCAGCCACCTAATGCTGCTGGTCCCATGGAGGTCCCCTTGCCCCAGAAGTTTGACCTGCTCTCTGATCATCTACTGAGGACTCTGGTGGCACCTCTTCCTCCTCCAGTGCCTCCACAAGACCATGGGCCTCCCCAGGTAGTGGCTTGGCCAGGCACCTGGGTTGCCACTATGGGTCTCTTGCTAAGGGACCTATGGATGCTCCCCACCCCCCAGCTTCCATTTGAGATAAAGCTGACCCATTTGCCAGCCCAAAGGCCATGGAGAAGGAGGACTTGCTTAGACAGGAAGGGTTCTTTGTGGGCCTCTGCCCAGCCCTTCGATGTTGTCTCAGATGGAAGCAATGTGTATTCACACCTCTGCCCACCTCTTCCTGCCTCTTTGAACAGAGTATCCACTATGACACCCCAGCTGCAGCCATGCCTTCCAGGCACAGTGGTACCTTGTATAAAGGAACTAATTCGTTCCAAATGAAACTATGTTAAGCAATTTTTCCTTTATACAAATTTCCCATGGGAATGCATTGACAATGGTGTAATCCCTAATCACGACCATTTTTATGTTGTACAGATTCGCCCTATAGGCAATTCTGTTAAGCAGATTTCCCCTATCTCCGGAATTTTTTTATGCTGTGCAGATTTTATGTTATACAAACTGTTTGTTATACAAGGGTCCACTTGTACTGCTCATCCCACTCAGAGACCTGGTCCCGCCTTCTGCTTCTTCAGGCCACCTTTGTTACCAGGCAGCGGCACGGGTGCCAGTGCCAGGTGGAGGGCAGGAGGGGACAGCTGGAGAGTTCCCCTCATCTTTTCTCCCTCCCATGTCTTCAGAGGGGCACCAGAGACTCACCGTCTTTTTATTCTTACACAGGAAACAGCAGAAGCCTGGCTGGCCACACACAGCAGACTGGATGAGCTAAGAAGGATTTGAACACAGGCCTCCGAGATATGAAGCACATCCTATATGCATATAAATTGGGCCTCTAGGTTCCTCTCACTATGTGGAGCATGCCCTTTGTCAATTCCTGAGTAAATATGCCCTGCCTTCTGTTCATTTAGGAAACAGGGCCTCCTTTCAGCAACAGTGGCTGGGATTCTCTTTGCTCCTGAACCTTGCTTATCTGTTTGCCATGATCATCTTTTTAAAACATGAGGCTTCATGTGCCACAGCTGGGGAATGTTCTCTTCTCCTTTGCCTTCAAGGATTTCCCCAGAATGTTCAATAGCATGTTAAACAGGATGCTCAGTTGAAAAATAGCAGTTGTTGCAGATCAGACCGACCCATTAAAAATCTTGGTCTAGGTTCTCTCCTTCAAAAACCCGACATCCCCTTGGAGATACCTTTCTTGCCTGCTGTTGTGATTTTGCATCGGATGCTCGTTTGTCAGACCAGATCTTATCTTAATTTACTTATGGGGAAGTCAGACTGAACTAATGTTCTTGCTTTTTTCACAAATTTGCACACGTACACACAGCATTGCGCTTGCCCGTGAAATGAGCTACTTTGACAATGACAAGGAAATTTATTTTTGGCTTCGCATAATTTGTTGGTCTTAAATCCTTGTCGAGTTCTTTGCATGTTTTTCCAAATCAATTGTTTCCTGATTTCCTCTGACAACTTTCCAGGGGTCGGGCGGTAAGCTGACAGGCATTGCAGTTTGTTTCCCTAGTTGGCTTGCTCTTTCCTAGCACTGAGGAAGCCACTGAGCTTCCTCAAGGAGAATTACAAGCAGTCCTGGGAGCTCTAAGCTAATTCCAGCTGCATCCAAGGGCATTGCTCTTTGAGGTCTGCCAATTGGTATACATTTAAAGGAGGAAATATGATGCATGTCCAGATATTGTCCTGAGCGTCACATCCATGCCTGGCTTTTCCAGAGCAAGCTTCTTTCTTTCAAATGTACCCCCCGCCTCCAGTTTGTGGCCAATGGTACTTGGACTGTCTTTCTCCTCATGTAATGAGAAAAATCTCCCCTGAAACAACACTTGCCTTGGGGCAAGGAGTGGGAAAGGGCATTTTAAAAATACCCAGCAGGATGGAAGTGCTGAAAAATGCACAGCTTACAACCGGGAAAACAGAGAAACATCCCCATATCTGTGGGTACTGGTGATCCTTCTTAGTAATATCTGTCTAGGATGTACATTAGCACCTGGTCATCTTCCAGATAGTTTAACCCACAATTCCTGTCATCCCCAAGTAACAAAAAAACATTTTCCTTAGTTTTGTAAGGTTTTGGGTAGGGTGGGGAGGGGGATGGTATTATGTAGCAGAAATGCTAAAAATATGACATGGCTGTCATTTGGAGGTCAGGTTTACAGCTGGGTGTATTGAAATGCAAGTGTTACAAACTCCATAATCCCTGAGCAGTAATGGCTGAGCTCAGTGGGGAAGGAGAATGGGAGTTGGAATCCACAATATCCTGGGAGGGGCAGTTGGTGGGAAACAGATCTTGGTTGTCCCTCAGACCTGGACAGATGATAGAAAATGGAGGAGAGGACGATGAATAGTCTTCTCCAATTTGCCTCTTAATTGAAAAGATGTATTGGAGGCCTGTACCGGTAATTCCAGAAGAACAGCTGAAGATGGAGAAGAATTGTTTTATTGCTTTCCTTAAGCCTTTATCAATTTTTCACCTCCAAATTATGCTCCTCCAAATAGGCTTTAAAACGGTTGTTTCTAAAACAGTGCTTGGAAAGTCACCTTGCGTTGTCTAGCTTGATACTCAGACTGAATTTTGGTTCCTTCGGGTCTGTCATGAGGTGGGGGTAATCTGGCACCTCTGGTAGAGGAGGAGGAGAGGAGAGACTACTGTATCCAGCTCCTAATTACTTAATTAATTCTTTGCGCCTTTTCTGCCTTCAAGGCAGCTTACTACAATTTACCATTAAAACCAATCTAAAATACAATTAAACCCTTTGCAATAAAATGATAGTAGAAGACGTGATGCCACAGCAGTGTCAAACATGGAAAACGGGAAAGAGAGTTTAAGCCAGACGTCCCAGAGGCCCCATGGGATAACTGAAAAGCTCTTGACTACCTGTGGAAGATCTTCATGAAGCTTCAAGAACCTTTAGTGGTATCATATTCTGTGCCAAATGGACACACGTGGAGAAGACCAAACTGATTAATCTGATCTGAGTGTGCTGGAGCTCTCGACAGAAGGCTCTCAAAGTAAACCAGAGTGTATGGGGGAATTTGCATGCAGATTCTCAGGTTGGCTGTGTTAATTGGTGGTCTTGAACCATCCTGTGTGTCTCTGAATTGATGGTCCAGAAGGATCTCTCCAAACTGGGAGAATGGGCTGCAAAATGGCAAATGCAGTTTCAGTGTAGGAAAATGTAAAGTAATGCACTTTGGGGCAAAAAAATCAAAACTTTATCTATCAACTCATGAGCTCTGAGCTATCCGTGACAGATCGGAAAAGAGATCTTGGTGTGCTGGCGGACAGCTCCATGAAGGTGTCTACTCAGTGCGTGGCAGCGGTAAAGAAGGCCAATTCCATGCTAGGGATCATCAAAAAGGGGATTGAAAATAAAACAGCCAACATTATAATGCTATTGTACAAAATGATAGTAAGGCCACACTAGGAGTATTGCATACAATTCTGGTCACTGCATCTCAAAAAACAGCTAGTGGAACTGGAAAAGGTGCAGAAGACAGTGACTAAAATGATTACTGGGCTGGGGGACCTCCCTTATGAGGAAAGGCTAAAACATTTGGGGCTCTTTAGTCTGGTAAAAAGGTGCCTGATGGGGGATTTGACTGAAATGTACAAAATTATGCAGGACATGAGTAAAGTGGATAGAGGGATGCTCTTCTCCCTCTCACAAAATACCAGAACTAGGGGACATCCACTCAAATTGAGGGTTGGGAGAGTGAGAACAGACAATATATATATATGCCAGATGTCTACTCCAATACACTGTCATGGCCATAGTGACACACCCACCATAGGTTGCCAACATTTTAGAGCAATCAGTTCAGCTTATTAAAGACTTAGAAAGAGCACCCTAGTCTAGACTTCTGGATTTGTCCCTCACATCTCTCCCAGTTCGTAGGTGGAGATGCTATTCAGTGTTGCAATGAAAACAAGATGGGTGCGACGGCACCCAGATCACATTCAGAAGTGGGCAGAACAATAAAAGCAAAGAAACTGGTAACTCTTAACAGTTTTCATTTGCTAACGTGTTTATGTGACATGTTAATAACATGGAGGATGGGAGCAAAATGTTAACTGGCCTATAAGAACAAGAATGGTCGAGGTTTTCCTGTGAATACTTAAGATGAAAAACTAGCTTCATAAGTAAACCTACATTATGCACATAAGAAACCCAAATTGGCCAGAATGCTAATAATTATGCCCATTGGCATAACTCCAGTGGCATAAATTTCTGTGGTGAATTGCTGCCATTTAAGAAGTCAGGAAGTAATTTTCATGGAGCAACCCCATAGCTGAACACGCAACAAGACAAAAGAAGAAACAACTCCTTCTGCCTGGCGCCAACATTGATGATGTTTCGGCGCCAGGTAAAAACCTTCCTGTTCTGCAAGTTTTTAAACTGACATGACAGAGATTGTGGGTCCTGGTGGCAATTTTAGTGTTCTATATTTAAATATTTTATTGTTTTTAATTGTTCATTGACATTTTAATGTTTTAGTTGTACATTTTAATTATAAGCCAGCAAGAGACCTTTGGGTAGTGGGTGGCATATAACTTAAATAAATAAATAAATAAATAAAAAATAAATAAATAAATAAATAAAATTGGGAATCATTCATTGCTAGGATGTCCACTATTGGACTTGTTCCTGTGCCAATATGTAATAGGGTTCTGGCCATGGATCACCAAATTGCCTTTGACATGCTTCCTCACCTGCCCTTTACTAAACAGTAGGCATGGGGTGAGTTATAGCTTGGGACCACAGCACAGGTGAATGGAATCATGGGTATGTGTCTGTCCTTTATAATACATCAGTCCATCTAGTTCTGTATTGTGCCTCCCTACTAATTGGCAGAGATCTTCCAGAGCTTCATGTTGTTGTCTGCCCTAACAGAAAAATTTGCTCTCAGTGCTAGTTACATGTTTCTCTCCCAGGACAGATAACAGCCATGAAGGGAATACTGTCAGTAGTGAGGCCACCACGGGGTCAACGAGTTAATGTTCTCTTTTGTCTCCACTGCAGTCCTGATTCTCACTCCACATGCCTGCTGTTTCATAAAGAAACAACAAGCGTGCAAGATATATGATTAACACTTGTTTTCCATGCTAGTCACTAAACTAGATAGAACTACTTCCAATATATTGTTATTATTTGTTGTGATTCTATATGATTGTATTAGTTGTTGTATAGCAATAATGTGTGGTTCAAATTCTTATAATAAATTCTATTTTTAAAAATGAAACACAACTAACAAAAAAAATTAAGAGCACAACACTAGAAAAATAACACAAAAAAGGTACTGTTCTCCACTGGGACCATCTGAATATATGATCCATTTTTCTTTCATTGCAGAGCCCCATTCCCCTTCCAAAATGGCATTGATTTTTGCGGAAGTACACTGTCCTTACCTTTTTTTTGAAAAACACAAACACACTAAATTCTCCCTATAAATCAGTAAAGCTATTCTAGACTATCAATCCCTTTTTAATTTTCAGATTGCACAATGATTTATCATAAATGCTGATTTAATAAAACCCACCACAGGTAAACTGAGTGGCATGCAGTGTTGTTATATGTTAAGCAACCCTGACCTAAAGAAGGAAAGTGACTAAAGGAGAGCAACTAAAATGATTACTGGCCTGGGGGACCTCCCTTATGAGGAAAGGCTACAGCATTTGGGGCTCTTTAGTCTGGAAAAAAGGCACCTGAGGAGGGATATGATTGAGATGTACAAAACAATTCAGGGCATGAGTAAAGTGGATAGAGGTACGCTCTTCTGCCTCTCACAAAATACCAGAACTAGGGGACATCCACTCAAACTGAGAGTTGGAAGAGTGGGAACAGACAAAAGAAAATACTTCTTTACCCAGCATGTTGTTAGCCTGTGGAACTCCCTGCCACACGATGTGGTGATGGCATTTGGCCTGGATGCCTTCAAAAGGGGATTGGACAGATTCCTAGAGGAAAAGTCCATCATACGTTACAAGCTGGGGTACTTCAAAGGCCAGATGCAGGGGAGTGGTATCAGAAAACAAATGCCTAGTCTTGTGCACTTCCAGATGCATTTGGTGGGGCCACTGTGAGATACAGGAAGCTGGACTAGATGGGCCTTTGGCCTGATCCAGCATGGCTCCTCTTATGTTCTTATGTTCTTATGTAAATGAATTGCTAAATTGTGAGTAAAGATGATTCTCATACTGTATTTTATGCCACTTCTTTGAGCCAGGATAGTCACAACACATAAATTCTCATGTGTTGATTCCAGAATGAGCAAAGCAAATTGATTTCCATAAAACCCAATATTTAATTGGGTTTTCCAGTGCACATAAAATGGCACAAAGGTTGAAATTATGATTGATGTTAGAAATAATAAGACTTTTTTAAACAAATAAGCCGAGCTCTTTTGTAATTTTGGTTGTGAGTTTCTCAGCACTTCTGCCTCGGTTACAGAGCTTCACAACATTATAAAATTTTGATAAACAAATCAAAGGTTTATCCGTTCTACGCACACCAAGTCCACCAAGTACAGTGGCTCTTGGTCTCTTGTAAATTTGTTTTAAACGTGTGAATAACCATCTAGTATTTTGCATATTAGGTTTGTGCAGAACTAGAATATTATCACTTCAGACATTTCTCAGACTCTGTGTTAATTGAAGGTGACTCTTTTCAAAGGCAACATCTTGCTATTAAAAAATTAGCCGCAGCTAATATACACGTGATAAGACATCCCTTTGGGATCCATGTCCCAATCCAGTCCAAATTCATGCTGAACTGAAGGAGAGAAAAATCTTGTCTAATCATCTTGAGAAAAGCTTTCCTGAGGTTCCTCAATTTGTCTTCCTTGGAACGTGTTTGATCTCAGGGTTAGTGAGTTATGGGTTTGCGTATCTTAGACTTAAGCAGTTCCTCAGTGGAGGCAAACTCTTTTCCATCACAGGCTTTTAGGGTCTCCCCCTCCCTCCCCCTCTGCTCCTCCGGGCTGACCCATTCCCCACCACCACTTTCCTCCCTCTGTTTGTGTATCTCTCTCTTCTCCCCTTACGTCTGGGTGAGCAGGCCAGTGGATCCCTGGGGACGCTTCCTCTGCCTTAATTGGATCCGAGTCTCTTTCCAACCTGTCGTTGGCTCGACCAGATGCAATGATTCCTCTAAGAATCAATCTGGTGCGTGTTAAGAGGTTTGGGAAGAGGGGAGCCGGAAAGCTGGGTAAGGATTGATCCTCAGCCCGATTCCCATCTGACTGGTGTAGAGATTCTTCCAGAGTCAGTTCCTTTTAGCATTAAGGGGGGGGGGGAATCCTCACATTAGATGGCCAGCCACTCATCTGTCTCCTGTAACATCACTTTTTGACAAAGGCTTGATCTGCAGACATTCACCGGTGACGGGGGAATGTCATTCTCGCTGCAAAAACCTTGCCTGTTGTATTCTGCACATCAAGTTGCTATTGAATGTGCAGGAGCAGTTCAGGGCTTTTCTCTCTCCATTCTCCCTCTCCATGCCCCCACTGGCAATCCAAGTCATTGCCACAACAGTCTGGGGAACGGCACTCCTGCGGCAGCAGAAAATTCATTGTCTGTCGAGGAGGCAGAGACATTTTCCAGCAGGCATCCCTAGGAAGTTCCATGTCAGCGGAGTGGGCAGACTGTGGAGCACGCCGTGGCTGGGCTGTCAAGGGAGCAAACAAAGGGGAGGGCTATAGCTCAGTGACCAGGCATCTGCTTTTGCAGCAAGATTGCCATAGATTTACCTCTTACGAGGAGCAGCTTAGGGAGCTGGGAATGCTTAGCCTTACAAAAAGAAGGCTGAGAGGGTATGTGATTGCTATGTTAAAATATTTGAAAGGATGTGATATCGAAGAGGGCACAGGTTTGTTTTCCATGGCTTCAGAGACTTGGACTCGGGGCAATGGTTTCAAACTACAGTGGAACCTTGATTTACGTCATTAATCCGTTCCAGAGGTCTAGACATAAGTCAAACATGACTTAAGTCAAACGAACGTTTCCCATAGAAAGTAATGGGAAAGTGGATTAATTCATTCCAGATGATGAAAAAGACCCCCGAAAACAGCAATTTAACACAAATTTGACTGGGATAGGAGATTCCTTCCGGGGATGTAAATGAAATGTCTCTTCAAAGAGAGGAGGAGGCAGTGGAATTATAGTCCACAAGTTATATGCCTCCACTCTTTAATGTTCATAGCAACAATGTCTAACATTTAAGTTTTACTGATTTTTAACCTGATGTTCCAAGTTCTGAACAACTCTGCTTACCATTAGAGTCCCACAACTGTACAGCTCTCCAACTAAAATGCTTCCATTGTGGACCAGACTTCTGCAGCCAGATTTTTTACAAGACTGAGCCGACTGTCTAACCAGCGAGGCCAGCCCCGAGCTCCCGGCTCTTCTTCTCCTCCGGCGGCAGTGGCGGCTTCGGTGAGGCCAAAGACCAGCTCCAGGTGCTCAGAGATGGCCTCGCTGAAGCCGCCGCTGCCGGAGGAGAGGAAGAAAGCAGGAGCAGTTTGGAGGCGGCAGCCGCGATGCTGGGTTGTGGCTGCCGCCCAATTCCGGTGCCTTGTGCCGGGGCTCCGAGCTGTAAGTCAAAGCCTGCGACTCAAGTCAAACAGGCCCCTTCTTGCTGCAAGTCAAATATGCTGCAAGTCAAGCAGCATGTAAGTCAAGGTTCCACTGTACAGGAAAAGAGATTCCATTTGAACATTAGGAAGAACTTCATGACGATGAGAGCTGTCCAGCAGTAGAATATGCTGCTGCAGTGGGTAGTGGAGTCTCCTTCTTTGGAGGTTTTTAAGCAGAGGCTGGATGGCCATCTGTCAGGAGTACTTTGATGGGGGTCCCTGCATGGCAGGGGGTTGGACTAGATGGCCCTTGAGGTCTCTTCCAACTCTGTGATTCTTGATGCCTTTAGAAAGGGCTCTGAGAGACCTGGTGGCAGATTATGTAGGAAACATAGGCAAGATCCTGTAGCCCCTCTAGCTATGCCTACACTGCATCTCCCATCAATTGCAGCAGATGGCTTGACGATGAGCCTCGTGGGGCAGTGGTTAAACTGCTGCACTGCAGCCAAAACTGTGCTCACAACCCTGGGTTCAATCCCAGGTAGCCAACTCATGGTTGATTCAGCCTTCTACCTTTCCAAGTTCAATAAAATGAGTACCCAGCTTGCGAGGGGGATACATAGCCTCCATAATTAAATTGTATACCACCCACAGAGTGCTTTAAAGCATTGTGGGACGGTATATAAGTAGAACACTGCTTTTTTGCTTTGGAGGGCCACAAATCCCTAGTAATAAGTACTGTACTATTAAAATGAGCCAATGCTTGACTTAGTGTAAGGCAACTTCCTACATTTTTCATTGTACTACAAGCTGTTTAATAGTTGAGCTAAGTCTAACTACCCATATGGCTTACGAAACTGAATGTTCTCTATTCAGTGCACCTGGCTCATATGTAGCTTTAGAATTCTCCATTTTGCTACACATCCAGAAGTTGAGTTCATGGCAATTGGGCTTCTTTTCTAGTGAGGTCAAAATGTTTCACTACTCATCCAAGCAGCTTCTTCAGACGGATGAAGCTACTCAGATTAGTAGTGAAACGTTTCAATCACACAAGAAGTCCAGTTGCCATGACTCAACTTCTGTTTAACCTCACCTGGATGACTAAGAATCTTCACAGGCATATTGCTATGCATGCATGCATTCTTCCTCACCAGTTCTAACCCACCCTCAGTCTTCTTTAATCATGATGCCTTCTTTTCACATTATATTTAGAGCGTTTTGCTCTTAATATAAAAGAGAAAGTTCTTAAAGAGAACTTGGAAAATATCTTTTTTGCGGACTACAGAATCACCAAACTGATCCTGGTCACTGGACATGCTAGCTGGCTCGTTATACTAAGGATACAGAACCATCCCCATCTCCCCCCTCTGAAGATATTTAGGCCTTCACCTCCCCAAAATCTGATTTATCATCCTCAATGGTAAGAGTTATAGTCCAAAACATGTGAAGGGCCAGAAATCCCCCCAGCTATATAGAACACTTCCTGTGATATACACACAGCCCAGTGTACAGGAAATACATTGTCATGTGTCACCAGCCTATAACCAAAGTGTCATGAGGATAAAAAGCAATAGAAGTGAACTGCTTAAGTCCATCAGGATGTGCAAGGGAATGGCAGCCCTTTTCAGTCATTTCCCTATGCAACATGCAGGTAAAGGAGCACACTCATTCCTATTAGGATAGCAAAAAGCCCTTGTCTCTGTTAATCCAGTCTGTCCACATGACCCAATTTATAGCAGTTTGAAACCACTTTAACTGCCATGGCTGCACCCTACAGAATCATGGGATTCGAACTTTGATGACATCCTTAGAATCCTCTTCTGGAATGCTAGTGCATTCTGAATTACGGCACAGAATTTTGCCTGCCACCTCTCCAATCTACAAAGCCCAGGGTTCTGTAGCACTGGGGAACCATCACGCTGCTATAATTGCAGGACGTAGATACATTCTTTGTCACTTGGCATGGTGTGCCCCGCACGTGTTTCCATTAGAACAGTGGTTCTCAACCTGTGGGTCCTCAGATGTTCCTGGACCGCAACTCCCAGAAGCCTCCACCACTCACTGTGCTGGAAGGGGTTTCTGGGAGTTGCAGTCCAAAAACATCTGGGGAACCACAGGTTGAGAATCACTGCATTAGAACAACCGGGTTCTTCATGCAGAAGCCTGCCGCCTTTGGGCAGTGGGAAGCCCAAGGTAGCTTGTAAACCAGAGAGTTAAGGACATGTGTGGTTCCCCCAGACGGTGCTGGTTTGCAACTCCCATTGCCTTTGGCCAGTACAGCAAGAGTTAAAAGTCCAAAATGATCTAAAGGGCCACATGCTCTGCTTCATACTTGCAGTAAAGAGGTGTGTTTTTCTGGTGCCTTTGTAATATGTGGACAGCATGGACGTTGGCAGGAGAGCCAAGAGTGAGCACCTTCCCACCTCTGGAATCCTAAAATTGTTGTTTAGGCATGTGTTATAATGATGTGTGTTGTACAGGCAAATTATTTTAACCCCCTATGTGCAGTTTCACCTTTCCCTGAAACTTTCTTGAAGGCAGCCTTGGTAAACAGATGCTGTGGAAGCAACCACACAGAGAATTTCTGATTTACACTTGCCTGTAGTGTGAATGTGACTTAATTCAAACCATACAACACATTATCTAGTCAAACACATGTTGTTCTTCATCCTGGGCTGTATAAAGCCTAGAAGAGTCCATCTCTCCTAACTGCACCCTTCATTCTAGTTCATACCAGTTTGTTACATGAATTGCCAACAGTTGTCTTCTTTTCCTGAGCATAGCCTCACTTGTGTATGCTATTGCATGCCAGCTATCCTGTACAGCAGCTGCACCTGGGTTCTCTGGAATCAACGTCCTCCCTTTTTCAGGACTGTAGTCTCCAAAGGCCAAGCATGAGCTTTTGAAAGGAATATAATCAATTGCTGAATCCATCCACGGCTGAGCCCTCGTAGCTGTTGCTCTGAGTCCCACCTCTCAGTTATGGATAACTTTGGCAGTTACTTCACATCCTTCCTTGTTCCGAGATTACGTTTGTTTTGTGATAACGTCAATCACGGTCATGCGGTCTTGTCCCGGTTCTGTCCCTGTTTCCGTTTACCTACGGCGTGATTGATGGTATTGTGACTACTGTTACTTCACGTTTTGTTTCGTAACAATATCTGTACTTCCCCGCCTTCGTTTTCCCTTTTTTTGGTCCAACCCTCCGTTTTTCGATATTTCGATTCTCCGTAACTTTGCCTTTCATGCATTAAGCAGCAAAGTTTGAGGTTTTATGCCTTATCTCTCTCTGCAATGCATTGTTTACGCCATTGGGATTGTACTGGAGAATGCAACTTCACACTCCTGCCACTAGATGGAGAATGCGTAGGTTGCGTGATGAGCCTTACTTCACGGGCACTTGTCTCGAAACAGGAAGCGAGACAAGAGAATTCCCGAGGTCAGGGAGAGGTATGGCTCATCACTCTTAAATCCCAGTTCAGGGGGTGTGGTCGGGACGAGATTCTGCCGTCACGCAATGGATGTGGAGTAATATTTTCTCGTACCGGTCCTAAGTGTGACCACGAACCGCGATGAGAGGGACGTGAAGTAACCGTCTTAGAGATGGGCATGAACTAATTTGTCCACGTTCGTGCTGGTTTGTAAAGGCTGCAGCAGAGGAGCTGCTCCCAATCCCTCCTCCTCAGCCAATCAGCCACTCTCCAGGACCATCTTCCTTGGCTAATCTCCTTGTCACAAGCAAGAGCACAGACTTCTCTGCCTACCCTTTTGTCTGCGTGGGAGATCAGCCAAGAGGGCAGGGCAGAGAAGCCTGAACTGTTGCTGGGACTGGTGCAGTCCCACCCATTTGAGGAGGTGCAGAAAGCCAGCATGCTGGGCCTTGGTGAGTGGCTGACTGAGCCAGAGGAGGCGGGGAGGGGGAGCAGCGGCACCTGTGCAGAAGCCTTTATGAACTGGGACGAACTGGTTTGTGCCGATGTAATTACATTTGCTTTTCTTAAATGTATAATTCCCAGATACATCTGAGACACACATAGATCTTGTCACCTTGCCCATGACCTGCTGACATCTGTCTGCCTTGCGTGTTCCTCCTCCTGCACTGAAGACTGGCACCTGCTGGCCTCACACATAGATGTTCTGAATCAGCGGACACCTTATTTTTATTTCACACAGTCACCATTCCTGCCACATCGTCTATGCTCAAACTCCAGCTGTACATTTTTCTCCAGTTGTGCCTGCTCATAATTCTTTGTTCCCAACTTCTGTTGCTATGTGAGGCTTTGGGTGAAATTATGATTAATTGAGACTTCTCTCTTTCTTTGTTCTGCTGCTCCCTTGCTGCTGCAGATACCCAGGAACACCGTGAGTCTTCTGCCAAAGGGAAAGGGGAGGATGGGCTCAGTGTCAGGCAGCCAGGTGCAGAAGAAGGGAGGGTGCTTGGACCTTTAATAAAGAAGAGGGGGTTTCAGCAAGTGTCACAATTCCAGAATTTCCCTCTCTTGCACAGGACTTAAAGGGGCCCTTTTCAGTTTTCTATTTGGCCACCCTCGAAGGATGGGTTGGGGAGGAGAAGGGGGAGAGGTTGGTGATTATGACGATGGAGAAGACGACGCTTTGGTGTTCCGAATCTGAATGGCACAATCTTTACAGAATTTGAAAACATTTATGTTTGAACTACCTGTATTTTCCCACCTATAAGACGCTCCCCCTCCGTGTATAAGACGACCTCCCACTTTTACAACCTCAAATCACAGTTTTGCAACCGTGTGATTTTCTCGCCAGCTTACTTCTGTGTATAAGATGACCCTCAAATTTTAGTCTAACAATTGGAGTCTAAAATATAGCCTTATACATGAAAAAATACTCCCAGAATAAACCGTTGGGTTGGGGAGTTTTGGGGAAGACTGTTTTAAAACCAGCCCAAGTGAGGCAAAGGGCTTCAAAGGATCGATTCCCCTGAATCTTGTTGTTTCTTCTTCTTAATCCTCTTCCATCTACCTCTCTTTCCCAGTGCTACAACCACCTGAATTCACACAGCAGCCCAAGAAGGAGATTGTTGTATACCCCACGGACGAGGTCACCCTGAAATGCAACGCCAGTGGGAATCCTCCAGTGGAGTAAGTATAGAAAAGATGGTATTACCTCCTTTATCCTGACTCGCCGCTGAAGAGAACATTTTGGGGTGTCAAGATTCTCTGCAAAGTCTTTCCAGTGATGTTCTCCAGATTTGCAGATAGACGAAGCCTAAACATGCTGTAGCGGGAGGAGATTATGGACCAAGGTGGGGGTGGGACTCATTCCTTCAGGCAAGGTTCTACTCAAAGGTGGTCTCCTTTCCCAAGCTTCAGGTAGCTGGGATGTGAGGAAAAGGTAGTTACCTGTGTACCAACTGCAAATCATAACTCTCTGCTTGCTTAGCTGTTACAGTGGCAACATTCATCTCCTCCTCAGTAAATATGGTGAGAAATTTTCTGGTGTTCTTAAGAAAGAGATGGGCAAGAAAAATACACAGCATACAAAGGGTGAAAAGGTCACATACATTGTAAAAGATTGTAAAATAACAGTTCTTGTAGTCAAAAGAAGAGAAAAGCCCCAATAGATGACTCTTAAAATTCTTACTACAGTATTGCTAATAACAATCAACAAGCAAAAATAAAATGTGGCAGATACAGGGGCAGGCTCTGAAAAGAAACATCTCAGTGACGTGGACCTAGGGACAAAGAAAAGTATTATCATAATCATAGCAAAAGAGAGAGGGGGAGAATGAAGACTAAAAAAGGAGAAACAAGAGTTCTCTTCTATAAGATCCAGGATAACAAAGAGAAATGTAAAGCAACATTAGGGATGCTGAAAGTCCAAGATATTGTTTGATCAGAATGAAATAGAGAGAAGATGGATACTGTGTACTGAAGAGCTGTATACAAGAGATGTAAGAAATAAGAATCATGGAAATAATATCCTTTGATGAAGACCTTCAATTTTAGAAGCGGAAGTAAAAGTTGCTTTCAAAGCACATGGAAGGAACCACAGGAATAGCTGGGATACCAGTAAATCTCTTTCAAGGTGTAAATCAAAATACTAGAAATGTTTTGAAGAAAGAAAACACCAAAGAATGCATAGTTTCTACAGGATGATCACATTGATTTCCTGCGCCAAGTGATGCTCAAGATTTTACAACAAAGACTTTTAACAAAATTGGCACTAGAAATAACAGATGTTCAAGGTGGATTCAGAAAAGGAAGACACTGGAGATCATTTGTACATTGGCTACTAGAACACTACAACAATTTTTTGGGGGAAGAAATTCAGTTTGTGTTTTATAGGTTCCGGTAAAACTGATTGTCTGAATCACTGAAATATCTGAATATTTGATTGTTCAGATGTGTAATTATATTCTGGACAAGAAGCTACTCCTAGGACAAACTAGGGAGAAAGAGAGTGATTCCCAGTAGGCAAAGGTGTTAGACAAGGGTGTATTTTATCGTCCCATCTGTTCAAACTTTAGGCAGAACATGCACTATGAAAAACTGGATTAGATTCAGATGAAGGAAGATGACGACGACACCACATTACTGGCAGAAAATAGCAACAATGTGAAATGTTTCCTGATGAAAGTGAAAGAGTGAAAATGTAAAACCTGGATTACAATAATGGGTACAAAGCAACCAAATAACGTTGACAAGAGAGAAATCAAAATAGTTAAAGATTTCCTATACTCTGGAAGATCTAACATGAGCTCAAGAGAGAGACTGCAACCAAGAAATCAAAAGAAGACTGAGAAATCAGAAGAGCAGCACGGAAGGAACTAGGAAAGACCCTTAAGCATAAAAGAAGTGTTGCTAGAGGCCAAGGCCATGACCACCCATCCTAGGGTTTATTAATTTTCTCCTAAATGCATCCAGCGTGTTCCCAATGACTATGGATTAAAATGAAGCAGTAAAGAAAGTTGGCGGGGTGGGGGGAGAGGAGGATGTGTCTGAAATGTAATATTGGAGAACAGCTTCATGAATATTCTGGACTGCTGGAAAGACAGACAAATGAGTTCCATGTGAAATTAAGCCTGGACTCTCTCTCTCTTTCTAGAAGCTGAAATGGTTAATCCGAGGCTATCCTACTTAGACATGGCATAACACACACACACCCTGCCGCCCTCAAGGTTCATTGGAAAGGACAATACATGTAATCCTAGGAGGAGCTGGAGGCAGTAGGAAGTTCTAACATGAGATCTAAAACCCATTTCAGAAGCATGACTTAGTGTTCTCTAGCCAAATTTTCCTATCAGGATAATGCCTTTCATTTGGTCAACCTTTTCCCCCCTCGAGGCATAAAACCTTCTTGCTTTTTAGGGTGGTGCCTATGTGTCTACTTGCCTTTACATGCTCTCGAACTGGTAGGTTAGCAGGAGCTGGGGTTAACCGTGGGAGCTCATTCTGCCGCGTGGCACCCAGGATTCGAACCGCCGAGCTGCCAACTTGGCAGCTGACCATTTCAGTGCTTTAGCCTGCTGAGCCACCATCCCCCCAGTCAAATCCTATAGTAATTAGGATGAAATTAACACACAGTACTCCGACAGCGAAGGTGGACAACATCAGTGGGGGCTAGGTCCCTCCTGAGATTTGCCGTCTGCTGCAACACCAAATGCCATTCTTTTCTTTCTGCCCGTGTGTGTGTGTGTGTGTGTGTGTGTGTGTGTCTGTCTGTCTGTCTGTCTGTCTGTCTGTCTGTCTGTCTGTCTGTCTGTCTGTCTGTCTTGAAGCTGTGCTGCTTGTCAGTGATTACCCGGGCTGGCTCCTAGGAAGCCGAGTGAGGAATCGAACTCCCAGCCTCCGGTTCCACAGCCAGAGACCCAAACCACAGAGCTCTCCAGCCCTGCAGCTATATAAATGACTGAGGCTCTGCTGCTTCACAGCTGACCCTTCCACAAGGTAGATTCCACAAGCGCTGGAGCAGCAGGGTAGCCAGAATCAGAATCAGAATCAGAATCAGAATCAGAATCAGAATACTTTTATTGGCCAAGTGAGGTTGGACACACCCAGAATTTGTTTTGGTAAAATATGCCGTCCATATATAAAAAGAAATATAAGAATCATATAGTCAACAATAAAAACACAGTACAACAATACAATATAACCTATTATTTAAAAAGAAAGAAGTAAAAATTGATTGTTTAACAGTTTGATAGCACTTGGAAAGAAACTACTATTATATCTAGTTGTCCTAGTGTGCAATGCCCTAAAACGTCGCCCTGAGGGTAACAATTGAAACAGGTTATGTCCAGGATGTGTGGAATCTGTATACAGTATATTTTCATCGCCCTCTTTTTAGCTCATGTGGTATACAATTCCACAATAGATGGCAGATTAGTAGCAATAATTTTTTCTGCAGTTCCAATTATGTGTCATTCCCTGTCGTTGCCCCCATCGTCATTCCAGAAGTAGCTAGCTCCATGCCAGGCCATGAGGTTGGTAGTGGCGGTACCCCTGCCTCCCACCAGAGAAGAGAGAAGAGACGTCTGCAGGGTTGATTCTTCTGGAATGCTCCTCCCAGGGTGTTTTGCTTCCAAGGGCTGCTTGGAGCTGAGCATCAGTTGTATCTCTCTAGAGAAGCTACTCATGGAAGCAGCCAGGTGGTGTTTGGTGGCCACCACCCCTGGTATCACTGTCTCTCTTCAGGCTGCTCTGGCTGTATGAAGGGGTGGCACCTGGCGCCGTTGCCAACGCCAGCTTTGCTGTTGCCTTGTCTTCTTCCTTGGGTGGGTAGGGAGGACGTGGAGGTGGTGATGCTGCGGCTGCTGCCGCTGCAACCATCATTGCCTCTTCCTTTTTTGCAGGGGGTTTGGTGTGGGGGTGCAGGAGGCTCCCCCTTATCTGGCATGAGAGTAGTAGAAGGCGTCTGTCTGTCTGCCTCTGTGTGTTTTGCTGTGTGATGAGTACTATGGGGAATATCAGAGTCTCCACTACTATCTGTATGCATGTGTGACTCTGGTCTTCAGTCCGCACATCAGGCAGTGCCAGACTGTGTGCTGCCTCTGTACTCCATGCCTCTGGTGAGTCCAGCTGTAGCCCATGGAAATGTGAGCCATTAATCTCCCTGCTGTTTTATGCTTCCTTGTTGTAAGTCAGAGCAGTGGCTTTCCAAGGGACCAGGGGTGGGTGGGTGGGCGGCCTCCAATGCTCCAGGAGTCCCCAGAACAGGCAGAGGCAGCCCATGGATCGACTGTGCCTTTATAAGAATCACTTTTTCCGGGTTACGACACTGATCTGCATGTCACAAAATTCTGCCAGACTCAGATAATCTTGGGCTAAATAAAGCGTTCAGACAGAAAGTATCTGTACCATGTAATGTTTGCAAAATTGCTGTGATCATTACATGAGCTTCCCCAACCACAAAAATCAGAACATGAAAAACTAGGCACAGACTTCTTTCAGGAGCCGATTTTCAGTGCTTAGTATATTGACTGTTTTGTGATGCGCAATATTCTGAGCCCTGTTCACTTCTGTTTTTAATATCTCCCATATAGACGGCTCCAGTAATGTCCCTGACCTTGCACTGACCTCATCTCATCACCTAACCTCTTCCATTGTCTTTGTCCCAGCTCCTGAGAATATGAGAGGAATTACAGTTCTCCTGCTCTTTCGTTCCCCATGCATTTACACTTACACTGTCCTAGTGGAAATTCTGCTTTTTATATAGTCTCATCTCCAAGAATCCAGAGATTACCTGTTACACCTTATTTTAAAAAGCAGCACGGGGTGGCAGTATCGCTTTTTCAAGCCTAACAGGTCATGATTGCTTGTTGCTCCGAAAATATTGTGGAAGGAATCATCCTGGGATTTCTTATTAGAAAAAATATATTAAAATATGGCAG
This sequence comes from Phrynocephalus guinanensis, assembly GCA_037367245.1. Classification (NCBI taxonomy): domain Eukaryota; kingdom Metazoa; phylum Chordata; class Lepidosauria; order Squamata; family Agamidae; genus Phrynocephalus; species Phrynocephalus guinanensis. The sequence continues at coordinate 158,429,825 of CM074734.1, forward strand.
TCACTTCCTTAAAAAGTAATATGTTATTTGAAAAAGCAGAGGTTATCAAAGAAACCCGCCCCTCTCCTCCATGCTGTCGCATCCAAATTTTGCATGCATCCTACAGTCTCAATTGCTTTTCTGCCAGGTTCACTCCTTTAATCAAGGTTTCCATCGGAGTAATACCAGCCACACCTTATACAGATAACAGATTTTCCAAGCATCATCCTAAAAAGTGACTCCCTTTCTGATTCATGCAGGTCCTTTTCAGTGAGAAGCTGCTCATAGAAGGTGAGTTTCCTTCTCACCTTCCGTCCAAAAGGTGCTTTCCATTTACTGTACTCTGTTTGGCGTTCTCCATATGGCAGGTACTACTGGACCAAAAATGGGGAAAAGTTTGATCCCCACAAGGGGTCAGGGGTGATCCAACAGAAAGACTCTGGGACTCTGGTCATCAACACCAACAACGGGAATGTGGCCTCCAGGTTCGAAGGGAGATATCGGTGCTACGCCAAGAACTCCTTGGGCACTGCCATGAGCTCTGAAAGCAACATTGTTGTAGAAAGTAAGTTGCCACTCATGATTGTGCCCTGGTCTCCCAGATATTATGAAGAAAGAAATGCCCACGAACACGCCCCATTTCAGCTCCATCTCTTCTCCCCTACACACACACACACTCTCTCTCTCACACACACACACACACAGAGAGAGAGAGAGAGAGAGAAATACTTCTTGCTCAATCTGCTGACACAGCTTATTTCTAGCCATATGATAACTGCAGCTCGTCATGTACACATGCGCATGTGTGTGTGTGCATGCATGCATGCATATAAGCACACACACACAGGGATACATGCACACCCACACCCAATATTTGGGTAATAAATTTCACCCTTCCCCCTTTGAAATAAACCTCTTATCCTTGGCACTCCCCCCCCCCTCCTTTTACCTGCCCGGACTCCCCGGAGTGCAGCCGGTTGCTCCTGTTTCCACGGAAACGGTTGCCATGGTTTCACGGTGTTGGGTGATGTAATTGCCAGTCCTCTCCATCAGCACCTCGATGGGCCCCTCCCCCCTTTTACTCTTATTTTCTAGGCTTGGCCTCTCCCTCCCCATGCCTGCCAAGCAAAGAGCAAATAAATAAGTAAAAAAAAAAAGAAATTAAATGACAGGTTGGGATGGAGGCGTGGAACAAGGGAAGGGAAGCAGAGACTCAGTATTGATCTTAACTGTTAAGCACCGAAGAAGGCTGGTACCAGAACGGGTTTTTCTTTAGATGGCATGGTATTTTACAATCCTCTTCCGTATTTATAAAAACTGGACTCTTCCTTTTAATTTTAATTTCAGCTAACGATTCCCAATGACATCTCCCAGTCCTTTCCTGCTCATTATTATGCCTGTCTTAACTGGTGCAGTGGCTTTAAGAGTAAGCTAAGACCAAGGGATTCCTGCCCTCAAAGCTCACACCAGTCACAAACTGTGGAGTCCTCTCAGAAAGCAGAGGAAGAGGGAGACTTTAGTTCAGTCACTGGGAACCTGTGGCTGCCTGGTGCTGTTGGACATTAGCTGCTATCCGTTCTTAATAGGCAGGATGGCCAGTGGTGAGAGCTTGTAGGAGCTGCATCACAGGGAGGCGCACCAGTTCCCCGTTCCTCCACCAGCCCCCCCAAACTGAAGCTTTGCTTCTGAGATCGCCCCTTGTGAAGGGGTTGCGGGTGATGCTGAGAAGAGTGACAACCTGCCCTGCACTTCCATTAACAAAGCACACCTTGGAGGCCATGAAGGATTGTGTATGCATGGGGCCTTAAGACCTAGATAGACTTTGTCCTACACTGTTTCTGTAGAACTGTTTCAATTCTGTTTCTCAGCGAGTCAGTATAGTCTGCCTTTGTCTTACTTGCTAGACCATGTTGCAAATCATGTTAAGATAACAACACAATAGAGGCCTATGCTAGAGAACAGCTTCTGCGCATGTCAGTCCCCACTCCTGAGTGGCTAAGGCTTAGACTTGTGATCAATGTGATGCAATGGGGGTGGAGTTACTAATGCTACTTAACATGTATGATTTCAATGTATTCTTGCTTCAGCCTTTGTGAAAAGATTCCGCTGAACGCCTGTGGCATTGCTACTTAGTAAATAAACTCTTTCTCTATTTCATCAAAATTCTGGTTTCGTTTGAATCCCTGTCTCACCCCAAGCGGCAAAGAACCTGGAGATATCTTAGGAATGTCAGCCTAGTAAAAGGCTACAGTGAGAGCTTGTAGGAGCTGCATCACAGGGAGGCGCACCAGTTCCCCGTTCCTCCACCGGCCCCCCAAACTGAAGCTTTGCTTCCGAGATCGCCCCTTGTGAAGGGGTTGCGGTGATGATGAGAAGAGTGACAACCTGCCCTGCACTTCCATTAACAAAGCACACCTTGGAGGCCATGAAGGATTGTGTATGCATGGGGCCTTAAGACGTAACCCCTCCATGGCACAATTATCTGTAATTGAAGACACTGCCACCCCTGCTCCTCCTCCTCACTGAAACCCGAAGCTCAACAGAGCAATTTCTGCTCATCTGCTCCAATTTAAAAACATGTAGACATGCTTGGCTTAGTCATCATTGTTGTTGAAAGTAAATTGCTCCTCCTGAATGCCCCCTGGACTCCCTGTTGAATGTGGAAATGCTCACCGGTCCTCACTCCCCTCTTCAGCTCTATCGCTTCTCCCCTACGGGTGTGCACACGCAGGAAGACGTCCACCTTAGGGAAAATGAACACCAAAGTGTTCTGTTCTCTCTTCCGGCAGAGCCAACCCTTGCGTCGGGTAGTGAGCAGATGTTGGGGGTAGCAATGGCAGCGTCATCCATCTGTTCCTCTGGAGTTCTCCAGGTTTCCCATCTGTTGGAGGGCAGGGGAGCAGGTACCAGACTGCTGTCCAGAGCCCCCAGAAGTAATGGCCAAGGGTGCCATGACATCAGCTGCTAGTGTCCCGGGCTACTGTAGGTAGCCCCCAGCACAGCACCAAAATATCATAGAATAGCCTATCTTCTGGAGCTGTATAGGGAAGGTTTGTGTGTGTGTGAGAGGGGGGGGGCGAGGCTAGGCTATAGATCAAGAGACACCACCCTCTTGGAGCGCAGCCCCCAGCCTTAATATTTTTCACCCCTCATTCCCTGATATTATTAAGCCAAGGGGCTCTGCCTTTTTAAAAAATTCAAAGTCTTTCCAGAGAGAGAGAGAGAGAGAGAGAGAGAGAGAGAGAGAGAGAGAGAGAGAGAGAGAGAGAGAGAGATGCATTAGATCAGAAATTATTTTCCTCCAACACTTCATTGCTCCTGGAGAATGACAGACATCATTTAGGTCCAGTCAAGTAACCTTCTATTTCCTTAAAAAGTGTGTGAATGAATGAATAGCCCTATCTTGTTCTTAGGTGTTCTTTCAGAAGCTGCCCCTCTTCTCACCAATATCTTCCTTTCGTGCTTTTCAGGTGTCCCTCAGTGGCCAAAGGAGATGGTGGCACCAATTACAGCTGAGGAAGGGACTCATACAGTCTTACCCTGCAACCCACCTACCAGCGCTGTTCCCCCCAAAATCTACTGGCTCAATAGGAGTGAGTATGTCTGATCCGACCAACTAATATTGAAGGTTTGAATGGAGATACTTTTGGTATAATCCACTTTTCTCAAGGGTTAATTTGTGTGACAACTGTTTTCACCAATCTCTTCCAGACCCCACCTTAAGCAGAGTGGGCAAAGTTGGTTCTAAAAGTAATTAGTTACAGTGATGGTGTCACTGTGTCCTAAAATTTAGTTATAATTAGAGGTAGGCACAAAAATGACATACTATTTCATATTTTTGTAAGGGTATTAAACATTAAAGAACAAAACACAAGCAAGCATTCAACCAAGTAATGAAATGAAACACATATTTTCTATTTTAGAAATTAAATGTTTCATCTTCCCTTGTCAGAATATACCAATACCATCCTAGGGAATCAGGATAACAGACTAGAAATTGTAATTTGTATGCAGAGAGGTAGGACCTAGGAATGGATGATGTACCAGTAAGATATAGTGGTCTTTCTGGGAAGAGATGGGCCATCAGATATATCAGTATGGAGGATGATTTTATGGTGATTGGGAAAGATCCTGTGCAAAAATGATATGAAATAAAAAGGATATGGTAAGATCCGGCTTCTTTTATTTGGGGACTACATGCCTCCAGTCTTTTCTCTTTAAATTTAAATAAAAAAGGTTTATGGGTAAAAAAAAAGCCATATCTTACTATATCTTCTTGATTTCATATGATTTTTGCACGGGATCTTTCCTAATCACCATAAAATCATTCTCTACACTGATATACCTGGCAGCCCATAGATGATGATGGTGATGATGATGATGATGATGATGATGAAGAAGAAGAAGAAGAAGAAGAAGAAGAAGAAGAAGAAGAAGAAGAAGAAGAAGAAGAAGAAGAAGAAGAATTTGGTTTATATACCACCTATATGGCAGAAAGCCACTCTGGGTAGTTTCCTAAATGGACCACTTATCTTACTGGTACATCATCCATTCCTAGGTCCCACCTCTCTACACACTGAGTGCAGTTTTTAACCTGTTGCCCCAACTCTTGAGCTACCCACAAAATTGGGTGCCTCTAGTACCCAGGGGAACAGACCCATATAGTATAACAAATCATTTTGTTTTGTTTTATTAGGATTTTTTTAAAAATGTTAATAATGAAATGAAATTGCAAAGAAAATGGAACAAAATGAAATGCTATTTTTCTATTTTGTGTCCAAGGTTGCTGGGTTGGGGTTAAGTCCTTCAGGACTCCTGGTCCTCTCTGCTCCGTTTTAGGCACAGCCCTTGATCTGGTCCTGACCATACTAGGTTCTTTAGGGTTCTCTATCATGAATCCCTTCAAAGGTGAGTAAGGGAGAAAAGAATCCAAGGAAGGGATGTCTCATGATACTGCAAAGCAACCGTACATGGTAGGGTCCATGTCTCCCCCTTACTCCATTCTGGGACATCTGCCCAATCCTCAGGCTTATTCTCTTCCTCCCACCTGCTGGCTGCCCCCTGTTCTTTCTCTGTCTCCTTTTTATTCTCCTCCTGGTGGAATATTCCCTTGGTGGGCCTTGCCAGCCTTTCTCACTTTCCCTTCCCTTTGGGTCTGTCCACACTCTCTCGGTTCAGTCAGGGGCCATGCCTGTTATGAGAGAGTTGCTTCATGCCTGCCATATATCCATGGCAGGCATGGATCCAGAGATCCAGAGGGGGTGTAGAGGTGCACCTTTATTGACTGCCCAAGCTCTCCTGCTTCCGAGGCCACAACGAAGAGACCTCAGTGACTTGCCGAGAGCAAAAGATCAGTTTCTTTCCTGCACTGTTGCCTCCATTGGTTGCAAGAAGCCATTGACTATGGCCATGATGTCTCACTGCTTTCTTTTCAATGGGCCCCACTCTCTCCTCTCCTCTCCTCTCCTCTCCTCTCCCCCCATGTAGGAATTGAGCACATCACACAGGATGAGCGAGTCACCATGGGCCAAGATGGGAATCTGTATTTTGCCAATGTGCAGATGAAAGACAGCCAGCCGGACTACATTTGCAACGCCCACTTCCAAGGACCCCGAGTCATCATCCAGAAGGAGCCCATTGAGCTAAAAGTGAAACCCAGTAAGTCTCCCGCTTGGTTTGGATTTTTGGAAGGCAAAGGGCTCGTGACATGGGGGGAAAGCCGGCTTCCACAAGGATGTCTCTGCCGTCATCCCACCTGGACCGCTTAGTCTGATTTATGGGCTCCATACAGTATATAACAGAGAGTTCAAGTTCTTTGGTGATCGTGTTGGGTTGCGGAAGAGAATGTTTGTGCAGTGCCAATGGACACACATATAAAAAACACAGGCCAGAGGCAATATTCAGCCATACTTTCCCAGAATTGCTACAAATTTTGGCTTGGACTTTCTTGTCAGCCATTTGGAATTCAATATTTTGATTTCTTACTCTTGCCATTTGATAACCCGCATCTGATGTCTGGTGTCTTGTATGTATAGAATATTGGACCTCCATTCATTGTCTTTAATGTTTCAGTAGTCATAGAGTCATAAAATCATAGAATAGTGGAGTTGGAAGGGACCTACAAGACCAAAGCCAACCCCCCTGCTTGATGCAGGACTACCAATTTCTCTATTAATATTTTACAGTTTAAACTGATATTATCTATATTATCTGATATTGTCTGATATCAGATATCTGATATTAGATGACCACCTGACAGATACCCTATGACAGTGGTGGCGAACCCTCAACACTCCAGATGTTTTGGACCACAGCTCCCACAGTCCTTTGTCATTGGCAGTCTAGGCTTGGAATTCTGGGACTTGTGGTCCAAAACATCTGGAGTGCTGAAGGTTCGCCGCCACTATCCTGTGAGCATATCCTATTATTATCTGATATGAGATGACCACCTGGCAACCCCCTTGAGCAAGGGGTTGGACTCAATTGCCTTGTAGGCCCTTTCCAATTTCATGTATCTATAAATTCGGTGGTTCACTCCAGGAGCACTTATACTCTAAACTGGATGGGCAGGATAAAGGTAAGGGGATAGGATTTGATTAAAAAGTTGAGTATGAAAGGGAAGAGAGTATTAAGGAAAATGTTGTGGCAGTGGAGAATACTTTTGTAGCTATGGGATATGTTTTGCTGACCCCAAAAGAGACGACTTCTTGATATAGTAAGAATAGCGGGGAAATTGATACATTTTGAATTTCATGTTCTCTCAGTTGTTTTAAATGAGTTTTGACTTGGATTTTACTTGGAGGAGTTGGGGAGGAAGAGAGAGAACAAACTGAATCAAGTGTGAGCTTAGGCTAGATTTCTTTTATTTCTTAATGAATTTGGACATAACTTTCTGCTAAGTCATTCACAATAATTTACAGTTTAATTTACACGAGTTTTTAAAAAAACACTAAAGGCGACTGACAAAGCTGTTTGGATGAGCAGCAAAATGTTTCAGTCTCTCAAGAAAAGAAGTCCAGTTGACATGACTCAACTCCCAAACTAAAGGAGGCTAGTGGGAACAACAGAGGAGCATATGTGCATAAACAACGCCTATGGTTTTTCTCCCCAGGGCGCTCATAAATTGAAGTGTCCACACAAAAGATGAGAGAAGGACTGCCCACCCATTTGTCCTTAAAAGCAAATGATAAGAATTTAAGTTTTTAAGTTTGATTAAAAGCATTTTGGCACTTATGAAAAAAATGAAAATGGAAAAAATGCTTCATCTGTTCTGAGATGTTTCTGCACTTTACATTATTTATAAAGCTCCATCTTCAGTCTGGCTAGGCTTTTGTGGGAAGACAGAAATGGAAAGTAAAGCAGCTGTTTCCCATTCTGGTACTCTTTTGTGTGGGGGGGGGTTGTTGGATCACAACGCCCATCATCCCCTCCTTTCTAGAAATGACAAGGGTTCCCAGGCTGAGGAAGAGGTAGGTTAAATGGGCTGCAAATACTGTAAAGATGTTTGTCTCCAGAGAAACATCGCTGGGATCACGAACCGATTCCTTGCTGTGGCTGAAGGACATTTCTGCTACTGACTACTAAGCTAATGAAGAGATTCCCTGCTGCCTTTTTGGGGGGTGTTGAGGTTTAAAGCCTCTTCCACAGTTTATGACCTCTGAGGCGGCTTGGGGAAGGGGCTGGCACTGCTGCTGCTGCTTCGTGACAAGGGCAGTGGCAAGCCCACCCCTCTGCCTGGAACATGGGTGGGTGGCAGGCACAGAACTCTGTTAGATCCTCTCTGCCTGTAGCTCTCATCCCTCTCTGTCTCTTTCCTCCACAGCCAACACGTTCTCACACCAGAAGCCGATTCTAATAGTGCCAAATGAAAAGCACAGTAGCTATGAGGCGCTGCTGGGCCAGTCCTTGGTCCTGGAATGCATTGTGGCCGGACTGTAAGTTCCTCAGAAGGAGGGGGGTTATCAAGCAACAGAATATGTCGCTGCAGAGGCTTCTTTGTCAATGCAAGTGTGTGTGTGTGTGTGTGTGTGTGTGTGAGAGAGAGAGAGAGAGAGAGAGAGAGAGAGAGCGCACACACCCGTGCATGAGTGCATGCATGCCAGACACGCTTTTGTTTGTATTTTTACTTCATACAGCGAACCAGTTAAGGAATGGTGACAGCCTCTAGTCCAACACCTCCGGAGGGCCAAAGATTCCCTGTGTTTGAGCCGATGCATAATTCTGCAGCCTCTGAGTTTCTTGGTTCCCCTGCTATACTTTAATGAATTTCTTTGAATAAGTGGGGATTCCTTCAGCTAATGAAATACCTGACCTTCTGTAGGGCTGCTGAGAATCACGTCAAAATGGACCTTCCTCTCAACTCCATCGCTCATTATTTTCTACAGATGTTTCCAGCAATCTCTTATTTTCTTGTTAGTTTAGGCACTGTCACTATTTTTAAAAACTTGCATGTGGTTCCTATCTGGTTGCCCAGAGCCACTGACTCAGTTGCCTCAGTCAGGGAAGTAAGAAGTCTTCATTTAATGAGTTCAGTTTCCCATTTGTCTTTTCTTACCAGTCAGTCTGTGACTCATCTGTAGGCTATCTGGTGCCCCACTGTAGAAATCGATTGTGCTGCAGTTATTTATTTATTTATTTATTTATTTATTTATTTATTTATTTATTTATTTATTTATTTATTTATACAACTTATATGCCACCCACTACCCAAAGGTCTCTGTGTGGCTTACAATTAAAATGTAGAGTTAAAACAATTAAAATAACATATCAGTGAACAATTAAAAACAATGAAAACAATTAAATGCAGAACACTAAAATTGCCATCAGGACCTACAATCTATGTCAGTGATGGCAAGCCTATGGCATGGGTGCCAAAGGTGGCACTCAGAGCCCTTTCTGTGGGCACTCGACATCACCCCTTCGTAGCCACCTGTATACAGGTTCAATTACTGTATTGGCACTTTGCAAAAAAAAATTACTGGGTTTTGTATTGCAGTTTGGGCACTCGGTCTCTAAAAGGATCTATGTTATGTCAGTTAAAAAAAACACACGTATGGAACAGGAAGGTTTTTACCTGGTGCCGAAACATCAGCAGTGTTAGTGCCAGGTGGATCTTACTTGGGAGGGCGTTTCATAGCCTGGGGGCATCTGCCGGAAAGGCCCTATATCTAAAAGCCATCTCTTTCCATTCCTTGAGGGATGGCTCTTTCAGGAGGGCTCCCTGGCTAGATCTTAACTGCCGGGTAGGTTCATACAGTACTCCCCCATTTATTGGGGGAGTTAGGTGCCCGATCCACCCGCAATAAAGGAAAATCCACGAAATGCAGACGCCTCTGCAAACTGAACTTGGGCTGCTCGTGCCGGCTGCATTTCCAAAGAGAGGTTTTTAACCCCCTCCTGACACCTCAGCAAAACCTTGCTGTCGGGAGCTCAAGGTCTGTTTGCTGAAGTGTCAGGAGGGGGTTAAAAACTTCCCTGTGGAAACAGCAGCCGGTGTTAGGGGTTGGTTTAAAAGCTGGCAGGAACAGCACCAGCTCTGTTTGCTGAGGTGTCAGGAGGGGGCTAAAAACCTTTCTTTGAAAGTGAAATTCAAAAGCCTCAGCAAACTGACCTTGGGCTGCTCCTGCCAGCTTCGCTAGCAAAGAGAGTTTTTTTAAGCTCCTCCTGACACCTCAACAAACCTTGCTGCCAGCAGCTCAAGGTCTGTTTGATGAGGTTTCAGGAGGGGGTTAAAAACCTCTCTTTGGAAACGCATCCAACAGGAGCAGCCCAAGGTCAGTTTGCTGAGGTGTTTGGGGTTGGTTAAAAACGTCTCTTTGCAAGCGCAGCTGGCATGAGCAGCCCCAGGTCTGTTTGCTGAGGTGCCAGGAGGGGGTTAAAAACCTCTCATTGGAAGCCTGCTTCTCTCAAGAAAAAAAAATGCGATATACTGGGACCGTAATATATGAACTGCGTTGTGGCAGGAGACTACTGTATAGACATGCTTCTGCTTCAGCCTTTTCTAACCTTGCATTCCTTCCAAGCCACAGTGGCCAGGCTTGGTGTCAGTGGCCTGTTCCTAGAAGGACAAGTGACAATGTCTCAGTGTCTGAGCACTTTATGGAGTCAATCTATCTCATAGTTGGTCCTCTTCTTTCCTTGTTGCCCTCAACTTCTGGCAAGTTGGGATAGTAATCAGCTGATATTTGCGCAAGTAACTAAGAGTTAATCTCATTGCACAGCGGTGGCTCTGTTGTGAAGCTTTGTGAGGCAGCTGCCTCACCTAGATGGATTTTGGTGTCCTCAAGGGCAGCTAAGGGGTTGATTTAGAGATGGGCACAAATTGTTTCGTGCCTCTTTGTTAGACTTTATATGAAGTTTGACAAAGGTGCACAGAGTAACTCTAGCGTGATCAGTTGGTGAGGAAATTGCATGTCTGATTGGTTTGCCAGGAACGCTCTCCCTTAAAGTGACCTCTCCATCCATTGGATAATTTCTCCAGTACAGTATATCTCTACAAAGTAGTAGCCCCACTGTTGGGCAAAAAAAAAGAGGTCCAACCTGGTTAGAATCAGGCTTTGGCATTATTCCCTGTATGTCTTCTGATCTTGCACCTGCCCACATAAGAAGGGTCCAAAATGCGAATGTCATGCCCAGGGCCGGCGCTTCCATTAAGGTGAACTAGGCAGTTGCTTAGGGTGCCAAAATGGAGAGAGGGCGCTAGCCAGCCTGCTGCCCCACCGCCAGCCGCCCGTCCGTCACTGCCCACCCATCGCTGCCCGTCGCCGTCCGCCCCCGCGCCCATCGCCATCCCCTGCCGCCCTGCCCCACCCCTGCTGCCGCCACCCCCTGCCCGCCCGCCGCCCGCCCCACCCCCCGCCCCTCACCTAGGGTGCAAAAAAACCTAGCACCGGCCCTGGTCATGTTGTGTGGACCCACCATCTGTGAGGACTTATTAGTCCAATAATAGTGCTTCATATGCAAGTTCCAAGGGACTTTTTGGAAGCCAGGTTGCACAGGTTACATTCCAGTGGATAACACCCAATAGAAATCAGGGAGGGGACATTTCGATTTTCTGTCTCATAGGAAAATTGTGATTGATCTTAGGAAGAGGAGTGTGAGAATGTATATGTGGGTGTGTGCCTTTAAAAAAAAAGTACAGGTAAATGGAAATGGATTTACCTAGTACAGGGGTCCTCAAACTACAGCCCACGGGCTTGATCTGGCCAGTCAGGGTCCTGAATCCAGCCCGCCAGCCATTGCAGAACCCCCCCCCCTTTGAGGAAGCGGGAAGGTGCCGGAGGAGTACCAGCCGAGAAATGAGGGCCTGATCCAGACGCTTGGCACCTCTGCTCCCCCGCCCTCTTTGCTGGCAAAACTTTTTCCCCAAATGGAGAACTTTCCTTGCTGGAGCTGGGCAAGGCTCCACCAGCTGTGGCTTCACCCTCCCTGGCCAGAGGACCTGATCCTATCCACTCTCGCCTCCCGAGCAGCTCACTCGAGGCTCTGTGCTCGCTCCATCCACCGCATGGGCTGTGCGCAGGAAGCTCCAACGGAGATCCGCCCCCAGCACAGCTGGAGTCATGGCCCGGGTTGGTGCTCTACAGCCCACCCTCCCAACCCCCTTGTCCCTCCCAGACAGTGCCAAGGGGGATTGCCCTTCCCGGGCAGTTGGGCTCTAATCTTGCCTCCGAGCTGCTCCAACTGACCCCTTCCTCACCCCCACCACTGCCTGGCTTGCCCTCGACTCTCCTTTCTCTTTCCTCAGCCTCTTTCTTTGCGCTTTTTCATTCAATCGCCCTGCCACTTCCTTCACTCTCCTGCACACCACAATCCAGAGGGACCTGCCTTTAAGACACAGGTGGCTCTCGTAACCTGCCTTTCTCTTCCTCCTCTTCCTCCTCCTCCTCCTCGAAAAAGATGGGGAACATTTGGAGGAGTCTCCCCTCCCCAACTGAAAATCTCCCTGTTCCTGTTGGAGAGATGGGGACAAGGAGAGGGAGAGGGAGAGGGAGAGGGAGAGCTAGAAAGACAGTTGGGAAAGTTGAATAAACATATTTTTTTGGCAAAGACCAGTGTGCAGTACTGCAATGGCCCTTCTATTCCTGCCCTTTTGAGTTATAAGGATGGGGATCTCTCTCGACCCTGCATTTTTTTAACCAAGACTGTCAGAGCAAAACTCCCTTTCTAAGACACAAACTGGATTTACTTTTTTGTGTGGTAAAATGTTTTGCCCGCAAGATAAAACGAAAATCAGAAGCCCAAGTATCTCCAAAAGTCTAGAAAAATAACATTTATCGAAATGTTTTTAGTTAAGGTCATCTGATGGTCAGTTAAATCCTGTAGTCTCACTTCCAGTGATATGGACCACAAAGGTTGACGGATTAGTGGGGGGAAATCTTTAGCATAGCTCTTGGTGGCCCACAGCAGAGTTAGTAGCCAATTTTTGACCTAGACATTTTTCCCCTCTTTCCTCTCTGCTGCAGTCCTACACCAACTGTAGAATGGGCCCATATGAACAAGCTGAAGCTTTCTCCTCAGGTGGTCTTCGATAACTGGAACAAAACCCTTCGCATCCTAAACGTGACAGAGGATGATGACGGAGAATATCAGTGTATCGCTCACAACGACCACGGCACTGTCCGCCACACTTACACTGTTAACGTTGAGGGTATGGCCACAGTTATCATGCCGGGCTGCTGGTGGGATAAAGAATGTTAGCCAAGCTTGTGAATGGGTTGGGGGACTCGGGTTTGTGGGCTGGGGGATGTTCGTAGCTGGAAACAACCAGATTCTTTTTTTATTTTAGATCTCAGTAGCTCAGAGGTAAGTCATTGTATGATTTATCCCAGCCTTCTCAAGACTAATGACCTCCAGATCACCACCTCTTCTCAGTCCGGGCCAGCAGAGCTAATATTCAGGAATCCTGGGAGTTGTAGGCCAGGGCAGCTAGAGGGCTTTATGTTGAGGAAAGTTGCTTTAGTCCGAGAGTGTTAAAACCCCATTTATTTCAGATACAAACTACAGTAGGTCAAATGTCAACCTCAGATGTGTAGTTTGGTTTGGTTCCCCTTCCCGTGGATTTGGTGGACAGGTGGGGTTAGACCCTGTTGTCCAAAGCTGGGCCCCAAATCTGCCCATAGCCTTAGGACAAAAAGTTCCATTCATGCCAAGCTTTCCCCCTAATATATCTCGTATTCACCCCAAGTATTCTGATGCTTCATTTGGCATCACAATGTCTCCTGAAGGTGCCTCTTCCAAGAAAGAGCTGAAGGACCATGGAGCTTCCATCTGCTTTCCTTTCTCCATTGCTCTTCCTAAAAGGGCTTAGTATGGATTACTGCTCTGTGTCATAACCTCTAGCTGTGTGATGAAAACTGGTAATTGTAATCCAGCATCTCAAGAGGAAATGCTGGCTGAAAACAGTGGAGAATGGAAGTCTTAAGTTTTCTCCCTAAACTTTTGTTTATCTGAAAAATTGCCCATTGCATTACAGCCAATAGTACTAGTCCCTCTGACTGCCTCCTGTATTATGTGAGGGCTAGTAGTTTTTGAGTAACTTGGCAGTCTGCTTTTTGTTGAAAGAATCTCCCAGATGCACCGCTTCTTTGCATCTATCTGTTTCAAATGTCCTTTACTTGAGCATAGAGCAGTTTGAGTCAGTACTTTTCATTTGCTGTTTCTTCCACTTTCCCTTGTCCCAAAAAAATGAAGAAAGAAATTCTTTGAGTTAGTTTTCTCTTCCCTTTCAACCTTGTTACTTTCCCTCTGGAAGTTGAGCTAGTCTTGCCTATCCCTAAGACTGATTAGGAATCAGTCTTTACTATCAATATCTTTCCCTCCATGAATCTTAGCAATTATTTGATATTTTGCTCCGTCTTTGCCTGGTTTATTGCTCCAGAAAATAGATGATGGAAGTGGGTTTAAATGCCTACAGGAAATACTGGTGCAGCTATTACTCAAAGAGATCTACCAACCAGGGTCTCCCGCCAATAATCAATAATGAAAACGTAAACAAAAATTATAACACTTTTCAACTGCTGGGGATAAAGCAAGCCTTCTTAGAAGGAAGAGTGCTCAGTCAGTTGGCAAGTGTCCCAACTAGGAATTTACAAATGAAAACTGGATGAGTGCACACAGTTCTACGGCCTGTAAATGTCTTATTTGAAATATTATATCCACTTTCAATTAAAGTTCTGCAGTCAGCCTTTATTCTCAGTGGGAAATCAATCTCCTAAGCATTGTGACAACAAGGATGGAATGAGACCCCACCCCATTGCAACATTTTCGACAGGTCGATATTCTGTGAAAACCTAGAATGAAAAATGACATATAGCTGAAATGTTGACCATTTGTGAATAAACAGAACTTCGGTTTGACTAGACGCACCAGGCACACTTCCGATGAATTAGAAAACCCCTACGATTCAAGTGGGGAAAATTTAAAGATATTGTGCTTCATTTCCCCTTTTTGAAAGCTATCTAAGTGCTCCATTTTCTTGTTCCCATTAAGATTGTGGTGATTATTGGAATACAGTGACCCCCCCACCTATCGCAGGGGTTAGGGACCCGACCTGACCCACAATAATTGAAAATCCGTGATATACGAATGCAGGCCGGGTTGGGCTGGGCCTGGGGGGCCTAGCTAGGGGCCTTTGTACTTACCCCCAGCCTGGCGCTGCCCTGAATGGGCCTGCAAGGGCCTTCCCGGACCTTCTGGAGGCACCAAAAGGGCCTCCCTGTGAACCGGAAGTGACTTCCGGATTGCCAAAAATCATTTCTGAGGCCTCCGACAGGCCTAGAAAGTCCCTTGGAGGACTCAGAAATGATTTTCTGTGAACCAAATCTGACTTCCGGTAAACCAGAAGTCACTTCAGGTTCACAGGCAAGCCCTTTTGGGGCTCCAGAAGGCCCGGGAAGTCCTGTTTGGGGCAGCGCCAGTCCTGGGGTAAGTATGGGAGGCTTGAGACAGGCCTTTCCCCCCTTACCCCAGGGGACTTTTTTCATATACTGCGGTCCCACGATAGAGTGGGACTGCATTATATGAACCGTGAACAGGCAGGGGACCACTGTACAGTATTTGCAAAAGTACACAGTAGTTTGGAATTTAATTGAATGGGATTGATCCTTGACCCTAGACTAGAGCTAACAGTTGAAAGCTTGATGGTGATAGAAGAGATAGCAGCGGATATGCTGGAAGGGAGGCAGGAGAAATGAAAGGGTAGACAAGAGTGAACGCGATGAACACGGTGATATGGAAGTCATAAACGTTTCAGACCTGAACAGGAGGGTTTTGAAGCTCTCAAGCGAACAAACAAACAAATAGAAACGGTCTCCCAAATATCTTCATTTTTATTTCACTAGGTGACAACGAGGGCTTAAAGGAGGGGGTGTTTTTTCGGCTGGTAGGTTTTAAATGGGAAAGTGATGTCACAGACAACTTGGTTAGGAACTGCAGATCTATAGAGTAACAAGCCATGGCAGCTGGACCATAGTTTGGGAGTTTTTTAATTTTTGGGAGTACATATTCCAGAGTCCCCTATCCAAGATGGCTAGTCATGCAGTATCATGGCTGTAATCTTAAAAAGTAACTGTCCCAAGCTGGAGATGGGATCATAACTAAGTAATCTGGAAACGAGAAAGAGGATTCGGGATCTTTGTGGCATAAGGACTAAGGCTGTCGATCAGTCGTAAGAATGACCACCTTCACCCAGATGCCTTTTCCCCCCCAGCTGCTCCATACTGGATTACATGGCCTGTGAGCCAGATGTATGCACCAGGGTCAACCGTGCGTCTGGATTGTGAGGTTGAAGGGAAACCTGAACCAGAGGTTTCATGGAGAATAAATGGAGAGCCACTAGATGGTAAGTGACAGGGAAAGTGAGGAATGTCAGTTGACAACAGGTGTCATGGCATCACACCTCCCTGTCTCACCTGCTTACTGTGTTTCAGATGTGATGCCAGATCCCAGAAGGAGGGTGGAGCCAGGAGCCTTGATCCTCACTGACGTGCAGCCAAATGATACCGCTGTGATCCAGTGTGAGGCCCATAACAAACATGGCAGCATCCTGATCAATGCCTACGTCTTTGTTGTCCGTAAGTTTATGCTTCTCCACAGTTCAGAGGAGAGTTTGAAATGTTATTTTGTAAAAGTTAGTAATAACAGTTTGGGCTGTAAATGACCTATGTAGCAGTTGCCATTATTGTTACAAATTTCTGGAGTATTACTAAACTTTCTTGTTATGAAAAAGTAACTCAAGTTTTACTTTAAAAACAACACTGAAGTGCTGCAGACTGCTTGGATCTGAGGCAAAACACATTAAAGTAGTGAGGCTATATCCAGTGACCTTGGCAGCCACAAGGGTGGTATAAAATCAAACAAGCAAATTAATAAATCAGAAGTAAGTTTAAAAGTTACAATTGCAACAACAGAAGGAGAGAAGCAATCTTATAAGCATAGTGTACATTATTTAAAGCTTAGCTGGTGCGAGAAGAGTTAATTGTTTTTAATGACTTGGTTCCAAGCTGTGGACGAGTGTATGGTTGGTTGGTGTACATGGGTTAAAAAAGCTGGGCATTTACAAGGGCTTTTAGGCCTGGGAAGGGCTCACTGTCCCAATGGTTCTACCATTCAGACAGGACACATGACATCCGAAGGCTTCAGTCATGTATGCATTGCTCGTTCTCTGTATATTTACTTTGCATTTCAGCAAATGGCTCTTCCAAATGGATCATTCATTCCCTGAAATGTACATGATTTGTCGCTGATGTTAGTGGCATTTTTCCTTCATTCATAAAACTCATCTTTATAACATAAGTGACAAGAGTCATGCTTTTCATGCTTTTTGTCTCCTCCTGAAAATGTGATTTATTTTGTTCTGAGATTTGTTCCAGGAGGGCAAAGTTCTGTGCTAGGGTGTTTTCCTTTGAAGATGATCATTTCCACACTCAGACCTTCCTGGTCAAAAACTTCTAATGAGCTTCAGATTATCAGAGAGAGGGGGGGTAAAACATGAGGTCTAGAGCGGGATTTCTAGCAGGAGAAAGATTTCCTCCATTGGTATTAAAGAATTTGCTGCGGAGAAGCAGTGTCCTGCTGAGAAATTCTTTCAAAACTGTAGATTAGATGCCAATCCTGGGAAGTTCCACTCTCTTTTTGTGTGTGTGTTGTGTCGTTACAGTGGTGACCGACTCTTCGTGACTCCATGTACAAAAAAAAAAACAAGGAGTGGTGGTGGAGGAATTTTTGCTCTGTTTGGGAGAGCTCCTGTTATAACCCAGAGAGCTCTTCAGAGAAGGAAGTGAGGGACATCTACTGCCACTTCTCTTTCCACAAATGGCATTGTCCCACACCTCTCCTTCTTCTAGGCTGGCATTGGAGGAAGGTCTCTCCAAGTGGGGGTTCCAGGTTGAGAAGCAACGTCCCAAGGGGCTTCTAACCATCTCCTCACCTTGTTTACTGCCTAAGACAGGGGTGCCCAAACTTTTTGTGAGGAGGGCCAGATTTGGTTGCTGAGAAGGTGTCAGGGGCCGGTTGCTACCCGACCCTGCCACCCCACCGCAAGCCCCACCCACTGACCCCTTGCAACCCCACCTGCAGCAAGGAACGTGGGGACCAAGGGAGGGACGGAGGAAGGTGGAAACCAAGAGAGGAAGGAAGGAAAGTGGGGAACAAGGAAAGGAGGGAGGGAGGGAGGTGGGGACCAAGGGAGGGAGGAAAGAAGGAAGGTGGGGAGCAAAGGCCCACAAGCTTCTGCTCACCAGCTGGCCAGCCCACCCAGCCCCTCAAGCTTCCCGGCGGTGTCAGTGTTGGTGGAAGATTAAAAAAAAAACATGGGGTGAAGGAGGGAGAGCGAGGAACAGACCAGCCAGCCATGGGCCACTCAGAATGGCCTGACGGGCCGGTTTTGGCCCCCAGGCCGGACTTTGGGCAGGCCTGGCCTAAGATATCAAGAAAATATGATGAGGGCTTGTTCGGCCCAATTGGCTTGCTCTCTCCTCCTGATGTTTTTAGCCCATGAATGCAAACAGTGGGTGGTTTCAGACAAGGGTTCTTATCACACCAGCTATTCAGTTTGGAGGCACGTGGCTGGTGAGCTCTCTCTCTCTCTCTTGTATGGATTTTTTTCCCAAGTAAGAAAAGAGACAGAGCTAAAACAAGAGCGAGTTGAAAGAGAAGAGACGGCCACAAGTGGAGGGTGATGTCATATGAAAACACCCCCCAAAAAAACACACACAACATTTAACCATTAAAGCAGGGCAATAGTGTCATAAAAGAAGGCTCTCTTTGCTTTGACTAGCACTTGGCGTTAAAAGGAATTAATTAAAGTGAAGTGCTGTTTTATGCAAATACTTTAATGAGCTAAACACGGTTTAATGAGCAAGCATGGTTATTTATAATGAATGAGACTATGTTCTCTCTCTCTCTCTCTCTCTCTCTCTCTCTCTCTCTCTCTCTCTCTCTCTCTCTCTCTCTCTCTCTCTCTCTCTCTGGCTATTACAGTGGTTTGCAACCCACCCATTGCCAGCATTATTCTGCCTATATGGCTAGAACCAAGTTGAACCAAATTATTGGTTTAGCACACAATTCTTGACCTCTACTATTTCCCCCCACCTCACCCCCCAGAGCTGCCAGCACAGATCATGACTCCAGACGGGATAGAGTACAGCGTGGTAGAGAGCCAGAGAGCCACCCTGGACTGCGAGGTGTTTGGGGTGCCAAGGCCCACTGTAAAGTGGTGAGTTGCCTGTCATTTTACGTCTGAGTTATATCATTGGTACAGTGGACCCTTGTATAACAACGGGTTTGTATAAGATAAAATTTGTACAACATAAAAAATTCCAGAGATAGGGAAAATTTGCTTAACAAAATCACCTATGAGGTGAATCTGTACATCATAAAAATGGGATCACTCTGTTTTCAATGCATTCCTATTGGAAATTTGTATAAAGGGAAATTTGCTTAACATAATTTCATTTGGAACAAATTAATTCCTTTATACAAGGTACCACTGTATATCACCTTTTATCTACCAAAGCCCACAGGGCTGAATGCTGCTGGGTAATATACCTTTACTTTGGCAAGTGGTTCCATAGATGCAATGGTTTAATGCTCATGGGTGAGCACTCATAGCTCCCACAAGTGCATTGATGGCATAGAGAACATATCTAATTTTCATTTCCACCAGCCTTGCACTTTTGGGCTCTGGCAGCTGATTAAGAGGGCAGAATGCTTATTGTCCTCCTTCTGGAAAGGGGGGGGGGTCCCAGTCAGGGTGACAGAGCACCCTGGCCAGTGAGGGGGTGGGGTGGGGGGAGTAAAGGTTTGATTAACTGTTCCGGACTTCTCAGAAAATGAACTGTTGAAGTCATCAACAGCTTGTTAACCCTTTTCTACTAGTTCTCTTGCATGAGCCTGCAGGGAAAGGAAGGGAGGGGTATTGCAGGGAGGCCCATAACATGGGTCTTTGCCACCTGGGGGAAACATGGATTCCACATCCCTCTCACAGTTGGCCTGAGCTGTAGGTGGGGCACGGCCCCCCTTTGTCCTAAAGCAGGCCTGCTCAACAGGTAGACCATGGGCTTCTGGTAGCCCACCATGGGGTCAAAAGTAGCCCGCTAGCCACCAATAAAAAAGTGAGGGGATATGTTTTCCACCCCTCCTCTCCCCCATCCCAAGGACCACCACCACCCCAGCAAAGTTCTGGGTCTGCCAGCCCACAGTCTCAGCCGAGCGGGGCAGTTCAAGGGCCATGGCGTCGTCCCCTGTTCCCCGCACTGGCCAAATGATCGAGCGGGTGCAAGGGAAGCGTGTGCATGGTCAGTCTTCCCATAGGAATGCATTGAAAATCAATCAATTCCAGAGGGAATGGATTTCAATGCATTCCTATGGGAAACCGCTGCTCTACTTACTTTTTTTTTTTTACTTAAGAGCATGTGCTTGGAATGGATAAAATTCATAAGTAGAGGTATTAGTGTAGTAGCCCTCTGGCATTTTGGGCCAGAAAAAAGTAGACCTCGGCCTGTTCAAAGTTGGACAGCCCTGTCCTAAAGGTTCCATCACTGTGGGATCACAGTGGTTAGGCTTACGTGGTACTAAGTGGCACAGATTTAATTCCTGGATTTTGCCTGTTCTGTCAATCTTAAACCTGAAACTCTCCAGTTGTCCCTCCCCCCCCCCGCCGCCCAAAAGGCAGCATCTCTGTAAATACAAGGATAGCAGGGAGTTTTCTGTTTCATGAAATATAGTCACTTTATCTTCCCCAGGTTTTTGGAAGACAAGTACGTCCTGGACGATGTCCGGAGTATTCCGTTCACCAATGGAACGCTACTGCTTGAGCAAGTCCAGCGCAAGGACGCCGGAAACTTCACGTGTGTGGCTGAAAACGACTTCAGCAATGACTCAATCACTGCCCACCTTATTGTCAAAGGTGGGAGCGGGTTTCCCGGCATGTACCTGACATCACAGGAGACGTATAAGAAACCAAACCGAGGGCTGGTGGGAAACAGTAACCTAAAGAGAGAATGAGACATGGTGGCAAGAAAACGAGCCAATGAGATTTGGTGACAATATCCTTCCTCTGCAGTCCAAGTTGCTGCCCTATGGCAGAGGTGAAGGACCTTGGCAGCCTGGGTGCTTACGATGGTAGCCCCTGAAGCCCTTCACCAATGGCTGCATGTGGTTCTCAACCTGTGGGTTCTCAGGAGTTCCTGGACTGCAACTCCCAGAAGTCTTCATCACTAGCTGAGCTGGCCAGGATTTCTGGGAGTTGCAGTCCAGGAAGATCTGGGGACCCACAAGTTGAAAAACCACTGTTCTATCCCTTCACCATGAGATCAGAAGATACTTCTGATCCCACCCCAACCCATCCCAACGAGGTCTCCTACAATTTCCTGTAGGGTAGGGCCATAGGTAGGTGTTTCTTCTGGTAAGCAGCCCTCAGCATCCTCACAGGAAATGTTGGTGTGGTGATGAAGGCGTGTTGGAGTTTATTGTGTATGTTCAAGTTATCTGGTCAGATAAATTGACTTTAATATAGTATTTTGTCCAGAGTTGAGGTTTACCTAAAAATAATCTCTTTGGAAAGATGATAAACCTTTGAGATAATTTCCATAGGCTCCCAACAGCATCTGAGATTGGTGACACATCAAATGGCAGCTTGGGAGCTCTGTATTATAGGTGCCATGGAAAGCCGAAGAGGAGCAGAGGTGTTCGTCTGTTTCACTTCCGCATGATATGTGGTGCAAGAGAACTTCACAGTGGCTCCCCTTAAGTCCCTGGAATTGGTGTAGGTCTGGTTTTGGCGGTATCCCACGTAAGGCATCAAAGTGTCAAGAGCCTTTTCACACGACCCCTAAGATCCGCTGGCCACTTAAATTCGGACCAGAGATCTTGGGGGTTTGTCGCTGTTCCTGTGTTCCCACCCCCTCCGCACTCCTGGCTGCTGGCTGCGTGAGG
Organism: Phrynocephalus guinanensis; assembly: GCA_037367245.1. Classification (NCBI taxonomy): domain Eukaryota; kingdom Metazoa; phylum Chordata; class Lepidosauria; order Squamata; family Agamidae; genus Phrynocephalus; species Phrynocephalus guinanensis. The sequence continues at coordinate 158,451,239 of CM074734.1, forward strand.
GGAGGGAGAAAAAAAGAAAGAAAAGAATGCCGGCTTACCTCCGTTCTGCCGGTCTCGCTCTGTTCCCGGCACAGCATTCAGATCTCTTAAAGGGGCGGGGGGCAAAACAACAACAAACCTAAGCCAGGAGAGCCCGGCACTCTCTACCTTAGATCCGCATCAGGGATTTTTCACCCCCAGAGAGCAGGTACCTGAAAAGTGCGCTGGGACGCGCTTAGGTGGGAGTGGTCGCACTTAATTTTCTGTAAACTCCGGAGCTGGTGGGGAAACAATTTTAAGCTCCGGAGCTGGGAGCCATTTGCCGCGGAGTTTAGGGGTTGTGTGAAAAGGCTCTTAGAGTGTATGGCCTTGACAGCTGGCTTCAAGCCACACTGAAAAACAGTAGGCAAGACCAGGCTTTTTAAAGCGAGATGTGTGGCGGGTCTAAATAGGGAGACGTCTCTTTCATCAAAGTCTGGTGGGAAAGTGCAAGAAGAAGACGCAAGTCGTGGCTCTTCTGTCTCTGTTCCAGGAGCCACCAAGTTTGAAGTGCTGCCTACAAACACAGAGGCCAAAAAAGGCGAGAGTGTCACGTTTCACTGCAAGGCACTGTTTGATGAGACCATTCCCGAGCGTGGTACCCAGTGGCGCCTAAATGGGCGGAACATTCGCGATGGTGCAGATCGGCATAAGAAGTAAGTTGAGCAGGCTGGGTACTTTTTGTACGAAAGCTTGCATTCGGGGGGGGGGGCACAATGTGTGTGTCTCCTGTTTTTGATCCATTTCTCTTTTCTCTAGATACTTCATCAATGAAACATCTCTGACCATCATCAACCTAGACTACACTGATGAAGGGTTGTATAGCTGCCTGGCTTGGACAAGTCTTGATTCTGTGGAGAAAAGTGCCAAGCTTTTGGTGTATGGCAAGTACCCAAAAAAAGTACTCTTTCACTTTTGTGATCAAAATCTAAACCTGCCAGAAGTCAACAGGATGGACTGAGGTACCTGTTGTGGGTGGTGGATTTTAAAGCACTCTTAAAGGAGTGCTTATAATTAGAACTACATGTGACCAATAAAATGCACTATTGGGGCATGGTGGCTGAACATTCCAGAGCACTGAAAACTGTCAGCTGCAAAGTCGGCAGCTCAGCGGTTCGAATCCCGGGTGCCATGCAGCGGAGTGAGCTCCCACCGATAAGCCCAGCTCCTGCCAACCTAGCAGTTCGAAAGCATGTAAATGCAAGTAGATGAATAGGTACCACCATAAAAAGTGGGAAAGTAAAACAGTGTTTCCGTGCAGCCATGCTGGCCACATGGCCATGGACTTGCACAACACTGGCTCTTTGACTTGAATATGGAGATGAGCACCACCCCTAGAGTCAGACATGACTAGCCCGCATGTACAGGGGAAAACCTTTATCCTTTTTACCTTTTTAGTGCAATGCTCTACTCTGGACAGTTTACATCAGGATAAAAAACAGGAGACATTAATTAGATAAAACCAGTAAACAACTGAGAGTTTGGTTTACCACGAATGAAATTAGCTTTAGTAGTAAATTAGCAGAGACCAATTTTAATGGTTGTGCATGCAAGTGAGGACTCTTCCTGTGGCTTGAGGTAAATTTGTTTCTGGTATGAAATGGTAACTAGGTTAAAATATTAATGATAGCAGATAGCTTCTTTGAACAGTTCCTTGAACAACTACAGTTTCATATGTGTTACTGGTCCTTCAGGACCTTTTTAAAATGATATCAAGCTTTATATGATATTAAATATTAGTTTTTCATACTACAAATGATTAATTCACCAGCAGGTACTTTAGGCTGTGGGCCATGATAGGATAGGGAGAGGCCAAGTTTACGATTTGGAATTTCCAACTGAAGCTCTAAAAATGTTAGGGGGGAACATGAAAAAAAAAAGGTTTTCGGGCAGAGGATCCTTGGCTTTTCTCCTCTGAGGTGATGGGGAAGCTCTCATTTGGCTGACATGATTGTCTTCCTGCCAGGCCAACCTGGCCCTGTGTCCAATCTGGAACTGTTGAGGCAGCAAGATCATCAGGTGAAATTGACATGGACACCAGGCGATGATCACAACCGGCATATTGAAGGTAAGGAACAGTCGCATGTGCCTCTCAGTTAGATGAATATCACTGCAACCCTGTGAGGTAAATCATGCTAAAGGAGAGGCCCAAAGCTTGTTGTGTGGAACAGCAAACATATACTGTACTAAGATAAAGAAAGACTTCAACATCAACACTGTTAGTGAACAATAGGAGTTAAGGACCGCAGAAGGTCAGGTTTTAGCGCTGGAGAAATGGTATGAAAAGACGGTGCTCATGAATATGATTAAAATTAACATTACATATTTTTAAAGTTCACGTTGATAGAAATGCTTAAAAGGCCATCAACTAGCATGTAACTAGTGTGAAAACCTCCGTTTTCTTAAAACATATCCTGTCATAGTGTTTGAAGGAGAAAAAAAGTGTCAAAACTATCAGTGATGTGGGAGGAACGGGTTAGCTTTCTTTTCGAAGCTTAAAAATGGAAGGATTGTAATTGCAGCAGCCTTACTCCAGGCGATGACTTGTCTATCAATATTCACCCTAGCAGGTCACACACTGTTCAGGCTATTCCAGGCCCCTTCTTGACAGCATTTAACATCTTAAACCTAATTACCACTCCTGAGCGCAAACAGTGAAGTAGGTTACCTGAAAGGATGCCCACTCCCCTAAACCCACAGCCAAATATTTTGGGTTCCTCCTTCTATGGCAGTGAAACCAAAAACCCTGAGAAGCCGTGAAAGAGAAATCTGGAGAACCACCTGGCAGGTATCCTTTGATTTGTATTCCTTCACGGAGCAGGGGGTTGGACTTGATGCCCTTACACGCCCCATCCAACTTCACGATTCTATGATTCAGTTCTGCCCCAGCCAATCCCTCCTTTCTCCCAAATGACTGTCTTAAATTATTCAGCTATTTAGTGAAAGGATTTTTCAATTTTAGATCAATCACTTAATTCTTTGTGGTAAGATGTAACTTTGCCTGATGCGAGTGTTTTTGTAACAGCAGTCTGTAGTCTGCTTTACTTTGTCTTAAAAGTTACATATAAAATGATCAGGAGAGTTTGGTTTAAGCAATCGAAAAGGATTTTATTGAGAGGCCACAGGTTATTTTTCTGAAGGGAAAGGTAGGGTTAGGATGTGCATGATAAACAATTGTAAAATGCAAATATATTTTATGTACCAGTATTTAAAGATTCAAATGACTTCTTTAGAGAACTTTCAGTCTTTCCGACACCCCCGTCTCATTCATACACTCACAAATAGAAATGAGCATGAAACATTTTTGTTATTTCGTTTTTTGTTCAATCAATCAATCAATCAATCAATCAATCAAAACTTTATTACGGTCAATGACCAGCAACAGGAGATAAGGTATAATAGTAATAATATAATATAAAATCCATCCCACGAAGACATACCTTATTAATATCTGAGCAGTTTTTTGTTTTTCATTTCATTATAGAATGAAACAAAAAAGGAAGAACCCTTTTTAAAAAAGAAATGAAAATGAAATGGAAATTTTCCTTTAGTTCTGTTTTGTTTTCGTTTATTATTTATTTTGACAAGTGCCGATCTCTGCGCTTGTCAAAATAAATAATAAAAAAGTGCTAACCAGCTGCCCCCATGGGCCAGCTGGTCGGCATGAGGTTTTTAAAAAAGCACCAAGCGGCCCACGGGCCAGCTGGTTGGTGTGAGATTTTTTTTCTAAAGTGTTGATCAGCCCGCAGACCAGCTGGTCGGCGCAAGGTTTTTTTAAAAAGTGCTGACTGGCTGGGCTGGTCAGCAGTAAAAAAATGAAAAATGAAAAAAATGAAAAACAAAACAAAATGAAAAGCAAAATGATTTTTTTTAAAAAAAATCATTTTGTTCCAAACAAAACAAAACAAAACAAAACGCCATCTTGGCGTTTCGTGCCCATCTCTACTCACAAATACACTCTAAGCAATCTAAACTATACTTTTTAATAAACTATAGCACAAATGACTTCTCCTGTTTCTCCGACTTGCATTCTTTTCTAAATTTAGAATCTAACTCTAACTCATATAAAACTAAGTCTTAAACTACACACAGACCAATCTCCTCCAAAAATGATCCAATCCCACTATCTAATCAGCATCCAATCATTCAACAGCCAATCACACTAGCCTTCTGCCTGCACATATCCAATGTACATCACACATTTGTCGTTTCACTGGTTTGTGAAGACTAGCTTGCCAAATTTAATGCTTCTAAGTGTGCGCAGGAAATACGTTCTTTTTTCTGTAAGCCATATCGGTTGTCTGGTTAAAGAGTAAGGACATCTCACTTCCCTCATGTCTGCTTTTCTTGCAGAGTATACCATATTTTTTTGAAGAATTCAAGTTTGGGCCAGGACAGATGCGAGAATTAACCACCGTACCAGGAAACCAACCATGGGCCATCCTTCACCTTGCTCCGTTCAGGAACTATACTTTCTATGTGCAGGCCAGGAACAGCCAGGGGGAAAGTGAGCTGAGTAGACCATCTGCCAGTCTTATGACCAAATCTGCAGGTAAGAAAGCTCACCATGCAGACTGAAGGAGGTTGTGGGAGTAGTAGGGCATCAGAAGTAGGGTATTTGTGTCATAGTGTCTTAGAGAAGGTTAAATGGTAGCATCTCTAGTAACAGTGGACAGCAATTCAATAAAATTTGGGGCTGTGCCATTCATTCATTTTTGGTTTTTAACTACAAGTCTCAAAATTGGTAGCTCTAACTACAAACCCTGGATGATATCTTCACATCTTGCTGTTTGAGGAAGTCACACAACATTCTGAGAGACTCAACTCATCCTGCTCATAATATCTTCGAACTGTTGCATTCTGGCAGAAGATGCAGAACAATTAAAACTCAGACCACACGTCTTCTGCACAGTTTTTTTATCCCAGAGCTATAATTGCACTTGATAATAAACTTAAGGACCACCGGCAGTGAACACTTGGACAGTATTACCCAGCCTGTTGTGTAGATGCTTGTTTTTTTAGGGTGGGGGGTTGGTGGGTGGGGGAGTGTTCGAGAATTTTTTAACGTGTGTGTGTTGAGGGGATTTAGCAATGTGTGAGACCATGTTCGGGGATTTGTGTGTATGTGTGTGTGTGTGTGTGTGTGTGTGTGTGTGTGTGTGTGTATTGAATCTGGTCTCTGGGTGTCTGAACTTCGTTGTATATGTATACTGTGTATATACACACAATGACAATAAATTATTAAAATTCTCCATCCTGGGAATTCTGCTGAATATTTGGATGACAAAATGTGGTGTATTTAGGAGAAAAGCCTGAACTGGAACACTTCATAGCCCTATCTCTAAATCTTCCTAACTTCCTGTTCAGAAAGGAAGCTGCCACGTGGCAGGCTGGGATGTTTCCTTGTCTGAACAGAAAGATAGGTGGAGCTTGGCTTATACTACGCCGTGAAGCCCAGTGAAGGCTTATTATAGGCTTTTTTTTCAGGTGTTTGTCTCTCAGGTTGAATTCCCTGAATTGAGAGCTTGGCAGTTTGTATTTTCCCCCCATAAAGAAAAGAATGACTGATCCTCACTGAGCAATTGTGTGTCCATTAATTTGTGTCCAAAAGTTTTATACATAGGCAGTGAAAATGAGCAGAGAGCCCAACACAGTTAGTGCATAAACGCAAGAGGTAGTAAACTTTGAGAGTGAGGAGGATAGTCTGCTTGTGTTCTGTATTTACGGTACAAACAAGTGTGTGCGCGCACACATGAATTTGGTACTTGATGCAACATCTATCATTTCAGTGTTCATTAGAAACAAAGAATTATCTTGCTAGCCTATGTTATCTGTGAAGATACACTGTGGGGTGTGCTGGCATGAAATGAAGGCTCAGCCGAATTTGAAGCAGTTGAAGGAGGCAGGGTTTTGTGGTCCTGGGAATAGGGTAGTAGGGGAACTGCATGATGCAGAAACAAAGCAAAATGACCCAACAAACAAACAAAAATACCACAATCTGCGCACTTCTCAGTCTTGGAGACAAGGTGGGTATTTGATCTTACTTTGGGCATCCTTTGACTTAACTGTGTGCCATTGCTTTGCAGCCCCTGAGCGGAATCCAACTGATGTCAAGGGAGAGGGGAATGAAACCAGTAACATGATCATCACCTGGACGGTAAACTATAAATATACTTGTCTCACTGGAACTGCCTCCCATCTCTATTACACTTAATATGTTTCTTTCCAATAACACTATTGCCAGTACCATGACCCATGAGGCAGAAGCTTGCCTGAGGAGAAATTCCGAGGCAAGTTTGGAGATCTCTGTTTAAGTGTGAGCCAGTTTGTGAGCAAGATATTTCATGAGGCTATTCGGGTTGTGCCCAGTGGAACAGAATGCTCCAGTGCTCATAACAGCCTAGAGTAAGTCTCTTCAGAGGGCATGTTTCACTGCACAAAGCACATTCCACTAGCCCTGTGGTCTGGATTGACCAGTCTTTCGAATCTCTTCCTGTGTAACCTGCACTACTGCGCCCATAAGGGCCGCCATGTTTGCAGGGTGAATGCCACATTGGCTAAAGCAGATCACAAGCTGCACAAGCAGAGTACCTGGTATGCAACCATCTCTATGTAGGCCTTATATAGAGATGAATGCATGCCATCTATGGTAGGTGGTACATGTCAAAGAAACATCCACATGAATGCAAGAGCTCAAGGTTTCCCAGCAAAACATTGCCCAGAGCATAGAACTGCCGCCACTGACCTTTCATCTTTCCATAGTGCACTCTACTGCCATCTCTTCCCCAGGTAAACAACAGTCACACACATGGCCACCCACCTGATCTAAAAGAAAACATGATTTATCAAACTAGGCAACCTTCTGTTGCTCCGTGGTCCAGTTCTGATGCCCACGTCCCCATCGTAGGTGCTTTTGGTGGTGGGCGGGGGTCATTGTGGGCACTTGGACTGGTCTGCAGTTATGCAGCTGTGTACGCAGCAAACTGCAATGCAGTGTTTGCTCTGGCACCTTTCTACTGTGGCCATCCTTGGGTTTTTCAACAATTTGAGCTACAGTTGCTCTTCTGTGTGATCAGAGTAGATGGGCTAGCCTTTGTTTCCTGCATGGTTCAATGATCCTTGGCTGCCCATGACCCTGATACTGGTTCACTGGTTTTCCTTCTTTGTACAGTACCACTGCATACTGGGAACATCTCACAAGACTCACTATATGGCCCTTGTCAGAGCCACTCAGCTCTTTCTGCTTTGCCTGTATTCCCTGCTACCAACACATGAACTTCAAGAACTGACCGTTCCCTGGCTGCCTAATATATCTTGCCTCTTGACAGGTGCCATTGTAGTAATACAATTAACGCTATCCACTTCAGCCATTAGTCACTCTAATATTGTGGCTGAACACTGTGTGTTGTGGCAACCCTGTAAAGACATCTCACCCTCTTATTTCAAGGGAGCAGGGATGGAGCCTCAGTCAATGGTGAGAACTGAACTGGGGATAATTGAACTGGACTCTTTCCAACTGATGTGGCCAAGCTTTCAGAGAGTATAATTGGCTTGCAAGAATGATGCTTCCCAAATCAGACAGCCCAGTTGTCACGTAGGCTGTGGCCTTATGGACCTGGGGTACCACAATGATGAACTGGGTTCTGGGAGATCTTTCTCCTGCTTTTCTTCCTCTGCATCACACATGTTAGCTCACAGATATTTTCGGGCTGCTCCTTGTCCTCATCAGCCATTGTCCATGGTATGAAAGATAACGAGAGATATTGTTTACCAAGATTTCGATGACCAGAGATGCCCCACCCAGGTTTTATTCCCTTGACACTCTTTGCCCTCTAGGTCTCTTGGATTATTGGATTACCACAATTACTCTGTTTCACTTCCCAGAGCATTTGGCCATCGATATTATGTGGTCTGGTCCAAGGTGGACCTCCACTTGCTTAGCTCTATCCTTTACTATTCAGTTTGTTAGTTTTGTAGTGAATGAATGAATGAATGAATGAGAGAGAGAGAGAGAGAGAGAGAGAGAGAGAGAGGTTGTCTTTCCTGCTATGCTTTATGGATGGGCAAGGCACGCATTGTAGTGTGTGTCAGAGTACCATCTTTTTGGCTCAAGCAGTGTATACGCACAGACACTGCCACTTGTGTCTTTTATTACCTCTTTCACCATGTTTTGGTTTGCTGGTGCTGTTTGCATTCCAGTGCAAAGGGGTGGCAACAGCCTGTTCCTACTACAGAGTGTTAGTCATCCGGCATTGTCCCCAAGCGCTCGTGCTTGCCAGAAGGACGAGTGGTGTTTGGGCTCCGTTCCCAGGAGAGAACGGGTGCCTGACGTGTCAACTCAGAAAAGCCTGTACCAACTGCGTCTCTCCAGATGTTGCCAAAATATGCAAGAGGCAGAATGGAGGCAGTCTTTGCTGCTGCAGCTGGCCCGACATTGGGCTGCTCCTCGTGGTTCTTGTTCCCGACCCTGAAGGAAGAGTTCCCATCACTCCCCCCCCCAAAAAAAAAAAACATTTTCCCCTTGTATTGCTTTTCTTTGGTACTCAGGAGTAACCTCGGACTAGAGCTACACTCCCTGAACAGAAAAAGGTGCAGAGGGATATGTCTGTGAAGATTCTCAGTCATCCAGGTGAGTTTATCTTGAAGTTGAGTCATGGCTACTGGACTTCTTTTTTGAGAGATAGAAATGTTTCGCTGTTCATCCAAACAGCTTCATCGGTCTGAATACAGCTAGTGCAAATCCTCCATCCTATAGGCAGCTTTGACCTCTTGTCACCCTGGCCTGAATTAGGCTCATAAGATGAACAGTGGCCTAAATAGGCTCGTTAGGGAGACAATAGTCAAGAGGTCAAAGCTGCCTATAAGATAGAGGATTTGCATTAGCTGTATTCAGACCGATGAAGCTGTTTGGATGAACAGCGAAACGTAGCCATGACTCAACTTCCGGGTGCAGAGGAATCTGAGGCAGAATCCTAGAATGTAGCACTTCAGTTCTTGGTGGAAGATGCACATCTGAATGTTTGAAACTAAATCAGTAAAGAAACTAATCTGCCTCTACATGTAAATAATGAGCTTCAGAATTTTAAAAAGGACCATGATCCTCTCCTTGATGCAGGAAGCTTATTAGGAACGAGGTGTCGGGAAAAACACAAATGCTTTCTGCCTGCAGTCAACAAGGTGGCAGTCCAGATTTCTGCCTTGCACCTGCTGTCTGAACTGGCACAGTCAGTCTTGGTTGGCCACCTCATTCTGTCTCACACACACACATTGGGGGTGGGGTGAGGGTGAGGCAGTACCAGGAGAAACACAGGGAAGGAGACTGGTAGTCTTATGTACTCTTAGCTCTTCTTGTTCCTGTGAATTTTGCCACACCTTTTCCTCTAGCTCGGGCATGTCCAAAGTTCGCCCCTCCAGATGTTTTGGACCACAACTCCCACAGTCCTTTGTCATTGGCAATCTAAGCTTAGAATTCTGGAAGTTGCGTTCCAAAACATCATGAGGGCCAAAGTTTGGACATGTCTGCTCTAGCTCTTCTGGGTTTGTAAAAAGCAATACACTCTGAATCTCCATTTCAAAAACTGGACTGGGACGGGATAGCCTCCTATCTTTGAAAATGAACAAATGAGCAAGTCCAAAGTCTCTCCAGATGAATATTAGTATCCCTGGCCTTCCAACGCAAATGTATATACTGTAACTTATCCCCAAGACCACCTTCTGAACCCGAGTGCTGGATAGCAGGACTCACATGAACAGAGACAGTATCCTAGACTGAATAAACAGGGAAACACTGTCTCCTCTGTTGTCTTGCTTATTGAAACCCAAAGCAGAGGAGATCCAAGTAATTTTGCTGCCCAAGGTGAGCTCTAGATTGTGTCTCCTCTTTGACCTACTTATGGATGCTGTCTGGGCCACAGTTCAGACCCGTTTCAATCTTCTACCACAACTGGGCAACAAACTAGGGGAGAAGGTCTTAAGAAGGCTTGTTTGGCATACACAGATCTCTCCTGGAACAAGGGGGAAAGAACATTGGCCTAGAGAGGGAGTGATGGGAAGGGGCCCAGATGTTGCCTCAGCCTCTACCAGTTGAGGTACTGGCTCTGCCCTCTTGGTATTAGATCCTCTCTAGCTTGTTGTTTTCAGACTAGATAGACTTGGGGCTTACCTTACTTTCTCTCTTCTCTCCCCTCCTCAAACCCTTGGCACCCCACCCCACTCCTTTCAGCCCCTGCCTCCCTGGGAGTGGAACGCCCCAACACTGAAATACCATGTGCAGTGGCGGCAAAGAGGTGAAGCCCCCTGGAATGAGACAGAGGTTGAAGCCCCTCCTGTGGTGGTGACAGGGACCCTCGTCTTCTCTCCCTTTGAGATCAAGGTGCAGGCGCGCAATGACTTTGGCAAAGGACCTGAACCTCCCACTGAACAGGGCTTCTCCGGGGAAGATGGTGAGTAAGGAAGGGCTAGGGAGATCCCGAGAGGGCAACTGAGAACTATTCAAGGATTAGCTGTGGTGCCACATGAGATGTTCATGTAGATTTTAACTTAGCTAGCCTTCCATGGAGGTTGTGGGGGCAGGTAAGGGGGTACAATACTTTAGACAATGATGGGGAAAATCCAGGACAATGTGTTTAAAAACAAGGCATATTTCTTCACTGCTTCATCTTTGGATACAGATTTCCCACCACCACCACCACCACCACCACCACCACTGCAGGTCTCAACTTCAGAACACCTGAAGTGATTACATTCACTCTTTCCAACACTGGTGGAGCTGGGGGCATTTCTTGGATACTGAAAAGATTTAGAGCCGTGACCCAGAAGGCTAAAATATGTGTCACTTTTGAATTTACAGTTATAGATGCAGAAATAGATCCTGGATTCAGCACCCCCTCTGGGGGGGCCATACCTAGTCGTGTCTAGTGGTTCTCAACTTGAGGGTCCCCGGATGTTCCTGGACTACAACTCCCAGAAACCTCCACCACTTGCTGTGCTGGGAGGGGTTTCTGGGAGTTCCAGTCCAGGAACATCTGGGGACCCACAGGTTGAGAACCACTTGGCTAGATCCAAACCCTCACTCCCTTCCTGCTTCTTTGCTCGCTTCACCTTACCCTGAGAAAGCAACTGATTCCTCTTTTCCTCCACACAGTGCCTGAGGCAATCCCTGAGAACGTGGCAGTTGAAGTCCTTAACAGCACCACTATCAAGCTTTCCTGGATCCTCCCTAACAAAGAAAAGATTTTAGGTCACCTCAGGGGATTTGAGGTATCTCAGACTATATACACTCAGTAGCAGGAATGGACATGCATTCATAAAGGTCTGCTAATTTTAGACATTATCATAGAACAATGTTATATTCAGAAAGAGAGAGGAGTGTGTGTGTGTGTGTGTGTGTGTGTGTGTGTGTGTGTGTGTGTGTGTGTGTGTGTGTGTTGCATGCTGTCAGACAACTCTAATAGGCCTTTCAAGAGATGTGGGAAGGTGGGGGGCTTGAACTGTCATCCCTTTAGTCCTCCACCCAGGTAGAGGTGTACACATTCTGAAAATGTTGCAAGTATGTGAAACATTTTTGCCTCATTTTTGTGGAATGGAGACAGAAATGTTGAATATCCACTTTGATGTTTTAATTGTCTATTTTGATTGTGAGCAGCCCAGAGACCTTTGGGTACTGGGCGGCATGCAAGCTATATAAATAAGTAAGTAAGTAAGTAAGTAAGTAAGTAAGTAAATAAATAAATAAATAAATAAATAAATAAATAAATAAATAAATAAACAGTGCTTATTTTCATAGCAAACCTACATTTGTTTTGCTGCTTTAGCAACTTATCATGTTTTATTCATAACTTAAAAGAGGCATTAAAAGTAAATAGGATGGAAAGGAGAGTGGAAATTTGGGGGAAGGCTGCTCTTAAGTCCTTGTTGGCTACCTGTTGTTTTGGTATGTGATGTGGCAAAAAAGGAGGTCTCCTCAGGTTATACAGTAGAGTAGCATTTAAAGATGGGCATAAAACAACGTGACATGCAGTGTCCACATGCTATCTTGTTCTATAAGGTTATAAAATTTTACAAAACAAAACACAGAATCTGTGGTTGGTGATCAGCAGGGAGGGTGACAAAGGGGGGGATTAAAAATAATACTTACCCCTGCCAGAGAGGAGTTGAAAAGGAGAAAAAACTTTCTTCCCTCCTTGCCATTTAGAGGGGTGTCAGGTGGCTGTCTTACTGTACCGTTTACTATTTCAGAAATAAAACATTTCATCTTCCCTTATCAGAATACACCAATACTATTCTAAGAAGTCAGGATAGCAAGCTGGAAATTGCATCCTATGTGCAGAGAGGTGGGACCTGGATGAGGTACCAGTAAGATATAGTGGTCCATCTAGGAAGAGATGGGCTGTCAGATATATCAGTGCAGAGGATGATTTCATGGTGATTGGGGTGCCTCCAATCCTCTCTCTTTAAATTTAAATAAAAGAGGTTTATGGATAAAAGATGACAGAGCTTACCGTATCCTCTCGATTTCATATGATTTTTGCATGGGATCTTTCCCAATCCCAAATCATCTTCCACACTGATACATCTGACATCCCATCTCTTCCCAGATGGATCACTATATCTTAGTGGTACATCATCCATTCCTAGGTCCCACCTCTCTGCATATAGATCAAAGTTTCAGATTTTTGCCCTGATTCCTTGAGCTACCCATAAAACTGGGTGCTTCTAGGACTCAGAGGGACAGGTCCATATAACATAATGAATCATTTTGTTATGTTATTTTTTTTAAATAGCAAAAAAATAGCAAAAAATATAATGAAATAGCAAAAATATAATGAAATAGCAAAAAAAAAATAATGAAATGAAACAAAACAAAATGCTGTTTTTCTGTTTTGTGCCCGTCTCTAGTGACATTTGTTCACTCCTCTGAGTGGCCATGAGCTCAGTAAGTGCTGAAAAGGGAGAAACTTTAGCTGTTCCATCAAAATACAACAATGTCTTCCACAGAGAGCTCAGAGTGGCTTTCCTTCTGTCTAGATACACAAGAAAGGAGCCATCAGGCAGTATTTATGTTGTCCATACTGGAGTTAATTTTAAATGATGGGTGATTAGGTAAAGAAATATAATAGCAGATCTTTACCTATTTTGTTTGATGACGTCCAGCCTCCAGTGGTATAATCTGCTCCTGTTTAAGTCCAATTGATGAATGGTTAAGTGAGGTATACACAAACAAAAGCAATAATAGTTATGCTGGCACAAAACCAATTCAGGACCCCATACTAGACTAATGCCTCACTGGAAAGGAGAGAGGAAGGCTGAGCTAACATCAGGGTGTGACTAAGGCCCTTACTTCACGAGGCGCGGCGCTCCGCAGCGATATTGCCTTCGATTTGAATTCGGAGGTGGTCACGTGGCGGTCACGTGTTCTCGCTTCGCTCCCGCCCCTGTTTCTCAGTACTCATGAGCTGCAGTTTTAGGACCGATTCGAGCACAACCTCACGTGCTCCCTTCGCATTCGCATGCCACTTTTCAACGTTCGTTATTTCCCATCCGTCCTTTAAAAAAATTCCTACCGACGGCGTATTGATGCACTGATGCTGGACTGTCAGTTGCAATGGCTCTACTGATTTCAACTGTTTCCTGGCATCATTGGCAGCCCCCCCCCCGCCGCTGCCGCCGCCGCTACTCGGGGGGAGCCCCGCATGGCACAGCCGCCCGCCCTCTGCCGCTTGCACGCTGCCTGCCCCGGGTGCCCTGCTCTGGCCGGGCGAGGTGGCAGCGGCTCCTCCTGCTCCCGCCGCCACCGCCGCCCCTACTCGAGCGAGGAAGTAACAGCGCAAAGCGATGAAACGATATAGCGATGCATCGATATCCCTGTTTGAATATTTTTTTAAAAAACTTGAAATAAAAGCCAAAAACCGAGACCACACGTGACGTTGGGAGCGAAGCAAGATGCGAAGCGAAAAGATTCCCGGCAGCAGCCAGGGGAACCACTCGCCCCGCTTGGAGCATGGTAAAGGGGGCGTGGTCGGGGTGGCAGCGCAGCCAAAAAGGAGGAGCGATCGATTCGCACAGAAAAGAAGGCTAGCCGCGAAGCGAGCGGCTCGTGAAGTAACGGCCTAAATAAGATCCATTTCTTTGTCTGCAGTATTCCTTCCTGCAGTACAACCTTGGACAGCATGTGGGATAACAAGGATTTAAGAGGACTCTTTCCCTCTTGCTGCTACTCCCCTCCCCTCATCTTCCTTCTAAAAAAAAAGAGAAAAACTCACCTGATGGGCCGAGAATACTCTTAAAAGTTCACACACTTTTGGTGGGTACGTAGCTAGTAGAGCTTCACCTATTTTATTGATAATGATAATGCTTTTCTACTGCCTTTTTCTTTGGGCTAGAAATACATTATCTCTGCAAGCAGTTTGGAAATGTCTTTCATGCTGACCCAGACATCGGTGTTTTGGGCTGGTTTTACACGACCCCTAAAATCCGAGGCATAGGGCTCCCAGATGTGGAGCTTGAAATTGTTTTCCCACCAGCTGCGGACTTTTAAAAAAAATTAAGTACGACCACGCCCACCTAAGTGCGCCCCAGCACATTTTACAAGTACCTGGCCTCCAGAGGTAACAAAAAATTCCGATGCGGATTTTAAAGCTGTGGATGCCGGGCTCTCCTTGCCTTTTGTTTGTTTTTGCTGTCCCCGCCGCCCCTTTAACAGACTGGAATCCCTACGGGGCTGCTCCGACAGCAGATGGAGGTGAGCCTGCATTTTTTTCTCCCTTTTCTTTCTCCCTCCCCTCACCTCAGACAGGAGCAATGGAGGGCGGAAGGGTGGGAACACAGGAAGCAGAACAAAACCCCACGATCTATGGTCCGAATTTAAGTCACCAGTAGATTTTAGAGGTCGTGTAAAAGCGCCCTTGGTTTCAAAGAAAGATGTGAGTTTGTGAGATATTGTACACGTGGTCAGAAGTGCATTACATGCAGCGTGGCCAGAAGTGAACCGCTGTGCATGTAAAGGTGGAGGTGAAGTTTGTGTGTGTGTGTGTGTGTGTGTGTGTGTTGTGTGTGTTGTGTCATTACAGTCGTGACCAACTCTTCCTGACTCCATGTCTGTGAAGTTTTCTTGGCAGGAATACTAGAATGGTTTGCCTACAGCACCTGGTATTCCCTGGTGGTTTCCCATCAAAATCTCATTTTCTCTCTCTCTCTCTCTCTGTCTGTCTGTCTCCCAATCTCTCTCCCAGGTGCATTACTCCTGCTTGGGGACCTTGGATCAGTTTAGCCATCAGCAGGCACATTCTCGTGTCCATTCCCATGGCAAAGTGCTGATTGAGGGAAACGTGTCTGAAATCACTGTGGGGGGCTTCAGGCCCTGGAGCCGGTACCGGGTTCAGATGACTGTGCTCAATGGGCGGGGGGAGGGGCCCCGCAGTGAGGCCATAGAATTTGACACACCGGAGGGAGGTAAGACCATTACATTCACCGCCTTTATGCACTTCATGCTTATAGTTTGCCCTAAATCTACATGGTTAACCCAACTCTAACCTCTGCTCTTACACCATTGCCTTCTTCAGAGCCTTGGTTCTATTGCTAGCGCTTTTCTGTTTGTTTGTTTATTTATTTATAATCTATCTGCCAAATACTGGTTGCAGTGATACAACATGGTAAGCTGGGGATCTGTAACCTGGTTTACTGGTTACAGGTATTATAACAGTCCTCCACGTTACAAAAGCCATGATGTAAGACTCCATAGTTTTACCCTGCTGTTCCAATCAACTGGAGGAAAAAGACAAGCTTTCTGTTAGACTTCTTTTTTCTGGTTTGTTTGGGATTAAAGCAAATCAGAGAGCATGCTGTACCCATGTCTGAATGATGTAGCAAATCAGTAGTTCCCAGCCTTGAGGCCCAATATATTTTTGGACTACAAATTCTTGAAATCCTGGCCATCACAGCTAGTAGTGGGCTCCTGGTAAAGCCTTCTATGAATGTTAGTATAGGAATGTCAGGGAACCCAAGGTAAGAACCATGGCACTAAATAAAGCTCAAAGCATGACTCAATTATTTCTTGCTGCAAGCAGGCATAAATGGGCAGAATGCACCAACACACTGCTTATAACCTATGTTCCAGGAATTATGCTTTATGTGGTGTGACTGTGTCCTTTGGGTGTCACTGTATATCATGATAATAAGCCATGGTTTGATTTAATTGTCATTTGTTGTGTAAGCCACTAACTGCATGGCCGATAACAAAGCAAACTACATCTTTGTCTTCTCTATTTTTGGATTGTTTCTCTCTTGCCCTCTTTGTCAGTGCCTGTTTCAAGCTGGACAGTTTTAAACAGCCAACAACGAACCATGGTTCACATTGTGGTTTGTGGTTTTTTTAAAAAAAGCTTATTAGCAGGACTGAGGTTCCACATAATAAGTCATACTTAGTAAACCTAGTGTTTCATGTCATGTGGATCATTCTCCTTTCTTTCTTTTTTTCTTATTTATTTATTTATTTTATTATTTATATACCGCCCGTCTTCCAAAGGAACTCCGGGTGGTTCACAACATCAACAATAATAACAAGCAACAATAGTAGAAGGGAAAAAAGATGATTAATAATAATAATAATAATAATAATAATAATAATAATAATAATAATAATAATAATAATAATAATAATAATAATAATAATAATAATAATAATAATAATAATAATACAAGTTATCTGGCAAGATGGCAGGACAAAATACAGGGAAAAATTAAATTAAAAATTAAATTAAATTAAAGGTCGCCAAAGGCCTTGCGAAAGAGCCAGGTCTTTAAGGCTTTTTTGAAGGCTGGCAGGGACTGTGCAAGGCACAACTCACTCGGGAGATGATTCCAAAGCACAGGACCAGCCACAGAGAGGGCTCAGTTGCGGGTGACTGCTTTCCGGGCCTCTCTGGGCATGGCCACCCGAAGTGAGAGCGCCTGCAACATTCTAGTAGGTCGGGCCTCAGTTGATCTCTAAGAGACTCGCTCTGTCAGATATTCAGGTTCCGAGCCATGGAGGGTTTTATAAATTAAAACCAAGACCTTGACTCTTATTCTGGGAGCCAGTGCAAGCGAGCCAGAACTGGAGTGATGTGGTCATATCGACCCATTTCTTTCTTTCTTTCTTTCTTTCTTTCTTTCTTTCTTTCTTTCTTTCTTTCTTTCTTTCTTTCTTTCTAAATTAAAGGCCTTGGATCCTTTCAGGGAGAAAGATGGGTTAGAAATATTTTAAATAAATAAATGATAAATAATATTTATTTATTTTATTATTTTTATTTTAGAGTATTTTTACACTGCCTTTCTCCTTGTATTGATTTCTATACTCCCCAATTAATGAGTTCACACTATTCTGGGCCAACAAGCAAAACCCCACAACCCCACCCTCTTCATTTCCATAAATATCATAATCAAAATGGTGATATAACCTACTTGAATGTAATAATGTACAGCAACCTGGGGATTCAAATATTAAAATTAATATGTTTTGAGGATAAGGTGTCCTTAAAGGCTGCCTGTCTTGAATGGTGCCTTGACTATTAAAAGGGATGTAGCCTAGCACACCTCAACTGGTAGTTTATTCCACAAAATGGGGCCTATTATCAAGAAGGCCCGATTCCTTGTTGTCACCTTCCCTCACCGTAGCCATGTTTAATATTGTGGATTGAGAGGAAGACACAGAAACCTGGTTTTTGGTAGAGATAATTCTGACATGTATCAAGGTCCTAACCAGCCCCTTGAATTGAGCACAGTAACTAACCGGGAGCCAGTAATAGGCAGGCCAAATTTGCTAGTCCCAGAGATCAGTCTGGCTGCCGCATTTTGTACCTGCTGAAGATCCATATTGTTTTCAACAGCCGCCCTATGGTCAGAGCATGGCAGCACTCTATTTTTTGATCAATAAATATTGCAATCTTTCATTTGCAGTCTTATTAAAGCATAGTGTTAGTCTAAACGACCATGAGCCCACTGAATAAACAAAACTAGAGATGAGCACAAAACAGAAAGATAGCATTTTGTTTTATTTCCTTTGTTATTTCATTTCATTATTAATAATTAAATTTTTTAAAATCCATAACTTAAAAAATACACAGTGGTTCATTATATTATGTGTGTCTATTCCCTTGAGTCATAATTTCTTTAGAGAAGGCACTGCAATATACTGTAAGTCAAAAAAATAATATGGATGTACTTTTAGTAAGGCTGAACAGTACTGACTCGCGTGAGCTCTTCCAGATAAATAGCTGAACAAAAAATTAATCCATTCACACATCATCATTTTCCAGATACGTCTTCCTTGTGATGTTTCAATCATTCCACCAGTCTTTACCTAGCCTTGTCTTTTGTACGTTCTGACCGTTAGTCCCACCTTGTAGAAAATGCAGAAACCAGAAAACGTTTTTGCTTCTTTTCCTTTTTATTTCTTATTCCTCTCTCTTTTTCTCTCTTTGGTCCTAAAACTCCCAGAACCTCCCAGAGAACATCACCAGTCCCCGTGCTGGCTGTGGAATCCTGGGAAATGTAGTTCAGAAAAGTAACCTTTCCGAGCGGCGCAAGAGGATTTGTTCTTCTCTTTCAGGGTCCAAAGTTCCTGCAAGCCAGAGTGTGTGTGGACCCCAAACCCCACCAGCTATTGTCTCAGACAAGCAGCAGCCTGGGGTCTACATGTTGAAGGGGCCCCAGTTATCCCAAACCCTCGACCTGATCCATCTTCTTCTCTGTTAGACCAAAGAGAGAGAGGGTTTAGGGTCAAAGGAGGAAATAAATGTAGCAGTGTTGTCCTCTCTAGGAGGGGAAGGGAGCAATTCTTGCCCCGTGAAAATAATATTGTATTTTTTTTGGCGGGGGGGGGTGTCCCTTCTTCCCAGAACTATTTCTTCCCACTGCTCTGTCCCTTCCTTTTGCTGCCAAAATGCTAAAAAGAGACAAGCAGGTACAGAGGAAGAAGGGTTGCATAGAGAGGGCGTTGAGGACCGGCTGGTTGCTTACCTCAGTGAAACATGCCACAAATGACCTAGAAAGGAAATGGGAATTTATTGAAAACTACAAGGGGCAGGTTGCTACAACTGGCAGGGCCCCAGCTTCCCTACTGGAGATGAGCACGAATCACTGGTTATACCGTTTGTGCTGGTTCATTTTGTGACAAAAAGGCTGCGGCACTGCCTCTAAGGGCACTTTTACACGACCCCTAAAATCCAAGGCAAAGGACTCCCAGATGTGGAGCTTAAAATTGTTTTCCCACCAGCTTCGGACTTTTAAAAAAATTAAGTACGATCACACCCACCTAAGCGTGGCCCAGCACATTTTCCAAGTACCTGGTCTCCGAAGGTGAAAAAATTATGATGCGGATTGCAAAGCAGTGAGTGCCAGTCTCTCCTCCCTTCTGTTCCCCCCCCCCCGCCCCTTTAAGAGACTGGAATGCTTCCCTGATAGCAGAGCGGAGGTGAGCCTGCATTCTTTTCTCCCTTTTTTTCTCCCTCACCTCACGCAGACAGGAGCAAGGGAGTGAGGAGGGGTGGGAACACAGCAAGAGGAGCAAAGCCCCAAGATCTCTGGTCCGAATTTAAGTTGCCAGCAGATCTTAGGAGTCGTGTAAAAGCGCCCTTAGTGGGCTCCTACTGGAGGAGGCAGGGCTGGGAAGCACAGAACACTTGCTTGGCTGGATCAACGAACTGGCACAAATCTCTGAAACCAGCAGTTCGTGGCCATCTCTATTCCCAACAATATATTTGTGGACCCTGCCTTGTCCACCATCAGCTCTTAGGCCAAGGAAACGTCTCTAGCATGGCAGAGGTAAAGTCAGAGGACATCTTAGAAGATGAGCATGTTCTGTTGGACGTACGTTGCATCAGACACAGAAGTGGGCTACGGACCACAAAGGCTTATGCCAAATAAAACATGCTCGTCTTTTGAAGTGTCCCAGGATTCCTTTGTTGTTTTTCTACAAGAGACTACCCCTTATGAGAAATGTTTAAAACGGGAATGTTTATCCACCCAACCCACCCACCCACTGCTTGTACCTCGTGTCTTCCCAAATATATCGTGTGCTCCTTTCACTCTCCATTTATTTTTGCCTCCTTGCTTAGTTCCTAGCCTCCCAGAGTCCTTTCACTTGGACTACCTCTCAAACACAGCGTTGCTCCTGGAGTGGATGCGCCCCCAGTTCCCCAACGGGAAGCTGACGGCCTATGTGTTGGCCTATCAACAAGGTGAGTCTGTGGAGAGTTTTGGTTGAGGTAGGCCAAGGAGGTTGCCACGCAATGGAAAACTGGAGGGAAATCTTCTTGATGTATTTTGGATATGGGAAGTTTTATGCCTGCTGCTACTGCTGTTATATTATTTTGATTATTATCACCAGCCACCATTGGAGAGCATGTTGTGTACAGTGGACCCTTGTATAACAAATGTTTTATATAACATAAAATCTGTACAACATAAAAGATTCCAGAGATAGGGGAAATTTTGCTTAACAGAATCATCTATGGGGCAAATTTGTACAACATAAAAACGGTTGCCATTAGGGATTACTCTGTTTTCAATGTATTCCTATGGGAAATTTGTATAAAGGAAAATTTGCTTAACATAATTTCATTTGGAACGAATTAATTCCTTTATACAAGGTACCACTGTAATCCCTTTCTCACAACAGGATCTGTATCCCTGGCCACCCAGCAGGGCTCAAATACTTTCAGCAAAGGAAACAGCCTTTTTCCCCAAAGCAGTTCATTCAGCTCTGTCACCGCTAGGGATTATCTCTTAAATTTTAGCTAAACTTTGCTTCGTGCCAGTTCCCGACTAGTCAGTTTGGCCTCTGAAGCAACAGAGAACATCTCCTGTGGGGTGACCTCACAGGGACATGGAAGAACATTATTCTATATCCCATTAATTTTCTTTATGACAAGCTAAAGATACCCAGCTGACTGAACTACTCCTTATAGGATTCTGGACACTTCTCTGAATGTGCCAATATCCTCCTTGAAATGTGGCCCTCGGAGTTGGACCCAGTGGTCCAAATGCAGCTCAGTCAGTCCAGAAAAGAGCAGGAATATTGCTTCATAAAATATGGGGACTGTGGGGGAGTGCTGGAAAATAATAGCCACGCTGGGAGGATTTTTTTTGTTTCTCTCATCTGCATTACAATGGAGTTGTGCCCAATACTTCTTCCATTTTCACAATTAATACCCATGGCACTGGAAAGAGAGCTCGCATGATTTGAGAATTCGTTTGCAAAAGCAGAGATTCCATTCCAGGGGCAGTATTTACTGAATCCTTTGTTTGCGTACAGGTTGAGACTCTAACATTACTCTGCAATGTTGTCCCCCCCCCCCCCCAAAAAAGGATACCACTGTTTTGTATGTGCACAATACCGGTCCCTACTGGATTTAATATCTTTAAGGACTGTTCTGGGCATATTGGCATAAGCAGCTCTATGGTGTCCCATTTCCCCTTTTAAAGTTGATAATTATTGTTAAAAAAAACCTTACTGACAGTTGTCTCCCATTAAGCACAGCGGTGTTTAATCTTGCAGAATACTCCAAGGTTCTGTACAGTGTTACACAGCATATTTTGTGTATTCTTAATCCTCCCCACCCCTAGTTCCCCCCCCCCCCAGGATCTTGACTCTGTCTGAGAGAAATGCACTTCTCACAGATCAAATCACCCATTTATTTTGATCCAGGAGGCACAAATAACAGAAAGCATTTAGCAAAACTCTCCTATTCATAGTTGAAAGAGCCCCAGTGCTCTGGCAGCCTAACAACCCCCCACCCCACCCCTAACCCCAGTGTTCTGGAGCAGATCATCCTTAGTTGACTTATTTTCCCCAGTAGGTGTTTTTCTGTATAAATCTCTTCTAGAATGTTTCTGAAGAAGGAGATTCTACCACTTCCAAATGGGGTTTCCATGTTCTGTGGCTCAGCTGCATTTGTTTTGCGGCACTTTTCTTTTTAAAATAATTTTTTTGAACATTTCAATCTGCTTCGGCCATAGAGATTTAAAGCATGTTGTACTAAATGATGCCCTGTAATGTAGATGATGTTACCGAGAACTATTCCCAATTTGCAAACGGAAGGAATACTTTCCAGCTCTTCATATTCTTGGCTGGTGCTCTGTGCTACCGTCTTCATCTTTCCTCTGAAGTAAATCTCGTCAGTCAGATAGGGCTTGCCCTTGGAATGTCAGGTTGCAAAAGATGTGTCCTTCTGCCTCCGGGAGTTGTATAGCCTTGTAGAAAAGTGTGCATCTGCGTGTGGAGTTTTCAGCTGTGGGAGCTTGCAGGAATATTGCCCACTCAGCTGTACGAATTCCATGCCTTGCATTCTGACAACCCTCATAAGAGCATAAGAAGAGCCATGCTGGATCAGGCCAAAGGCCCATCTAGTCCAGCTTCCTGTATCTCACAGTGGCCCCACCAGATGTGTCTGGGCGCAGATGAAACTAGGTTTCTGTCTCCTGATACCATTCCCCTGCATCTGGCCCTTGAAGTACCCCGGTTTTAAGACTGGAGATCACACATCTCCATCATGGTTTGTAACCTGTGATGACTTTTCCTCCAGGAATCTGTCCAATCCCCTTTTGAAGGCATCCAGGCCAGATGCCATCACCATATCCTGTGGCAGGGAGTTCCACAGACTAACAACGTGCTGGGTGAAAAACTATTTTCTTTTGTCTGTTCTTACTCTCCCAGCCCTCAATTTGAGTGGATGTCCCCTAGTTCTGGTATTTTGTGAGAGGGAGAAGAGTGTCCCTCTATTCATGTTACTCATGCCCTGCATTAATTTGTATGTCTCAATCATATCCCCCCTCAGGTGCCTTTTTTTCCAGACTAAAGAGCCCCAAATGTTTTAGCCTTTCCTCATAAGAGAGGTGCTTCAGCCCAGTAATCATTTCTAACCCTCCCTCTCTCCCTCCTTGCCTCTAGCCAACCAGACTATGAATCAGACCGAAATGGACGTTATCAAAAGCATCAGCTTCCCACCTACTCAGCTTACGTTCAACTTCACCGGTCTCGACCCTTACACTCCTTACAATTTCAACCTGTCAGCAGAAACCAGCGCAGGGAAAGGAGAGCCCATTACCTTGCAGGAGCACGCCATGCGCGAGTTAGGTAAGTGAAGCTTCCCAGCTATTACTTTACTACTGTATGAGGGACACGAAATGCGCAGGTGGTCTCTTTTGCCTTGGCACTCTTCTGTTCGGGTGGATCAGCAATCAACAACCACACAGGGGGAATCGAAGGTACTTATAGGTGAGTAAACTTATAGGCGGGTCTGTAATGTGTAAGGTAAATTATCACATTTCCCCATGATTCCGTCCCTGGAAAGTAGAGACTGTTTTGTCAAATGCAGAAAGATGCTTAAAGGACTCTAAGAGTCGAACATTTCCACCTGTAGTCTTGGTGGCAACGGAGAAAACACAAAGATGTGAGATCGTAGTTAGTTAGTGGTGCATTGTGGTACAGAAGGAATGGAAACACACAAACCCAGAGTGAAGATTAGCTTCTCAGAATCAGGCTTGGGCACACATTCCCTCAGCTGTGTCAAGAATAAGCCTTTTCTTTTGGAATTGCTATACCGCATTGGTTGAACTTTACATCTAGCCTGGATGCCTTCAAAGGGGGATTGGACAGATTCCTGGAGGAGAAGTCCATCACAGGTTACAAACCATGATGGAGATGTGTCATCTCCAGGCTTAAAACCGGGGTACTTCAAGGACCAGATGCAGGGGAGTGGTATCAGGAGACAGATATCTAGTTTTGTGCGCTCCCGGATGCATCTGGTGGGGCCACTGGGAGATACAGGAAGCTGGACTAGATGGGCCTTTGGCCTGATCCAGTATGGCTCTTCTTATGTTCTTATGTTCTTACTTGTTTATGTGTGTTGGGAGGGTGTTGTCTTCCCTTTGTGATCTCACGTCTTTTCCAGCTGCTTGCTCTGCATATATTTTTTTTCATACCACAGAAAATCTGCTAAGATATTTAAAAGCAAAAAAGCAAAGTGGTCTGCTTATATACCACCCCATAGCACTCAAAAGCACTCTCTGGGTGGTTTATGATTTATTTATGCAGGTTACACATTGCCCCTGCAATGAGCTGGGTACTGATTTTACTGATCTTGGAAGAATAGAAGGCTGAGTGAACCTTGAACCGGCTACCTGAGATTGAACCCCAGGTCGTGATCACAGTTATAGCTGTGCCACGAGGCATAGATCTGTTGATTGATAGCCTTCGTTTGGAGGCATCCCAGGTCTTTCTCTCATGCTCTAGTAGTTCCTTGGGACCGGCAGGAGGATCCATCAAGTCAGGCAAGCATTCCTGCAAAGCTGTTTTTCCACCACTAGCACTGTCTGAAAGTTGGAAGCGCTGGAGGTACTCTAGGCAGTGTTCTCAGCAAATATCTGGTGTAGCCAAGATGGGCTAGCAGTAGCCAAAGCCGCGGGGGAATGAACAAGCAGCTACTTAAAGAAAAATGTCCCCTTGACGTTTCGGCATGGAAAGTGGTCGCAGGAGGCAGAAAGTTTGAAAGAGAACGAGACAAAAGAATATAAAATACAAAAGGTGTTTGCTTTTTTCCTTCTTTCATTGGGAGGCATTTGGAAGGCTTCTCCTGATTTTGCCTTTCATGATCTTAAGGAACGATTGCTAGTCTCCTATTGAGTTTCCACTGAGCAGAACAGCCCACGTGGATGGTAACACTCAATCGTGGCACTCAAGCGGGAGTTGCCATTGCAGCAACCTGCCCTTGGCTTGGCAGCTGGTTTTCTCAACAATGAAGGGTGATGATGTAGTTTAAGAAACCAATCCATTGAATTAGAGGAACACATTCTTTTTACCAAGTTCCTTTTGATTCCCTTGGCAAAGCTTGTTGCTTGAGAACCAACCAAAACTGTTACCTTGCTCACTGTAGGAAACGAGGAGAATAATAGCTGTTCCTTGTGATCCGACTATGCTTTATTGCTGTTTTTCCATTTCTTTCTTTTAAAAAATAATTATTATAAACTGACTTTTGTATTCTAGGTTAAAAGTCAAAAACAAGTAGTTGTTTGCTCAAAATTGTACAAGACTTCCCATCTTCACTTCAATGATTCGTTGCAATATTTGAAAAGCCAGTATAATTGTTTCTCCACCACAGTTCACTAATTATTTTTGTTCAAGATTACGTTGACTTTCATTGTTGTAATCCATTTGATAATTTGAAATACAGTATGTAATGTTTGATGGGTGAATTGATTACTTAATTGGGAGCCTGACACGTAGATTTGGCTGTGGCTTTTTTGGAATTTTCTTTTCTTTTCTTTTCTTTTTTTCTTTCTTTCTTTCTTTCTTTCTTTCTTTCTTTCTTTCTTTCTTTTTTCTTTCTTTCTTTCTTTCTTTTCCTTCATCCTTTTTGTACAATCATCAGCTCACCAGCTCTGTGGTGCCCAGTTTGATGAAGACCTGTGTGGAACTGAATGCTTACTTGTGATTTTAACAAGTTATTTATTAAAGGTGTCTCACCCACTCTTGTCTTATTAGGATTATAAAAGATTCTCCTACACAGTACTGCCTGGGTTTGAGATGTCTTTATCCTGCTGTCCTCCGAAGTACAGCTCAATTTTATTCTTGGAGTCAAGAGTGAAAACAGTTCAAAACCTTTTCCCCTGCTAACCAAGATTTTTTTTTCAGATATAGCACTTCTCTTGTGGAAAACTGACAAAAGTGTGTGTTTTGGGGGGAGTTGTAACAGAAAGTATGTTTTTTTGGGGGGGGGGTTGTGGAGGATACAAGGTGTTTAACACAAAATACAAGTTTTCACCCCAAAAGCAGTTTGCATGTGCTGTTCCTGATGACAAAAGTGTAGCAGTTGTCCTTTTTTTCACTAATCATAAGAAAAGTGGTATTTCTTACATCCTCAAGTGAGTGTTCAAGAACTACAATAGGGGCTCTGGTTAGGCACTGTCTTTCATTTCATTAATAGAGTTTTAATTTGTGCCATCATTTTAAACAGTTTTTCTTCATGTTAAAGATTGGCTGTATTTGTTGTATTTAACCAAACCATAACCTGCTTTCTGTCCCATTCTAGACTGATTTGGATATAAATCAAATCCATGAATGAATAATTTTGAAGTGGGATGTCCATTTTATATAATATTATATATATATATTAGAGCGTCATAAGCCCTGTAATCACTTACCATTGGTTATGCTGGCTTGGGGAGATAAAAGTTTGAGTTTAGCTGTAGCAGCAGAAGAAGAATCATAGTTCTTCAACCCTGCTTCAAGACATTTGTTATTTTTTCCCTTAAGCATGCCACATGGCCCTGACCATTAAGAAGGCGTTGGTGGCCAATGTCATGTTCATTTTACTGTGCATGCAACAACGGGTCATTGCGTACACAGTTTTTCTTTTTCTGGTTGGTGTGCGAGGGAGGTATTCGCTAGCCCGGGTGTATGCAGAAATCCTGTTGCTTTCAATAGGGTTCTCTCTGGCTGCAGGCCGGGAAGCATAAAAGGCTACTGTGGTGAAGACTCACAACTTGAGTTTGAATCCCAGGCGCCAGTACCCCAGCTGAAGGTTGACTTACTAACCCTTCCATCTTTCCGAGGATGGTAAATTGAGTGCCCAGCTCAGGGGAGTGGGGGGGGGAATGTGTAGCTGCACAATTAAATGGCAAACTGCCCAGGTTGTGCATTAAGTGCTATGGAATGATATGTAAGCCACACACTTAGCTCCTGTTCCAGTGGTCTAGGTCTTCCTCCTTCACACAGGTGCCCACAGTGTCCAAACTTCGTGTCTTCATGTCCAAGCTTCGGCCCTCCAGATGTTTTAGACCACAACTCCCACAGTCCTTTGCCATTGGAAATACAGGCTTGGAATTCTGGGAGTTGTGGTCCAAAACATCAGGAAGGCTGAAGTTTAGGCATGCCTGCTAGGGTTGCTAGCATTCTCCAGGCAGCCAATCAGGGCATGGGTAGGGCCACAGGGCAACCTCTCCAAATGCATTGTAGCTCTTTTCATTCTGCCTTGGTGGCACTGGTCTTCTCTCTGGGCAACAACATGAGGGGACCTTGTGCATGGCAGACTCTGGAAGGAAGGTGTAGCGACGTTGCTAAAGACTTTCAGCTCCCAACCTTCCTTCCTTCTTGTCTCCGTGCCCAGTGAGCCTGTCTTTTGAAAACATCAGCTTGGGCGACACTGGGGAGAACTTCACCACCATCACCTGGATCCCCCGCAAGAACCAGCGAGAGCTGGAGGTTACCGTGCATATTATGAGTAAGACAGGTAAGAGCAAGCGAGGGCTGGTGGTGGAAAGAGAGATTTCGCCCAACTTGCATGAGGGTGGGCAAAAGCAACCCGTCCCCTCATCATGATTGTTCTCATAGGGCCTTTTTACACGACCCCTAAGATCCGCTGGCCACTTAAATTCGGACCAGAAATCTTAGGGGTTCGTCACTCTTTGGGCGTTCCCACCCCCCTCCGCACTTCCTGGTTGCTGGCTGCGTGAGGGGAGGGAGAAAAAGAGAAAGAAAAGCATGCCGCTCACCTCTGTTCTGCCTCTCGTCTCTGTAAAAGTAGCTCTTAAAGGGGCGGGAGCCAAAAAACAACAAACAGAAGCCAGGAGAGCCCCGCACTCACTATTGTTACACCGGATCAAATAATATTCACCTCCAAAAAGCAGGTACCTGAAAGCTGCGCTAGGACGTGCTAAAGTGGGCGGGGTTGCACTTAATTTCCTGTTAACTCCGGAGCTGGTGGGTAAACATTTTTAAGCTCCGGAGCTGGGAGCCATTTGCCCCAGAGTTTAGGGGTCGTGTATAAACGCCTATACTCAGAGCTTGGCCAATGTAGATTTGTTTGCTCTGCAGCCACTGGGATATTCCAGGCAGCGTGGTCGCTGGTTATGAAACTCTTCTAAGCTGCTTTTATGCTGCCTTAGGAGCAGAATCCAAACATGCCTATAGGAATAGCTTCTTGGCTTAGGAATGTTGTATCTGGGTCTGTTGTATTCACACATATATTCAGTAACCGGCCGAACACGAATGAGGAGGGGGTGGGGTGGGGTAAAACACTGAAACACGTCCCTTTCAGCACAGTTGAACACCTAAGACAAGGACAACTGTCACCTCTATAAAGCAGCAGGGGTCATTTGGTGAGGGAAGGGGTGTTTGCCTGATGCTCTGATGGCAGCAACTCAGCCATTGGGGTGTTGGCGAGGGCATTTTTTTTTAAAAGTGGGAAACCCTCCCAGGACAGTGCAGTGAGAAATGGGATGTAGCCATTTGGAGCTTCCCCAGAGACCGTCGGTTTGGTTCTCACCCATGCAGTAGTAGGAGCAATGACGTGGAGGGACACGTCTCTCCTTAATATTTGACTTTGGAAAAAACAAGTTTATAGCCAAGCCCTTGAGAGACAAAAGAAGCCATATACAGTATAGACGTCTCGCCAGTCTCCTTGACGTGGGCTGCCAAGTGCCAGAGGAAAGGTGGGAATGGGCAATGTGGCCTAGTCCTTTTAATTCCCCCCCTTCTTGCCTCCCTGCTGATCACTAGCCACAGACTTTGTGTTTTGTTTTGTAACATTTTATAACCTTATGAAACAACAAGACAGCATGTGCAAGCAGCATGTCACATTTTGTTTCATCTTTAAATGCTACTTGACTGTATAACCTGAGGAGACCTCTTTTTTGGCCACATCACATACCAAAACCAATAATTAGGCAACAAGGACTTAAGAGCAGCCTTCCCCCAAATTTCCACTCTCCTTTCCATCCTATTTACTTTTAATGTCTCTTTTAAGTTATGAATAAAACATAAGTTGCTAAAGCAGTGAAACAAATGTAGGTTTGCTATGAAAATAAGCACTGTTTATTTATTTATTTACTTACTTACTTACTTACTTACTTACTTACTTACTTCCTTACTTATATAGCTTGCATGCCGCCCAGTACCCAAAGGTCTCTGGGCTGCTCACAATCAGATTTCTGTCTCCAATCCATTCCACAAAAATGAGGCAAAAATGTTTCTCAAACTTGCAATATTTCCAGAATTTGTACACCTGTACCTGTGTGGAGGACTAAAGGGACGACAGTTCAAGCCCCCCATCTTCCCACATCCCTTGAAAGCCCTATTAGAGTGGTCTTAAGTTGCTTCCAGCTTGACAGCATGCAACTCTCTCTCTCTCTCTCTCTCTCTCTCTCTCTCTCTCAATCTCTCTCTCTCAATCTCTCTCCCCCCCCCTTTTATTGTGAGCAGATAAAGACATTTGGCGTCCAGTAGGAACAGCTACCTCCAGCCAAGGCTCATACATCATTCCAGACCTGCAGCCAGGAAAGCAGTATCGGGTTCGGCTGGCCAAGGACCACCGTATCGGGGAAACGCAAACCATCTGGGAGACAGATCTGGAAACCATGGGCACAAGTAAGTCATCGTGTGGATCCCCCACTCAGGCAGTGCTTGTCTCCTGGTGAGCTCAGATGTGACTGCACTTGAGCCTTGTTGGCTAAACGAAAGGCTGACGCCCAGACTGCCCTGCCCTGCTTGGGTCCCCAGATGTTCTTGGCGGCAACTTCCAGAAACCCCCCCGCAACCAGCACAACTAGTGGCAAAGGTTTCTAGGGATTGCAGTCCGATTATATCTGGAGATCCAAGCTTTGGGAACCACGGAACCATTGTCTTTTATCATAGTCTCTCTCCAGTCAACAGTTGGTAATGCTAGCCTTAGGGTACACCCAGGATGCCTGAGCAGAAGTCCAGCGCTGAGAAAAATGAAAGAGAATGCAAGGCTGTTGGAAAAGCAAGCTAGGGTAGCAGTTGGTGGGTGCTGTCAGTTATAGCAAGCAACCCAAAGCAAAATGTCTGTGAAGATTCTCAGGCATCCAGGTGAGGTTATATGGAATTTGAGACATGGCAACTGGACTTCTTTTCCTGAGAGACTGATCTCTCAGCAAAAGAAGTCCAGTTGCCATGACTCAAATTCTAGATAACTCAAAGCAAAACAATTGCTGCTGGCAGAATTGTGGTCTCTGTGAGCAGAATCATGTCTCGGATTCCCAATCACAGAACATTAACTAAAAACAGTATCAGAATCTCGTTTGTCCAAAACAGTTGTAGCATTCTGGGCTTTGTCAATACCTTTGGGGAAAATAATCTGTCTGAATTTCAGCTTCTCAGCTTTCTAATCTTAAACCTATTTCTCGTGTTTTCCTGCCAACTTGCTTGTTTTTGAGTCTCCTTCAACATTCCAAAGCATTTGCATGAGCATGTCGTTCTGATATGTGCATTTGTGCTTGATGCATACATGCTTGCAAGCCACTTGATCTAAGCTAATCCAATGCATTTTGTGCTCATGGGTTTTTCATTCGTAGATGCATTCTATATCTATGGTTCCCTAACATGTTCACTTTTGAATCACAGAATTACATGGTCACATGCAGAAAAAGTGTGAATAGCAAAATTGTGTGTGTGTGTACGTGTGTGTTTTAGGGGAGCCAGCCCATAGTTTACTGCTTTACAGTCTGTCAGCTGTATTTTTCAAGGAGCTAAGTTTTTATTGCCCTCTCATGTTGATCATTTAAGCATTGCCTCCTCCTGGTTTCCCCGGGCATTTTAATGGGCTGTAAGATGCATTATTTATGACTGTTGTTATTGGAGGTGACATTTCTAAAGGGGTAGAGTGACTCGCTGTGATGTGACAAACATGTCAAAGATTCAGAGCGAGACGTGGGAGGAGACGTCGAACAGGTAGCTTTCTGTCTTGGCTTCGGAAGAAAAAGATGAAGAAGGCAGGGGGACCTGACAGTCATGAAATATTTTCAAGATAATTGGGAGAGCCCTCGTCTGTTTTTTGCCACAGACAAAGGAACAAGAGGCAGCAGCTGTTTTGTAGCACAAGTAACTCTTAGGAACACGTTCTAAAGCAAATAGGCACATAATATGATGTTGTATGTATTATACTTGTAGTGGCTTAGGCTTTGTTTCTATCTTTCTGTTAAAAAATCTGGATGATTTGATGGTGGCACGTGGCCTTG
This sequence comes from Phrynocephalus guinanensis, assembly GCA_037367245.1. NCBI lineage: Eukaryota > Metazoa > Chordata > Lepidosauria > Squamata > Agamidae > Phrynocephalus > Phrynocephalus guinanensis. The sequence continues at coordinate 158,482,268 of CM074734.1, forward strand.
TTTTTCATTCCTTCTTAGTTGCAGGAAAGGGTCACAAAGACACATCTGCCTTGTGCCTGTATAATTAGATTTTAGACATAAGGTGAAAAGTATCACGGTGCCCTAAGGTGTTAGCTATGTTTCATTTTGACTTGCAGGGCTGATAATGCAATGCTTGCCACTGTGAATGATTTATAATTCTAGCTGATCTTCCTGTGTTTGTGGATATTATTCCATTTGTTAGGTGCCCGTTCTTATGTACATATACTTTAATTGTAAGTTGCCCTGGAAGCTACGCCGCAGGATGTCTAGGCACAGGTTTCTCCCGGAAAAGACAGTAGCAAAATGCTCCTTGCCCTGATTGCTGCCTATCTGCCACGTTTACATTATGTAATTTAATGGGGTGGTCGGACAAAGACCTTTTAATTTCCTTGTGTGCGTTTCTGAAATTGCTCAAGTGCTTTTTGAACTTGCCACCATTGCTTATACAGTACATGGTTCTGTTTGCTTTGGCTTTATTTTGCACTGGTTTCTATCTGGTTTCTGCTTCTTTCTAATCTTGTATTTTGGGATTTTTATCTTGACCCCAGAGGTAAAAAAAAAAGGAATAAGATCTGAAAGACTTATGTGATTTCAGCAAGAAGGGTGCATTGTCTCTGGTTCATATTTGGCCCTTACATATCTGATAGTTCCTCCTCCTCCTAAAAATTCTTAATTTCACATCTTCACCCCCTCTTTTTTTGTTTCAGAGAGGATAGCCGTGTTAGTCTTTTCAAGAATTTCAAGAATTTTAATGTGACGTTTTGTGCACATGTGCACTTCTTCAAGACATGTGCACGGAACGTCACCTTAAAATATGAAAGTTAGTCTTTAAGGTGCCACATGTTTGTGTCTTTTGGTGTTTTGTTTTGTTTTGCTTTTCTTTGATTTTTGCCTGAAACTCTTTTTGTGTGTGTGTGTTTCTTTTCCCTCCCCCAGTTAGTGAAAGCCAGAAGAGCTTCGTAAAGGAAGGTTGGTTCATTGGCTTTGTCAGTGCCATCGTCCTCCTCCTCCTGGTGCTGGTGCTTCTTTGCTTCATCAAGCGCAGCAAGGGCGGCAAGTACTCGGGTGAGGTGCCCCCAGCCCCACCCTAGCACCTCGCAGCAGACACACCCACCCCCGTGGGCTTTTTCCCCACCACCACCCAGGCTATAGATCACCTCTCAGTTACATAGCACTTTTTAATGTGCCTGGTGCCGTTTGTCCTCACAACAGTCCTGTGAGGTAGGTTGTTATCGTTCACGTTTTACAGGCGAAGCAGCGGTGGCCGAGGGAGATGATGGGGGGAAAGATGGGTGACGTTCGCCTGGTGGAGGCCACAGCTGAGCTGGAGACTGGACCCCTGTGTCTCAAGCTCAGGTCTACCACTGGACTGTTCATCTGGGTTGAGCTGGGCCGGGCTGGGCAGGGCCTAAATGCTAATGGGGAGAATAATTATAAGTTAGGATGTAATTGGCTTAATGGCTGTTGCTTCCGTCAAAGTCCACTGGGAGGTGAAATCAGTAAGAGCTTCTCTATCAGATTCTCATTGTTCTCCCAAAACGACAACTAGGGATGGGCATTTTGTTTCGGAACCAGTAGGTTATGAAAGAAACCACGCGAGCCCAGGTGGTCTTCGGAACCAGCTGATACATGCAGATCCAATTGCTTTACCTTTCTCTGTCTTGCACAGGGTTAAAATCCAGTGAGGAAGCATGCTGTGACATCATCTGTGCTAGATCTGTGATGCTGACCAATCAGGAGCTGTACAGGGATAGGCATCATCCCACCTCCCTTTCTGATTGGCGTCACAGTGTTCTTCCTCATTGGATTTTAACCCTGCGCAAGACAGAGAAAGGTAAGGTAATTGGATCTGCGTGCATCAGCTGTTTCCAAGGACCACCTGGGCTCGCGTGGTTCGTTTCATAACCTACTGGTTCCGAAACAAAATGCCCATCCCTAACGACAACTCCCAGGGTTCCTTGCAGAGAAGCCAAGAGGTCTAAAGCAAACAAACAAACAAACAAACAAACTCCAAAGTGGTTTCAGATACAGTATATTCTTCAGATAAAACTTCCAGAACCTACAGCTAGCTCAGCCAAGGATGGAGCTTCTGGGATTTTGTAGTCTCAAACCTATTGGGCGCAAGTTGGAAACCGCAAATCTCCAGACTCTTTTCCTTCTTGTATGGCTGGTGCACTCTTATTAATACCCTGAGAGCATCTGAAGTCCTAAACATGTGAATTACATTTCTCAAACACCTGCGTAGAGTATAAGGAGGTACTGATGAACCCATTTTACAGTACAGTCAGCAGTTTTTGTAGTGTTTCAAAAAAAAAAACACCTCCAAAAAAAGAGAGCCAACCCTGATTCGTCTTAGGGTAACAATGGGGGAAAATAAGCAATTCAGTGGTGGTGAACCTTTGGCACTCCAGATGTTTTGGACTATAACTCCCATAGTCCTTTGACACTGGCAATTACAGGCTTGGAATTCTGAGAGTTGTGATCCAAAACATCTGGAGTGCCAAAGGTTCGGCACCACTGTATGGGAAGGTGTGCTCCTCCAGATACTGATGGACTGCAGTTCCCATCAGCCATCAGCAGAAGAACCTGGGGTCATATGGACCACACTATAACAATATAAAAGCCCTGCTGGCTCAGACCAACAGCCTCTCTGTTCTAGCACTCTGTTTGCACCGTGGCCAACTTGATGTCCATGGGAAACTCAAAGCAGGACAGAAGGGCAACAGCATGGCACTGCTTGTATCTCCTGCCCCCCTCCCCCTTCTAAGAGACAGGATGCAGAGGCTTGCTGTCTCTGGTACCACTGTGAACATGCAGATCCATCATTGTTACTGTACTAGCCACTGATACGTCTCAAGGGCCACAGGATACCCATCCCTGTTGCATTTATGGAACTCAAGGCACACTAATCTCCTCTCTCTGAAAACTGTTTTTCTTCTCCAAGCTTTGCTTCATGTGGACTGGAAAATGCCTTGAGTCCCAAGGAATGGGGACCAACTCTTAAGCCCCCTGACACTTCCATGACGTAGAGGAGATGTATAGCCTTCCAAAGGGGAAGGCTGTGCAACTCTTCTCCTCTGTTTATGCCACTCTGGCCACTAGGGATAGGCACGCACTGCCCTTTGGAAGTTCCATGGGCATTGCTGCACATGGGCCTCTCCTGCCTTCTCCTGATTGTGGCACCCTTCTCTCCTCTGCCTTCTCTATGCTATTGTCCACTCAGTGGGGCTTCCCTGCTCCGTCTCCCCATCTGAATGGACAATGGCACCGACAAGGCAGAGGAGGAGTGCGCAGTGCAGCCAGTGAGAGGGTGAGGGTGCAGAGGAAGCAGGGAGGGAAGTGTGCGGTGCCTGTGGAACCGCAGTGTGGGCACCGTCCCATGCCAGGCTGAACTGCCAAAGCACAGTTTGTGCCCATCTCTACTGGCCACTGTCTAGAGATACTCAAAGTAGGCTTTGCTGCCCCCCCCCCCCGCTTCCAGCTCCCTGCTTTGGACGGTCCCCACCCACCAACGCTTTCACCTCATTTTGCCTGTGTTACTTTCCGTTCTAGTGAAAGACAAAGAAGACACCCAGGTGGATTCGGAGGCCAGGCCCATGAAGGACGAAACCTTTGGCGAATACAGGTATAAAGCAAAGATGTGGCAAATGCCTCTCCAGAATGAGCAAGGCTGGGCTAGGGAGGGAATTGTGGAAGAGATCCTTTCCCAGGGAATAACCCCAGGAAACCTGACCCACCAACAAGAAGTAGCATGAAGGCTGTGCATACACAAGTCTGTACACATGTGCACATCTGTATCTCAGTGTCCAAACTTGCTCCCCAGTGATTTTGATGCCAAAACATGGCTGGAGAGCAAGTTTTGACTTTTCCCTGTAAACTCCCCAAATTTGGAGAGGTTTGGGGCTCAGGGGGCTGAGTTATTAAGCTCCAAAGGGGGTCCCCATAGCTAATTACCAGAGTGTGTACACCAGCAATGTAGGGGTTAATGGGGGTTAAGCTGGTGGTTAAATTAACCCCTATATTGCTGGCATGTGGCATATATACAGTTTCAATAAACTACACAGACCCCCCTTTGGAATTTAATAACTCGGCCCCCTGAGCCCAAAACCTCTCCAAATTTCAGGGGCTTACAGGGAAGAATCCAATGAAGCTATGCTGCAATTTCCATGCCGATAAATGGCTGTGAACCCTATTTTGAAGTACATAATGTTTTTAATGTACTCAAAAATACGGATTGCAGCCCTATTTCGGCATGGAGGTGGCAGGGGTACCTTCCTCAAGCTATTCTAAGCCCCTGAAATGTGGAGAGGTTTGGGAGTCAGGGGGCTGAGTTATTAAGTTCCAATAGGGGTGCCCTTAGATAAAAAATATTTCTAATTGATTGAGTTGGTATTTGGAAGCCAAGCCACCACTGCACTTGCCCCTGGAGGGCTATTGCTGTTTCCAGATTCAATTAGAAAGACTTTTTTTCCTAGGGGCACCCCCCTTTGGAGATAAATAACTCATCCCCCTCACACACCCCAAACCTCTCCAAATGTTAGGGGCTTACCTAGAATCTCTTGAGGAAGCTACCCTGCCATTTTGGTGCCTCTCAGGGGAGCATACTGTTTTGTTTCATATAGTTTCATTTTGTAACAAAACTTTAAAAATTCATTACAAACGAAACAAAATGAAACTACTAAAGTAACAATACAGGATATTTCCATTTCGTGCCCATCCTGAGTCTTTTCTCACACACAGTACTGCTGGTAGCTATTGAATTTTTTTTATGTAGCCGTAGGCTCAGTGAGTGGAACGAAAATGGAACTCGAGCCAGTAGAGACAATAAATGTGGCATAAGTGGGAGTGAGGGGACTCTCATGTATCCTTGAGCATTGCACACTTGTCAACAGATGGTTGATGCTGGGGAGGAACGGTGTGAGTTAAGTGCACGTGAGGGGCTCTAACCGTGTCACAGAATGCTGATGGCACTCTTCCTCTGGGCAGCCAATGGAGCTTTATGCATTCACATTTAGATGGGGAATGATACCAGCACTTGCAAGGGCTATGCAGGCTGCATACAGAACCAGTAACCTGCAGCAGTGCACAGAAGAGGTTGAGGCTGGATGGGTAAAGAACTGGGAAGCCAAGGCAGGAGGTGAGGAGCAGCGACGGAGGTGAGGATAGTTTGCGAAAAGGGTGGCTAACAGCCTGAAGATGAGAAGCTAAGAGACCTTGAGGGCCCCTAGTTGCACTCCCTAATGCTTCCTCTGCTTACCTCTTTTACTCCATGCCTGTCTGCCTTTTAACCCCCTGCTGTCGACCCCCCAAAAAACTCATGCTGGTTCTTCCTTTTTTTTTCTTCCCTTTCCCCCCCCCCCTACCTCAATGCTTGCTTCGCTAATGCAGGTCCCTGGAGAGGTAAGAGGAAAAGAGAAATATACTGGCATGTTGCCTGAGGGTGCAGGGAGGGGCCGGGACCCCCAACCTACTTACTCTTCTCTGTCTTGTTCCACCATCCTGATCGCATCATCTAAAGGTGACGGCCCTTCTGCCGACTGAGTCTTAAACTCCACATTGGCTTCCCTCCCTTTTCCAATCTGAATGGGACAATGTGCTCAAGACAGAACGGAAGATACATTTTTAAATGCTTTCTGCCTTGCTGTAATGATAGCAGGGAGGGGTGTGTTCCAGGCTACAAGGCCCTCTTCATTTTCACACAATCTTTTAAAATTTGTGGGGGTCTTGAAGGGAATTTGGGGTAGCTCTCCCCTGAAATGTTAGATGCCCGCGATCTTCATGAACAGGATTATATGTACATGAGCAATTCTGAATCTGAATAGGGAAAACAACAAGAAAAATCAGATCAACCTGTAATACCTGAACAACAAAAAATACACTATTGCCCCGTAAGATGAATGCCCCTTAAGACAAAAATTCGTAAGACGAATGAAATGCCCGGGAATAGGAAAACCTCATAAGATGAATTTTCCTATGGAATGCTTCGCAAGATGAATTCAATGCATTCCTATCGGAATCCGCATTAAACCGTGCTTCGTAGGATGAATTTTTCGTAGGATGAATTGACCAGTAGAATGAATTAAATTCGTCTTGAGAGGTACCACTGGAAATAAATGCAAGGCTCTGTCCTCTGTTTTTTCCAACCAGGGCTGGCTCACAGCACTGAGATCCTTAAGGCAGGATCTGTCCCCAGACCCATTCCAATTAAACTAGGGCACAACCCGCCAGGAGATTCGAGAACAGTAGGAAGTGTGGATGATCAGGTCCCCTCCTCTGAAATCTCTAATAGTATTCAAAGTCTACCACCTTATGCCAGGGATCCATTGCCCTGGTGTTCTGATATATATAAATCACATTCAAGTAAGGCTCGCTGAACATTTTATACAGTATATATTTACTCCTGGCTAAGCTTGTATGGAAATTCAATTTATACAAAGCACACATGTAATCCCTTAGGCCAGGATGGGCACAATGTGGCCTCTGGCTGTGTGTAACGCCGCCACCACCCAAATCCTTTTCATAGCCCCTCAATGACTCCTTCAGTATAATAACTGAGGCTATTATACTTTGAACACATTGCTAGAAGACAAGTCTTACTTGGAAAGACAGGAAAGATGGTAAAAAAATGTGAAAGCAGCAGGAAAAGAGGGAGATCAAATATGAAACGAGTCCCCACTAGAGAGGCAAGATTGAAAAAATAATAATAATTAAATAAATTATTGAGTCCACAACAGCTGAGCAGAACTTTTGAGGTCATCACCTTGTGGCGACCACTTATTTATAGTGGGACCTAACAAGAAAATCTGACACCTTAAAGAAATCTTGTTTTAACCTGATAATACACAAATATAAAATTTAATAAAATTACCATGAATTGTAGCATATGAAAATTGCTTTTTGAGCTATTTAGCAATTTTTTAAAAAAAGCTAAATAGCAGATGTAGCCATGCTCCTGCAATTTTGACCACAAGCCATCAGGGATGCCTTTTTGCCCTGTGATGCTGAGCCACCCCATTTGGAGCTAAGAATCATGTTGGAAAGAACCATGTGAGCGCTAGTTATTGTGCGGGTGATTAATTCTCCTCTTGGCCAGGGTGCCTGTACCAACTCATTTCAGGGCTTCCTTGTGCAACCAATGTGCACCCAAGCCAAGCCACAGACATTCCAGCAAAGAGGGAGACCCACACATGCAATTAACTGTAGTGACAACAATTCCCTCCCCCAATAGAATTGTGGCCCTAGTAGTTACAGCAGCCCCGAACAGGTAGGTGGAAATGTGGGGCTAGGGCAGAAATAATGGTGACTTTCCTAAGAAGTACCTGTTCCATGCCCTTCCTTTGTGTGGGACGAACCTAATCAGCACCTGACTCCCTTACAGGAAGGACTTCCTCCTCTCTGATAGAGCTCAAATAACAGGTTGCCAGGTGAGGGGGGGTGGGTGGGACAGGTGGAGATAAGGGGGCAGCTGTTAGATTTCTTGATCCCTGTGGTAAAAAAGCAGTCATGTGCACATGTTAAAGGCAGAGGTGTTCCCACTGAAACCAATGGCAAGCTGATCATAGAGTATAACGAAGCTGCTGCATGCAAGGGAAAGAGAAGGTGCACACCTGAACGGGAAAAGGTTAACAGCGCTTACCAGGGTAAAAGAGACCAAATTAGTTACTGGGCATGATCTGCTTTTCCTTTTCCTGTGGTTTTCCTTCCTCAAGTTGGTCAGTGCTTAGAACTGGGCAATGGGCACCCCTTCCCATTTTCACCCTGATTGAGTTTTCCCTTAGCACCCAAGCAATGCCCTCTCAGCTCACCCCGCTCCTGGTCTTGTCACGGGGGTTCCTGCCCCTCCCTGTGGGAGGCATCCAATGTGTTCCCATCCGTATGCAGTCCTCTTTGCTGGGCAAAATAGCCAGGGACCTCCAGAAGCGATCGTACAGAGACCCAAGATGGTGTCCAACTTTCCCTGCCTCACAAGTGCACACTCGAGCAGCTGGCCATCTTTCCTGGATTGCCTTGCGTTTCGTTGATGATAAATGCCTATTTCTGCCAGATGTCCAGGCATGTAGCCCTGATGCCGTTTCTCTAGAGAAGCAGACTCCACTAAGTAGGGGCACATTTGGACACTCTTTGTTCACCTCCTTGAGTTCCTCCAGGGCAATGTAGCCCCTACAATTCTGCACCAATTCAGAAAATCATGGAGTCTCTGACTAGCCGGAAATCCTGTGGCTGGCTATGTGGGGTGGGGTGGGGTGGGGTGGCCATGTTCTGGCCTGAAGGGGATGATTCAAATTAAACTTCCCTTCTGTCCGTTGAGAAGCAGATATTGGGTGTCCAGAACATTTCTTGAGCAAGAATCACTGGGGTGAATAACAATGAGACGTGCTCAGTGGGATAGATCGCTCACCCACTCTGTCGCATGTATTGATGTGCAAAACCTGACTAGTTTCACCCTATTCTATGACAGGCCACCCTCATGCTTATGAGGGATGCTTCCAGACTCCTCCCATTATGATTCAGAAGCACTGTGCAATTTGTTGGTGTGTATGACCTCCCACCACACTTCTAACAGATATTTGTGGAAAGGAAAAAAAAGTAATAGTGGGGAAATTAGGGTGACAAACAGATGAAGATGTTATTTATCAATGCCAACAAAAGTAGATCTTTGAGGCAGGCTGATTGTAGCATCTGAGCCAGGAAGTTACATGTTACAGATTACTAGTTGCTTTTGATTAATTCATTTTACCAATAATGAAGTTATTATCTGCATTATGTAGATTACAGTTGTAATGCAGTGTGACTGCACTCCTTTTGGATTATGGGTTTTGTGGATTTGCTTTTCCTGTTAATACAGAGAGAAATATCCTCTAATCTAAGGGCTAACCTACGTGTGTGTTGAGGCAATGGGGGTGGATGGAAGGAGGGCATGTTTCGTAGCACAGGCCAGCATCTTGTAATACTCAGATTTTTAAAGAACAACTGAATAGAGATATTCCAGGTTTTTTTTAGAAAAAGGCAAGTCGATAGTTACTTTTTAAAACAGTGATTATATCTGATTGCTTTTGAAAAGTAACTTTCCAGACTTTGTGGGGTTCTTTGGGATTAGACAGTCAACTGGGAACTGTCTCAGACCATCTCTCGAGAAGGACTTGTGTTTCTTTTCAGTTTCTTTCCAGAAACCCCTTCAGGATATCTGGACTGGCACTTTGGTGTCGGCACCCCTCTCTCTCTCTCTCTCTCTCTCTCTCTCTCTCTCTCTCTCTCTCTCTCTCTCTCTCTCTCTCTCTCTCTCTCTCTCTTTCTCTCTCATATTTGCGTAGATTCCTCCCCCCCCATATACCGATTTACCCCTATGTTTAAAAGGGCCCTTCTTTACTCCAGGCCACTTGGTATGCTTCCCTTTGGGACTTGTGAAAATGTCTGTCTTTGGTTGTTACTTCACATCCCTCTCGTCGCTCTTTGCTGTCCCGCATGGGACCATTACGAAAAAAAGGTTACTTCACGTCCATAGCGTGACAGCGGGAGTTCATCCCGACCACACCCCCTGAACTGGGAACAGAGCGTGACGAGCCATAGCTCTCCCTGGCCTCAGGAATTGTCTTGTCTCGGTTCTTGTTTCGAGACAAGTGCCCATGAAGTAACGCTTGTCACGCAACACATGCATTCTCCTGTTTGCTGTGGCCCTTTACCATTTATTTTTTTCAATTTTGACTGCTGTGTTTTGAAATTTCGCAGCCGCGAGTCCCTGCTTTTGTTCTGCCACCTTTTCCCCTGCTTTTTATGAAGCCAGGAGAATTCAGTAATTGTCATGAAACAAGGATGTGAGGTAACAGTTGTCATGGTAACGTTAATCACGCCCATGGGTAAACAGAAACAGGGACAGAACCGGGACAAGACCACGTGACTGCAAACAATGTTATCACGAAACTAATGTAATCTCGGAACGAGGAAGGATGTGAAGTAACTATCTTTGTTGTCGGGAATGCCTTTCTTCTTCTCACCACAGTTTTTTTTCCTCCCCCCCCCCCCAGTGACAATGAGGAGAAGCCCTTCACAAGCAGCCAGCCCTCCCTGAACGGCGACATCAAGGCCCTGGGGAGCGACGACAGCTTGGCAGACTACGGGGGCAGCGTAGACGTTCAGTTCAATGAGGACGGCTCCTTCATTGGGCAGTACAGTGGGCAGAAGGGCAAAGATGGTGGCGGGAACGATAGCTCAGGGGCCACGAGCCCCACCAACGTCGTCACTGCCCTGGAGTAAAAAAGGGGCCACTTCCCCAAAAGATCACACCCTGGGGGGAAGAGGATTTTCCTTGTGGATTACTTGGGGAGGTCATAGGGATAATCCCCTCCTCACCCAGGGAAAGAAACAACGAAATAATCACCTTTATACAGAAAATGGTAATTGGGGGAAATTCTCCTTTTGTTTACTAACTGCCCCCCCATACACACAATCAAGGGGGGTTAGGAAATCAGGGGATTCCCTAAATTATCCATCCAGCCCTGAGCAAGCCCCATCTCCTCCCCACACAAAAAAGCCTAGTTATCCTTCAGCCAAATTATGTGTGTCTGTATGTGTGGTGGGGAGTGAAGGAAGGAAGGAAGGAAGGAAGGAAGGAAGGAAGGAAGGAAGGAAGGAAGGAAGGAAGGAAGGAAGGAAGGAAGGACAAGGTCAATTGGGGGTTGCTTCTGGAGCTGCAAATGGGGAATCAACCAGAGGGGCTCAGGGTTCCAAATTGCCAAAAGAACGGATGACCCACCACCCACCTCCCCAAACTTCAGAAATGTCTTTGTTTTTAAAATTGTATATGTTTAGCTAAGAGAGAGGGGAGTGTCAGTTGGTGCTGCCACGTCCCATGTTCCCCACTCAGAAGAACGAAGGCCGGGAGGCCAGGGCTTCTCTTTGCTTCTTGAGAAAGGAAGGTAGACCAAGTGAAAGGCCTGACAGCCATCGGCATGCCCTTGGTCCTTCACTCTGGAAAAGGAATGAGCCTGAGTGGGCTGAAAACCTGAAAGCGTTTGGGATTTCGATCCATTCTAGCATTCACCCACTTCTCAAGGATTAAGCCAACGGGAGGTCACCTACCCTCTCTACTCGGGCACCTGCATGGGTACGTTCCAACCGAAGCTCCTCTGTTGCTCTGCCACTCCTTCCCTTTTTTTTCCAACCCCAGTTCTCAGCCGATGCCTTCTTGAGATGGCAACCCCTGTAGAACAGCAGCTTCCCAGAACTTTTTTAAAAAAATGTTGGGGTCTTCTGTGTCTGGGTCAACCTGCTCGTTCACTCACTCCTGCTTATCCGCTGCGGAACTCCTGCGTGACCAAGGATGCTGGGGAGTATATTAGGGCCCTGCTCAGTTACATGTGGGGCAGAGGCTGGGTCTGCTGGGTCTCATCATCGTCTCTGCCTCTTAATGGCGTGTACACTAGAAAGATCCTCTGTAGTTCTGCATTGCAGAGGAAGGTTTCTGAAGTATGCGAGTGCATACTTCAGAAAAGCTTGCCTGCTGATTCTCCAAGAGACTCCATGGTACCCTTGAATACAGTTTGAAAACCGTTGTCCGAGCTTTGTTGCCTTCTGGTGCTGGATTTCCCCCTTAAAATTCCCTCCTCCCTCCCTTCCCCTCCTCCCTTCCTTTCTGGGTGCCATGTTCATTTCATGGTTTTTCTTCTGATGATGATGATGACCAAAACGTTGTGTTCCTTCCAGTGGAACAAATCCCCACCACTTCACAAGCACCTTCTTTCCCTCTCCCTTGTTTCTACCCGTCCTTCCCATCAACCACGGATACAAGTCCAAGGACTTTCCTGCTTCTTGAATGCATCTCACACAGCTGCCTTGCGACATGTTCTGTCTTTCAAAAGTGGCCTCTTGTTCACTGAATCAATTCCCAACCTGTCTCCACTTCTGTCTGATGTAACTTTTCCCCTTCTCTCTTGCTTGTCAGGGATTAAATAAATCCTTGCTTTTTTTTGCATAAAAATGTTTTTTTGAAAATAAGAAAAAGAACAATAAAAGTACTCCAATGTTTTAAGCAACCCTACACAAAATAAAAACCTGCCTTTTCCCTCGCCTGTAAATATTTCAAACCCTTGTGGTCGAGTTTGTTTTAGATGTCTTAGGACTGGTGTTTTGAAGTCTTCTAGTTGGTCTATTTAGGTGGCTTGGAATTTTTTTAAAAAAAAAAGTAAGAAAAAAATGCCCCACATTTTAAGAAGGTCCTCTCTCTCCCCTGACATGTGATGCCATCCTCTCTGCCCCTAACCAAGCCATCCTGCCCTATGTATTCTTCTCTTTTGTCAGGTCTGTTGCTATCTACTTTTCTCTCTCGATGACTTTTATATATATATATATGTATATATAAACAGAATTATAAAATGGTAAATAAATGCTGACATTGGATCTTGCTTGTGTTATGATGGGGAAATATGATGGGGAGGGCTTTTATTATTTGGGTTCTCACAGGAGGCCCCTAACATGACATCAGTTTTCCTTCAGACAACTCCCCTCAGCTACTGGTCTTGGAAACTGCATGTTATATGGAGGAACTGCAGCTCAGCCTGACACTTTTACACGACCCCTAAGATCCGCTGGTCACTTAAATTCGGACCAGAGATCTTAGGGGTTTGTCGCTCTTCGTGCGCCCCCACCTCTCCGCACGTCCTGGCTGCTGGCTGCATGAGGGGAGGGAGGAAAAAAAGGAACAAAAGAATGCAGGCTTACGGTGCCGGTGGACGCCGCCCCGTCGTTGTGATTCCTTCTCTTAAAGGGGCGGGAGGCAAAAAACAACAGCAAAAAGAAGCGAGGAGAGCCCGGCACATCCGCATCAAGATTTTTCACCCTTGGAGAGCAGGTACATGAAAAGTGCGCTGGGACGCACTTAGGTGGGTGTGGTTGCACTTAATTTTCAGTAAACTCCAGAGCTGGTGGGTAAACAATTTTATGCTCCGGAGCTGGGAGCCATTTGCGGCGGAGTTTAGGGGTCATGTAAAAAGGCCCTTTGTGAGCATGTAGCAGGGCCTCATTTTCAGTCAGTCTCTGGCACCTTGAGGTAAAATAAAAGACTCTTTGTGAGACCTTTGCCAATCAAGGCAGATCATCCAAGACTGACTGGAGAAACGGGGAGGGCTGATTTTATCAGGTTTCCTCTCTCCACAGAGTTCCTTGCCTCTCCCAGCTGGGATGGTCACCCCAAAGGAATAAGGGGCTGCCACATCCTGCCTCTAATAATGCATCCCTTGGTACCCAGCACTCTGTAGTGGATCAAGTTATGCACTAGGACTCAGAAGGCTTGGCTTCAAATCCCCGCTCAGCCGCGGAAGCTCACTGGGCTTGTGAAACTACTAAAAACACTGCCAAGTGCCAAAGTGTCACCTTGGATGCACGATCAGGATCACGTCTGACTTGATGGCACAGAACGACAACATGCCTCTTGCGATTCAGTGAAATGATGACAAACACGTGGAAATACTTTCCTCTGGGCAGAGGAAAGCCTAGCACAGTGTTGGCGAACCTATGGCACAGGTGCCCAAAGGTGGTACTCGGAGCCCTTTTTGTGGGCACCCGACATCACTCCTTCACAGCCTCTTGTATTCAGGTTAAATTGCTGTAAAGGCACTTTGCAAAAAATTAGTGGGTTTCGAATCACAGTTTGGGCACTCGGTCTCTATAAGGCTCGCCATCACTGGCCTAGATCATAGTTCTAGAGATGGAAATAGGGGCAAGGGTGGGGCCAGGGCTAAACTGCAGCTTGGTGTGTCTGAAATGATTTCAGTCGTGTTGGATGTTGGAAATAGAGAGCAGAACTGGGCATGAACCAAAAAATGAACCAGGACAGTGATTTTAAAAAATCATTGGTTCAGGTAAGTTCGGGTTTCTCAACATGAACAGCTGGCACATTTTTAAAGAAATTTTTGATCCGTGTGGTTCATTTTCCCATTCTCTTGTTGCCCCCGACAGTCTGCTCTGTCAATCAGAAGCACTGGGCAAACCTGGGAGGGAGGGACCTAGAGATGACTGGATTGGCAGGTCAGGAAGCCAAAGACACAGCTGAAAGGGCTGTGGGGAAGTTGCTTATTCTTAGTTTATAAGACTCATGGACCATTTCGGGCCACTTCTGTTAGTTAGAACCAGGTTTGTTCAGATCTCTGGTGCCACGTTGCCCCCTTGGTAAGGCAGCCTGTCTCCCCCTGTCTCTGCTGACCACATAACACCTTCTACCTCAGCTCAGACCTCCATCACTGCATTGTCCACAGGATTAAGGGAAAGGGGGTTGTCCTTCCCCAATCCTGGCCCTTGTGTCCATCTCCCTGGCATGAACCACTGCTGAAATTTTCCCCAAGACAGCTGCTCAAGGGTGTATAACTTGGACATCCAAAATTCAGTCTTAACCAGACTTGGAATGGGTGCAGAGGAGAGGCAGGGGGAGCCTCTCTGAAACTTTGGTGCCTTTAGGTGGGGGGGGGCTTTTTAGGGCTCCCAAATCTCTGAACTGAAATGAACCTATTCATGGGTTTGGTTTGGTTTGGTTTGGTTCCAAAATTTCAGAAATTTTGTGTTTGGTGAACTTCAGTGAACCATCATTTTTTTTGCCTGGTGTCCATCTCTAGTGGAGAGCTTAATTGGCTGTTGCTGCTGTTTAAAGTCTGATTAGTTTGTTGAATTAATATTACTAATTGGTTAATAAATAATCAGCTTAAAATAAACTATAAGGTTGCAGGTTTGTGGTGGATGACACCACATCAGCCCTGGGGAATTCTGGGCTTTGTATCTACACAAAGAATCAACACACCTCTAACAGTAGGGCTTATAGAAAGTGGCATATAATTTGCTACCACTGATGCCTAGTGACACATTTCTTCTTGGTTCCTTCAGTAATGCTGGCCTGTGTCACTTTGGAATTGCATTCCCCGGTCTACGGTGTCCACCCTCAGGTGGACTACAAATCCCATAGAACATTTCTTACCTGATTGCTACTGAAAACAATTAGGTTGAGGGGAAAATGTGTCTTAAAGCATGATGAGAAAGAGATACTCCTGTGATAACTCCTACGCAAAGACAAAATTCACTTTGAACTGTGCTTCTTCAGCAGAACATGGCAGAAGCTGCCTAACAAAATACAGCCCTAACAAAAGGGTGCCTGGTTCCTCCACCCCCAAATCTCTACAGATCACAAGCTGTGGGATTCCTGGCACTGTTGTGTTGTTGTCTCCGGAAACACCGCCCATTGTCTGGATCAGCAAGGCCTTCTGGGAGCTCTCCTTGAACATCTGGAGGGCCAAGGATCAAAAATACTTGGGTAGAATAAGTTCTCCTGGGATGATGGTTGCTCCACTTCGATCTGTGCAGGAGGCCTGTGGCCACAGGGCCATCGTACGGGTATTTATTTATTTATTTTATTTATTTAGACTATTTTAACCCCACCTTTATCCTTGGAAAAGGACCCAAGATGGCTTACATTAATGAGGGACAATATACAGTCCAGTACAATTAAGACATATTCAAGTCTGAGAACAGGGAATTGAGAAAATCGTGCTGATGTTATTTTGGAAACAAAGCCTTAGGTAAAGAAATGCTTTTTTTCTTGCTCATTTGACACAGTAATTGACTTAAAACTGATGTACTCATTTTAATGGTATATTTCCAAGTAGAGATGGGGGGAAAACAGCATTTTATTTCTTTTATTGCTTCATTTTATTTTTAATATTTTATATATATATATATATATGTTTTCGTAGATTTTCACGGGTATAGGTATGCATGTTAGGGTGGATTCGGGTTTCTTCCCGTGTAGAAATCTGGCTGTTTTGGCGACGTTTCGACGAGGTCTCACTCGTCATCTTCAGGCTGGTGTTCTGGCTTCTTTCTTCTTGAAGCAGAGCGTGATCTCAGTAGAAGTCCTTCTATAAATACTGCTGGGGGGTGTGGTTTGCTTGCTCTGTTGCTGATTGTAGGTTTGTTTGTTCTTTTGTGATTTGCTGTGTGGCTGAGGTGATCGTTAAGGGCTTAACTGCTGGTGGGTTAGATGGCTGTTTAGAGACATCATGTGTGGGTGAGGTGCTGGATGTGTGTCTATTAGCCTTTTGTTTCTTAACGACCTTGGTGATGGGTGTTCTGGCAGCATCCTGGGCTTTGGTAGAGTGGGGTCCTGTGTCTTGTGAATTCATTTTGGTCTGGCTGCGTGTCTGTGGTCTCCCAATGTTTTTTTGGCGTGTGTAAGTGTGCTCCATGTGGTGGCTGGAGTGGGGAGTAGCGGTAGATGGTGCAGTCGTGGTTTTGTTATTGGATGGTGGTTTCGTTTCATCTGTGGGAAGGGTCTGGGTTTGTGTTTGGTGTGGATGGAAGGTGGTGGCATCTTGTGTCCTTTTGGACCTGGTGTCAGTCTTTGTGACAGAGGCTCGTCTGTTGACCAGGGCTAGTTTCCAGATGTCTGGCAAGCGGGAGGTGTCATCACGTTTATTCATGTTGTTTGGGTGTTTCTCTATTTCAATGGCTTCCATGATTATTCGACTGTTGAAGTGTTCAGTTTTGGAGATGAGTTTGGTTCTTTTAAAATCAATTTCATGACCTGTTGTTTTTATGTGCTGGAAGAGAGAGGAAGATTTTTTTTCTTCTTTTTTGACTGCGTTCTGGTGTTCTGCGATGCGTGCGCTTATTCTCCTGTTTGTCTGTCCGATGTATGTGGCTGGGCAGACTTTGCATGGTATTTCGTAGACTCCTTGGTTTTCTAGCTCAATCTTGTCTTTGGGGTTTCTTAAAATGTTGGCTATTTTTTGTTCGGTGCAAAAGGCTGTCTTGATATTGTGTTTGTGGAGAATTTTGCTTATTTTGTCTGTGGTGCCTTTGATGTAAGGGAGGAGGGCAGTGCCGTTGTTCTCTTCTGTTTCTTGGTTCTTGGGGGGTGTTTCTTTTTGGATTAGTTTGGTGATGGTGTTTTTTTGGAATCCGTTCGCAATTAAAGCATTCGAGAGAGTGTGTAATTCAGTTTTTAGGTGGTCTTTGTCAGCGAGGCGTTTGGTTCTGGAGATGAGGGTTTTTGCTACGGAGTTGATCTGTGCAGGGTGGTGGTGTGATTGTGCATTTAAGTAGCGGTTTGTATGTGTTTTTTTCCGGTAGATGGTATGTCCTAAGGAGCCGTCGGGTTTTTTGTAGATTAGGACGTCCAGGAAGGGAAGTTGGTTGTTGGCTTCTATTTCCATAAAAAGAACAAAAGAACAAACAAACCTACAATCAGCAACAGAGCAAGCAAACCACACCCCCCAGCAGTATTTATAGAAGGACTTCTACTGAGATCACGCTCTGCTTCAAGAAGAAAGAAGCCAGAACACCAGCCTGAAGATGACGAGTGAGACCTCGTCGAAACGTCGCCAAAACAGCCAGATTTCTACACGGGAAGAAACCCGAATCCACCCTAACATGCATATATATATATATATATATATATATATATATATATATATATATATATATAAAACAAAGCAATACAAAATGATTTATTATACTCTATGGATCTGCTCCCCTGGGTCCTGTGTATGTGTTGTGTGACTGACTCTTCATGACCCCATGTCCATGGAGTTTTCTTGACAGGAATACTAGAGTGGTTTGCCAGTTCATTCTCCCGGCATATTTTTTTGGTGGAAAAATACATTGGTGGCTATGCGCCTCCAATCCTCTCTCTTTAAATTTAAATAAAAGAGGTTTATGGGTAAAAGAAGGCGGATCTCACTGTATCCTCTTGATCTCATATGATTTTTGCATGGGATCATCCTCTGCACTGATATATCTGGCAGCCCATCTCTTCCCAGACAGACCATTCTATCATTCATTCCAAGGTCCCGCCTCTCTGCATATAGATTACAATTTCTAGCCTGCAATTTTGACTTCCTAGGATAGTATTGGTATGTTCTGACAAAGAAAGCCAACATATTTATTATTTCAAGAACAGAAAATGGTACCTTGTGTCCATCTCTACTTCCAAGTGCTAGGCCAGATTAGGTTATAGGAGGAGGAGTTTTGGGGGGACTTGGCCTATACCCCCTGATATTATCTATCCAGCCTTAAGAGAGTGGTGCCGCAATGGAATACTCACTTCCATGACCTTGCTTTCTGGCTGGAGAGGCCCCATAGGGTAACAGTGGGTTGCTTGACTGCCTTCTCCTTGGGGTATCCTACGTGCAGCCATAGCCCCCCATTTGCCCCTTAGCAGGCATCCAATGGGATCATGACATAAACTGAAGATAACTGTCACTCCGCTTTACTGCCTCCCGTTTTAATAGCTGTTTTTACACATTAAGGGTGGGGACTAAGGCAGCAAGCTTTAATCAACCTCACTGGCAGAGTAATCAAATGAAGTGTTAACCACAGATTAATGTTTGCCCTTGATTAACTGGTGGGATGGAGACTGAAGGGCATTCGTCAGCTTTCTGAGTACGCCATTCAGCAGCACTGTCTCCCACCTCATGTCCGTTATCCTTGAAAGGAAACTTTAAAAGGGGGCCTTTTCCATTGCTAATTTCAGGATGAAATTGCAAGAAGTCTAACTACAGGACATGAAAACGGAACACACTTGTTTCAAATCAGAGCCAGTCCTTTCCTCTCTATCCTAATATTCTCCAGTCTCCATGGGGTTTGGCCCTCTTTATTTAGGGGAGCAGATATGCTGTTGTAATAGGGGCTATTCAGTATCTCAAGAGTTCTAAACTCAAGAAAAAAAAGAAATTTGTTATAGCACAAGAGTACAATGGCATGTTAACGAATAACAAATGCAGTGTACCACAGACTTCTGTGGACAGTAACCAGTTTCATCAGATGCATGGAATTTTTAATCAAGAATAAATAAATGCAATACACATAATTTTTTTAGCTTTTTAAATGCCATGCAATTCTTAGTGGCATTTGCAACTGACTAGAGAGCTTAGATTAACATGGCTATCCTACTGAAAATTATTCATGAAACAGAGTTACAAAACAATTACTAACAACAAACATATCCTGTTAATGAAACCAATTAAGACAGATATCATGAAAGAAATGTCTGTTGCACTGAAGCAAACCAAGGGTTGATACACTGCACTTCTTGATGAGCATAATCTGTTGGGAAAGGGAAAAGGAAAAGAAAAAAGGAAAAGAAAGAGGAAAGAATACTGGAGCACTTGAAAGATTAGTAGATTTCTTTTAGTGTGAACTTTTGAGGATCAAAATCCACTTCGTCAGACACAGAACAAATACATCTCCCCCCTATCTGACCTCAGTCCCAGAACAACTCTGCAGTTCTGTGATTGCGAAGTCTGTCTAAATTATCACTTTGGCTCCATCTACTAATTAACAGCTTGTAACAAGTGCCATTCCCATGTTAATATACCATTGTCAGTCACCTGGACATGACTCTCACCACTGTGGAATTATAGTAATTGCATGCCGTCAAGTCAATTCTGACATCTGGCTGTGGTTTTCAGGGTTTTCTGGATAGAGAATTACACTAAGGTGGCATTCAATTCCCTTCTTCTGGGACTGGTTCCTGGACTGCTAGTGAGACATGCTTCCTATACTAAGATGGATCCTTCACCCCATAATGACAAAGAAGACCTCCGGGCTCATTTCACAAGCTGTCTGTGTCATCAATATAATCTTTTTCAACCTTTGGATAAGTAGTTGTCTGTGGATTTGCTTATTTCAGAGCCCCATATGTTGAACAGTACTGTACTGAAGGAAGTAATCCAGGGTGCATAACGACCCCTAAGATCCGCTGGTCCCTTAAATTCGGACCAAAGATCTTAGGGGTTCGTTGCCCTTCCTTCCTCCCCACCAGAGAAAGAGGGGAAAAAACGCAGCTCACCTGGAGGAGCCTCCCTGAGCTCCATTTCTCTTCAGTTTCTCTTCTGCTTGCTTTTTCCCCTCCCACCTCTTCTCTTAAAGGGGCAGGAGGCAAAAAAAACACAAGCAGAAGCCAGGAGAGCCCCGCACTGACCAGATTAAATCCGGACCTGGGGGATTTTCACCCACCTCAAGCAGGTACAAGAAAGTGCAGCTGGGTCGCGCTTAGGTGGGCAGGGTCGCACTTAATTGTCTGCAAAGTCCGGAGCTGGTGGGAAAACACTTGTAAGGTCCGGACCTTGCAGCCATTTCCTGCGGAGCTTAGGGGTCGTGTATAAAGGCCCTTTATGTGAGGCAGGCAAATGGGTGGGTTTCATCATTCCACCAATGCACACCATATAAAACAATGTCCATGCTTCCTAGCAGTGCATATTAGTTAGATAAAATTAGAACTGATTGACAATGCACTCTTTAGGGGAAGCTGGTTGGTCATTCCTGATTACATGGAGGGTCTACTCTAATCAGACTTTCTAATTCACGCGTTAGGGGAAAAAAAGTACAGTATTACTGTTCCACATGGTGGCCTCTCAGTGTTGTGCCTGCTCAGTCATAATGCAAAGTACACTTGTGTTTAATTGCTGGTCACAAAACAAGGAGAGCTACTCTGCCAGCTCCTGATGATCTTCAGAATTCATGGTCCACAATCGGATGGTGTCAAGCCCCGCACACAGAGTACACACACAAACAGGATTCAGTTCTTTGCCAAGATCTTTAGTGGAAAGCCAGGCAAGTTCAAGTCCTTTGCTAACAATCAAGTGCCAGATAAATAACAGAATCCAACTCCCAGCAATTAACAGTCCAAGTCAAAACCAGAATATCTCACGGAAACCAGATGCCAAACCCAAGGGAACAGATCAAGCCGTTGTCCAGGAACCCAGTCCGAAGTCAGGAAACAGAGTCAAGGTCACAGACAGGAACGTGGTTGCAAGTTCAAATGACGCGTTGCTCCCACAGAGAGCTCAAGATGAGTTTACCAGCTTTATCCCAAAACAGGGAACACACCCTTACTTCTGGAAAGGCTTCTGCTAGTACTCAGGGCTTCCCGACCTGATTCCCCGTCTAGCATCAAAGACCCTTTCCCTAGGTCTCCTGGTAGCTTGTCTTTGCAGAATCTTGCTCATAGCCCTTCTAGGGGGAGAAGATATGTTTTCAGCTGAGTCATCAGACCCAGCTGCCTGCTGACTTGAGCTGCAAGGCTCCTCCAGCAGCTCTTCACCATTTAACCCCCCAGAGTCAGGTTCTGTGACAGGCAGGGTCCTGGCAGATGGCTTTTGACATTTAAGGAATGAAACAAACTTCCTGTAGTATCTATTTGGGCTGAATAAGCTAAAGAGGAGGAATCGGTGGATGCCTGGGTACATGAATTTGAATACTACTGGCAAGTAGAAATGGGCACGAAATGAATTAAAAATTCATTTCATTGTTCATTATTCGTTTTGTTAGGTAATGAAATAAATAACGAATACCCCCTCTAAAAAAATGAAACAAAATGGAAATTTCTGTTTTGTTTCATTTTGTTTTTCATTCCCCGGCATGTTCTACTTTGCTGCCGCTGCTGCTGCTGACCGGCCCTTGCCAATCAGCCCGCGCTGATCGGTGCTTGAGGTTTTGTTTTTTTAAAACCTGACACTAACTGGCTGGCACTAGGAGATATTTTTAAAAAATAAAAAGAAAGAACAATGTGCCAACCTGGCCTGGGAGCCACATGTTTTCCAAGAGTAAAAGATAAGGGAGGAAAAAAGAGAAAAAAACTGCGCCGACCCGACTGGGGATGTGAGAAAAAAAATTAAAATTTTAAAATAAAAATAAAAATAAATAAATAAATAAATGTGCCGACCCGACCTGGGTGCCACATGGTCGGCGAGAGTAAAACAAAAGAAAAAAAGAGGGGGGAAAACCATGCTGACCCAACCGGGGGCATGAATTTTTTTTTTAAAAAAGTTCCAACCCGGTCAGCAAGAGTAAAAGAGGGAAAAAAAGAAGAGAAGAAAAACATACCGACCCAGCCGGGGGTGCGAGAAAAAAATAAATATAAATAAAATAAATAAATTTAAACAGGAGCTGCATAGTCAGTGCTGTAAAATTTGGGGGGGGGGGGAGAGAGAGATTAAAAATTAATAAAGTGCTTATCCAAAGGTTGAAAAAGGTCCAAGTGTTTGGCGCTGTAAAATAAATAAAAAAGTTTAAAAACTTAAAAAAATAAATTAGTTAAAATAAATTTTAAAACAGCAATCCGGCCAGCTGGTCCAGGCGCGAAGTAAAAAATAAAAATAAAAATAGAATTTTATTTTTTAAAAAAACGGGGTACAGGGAAGCCAGGGCCTCTCAGCTGGCCCCAAGCCAGTGCCTCTCAGCTGTTTAAAAAAAACAGCATTGGGGACTTTAAAATAATAATAATAATAATAAATTAAAAAGAGCCAACCACGCTAAAAATAAAATTTAAAAAGTTAAAAGTAAAATAAAACAAACAAAAAACAGATGAAATATAAAACAATTTTTTTAATAAAAATTCATTTCATATTAAACAAAATGAAACGGGGGCAGAGTGACGCATAACAAAACAAAATGCCATTTTGGCGTTTCGTGCCCATCTCTACTGGCAAGTTAATCCAGAAGTGAAGGAATGAAGTTAAGTGCCATACCTATGTTCAGACCTTCTTATGGTGGATTGTGCCATTCCCACTGAACAACAGGACTTCCACAATTGCAGTACATGGTGAATTAAGGTGGGTGAGGCAAGACACGAAAATCATTTCTCTGAACATTTGAAATTATTGAAACCTCCGTTTCTTTGGGCCCTGAATATTGTAAACTTTCCTGAAATGTTTTTGGGGAAATCAGCAATACAAAACTGCTGCCTTGAACACCTGCTTATTAGAAAATATTCCCTTTGTGGTGAAAAGCCGACCAAAAAGGATGAATCCATGATCTGCTTGAGCCAAAAATCCATTTTGAGGACAGATCTTCTCTCTTGAAATATCCTGTCAAAAATAGGGGCACTCTAAATGTACAAACACCAGAAACAGCTGCTTACGAGCTGCAATATTTTTCCAAGATGCCAGCATAATAGTGGTAGAACTGGTTCCGCTCTCTTCTGGTGGATCCATCCCGCCTCCAAATCTCTTGCAATGTTTAGCAGCAGGCTGCGAGCAAACACACAGTTCGCGTATCAAGAGGTGCTGTCTAGGTGGACCATGTTCTACATTTTAAGCCGCCTCTGTGGGATTAATACCTGAGGAATCCTGAAACGTCCCTCTTGACCTGTGCAGTGGAACCTTTCTTGACCTCGTGCCTCTCCAGATGTTGCATATTTTATTCCTTAGTAAATTACCCTAGAGCAGGCCCGTTGAACCAACAGAATGTAGGGAGGAGGTATCTCGATAAATCCCCAGTGATTTATTCAGTGGGCTCACTCTAGTGCAATTTTGGCCATTGACTCTCCTCTGTGTCAACCAGCCCAACGGATTGTTGGGGACGGGGTGGGCTATAGTCCCAAACATCTGGCAGGTGCCGGGCGGTAGTAGGCTCGAGGCAAGTGTTGTTACGGCTGAATATCTCTTGAACCAATCGGAAACATAAAACAAATAGTTTCAAACTATGCTCTTTGGCAAGAGACAAAGAGATACACTGCCCTGAAGCCTCCAGGTATAAATCCTGATCCTTGCACTGGCAGATGTACTGACAGCAACATGCAGTGGCCATGGCATTTGATGTGGAAGCTGCTGACTCTTACTAGCATGTCCTTGGTGGTACACACACACACACACACACACACACACACACACACACACAAACCCTGGCCTTTCTAGCAGGAGAGACAAAAGATGTTTGAGCAGGCAGCAAACCCAAGCAATTCCAGGGATGGCCCGCAGAGGGCACCTAGACACTGCACTGCCTGCCATCTTGCCTCATCTCAGTGCCTCTTGGATCCTATCTTGGATCCTATCACTGCCCACAATGTAATATGGAGAGTTGCCAGATCCAGCCCCTGAAACTGCTCTGAGACCGTTGAGTTACTGGAG
This sequence comes from Phrynocephalus guinanensis, assembly GCA_037367245.1. NCBI lineage: Eukaryota > Metazoa > Chordata > Lepidosauria > Squamata > Agamidae > Phrynocephalus > Phrynocephalus guinanensis. The sequence goes on from CM074734.1 coordinate 158,506,174, forward strand.
CTAGTCTCCAGGAAATGTACACCAGATCTAAACTGCCAATAGAGATCTGACACAGAGAGAATCCTGTTGTGTTCGTTTAATGGATCCATCAAAGGAACTACAGATACCAGAGTTTCAGGGTGTTGTGTCCCCTTCTCTCCTCAAATTATATCTGTTCCTGTGTTCAGATCTCTGTTGATTCTTTTTCCACCAAGCCACCCTTAGCATGAAACAAGTGGACTTCCTGTGGTCAAAGTTTCAAGCATATTGAAAACTTGGTCTGCATCATGTTTATTTGGTTTAAAAAATCTAATCAGCAGTATTAACCATGCGATTATGGGAGAGGATGCTACGGGGTGAAGTGAGGTGGACTGTGAGGGTTCGGTTTCATCTTAACCAGCCCAGTACCTTCAGATAATAAAGTCTCAGGCAATCCTGCGGTTTGCTTCAAACAATCAACATTTCCTTCCAGCAACTCTAAGAAACAAGAAGGGCCTTCCTTAACATCCAACATCTTGTCTCTGCCCAACGGAGTCTGGAATAGGTTCAAATCTGAGGCAACTAATGGGTTTCCTAAAACATTGTTACAGAGTCCCCCCCTCTCCACAAGCCCCTGGTGTCAATGTCCACCAATGCCAGCCCTGCTGAAAACAGCAATGGGGAGCAACCTTTGTCCAAAGGGGTCCCCAGCTTCTCCATCTCCACCCAGTCCCAGGACTCTCTGGCTCTTCCTTTGTATGAGACCATGTTCCAAGATCCATCTTGCTCTCTCCGTTGTTTCTCATTCTGCCCTGGCCTTCTCCTGTAATTTCCTTCTCCATTCATGACCTTCCTTCTCCCAATCCGAGGGCTTCTGGACTATGGCCTCCAGCATTTAACTGTCTTGTTGGGTGCCATCATCCTCTCTCAGCGTTGGACCCAGGGTTTCTCCACCCAGTAGCCCTTTTCTCCTTCCCCTCGGTGTCTCCAGCTTCTATGGACTTCTTTCTGGGGCCCCACCTTCGCCTTCCTCCTTATATTTCTCCTTTTCCCATTCTCTTTTTCTCCCCTTTATTTCTCTGGGTACTCCCTTTCTCCTGAGAGGTCTCCTCTTTTGTCTGTACTCTCATCTCTGCTTCCCTCCTGTCTCTTGGATCCTTCTCCAGCACCAGCCTCCTCCTTTCCAACTGCCACCTCCTCGGGAGCTCTTGCCCTTTCTTCTATGGCAGGCTTGTCCAAACGTTGGCCCTCCAAATGTTTTGGACTGCAACTCCCACAGTCCTTTGTCGTTGGCAATCTAAGCTTAGAATTCTGGGAGTTGTGGTCCAAAACATCAGGAGGGCTGAAGTTTGGACATGCCTGTTCTAGGGGGACATGTGGCACATCAGCCTTGACCCCATGGGTCACATGGGGTTACAAGGACTGGATCACACAGATGACCTCGCAGTTGGATTCGTCACTGTGTACACAGCCCAAATGTATAAGTAAGATACAGTATATTTGTTCACTTAACACCACTAGAAAAGCTGCAAGGGGTGAAATCCCCCTTCTGTGCAACTAGTGGCACAAAAGCTTATTGTATATTTCTGCATTTAGTACAAGAAAGGGCCATAAGATATCTAAAGTGTTCTGCAAAGTGTTCTGCTTATATACCGCCCCATACCACTACAAGTAGTCTCTGGGCGGTTTACAATTTTGATTACAGTGTGCAGGCTACACATTGCCCCCCCAGCAAGCTGGGTACTCATTTTACCGACCTCGGAAGGATGGAAGGCTGAGTGAACCTTGAGCCTGCTACCGGGGATTGAACCCAGGTCGTGAGCACAGTTTTACCTGCAGTACAGGCATTTAACCACTGCGCCACGAGGCTCAAATATGCAATGACCCAGGAATGTGGAATTCCTCCAAATGCCTGCAGCTGATGAAAGCTTTCCTCATTCCTCTATACAGGATACATGAAACAGTGCATCAGTCTGTATCACCAGTAAGTCTGTGTGTTCCATGTCAGCTACTGTTACTCTGAAGTTTGTTATTGGTCATTTTTATCCTTTCAGTTCCCTTTGACCCAATGATTACAACTTCCCCACCCCCCAAGGACCCATTCTACAAGCTTATGTCTCATAACCTGCCAGTTTCGTTGGTAAGTAACAAAAGCCTTTACCAAATAAAATGTGCTAGTCTTTATGTACCACAAGGTTCTTTGCTGTCTGGTATGGACTGGAGAGCTCAAGCCATGTGTGGTATATACAAGCCCTGTATTTCAAACACTGTATAGTTGCCAAGCTGGGAGGCAGTCAGTGCTGTCATGCACCGTCCATTGCCTGATGCCACCACTCTTGCCTAACAGTCAGGCCAGCTCTGCCCTCAAATGCACAGAGGACTGCCTGTCCTCCTAGTCATACCCAAGCAGGGAGTCGTCATGCATCTCTCTGAAAGCACACGTGGTGCCAGGCACGCGTCCCGCCTGCCCTCCCATAAGGCAAGGTGTTGAAGCAGATGGTTCTAATGTCATCCCAGAGCGGGCACACTGGCTCACTGCTTCCAGCCTCTGCCGCCTTGGCATCTGTGAGGCTGTATCTCCTACTGATGTCTCATTTCTTTTCGTCCCTATAATGGCAAGGGACTGGCGAGACCGTAATGTTGGCTAGCCAGGCCCTCTGACTGGCTTTCTCCAGTGAGTACAGCACAGCATGTGCCTTGGTTCTACAATGCTTCAGCCAGCCAACATTATGCTGGTCTGAAGGCACTACCAACTACTACACCCCTGGTCACTTGTCACCCCCTTTGAGGGCATCCAGTGGGTGATCAAATAAGTGATGACCTCCCTTTTGCAAGATTCTAATGGGTGCAAGACAGCAAATAATAACATGCAGATGGACATTTTTTTAAGTCTCCAGAGTTGCCTTTTTAAAATAACCACAATGATGTTGCACAAACGACAGGAAGGGAGGATAGGAAGGAGGGAGGGAGTTCCACAATTCATTTTTAGGGCATGTGCAGTGCACTGCTGAGAATGACTGCTCCCATGAGCTACAAATTTGATTTATCTTAATGATGGGCTTGGGAGCTGCATCCTAAGACATTTGTCTTAATACACAGGGCAGCTTAAACAGAGTCAGGCGGCCCCTTAGAAATCCCCAAAGGTCTTGGGTATCAAAGAGGCGAAGGTTTTCCCCAGAATCCTACACTTCTTTGTCATTTTAAAGTGCCTAGGAGGCACAGAGCGTTGCAGTGATGTCCGCTCTGCCCGTGAATTAACCCAGCGTATCACAATACATATTTGTCCTTCACCTTGGGGGCGGCGGATGGGGGGGGGGAAGCCCTCCACTCACCTTTGCACAGCCATGCTTTCAAGCAGGATTATTTTGGCTCCCTAAAGAGCTGGTATCTATCTCTTGGTAATGGTGACCCAAGACAGTTCACAAATGGATTAAAAATAAAAATACAATATTAAAAAACAACAACAATTAAACATGTGATGATATGAAAAAGCCAGGGATTCTAAAACACATCTGACACACCATAAAAACAATATCGCACAGCCTTGCACCTATACAGGAGTGCCTGACACTGGTGAATTTTTGTTGCTTTTAAAGGGGACAATCCCCCCATGCACAGAGATATCTTAAAATGAGACAGTCTGAAGTTCATTCTGAATAACAGGGCCTCACATGTGTCATGTCCTTATTATGCTAATCAACTGAATTCTTCCCCCACTCCAGACTTGAGTGTGAAGTAAGAAACAAGGAACAGGTAAGCAACGACAGTCTGACATGGAAGGACCCGCTCTGTATTTCCATGACAAACCAGGGACAGAGGTGTAGCCAGGATTTGGAGCGCCTGGGGACAAAGTTTGATTTTGTGCCCTTCCTGCCCCCCCCCACATCACACCCACCCAGCAATGGGGAGCCAAACCCTGCAGGCGTAGGGTGGGTGCATGTGCGCATGCCTTATACCTTTCCCACCAAGGCGAGGAAGAGGAGGAGGAGGGCGCTGTGGCCACTGTGCTCCAGCCTGCCTGCCTCCTTCGCTGCTCGCCTGGTACACGCGGCGGCAGCAAAACGGAGTGCCGTCACTAAGCCTAGGGGAAAGGAAGACTGCTGAGCGGCGGGAGTGTACACGGCTTCCTCCTCCCGCTCCCCATCCAGGCGCCCCCAGATTATACTGCACCCGGGGCAGATGTACCCTTCTGGCCCCCCTAGATACGCACCTGACCAGGGAGCCGTCGGCATCTGCATGAGGCCAAACCCTTAGCCACTCTCAACATAACAGAATTGGTTACCTTAGAACAGCCTTCTGCTCTTCTCACATGTTTGGCCCTCCCTCCACTATGATGTGGCTGAAAGGTACCACGGGAGGAGAATATGTTGGTGAAAATTCACATTCAGGTGAATTCACATCCAGGTGTTGAGTCATGGCCACTGGACTTCTTTTTGTTTCATGTTAGTTCAGAACATTTCGCTACTCATCCAGGTAGTTCCTTCAGTCTGAGGGAGGTTGGTAGGAGACCTCCAGTTTATCCTCCATGTTGATGTCACTTCACTCTGGTCTGAATAGACTCGTTAAATGGACAATAGCCAGGGGTGTGTAAAAGTCACATCTCTGCCGCCCTTCCCAGTGCTCATTAAGCATGGGATGAAAGGAGAGCATGATACATGAGAGATAGATTGTGCCTAAGTCCTCCACCCCTGTTGAGAGAAGGATTTTCTATACCCCTCTCCTGAACCACATACCTCTATTTTCCCATCTATAAGATGCCCCCATGTATAAGATGACCCCCACTTTTCAACCCAAAATTGCAGTATCAAAACTGCACCGTTCTCTCCTGGGTTTAATTCCATGTACATGATGACCTTCAATTTTAAGTCTAACAATTGTAGATAAAAAATATAGTATTATACATGGAAAAACACTGTATTTTCTCTGTTCAGGATGTGTATATATCATCACTGAATTAGTGTCCTTATTCCTTCAAATAAAGTTACGTCACAGATTCTGGTCCTGAACCATGGCTCCTCCCCTGCTGGACCATCCTCCTTTTTAATGGCTGATTAGTTTCTCCAGTGTAGAGCTCTGTGCACTCCTCACATCACTGGACCACATGTACAGTGGTACCTTGTATAAAGGAATTAATTCATTTCAAATGAAATTATGTTAAGCAAATTTTCCTTTATACAAATTTCCCATAGGAATGCAAGGAAAACGGAGTAATCCCATTTTTATGTTGTACGGATTCACCCCAAAGGTAATTATGTTAAGCAAATTTCCCCTAGCTCTGGAATTGTTTACATTGTACAGATTTTATGTTATACAAACTGTTATACAAGGATCCACTGTACTATACTAGACTGCTCCTCTTGTATTTTGGTGTCTGGTCTTTTGGGTGGATGAGTCTTTGCCTTAGAGCAGGCCTGCCCAAAGTCCGGCCCGGGGACCAAATCCAGCCCATCAGGCCATTCTGAGTAGCCTGCGGCTGGCTGGCCCACCCCTCCTTCCCCCCTCCTTCGCCCCATTTTTTAAAAAAAAAATTCCGCCAACACTGACACCACCGGGAAGCTTGAGGGGCTGGACCGGCTGGCCGGCCGGTGAGCAGAAGCTTGTGGGGCTGGGTGGGTGGGCGAGGGGGTGGGCCACCAACACCACAACCGCTGGGAAGCTTGTGGGGCTGAGCACGTGTGGGGGGGTGGCGTGCGGGAGGGCTGCCGCCACCGGCATCACCGGGAACCTTATGAAGCTAGGCACGCGCACGCAGGCCGGCATACAGGCAGGCTGCCACCACCGGCATAGCTGGAAACATTGTGAGGTTGGGCGCACGCGCAGGGCAGTGATTGGGCAGGCTGTGTCACCGGCACCGCTGGAAAGCTTGGGTGGCTAGGCGGCTGGGCGGTCTGCTGCCACCGGCACCGCAGGGGAATGTGTGGGGGTGGGCAATACAGAGGGCCTCCGCCACCGCCAAGGAGCTTTGGGGTGGGCTGGCGGGCGAGCCGTCACCACCGCTGGGGAGCTTGGGGGAGTGCAAGATCACACAGATCGCCTCTTTCAAGGGGCGACCTGTGGCCACAGCTCCCTGTGCTTCCTTTGGTCTTCAGCTTCCTTCTTTCCTCCCTCCCTTGTTCCCCACCTTCCTTCCTTCCTCTCTTGGTTTCCACCTCCCTCCTCCCTCAGTTCCTTCCTTCCTTCCTGCGGGTGGGGTTGCAAGGGGTCAGTGGGTGGGGCTTATGGGTCAGTGAGTGGGGCTTGCAGTGGGGTGGCAGGGTCGGGGAGCAATCGGCCCCTGACACATTCTCAGCCACCAAATCTGGCCCTCCTTACAAAAAGTTTGGGCACCCCTGCCTTAGTGCATCTGTGGCTTTGAAGTGAACAGGTTTATGGTGTTGCTGTTTAACAAAAATCCTTCTGAGCTTCTCAGACACACCAGCCATGTAAAGAATGACCAGGTTCTTCCTTCTGCTCTAGGTCTCAGACTTTTCTATTGCTTTGCTAGATCGAGACACTGCTTTGTTGAAGGCCCACTTTGGGTTCACTTCATTTATGTGGCCTGTGAAGACCTGACCTTCCTGGATCTTGACCTTTACTCAGGTGTCATCCGTGTATCTGAACCAGTGGGAGGGAAGGGGAAGTGGCCCTGGACATTTAGGAGCCAGCAGTGGAGATGCTCTATATTTTCTGTTTTCTTGATTCCACCTGCCCTATATCAGGTCCTCTCACAGCAAGATAGAAGCATTCAGTGCTAGCGCTCTAAAACCCTTCAACAACAATAGAAACTGGTTGAACCATTCAAAATAATTTCTTTCTAGAAGAATGAAACCCACAGTCCATTAGATCAGAAACTAAGGAGCCTAACGGCACCAAACGTTTGCTTTTAGCCTGGCACCGAAATACCATACTTAGAGATTCAAACTAATGTGAGGATTAAAAAATCTTACAAAAGCCCAAAGCACTCATGCCAAGTGCAAACACAATCTCCTTCCTTAGATCACAGCTCCGGGGCTAAACACCAGCACAGCAAAAGTTGACAGCTCAGTGACGTTCAGAACGCTGTTTCAGCAGTTTCAGCATCATTATCCAAGCATCCGCTTCCAACAGCATATTTTTCACTTTCCAAACTGGCAAGAAAAAAAAGAAAAAGAAGAAATCAAAACAAAAAGGCAGGATGCTGCTAAATCATCTCTGGATTCAAACGCACAGCTAGTATCCCGGGCTCCCCAGGATGTGAGGCCTCTTCGAAGGTCACCCAAAGCAACGTAAATAGCAGGGCTTTCGGCAATACAGACGGAGCTTCATCACCTCCTTAAAAACCCCACTGAGTAAGGTCGGCCAGGCAGCGGCTTGCCACCACAGCCTCAGCACACCTCATACCGCTGCATTTTCCCCACACCCAGCCACCCACACCCACTCATACCTCTACTACTTTATACAGGAGAAACACTAGTAGACAAGAGCGTGGTGAACGGTGAACAGCCCCACAGTTCGCACACGACTGCAAAAGGTTTGTGTCATTTTTTCTAAAATGATTAACTTGGCCCGATGTAGCTGCACAAGACAAGAGAATCAATTGACAAATAATTTTAATCTGAATTTCATTGAACGTCTCTTGTCCTTGTCCAGGAATAATCTAATACAGATGTGGCGAGAGGCATGTTCTCACTGATCTGAGCAAAACATCAGGCACATACCCAGTTTATGTACAATTTTAATTCTTTTTATAATTGCTCCATAAATGCATACACTAGATGAATGAGGCTCAGCTTGAAAGGTGAACCCTAATTCACCTCAGTCAGGGCATAATAAAGGAGAAGGGGGAGCTGTGAAATTCCACTGAAATGACCATTAAGCGGAGGGAATGGCCATTTCAAGCACCAGAGTAGCAGGACTAAAAAAATAATAATTACACACCTCTGCACATGTCTGTACATGTACACATGGTATGTGTGTGTGTGGTGTGCACTAAGAAGTGCATCCCTTTCTACAGCTCTCCAGAGCCAGCTGTGCTCTAAAATGTCTGCCTCTGGGGGTTGCTAAGCCACGGCAAGGGGGGGAAAAGCCTTATCTAAGTATAGAGACAGCAGGTTCATCCAGTGGGCACAGGGCAAACTATTTTAGGGGAGCCAAGGGGAACAGTGGGGAGGGGGAGAGACTCACTTTCAGGGGTGTATCTAAAGAGACAGAAGGGTACATCTGCCATGGGCGCAGCAATCTGGGGGCACCTGGAGGGGGGCAGCAGGAGGAAGCCGTGCGCCCACCCGCCGCCCAGCAGTCCTCCTTTCCCCTAAAGCTTGGCAACAGCACCTCCGCCGCTGCCGCTCACCACGTGAGTGCCGAAGCAGGCAGGCAGGCAGGAGCGCAGTGGCTGCGGCGCCCTCCTCTTCCTCGCCTTGGTGGGAGAGGTGTAAGGCATGTGCGCTACTGAGCGTACTCTCTCTCTCTCTCTCTCTCTCTCTCTCTCTCTCTCTCTCTCTCTCACACACACACACACACACACACACACACACACACACACACACACACACACACACACACACACACACGGCCGTGGGTGCGATGTGTGTGTGTTGGGGGGGGTGTCAGAAAGGGTGCAAAAACAAACTTTATCCCCAGGCACTCCAAATCCTGGCTATGCCTCTGCTCACTTTGGCTTCCTCTGCACAGCATATGCCGTCTGAGGCCCCTCTTTCACCTCATAAGGCTGGCCCTTCTACCACCCATGGCATACATGTTGGTTGGGGCTCAATTGCATTCAAAACCCATGGGCCTGCCACTGTCTCGCATGGCGGGGATGAGGAATTTATTTATTTATTTCTTAGCTTTATATACTCTCCTATTAGTGCAATATATTATTCCGAGCGGTTCGCAACTAGTAAAATAACCAGACATTTAACAGCCAATGTGTAAAAACACTAAAAAGCATAAAACCATCCCAAATGTTAACAATTACAAGGTGCTTTATTTCTGCAAAGGCAGGACATACAGCAAGGTTGTTGTGGAAGGGCTCCCTGAAAAGCAATGCTTTAAGCTGCCTTCTAAATAGAGATGGGCACGACTTAGCGGAATTCCCGTTTCCGTTTCCGTTACTCGTTTCCGTTACTGAACGGAAACGGTAACGGGAATTACTCCGCCAGAATTCGAACTCGAACCGACTAAAGAATAATTGGGTCTGATTTGTCATTGTCGTTCCTGGCATTGCGCGATCGCGCGATGCCAAGCGGCACAGAAAAAAAGTTTTTAAAAGTGAAAAAAAACCCCGATTCCCGGCCAAAAAAGCAGGCGAAAACTGTCTGAGGGCACCTACCAGGCCAGAAGGGTGTTTTATTTGGGGGGGGGGTTCCCCCCCTCTCCTTGGCTACTAGTGCTACTGCGGTGTGCGGGCGGGGGGATCCAAAATGGCGACCGCAATATTTTTTTTTAAATCGTGGCCCCAAAACCCACCAAAGCACCACAGAAACATGCGAAAATTACCTATTTTAAACGCTTGAATTTTTACAGTAGCAGCAGTGGGTTTGTCTTGCCAAAAGACGTCTCCGTTGATTTTATTTTATTTTTTTCTTAATTTATTTTTTTACACCTGCGCAATGATGGGCTGGCCATGGGATGGGACCATGCAAATTTTCGGAGCCATTCCACCAATCGCATGGCCAGGTTTTGACTGACACTTCTGGATGTGCAAGAGGGCATAAAAAGCCGAGGCAGTCCCAGTCCGTCGCAGTCTGGGCTTGGATCTTGGTGGAGGAGGGTGTTCAGGGCTGGATTGCTGCGCTCAGTCTAGTTTCGATTTCGCGGTTGCAATCGCGGTCTCGTTAGGCAGGGAGGGAATTGAATTGAATTTTTTGGAAAAAATTATAATTTCTTTCATTCCCTGTGGGGAATAGCAACGCAGAGTTTATTCTTTTTTGTGTTCTGCATTTTGGAGGAAGATTTCCTTTTTTCATTTGCTTATATTTGCTTCAAGGGGGAGGGAAGGTTTGAGTGGAAGCGGGAGGGGAGGGGAGGTGCTGCAGATTTATTTTGAAAATATATTATTTTATACTACCATACAATTTCTTTTCTATCCCAATTTCCCACCAAGTTCACAGCTTTGCTGCTGTGGCGATTGGGGTTTGGGAAGGGAATCAGGCAACCCTACCCTACCCTAGTAGCAGTTTATACTTTTATACTACCATTTATTTTCTATTTTCTAAAGTAGTGGCAACTTGCAAGCAACATCCAAGGTCCAGTACTAGTGCTTAGAAGGGGAAGGTGGGAGGCTGTGGATTAAATTATAGAGTACAGACTGAGTAGGCAGAGTTCCCCTCGCCAACCAGTGCACTCAAAGTTCTCAAACACATTTGTTGGCATTTGGCAACAAGGCAAGGGCACCCTCCTCTATAGAAAATTTTACAATTACATTTTGCTTACTTATACTTACTCTTTCACTTGTCCAACACCTCATTCATTTATTTGCAGTCAGGCACTCAAACAAACATATTTGTTGAAGGGCATCCACCCACCTCTATAGAATATTTTTTTACAATTACATCTTTGAAGAAGTTACAGTTCTCTTAGTTACACTTGCCCTGTGCAGTGCATTGTGAAAGTTTGGTCTGGGTGCTGCCAGATTCGACACACCCCTTGTTTGCTTCTATTAGCTTGGTTGTTGGCCTGTTGTTGTGAGTCAATCTCACTCATTTACTTGGCAGTCTACACAATCCAATTACATATTTGAAGAAGTTACAGTTCTCTTAGTTACACTTGCCCTGTGCATTGTGAAAGTTGGGTGCTAACAGATTTGGCACACCCTACCTTGCTTCTATTAGCTTGGGTGTTGGCCTGTTGTTGTGAGTCAATCTCACTCATTTACTTGGCAGTCTACATACACAATCCAATTACATCTTTGAAGAAGTTACAGTTCTCTTAGTTACACTTGCCCTGTGCAGTGCATTGTGAAAGTTGGGTCTGGGTGCTGCCAGATTCGACACACCCCTTGCTTGCTTCTATTAGCTTGGTTGTTGGGCTGTTGTTGTGAGTCAATCTCACTCATTTACTTGGCAGTCTACACAATCCAATTACATCTTTGAAGAAGTTACAGTTCACTCACTTGCACAGTTCGTTTGTGCTTTTCTTTACTATCACATTATATATTCCCTGGCCTGAGCAAAGAGAAGTGAGAAAAATGAGGAGGGGTGGCACAGCAAGAGGGCAGGGGAGGGGGGACCCCCACTAAGATAAATAGGGGCACGTTTCTGAGGGAAGGGACAGGAAGTAGTGCAGAAAGTGATACTGGTGCAACTCCCTCCCCGAGTAGCAGTGCCAGTGGCACAAGCAGCACCGTGCCATCTTCTGTCACCGAGGGAAGCATGGATGAGGTGTACCAAGTCCCATCTCCGTTACCTGACAGCCCCACCCTTAATCAGGAAGAAGACAAGGGCTCTGAGTCTGAAATGGCATCAGAATCAGAATCGGGCTCCTTGTATCTAACCATGCAAGATTCTGAGGACCTGTTGGCAGGGACAGACTTAAGGCAGGCTCCAGGCAGTGCTGGAAGGAGCAGCCCTCTTTCCACCCAGAGTACCACCAGTGACAGCAGTAGTACTGTACTTTCCAGGCAGGGGACAGGCCACGCCACCACCACAGCAGCGGCAGGCAATAACAGAGGGGGCAGTACTTTCTGTAAGCCACGTGGGTGTCTCTGGGAGCATTTTGAGAACAGCCCCCAAGACGCAAGGATGGCGGTGTGCAAGATATGCGGGGTGGTGTTGCGCAGGGGGAATGACCCCAAACACCTCTCCTCAAGTGGGTTGCGCAGCCAGCTGATGAGGAAGCACCCTGGGACTCTGCCTGGAACCCTGTCAGGCCCTTGTTCCTCAGGGAGAAAGAGAGGGGAAGAAGGGTTAGGGAAAGAAAAACACAGCTCTGCTAGTGAGAGTGGGAAGAGGCAGGCCACTCTGCAGGAAGTGGGGCTGTTGGGTGGGAGTTTTGTCAGCCAGCGAAATAGGGCCAAAGCACAGGAGACCACCACTCGAGTGGTGGGTGAAATGGTGGCCATGAACGGGTTGCCCCTCTCCTTTGTGGAGTCATCAGGCTTCAGGCACCTGATGAAGCACGTGGCTCCATGGTACGAGCCTCCATCCCGGCGTACCTTCAGCAGGCGGGTGCTTCCCTCCCTTTATGAGTCTCTCAGGGACAGGATCTGGGCCCTGCTGCAGGCGGCCAGAGGGAGGAAGATCCACTTCACTTTCAACCTCTGGACCGGTGGGCACCACGGATACCTCTCTCTGACAGCTCATTGGTGGCAACCCAAGGAGGTCCTTGACACTAGGACATCCCAAGAACAGCTGCAGGGGGAGCCACAAGGGAGCACCCCAAGAGGGTATAGGGTGGTGCTTCTCCAGGCACAAAGCATGGAGGACAACGCCACAGGGATCAACATTGCTGAGGTCCTCAAGACAGCAATGCGAGAGTGGGGATTGGGGACCGAGGGGCAGGTCCATCGCGGAGTCATGGTTACTGACGCGGGCCGTAACATGACCAACGTGGTTCTTGGGGCAGGGCTCCAGGGCATCGTGTGCGCAGCACACAAACTGCATCTAGTGGTGGGCGATGCCATTGGCCTGGGTGCAGCAAAGGACTCCTGGAGTGAGGGGACGCGGGAGACCAAGGCCTTGCTGGACAAGTGTCGGAAGATCGTGGGGCACTTCTCTCGCAGTGTCAAGGCATCCAGGATGATGCGTGATAGGTAGGCGGAGATGAGCCGACCAGAGCACGTCCTGATCCAGGATGTGACCACCCGGTGGAACTCCACCTACGAAATAGTCAAGCGCCTGGTGGAGCAGAAGGAAGTGGTGGAATACGTCATGTCAACCACCCCAGTCCTGCATGAGGGGAGGGAGTTGGACATTGGTGCTACTGAGTGGCTCGCCCTCTCCCAGATGGTGGGTATCCTCCAGCCTTTTGAGGAGACCACCCACGTCCTCAGCAGCTACAACACCAGCCTGGGCCACGTACTCCCCCTGCTCAATGCCCTTCGCCAACGCCTAGAGACCAGTATCCGGGAAGAAGCCAATCTTCTCCCAAAGAGCAGGGCCTTGGCAAACAGGCTGCTGACCGGCGTGGATACCCGCCTTGGCCCCCTAAGAAGGGAAAACGTGTACCAGATGGCATGCCTGTGCGACCCTCGCGTCAAGGGTTCCCTGGCGGGCAGCGCTGCCAAACTGAAATCCTGGAAGACGGAGCTATGCTGTCAAGTCAGGGCTCTCTCCGATCAGGGCCAGGCATTTCAGAGGGTGCACGGAAGCCAGAGCGATGCAGAAAAGGAATCCTCGCAAGGATCCTCATCCTTCTGTACTCCAGGAGCGTACACCCAGAGACCAGGTTCCGTACCAGCAGCCAACTACCTGGCCTCTGCCCTAGCCATGGCAGTCTCCTCCTCAGTGGAGGCAAGGGAGGAAGAAGAACTGGACCCCGCTCTGACCATGGTGAAGGAGTACATGGCCGAGCCCCTCCAACCCCTCACCTCGAACCCACTCCACTACTGGGCCTGAAAGGCAGACCTCTGGCCCGCTCTTTCGACTCTGGCATTGGACCTCTTGTCCATCCCACCCACCAGTGTCCAGAGTGAGCGTGTCTTCTCCCAAATGGGAGATGTCCTGAGGCCGCGCCGCTGTTGCCTGGACCCGGAGACGGTGGAAAGGTTGACTTTCATCCGCTTCAACCTTTCCACCTTGGGATTACCCCAACACTCCAAGACCTAAGTTCCTGCCTGTAACCTAACTTCCTGCCTGCAATCCTCCCTGCCTGCCTGCAAGCCTGCCTGCCTCCCTACAAGCCTGCCTGCCTGCCTGGCCCTGTGACTACCTGCCGAGTGCCTAAATGCCTGCCAAACTGCCTGCTTGACTGCCTGCCTGCCTGCCTGCCTTCCTGTATTCTTCTCACACACACACACACACACACACACACACACAATTGAAGGGTGTTATTAGTGGCCCAATTTTTCTAGCCCTTGCCTATCTCCAAACCAGGCAGGGCCACTCAAAGTGTCATTGGAAAGGGTCTGACTGTATTGGCCCAATTTTTCTAGCCCTTGCCTGACTCCAAACCAGGCAGGGCCACTCAAAGTGTCATTGGAAAGGGTCTGACTGTATTGGCCCAATTTTCCTAGCCCTTGCCTGAATCCAAACCAGGCAGGGCCACTCAAAGTGTCATTGGAAAGGGTCTGTCTGTATTGGCCCAATTTTTCTAGCCCTTGCCTGAATCCAAACCAGACAGGGCCACTCAAAGTGTCATTGGAAAGGGTCTGTCTGTATTGGCCCAATTTTTCTAGCCCTTGTCTGACTCCAAACCAGGCAGGGCCACTCAAAGTGTCATTGGAAAGGGTCTGACTGTATTGGCCCAATTTTTCTAGCCCTTGCCTGACTCCAAACCAGGCAGGGCCACTCAAAGTGTCATTGGAAAGGGTCTGACTGTATTGGCCCAATTTTTCTAGCCCTTGCCTGAATCCAAACCAGGCAGGGCCACTCAAAGTGTCATTGGAAAGGGTCTGTCTGTATTGGCCCAATTTTTCTAGCCCTTGCCTGACTCCAAACCAGGCAGGGCCACTCAAAGTGTCATTGGAAAGGGTCTGTCTGTATTGGCCCAATTTTTCTAGCCCTTGCCTGACTCCAAACCAGGCAGGGCCACTCAAAGTGTCATTGGAAAGGGTCTGACTGTATTGGCCCAATTTTTCTAGCCCTTGCCTGACTCCAAACCAGGCAGGACCACTCAAAGTGTCATTGGAAAGGGTCTGTCTGTATTGGCCCTATTTTCCCCCGTTGTCCAATTGGCTAGTCTGAGTGAGACCCCAAAACCTGCCTTCCTTGTTGCTTCCCTCCCTTCCCTGGGGTTTTGGGGGCCAATCTGCTTACAAAGTGGTCAGGAAGCACTTTACAACAACCTACCTCAAAGACTGAGTAGCTGGGGGATAGCTCTCCTCCTTACAGCCTTAAAGAAGTAGCCCAGTTCTCCTGCTTTCACTCTGTCTCCTTGGTTGCCAAAAAATGGTCTCCTGGGGTGGCGACTGGCGAGAGAAACTCTGCCTCCCGAGGCAGAAGCAATCACTGTGACTCACTTAGAAGGACAGTTTACTGGTGATCTCAGGCCATTCCGCTCCTTGGGGTACTGGAGCTCGCAATGATCCTCCCCTGCTCGGGCCCTGTGGACTAAGAGGCCTTTAGGTCTCTTTGCCACTCTTTCCTCTGGGCTGTAATGCACTGTGGCTCACTTAGAAGGCCAATTTACTGGCATGCGTACTCAGGCCATTCAGCCACTTTGTGTACTGGAGCTGGGCTGCCAGACTGAGTCTGTGCAGGAAGGGCGACTGTGTTCCATTTGCGGCAAACCACTGTGGCTCACGAAGAAGGGCATTTTCCTGGCGTCCTCCTCAGGCCATTCAGCCACGTTGGGGAGCTGGAGCTTCCTGGCAATGATGCTCCCCTACTCAGTCCCTGTGGCCTCAGACTCAGGCTATGTGGCCTCCTCCAGGCAATCTTTCCTCTGGGCTGCAAGACACTGTGGCTCACTGAGAAGGGATGACTGCTTAAACATTTATAATCATTTCTGCCCAAATGATGGCTTTTCCTTCAAATAACATGCAGAAAAGCTGACTTAATCTGGCTTGACAACTAACCTGAACACAGTACTGTACCTGATGTTCAAGCTAGGCACTCACTGCTTAAACATTTTTTATAATCATTTCTGCCCAAACCCCGGAACAAAGGCTGCCGGACAAGAAAACTTACTGGCTGCAATTCTAGGTTGTGGTTGATGAATGATGACAACACTGTGGCTCACGAAGAAGGGAAGAGTAGTTGTGTGCCAGGCCAGCACTCCATTACAACAGTTTATGTTCCAGGCTTGGCTCTTGGAGTTGTGTGGGAACTGTGATTCACTAAGAAGGGAAGGGTAGTAGATTGCCGGGCCGGCAGTTAGCAGTCTACCAGCACACAGCTGGGAAGGAAGAATCAGACTCAGAATCTGGCTTGCTGTCCTTTCGGCAGCCGGTGTGGTCTAAGACTCAGACTCAATCAACCTCTGTCTTCTCCCTGTCTGCCTGTCAGACTCCAGGCACTCCCGGCTTAGAGGAGGCCTTCTAGGCGCTTCACCTTCAGCCTAACAGCATGGTTCAGTCAGTGCTTCAAGTTCAGCCTCCGAGCCGACATGCGCCCTGTCGGCCACTCCCCCAACTTGCCCGTGCAGCAACCCCGGCTGCCCGTGCCTCTAGGCGGAACTGTATCAGGTGCAGTCATCATCATCATCAACAACTTTTTTAGCGTAGAATTGGGGGACTCTGTCATCCCACATGGGGTGGTTCTAATCTTCTTTCCACAATCTAGGTTGGGGAATCCCTGTTGGCACTTGGCAGAGGGAGGGGGGATTCCTAACTAGGAGATTCCCCCTCCGCCTCCTCTAGTCAGGCCTTCTGGCCTCCGCTACTCTTCACTCTGAGCTGCAATGCACTGTGAAGGGAGGGACAAGGAAGCCTCCATGTTTGGATACTCTGACGCACACTGACTGTGTGAGTTTGTAATTCACACAGGCCTAGCTCTTTTTCCTCCGCCACTCTTTCCACTTGGCTGCCAACTGTGGCTCACGAAGAAGGGCATTTTCCTAGCTGTTGAAACAAAGGGTTTCCCTTGCGGAAGGAGTAGATTTTTGGGTACTGTGTGACACTAGAAACAAAGGGGTTCCCTTGCAAAAGGAGTAGACTTTAGGGTTAGGCCACTAGTCTTTGTGGCACTAAGACTCAGCCCTTTTGGGCTCCCCTACTCTGTCCTCTGGGCTGCAAGACACTGTGGCTCACTAAGAAGGGCTGGCTGACTGTGGGCTCACGTTCGCAGGCCGTGTGGTGCCAGACCAGACTCAAGGTGATTGGCCTCCGCCATTCTGCCCTCTGGGCTGCCAAACACTGTGACCCACTGAGAAGGGCATTGTGCTTTTGTGCTAGAAAACAGCCGTGGGCCCGTGATTAGGCAGAACTCTGCCTTGCTCTCCTCAGGTGGCATGCGCAGACACCGCATGCGAAAGCACCCTTGGACTCTACTCTGCCTGGGACAGTGACAGGCCTCTGCAGGAAGTAGTGCCGCTGTATGGGAGTGTTGTCAGCCTCTGGACCGCTACTTAGTCTTCAGTGGGCTGCCATTCACTGTGGCTCACTAAGTAGTACAAGTTACTGCCATGCTGGTGGCACAGACTGTCACCATTTACAATTTCAAATAGTAGAGTTTGCCTGAGAGTTCCAGGCTTGGCTCTTAGAGTCGTAGGAACTGTGATTCACTAGTACGAAGGGCATGCTAGTGGCTTTCTGTGGTTCTCAGGCCTACTGTCTTCCGTGGGCTGCAAAGCTATGTCACTCACTGAGAAGGGAACATGGCTGTGCTGGCCTGCTAGGAGTTTACCGGGAAAGCAGCACACAGCTGTGGAGGAAGACCCTCTGGCTTGCAGTCCTTTTTTCAGACTGCATTCAGGCCTCAGAGTCATACACCATGTGGGCTGAGCTTTTCCACTGGGCTGCCAACTGTGGCTCACGAAGAAGGGAAGCATACCTGCGTAATCGTATCCGTATGCGTACGGAAGATTGTTGGAAGGGTCCAGCCTTGGTCCTTGTTGGCGGATACTATTCAGAGTCACTGACTGTGAGTCGGTCGAGGAAGGGCTACTGACCGAGTTCCATTGGCTGCAAAGCAAACCACTGTGGCTCACAAAGAAGGGCATTTTCATGGCGTCCTCAGGCCATTCAGCCACACTGGGCAACTGGAGCTTCCTGAGTAGCTGGCAATGATCCTCCCCTACTCAGACCCTGTGGCCTAGGCTCAGACTCAGGCCTGTGGGTCTGCCACTATTTCCTCTGGGCTGCAATACATGACTGTGGCTCACTAAGAAGGAAAGAAACTTGTGTGTGTGCCAGCACTCCAGTAGAACAGTTCACCAGAAAGTTCCAGCAGGTTGGTTCCTGTCTGTGTGACTCATTAAGAAGGGCATTGCCATAGCCTATTGGCAGTTTGCCAGTAAGCACATGGGAAGGAAGAGTCAGACAGAACTCCCCCAGTCCTCCCTTCCTGTCCTTTTGGCAGCCTCAGACTCAGGCTATGTGGCCTCTGCAGCTCTGTCCTCTGGGCTGCAAGACACTGTGCTGTGGCTCACTGAGAAGGGCTGGCTGACTGTCTTTGTGTGACCACCCACCCAATGAAGTGTTTGCCTTGGAAAAGGACTGAGTTTGGAGGCACTTTAGGCACTGCTGCCGTTGAAACAAAGGGTTTCCCTTGCGGAAAGAGTAGATTTTTGGGTACTGTGTGACCCTAGAAACAAAGGGGTTCCCTTGCAAATGGAGTAGACTTTAGGCTTCGTCCACTAGTCTTTGTGCCACTCAGACTCAGCCCTTTGGGTCTCTGTCTGCCACTCTGCCCTCTGGGCTGCAATTCACTGTGGCTCACTGAGAAGAAGGGCTGGCTACTGTGGGCTCACGTTCGCATCGCAGGCAGTGTGGTGCCAGACCAGACTCAAGGTGATTGGCCTCCTCCGCCACTCTGTCCTCTGGGCTGCAAGACACTGTGACCCAAGGACAATGGCATTTTACTTCCAGTCAGGCCATTCAGCTCCTTCCTTTTTATACTGGAGCTGGCAATGAGCCTCCCGCACTCTGGCTCTGTGCTGTGGTGGTCTGTCTCATACTCTGCCTTGTGGCCTGGCCGGAGTGGCCGCCCTTACTCTGGCCTTATGTACGCGTCGCCCATAGATAGTCCTCTTTGTATAGCCTAGTGGGCTGGGCTGTGGGCTGTAAAACTTAAGTCAGAGCAACCCAGAGCCCTATCCCATTCCCATCCCTACCAAAACTATTCCTGTAGCTACTAGCTAGGTAGCTAGCTAGCTATTATATATAACCCTCAGGCTCTAACTGCTAATGACCAGCAGGGTTGCATTGGCTTTGGCTTAATTGCTTGTCCTTAAGTGTGTGTGACTGTGAACTGAAGCCAGAAGGACCTTGGAGATGGGGGGGCCAATTTGAGAGGAGTAGAGTAGACCCCCCTCATCCAGATTTGGGGAGGAACGGAATGTCTGTTTCTCCTGCTGCCTCTGAGAGAGGTGGAGGGGAGATGGGATGGATTCAAAACCAAACAACAAAAAAGTATAACAAACAGGCACGTCAGCCAGACCAAGTAGGGTGGCTGGCCGGTTCAACATCAGCACAGCAGATTCCTCAGCAGCAGACCACAGCAGACCAAGAGAAAAATAAAGAAATGCATGCAATGCATTGCATCATTTGCATGCATTCTTTCTGCCCCACTTTGTTTGCTTAGGTTAGGATGCACCACTACTAGCCTTGTTGTGCAGCAGCAAGTCCATCAACCAGGCCAGTTTAAACTGTTTTTCGCCTGCTCATTTGCGGAACCCGCACCCGCCCGCCCGCCCGCCCGTGCCCGCCCCTCCCCCTGCCGCTGCCGCCGCCCACCCATGGACCCCCGCCACCGCCGCCCGCGCTGCGCCTGCAGCTCCCCGCCCCCGCAAGTCTCGGTCGGACGTCAAATTGCGCGAAATTGCGGTAGAAATGACAAACGAAAAAGCGAAAAACGAAACGACTAATTTTTGCGAATTTTCGCGAAAAACGGAAACGAGCCGAAACGGACCTGCCCCGAAAAACGACAACTCGGAAAAAAAAATTCCTAGTCGTGCCCATCTCTACTTCTAAATATTATATCACCTTAAACATTAAAGGTGCAGCTCTCCAAATACTGGAGGACTGCAGCATCCATCATCCTGCACCAGTTAGCTGCATCTGCTGAAGACTTTGGGAGCTGCGTTCCAACAACATCTAGAGGGCCCAGGCTCCCCAGAAGTGCTACACATTTTAAAGTACAGTAATACCTTGAGTTAGCTGCCTAGATACCCTAAGCACATCAGTTCTCGCCTGATTTTGGAAGCTAAGTAGGGTTGGCCCTGGTTAGTACTTGCATGGGAGACCACCAGGGAATACGAGGTGCTGTAGGCGCCTGGAGTAGAAACTGGCAAACCACTCCAGTATTCCTGCCAAGAAAACTCCGTGGACATGGGGTCACGAAGAGTCAGTCACGACTGTAACGACACAACACACACACATACACACTGTACCTTGAGTTACAAAATTAATTCATTCCTCAGTATGCTCCGTACCATGAAAATTTTCATAACACGGATCTGAATGGGGCACAATGCACCCTGGGAATTGAAGTCTTCCTCAAAATTTTCATATCTCACGTTTTTCCACCGAGAATGTTCATAACTTGAGTTTTTGAAGAAGTCTTTTTCGGGTGGAAATCCAGTTTTTCAGACGGACTTCCTTTGTAACTCGACTTTTTTCGTTACTCGAGGTGATCATACTTCGAGGTACCACTGTACCGATCATCCTGGCAACACTAGTGGCCTTCTAAACTGAACATGCTGGTGTTGAGTGGGGTTGGCCATCTGGGCATTGTAGTCTTAAAAACTTAACTTTTTCTAAGCCATCCTCTGCTTGGAAAAGCTGGAACCGATATGTGCAAAGCATATGAACCGATGTCAAGAGAGGCTTGTGCAGATGGTCCGGTGATGAGCTCCATGGAAGCTAGGAGTGATGACAGGCTTCCACCCAACCTTTCCGATCCCAAACCACGTCTCCCTTCCTTTTCCCTACTCGACAGGGCCAACGGTGATCTGAAATGGGCTAAGAACGCCAGACCCGGAAGACTTTTGTCCCTGGGTTAAAGGCTTCCTTTGCTTTTACCTCTGGCAGCAACTGGCAAAGAACAACCAAGCAGGAAGTGAAAGAGTATGCTGCAGTATCAGCAGGGAGACCATTTCTATCTCTGATCTCTGACCCACAGTTCTCTCTCTCTCTCTCTCTCCCCACACACACCACGCACAACTCAAACCCACCATGCTCTCAACCTGGGCTTCCTGGTCTGTACGCTGACAGGGGTGAATAAATCTATCAGAGCTGCAGAAATGAAAAGAGGGATATATTTGGTTGGACCAACACCTGTTGCTGCAATGGTGTGCAGATTTTAGAGTTACAGACTAGCTCTACTTCACATGCATTGCGTTTTCAGGTGTGGAAAGAACAAAGCGATTAAGACAAATCAGTTGAACCTTCAGCTCACTAGACACTAGGCCAGCCTCCTAGTCAATTGATTACAGATTTCATAACAGATGAACAAAATGGTTTCAATTTCCATAATTTACAATATTTTAACTGAGGGTGATAGGAATGATATTTTAATAAAGCTTATAACTGCCATTGACAAAATAAAATGGCAGCGCTTATGTTCTCTTTTGGCTATTTCCCTTTTTCATTCTCCCCCTAGCATGTTATCCTAACCTGCATTTCACCCCGAGATTCCTTCCCAGCTATGTAGGGTTGTAAATTAGTGGCTGTATAAACACTTAGCTCCATGGGAAGATAGTCAGCCGAGGTATTCCACCAGGAGATAAGCCAGATACTTTTGAAGTCGTTATCGATCTTCGGCTGTCAAGGAACTCCCGTCTCGGAGCAGCGCAGAGTCCCGGGAAGTGCAAGCCAGATGGCGCCAGAGCGCAAGATGAATGTCTTCCTCCTTCAATATCCCTTCAAAATTGATTTGTTACCTTGTATGAACTTTGTATCCGTTGTATTCTCTCATTGTTCTGTGCTCAATTTACAGCCCACAGCTGCATCCTTATCAATTTAGATAAAGGAGGGGCTGTCGGGGAGTGTGAATTCTTATAAAAAGTGTGGAGTTTCTTTGTTCGGGGCCCCCAGACTTTCCGAACTGATTCGGCTGGGTGCCCGTTGCAACGTTCAATAAAGTTTTTCTCCGTTCTTCGGAACTTTTGCTCGCTTTGATCTCTCGACTCCCCGAAACCGCGGCAAAGAACCCTGAAACGTGGCTTACAAGGGCATCCTGTGATATCCTTAAGCACACATTGTTATCTGATCAGATTTGTTTGCGATGGCCATTGTAAAAAAAACCTGCACATACATGTGATGTGTGCCTGCAGTATAATAAAATCCTATGCTAGATATATCCAGATGTTGGGGAGCTAGTATTTAGAAGGAGCAGGGCAGCCTTCCCAGTCTTGTCCCTGGATGTGTATTGGACTACAGGAGCAAAAAAACAAAACAAAAAAAAACCTATTCAGCCATCTATGAATTACAGTATGAGAAGTGTAACCCAACATTCTTGCAGGACAACATGCTGAGATGGCTCAGGTAAGGATGGCGGCCGATTTCGTCTTGAATAGGGAAGCATTCAAGCATTTGCTCTCTCACATTCAGTGGGAAAGGGTATGATTCATCCTATCACTCAGAAGCCCTTCACAATTCTGCATCTTGAGTGAACCTGGACTTAGTCTGGGCTTGTGCAAAGGAGGAGTCAAGTTGAACCTCTGACAAGCTCCGCTACATGCTGATCATAACTTTGTCCATGTACTCACGCCTGAAACAGACCCCCCCCCAAAAAAAATATATTAATCCATACTCATAATTTCATACTAGCGGTTTTTGTGTCTACCACAACCAAAGTGTTTGTAAAGGCAATGGATCTTAATTACTTAATGAAGAAGAACGCCCCAACAACAACAATTTTTTTTACTTGACATTTTAGGAACAGCTTATTAAATGATACTGTTGTTGAGAAATTCCACACCTTCTTCTTCTCAGCAACTGTGAAGATTGCTGTTAAGAACAGAGGGAGCAGAGAGGGGATCACAGATCATTGTACTTGCTGATCAATAAATCAGTAAATCCCAACTCCACCACAGCCATTCCCCATACTGTTCTTATATTTGCCGTGGGGAGGAAAATGATACATAAAGATATGACAGTATGTGTGGGAGGCAGAAGGAAATGCAGCTATAAATACCTTGGTGAGGGGATTCCAAGGATGATCTGAGAAAGGGGAGGTAAGACAGAAATGATGGATCAGATTTTCATATTCATGTGTTCAGGCACAGAGTGACAATACAACATGATTTATGTTAGGTCATCTGCTGGACTGGGGAGTTTCCAAAGGAAAATTATCAACATTTGAAGCCTGTTTTGATTCTGAATGTATTTATACTGACACGCTTTTGATTCTGAATTTATTTATACTGACAAGGATAACCCACTTAATTGTTCATTATCTGTATTCAGTTTCAACCTGGTAAATATTTGTGGTTGGTTAAATATGCCAAGGAGGTTACGGAGAGGAATATGTCTGTGAAGATTCTCAGTCATCCAGATTACTTGAAAGGTTGAGTCATGGCAACTGGACTCCTTTTCTTATGAGATTGAAATGTTTCACTACTCATCCAAGCAGCTTCATCAGTTTGACTGACAAATCTACTTGGATGAGTACTGAAACATTTTGATCTCACAAGAGAAGAAGTCCAGTTGCCATGACTCAACTTCCAGATTATGAAGAGTAAGCGGGGAGTAGAAGAAGGAACCTGGGGAAACAGACCGATTTGGCCACTGGGACCCAAAGTTGGCCTGTCTTGACCACATTCAAAATTACTGCAGGGAAATAGAGGGAGTCAATTAATATATTACATTTTCCATTCACAACAATCCTCCCAGGAGTGATGTACTGCAGATTTACAGTACATAAGCATGAATCGGAGTTTGGAAACATTACTTTTTCGGGAGGCTACAGCTACCAGAATTCCCTAGCCAGTGAATTCTGGAAGTTGCTGTCTAAAAATGTTATGCTTCTGAGCTTTTCAACAAATTGTTCAGAGGGCCACTCCTGATGTTTAACAAACTTGAAAGAGCCTTGTGAGAAAACATTTGCTCTATTTGGGAGTTTTATTTATGTATGATGCTTTTATTTCATTCATTCACCGGATGGTTTACAGATGCGTGCAATGAGTAGAGTAGATCAGTAAAATTAAAACCTCACAAACATACTGCCAGAAACACAGTAAAAGCATCAGCAATGTCATTGGTATAGAACAGTCTTATGTCACCACATGCATGGATTAAAAGCAGCATAAATCAGTCTTAAAACTAGTCTAAAACCAGTAAGTGAGGTGTAAAGTTTTAAGAGGAATTGGTGCTAAAGTAGAAATGCAAATCAGTATATTTCCAAAAAAACTGTTGAAAATAACCCTAGCCTCACCAGCCACATCATTTGAAAGGAACTTCAAGACACCTTTCCCTGACAATGCCTCCGTACTAAGCACTTTTTGCACCTAGTTGAGTCTACCCTGGAGAAAGTCACGCCCTTAAGACATGGGCAGGGAGACCTTTGGCCCTCCTTAGATTCTGCGTCATAAATCTGAGAGTCCCTTTTAGAGGAAAGCCCCATTTTCTCAGATTATCCCTTTGAGCTTTCCAAACCCAACATGCAGTCTGTTTAATGCTTTCCATATGGGCCATGGTGGTTCTTGGCCAGGCAGTGGAGAGTTATGTGATTCTGCCCTATGCACCCGGTAGCTCCTTGCTTGCCTTCCATAGTTCAAGGGCCATTTGTGGGGACTGATTGTTGAGAGGAGCAGAGGTTTGGGGGATGGCTGAGCAGGAGGTCCTATAGGCCTCTTCCAACTCAATGCTTCTATGCTTGCGCCTTCTGCTCACGCAGCCGTCTACCATGCAAGAGATTCGACAGTTTACACACCTTTGTGCAAGAGGGTATGGATGTACATTTCCTTGAGATCTCCTCGGATAGAAACGGTCCAGACATTTACACAATGGAACATGGCTCAGTTCTACAGACAGTACATGGCATATACATGACTCCCTGTGGCCTGAAAAGGGTATGCATAAGATGTTCAAATGCATTTCTCGTGGGCTCCTGTGCATTCAGATGCCATAGGAATTTGCTGTCAACTTTGTTGTCTGTCATTAAAACTTGTGAAAAATGTATGTATGTATGTATGTATGTATGTCTGTATGTATGTATGTATTTTTAATATGATCCTTCATTAGAAAAACAGAGTGGTTCAGAATAAAAACCAATGCATTTGTGTGATTTTGTGTGTATGTGTGTGTGTGTGTGTGTGTGTGTGTGTGTGTGTGTGTGTGTGTGTGTGTGTGTGTGTGTGTCATAATCAGGCATGAATGAACTGAACAAGTGGTTCAGAATAAAAACCAATGCATGTGTGTGATTTTGTGTGTGTGTGTGTGTGCGTGCGTGTGTGCGTGTGTGTGTGTGTCATAATCAGGCATGAATGAACTGAATATTCATGGTAGGTAAAATTTCCCATGCTTCAAGGGCCAGATGCAGGGGAGTGGTAGCAGGAGACCCAGTCTCATGCACTCCCAGAGGCATTTGGTGGGGCCACTGTGAGATACAGGAAGCTGGACTAGATGGGCCTTTGGCCTGATCCAGCATGGCTCCTCTTATGTTCTTATGTTCTTATGTTGTTATTTCTTAACAATTGTGCAGGTACTTGTGAATACACTCTTATGTATGGGATAGGAGCAGCTTATACCAACAAGTCCCACCCGACAGGCACCTCCCCTTCAGAACACATAGGGCAGGTGTCTGAAGACACAAAAACCCACGCAGCAATGTCAAAAGCATTGAGGAAGGAAGGACAGGAGGAAAGAAGGGCGGGAGGGAGGGATCCCCATATGAACAGCTATGTATTTCCTAAGGCTGCTATTTCTTCCTGATCTTGGCTGCTCTCTCTCCTGCTGTTCATCAACCCTGGCTTGTCACAATGAATCAAAGAATCAATTTACCTCCTAACGTACTCCATGCCTGGAATCCTTTATGAGACGTCCCAGGGACCCCCTGAGGCAAGAACCACGATAACAAATGGGGCCCCCTTTCTCTTCCCTTAGACTTTCTCATCCCTAGCTTGTTTCTACCCCATTCCTGGGCTATTGGGGGGTAGGCTGAGGGGAAGAAACGGGGAGCCTCTCCTTCGCTCCCCTAAGGGCTGGTTCAGACAAACTGGGCTGTCCACTCTGACCCAGCACTCTGCCTCCAGTTATGGTCAGACATCCTATGGGAGGCAGTTCAAAAATGAGACAGAGATGATCTCCACGGCCATCTCCTAGTTGAATATGTGCTGCACCTGCATTTGAGGACTTCTTAAGTGATAGCAAGTGTGAGGGTTTGCAGTTCTGAATTGGCCTTCTTTGAACATGTGCATGCACACAAGGGGTCACCCATATGTGCACATACTTAGAGTTGACCTCTGGTCAGACCTCATCTGGAGTACTGTGTCCAGTTCTGTGCACCTCAATTTTAAAAGGATGCCTCGTGGTGCAGTGGTTAAATGCCTGTACTGCAGGTAAAACTGTGCTCACGACCTGGGGTTCAATCCCAGGTAGCAGGCTCAAGGTTCACTCAGCCTTCCATCCTTCCGAGGTCGGTAAAATGAGTACCCAGCTTGCTGGGGGGGGGGGAATGTGTAGCCTGCACACTGTAATTAAATTTGTAAACCGCCCAGAGACTACTTAAAGTGGTATGGGGCGGTATATAAGCAGAACACTTTGCTTTTGCTTTTGCTTTGTTGGCAATCTTGAACGGGTCCAGAGGAGGGCGACCAGGATGGTTGAGGGTCTGGAGGAAATGTCTTACGAGAAGCGGCTTAGGGAGCTGGGAATGTTTAGCCTTACAAAAAGAAGACTGAGACGGAATATGATAGCTATGTTTAAATATTTGATGTCACATTGAAGAAGGGACTGGTTTGTTTTCCATGGCTTCAGAGACTAGGACACGGGGAAATGGTTTCGAACCTACCCGGCAATTAAGATCTAGCCAGGGGCCCTCTTGAAAGAGCCATCCCTCAAGGAGGTGAGAGGAATGGCTTGCAGACATAGGGCCTTCTCGGCAGCTGCCCCCAAGTTATGGAATGCCCTCCCAAGTGAGATCGGCCTGGTGCCAACATTGATGACATTTCGGCGCCAGGTAAAAACCTTCCTGTTCCAGAAGTTTTTTAATTGATACAATATAGACTGTGGGTCCTCTGATGGCAATTTTAGTGTAATGATTTTAGTGTAAGGTTTTATTATTGTTTTAATTATGTATTTATATTTGATGTTTTAACTGTTTTATTTTTTTGATTGTAAGCCGCCCAGAGACCTTTGGGTAGTGGGTGGCAAATACCGTAAGTTGTAAAAATAAAATAAATAAATAAAATAAAACTTCAGGAAAAGAGATTCAATTTAAACATTAGGAAAAATTTCATGACAGAGCTGTTCAGCAATGGAACATGCTGCCACGGAGGTTGGTTGAGTCTCCTTCTTTGGAGTTTTTCAAAGCAGAGGCTGAATGGCCATCTGTCAGGAGTCCTGTGATGAGGGTTCCTGCATGGCAGGGGGTTGGACTAGATGGCCCTTGAGGTCTCTTCCAACTCTATGATTCTATGATTCTATGATAAGGCAAAGTGAGACAGCTGCCTCAGGCAGTGGTACCTGGGGAGCAGCGGGAGGGTCTTCTGAAGTACAGTCCCAGGGAAAGAGGTGCCCTTAACACTACAGAAAGAAGATTAAAGAGCCAGTCAGGCTGGATTTTGTCCCTGTGTGTCATATGGTTCAGCAACAACACACCCCAGGCCAGCTCTGTTTATGCTAGTGATTACCAAACTGGGGCATTTTCAAATAATTCAACTCTTCAGCAGCTGCCATGGGAGGACTGGACTTTGAGAAACAGGTAAATGTTGGCGGAGTAAAGCAAGGGTGGGGAACCTTCGGCCCTCCAGATGTTTTGGACCACAACTCCCTCCGTCCTTTATCACAGGCAATATAGGTATGGAATTCTGGGAGTTGCAGTCCAAAATATCTGGAGGGCCAAAGGTTGCTCCCATCCCCTGGACTAAAGCATGCAGTGGCAGAAGGTGGAGAAACGGGAAGGGTGACACATGGGCAGCAGGATGGCCACTAAAAATTGAGAGTAGTCAGTCCTTCACTTTGACCCTAGTGTCCTGCTACTGCAGACTGCCAGTACCTGTGCAGAGGGGCCTGTGGGTACTTTACTGTCCCAGGATACTTCTAGAGTTAAGCTAATTCTGTCCTTTGAGGAGAGAAGTAAGTTCCCAATTTGTTGTAGTGGATTTAGATACAGACTAGGATTCAGGGTTCATATCCCCACTCAGTCATGGAAACTCGCTGGGGAACTAGTTAAACCACACCTTGAATATATCATTTGCCTTTAAAACCCTGTCAGGATAAGATATAAGGTAGGGACCTCATGACCTGACACAACACCTCCTCCCAACGAGATCTGCCCAGCCTCTTCAATCCTCTCACGCAAACGGGTGGTTGAGACTTTTGGTCCCGAGAGAGGCCAAGAAAGGCCAGATTAGGCACTGGACCTTCATGATGGTCATTCCTCATCTTTGCAGTGGCCTCCCACCTGAGATTTGCCTGGCCCTTTCGCGGGGAATTTTCAAATGACTGCTGAAGACCTCTCTTTTCAGACAGGCATTTTCGGAGGTCACATCTTGACAGTATAGCGCGGCTGTTTCAGCCCTTCCACCCTGCTATCTTGCCCACTAAACTGTTATTTTATAAGGTTGCTGTTAATATTGGTTGTTGTTTTTTTATTTTCACTGTTATTGTCTTTGATTTATTAGTAGATTATAATCTGGATTTTATTTTATTTGTTAATGGGCGTTTATACACGACCCCTAAACTGCGCTGCAAATGGCTCCCAGCTCCGGAGCTTAGAAATGTTTCCCCACCAGCTCCGGAGTTTGCAGACAATTAAGTGCGACCCCGCCCACTTTAGCGCGACCCAGCACACTTTTCTTGTACCTTCTCTCTGGAGGTGAAAAATATTTGATGCGGATAAGAGTGCCGGGCTCTCCTCGCTTGTCTGTTGTTTTTTTGCCTCCCACCCCTTTAAGAGCCCCTTGAGAAGGAACCAGGAAGTAACGGGGCTCGTGGCAACTTCGACCGGCACCAGCAGGTTAGTAAAGGCTTCTTTTGTCCTTTTTTTCCCTCCCTCCCCTCACGCCGACAGGAGCAGGAAGTGCTGAGGGGTGGGGACGCAGGAACAGAAACGAACCCCCAAGATCTCTGGTCCGAATTTAAGGGACCAGCGGATCTTAGGGGTCGTGTGAAAAGGCCCTAAATTAGCTGCATTATTGTTGATCATAAATGTATTGTTTGTCATTGTAAAACGTCCAGAGTGGCCATGTAGCCAGATGGGTGTGGGGGGGCATCGTTATAAGTCGTGACCAACTCTTCGCGACCCCATGCCCATGGAGTTTTCTTGGCAGGGATACTGGAGTGGTTTGCCAGTTCCTACTCCAGGCGCCTACAGCACCTGGTATTCCCTGGAGGTCTCCTATCCAAGTACTAACCAGGGACGACCCTGCTTAACTTCCAAAATCAGGCGAGATTGGATGTGCTTAGGGCATCTAGGCAGAAGGGCAGCCAGATGGGTGGTGCAATACATAAATGGAATGAATGAATGAATGAATGAATGAATGACACATAACATAAAAAGAAGAAAATACCTTGTAGCCATAATGGGGTGGTGGTGGCATGTGGCTCAGAAAGAGGGCACCTCACTTCAAAATTTTAAGGTGAGCGAATATTTAACACCCTGCTCCAGCCATGAGTCACTTGATGTTTATCATAGCCCTCCTAGTGCTAATAGCAGTAGCATATTGGTGCAACTAATAAGTGCTCAACCACATTGGGGGGGGGGAGTTATCCCCTATCATTCTTAATTTGCTTTTGGTCATCTTGGTAGTTCTTGTGAATTTTAAATAGATCATCCCAGTATAAATGTCTATATTTGGTGACGGTATTTGCTACTGGATGCATTGGGCATCCACTGGGTTTTCCCAGTGTCACCCATTCTTACACATCCAGAATAGCTCAGGGAGGTATCACTCCCAACAGACATTAACACCCCCTTTTCACCTCTCTTCTCTCTGTCTCCTCCTCAGCTACTTTACTCTCTCCTCCCTGGACTCTGTGCTTTCTCCACAATGCTTTTTTTTAAAATTCAGTTTTAACTTTTCCATTGAGGAGGGATAGTGTTTTGACACTTCTTATACCAGGGATTGCGTGCCGGTATCCCTAAGCACATCCAATCTCGCCTGATTTCGGAAGCTAAGCAGGGTCAGCCCTAGTTAGTACTTGGATGTGCGACCACCAGGGAATAGCAGGTACTGTAGGCACCTGGAGTAGGTACTGGCAAACCACTCCAGTATTCCTGCCAAGAAAACTCCATGGACGTGGAGTCATGAAGGGTCGGTCACAACTGTAACGACACAACAACACACATCGTGGATGCAAGGAAAGTTAGAGAAATGCTCAGTGTGGGCAGGTCTTCAGGCTTAGTGACTACCGGCATGCTTCCCCTTATCTGTCCCCTTCACTGGCACCAGAAGGTGGAGGGGGAAGAAGATGAATGGAGGATGAAAGCTAGAGATAAGAGTTCAAGGTATGTGATTGTCCATGCTTACCAGCCTTACTCTTTTCTGCCTTTATGGCTACTTTTAAGTCTCTGGCCTTCTACCCCATTTCTGTCAAGCCTGATATCCTCCCAGCCTTCAAAGAAGTTGGGGTGTCAGTCTGTGATAAAATTATAAGTCTGGTTTTGACAGCAGACCTATTCCGCAAAGGAGTGGATGGATCAATGGAGTATCTATCAAGGAAATGGGCAGGTAACTTGCATACAGGACCCCAGGAAATCAAACATTCACCTCCCAGAATGGGGAGTCGAGGAAGAGATGGGTTGACTGATTTAGGTGGCAGTGAGAAGGAAGAGACATTTGGGATGCCCTAAAAACTGACAAGTTTCCTATGTCATCAGCTTGCATCTGACCAAGTGGGCTTGAGTCCAGGCGGAGGCTTATGTCAATGAAAGCAATTGGGGTTTTCGAGGTGCTTCAAGCCTTTTTGTGGCTTTTGCCCCCAACCCACCCCCCATATCTGAAGGCGAGTTAAGAAGGAAGAATGGTGTGAAAGAGGAGAAGGGGGGTGATGGGCAGGAGATGGATGGAGCCGCGGGAGGCAAAGGCCAAAGAGGGGTGGCTGGAGTGCGAGGGGGGCCTCGCCAGCGGGGTGGGGGATTAGGGCGCTCCACCGGAGTAGCTGGGATGTGCGAGGACGGGACGGGAGGGCGCAGGGGAGACGTCCTCAGGAGGGACCGGAGTAGTCCACCGTGACGCTGGGGAAAGGAAAGGGGACATGGGGGGGGGCTAGGTGGCCCCGAGGAGGAGGAAGAGGCGGCAGGCAGGCAGGCAGGAGGCTCTTGACAAGAGCCAGGTGCCAGGGTCACTCCGGAGAGTGTCGTGGGGCGGCGGCGGGGGGGGGGGGTGAGAGGGAGGGGTGGGCGCGGAGACACACGGGCCGGTGGGGATCCTCGCTCCGACGACGGCTCGGGCTCTCGGAGTCCCCTCCCCTCCCGTCCCTCCCCGAAGTCATCCATATTTATAAAGCGCCGCGCACCCCCCCCCCAACCCCGTCCTCCTCCTCCTCCTCCTCCTCCCTCTGGCAAGCGGAGCCAGGGAGGAGGGAGCCCGTCCAGACAGGAGCACCGCATCGCTCCGCCAGCCGCGTCCCCCCCCCGGTTCTTCCTCCGGAGGAGGCTCGCCTGGGCTGCCGGCCCATCCCCGCCGCCATGCCCCCGGGGGGTTTGAATGGAGCGGGCCCCCGCCGGTGGGCACCCGCCCCCTCCTTCCCTTCCCTTGCCTAGGGGGCTATGCCGGGGTGGGGTGGGGGCCCGGGAGGGCGAGCGACCCGCCCCCATCCCACTTGTAGGTCCCCCATGAGTTGACCCGGCTTCTCCCCCATCGGCGGCCACCCCCTCGGTCCAGCCCCCTTGCCGCGGCCTCGCCATGGGATGTAACATGTGTGTGGTGGAGAAACCCGAAGAACAATATAGGGTCATGCTGCAGGTAAGAAGTGCGCGCGGGGGGGGGGGGCGAGCGCGGCTGTGAAATCGGCGGGGACGGGAGGGATTGTAGGGAGGGGGTGTCCCCCCCCCAAAGGAAGCGTGTATGGCCGGGATGAGGGGGTTAAAGGGCGGGGAAGGGGGGGTCTGCGAGAGAAAGAAAGAGGCGCGCCTTAGGATGGCATTAGTGGCATACGGGACAAATAAAGGGAGAGGTAGGTGGGTGGGTGGGAGGCGGGTGGGGGGGGGAATGAAGATCCAAGAGCTGCGGTTTCAAAAGGGGGGGGTGCGATCTGGCAAGAAGAGGCGATGGGGTCGTCTGGGGACAAGGCGATCGTGGAGAGGCGTCCAAGGGAGTTTTAGCTGGGAGCGCCCGCGGTTATCTGGGGTGACCTGTCAAAAATATTGGGGGTGAAGGGAAGCAGGATGTGAGACAGGAGGTTGGGGTGGGTGGGTCAGGCTACTGAGGAAAGATGATGGAGAAATCTTGCAAAGTAGCGGAGAAACCCCGTCCCTTTTTTCTCTTGAGGTGAAGTGTGAGGGTTGTGGGCATTGGGGGGGGTGCGGGGGGCTTCTGTGGCATTAAAAGGAGGGGTGATGCTGCAGTGGGGGAGGGGCGCAGGTACCGGATGAGGGGAGGTTGCCTAGCAACTAGTCTCTCTCCCCCCTTCCCCCCCTTAGTACAGTGACAGAAATGATGGGGAGGGGGCTCAAGCAAAAGGGGAAAAAAGAGGGGGGTATTTGGATGAAGTGGCTCTGGACACCAAAGCAGCAGCGGGGTGGGTGGGGGTGGGTTGGAGAGTCTGAGAGAGAATGGGGACTGACTCTGACACTAGACAGGTAGTTCGTCCTCCTCCCATTCATTCAGCCTGGCTCTCACAAGCCCTTCAGTTTCTTGCCCTTTATAAATTTTTTTAAAATTTACTAAATTCATCCTCTTCCTTCCCTGCATTTAGTTTCTCACTCTTTTCCTCATTTACTCACTCTTTTTTGTCTAGCGCTACATACCTTCCCCATTCCTTCATTTTTTTTATTCATGCAACCAAGCCTTGATTCCTCCTCTTCCTCCTCCTCTCTCTCTCTCTCTCTCTCTCTCTCTCTCTCTCTCTCTCTCTCTCTCTCTCTCCTTCATCCCTTTACATTCAATCCATCCAGGTCTGCCCCCCACACACCTCACTTATCCCTGCACACAGGTACAAAAGCTGCTTCCCATCCGTGGCAGGCAAAACCTGGTGGGTTGGGGTGGGGGGTGCCATCAGCTCTGAAAGAAATGTAGGCTAGAGGTGAAAGAATGACTGTGTAGGGAGGATTATATGGCCATTAGCAACAGTAAATGCCTTTTGTCTAGCACATAGATGTGCAACACTCTGGGTTTTGTGTTGCTTCCTCCTTTGAGGCACAGAGGGAGCGTGTACCTGTGTGTCTGCATGTGTGTCATTGAAACGTCCAATCGTATCTCTCTTTTTTTTTTTTTTGCGGGCATTCCGAGGTGTTTCTGTGGCTTTGTGAGTATACGCGTGCAATGCAGGCTGCAATATATTTGGGAGTCGGAACATTATGCTGGTCATAAGGTGTTAGCCTTACACAGGGTCTTGTTTGTGTAACGAAGGGATGGTCCCTTTTCTTTTCTTTTGCTTTTAAAATCTCTTAATGGTGTTAATGGCACAAGAGAAATGGCAAATAAACCTGCCGTGTAACATGGGCATTGTCTTTACGTTCATGGGTTATCCTCTACTGTGTATGCTCTGTCAGTGCTCAGAAGGTACCTCCTCTTCCAGAGAAAGATGGCCTATAAATAAGACAAATCAGTCAATCAATCGGTAATGTCTCTATGCAGTAAAACACTCCTCCATATATCAAGTTTTCTTTCTAAGAAAACTGATATCAGTATTTAAATAACAGACACGTATCTCTCCTTCAAGCTGTGGTGTGGGCATTTGCAACTAATAATCTATCAAAGACCTTACTACATTTTGTGGTTGAACTGGACACAGCTGTTCCAAGTTTGCCTCCTAAGTTTCTTCTTTTGTGCCCTGTGGAAGAACTGCCCCCTTTCTGCTCTGCCAGTCTTTGTACTTCAGCAGGCTGTCTACTGGGGCCACCTCCGATCTTCCTTTTGTAGCTTCATTGCAATTGCTAATAAGCAACACATTCCCTCCCAGTAAAGCGGAACGGAATGGATTGGCTGATGGATCTCATTATAAATGGATTCTTTTACACAGAAAAGACACATGAGGCTATCTATTAAGCTATTATGAGTCAAGCTTGTAGCTCTGAAATTAGCAGACTCAGATACCTGCAGGCCCTTCCTCTCTTTGTGTCTTTCTTTAAAAAAATTTAAAAAAAAAACAGCGACAATGGGAAATGTATGGGAAAAACAAAGAGATGCTTCAGACTGTGCCATAATTTCACTTAGTAATTTCATGTAGTGAATTGTGTGTGTGTGTGTGTGTGTGTGTGTGTGTGTGTGTGTGTGTGTAGGCTTGTCTGCTTTGTGTTGCCCCATCCTTTCTCTCGCTTACACTGGAGAGTGGACAAGACCACCAAGTTTATATAAATATGATTCCACTCTGTTTGAGTATTTGACAGCAGGTGCTTTGATTTCTTCCAAGCAAAGCTTCAAACCTACTTATTAAAACTGATATATGCTATTAAAAAAAGTCAGTTTGGACAGGAAGCGCCAAATAAAAATTTGCACTGTCACAAACATTAGAAAGGAACCTTTGTGACATCATACTTTTTTGTGTCCTTGCTGCATTTATGAGTTGAAACCAAAAAGTATAATGATTTATATAAAATATGATCTGGGCAACACACTGCACCTATGTGTATCAATGCACGCATGCGTGCACACACATACAAATGTGTCTTAAAACCGACAAGTGAATCTTGCTGAAAGTTGGAGATGAAATCTGTTTCATTTATAGAGTTTTCTTCAGAGCAAAGAGTAGCAAAGGGATGGAATCAGAAATGGGATGACTGTACAGAATTCTTTTTCATTAAATAAGTAGAGTTACAGAAAAATGAAAAAGATATCTTTGCTTTCCTACCTGACTGCAATATATCTGAAGGTTCAGAGCCAATGCATAACCAGAAAATCCAAGAAATAAGTTCTGACATACAATATTTATACTTAATGATGAATTAAGATGGTCCCATTTTTCATGGCTGCTTCACTCATTTTTATGACCATAGTAAGAGATGTCAGAGATAACTGTATAGATTCTCAAAGATGTGAGATTATTTATCACATACTGTATATATTAATACGGAAATATAATCACTTAACATGTTCAAGTACATAGTGAAGAACTCATCCATGAACCATGTTTAGCTATAGTTTTCACTGACTTCCTGCAATGTGTGTGTGTGTGTGTGTGTGTGTGTGTGTATCCATTCATCCGTCTGTCCGTCCATCCGTCCGTCCGTCCGTCCGTCTGTCCGTCTGTCTATCTATCTATCTATCTATCTATCTATCTATCTATCTATCTATCTATCTATCTATCTATCTATCTATCTATCTATATGTGACAGACCTAGCATATTGATGTGGTTCCTAACCTTGGGTAATTCAGGTGTACTTACAATGCAACTCCCAGAAACTCCAGCCAGCAGAGCTAGTGCTGAAGGCTTCTGGGAGCTACAGTCCAAGAACACTTAGGTTGGGAGACTACTGGTCTATATCACTTTTTGAAACACAAAATTACTCTATAGTCATTATTTCTGTCTTGTGAGGGAAGACCTAGTACCGTAATTACTGATGATGAAAGACAGGGAGGCTGTGAGATAGTGGGAGCACAATCCTTTTAAGGATTGCATGGCATATATCAGCAACTGCTGTACATACAAGGACCCTGCTTATGCAACCGGCCGTCTGTGGGGCTCCCTCTGCTCCTCTAATCAGAAAGTAATGGCACGGCCAGCCATATGACAAAAAGCAAGAGGGAAGAACAGGCTGTTTACACAAATGCCCCAACATGCATGATTTTCATCAACAGGATTTTTCCCGGGAAATAACCGCCCCACAATAAAGAGGAATCTGGGCCCAGATATTTAGATCAACATTTCAAACGGTCACCTGCAGGATAGGCAACAGGCATCTTATTTCAAAGATTTCAGGTTAGAATTTGTTCTCAAAAATGTGTAGGATTGTGTTTTCAAAGTATAAGAGTGCCATGCAACTAGTTGCTAAGGGAGAATGTGTAAGTTTCTTTTTGGATTGACTCACTGTTGCATATTTATCATTTGTAGTCGCATCACTTGTTACCCCTGGGATGTGGGGCCTGAGCGCCTTGCAGACTGATTTAGAACTCAGAAGAATTACCTTTTTTTTAAACAATTCCCCAGATTCCCCAACCAAGGTGACAACTCTGCCCAGAGAGAGAATAGCCAGTTCTGCACTAATAGAGGTTTCATATCTCCTTGTGGAAGCTGCTTTTTTCAAAGGCATTACTTCACTGAATGAACATAAAGTCATTGATAACTGAACAATAAAAAAGAACAGGTATACAGAGGTGTAGCTAGGGTTTTCAACGCCTAGGGACAAAGTAGGTTTTCCTGCCCCGCCCCCAAGGGATAGGGTGTGGCTAAGGTGCCACTGAGAAGTGGTGGCAGTGGCTGGGGAGCCCGTCACACCAGCGCTGGCAGGTCACCTGCCTTGCACCTTCCCTAGCTCCTGGGTGGGAGAGCCATTTGGCACCCACAGATGCTGCACCGGGGGACAAATGTCCCCCTTTGCCCCCTGGCTACGGCACTGCAGGTATAAAATATTTAATGAAATGGCCGGGTTTTTTGTTTGTTTGTCTTCCTGTTCCTATGTGTGTTCAAGGATCTGATGACACAGAATTCCAATTCCCACCTCTATACTACGAATGAATACACTATTTTCTCTAGTCAGACTCAATATGTTTTTCGTTGATAGTGGTAACGGTCAGTGAGGCAGATCCATTTAATCCTACATTTCTGTTGGCATTGTTACTGCTTTGTGTATTTCCAAAGCACCCTGAAACAAAGTTTTATTCTCATAACTTTTGTTCTTGGATCTTCACCGACTTACTGACCTTAGGAATTTACAGTCTCTAGACCCAACAGTGGCCAACCACTTACAGTATACGGTGTTTTTTTTCAAGGGGGAGCAGTTAGACAACTCACAGAGTTGGACATCTTGCAAATGGATCTTAGTCATCCTAAGCAGCTATTCAGTCATTGGCAGGGTTAACACATAATGTGAAGCCAGGCTGTGGTCTGTTGAACTCTGGCTTGCTCAAAACTGTGCCTGAAAAATAATCATGGTTTGTTAGTGACCCACCGCCTACAATCAAAAGCGGGAGGTCAGCATAAAAGGTACAGTAAACCCCCACCTATCACAGTGGTTAGGGACTCAACCTGACCTGCAATAATTGAAAATCTGCAATATGCGGATGCTGGGTCAGGTCGGGACTGGACGGGCTCTCTGAGGGCTCTTGTACTTACCCCAGGCCTGGCGCTGCCCCAAACGGGCCTGCAAGAGGCTTTCCAGTCCCCCAGAGGCCTCCAAAGTGCTTTCTAGTGATCTGGAGGTCACTTCTGGTTTACTGGAAGTCATTTCCGATTTGCGGGGAAGCAGTTTTGGGGCCTCCGACGGGCCTGGGAAGGCCTTTCCTCCTTACCCCAGGGGGCCTTTTTTCATATACTGCAGACCCGCAATATACAGGGACTGCAATATATAAACCGCGAAAGGGTGAGGGACAACTGTAAAGATAGAGGTTTCCCCCGCACATGCATGCTAGTTATGTCCGACTCTAGGGGCAGTGCTCATTTCTGTATTCAAGCTGAAGAGCCAGTGTTGTGCAAGTCCATGGCCACGTGGCCAGCATGGCTGCAAGGAAACACTGTTTTTCCTTCCTGCTTTTTACAGCAGTACCTATCTATCTACTTGCATTTACATGCTTTCGAATTGCTAGGTTGGCAGGAGCTGGGCTTATCAGTAGGAGCTCACTCCGCTGCATGGCACCCGGGATTCGAACCGTCAAGCTGCCAACTTTGCAGCCGACAGTTTTCGGAGCCTTAGTCCACTGAGCCACCACCTACAGTCAAAAGTGGTAGGTCAGCATTCTATTGTCTAAATGCTGAGCAAAAATAATAATATAAGCATTTTCCCTATTCTGGCACGCAACCCTGAGTGCCTCTGTTCTTCAGTTGTTGTGAGATTGAACCGGATGCTGGCCATGGTTTGTTGTTACCTTACAATGCTTACATGATCTCACATGAGTTGTCCTAACTCTTGTTTGTTCTTAGCTTATTTCCCCAGTTGATCACCTTGAAACAGGACCTGACAAAAGCAGCAGTAAAGAAAGAGGTCAGAAATGGGAAAAATAAATCGTGTCTTCTTTAGTCAATAGCTACAGGCCAGTTAATGACAAAATCGACACACCATGGTTATTAACATGAACCACAGCTTAGTACAGCCTTTGAATACAGACTGGTTTTGAATGCCATAAACCAGGGAGATGCACAAGCAATGGATCTTGCCTTCATGGTTGTGTGAGTTTCCAGAGGCATAAGAAACTGGCTACAGTTTCAGACAGGGCATTGATGCAGTTTTGCTGTGATTTGGCAGACCTTTTAAAAACTTCCTTATTTTGGAATAAAAATAAGGAATATGTGAGTATAATCCCCCTCCCTAAATCTGACTGAGCAAATTACACATCAATAAGCCATTGAAGAAGAGATAGAGAAAACTGGTGCGCGAGTTCTTTGAAAAAAATTTCTTGGATACACACCTCACTCTGAAAACAAACAACAAAAACAAGAACATCAGCAGAAACACACTCAAACCCGCTCAGGCATGACTCTGATAACTGCTGGCTCAATAGCTCTGTGGTTTAGGTCTCTGGCTGTGGAGCCAGAGTTTGGGAGTGTGATCCCTCACTGTGCCTCCTGTGAGTACAGCCAACCTGTGTGGCCTTGGACAGACAGTCTAAGAGTGCCCACAGAAGTCTGTCTGTCTGTTGTGTCGTTACAGTTGTGACCGACTCTTCTTGACCCCACGTCCATGGAGTTTTCTTGGCAGGAATACTGGAGTGGCTTGCCAGTTCCTACTCCAGGCACCTACAGCACCTGGTATTCCCTGGTGGTCACCCATCCAAGTACAGTACTAACCAGGGCTGACCCTGCTTAGCTTCCAAAATCAGGCGAGATCGGATGTGCTTAGGGCATCTAGGCAGCTGCCCACAGAAGAGGGCAACGATAAACCACTTCTAGGTATCCTCTACCTGGAAAGTTCTAAAAGGGGGCTCCATAAGGCAGAATTGGCTTCATGGCTCCTCATTTTACATGTATATGGCTCCTTTTAGAACGTACACACACAGTCGCTGATGGATAGAGACAACTGGTGATATGTGCACACACATAAAAAACCTTTTATACATATATACAGAGCAGGCAAAACCTTTCTCTTCAGGGAGACGTTCCATAGTGACTGACTGTCTAGGTAGGAGACAATAAATGGGATGGTCTATATTTTGTTGCTTCCAATTTTGTTTTGCATAACGCTTTTATCTAACAGTTTTATATAATGCTATTAATTCTTTGAATAATTGACTGTTTTAGCTTTTATTTTCAGTTTTAATTTTGTAAGCCATCTGAAAGGCAGGAGTAAAATATTTTAAATAAATAAGCAACATAGATAGATAGATAGATAGATAGATAGATAGATAGATAGATAGATAGATAGATAGATAGATAGATAGATAGATAGATAGATAGATAGATAGATGGGGTTACTGTACATTTCTACCCCTCAGACTCCATCATGGTTAATGAGTTACAGGGAGAGGCAGTTTGAGAAAGATGAAGGGGGAAAGAAACACACAAAGGAAAGCTGTGGGGAACCATCTGCAGAAGGCCTGAGGCTGGATCTCATTCCAGACCTGCCTGCAGGAATGTGATTAGCATTTGTTATAAATTCCTACAGGTCCTGCTCAAGGCAGAGAATGGACTCCTCCTTCCCACCCTCAGCCCCCACTCCAAACCACCAGTCTAGAGGCATCTTTCCAGCTTCTAAAACTGCAGCCTCATTTCTCCACCCTTTAGCTCTTCGGATACCCCCAAATGGCAGCCTACAGCCCCCCCGAATCCTTTTAGTTATCTTCTCCTCCCAGCCAGCTCTGGCATCATCATCCCCACCCCCTCCAGCGACCCCACATTTCAAACAGGCAGACCATCCGCTGTTCATGTTGTCTGATCCCCACCCACTCTTCCCTAGTTCAAAACAGAAGAAGGAAAGGGGTGGGTGGGTGGGGATGGCTGACCCCCCTCTGGTTTCTGGACTTAGAGGAGAGGGAGGAGACCTGCTTCGCTTTTGATCCCCTTTCCCCATATTTCCTTTCTCCCCAGCTGCAGAGGCCTGTATCAATCACTCCAGTTTCCATGGTAACTGCAGCTGCAGTGATGGAGAAAGAGAGAGAGAGAGAGAGAGAGAGAGAGAGAGAGAGAGAGAGACGCACACAGGGCTGATCAGCGAAAGGCAGAGCCACACACAGAATCACTCCGCACCCCATGTGAGGGTGCACTGCACAATGATGCACCCAC
Source organism: Phrynocephalus guinanensis (assembly GCA_037367245.1). Classification (NCBI taxonomy): domain Eukaryota; kingdom Metazoa; phylum Chordata; class Lepidosauria; order Squamata; family Agamidae; genus Phrynocephalus; species Phrynocephalus guinanensis. The sequence goes on from CM074734.1 coordinate 158,546,490, forward strand.
AAGTGCGTCAGGCCATGACGCATAATGGAGTGATGGTTGTGGAGCTCAAGCCCCCCCCCAATAATCACAACATACTACACGTGTACAGGCATATGTATGTGGGAGAATGCACACACAGCAATGGGTGTGTCATCATGGACCTCCTGTGACACTTTCTATTGTATAGGAAAGTTGTCAGGATTTGGGTTATGATACAGCTAGGACTGAGTATGGAGGCCTTATTGCATATTGCTTTGCCCATGAACACGTGTACCTGCCTGTAACAGGTCCCAATTTCCAGTAGGGATTAATAAAATGAGGAAGAAATAAAAGATTGGATAGGGAGGAATATAATATTTCATCATTTTTAAGGTCTGTGCACAGACCTGTCCGGATGTCTTTGTGTGGGGTTGCCATTAGCCAAGATAAACAGTACAGTACCCATCTAATTAGCTCCTATTATTCTCCTGGCCTTTTGTTGTGCCTTATGTCGGGAATAGAAATTAATCAGCTGGAACACTTCCTAGACTTCAAGTAACAATAATTTTAAAAAGGCAGCTCTTGCTACACTTCTTCATCGGTAGCTGCCGTTAAATGCATAGGAATACACACTCAGGAAAGAAAATAAGGTGGCAACAATTATTGTATCTACACACATAGTTTATCAAATATGCCTGACCTTGGACATTCTCCAATTAATGCTACCAATATTTATGAGCTCTGTACGTGGGCCATAGAATGAGTTTTCCTTTTATTTGCTTAGGCTTCTAACCTGCTCCTGTGTTAGGAGAGTGAAATAGCAACAGAAGTGAGATTGAAGAGAAAGATAGGGTAGATACACACTCTCCTAAAATCAAAGACTCTGGGCATTCGCTCTCCTGCACCTGTATAAACAACAGAGAGAGGGAAGAGAGAGCTTTCTGCAGTGACAGTGGGAGAAGCCATTTAGCTAGGAATGATCAAAGATAGTACGTTCAAAAAAAATCCTGCCGGCCTTTGTCTGATCGTAAATAGAGATTGCTGCTTCAGGGGATAGCACTGTGGAAACTTCTGATGCAATCTGTATATAGAAGCTGGATTTGTCTGCATTCTCATGGGGCTGATCAAATTTGAAGTCAATGGGAAATCAGCAATCCCTTGGACGATCCGGACCACTTGACTTATCTATCTTTTATCCAGGGACACGGTGATCATGAAACCAGTCTCCCTCACCATATCAGAGGGACCCGTTCCTACTGTCTTGTTCCGTCATGCAAATCCTGCACATTGTAAAAACCTCCTGATCACTTCAGAGGCAGCCAACCTGGCCCATCACATGCTGTTGGTCTCCCAAATTGCATCTGTCCAACTTTCATGGCTGGTAATAAGCAATGATGGGATTTGTAGTCCATCAACATCTAGAAGACCGCCATTGACTCACTTCACTAAATGCACACACAGAATTAGAAGACGATACCACAGAGGCAAGTTGGGGGCTGACCGTTGTACATCTGAATGAAGAATGCATCTTTAGAACACAGCCCTCTGTCCCTTGCAGCAACGTATGGCATGCAGGGAAAAGAACAGCAGTGACAGTTCATACTCTGACAGTTCAAGGGCACCTTATCTTGCCACTGCAGGGCAAGGCAGTAAGGCACTCTCCCTAGCGTTATGACAGGCCACTGTTGGTAGAAGAAAGCAACTCTCAAACAGATGTTTTGCATGTTCCCAAATCAATCCTAGATAAGGATTGAAAGGATTGATAATCCTGGGAAGACTTTCGGGCTGCAACCCTAGAGAACCATGGCCAGTCAGGCTGAACAAATACTGAGCTAGTGGATCAATTGTCTGACTCAATATGATAGCTTCCTATGTTGCTATGATATGACATGCCAAGGCCACTACACCTCAGCTGCCTAGGCATTGTGGCTTTCCAACAGTAGGATGTGTTCTGTTTTATAGAGGATGGTCTTTTGTTCCTTTCCTTGTTCCTTCCTTCCTTCCTTCCTTCCTTCCTTCCTTCCTTCCTTCCTTTTTCTTTTCCTTTCTTTTTCTTTTTTTTTGAAGGGCTGCCAGGGGACAATCCTCTATTTGAAGAACGTTTTAGACTTGATCAGTTTTTAAAATAAAGAATAGGAAATTAAAGACCTTGAAATTGTCCATCCACAACTAGAACTAGCAGAAGAGAAAGAGCAGTCACATGGTTAGTCTTCTCTATTATAAAACCATATCAGATGTGATCTCTCTCTCTTTTCAGTGATGTATAGGTAGGTAGCTAATCTATATTCAAACATTTGACCCTTTCACTTCTGTAGCACTGAGCAACAACCCCCCCCCCCAAAAAAAAAACACCAGCGTGATTACTAAGCCATTGCTGGACTACTGGACTTGGTTTGTGGGCTGGATGTGGTGTTCTGGGTCACCAGTTATGAAGCCAGCCAGCCAGCCAGCCAGCCATTGAATCAAGACAGGAGAACTGTAGGGCACAGGCAATTTTAGATGATCAAAGGGTTGGAACAAGTTTTCTATGAGGAAAGTATTCAGCACTTTTTTTGCTTTAAGCAAATATCAGTCAGCAATACTATGGAGAAAGTAGGGGAAGAAACTTTTTCTTGTAAGTTTAGAATGGTGGCAGGGCTGCACACATTAAAACGGAATGGCAGGAGATTCAGGAGAGGCAAACCAATGCACAATTCAATTCTGGCCTTCATTGCAAAAAGGCCAGGTAGTGACAGCTCCTGGCAGAGGCCTAGTTTCCATGTGCAACCCAATGAGGAGGAAGAATAAGTTTATGGCACACAGAATAATTTATCAGCAACAGCAGCGAAAACCATCATTAGCACCACCACCACGACTATGTCCTCCTTAGGCATGACTGTTAGGACTCTCCTAGTTACTGGCCTTGGGCAGCTGCACAATCAAGCTTGCAACTGGCCGTTGTTTAGCACTAAAACAGTGTCTGTTTGAATGCTAAAACAAGATATCCAGCAGGCAAAGAAAACAGTTATCCTTGTTCTAAATCAGCAAAGTAGGAGAATAGCACAGTTCATAGAGCAATGATGTAGCTCTCTCTCTCTCTCTCTCTCTCTCTCTCTCTCTCTCTCTCTCTCTCTGACGTGCTAGTTCTGAAGTGTTTCTAATGTATTTCTAATGAAGGAGCACTAAATTAGACAATTACCCCGCTCCACCCCTTCGGTAATTTGGAGCAGTGGAAGCCAAATATAGGCTTATCTATGAGAAATAGACCTACCTCAAGGGCCTGTGGTGAGCATAAAATGGCATAGTTCAATAGATGCTTTATTGAGGTTACTCAGGCAAGAGCGAGGGAGGCAGCGGCATATCTAGGGGGGGGGCATAAGGGTACATCTGCCCGGGGTGCAGCAATCTGGGGGGGGGCGCCTGGAGGGGGAGCAGGAGGAGGAAGCCATGCACCCTCCCGCCACCCAGCAGTTCTCGTTTCCCCTAAGGCTTGGTGACAGCACCCCCTCCGCCACCTCCGCGCGCCAGGTGAGCGGCGAAGCAAGCAGGCAGGCAGGAGCGCAGTGGCCACAGCCCCCTTCTCGTCCTCACCTTGGTGAGAGAGGTATAAGGTGTGCATGCATGCATACACGCTCATACACCGCGTGCACATGCACACACATCAGACCTGCAGAGTTCAGCCCCCCCCATTGCTAGGTGGGTGCGATGTGGGGGGCAGCAGGAAGGATGCAAAAACAAACTTTGTCCCAAGGCACACAAAATCCTGGCTACGCCTCTGGAGGGAGGGAGCATAGCTTGGCCTGCAGAGAAGCTAGGGTGCCACTGGTTCACAAGATTTAGGAACTGCCTGAATTTTGGGATTTCTCTGCAGAAGAAGGGGAAACGGTTGGTGATGTTTACCCACATTTCTTTCTTTCTTTGTTTTTTTCCATAATAAATAAAGTGGTGAGGGAACATCAACAATGGAAACTATTCCTGTCAAGATGAATATTGTAGCTCGGTGTGTTGCAGAAGAGTTGGGCCCATTTTTCAGGCTGCAATCTTATCTACTAAATTCTTTAAAAAGGGTTAAGCAACTTCCAGAAATACTGTAGTAATCTTTCTTCTACCCTACATCTTTTTTAAATGGCAAAATGGATGCATTATATCCTGACAGGCAGGTCTTATCTTTGTACAACTCAAAGAGTGTGCACGTTTCAATGAAAATTAATGGGGAGGATGGGAGGATATTGTGCAAGAAATTGTTAAGGCCAGGATTTTTCCAGTGACTTCTGCAATATTCACCTTGAAACTACACTTCCGATAAACCATTTCCCCTTAAAAATATTAAAACATTATCATCTCTTTGAACCACAGTGCATTTAAAGTAAGCCCCAAAACAACACAACTTTCTTAGTACCTATGTCTGAGGGTTCACAGTGCTAAAGGGTAACAGTTACTACTACTACTACTACTACTACTACTACTACTACTACTACTACTACTACTACTACTACTACTACTACTACTTCCTTCCTCGGCTCAGAGAAGGAAGGCATGTCTGCCGAGGTCTGGCTGGTTGGTCTTTTGGGTGCATGTATACAGATGGAATGGTATACAGCAGTGCTCCCCAACCTTTTTGTCTCCACGGACCGTTATTTGTTTGATTATTTTCCCGTGGCCCGGGGGTGGGGGTGGGGGTGGGGAGGGGGGGCGGGGGGCGGGGGAGGGTGTGGGGGGCGGGGGAGGGAGGAGGGGGAGGAGGAGGTGCGGGGGGGTTTGGTGTGTGTACCTTGGGGGGGCCACAGGAGTGGCGGCGGTGGCGGCGCTCGCCGGCTGGGGGCGTCGTGCGCTCCCCCCCCCGCGCGCACGGGCGGGGCGGAGCCCAGGGCTCCTGGGCGGGCGGGCCCCCGCCTCCTCTTCCTGTCGGCGGCCGGAGGCAAGCGGCGGCACGGAGGTGCCCCAACCGAGGCGGGCCGCGGCGGCCACGGCAGCCGCCCGGGTTCGGCTGTGGCTCCGCGGCCGGCAGCGGGGGCGCCCCGCGGCCGCCGCCGCCGCCCGCCTCGGTGGGGCACCTCTGCGCCGCCGCTTGCCTCCGGCTGCGGCCTTCGGGCGGGCGAGCGGGAGGGGGGAGGGAGGCCGGTGGGGGGTGGCGTCTCCGGCCCGAGGGCTCCACCGGGACCGCCGAGCCGGCCGCGGAGCCACAGCCGAACCCGGGCGGCTGCCGTGGCCGCGGTCGTGGCCGCTGCGGCCCGCCTCGGTTGGGGCACCTCTGCGCCGCCGCTTGCCTCCAGCCGCCAACAGGAGGAGGAGGCGGGGCCCGCCCGCCCAGGAGCCCCAGGCTCCCCCCCACCCCGCCCGTGCGCCGTGCCCGGCAGCGGCGACTCCTCCTCCGGCTGCCCGTGGGAGAGAAGAGGAGGAGGAGGAGGGCGGCGTAGGAAAAGGGGAGGAGCCTCCCCGGCCTCCCCAGGCGGCCCGGTGCCAACCGGTCCACGGACCGGCACCGGTCCGCGGCCCGGGGGTTGGGGACCACTGGATACAGCCAGGATAATAGAAAAGATTATATAACTTTAGGGGTTGATCCCAGTGTGAGCCATGGAAGCTCACTGAGGGAGTGGAACTGATAAAACCACTCCTTAAACATCTCCTTATCTTGAAAGTCCTATTAGGGTCACTACAAGTTAGTTCCAACTTGATGGTACATAAATAACAATAAAAACATAGCTTGTTTAAGGTGTCATATTCAAGGCTGACATAAAACATGTTGGTTGAGATAAAATATTAAATGGGAGCCCTGCAAAACATTTATTCATTTATTTTATTTACAAGATTTTTTAGCTGCCCCACTACCAGGAGGTCTCTGGGCAGCATGGTTTCCCACAATGATCATCTTACTGGAGAACACACAATAAAATCTCACAAGCATGGTTCTTTGGAAATAAAGATGCAACAATAACAAACTAAATAACGAACATACAAGGGCTTCTTTTTGACCATGGGAGCTTTGGCTCAGAATAGGATTCTTGAAGGAAAATTTGGGAAGAACGTGTTGAGGAAGGGGCAGCACCCAGCACACATCCTCCCTCTCTCTTTGGTGGGACCCACTTGGGCGCAGCAACATTCGGGGGGTGGGGGTGGTTTCCTGATAGTTTTCAGTGGAGGAAGCAAAACGAAGAACAGAAACCTGGTGTCCTAAACCTATCTCCTTGCTGCCCGGTCTTTTCCTTGGTTCCATCTCCCGCAGGTGAATGGCAGGGAGTTGTCCCGCCTCTCACAGGAGCAGACCCTGGAAGCCCTCCGGTGTTCAAAGGAGCCACTGGTGATCCAAGTGCTACGGCGCAGCCCCCGCAGCCGAGGTGGTGGAAGTGAAGCCGCCGCTCCCCCAAATGACCCCACCACGCTGGTAGACAATGGCACTCAGACAGACATCACCTTTGAACACCTCTTAGGGCTGGGAAGGATGCGGCCTCCAAGTCCTCCCGCGGTCACCCTGGAACCTTATGGGCTGCTTGACCTGTGAGTACTCCCCCTGAGGAGAATCTCCTCCATTCACTTTTGCTTCCTTTTCATCCTTTCTCGCTTTCCTGCCCCAGAACCCGGAAATGTTATTTTTTGGACTGCAGCTCTCCCACTCAACATGAACAGTGGCAAGTGGCAACACAATAGCAAATTCCACAAAAATAATGTTTCCCATCCTTGGCTTGCTACTTTTCTACTAGCCACTGCAGTTACACATGTAACACTATTACATGCTGTGGAGCTCGCTCTTCGCCATGGTTTATGGCGGAGCCGAGAGCGATGAAGCAAGAACGACGAAGGCTTGAGAGCAGATCGAGGACGGACCGGTCGGCATTTAATCGGACTGTTGTTTGTGCTATGACCAGACACTGTGTTCATGCGATCAGAGACGCCAAAAGATCCTATGCCTCCCTGAGAATTGGTGAGGCCTCGAACCGCCAGGTGGAGTTGTTCTGTGTGGTTTGAGACCTCACCAATCCTGGTCAGCCTAGGCCTCCTCCTAGTGATTTCACTAGTGAGTCATTTGCAGCCTTCTTTAGAATTAAAATTGAGGCCATCCGAACCGGTTTAGACTCTGGTTGCTCTAGCCCAGTGGTGGCAAACCTTTGGCACTTCAGATGTTTTGGACTACAACTCCCACAGCCCCACAGAACATGTCCTTGATCCATTCCAGTCCAGGTTCAGGCCGTGTCGAGGGACTGAAACTGCCTTGGTCGCGCTGCAAGATGGCCTCCTCAGGGGGGCTGACAGGGGTTGCTTTACCTTGTTGGTCCTCCTGGACTTGTCAGCTGCCTTTTATACCGTAGACCACGGAATCTTGCTGGACCGGCTTTCTGAGGTGGGGATTGGGGGTACAGTGTTCAGCTGGCTCCAGTCCTTCCTGGGGGCCCATCCCCAGCATGTGCAGCTTGGTGGGGAGTTGTCAGCCCCTTGGGTGCTCCCGTGTGGGGTTCCCCAGGGATCAGCCCTCTCCCCCATGCTGTTTAACATTTACATGAGGCTGCTGACTGAGGTCATTAGGGGATTTAGAGTCTGCTGCCATCAGTATGCTGATGACATGCAGCTCTATCTCTCCTTTTCCACCTCTGCAGTGGAGGCGGTGTGGACCCTTGACCTGTGCTTGGATGTGGTCATGGAATATACCAGGACCAATAGACTTAAGCTCAGTCCAGAGAAGACCGAGGTTATGTTCTTCAGGGCTTCCTCCTCTGGATACGGTGGCCCTCTCCCCAGTTTGGGGGGTTCTACCCTCCTGCTGGCGGATAGAGTCAGGAATCTGGGTGTGGTCCTGGATCTGGCATTAACCATGGAGGCCCAGGTGGCTGCTGTTTCCAGGACTGCCTTTTCCATCTTTGTCAGATCGTCCAGATTCGCCCGTATCTGGATGAGGCCTCCCTGTGAACTGTTGTGCAGGCGCTTGTGATCTCGAGGATAGACTATTGCAACACTCTCTACATGGGATTGCCCTTGACTCTTATTCAGAGACTCCAGTGGGTACAAAATGCTGCGGCCAGATTGGTGGTTGGTGTGGGTCGATATGACCACATCACCCCGGTTCTGGCTTGTTTGCATTGGCTGCCCATTGTGTCCCGAATAAGATTCAAGGTCCCGTTTTTAATTTATAAAGCCCTCCATGGCTTGGGACCAGAATACCTGACACAGCGGATCCTCCAGAGATGAACTGAGGCTCGTCCAACTAGAATGTCGCGGGTGCTCTCACTTCGGGTGGCCACGCCCAGGGAGGCAAGGAGAGCGGTAACCCGCAACCGAGCCTTTTCTGTGGCTGGCCTCTCATTATGCAACCACCTTCCGAGTAAGCTGCGCCTTGCACAGTCCTTGCCAACCTTTTAAAAAGTTCTGAAAACCTGGCTTTTTCAAGAGGCATTTGGTGACCTTTAATTATTTTTTCCCCTTTATGCTGCCATCTTGCTGAGTATATATATATATATATATATATATATATATATATATATATATATATATATATATATATATATATATATATATATATATATATATATATATATATATATATATGCATGTTAGGGTGGATTCGGGTTTCTTCCCGTGTAGAAATCTGGTTGTTTTGGCGACGTTTCGACGAGGTCTCACTCGTCATCTTCAGGCTGGTGTTCTGGCTTCTTTCTTCTTGAAGCAAAGCGTGATCTCAGTTGAAGTCCTTCTATAAATACTGCTGGGGGTGTGTGGTTTGCTTGCTCTGTTGTTGATTGTAGGTTCGTTTGTTCTTTTGTGATCTGCTGTGTGGCTGAGGCGATCGTTAAGGGCTTAACTGCTGGTGGGTTAGATGGCTGTTTAGAGACATCATGTGTGGGTGAGGTGCTGGATGTGTGTCTATTAGCCTTTTGTTTCTTAACGACCTTGGTGATGGGTGTTCTGGCAGCATCCTGGGCTTTGGTGGAGTGGGGTCCTGTGTCTTGTGAATTCATTTTGGTCTGGCTGCGTGTCTTCACAAGACACAGGACCCCACTCCACCAAAGCCCAGGATGCTGCCAGAACACCCATCACCAAGGTCGTTAAGAAACAAAAGGCTAATAGACACACATCCAGCACCTCACCCACACATGATGTCTCTAAACAGCCATCTAACCCACCAGCAGTTAAGCCCTTAACGATCGCCTCAGCCACACAGCAGATCACAAAAGAACAAACGAACCTACAATCAACAACAGAGCAAGCAAACCACACCCCCCCAGCAGTATTTATAGAAGGACTTCAACTGAGATCACGCTTTGCTTCAAGAAGAAAGAAGCCAGAACACCAGCCTGAAGATGACGAGTGAGACCTCGTCGAAACGTCGCCAAAACAACCAGATTTCTACACGGGAAGAAACCCGAATCCACCCTAACATGCATACCTATACCCGTGAAAAATCTACGAAAACATATATATATATATATATATATATATATATATATATATATATATATATATATATATATATATATATATGTGTGTGTGTGTGTGTGTGTGTGTGTGTGTTGTTTTATTTTTTATGAGATCCTGTTGTTGTTGTACTTGATTTTTATTCATGTTGTTAACCGCCCGGAGTTCCTCTGGAAGATGGGCGGTATAGAAATATATAAATAATAAAATAAATAAATAAACAACAGCTGGATGTGTAGAATAGAAGTGTTAAAGCTTCTCTCAATGCTTGTGAGCCTGACTGAATTTTTGTTAAAAGACACAAGCAGGACAGGCTATTTGTTTCTCTGGAGATGGCAACTACAGTATATGTATTCTAAACTACCGCAGTTTCCCCTTTATTTTGAACATAACAACAAAAGTGCATTAAGGAAAATATATTTTACCTCGAGTTAGCACGGCAAGACTCTTGGCTTAGGTTCTAGGTTAATATTTTCACATCTAGCTTGAATTTAGTGAATTTGTGCATGTAGGGCCAGAATCCTGAGGGAGAGTTTGTAATGGCTGTGGGAGGCTTTAGCCAATGGCCTTATGTTTGTTCTTGCTCACAGCCCCGCAATAAGCCATGAATACTATGACCCAGTGGAATTCATTGAAGGAGGTGCTCCCGAGACTGAGCGTGCAGAGGAGCTGGAATATGAGGTAAGAAAGTGATAGAGTTAGACCCTGCTTAGGGCACAGAAACATAAACCACATGTGACTAGTTGCAGGTACCATGGAAGCATAGAGCATTGCTTCCATTAATGGAGCTATTCTCGATCTTCTTTTGGCCATAAACACAATATGAAAGAAATCTAGGACCAATCTGGATTGAATACATCACATAACAAACCTTATAAGGTACTGTGTGAAGAACTGTTTTGAACCTGTGGCCCCTCTTCAAATGTACCAGGGGCCCCAGGGAGGCATATGGCCCCCATTGAGAAAAGCTGCCTTTACGCGTCATGTCTTTACAAGACATTATATTTCAATTATCAGAATTAGGTCCGGTTCAAGAGAGTAGTAAGGAAGAGCACAGGCCTGGATGCAAAAACTGGTGAACAGTCCACAACTCCCATACTAGAGTCACTCATCATTTTAGGTGGACTAACTAAGCAAATCAGAAGCAGCGTGGAAGAATTTAAATTTACAAGCCCTCAGCTGAGGATGACTGTGGTACTCTGAAAAATGAGAAGTGTGGTAGTCTCCATCCATGCCAGATCTATACATGAGAGGATGTGCGTATGTGTTGTGTCGTTACAGTTGTGACCGACTCTTCGCGACTCCATGTCCATGGAGTTTTCTTGGCAGGAATACTGGAGTGGTTTGCCGGTTCTTACTCCTGCACTATCACCCTAATAATTATACCTTAACCTTATCAACTTTATAATGAATGGCATTTCCTATATCTTTGAATATAAGATTCAAAGAGAGGGAAGAGCGACTTGTGGCTGGCCAGATGCTGGTGCACCCTCTCACTGCTGGCTAAGGCTCATGGGAGTTGTAGTCCAGTTATACCCAAGGGACTCACCCCTGCTGTAGAATCCAGGTTTGGGATCCAGGTCATTTACCAGGACCATTTCCAGAGGGTTACGTCTGGTGCTGAACAGATAACCACAAGAGAATGCTAGAAGACTCTTGATCATTTTTCCTAGGGTCATAGCTGCATACATATTTTTCTATGTTTTAACAGCCCTTGCCGTGTCTGTGTGGCTAACTCCTACACTGAAGAAACAGCAGGGTTGTGGACTTTTCATTCTAAAGAGCATATCATTCCTCAAAATGTCAGTGTAGGAAGTTATCTGGATGCCTGAGAGAATATCCCGGGTTCACAGAAGCACATTCTGTAGGCTGCAAAGATCATACCCAAAGGAGCGAACCACTCCCTGCAAAAGGCATGGCCGCCAGGGCACAGCCATGCCAAATGGAGTGAGCACTGAAGGGAAAATACGGAACATGATGAGAGGGAGAGGAATGGCACAGCCTCCTTAGAGAGGATGGTTAGCTGCTTAGCTAGCCAGGAACACTTGTTTAGCTGGGAGAACCCACTACAAAATTTGTTGTCGTTGCCAGTTGTTTTATTTACATGAGCAGAGCAACATGGAGCTTTGCCGTATCCAAATCTGCATTTTGAAGACCCACGATTCTTCTCCCTGCTGCTACATGAAACAGCTATAACTCGATTACCAAATTCCACTAAAAAGCAGCATTGCAAGTGCTTGGGGTTGGATGAAGTCCTGAACTCTGAAAGTTACACTGCATGTGGCTGATGGGGTAGTCGGTTGCAGAGATTTTTTTTTTCCAGAAATAAAATATCATCCGACTCACTCCCTTCCACCACATACACAAAGGCCCCAAGGTTCCTGTGGAATCCTTTGTCTCCTCAGGAAGCCATTGGAGGCTGGAGAATAGAAATGAAGTTTCTAATTAGTGGAAATCGTTACTGACGGTGGTAGCAGTGATTTTCGTTAATTGAAGACTTCCTCCCACAGCTCCCGGTGGCTTGCAGATAACAAAAAGGGATTCCATGAGGACTTGGGGAACTTCAGAGAAGGTGGCAAAACGTTTGTCGACAGGCCATTACAGTCATTACTTTCTAGGACAGGTTCTCCAAGAATCCCTGAACCAAAATGGGTGGCTGAGATATTCTCTTAAGTTGCAGTCCAAAACAAATCCTAACAAAACAATGAAAAACAATCTGAAGCTGTGATCTCAGTTGCTGTGAAAGTGGGACAGCTCATGATTCACTCATAAAAAACACCCTAATAATAGAAACATCAATTTTGTTGATGACACAACAGTAGTGGCGCTCATCTCTGGAGGGTGCAACAGTTGTTACAGTCGTGCTGAAATAACAACTTGATTATCAACATCAATAAGATCAAGGAGTTTATAGTGGACTAACGGAAAAAGAAATAAGATATTCTGCCCTTCATTATTGATGGAGACTTTGTAGAGCAGGTGACAGACTGTAGGCTTTGGGGGGGGGGGTTATATTGAAGGAGGATCTGACCGGAGCACGGCATAGCACTGGTGAAGTATGCAGAGACTATATTTTTTGAGACTTCTGAGGAGGCAACAACTGACTGAGAAACTGCTGGTGACCTTCTACCGTGGCTATACAGAAAGTACTTTGACTTACTGCCTCTGTGTTTGGTTTGCCAGTTGCAGTGTCAGACAGGAAGGCGCTCCCGAGGGTAATAAATACGGCCCGGAGGATAATTGGTTGTCCTCTTCCCTCCTTGGAAGAACTGTTTAATTCCAGATGTTCGAGGAAGACCTTTAGAATTCTGAGCGACCTATCACATCCTGGATATCAGTTTTTTGAATTATTGCCATCTGGCAGGAGATACAGGATTATTGGGGCAAAAATTAATAGATTAAAGAACAGTTTTTACCCTAGAGCAGTATCTGGGTTAAATGCTGCAGTTTAGTGACTATTTTAAGCAGATTTTTTAGCATTTTAAGTTTTTAAGCATTTTAAGTCTTTTAGGTCATTTTAAGCAGAATAGTGTTTATATGATTGCTTGTTTGGTTTTGGTTGTACATTGTACATATGTACAATGACAATAAATTTCTATTCTGTTCTGTGCTGTCAAATGAGAGACTTGCATGTGTGAACTAGCCTTAAGGCAGCCATATTTGATTCCACTTGGAGTACCTCTCAGCAAAAGAGCATAATTGACACACATCATAATAATCCTTGCAGAACGTCTATATGCTGCTCGTTGTTGCTCTCTTTGAGTGCAAATGTAGGAAAATAAAGCTACAAAAGAGGAGTCCTTGTTTTATCTATGTGTCTTTTATATGAATTTTATATGATCACATAGAATTTGTGTTTATAACCACTTATAACCTGGTGTGATTGCATTGACACTATGTTTTCAAAGTTACTTTCCATCACTCATAACTTTTGCATGGAATTTTACTCTCTTTTTAACTGCTTGCATTCTCTTGTAGCTTTAATGTAATGTTGTCTTTTAATGCTGTAAGGTGTCCCTCAGTTCCCTGTTCTCAATATCTGAACATGTCTTAATTGTACTGGACTGAATATTGTCCCTCATTATTGCAAGCCGCCTTGAGTCCTTTTTTCCAAGGAGAAAGACAGGGTAAAAACATTCTAAAATAAAATAAACAAAACAAATGAAGCTTGACTGGGACTTGAGTCATAGCAATTGGACTTCTTGTGGGACTGAAATGTTTCCCTACTCATCTGAGTAGCTTCTTCAGTCTGAGGAAAGTTGGTGGAAGGATTCCAATTTACAGTGGAACCTTGACTTACATACTGCTTGACTTGCATCTTATTTGACTTGCAGCAAGAAGGGGCCTGTTTGACTTGAGTCGCAGGCTTTGACTTACATCTCGGAGCCCCGGCGCAAGGCACTGGAATTGGGCGGCAGCTACAACCCAGCATCGCGGCTGCCGTCTCCAAACTGCTCCTGCCTTCTTCCCCTCCTCCGGCAGTGGCGGCTTCAGCGAGGCCAGCTCAGAGCACCTGGAACTGGTCCTCGGCCTCACCAAAGCCGCCGCTGCTGCCGGAGGAGAAGAAGGGCCGGGAGCTCGGGGCTGGCCTCGCTGGTTAAACAGTCGGCTCAGTCTTGTAAAAATCTGGCTGCAGAAGTCTGGTCCACAATGGAAGCATTTTAGTTGGGGAGCTGTAAAGTTGTGGGACTCTAATGGTAAGCATAGAATTGTTCAGAACTTGGAACGTCAGGTTAAAAATCAGTAAAACTTAAATGTTAGACATTGTTGCTATGAACATTAAAAAGTGGAGGCATATAACTTGTGGACTATAATTCCACTGCCTCCTCCTCTCTTTGAAGAGACATTTCATCTACATCCCCAGAAGGAATCTCCTATCCCAGTCAAATTTGTGTTAAATTGCTGTTTTCGGGGGTCTTTTTCATCATCTGGAACGGATTAATCCGCTTTCTCATTACTTTCTATGGGAAATGTTCGTTTGACTTAAGTCATGTTTGACTTAAGTCTAGACCACTGGAACGGATTAATGACGTAAGTCAAGGTTCCACTGTATAGTTCATCTTGGTTTCATCCCAACCTGGTCTGAATAGGCTTGTTAGGTGAACAGCACCATCTAACGGGCCTATTCAGACCAGGGTGTTGTAAAACTAAGGTGAACTATGAATTGGAAGCCTCCCACCAATCTTCCTCAGACTGAGAAAGCTACTTGGATGAGAAGTCAAACATTTCAATCCCACAAGAAAAGAAGTCCAGTTGCCATGACTCAACTCCCGTATAACCTCACCTGGATGACTGAGAATCTCCTTAGATACAGCATGAAAACAGCATGACACCCACTCTTTTAATCTTGCCCTTTAAATGGGAGGGTTGGTGATGGGCTGTGACCATATGTGACTTTTGTCTGATGGTTTCTTTGTCCCCACAGGAGGTGGAACTGTACAAATCCAGTCACCGGGACAAGCTGGGCCTGATGGTTTGTTACCGAACCGATGACGAGGACGATGTAGGCATCTACGTTGGAGAGGTGGGGGAGGGGGCCGCCCATGGTGTGTGGGGGTGATGTGCTTGGCCGGGGGAGACCAAGGTAGGCCAGCTACGGGGTGGGGGAGGGAACAGAGCTGCCAGGTGGGATTTAAAACTCTGTGAACCCACAAGGAACCCATTGCCTTGTTGCTTGCTTTCTTATCTGGCACGTGTTGGAAGGTGACCTAGCAATACCATCTATATTTGCATGTGGACCTACCTGACTGAACTAAGAGGTCTTTTGAAGCTGACAACAGATTATTTCGGGCCATTGTTACGGGCCTCTTGAGAGGGTATCACTGCCGGTCAGAGAAAGTCAGAGTCATTCCAGGAAGATTTGAGAGAAGAGGGGGAAGCCTCCCAGTCTCTTCTTAACTTCCTCCAAAGTTTTTCAGTATCTGTTGAACAGGCATTTGATCTTCAATACTGTTCATTAAAAAAGAGAGAGAGGTGTTCTGTTTTCATTATTTATATCTGCCTCTGCCACCATCAACCCCCATTAACTCAAGGCAGTGCACACAAATCACCTTATTTTCTCTACCCAATAATCCTGCAAGGTAGGCCATGAGTAAAGTGGTGGCTAGAACCTGATCTCCCACATCACAATTATGTACCATAACTAGTTTGTTATTTTTTTTTAAAAAAACTAAATGACTTCATGTTTTATGTTATGTGTTTTGTAAACTACTTGAAGTGCCTCATCCAAGGAAGTACAATCAACCCTCTGGAGTGTCCAGAGGGAACAAGATCCACAGACTGAAATGCTCTCCCTTCCCCCGGGCGAAACCAGCAGCTTCTGGGAAGCGGAGAAAGGGTCATCAAGACCCTTGTTCGGCACTCGAAGGGCAGGTGGCTGCAGAAGCAAACAGAAATAATCAACAAAGCAAGATGCTCTGAAGAACGTACTGATGTTCATTTAATGTTTCTTCTCCCAGGTGAACCCCAACAGCATTGCTGCCAAAGACGGACGCATACGGGAAGGGGATCGCATTGTCCAGGTGAATGTTTTGAAGGGTGGGGTCTGTCGCAGATAGAGGTTGTTGTTTGGGACCAGTTGGATAGACATGTAAAACCTGCCCTTCTGTCCACTCTCTGCCCATCTTAGATCAATGGTATGGAGGTACAAAACCGGGAGGAGGCGGTAGCCATTCTCACCCAGGAGGAGCGGACAAACATTTCTTTGCTGCTGGCTAGGCCTGAGACTGAGGTGAGAGGCATTGAGATGTGCCACTTGGCTGAAGATGTGAGATGTGCCACAAAGGGTGGTGCAGTCTCCTTCTTTGGAGGTTTTTAAGTAGAGGCTGGATGGCCATGTCGGAAATATTGTGATGGGATTCCTGCACGGCAGGGGGATGGACTGGATGGCCCTTGAGGTGTCTTCCAACTCTATGATTCTATGAATGAAGGAGGAGGAGAAAGAGCAGGAGCTACAGCCCAAGGGGGCTGGGTACCACTGCTCACACTCAGTCCCACTCTCCAGGAAGGACTGGGAAAGACTCCCCACCTGAGACCCAGAAGAGCTGCTACAAGCCAATGTCATGTGATCACGGTCTTCTAGATGTTGACAAATTTCAGTCCCCAGTAGACCTTCGCACTGGCTGAAGCTCTGAGGAGCGGCCCAATAGCAGCTGGAGGCCAACCAGTTGCCCTCTGCAAGAACAAACAGGTGTGAACTAGATAGACAGCCTTAGCATAAATCGGGCTCCTATGTTCTGAGACTCAGAGGAACTATAGAGCGTTCCTATTTTACTTATAATTACATCCCTTTCTTCCACACCTGGTTCTCCCCCTGCCCCCCGCCCCACTTTATCATCCTAACAGGCTGATAAAATAAGCATTACTGGCCAAAGCCAACTGGGTTTCATGGGTTAATCAGGTAGCTCAACAACTAGCTCACACTGTTGCTATAGACTGGATATGCAACCTGGAAACTTCATTTACACATGCTCTTACAGGGTGATGCATTTACATTGACAGAATGGATAGGAGACATGAACTGAAACTGGTGACGAACTATATGCATTGCTCCAAGTTAAACCCGGAAGGTACTGAGTCCAGTCAACCAATAAGCTAACAGTGGACTGCAAAGTAGGATTTCACAAAACCACTTTTGTTTGCAAGAGATACTGCACCTGGTTGTGCATGCAAGAATAAGCAAGGCACAGCTCTTTCCAGCCGCCAAGCCATGCTGGGACGGGACTAAGATTCGTCCCTCTGGGTGCAAAGGTTCCTTCTCTGGATACAGCTAGTCTTGAAAATGGTTCGGTGAAAAGAGAGGGACTGATTCAGATGTGAATACGGGTCTGAACAGGGCTAGAGCTGCCTCAAGAAACAGGTTTTGGGAAGTGCATTTCTCGAAGTAATGTATTGCAAGGTGAAAAACTCTATGTGCTTTGTTTTGGAAGGAAAATTATATTGTGCAACTTTGACACATAGCCAGATGAAATGAAGTAGATTAGTAAAAAGTGAAAACACCTCAGGTTGTTTCCATCTTCTGTATTACCATATATACTCGAGTATAAGTTGAGTTTTTCAGCACTTATTTTGGATTGAAAAAAAGCCCCTCAACTACTTATATTCAGGTGGAGGAGAAGCACAGGTTTTTAAAACTTGCTTCGGGAGAGAAAAAAAGTTTTAAAAACCTGCTGCTCCCCCCCCCCCCCAAATCGGAAGAAGAAGTAGTACATAAGAACATAAGAAGAGCCATGCTGGATCAGACCGAAGGCCCATCTAGTTCAGCTTCCTGTATCTCACAGTGGCCCCATTAGATGCATCTGGGAGCGCATGAGACTAGATCTCTGTCTCCTGATACCACTCCCCTGCATCTGGCCCTTGAAGTACCCCCGGTTTTGAGGAGGAGGAGGAGGAGGAGGAGGAAGGGAAGGGGAACCACTGCCGCCACCACCACCACCACTGGCTTGGGGAAGGCAGCAGATGGAAATATTGACACGTTTTCTCATTTTTAAAAGGCAAAATTAGGCGGCTAGGCTTATGCACTGGTCGACTTATACTCGAGTATATACAGTATTTGGCCTGGTGAAGATTCTGTAAGAGATTCTGGAAGTTGATGTCCCAGATAATAATTCTGTTTTGAGTTCAGGCAGGGCATTACTGAGACCAGGATGGTAGGACTGGTAGAGAACTGGAGCTTATTTGGATGCACCCCCCCACACAAACACACAAAACAGCACAAGTTAGGCTTGGGGGTGGGATGTGGATAGAGATATCCCTGGGATTGGTGGCTTGACTTTCTTCCCTCTTTCAGCTGTCCAAACGCTGGAAGGACAGTGACCGCGAGGATTTCCTCGATGACTTTGGTTCTGACCATGAAGCTGGAACAAAAGCTGGGCGGCTCCTTTCTCCGCCAAGCCAGCAGGTATGCAGACCGGAAGGGGAAGGGGCCGAGGCTTCCAGATAATGCTGGACTGCCTCTCTCATGCGCACTTTTACAGCATTGGGGTAGGACTGCTGTGCAACAGCCCTTCTCCTTCTGGACGTTGTGTTTCATTTGGGGCATAGCAAGAGGTCGTCTGTTTTCAGTGTGGCATGTGTACGGATGAGGAGGCAGGTATGCATATATGAGAAGGATAATCTTGCAAGGCCAAATGAAAGCATCAAAGAAGGGTGAACCTCGTGTGTGGTCAGAGAGGCGTGCATGATTCTGACTGAAGCAATACAGGGTTGGGGGGGCGGGGGTCAAATCCCCAGCCCTACCTCCAAATTATTTTCTCTCATTACTCTCTTTACTTTAGTCTCATCATGGTAGCTTGGTTTATGAGCATCATCCGTTCTGGAAGCATGCTCGTAAACCAAAATATGCGTAAATCAAAGCAAATTTTCCCATAGGAAATAATGGATACTCCAAACGATTCGTTCCAGAGCCTCTTGCCACTGCTGCCACTCCCCTCCTCTGCAGGGTTTCTTGCTGCCACCATTGCCTTCCAGAGTGGCTCTGGAGATGGTGTGTGTGTGTGTGTGTGTGTGATGGCGACAGTTCAGAGGATTGCTGGAGCGGCATCTTGCTCCAGCAATCCTCTCAACCGGGGACGGAGGAGAGGTCACCCAGCTTCACATGGAATTTTAACTTCTTCTTCATCGTCGTCGTCATCGTCGTCGTCATCATGAGGGCCATGAGCCGTCAAGGTGGGTGGTGGGTGGCTGAGCACGCAAGGAAGAGGGGGGAGTTGGGGAGGAAGGGAACGAGTCAATCAAGAGTCAAAGGAGAGCCCTCCCAGGGAGCACCGCCGGCTCCTCCTTCATGAGCCGGGCCACGGGATCTCCCATGACCAAGTAGGAGAAACGGAAGGGAAGAAGAAAGGTTGGGGGGGGGGTAGGGAGAAGCAAAACAAAAACAAAAGACATATGCACATGGTCTCGCTGAGCCCACCCGCCTCCTGCCTATCCTTGAGGCACCTGCCTCCTGCTCTCCAGAGGGAGGAACTTGCATCACCTCTCTCTCCCCACCTCCCCAGGTTGCAGAAACATTTAAAGTGAGAGTTCCTTGCGCTTAATTCTCCCAACACTCCGATCTACCTTTCAAAGAGTGATCTGGACAGGATCCCTATTGTGTTTAAAACAAGAGAAGCGCAGATGGTTAGTAACCATGTTGAAACTTCCCCAGCTCGCTCTCTGAAAAGTGGATTTGTTGGGAGACAGTAAGGAGAATTAAGTGAAAGGACCTCTCACTTTAATTGTTTCTGCAGCCTGGGGTGTGCAAAGCAAGTTCCTCCATCTGGAGAGCAGAAGGCAGGCGCCTCAGAGGGATAGGCAGGAGGTGGGGGGCTCAGCAAAACTGTGTGCGTATTTTTGTTTTGTTTTGTTTTGCTTTTCACTCCCCCCCACCCTTTCTTCCCCCCTCTCCATTTCTCCTCTTCTGGTGGCTCGGCTCATGAAGGAGCACCCAGTGGCGGGATCGCTGGAGTCGGCAGTGCTGCCCAGGAGGGCTTCCCTTTGACTGTATGGGGAAATAAGAGGCTGGTGGCCTGGCGGCCCGAAGTGCAGCAATGGCAGCAATGAGGTCTGCAGCTAAGGCAAGGTGCATGCAGGAAGGGAGGGCGGTGGTGAGGGGGCGAGCGGGGGTGATAGCAAAACGAACACCTCCGGTACTCGTATATCGAGACATTGCTCGTTGATCAAAGCAAAATTCAACAGAAATTTTTGCTCATTCATCAAAATTCTCATAAACCAAGGTACTCATAAACCAAGATACCAATGTATCCCTGTTTTGCATCTTGCCTGCAGCCACTGCCTTATAGCAAAGAATTAATGCTGGAATAGCCCTTCTGTGATCATGCTTATGACACTTGGTGGCCCCTGGACCATAAATCTCAGCAATCTGGTTGACTGGAAGTGGCTCTTCCAAGGTTTCAGAGAAGTTTTTCGCCTGAGATTCTAGGGCTTCAACCCGGATCAGCCTGAACTGCTGGCATGTGCTCTGCCACTGAGCTGTATCCCATCTGGCTGCAAATCTCATCTGCTCTGGCATGCTAAGTGAATTACAGAGCTCAGGGTTACACTAAAATTTGCCTCCAACTCTTATTTCAGAATTTACAGTAAGATGATGATCCTTTGCATGTACCTACTATGGCGAAGCAAGCTGCTGTTTATTTCACTGTGCCATGAATCTATTAAATCACCTCCTCCCTCTCATGAACAGTAACAGAGGCTGACAAATCTCTCGTATTATTATGCTCCTAAGCTACTCATTTCCATGTGTCTGGGCCTTAGCTTATCCACCAGACCGGGGATAAATGGAAGATAAGACTGGTGGATGATTAGCAGTGGATTGGTGTGGATTCCTAACTGCTGGCAGCTTAAAAATAATTGGAAGAACAGAACACAAAACCAACAACCAGTATACTGAGATTATACTGAGACGAAGTTCTGCATATGTAGAGTCTGGCTAATATATGGGGCTTGATCGCTGAATCTACCACCCAGCTTATTTTGCTTTCTGAAACAAGTCCATCTTGTAAAGTTAAAATCTGCTAGTTTCTGTACTCACAGAGTAACAGAACAGTAACTGGACACATCAGTCAAGAAGCAAAGTGTTCTGCTTATATACTGCCCCATAGTGCTTAAAGCACTGTCTGGGTGGTTTTCAATTTAATTATGCACGCTACACATTGCCACCCCCAGCAAGCTGGGTACTCATTTTACCAGCCTTGGAAGGATGGAAGGCTGAGTGAACCTTGAGCCTGCTACTTGGAATAGAACCCCAGGTTGTTAGTACAATTTTAGCTATAATACAGCAATTTAACCACTGTGCCACGAGGCTCCTCACATGGGAGTGGGCAGTTGTCTGGGCGTCATGCTGCCCTCCCCAATACCTAACTTGATTCCCACTACGATTTAGTGGATTGAATGAGAAACTAGGCCTCAGGGTGGCCTGGGTTTGAATATCCACTCAAACACGGAAGCTTAGAGGGAAAAGGAAGTGGCAGAACCACTCCACAAGCAGGAAGCAGCCTTGGATGTGTCATCTTTCACTCTCCCTGGTGCTGGCCAATCAGACAGGGAGGTGGGATGATGCATGTCCCTGCACAGCTCCTGATTGGCCAGCGCGAATCCAAGGATGCCTCCTAGTTGTTTAGCTACACACTACCCAAAACAAAGTAAGAGGCTGGTTGATTTTGTGCTGCAAGGTGGATCCTGGTACCGAACGGCAGCTGTTCTGCCATGTTTCGTTTCAGAACTGAACCCCTTCCAAAACGAAACGGCCATCTCTACTCCACAACCTTTGATTTTATTTCTGAACAATTTGTTACAATTGTTCTTTTTAGTGCAGTAGGGTGCACCAGAATTACACAGGGGGACATCTGTCCCCCTTACTTCATGAAGCAACAGTCAAGGAAGACCCAGGGCAGAATGATTTTGTTTTCTGAAGTAACGGGAGCCCCACATAGGTGGGGGATAAGCAGAAACATTGTTCGAAGGGGCTAGATGAGATATACACTCAGAAAGAAGCTCTGCCTACACTTCTGAAGCTGCTGAAATCATGGAAGGGGGGCCTTTTGCCTCTCTTTCAGAACACGTGGGAATCAAGCATGTGGTGGAACCAGTATTTCAGGTTGCCACCAATTTTGCCCTTGTGAGATCTATTATAGAGCAGGATTCTTGAGGGTCATACAAAGGGGTCAATAGGACTTTCTGTCCTCAATAGACAGAAAGCAGTGTTCCTACGTCTTTCTCTGACCAAGGCCGCCCTCCTTCTCTCCCCTTAGAACGAATCTCTACAAGAAAAGCCTGCTGGGGACCCCGCCACACCGCTGACCAATAGCCAGGAGCTCGACAGCGGCGTAGGTCGAACGGACGAAAGCACCCGCAACGAGGAGAGCTCTGAGCATGACCTTCTAGGCGACGAAGCACCCAGCGCTGCTAACACCCCAGGGACTCTGCGGAAGTTTGGGCCCAGCCTGCAGCCCCGGGACTTCCACTACAGCATGGACTCCTTGCTGGCAGGAGAGCCTCCCAGTGCCGTGGGGACAGACATGATGCCAGGCCTGACGGATGAAGAGTACGAACGCTACCGGGAGCTGCTGGAACTCAAGTGTCACTTGGAGAACGGCAATGACCCGGGCCTGGTGAGCGCGCCCTTGGACGTCAACCGAAACGAGGTCGCCCTGCTGGAGGAGGAGCTCCGGCACCTGGAGTTCAAGTGTCGCAACATCCTGCGGGCGCAGAAAAATGCAGCAGCTGCGCGAGCGGTGCATGAAGGCCTGGCTGCTGGAGGAGGAAGGGCTGTATACCTTGGAAGGGGAACCCAAGAAGCACGAGTTGTCCGACATCACCGAGCTGCCCGAACGCTCCGACAAGGACAGCACCAGTGCCTACAACACCGGGGAGAGCTGCCGCAGCACCCCGTTGCTGGAGAGCCCCTTGCGCCGCTTGGCTGAGCCCCCCAACCTCAATCGGACTGCCCCTCCTTCGCCGCCACAGCCCAAATTCCGTCGGGAAGAGCGGGTGCGGCGGAGCAGCCCCAAAGCGGCCGGGGAAAGCAGCCCGTACCTGAGCCGGCGTCAACGGGAAGAGCCTCCCGCTCCCATCAGCCCCATGAGCCTGGCCAGTATCTGCAAGGACTCCCTGGGGGCCAAGGGAGAGCCCCGCATGGAGTGGAAAGTGAAGGTCCGCAGCGACGGCACCCGCTACGTGGCCAAACGGCCCGTGAGGGACCGGCTGCTCAAGGCCAGGGCCATGAAGATCCGCGAGGAACGGAGCGGCATGACCACCGACGACGACGCCGTGAGCGAGATGAAGATGGGGCGCTACTGGAGCAAGGAGGAGCGGAAGCAGCACTTGATCCGTGCCCGCGAGCAGAGGAAGCGCCGCGAATTCATGATGCAGAGCCGGCTGGAATGCCTGAGGGAGCGGGAAGGCAGCGAAGCCCGGGGCATGTCGAGCGAGGTCAACATCTTGGCCCTGAGCCACCGGAAAACGATGAAGAAACGGAGTCGCCGCATCCTGGACAACTGGATCACCATTCAAGAGATGCTGGCCCATGGCACCCGTTCAGCTGACGGACGCCGGGTGTACAACCCTCTCCTGTCTGTCACCACCGTTTGAGCTCGTCCAGGGGGAACCACAGAGGGAACTGCGTTGTCCTCAATCCCCTGCTGGCGTGCTGGAGAACATTGTTTTTTAAAAAAAGACAGGCCAGCCCATTCCGCTATTACCGAGAAGGCAGATCATGGAGGACACCAGGCAGAGATCTTATCGCTACCGGAGTGCCATGCAAGGGCCCTCCTCTCTGAACCAAATTAAGAATGGGACAGTAGGCCCCACATGGCTGGCTGGCTGCCTTAAGAACCTGGGGGTGGGGGGTAAGAGGTGCTATTCCACCTTTGCTCCCTGCACGCCAGCCCACCTAAACCTGCCACTGTCGGGAACTTACTTTGGAGCAAGGTCTGTTTTCCTGACCTGGACACAAACTGTATCAAAGGCAACGGTGCAGGGTAGCTTAGCCACCCATCGCTTAGGGGCATGTTCTGCCTGCTTCGGCCCTGCAAATTGCACCTTGAAGCACAAGGAGTCCGCTGTGATCCACATGCACTGTGCAGAGCACAAGGGAAGCGACAAGGGGGCTCATCCGCCCCCCCCCAACTTATAGGTCAATAAGACCAATGTTCTCTCTCCAGCCCAAGTTGAGATGCTGTGAGATTTTTCTCTCATTTTCTTTCTTTCTCTCTCTCTCTCTCTTTTGTGATTGTGGCTATCAGTTTCTTTTTCATTACTCTATTCAAACTGGAACGTCTGGGCCCTGGAGGCTCACCCAGCAAGCTCCTCTCCCTGCCCTCCTGCTTCTTCCACCATCTGATTGTCCCACACTCTTGAGGGTGAGGGACCTTAGCTTAGCATAGGGAGACTGTGGAGCAGATAGCTTGTGGTAAACCTTGTATCCGAGGCTGAACTTGCATTGTTACAATAAAAACAAAGCTGTTCTTTTTACTCGTTGTGCAACAGCCCCGTAAAAAAATGAGTTGTGTGGGGCTTTATTTCCGCACAAGCTGCCTAGATACCCTAAGCACATCCGATCTCGCCTGATTTCGGAAACTAAGCAGGGCCAGCCCTGGTTAGTAATTGGATGGGAGACCACCAGAGAATACCAGGCGCTGTAGACGCCTGGAGTAGGAACGGGCAAACCACTCCCGTATTACTGCCAAGAAAACTCCATGGACATGGAGTCACAAAGAGTCAGTCATGACTGTAATGACACAACACACACACATTTCCACACAACAAATGCATGTGTGCTTAAAACCGCTCAGCCTCTGTTTAAGAGGCAGGGGGAAGGTATTGTAAATAGGGGCTGGCTAATTTGGGACAAGTATGAGGGGGAAAAGAAAAAGTGCCCTTGATAACAGGACACTGATTGAGCCAACTTTTGACACCTGATGACACCTGACTTTGCTGAGCTTTTGAATTATCCGCTACTAAAGAAATACTACTAAAGAAATAATTTTGAACCCTCTCAGAAAGGAAACAAGGCCCATTACTAGGCTGAATAGCATTACTCAAACAAAGTCCTCCATTCAGTCCCTTGGATCTCCAGGTAGTTGAGGAAATAACACGAGTTAAGGCAGATTATTTCTAGAGTCTACTGTCCATTCGCTCTGATCACAGAGTGAACAAATATATGAACTAACCCAGTAGGTTAAGGATCTGATCAGACAACGATACGTCCTGCGGTTTGATCTGGTTTGGGCATGGGTTGGCTTGCTCCCCCACCCCCTACCCCAGCAACCACATGATATATGGGCAAGTATGAACCCCAATTTAGGCCAGTGGTTCTCAACCTGTGGGTCCCCAGATATTCCTGGACTGCAACTCCCAGAAGCCTCCACCACTCCGTGCTGGGAGGGATTTCTGGGAGTTGCAGTTCAGGAACATCTGGTTGAGAACCACTGATTTAGGCCTACCCACATATTTTCAGGGTTACCTGTCAGGAGATACTCTCGCTATATAGATATTTTGCTCCATTTGGTTCGGTTCCGCCATGCGTAATGGCCAAGAACAAACAAAAGCGGATACTACATTTTAAACTGCTTAGGTCACCTGATGATATTGAGAAAAATGAAAGCTTCGTGCTGCTCCCTCATGGAGGAGAGGCTGTAGGCGTGCATGTTTTTTCTTTCATGTAAATTGGTTGCTCAGCAAGACAACAAAACGCTATGCTAGTTAGAACTTTTTAAAAATAACTCTTCCTCCTGCCCCCCCTCCCCCAAAGGTGAAGCCAGAGGCAACAAGGAAGGGGATGGTTTTGTTGCTAGTCCTTTCCATTTAAAGAAGGACAAATAAAGTCACTTTGAGTTCCTGCCCAGAAACCACTTAATTCCTTGCATGTGAATGCAAATATTTGCTCCAAATGGCATACTGTAGCTCAAAGCAAACCTGACCCAGGCCAGGACAATCAGACCATCCAGTTGCACCCCAAGGCAGCTTGAACTATTAATTTAAAAATGTTTTGCTGTGTGCGACTACCAAAACAGCTCGACGCTCAGAATACAGAGTACTCGTAGCTTTGTTCTTAAGACTGCAACAAAAACCAGCCACAGGACTCAGGTATTAATTATTACGCATCACCTTTGCAATGAACCCTCAAATTGTGCATGGGCAAACATTCACGGCTCATGTCCCTTTCTGCACTCAGAAGACTTGGTGGCATCATGTCACAGAAAAGAAGGAATATGCAGTATATGACCACAAGGAGTGGCAGAACTCAGAAGAAACCTTTATTAGTTCATCTCTACACATTCATCTATTTTGCTCTTCAATTTAACGATCCAACTTTATAAAAGCACCTTCAGTTTCCCATTTTATATCAATACGTACATACTTTTTTGGGGGGGGGATATCAATTTGTTAAGATCACAGGGGCTTAGAATCCCAGAAAACTTCAAAGCAGCATCCAAAAACTGGAGATAGCTTACATATTTTCAAGCGGAAAAAATAGGTAATGAATAGAAAACCAAACAAAACTAGCTCCTAAAATCAAGCAGGCCATGGAGATGGGTACAGCCATCTGGAAAACAATGGATGGTGGACAAGCAATGCCAAATTAGCCACCAGTAAAGGTAGCAATCAAAGGAAAAATTAATCCAAGATTAGGAATGCAGAGACATCAAGAGAATATTTTATTCGACCAAAACAACTGCAAAACAAAAACAAAACAATGCACTGAAGAGTTTCATAGAAGAGATGCAAGGCTTTTGAAGAAAAATCATGTGAAGAAACACCTGCAGCCTTAGACAGTTAAGTAAAAAGTACATTCAAAAAACTGGAAGAAATAAACCACCAGGAATAGACAACATCCATCAAAATCCTAGCGAGAATATACTACTGAATATGAAAATCAAAGAGACTGGCAACATACACTGTGCATTCTAACCCCACAGCAAAGACACATGAAATAACACACCAACCACAGGATCTGCTGCATTAATTTCACGTGCAAGCCAAGTCATAGTTAAAATATTGCAACAAAGACTTTAACCATGTAGAGTGAGAAATGCAAAAGGTTCCGGCTGGATTCTGAAAAGAAATAAGCACAAGCGATCATCTTGTAAGTATCTGTCGGATACTGGAGAAGAAACAATGAATTTCAGAAGATAACCTAAGCTTTTTGCATTACAGCAAAGCCTTTGGCTGTGTGGATCATAAAAAGCTAGACTGTTCTGAAATAAACGTGTGTGTCCCATTTGATGGACCTGACGGGCCAAGTATGCTCTGGTCGAGAAACGATTGTTCAGACTGAATATGAAGAAACTAGTTTCCCATTTGCAAAAATGTCAGCCAAGAGAGTACAATGGTACCTTTGTTTACAGACTCCTCAGCTTATGTAATTTTCGGATTGCATAATGAACTCCGTCTGAAAGTCTGTCCGAAAAATCTCCCATAAAACCTTGGTTTGCAAATTTTGGGGGGAAGACTTCCACTCCCAGGGTGCATAGTGCCCCATAAGGATCCTGTTAATAAAATTTCCAGTTTACGAAGTGTCCCACAGAATGGATTGCTTTTGAAAACCGGGGTACAGTTGTATTTTTATTTCTCCATCTGTTCAAAGATTCTGAAGTGAAAGGATATTACTGCTAGAGACAAGGCCTGGATCAGCCGTACAATGGTATCCCCAATTACTAGGTACAGATATGAAAGCTGGACAGTAAAGAAAATGGACAGAGAAAAAGAAATCAATTCATTTGACCTGTGCTATTGGCGACAAACTAAATCATGCTACGGACTAGCAGAAAATACCAATAAGTGAATGCCTGGATGTCTTGGAGAAAAAAAATGACTGAACTGACAAATTCTGGGCATATCAAAAGAAGACCAGACTCACTGCAAAAGACAAGAACACTAGGAAAAGTGGAAGACAGTAAGTTGGGGTGGGGGGGAGAGAGAAGACTATGAGAGGGATTGACTCAATCAAGGCAACCAGTGTTGTGCTTGCAAAATGCGAGCATGACTGTTAATTACAGGACCTTTTGGGGATCACTAATTAATGGGGGGTAGCCCCACAGAAGTGACTTGATGGTACATGACAGAACTGGCACCATCCTGACAACCTGTTTGCTCCAGTGAAGTCCAAACAGGATTTTGTCTCAAATCAATAAGTCTGCGCCTCTTCCCGCATCCCACGGTGAGTGGGATATGCCAGTCGGGCGGCGATGCTCTCATGACGGTCCCTTTGTGGTTGGCTTCCCCCACTTTAATCCAGCATTAGCGCAACTTCAGAGCAGTGGTGTAATCCCACCCGCGCTGCACTGGCTCACACCGGGAGCCTGTGTCATTAGGCGGATATGGAGCGGTGGCATGAATACGGCTGCACCCAGGGGCAGGCTGCTTAACAGGATTAAAGCAAAAGAAAACAAGCCCAAAGCTCAGAGGTGGGAAAAACAGCTGCCATCACAGCCAAACCCACCACTGCATCAATCTCTGCTGCGAAGGCAGCTCGGGGCTTCATCAGCGGAAGAAAAGGTGTGTGCATAGTTACAGAAACAGGTTCCGATTCATTCTGTGAATCCACTGTTTCCACCTAAAAGCCATTTATTTGCTCCTTGGTGTCCTCCAAGGGCCCTCAGATTCCAACAGGGATCTGGATCCCAGCAAGCAGTTCTGAGTGGGTCTACTATTTCTGAGGCTCTTATTTTCCCCCTACTCCCAAATGAAATAACGCACAGTAAACCTACATGAGTTACCCACCACCACCACCCACCACCCCTTGTGTAACTGGTGAATGCAGAGAACAGCTGAAGTACCGCCCAGCCTAGAGAACCGTATTCCCACCCATTGAAAAGACAGACAGAGGACAGTGAGGTTGGCATGAAGAATTTACTGGAGAAGCTTATGCTTGAATGTTGCTCTTGGCACTGAAGGCCATGTAATACACCAGGAGACCAATGAAGGCTGCCAGCACCTCGGTGGAGACCCATGGTCCACTCCAGGCACCCTGTGATGGGGAAGAGAGAGGAGAAGAGGAACAGAAACATGATGGTCACAGAGCTGCGTATGCTTAACGAGAGACACAAAGAGTCAGATGGCTGATTCCTCAAGGGATTCCCATGGTGGATCCTTTTCTGACCAGCATACTGCAGCAGCAGAAGCAAGGATGGGAATCTCGTCAAATTGCCAGCCATTAAGAACAGATGGTTTCAATGGAGAGCAGTGACCTGCCATGGCACCAGGGACTGACTTGTGTGTGGGAAGAGGCTTAAAAATCAAAATGTAAATCGGGGGGCTGATCTCTAGTATCCAGCCATAAGATTCTTCTCTTTTAAGGAAGTCTTGCGGGCTTAGCAACTTTGGTACTTTGGAGAAACCATCAGCCAAGTTCAGCTCCAGTTTATCTGCCAATCCTTAACTACTCAAAGCAGTAAAAGAGATTATTCTGAACATTGGGGGTGGGGGTGGGGGAGCAAGGGAAGGCGTTAACTGCCATGACTGCAGGAAATGTTGTACGAGTAAGGCAGCATTTATCCCAACACCATGGAAAAAACTCAACCTCTGCATGCACTCTCTCTTTTAAAACCAATCCTGGGACCCAATGATGAAACTCCAATCTCCAGGGCCTTCCCTTCATGCCTATACCCTCCGCAGCATCCAAATATTGAATGGCAAATGACAGGCAAAACTCACTTTGATAAACAGAACACCTTCTGAACAGGGGAGCTGGGCTTGGTCTGAGAAGACGGAGATCGGATTATTCAAATCCTCAAATGAGAAGTGCGGCTATCATTATAAACCATGCCAAGTAAAAAGGACTAGTTGCCTCAGTTAATTCATCATGCCTTCATGGTTGAGACTTTGTTCAAATTATTCCTTCCACCCATCTATTTCATCCAACATTAAGAGCGAAACAGCACAGAGAATCGACTCCTCCTGGGCAGGAAGCCATTCTTTGGGCTTCCTGGTATGATGGGCCACCATTTGCCTCATGGGCAAGGATCCAAACAATGTATCTAGAGTCCTGATTAATTTAAAGGCACCCCCATAGGACTGATATCCCCATATACTAAACAGCATGGCCGTACCCTATATGCAACCTGGTTAAGGCAGCCTGTCATAATTCCCACTTTGCAGCTGGAAAAGGTTCTAGCCCATGTCATCTTGACATCATGGGACACCCCTGGGATAGCCCCCCCCCCACACAGCTGCAGGCTTTCCCTTTCCCTTCTGTTACTCACTCGATGATCTACATTGACGGTAAACAGCGGCTTGATCTCTGAGACATCTTCGTTGTTGCGCTGAGCCTAGGAAAAGGAAACAGAATTGGAGAAAGCGGGTTTACCTTCAAGTTTATGGGCTAGATGAGATTTCTCAGGGTGTAAAACAGCACAAAGAGAGCTGTGTGGTTCTGTATACAACAGAAATGCAGAAGGCTGCGCTTTTATTAGACTGCTAACATCATCATCAAACAATGGATGGAAGCTTTCATAAATTAAAATTCATTTTTCAGGCATGCAGTGGTATTCTGTGGGCAGTACAAAAATTATAAATAATGTAATATTCATGGTATAAAACTCTCCCAACAGTTAGAAATTGAAAAGGAAGGTAAAAAGAATCCAATCTCTCCAGAGTGCATGGAGCCTGTTTAAAGCAATGGTAACAGGGGCCCAGCACCCCAGCACAAGTGCATACCACAAAGAAAGAAGAGCTCATCTAAGTCCAAGAGGGCGCTGACATGGTTAACTAGTGGACTTGGAGAGGCTCTAAAGCACAAGGAGAGGTCTTTTTGTAAATGGAAATCCGCCCCAAATGAGGAAAATAAAAAGGAACACAAACTCTGGAAAAAGAAATGTAAGAAAATGATAAAAGAGGCAAAGAAATACTTTGAGGAATGCAAAGACTTTGAGACATACAAAATAATGCAGGGCATGAGTAATGTGGATAGAGGGAGGCTCTTCTCCTTCTCACAAAATACCAGAACTAGGAGACATCCACTCAAACTGAGGGCTGGGAGAGTAAGAAGAGAAAAAAGAAAATATGTTTTCACCCAACACATTGTTAGTCTGTGGAACTCCCTGCCACAGGATGTGGTGATGGCATCTGGCCTGGATGCCTTTAAAAGGAGATTGGATAGATTCCAGGAGGAAAAGTCCATCACATGTTACAAACCATGATGGAGATGTGTCATCTCCAGGCTTAAAACCGGGGTACTTCAAGGGCCAGATGCTAGGGAGTGGTATCAGGAGACAGATATCTAGTCTCATGCGCTCCCAAACCCATCTGGTGGGGCCACTGTGAGATACACGAAGCTGGACTAGATGGGCCTTTGGCCTGATCCAGCATGGCTCTTCTTATGTTCTTATGTTAATCCAGGCAAAACCATATATATGTCCAAAGAAGTGGATGTATCCCCAAAACATTACATTAAAATACAAAAGTTAGTCTTTAAGGTGCCTCGTTTTTTGTCTTGTTTTGTTTCTTTGATTTTTGCCTGGAATTCTTGCACAGACTAACACGGCTACCTTTTAATAACAGATATGACACCGTCACTGTTCCCCTACACTGAATTGGATTACAGCAGGGGTCCTCAAGCTATGGGCAGCAGCCATTGCATAACACCCCCCTCACCCCCCCGAGCCAAAAACTTGCTGTGCAGCAGCAGCAGCCGCCGCCGCCTCAGCCACCAATGCAGCTTTCATGGCACGTGGGAGGAAGGAGGTGGTGACAGCAGTGTCTGCCCCATTTGGGAGATGAGACGGAGGGCAGCTGTTTGCAAACCCCGACTCCATCCTCTCTCTCTGTCCTTCCTCTTGAGACAGGCCTGGCTGGCCCAGGCTAGGACTGAGCCGCCTCTTGGACCCCGCTAAGCCAGCCAGCCAACAAGCAAGCGGTTGGCTGGCCGGCTGCTTGGCTTTCCCCAGCCCAGGCGACCCATTAGGCCACAAAGTGGATCGCCACTGGTGGCGCTGGCAGTGGCCACTATTGATACTTTGCTGCTTTCTTCTCCTCCTCCTTCCTCTCTGGCCAGACAGCCATCATGGGGCTTGCCTTGGCACCTGGGAAGGCAGAGGGAAAAGAAACCCCAGGCGAGACACCAGCTGGGAGCGGGAGAAATCAGCCGCTGCGGCCGCCATGAAAATGTTGGCTTCGCAGCCGCTGGGCTCCAAGGACGAACTTCTGCTGGGGCGCCAAAGAAAGCTGGAGTCCATGATCTGGAACCCACGGTCTCCCGTGAATGTGGCCAGGACGGCACAGGTGGGAAAGGTAGCAATCCCTGACATGCGGGGTTGCAAGACCGTAGACAGGGACGGGGCAGGGGAGCTTGAGAGGAGGGTGGAGGGGAAACGGAGATGAAGGAATAAGGGGGGGGGGTTGTTAAGTTTTGGAGATGATTCAGGCCCCCTACGTTTCAAACGGTGTTGGGGCGAAAGGAAGGAGCTAAACTAGTCAGTGTGACAACTGATGGTGCTCCTAGCATGGTGGAGTCTATGAAAGGAGAGGTTGCACGCATTAACAAAGATGGACAAACACAACCATTCACATCCAATAGCCATACACTGCCTCATCCACCAACAAGAAGTCTGTTGTAAATCACTGAAGTTGGACTCTGTCATAAAAATTGTGGTTTCTTGTGTTAACTTCATTAGATCTTATGCACTAAACCACAGTTAGTTTCAGGAATTTCTGTCTTGAGCTAAATGTTGCCTATGAAGATATTCTGTACCACACAGAAGTCCGTTGGCTGAACTGAAGGAGAGCTTTGAAATGATTTTATGACTTCCTTCCACAGGTTTTTGATTTCATGCTTTCCAAAAACAATGAAGCACCAGAGCTCAAAGATGCAGAATGGAAATGGCACCTTGCCTTTCTGACAGATGTAACAGAGCTACCCAACAGCTTCAATGTTCAACTTTAAGGAAAGAGGAAGCTCATCTGTGATATGTATTCACATGTGGAAGCATTTCAAGTAAAATTAGACCTCCTCATTAAACAAGTAAAGGAAGAAAACTTCTGCCATCTCCCCACAGCTCAAAATCTGTTGGTGGAAAAAACAGCAGTTGTATTCCCTAATGTATGGAGGTACTAGAAATTCTGCAATGTATGGAGGTACTAGAAATTTTGCAAAATGAATTTCAAACCAAATTTAAAGAGCTTTGTCTCCATTAACAGGACATACAGGTTTTCCGGAACCCACTTTCTTTTTATATTGAAATTGTTGACCCGATTTACCAAATGGAACTGGCCGAACTACAGGCTTGTGACTCTCTGAAAGATGCATTCAAATCAAGCAGCCTTACTAATTTCTATGCATCTCTCTCTCCTCTGAGAGATATCCTAATCTCTGGAACCATACACTCAAAATTGCAACCATCTTTCACAGCACCTATGTCTGTGAGCAGACTTTTCCATAAATGAAACATATGAAATCTCCAGTCAGATTAACTGAACACTTGCATCACATGCTACGACTAGCAGTGACAAACATGGAACCAGATATTGACCTTCTCATTAGCCAAAAGCAGGCCCATACTTCCTACTTAAATATTATTTGTTTATGTTGATTACAATTGTTCATTTTAAATATTGAATTCTTTTCCCTGTTTTTTGTACATTACAAAAAATGTGCAGTGTGCATAAGAATTTGTTCATTTTTTTTTCAAACTATACTCCGGCCCCCAACAGTGTCTGAGGGACAGTGAACGGCACCCAGTTTAAGAAGTTTGAGGACCCCTGGATTACAGGATTAGATCCTGTGGGAGGAAATGCTCAAATATGCTGGCATACCTTTTAAGATGCCAGCTGTGAGATTTAAATATGTAAGCAAGCATTAGGCCTGCGTTCCTCAGAACATAGTCAAGAGAGGTGAGGGCAATGATTAAATTCTTATTGAACCTTGGGGTCCTTGCCACTCACTTTGGAAGAACTGCACTTTTGAATTAAAGGTACATACAGTTAAGCGGCAACCGCTCATTCAAAGAAAAGCCTGTGTATGTGCAAAGGTTTATAACCTTAGCTTCACCACCACCCCACTAAAAATAGGAATGGAAAAGAAAGTGCAGATAACTTGTGCTAAATCAGGTTTTGTTGATTATTTCAAATCTTTTTTTGACCATCTACTGACTAAATGACCATTTTGCCTTCAAAACCTATTCCTAGTAATGCCAACTCTGCTTGAACACAAATCCAAACAGCATTTTGCTAAAAATACTATCAACAGAGTGACCCTTTTCAGTCAGGGGTCTAATTAGGCAGGTTATGCTGGGTAATTAAGAAAACCAGTACCATACTTGGGATATTCCCACTGTCAATGCTAAAGACATTGTATTCACAGCCAAACTCGCGTACTGATACCACCCTCCTAACTCTGCTGCTTTCTGAGGATCTGCCTTCCCGCATATCCTTGGCCTCCCTCCTGAATATTTTTGGCCTATAACTTCCAGCGGACGCAGACAGCAGACCCAACAGTGAAGGATTTTGAAAGCTGTAATTCACCTTGAGGGCCAAAGCTGCCCACACCTTTGCTCTAATGTACAGACCCCCCCCCCCCGGTGAGGCAGACTCACCTTCCGCAAAATGCTGTAAGATTCCTCGTCAAAGAATTTCACCTCGTAGGTGCCAGAGCGGGCCAGCTTGTGCTCCATGCTCCAAGAGACCTAAGGGAGACAGGAATACCAGATCAGTGTGAACAAAACTGACCACCTCCCACTACTGGAGTCAGACAGACAAATATAAACAGCCATGAACAGGCATGCATAAATGTACCACTCATTTCAGTAGCCAGGGCTACCACAAGCCAAACTAGCCAATGGTTCAGAGCAGCAGCTCACTTTCGCATGGAAACACACGATGGAGAGACCTATGGGACTAGACCCTCCATAAATCCATAGCCATGCATTTGTGTGGGAAGAGTGTTACTGCTCTACACTTCCCTTCCTATGAAGCACCAAGACTGGGAACTTGATTAGCAACCGCAATGTCAAACATTCATGCCAAGCGAACGGTCTGAATACCTTCTCATTCCCATATCTGTAACTGGTCGAGTTTTCATATCATCATACTATGGTCCTCACTGGCAAAGTATGGGGCAAATAGGGCATATTCCACATTATCCTTCTGTTCTGAGAACTAGAAGGCACCACATTTTTTCCAGACCCAATGAATCAAAGTACCCAATCTCAGACTCTTTCCCCAGGTCCACACCATGGAAGCGAAAGAACACACCTTGCTCAAGGCCACACAAGGGCAAGCTGGAAATTCAGCTTGAACCTAGTATCAGTCCCCAGATGGAGTTCCATTGGGATTTCACTGCTTCCATCAGGAGTCTCTGCTCGTTCTCACCTGGTAGCGGCCAACATCCTGGCCCCGAGTGACAGGGAATTGCTTGCCATTGACATCAGCATAGAGTGCAACATTCTGCAGGAAGAGAAAGTACGATGAATGTCACTCTAGCGTTCATCTTGAAAAGCTTGGTGGAATTTGCATCCTCCGTCCCTCTGTAACAACGAGAAAGGGACACTCTTCTAGTTCACATGTCAGCATGCCTGTCAAGCAGTAGGCTCAAAGCCCCTCGGGCTGAGGACCCAGACGCGGGCTCAAGACCTTCAGGGGGCTCCCAATTGTGCCTTACGAGTTCACGTCAACGAGCACCTGTGCCACCCATTTCAGTGGCTGGGGCTACAGCAAGCCAGGCCAGCCAATGGTTCAGAGAGGCAAATTACTCTAGCATGGGGTACACTATGGGAAGCCCATGGAGTGGGACGCACCATAAATCCAAAACCATGCAATGTCGCCACAGACCCACTGCAAAACCCGAGTCCGTTTTGCTGGTTCCTGGGGAAGTATTCAAGCCACTTAGACTGCATGTTCATCCAAGACAAAATAAGTTCAAACTTCAGGCACTCACGTGAGCTCCGTTCTTACAGGTGAGGGAGATCTCCACAACAAAGACTGTCTCGGAAGAAATGACAGCATCAGAGGTAGTGTAGTAGGATGGGGAAATGGCTGGTTCTGTGCAGGTTTCAGCTGGCAGGAAACAGAAAGCACATGTAAAGCCACTTGCCAATGGATTGGTGGAAATCACCTCACCAGCAGCAGACACTGCTTGCTAAATGAAAAAATTTCTAGGGCAAAAAGAGTCCCAAGAAAGAAACAAAATGACCTCCTACTGTTTAAAAGAGAGATACCCTTTCCAACAAAAAAGTCAGATGTCAGCTCTACATTCAGGACAAAGGTGGGTTATGTACTATGCAAAACCACTGAAGGAACTTCTAGACCCGAGACCCTCATGAAATGCCTTCTTTCAGCCTGGAGGCATGGCAGCTGGGGCAGTCCCTTTTCAGGGAGATACTGCTTAGTCCACTTTTTATTTTCAGACGGCGGGTGAAAACGATTTTTTGTTGGCATGCATTTGCTTCGCAGAATACTGATTTTCTTATGGTGAGGTCACTTGGCGCCACTGCATTGTATTTTATAATTTGTACAATTTTTACTGCTCATGGCTTCAACAGTTTTATCTAGACACTGACCCGCACAAGTGTTACTCACTAGAAAATGATCTACAAACATATGCAGGAATATGCTCTAACCCAGTGGTTCTCAACCTTCCTAATGCCACAACCCTTTAATACAGTTCCTCATGTTGTGGTGAGCCCTTGCCCTGCTTGCAAGACAAGCCCCCTTTGGCCGGCCACTACCGCAGGTCCCATAGAGAACTTTCCTCTACACAGGCACCCTCAGCCAATCGCAGCTTCCGGTGCCGTTGACTGACATCCCCTCCAACCTATCAAGCTGTAACTCACTCTTTTCCCCCCTTCCTCCCCCTCCCCCTCCAGACCCAACCCATTTGTGCCCTTTTCTTCACTGGCTCATGGCGACCCCTGTGAAATGGTTGTTTGACCCCCCCCCCAAAGGGGACCCGACCCCCAGGTTGGGAACCATTGCTCTAACCCATCGACTAACTTCAGCATTTTTATCCACTCTTTACTATATATACAAAAATGGCAAATCTTTATACTATGGAGCAGCACTTGCCAAGTCAAGAAAATTGTCCCAACACCCCATCAGGGTGAGCGTGGTGGAAAGAGAACAGAAACAAGCACCATAAGGCTAATGAATACTGTAACACACTTTTCCAATGTAATCATCATAATAAATTACAAGCTAGAAATCACAGAATAACCAAGGCATCCCTAGGGACATGGAATCCAATACCTGTTCAGTGTAGGAATCCAAGTAAAGTATATCTGACAGACAGCTCTCTAACTTTCTTGTGAATGCCTCCAGTGCTGGAGAACTCATCAGCTTCTGAGGGGATTGGTTCCACTGCTGTACTAAATCAGTGTTTTTCAACCGGTGTGCCGCGGCACATTACTGTGCCGCGAGATGTTGGCTGGTGTGCCGCGGCGCCGGGGAGCCGGAGGAAGGCGGGGCGTCCAGAAAGAAGCCGCCGCCGCTGCCGCCGCCTCCCAGGCCGCTCCCCCGCCGCCGCGGCCGAAGCCGCTCCCGTTGCCGGAGCCCTTATCAGGGCTCCGAACGGAGAGCCCAGCTGGTAGGCGGCCTGTCAAAGAGAGACCGGCCAGAGCGCGGCAAGGCCGCAAGCCTCGCCGCTGCTGCTGCCGGTCACGGGCGGTCCGCCACCGCCACTGCCGCCGCTCGCCTCACTGGGCAAGGCCCGATCCTCGGCTGCACGGACGGAGCCGGGAGCCCTCCCCCGGTAAGGCAAAGGAGCCTCAAAAGGGGTGGGGGGCGCCGGCTGGAGCAGACAAACCGCACGTCCAGAGCAGCCAAAAATCTCGCCGCCGACCACCCAGAGACTACTTGAAGTGGTATGGGGCGGTATATAAGCAGAAAACACACACACACACACACACACACACACACACACATGCACCCCCTTGGCGCGGGTGAAGTGAAGGGGACCCAGGCGGTGGGAAATGACGGATTGGGGGTGGGGGGGGGGGGAGAAGATGCTTGGACAGCCGGATGTGCCATGAATGGTTGGAGCAAGGGCGGGCGACTGGGGTGGGGGTGGGGTGGGGGAAGGCGCACCAGCATTCGGAACGGCGGAATGAATGAATGAAGCTGCAAAGCTATGGCTGGTTTGCCTTTTGCATCAGTGGAGAAAGCAGCTTCCAGTGGAGCCTCGTGTGGTATGTGACAGAATCAGGCAGAAGTCTTTCACCCCAGTTCTCTTTGTTATGAACTGGAAGAGAAATACCCAACCATCAAAGTAAATAAGCCAGAAATTCTAGTGCTATATCAATGTAAGTCACCATGATGGTCATGCTTTCAAGAAAACATTGTACGTGTATTCTTATTTAAAATGGGGTGAGCATTTTGGGTGGGTCTAGGGGGTCTGTTTTCTGCCCCCCCGCAATGCCATCCCTCCCCACCACAAATTTATTTATTTATTTATTTTAGAGTATTTTTACCCCACCTTTCTCCTTGGAAAGGGACCCAAGGCAGCTTCCGCCCCAGGCCAAGCAGCGCACCCCACTCCCTCCCCCCACCCCCGTGGCCACCTCTGCCCGACCACCTGCGGCCGCCCAGGGAAAGAGGGAAGGAGGGAGGGGAGAGGAGGGGCGGCAGACACGGAGGGGGGGGTGAGCCGGGGAGGGGCACCCTTACCTGGCACCTGCACGGGGTCCACGCCCCCCCCCCCCGGTCGCCCCAAAAAAACTAACGCTGCATTGGAACAGATTAAATCCAGTTTCAATGCATTCCTATGCATTTTTTAACAATTTCTAATGGTGGTGTGCTTCGTGATTTTTTTCATGAAACAAGTGTGCCTTGGCCCAAAAAAGGTTGAAAAACACTGTACTAAATTATGCTGTCTGGCTTCCTGTAGCTTCAGCCCATTATTACATGTCCTGCACTTTGGCATGATCATGAACAGATCCTGCCCTTCCTCTGTAGTTGGAAAAAATATTGGAAAAACGCTATAAGATCTCCACTCAATCTTATTTTCTAAAGGCTAAAAAAGCCAAATCATTTCCATCTTTCACCACAGGGTTTGGTTTCCAGTCCCCTGGTCATTCTTGTTGCCCTCCTCTGAACTTGCTCCAGTTTTTTTTAGCACAGTACTCAAAATGAGGTGTGACCAGTGCTTAATAGAAGGGGCCTAATACTTCACGGGACTTAGGATTTCTGTTAATACTCCCTGTGTGTCTGATCAACTTATATTCCAAAAGTGAAGAAATACCAAAAGCTGCATGAGATCTGATGACCTATCTTTCCTACCTTATTCCAGTATCCTATACAAGAGGCATGAAGTGCATGGTCCTTCGGATTCCTGTACTGCAACACCCATCACCACTAGACATGCTGGCTAGAGCTGATGGAAGCAGCAGTTCAGCAACATTCGGAAGGGCACGCATTCCACATTCCTGCTCTACATGGCATATCTTACCTAACAGATACAAACAAAACTACAGTACAGCAGTGCCTTGTATAAAGGAATTAATTCGTTCCAAATGAAATTGTTAAGCAAATATTCCTTTATACAAATTTCCCATAGGAATGCATTGAAAACGGAGTAATCCCTAATCACAACCATTTTATGTTGTACAGATTTGCCCCATAGGCGATTCTGTTAAGCAAATTTCCCCTATCTCTGGAATTTTTCATGTTGTACAGATTTTATGTTATACAAACTGTTTGTTATACAAGGGTCCACTGTACTTTGTTTTTAAATGGAGAAGCAGATGATGAAATGGGAGGGATAGGAAAAGCTGCTGGGTAGGGGTTACAGGGGACATATCAAACCCAAAGCAGAGACAATCCCAGAACAGGAGAGGCAGGGATAAAAACAGGCTACAAAAACAGCCACAGATTCCATCCTGTGCTCTGCTATACATACTAACTACAGCAAAGCCCCTGACTTTGTGGATCATCATGAGGAACTAGAGGCTGTTTGGAAAGAAACTGGTGAGCCTCAGCACTTGATTCTCCTGATGTTTAACTTGTATTGTCAAAAAGAAGCCACCATAAGGTAGAATAAGGAGAGACAAAATGGTTTCCTATTGATAAGGTGCATTTTATCTCCTTATCTATTCAATTTGTACACAGAACATGTAAGGAAAGCGGGACTAGATTTGGATGGAGTGAAAAATGGTGGGAAAAACATCAGTAAGTTAAAATACTGTATACAAATAACAACCTCTTATTGGGGAAAAGCACCAACGATTTAAAATGACTTCTGATGAAAGTGAAAAAAGCAAGTGTCAAAGGAGACCTCCAGTTGAGCATTAACAACAACAAAGCCATCAAATACATTCCGACTGATTGGGTCAGGGTTTTTGATACAGAATACTCAGAAGTTATTTACCATTCCCTTTTGGAGGGGGGATTATGGGACTGGGCAGCTTGCCCACCCAGGCTGGCATTGCTCAACTAAACATTAAGACAAAAATCATGACCAAATAACTACACAACTGTAACAATGACAATGAAAAAAAATAAAAATATTTTGTATACAGTGGTACCTTGTATAAAGGATTTAATTCGTTCCAAATGAAATTCTGTTAAGCAAATTTTCCTTTATACAAAATCCCATAGGAATGCATTGAAAAAGGAGTAATCCCATTTTTATGTTGTAGGAATTCTCCCCATAGGCAATTATGTTAAGCAAATTTCCCTATCTCTGGAATGTTTTATGTTGTACAAATTTTATGTTATACAAGCTGTTTGTTATACAAGGGGTCCACTGTATCTTGGTTCAATTATTAATCCAAATGGAGACTGCAGCCAAGAAATCAGAAGACTGAGACTAGGAAGGACAGGAATGAAGGAACTAGAAATTAGAAAAGATCACGAAGTGTAATGCCAATATCATCCGCACTCTTCTATTCCTGATCAGCATATATAGGTGTGAAAGCTAATCAGGAAACGAAACTGGGGATTCATTTGAAATGTGAATCTGAAGCAAAGTTTTGTGGACACCCTGGGAGTACCAGAAAGACAAAGAGGTGGGCCCTGGATCACATCAAGCCTAGACTATATCTGGAGACAGAAATGTTAACACGGGAGCTGTCGTATTTGGGGGCACATCGTGTGAGAGAAGGCATCATTCTCTGAAAAGACCATAATGCTGGGATAAGTGGAAAGCAGCAGGAAAAGAGGAAGGCCAAACACAAGACGGACGGACTCCCTAAAGGAAACCACAGCCTTGACTTTGCAAGAACCGAGCAGGCCGACTGAGGACGAGACGCTTTGGAGTTCGCTCACTCACAGGGTCGCCATGCGTCAGGGGCTACTTGAGGGCACATCATCACAACAACCAACAACACACGCGCACGCAAGCAAGCACGCACGCACACAACAGGAGCCATGCACCGTCTTCGTACCTCGCACCCCGCTCAGCAGCAACAGCGCAGGGACCAACCACCACAGATGCAGCCCGTCCCCGGCCATGGCCAAACCGCGAGAGGAAGTCGGCGAGCCCAAGCTGAGGCTCTTAACCGCCGTTTCCCGCGAGGACGCCGGGAAGGGACACGGGCCAGTCAGCGCCTCCCTCCCCCCACCACGTGACACGGAGCGGCTCCCAAGGAAACGAACGTGGCTCTCCTCCGACAGAATCTAAAATGGCCGCTCGCTATTTTTGTCTACCACTTCCGGTGGTGGTGTTGGTGGTGGTGGGGAAATCTTGACTCGGCGCATGCGCATTACACGGAATCGTGCTCGAATTTACGGTCTGCCTGCGATTTAACTAACGCTGACGTACCCGCTGGACAAAGGGCAATAAAACGGGATGAGGGCGCACGTGGGGCGTTCTTGCTCAACGGTTCTTGTTTAGTAACAGCTTCTCTAGAAACAAACAAGCAAACAAAAAGCACGCCGTGGCGCTTATGATGTAATCCTATACTTGCCCAAAGTAAATCCCATTAAGTTCAATCAGTCTTCTTGACCGCCAAGTGACCTGGTTATGGAACTGGAACTTGACATACGTGTCGTCGTCGGTAGTTTTTAAACAGTTTTCCGTTAGCGATTTCGAGCCCCTCCCAAAAGCCAAGGATGAAAGAGGCTCTCCTAATAATTTACTACTTACTGGAAAGGAGGGACAGTACCCTGGTTCGATCAGTTTGTTGACAGGAGTTTTTGAGGATTTGCAAGGGTCCGTGAAGAGGGGAGGCGCACAGAACATTTTTATATATTTATTTAATTTTTAAAGTTTTAACTACATAAACATAAGAACAGCCTTGCTGGAACAGGCCACAGCCCATCCAGTCCAGCATTCTGTCTCACACAGTGGCTCACCATTTGCTTCAGGGAATTCCCAAGCAGATGTCTTCACCTGCTTACAATTCCCTGCAAATGGCATTGAGAGATATCCTGCCTATCTCTCCAACCCAGAGGTTGTCCTTAGGCATCCATAATGATAGCCATTGATACCCTTGTTCTCCATGAACTTGTCTAATCCTTTCTTAAAGCTGTCAAGGCTGACAGCTGTCACCTCTTATTTGTTTGAGATGTAGCACCCAAAAGTTTCATGGAGTGCCCCCTAGTTCTAGTGTTCTGTGATAGGGAAAAGAATTTTCCTTATCTACTTTGCCCACACTGTGTATGTTTTTATAAGCTTCAATCAGGTCACCTCTAAGGCGCTGTCGTTCAAGCATGGAGGCCCAGCCGTTGCAGCCTCAGATGGTAAGGAAGGTGTTCCAGTCCCCTAATCATCCTGGTTGCCCTCCTCTGCACCTTTTCCATTTCCACAATATCTTTCTGGAGGCATGGTGACCAGAACTTGTCTCTACATTTGTCCCTACAGCTTGCAGTTGCTGATCCTTTAGGTGAGTTAGAGGCTGTGACCACTTGAAGTCCCCTTTGCCAAATGATGAAAAATCCTTCTATACTAAACTGACAGATGGAAATGAGCTCTATAAAAATCGATAGTATTTATTTGCCTGTGAGAAGGGCTACTGAATTTTCCACTTTTCTAAGTGTTGTGCTTCTTATGGTACATGATGGGTCATGGTAGCAACAGCTAAAAGGGGAATATCTATGCATGCGTGCGTGCACGCACATACACAACACACACACACACACACACACACACACACACACACACACACACACACATTTTTTGCCATAATCCCAAAACTCACTCCTGGAATTCTGCATATATTTGCATGTTAATATTTTATTTATTTATTTATTTATTTATTTATTTATTTATTTATTTATTTATTTATTTATTAACAATATTTTTTAGCCACCCCACTACCAAGAGGTCTCTGGGCGGCATACAAGTATTAAAAACTATAAAACAATAAAATTATTAAAACTATAAAATACAATACAATTAAAACAACATACAGTACCAATTATAGATTATACAACTCTGCTGCTCATGTGTCCAACTGAGTAATCTAATTAAAATGCTGGCCAAACAGGAAGGTCTTTGCCTGGCGCCGAAAAGCCAAAAGTGCTGGCGCCAGGCGGATCTCCGTAGGGAGGGCATTCCAGAGTTGGGGGGCAACTGCCGAGAAGGCCCTGCTTCGACATGCCACCCCCCTTATCTCTTTGAGGGATGGCACCTTCAGCAGGGCCTACTGGCCTGAGCTTAGAGTACGGGCAGGCTCATATGGAAGAAGGCAGTCCTTTAGGTAGCCAGGTCCTAAGCCATTTAGGGCTTTATATGTAAGCATTAACACTTTGAATTGGGCCCGGGCAGCAACTGGTAGCCAGTGTAAATTTTTTAAAACTGGTGTAACATGAGTCTGCACGGCAACACCACTCACTAACCGCGCAACACAGTTCTGTACCAGTTGCAGTTGCCGGACCATCTTCAAATGCAGCCCCACCTAAAGCGCATTACAGTACTCCAATTTGGTTGTTACCAGTGCATGTGTGACTGTTGCAAGGCTTTGCTCATCCAGGTAAGGGCGAAGTTGATATATTCTCCACAGTTGTAAGAAGGCACGCTTGGCCAGCGAATCCACCTGGGCTTCCACGGTAAGACCCGGGTCCAGAAGTACCCCCAAGCTGCGGACCCTGTCCCTTAGGGGGAGTGCAACCCCATCCAGGACAGGGGAATGGCCCTCTAACCTGTCAGGCAGAGCACCCACCAACAACACTTCCGACTTGTCTGGATGGAGCTTCAGTTTATTGACCCTTATCCAGTCCATTATCGAGTTCAATATTCACACTATTATAGTAAATTTTATTCCCAAATAACAATTGACATTCTTTTGGCACCTCTTATTAACTTATGAAGAAACTTATTACGAGACTTATTACTGACTTGATATAAACAAGCTCATTGATAATCTAACAAGGGCATCAGTTAAGCATAAATTAATCCGCAGTACATCACAATGAAGTGCATTGTGATTATTTGGAATACTTGAGAACTGGCTGTACTGTACTTGTGCTTTGGTTATTGTGTTATATCTTTATTTGCTACTTTCTTTCATTTTCACAACAGCATAACTATTATCATCTATACTGCCTGCCTCTCGTTGCCATCTGTTTTCATGCTCCAGTGTCAGGGCTGTGGACTGTAGTATATGTACACCTATTATGTTATTGGACTACAGCTCCCATCCTTCATCACTGATGGAGGCTGCAGTCCAGCAGTATCTGGAGGACCACAGGTTTCCCATCCCTGGTGTAATGACACTACAGGTAGGCTTTACTGCTCAATCTTGACAGATCAGCTAAATCTGATGTGATTTGCCACTAATTTTTGACAGGAAGGGAATTTCCTGCACTGACTCAACATGTTCTGTAAATACTTTTTTGCATGTATCTATTCCTTTAATTACTCTTTTCTTTGACTTTCCTCAGGAAGTTGAGGACCATGCAAAAATGCTTTTTTTATTATGTAAACCATGCACGGGACTGGTTAAGCTAAGAAACGGGCATCATTGGCCTATGGTCAGCATCTGAATTTCCTGTCTAGGCTGAGGAATGACCAGAGATTTCTTGGAAGCGAGTCTTCCATTTCTATCCAGTGGGCAATGTACCCATTAGGGCGAACAGAATGCCAGTCTGCCTCAGGGCCAGAGTCACCCTGGCCATCCCACTCTTGCTGC
The DNA here is from genome assembly GCA_037367245.1 of Phrynocephalus guinanensis. Lineage (NCBI taxonomy): Eukaryota > Metazoa > Chordata > Lepidosauria > Squamata > Agamidae > Phrynocephalus > Phrynocephalus guinanensis. Next base: position 158,591,321 of record CM074734.1, read on the forward strand.
AGCCCCAGTAGAACCAGAGGGCTTCTCTGCATGTGTAAATGGTTGCCCCTTTCCTTCTCTTTCTGTACTAATATGACATTTTCCTCATGGATCCAGCCATCAACCATAATGGGCTCCAGGCGCCATTGTTCCTGTGTTCTAATTACACTGAATTTAAGCATGGAGGGGGTGAGGGTGATGAGGGGCCATTCCAGCATGTAATGTCATGTATTGCCATATTAAAATGTCCTGGTGTGTGTGTGTTCCTCACAAGAATATTTAGTGCTGCACAGTTAAATTCAAAACTGCTGGTTCTCATCATGACAATTCACATAGCAAGCAGAACCCAAATATGCAGGCAGCTATCTACTGATCCATATTTATGTGCAGGGTGTATGTAGGGTAAACATTGCAACAAACCTTAGAGTGAGCATAGAAACTTAGGGATCAGGGGTTGGCCAATAACATAACTGTCCCTTATAAGCAAACTGTTCCACAGCAACTTCCCTTGAGAGCTCTGACTTTACCACAACAGTGGGAGTATTTGCACCATACGTAGACATGATCATTCCCACAGTAGCGCTGTAGCACTCTAGGTATACTGTTAAAAACAGATTGTATAGAGAAGAGACAAAGATTGAAACTGCGGATGAGGTTTTGATTCAGTCACTAACCACAAACCTAAATGTGGATTTCAGAAGGCACATACCACAAACTCTGCACGGAGGGAAAGAGTATGCAATTTATTTATTATTTATTTATTATTCGCATTTATATACCGCCCTATTTCCCAACAAGAGGACTCAGGGCGGTTTACAACAATAAAATACAACAGATAAGATCAATAAACAGCTAAAACAGTGAAATCCAAGAGTCAATTGGCGGGTTAAAAAAAAAAAACTGGGTCCCTAGGCGTCGCCGAAGGCGTCCCGAAAGAGGAGGGTCTTAAGTTTTTTCTTGAACGTCGCCAGCGAGGGAGCCAGCCGTAATTCGCTGGGGAGCTTGTTCCAGATGGTAGGTGCCACTACCGAGAAGGCCCGGCCGCGAGTACTCACTTTACGGGCGTCCCTCGGGGTGACAGTCTGCAGTGAGAGGGCCACCGAGGTTTAGTGAGGCCAGACTGAAACAGGAACAGCCGTTGATCAATTTCCTCCGTACTATGAGAAACAACTAATAGTTTCCAGAAAGGTTCTCTTCCTATTTGTTGATTCTTTGTGATGGTTATGCTGTACCTGCTGAATGTCTGCCTGTCCAACGGTTTTTAAATTTATTTATCTATTTTAAATCTTTTTACCTTGTCTTCCTCGTTCAGAGTGGTCCCAAGGACAGTATGTAAAAGCTAACAGTGGGAGTATGCAATACTGAAAGGATCAAATACATGCAACACTTAAGAGGTGGCAGTGCAGTTCCACCTGATGACCACTGGGTGTCCCTCTCAAACCAGAGACAATTGTTAGGATGGGGTTGGGCCATGGCCTTTCGGACACAATGAAAGGAATAAATGGTTGTACTGTATCTTGCACTGCTCCTGTTCATTCCAATAAGGACTGTGTTTCCAGGGCCAGAGTCAGTGTTCTGCTTCTCCCACTATTATACAAGGTGAGCCGATTGTCTCAGCTAATAGAGGCTGGGGGACAATGATGCCATACCTCTGGCTGTTCTTTCCAAGACTCCAAGCTGTTTATGCCAGGGGGCATATGCACAATTCACTACATTATCCTGCCACCCAGAATCCATCTGTGGAGTGTGCTGTCCTGTTGCTGGGCTAAAGCAAGATTCAGCTGCCTAACCAACCCAACTGGTTTCAGTAGGTTAAATAGAGTGCCACCTTGCCCTTTACCTTCTGGCAGAAAAATGTCCCAGTCTCAGGCCAACCCTGTTTTATGACATCCCGGTTAACACCTGAGGCGACCACCTCACCTCACTCCTTAGCTAGCAGTTGACAGAAAAGGCCTTGTACAATCAACTGTGATTTAATATTTACTTCAACGTTAATTTGCATTTTGGAGGAAATATGAGTCTTGCTGGGTCTGAGGTGACTAGAAAGCTTCAGGGTCTCCAAAGGAAGGCATTAAATCTGAATGAGCGGAAAAGTATTGGTGGGGAGGATCATATGCCAAGCACATATAGGTCTGCTTTCCAACAGAGAATAGCTAGTAGTCCCAGAAAGAGTGGACAGTGGTGGTGGTGGTGGTTCTACTTCAGCTTTGCAACCTAAGGCAGGTGCTTCACACTGCCTAACGGTAGGTTGCCTCAGCCAGGGCCCCACTACCTTGAACTGAAGAGAACCATCTCCACAGTTACTCAAGCCAGAGGTGTTTCAAAACTCTATACATGTAAACGATTATCGCCTTACCATCTTTTCTAATGACCTTCCACCTTCCTTCCCAAGGTGCTTCAAGTCTGGAGAAAGAACAGTGCTCATTTTGTGGTGCTTAAGTGATGCTTATTTCCAGTGCTTAATTTCCAAAAATAAAGCAGAAAGATGCAACCTGCCCCTTGAAGATGTTTTTTTTTTCTTTAGTGCGAGATCCCCTAAAGCAGGGGTGTCCAAACTTTTTGCAAGGATGGCCAGATTTGGTGAGGTGAAAATTTGAGGGGGCTGACCATTCGGCCGCATTTGGCCCCCAGGCCGCACTTTGGACAAGTCTCTATAACATGCAAGGAGGCAGGGAGGATGCTGCAGCAATGGAGCTGGGGGTGGGTAGGCTGGGCAGGTGGCTGGGGGGACGGACAGAGGCAGGGAGGGCAGGCAAGCCGTAAAACTGCAAGATGACGCCTCTATCCGGTATGGGGAGGGGGCAGCTGGTGGGGATGCATGACAGGCTGAGCCTGCGGAGAGAAGAGGCCGCAGGCCGCTCAGAATTTGAAAACGGGCCGCATTTGGGCCCCGGGCCTGACTTTGGACATGCCCTAAAGGTTGTTAGAAACTCAGCACAAATGCATTTGAGCAGAATTATGTGGTTCTTTTTCTTCCCTTTTCAGGGATATAAACACAGAGGTACATCCTTGTTTATACGATTATCTAGAATGATTTCCATTCCCGAGTCTCTCCATAAAGACATGTTAATATAGATTTCAAGTTTCTCTGCAATCCATGGTAAAACAAAAAAGGAATGTAGACTGAGAGAACCATATTTGTCATGTTTTTTTAAATGCCAGCAATGCATATAGAATCAAAAGTGTATGCTAAAATGCCAGCAAATCTGTGTTCACTTTCCACCATGAGTCCTATTGAATGCCCAGTTATGGGTTCTGAAACCATCTTCCCCAAATATGTCTCCTTTCCCTTCTTTTAATTCACCCAACACAGTTATTTACGAGAAGGGAAACACATCACAGGCCTTGTTTCTCTCCTAAAAATGGACTTTTATGGCTTTTGGTGGGTCGGGTTCCTGCTGCCCTTAGATGGTGAGGAGAGATTGCAGTTAACCCTTGCCTTGCACGGATGAGAGGGGTTGTGTGTTTAGCCCCAGAGGGTCTGCTGTGGCCAAACTGATTCCTGGCCCTCTGGACTAGAGGCACTCCAGACAGCCAAATGGCCTAGGTTAGACTACGTGTGATGGAATGTGGTTTCTGGGGTGCGGGCTATGCTTTTTTTCCTTCAGAATTTGAAGCATGAAACAACTTTGGCTTGGTTTTCTTTTTGTAGATCTTTTCCTGCAATGTTTTTTTTTCCCCTTGAGCTAGTCACTCTTTCCCCCCACTCTTAAACAATCTCTGTGGTGACAAGGAAGTGTTTGATTTTAGACTCTGAAACACCAACACAGCAAGGGGAAAACATTGTTTTCATGCAACTTTTGTATGTCCTTGCTCAGAGATCTTTTCAGACAAAAGGTCCAACCTACCATTTATATTTAAGCTACAATAAATGTACAGTTCTGATCTTTTAAGTCACTACTGGAGTCTACATTACATTTGTTTCACAGGGTATTTTAATCTGTAGAGAACTCTGTGTTGGTTTCACTGCAACAAACTATTATGGCTCTTTCCCGCCAGGAAGGAAAAAAAATCTAATATTCTATGAGGACATATCCACCTTTCATAGGGAATAACTACAGCCATTTTGTGGGTTATCCTATCTCAAGAACATGCAAGCAATTATATTATGTCCTGGAGAATACCAGTGCTACCACTTAGAGCTCACTGATCATTCATTCAGGTTCTTTTCTTAACAAATCTTCTCTGATGCAAGAAACACACAGGTTTTATGAAAAAATAAATTAAAAATAAATGGCAACATGGTCCATGAATAAAAGCAAAAAAAAAAAAAAACAGATTTAGGGTACTGCTATTTATTAGGGCCAGTAAACTGCTGTACATGAAGTGGATCAAGCTTTTGGGCTCTCCAGAATTCTTCAGCAGATAAGGTGTCATGGACATTTGGTCTATGGTTACAAGTGGAAGGTAACAGTGTCTGGTGCTTCCCCTTCCCTCTCAATCCAAGAATGAACCTGGATGATAGTACATCAGACAAAAACCCATTGGTGGCATCCAATAGACTAACTGCTATACTGTATTTCAGTTTGAGCTTTCATGGATCAAAGCTACTTCTGCAGACAACAGAGTGAGAATATATGGCTGGTACCGTATACCTATATATAGCACTAAGCCAGTTGAGGATACAGATAATGACCCATTGGCAGAGGAATAGGGGTCTCAAACTGTAAATAACTTCAGTTAACTGGTTAATATACAGGGTAGGCGTAGGCGATGAGTCCACAAGGTGACAACAGAAGTGTAGACAGAGAGAGGAAATGTTCCAGCTTTCAACAGAGTCACACACTTGATAATGAGATAAGAATCCCTGTTCACAGTGTTTAGTCCATTTGACATGTAGCTGTTTTTTCCAGTCTCTTTTTCTAGTTCTTCTTCTCCCACCCCACACCCCATGGCAGTTACTCCCAGGCACACTGTGATGGTGTGACAAAAGCCTCGTTTGGAACTTCTCCAAGTCCTGGACTGAGAGGAAGGAGCCTCCCTCGGATTTGGAGGATGGAATTGGGTGGGATCAAATCCAGTTCCTGAGACTAGGTTGTGCTTTACTGAGTGCAAGCCTTGGAGGTGGGAATTCTCAAAACCACCCAAATACTTTTCCTGCCCTACTTTCAGAGCTGCCAACCTGGAATTTAGTGGGCAGGACAAATTCAACCTGGGACACAGGGCTCCTGAACTCTTAAAAGTGTTCTGCTTATATACTGCCCCATACCACTTTAAGTAGGCTCTGGGTGGTTTACAGTTTAATTACAGTAATGCAGGCTACACATTGCCCCCCACCCACCCAGCAAGCTGGGTACTCAATTTACCGACCTTGGAAGGATGGAAGGCTGAGTCGACTATAAACTGGCTACCTGGGATTGAACCCCAGGTCGTGAGCACAGTTTTACCTGCAGTACAGGCATTTAACCACTGCACCATGGGGCTTAGTGGACATACAGGAACTTGGCACCATGTCATGGTGTGAGAGTGCTGGAATGGGATTTTGGAAATCTGGGTTCTTGTCTAGTGGGGTTAAAAGCCATATAAGCAATACTGAGTTTCCAGAACACAGCCAAACAGCCCGAAAAACTCACAACAACTATCAGAGCCCGTCCATGAAAGCCTTCAAAAATACATTGATACTGAGTTTGTTGGAGCAAATGTGGGATATAAACAGGGGGGGGGGGTTAGTAAAGTGCAAAAGAACTGTATGCTATCCCACAACGGGCCTACCTAGACTATTAGAAGAAGAGGGATTTTATTTAGTCAGAGGAGCCTCATTCTGTACAGAATGGGATAACCCTGTGCGAGATGTCTTCCTGAACGGTTGTAGGAAAAGAATGGGCTGTGCGCAGCTGCTGCCTGCAAACAGATGTTGAGAGGAAATATCTTGTTCCTTCTCTTCCTGGAGAGTGACTGAAGCTATCCAGCTGTTGGGAGGAATTTAGCCGCATGCCTGGCAAAGACCGGAGATTCTGTGCAAGTGTTTAATCGTCGCCATGTACCATCCAGTCTCTTTTGACTTGTGGTTACCCTTTTCCTTGTTTTCCAGGTAGAGAGCAATCGGAAGTAATTTACCATTCCCTCCTTCTGCTTGAGTGTGTGTGTGTGTGTGTGTGTGTGTGTGTGTGTCTGTGAGAGAGAGAGAGAGGGAGGGAGGGAGGGAGAGAGAGAGAGACTCAGGTGCTTTTTGGACTGTAGTTCCCAGAATCCCATACTAGCAGCAATGTTTGTTTGGGATTCTGAAAGCTGCAGTTAGAACATGTCACTCTCCCCCCACTGCACAAGCTCACATCAGGAGAAAAAGAATGTGTGTATGTATGTGTGTGCGAGGGGAGAGGGGAGGGAGAGCAGAGTATCGGAAAGTTACTTTTTGGACCAGAACTCCCAGAATTTCCCAACGACCCTGTTCGCAGGGCACACTGGCTGCCGGGCTCAAGGAGCTGTAAACCAAAAAAGCAACATTTTCCAAGCTCAGAGGGGGTGAAAAAGAGAGACAGAAGCACTGGGGAGTCCAGCTGGTGGCATCAGGAGACCAGAAGAAGAGCTCGGGACTTTGTACAGTGGAGCACCCCCTCCTCCCGGCGGGAAAGGCCTCCGGAAAGGCAGGCGAGAGGTGCCGGATTCTTAGCCAGCTGCTAAGCTTGCCAGAGGGAACAATGCCCAAACAAGGGAATATTATGTGAGCTTCGGAGCTTTGCTCCCTGGGATGTTCCTCTTTGGCTTCTCCCATGCATGCCAACACGTCCTCTTGGTGCCAACTCAGATATGTGCCCATCCCGCCGAGACATGTGGGGAGACCTAAGCCCTCCAAGCTCACCTTAGCTTTTCTCAGCCCAAGGAGCCATCATCAATAGGCTCTGCAGATACCGGCGGAGACAGACCTGGGACTGGCAGCATCGCTCAATCCCAGGTCCCGCCTCTGGGGGGAATTCAGAGGGCGCCCAAGAGGGTTGCTTAGGGAAAGAGGCCATCCCTGGAGGCTGTGGGAGGGCAGAGACTTGAGCAGGCAACAAACCACCATTCCTGTTGCAGGCTGATTGATGAGTCCAAAGCAGAGGCGGGAAAACGTATTTTCCTGGACTACAACCACCAGAATCCCCCAATGGCCATCCTGGGTGAGGGATTCTGGGAAGTCTCATCCAGCAAGGAACTTTTCCCAAGCTCTGAAAAAGCAGTGAAAGGAGCAGAAAGGTTTGATTAAAGCGGTCCAGAGAGCAGAGCAGCGCTGGAGGTGTTGAGTTCAGGTGTAGGGAGAAGCAGCAAGTTTGGGGACAGCATGACCGAGGTTTGTAACAGCACACAATGTTGTGGGGAAACTCTAGGCCGCAACACTTGTTTCCCTGACTTCATCAAAGTCTTAATAGGACCACCCAGTAAAGTTTGAAGGCAGCACGACCAATTTATAAGTCACAACAGACGATTAACTGATGGAATTCCCTGCCACAAGGTATAGGGCTGACTAGTCTAGTTGAGTGTGCTCAGAAACATAGTTTGTGCCAGTCAGTAGCCACTGGCTATACAATAATAGTTGATGAGATACAGGATAGGAACTTCTGAGCACTGAATTGTGGAAGTGGGGGTGGGTGGGTAGCACAGTGAGAGAAATCTTCCAGCCATGTCCAAACGTTGGCCCTCCAGATGTTTTGGATCACAACTCCCACAGTCCTTTGCCATTGGCAAGCTAAGCTGAGAATTCTGGGAGTTGTGGTCCAGAACATCAAGAGGGCCAAAGTTTGGGCATGGCTGCATGCCTTGCTTCCCTGGTTCCTGTAGGCATCTGGCTGGCAGCCTGTGTGCAATGTGGGATTAAGAGCGCCATCTGGTGGTCCCAGAACACAGCCTGAATCACTGAAGGGGGATGCTATAAGTAACCCCTCTGGTGTAAGTGGGCTCCAGATACTGTTGAGCCCCACAGTTCTTCACTGTTGGCTGTGTTGCCTTGGGCTGTTAGGAGTTGCATCCCCCCAAAAATCTGGAAGGCTTCTGTTGCCCACCCTGGTGCTATGAGGCTGTTGAGAAAGGCTGCCTCTCCTGTTCTATCTCACCGTTGTCTATATGCTGCTTAAGGAGAAACATCCAAGGGAGCATAAGTGAATCACTAGTGCTTTGGACAAACCTCTCTCCTCAGAGGAGGAAATTCTAACTTGGATTTTCTCTGCTGACTCCTCCTAGACGTTACAGAGGATTCTGTGGTACTTCCAGGGTCAAATGTCTAACCTTGTGAGGGATGTATAACAGTGGAAAGGCAATGGGAGAAGACAGATCCATTGGATTCAAACATGCCTCTTACAGACCAGAAATTAGAACAGCTCTGAGGCAGGCCTAAGTGATTTTAATGGAAAGGGGATCTTATGGTAGATAATTCCGTGTACTGTATTTTGTTTCCCAGCAAATACTAGAAAATGTAGCAAATTGTTCTATTGTTACTTGCACAAGAGCTTGTCAGGGTTCTGGGAAGCTCAGAGGTCCTAATTATTAGTCTTTGTTGAAGGGCTCCATAATTAAGGGATTCCACCACCACCACCACCTCAAACCCCCCCCCAGACATTGTAGTGAGATCCAATGGAGTTCTTATATTCTGCTAGAACTTGACTGTCTCACCTATTTTCTAAACTAGTGTCCAGCACAGCTGCAGAGGTACTAAAATTTCACAATTATAAGATTTCTTTCTATCATTTAAAGGTTGTTTTGTACAAATTTTCCACTATTTGCCATAAAGTCGCTCACTATGATAGTTTCTGTTTTACAGATGGAGGACTCAGGGGAAAGTTAATGTTTTGGAATTTAAAAGGATGCTCACAAGGAGTCTCCCAGTTATACGACCAACCTGTTTTCCCCCCGAACATTACTACTGATTGCAAAAAAATGACAAAAAATATCATTCCAAGGTGCTGACTCAATAATCAATCTTAGTTCCCTTCTGGCATCTTTCAGACAGATTGTTTCTTTACTCACATTACATTATTTTCTTTGCTTGTTCTTAAAGTCACATGTACATTCATCCATTCATCCTACTCACACCTTTTTAAAAGTGCAACATTCCCTGGGGGATTATTGGAGGGGGCTTTCTTGGTAACATCATAGGCACTAGCCAATCCGACAACCAGCTGAGTTTTTTGCATCATCATCATCATCATCATCATCATCATCATCATCATCATCATCATCATCATCATCATCATCATTAATGTGGTCCCAGTGGTAATCGGCACACTGGGTGCGGTGCCTAAAGGCTAAGCAAGTATTTAGAAGAAATTGGGCTTCCAGTCAGCTGCAGAAAGCCACTTTACTGGGATCTGCTCACATAATTAGCTGATACATCATGTAATCCTAAACGCTTGGGAAGCGTTCGACTAGTGATTTGTAATACAAAATCCAGCATAGTTATGTTGTCTGCTGTGTGATAATAATAATAATAATAATAATAATAATAATAATAATAATAATAATAATAATAATAATAATAAACAACTTATTATTATTATTATTATTATTATTATTATTATTATTATTATTATTATTATTATTATTATTATTATTATTTGCCATGTCCTCTTATTTGCCCTGCTTTGTCCTTGTCCTTTTTCGTCCTTTTATCATCTTTTGGACCCCTACGGAGATTGCCTTGAAGGCTTGCAGTGGAAAATCCATCTGGTACCACTTAACAGCACGGAATCCAATTACACACTGGGGAAGCCTCCAACGGCAGTGATCCCATGAGAACGAATGGGAGTCAAGCCAGAGCAAATTGGCAAGGTCCTTATTCATACCAATTTATTTATTTATTTATTTATTTATTTATTTATTTATTTATTTATTTATTTATTTATTTATTTATTATAGGATTTCTATCCCACCCATCTTCCCATAGGAACTCTGGGCGGTTAACAGTGGGCCGATCAATTCAGCCAAATAACAACAACATAAACAGACACCACAACAATTTAAAAGCAAGATGTGCATCCATGGCATAAAACATCTAAAACTAAACTTAGACAGATGGCGGGAAAAAAAAACTAAACTAAGTCACCAAAGGCCTTGCGAAACAGCAATGTTTTTAAAGCTCTGCGAAAGGCCGTCAGGGACTCTGCAGAGCACACTTCGCTAGGAAGATGATTCCACAGAGATGGGCCGGCCACCGAGAAGGTCCGGTTCCTGATGGAAGTTTTCCAGGCCTCTCTAGGGGTGGCCACCTGGAGCGAATGCGCCCGCGCCGACCGAATTGGATTAGCCGAAGTTGATCACTGGGCGATCCGCTCTGACAGGTAGTCTGGGCCCAAGCCATGGAGGGTTTTATAAACTAAAACCAAGACCTTGAATCTGAACCGGGACGCAACGAAAAGCCAATGCAAGCGAACCAGGACTGGGGTGATGTCGTCGTAACGGTGCACACCCGCCACCAGCCTGGCTGCCGCATTTTGCACCCGCTGCAGATGCCGGAGGAGAGTCAAGGGCAGCCCCATGTAGAGTGCGTGGCAGTAGTCCAGCCTTGAGATCACCAGCGCTTGCACTACAGTTCTCAGGGAGTTGGCGTCCAGATATGGGCGAATCTGGGCAATTTGACGAAGATGATAAAAAGCGGTTCTGGTCACGGCGGCCACTTGGGCTTCCATGGAAAGAGCCGGATCCAGAACCATGCCCAGGTTCCGAACCCTTTCCGCCAGCTGGAGGGAAACACCCTCCAGACTGGGGAGGGGGCCTCCATATCCGGACGGAGAACTCCCGAAGAACATCACCTCTGTCTTCTCAGGGTCGAGTTTGAGCCTGTTGGCCCTGGTCCATGCCATGACCGCGTCCAGGCACTGGTTGAGGGTCTGGACAGCTTCCACTGCAGAGGTGGAAAAGGAGAGATAGAGCTGTGTGTCATCAGCGTACTGGTGACAGCAGACTCCAGATCTCCTGATGACCCCAGCCAGTGGCCTCACATAGATGTTGAACAGCATGGGGGAGAGAGACGACCCCTGTGGAACTCTACACGGGAGTGTCCACGGGGCCGACAACTCTCCCCCATGCTGCACATACTGGGGCTGGCCCTCCAAGAAGGACTGGAGCCAAATGCGAACAGTGCCCCCGATACCCACCTCGGAGAGCCGGTCAATTCTGAATACCAACTCTCTGCTCTCCAGGTGCAGACTATGAGAAGAAAGGCATGTAAAGCCAAAGCTTTTGTCTTGACAATTTATAGTCAAAGTCCCAGAATCTCTGACTAGACCATTTTGCACTTGTATGAGAACTTTCCCTATTTTGTCTCCTTGAAAAGTCTGGCATACTTTCTTGGCTCCAGTTAATTGAGGCATTTATCTCCCTCAGATCTCTTCCATAATAAGAGCAGGGTTTACATTCCAGAAGGCATAAAATATGTTGTCAGGAAACTTAAGAAACTGGGGAATATGGGAATCTGTCAAGCCTGAATGTGTGCTGTCTGAGGGGAAACACTTTCCACTTGTCATGGTCAAATTTTGCCCAGCAACCGGCTATTCAACCCCTTATCTCTTGAGAATAACATTCTTAAGTCAGCTTGCTCAGACTAGCCTGGTACTACTCTCTTTATTTATTGACTAGACCTTAGCCATTAGTAGGGAGGGGTCCAGAAACTGCTCTTGTCCTCCTGCAGTTTCCTGGAAAAACCACACTTGATTAACGGTTAGTGTGGATCAATCAGGAATTGAGATTTTAGATATGAAGCAGCTCACAATGTTTTAGTTTAGCTTATTCTTAGGAGAATGCTGTGTTCCCATGCTGTTCCAGCACAGTCGCATTTTGTGTGTGCTCTGAAACTATGCTGTCATTTATGCTAATAGTAAGCATTAGGAAGACAGTTTAGTGTTATTATTTTCAGGTGTGGTCTCCCGTTTTCCTGAAATGTGTCATATCAAAAGCTTTTATTACCCTGGATTTTGCCTTTTTTGATGTCTTTTGAACTGATTTGTCTTTTTGTCTCTTTCATTTTTTCCCTTTTAATTAAAACATATCATGTTCTCCACATAAAAGGGGAGATTACTGAGCTGGGTTTAAAAAAATTACAAATTTCCATCCCTTCTCCTTGAATGCCTACTGGGAACTTTGGTTGAAGAGTGTGTGTGGTAGCAGTCTCCCAAACTTTTTATGGAAGCAAAAAACCAAATTGGCATAATAGTAAAAGGCTTTGTGGATTTTTCAAGTTCTAGGGAGACACAGTGAAAAGACCCAAAAAAGGCCAAGAAACTGGTTCTCAGATGGGCTAGTCCCACTGAGGTCCGCTGAATCCCAACTGAAGCCAATAAAGATTCAACGCGAGAAATCCGAGGAATACTGAGTTTATTGAGCCCAATAAAGAACAGTAGGTGGACATCCGCCTTCCAACCGGGCTAAGATGTCCGACCCAGAACACACAAAGGGTTCCAACTTTTATTGACTTTTCCCCCTTCCTTTCCCTGGGCGGTACCAATCCCAGAGATTGGTCAGGGGCAGTTCAAAATGTCCCAATCAGAGGGGGTTGGGGGTTGGTTGGGGGCAGTCCTGGAATCAGAAGGGGTCGGGGGGTTGGTTGGGGGCGGTCCTGGCTAGCCCCTGGCAGCAATCAGGGCTTATGCAAATACCAGACAGAATGCCTCAATGGAGGCCTGGGGAAGTGTGGCATTGTTCTTGGGTGTTGGTAAACTGGAAGCATCGGCTGGTCAATAGGAGGTGGCAGAAAGCAATTACCAACATCAGTGGGGGGGTAGGAGGGATTGAGGGGCCCACACACACACAAACATTTAGGAGATACAATGGCATGGGGACACAAGTCATAATAGGATTATGTTCAGGCGTGCTGGAAAGATACAATGGTGTAAAGGCACAAGGATGTAAATTCTATAGGAGTGGCCTCATGGTTTCAGGGAGTGCAGATGTGATCATACAAGTTCTCTCCAGGTGCAAATGAGACAATGAAAATGTCCTTGGGCGTTGATGACAATCGGATGGCATGCTATTCGAGGTGTTGATCCCTGGAAGGCAGTTGTTGAGAATACGTGGCAGGAATCCAGGTGATGATGGAGGCTTCAACCTCTTTCCAGCCATGCAGGGACCCACCATCTTCGAGTCGTCTGTGCACCGCTTCTCCTTAGCCCCAGTTTGATGGGATTTGGGGTGGAGGGGGAAATGAATCGATGGAAATGAGGGAAAGTCAGAAGGAGAGAGCAGAGAGGAAAGAAGGAAAAGCCTTTGGTGTTCTTGGCTAGTGCTGAGGGTGGGTAAGGAAACCAATGCTTTTGCAAAGAGACCAGTGTGAGTGGCGATTTTCCCTCCTTTAGTCTGGATGAAGGAAGTATGAACCAGTCTAGGACTTATACAACTCATTTCAGGGCTTACAGGGTCTCTGGCAGATCCTTTGGGTGACCAAGGGGGTGACAAGGGCAGGGGAAGGCTCAGGATTTGGAACAGGTGAGCAGGGAGGGACTGGACAGGTGAGGGTTAATATATTGTGAGAACTCCTGGAGTGAATGGACAATGGGAGGAGGAAGGGTAATGGAGTTATAGAGAGCCCAAAAGGAAAGGACCAAGAGAGGAGAGAGGGAAAGAGAGCTAAGGTATCTTGGAAGATCTGAGAGGAAACGGCCAAGGAGGGGTTAACAAGGGAGCAGGGACAGTTAGATGGTGGAGGGCAGGAAAGAGTTAAAGGACGCTGGGAGGTAGGCTCGAAACCTCCGCCATAAATCACCGGTCTATCGAGGTTTCGGAGGGTCGCCTGCTCTCCATAGGAAAGCATGGAGTTGAAAGCTCCATAGGTTTGCATTGGGACTGGATGGGAGGGGGGAGAAGTGGAGGAGCAAACCGGCTCCCTTTGAAGATATTGGAATCGGAAGGAAAGGTGGGGGCTGGCAGAGGAGCGGCTGGCTGCTAGTTTATTAGTTTAAAAGTCTCCCGCAGCGCCCCCTTATGGTTGGAAATTAACTAGACATTGATGGATGAGGCTGGGGCGCTGGGGCTCTGATTGGTGGAGGCCCGCGGCTAGGCTTATCTAGCCTCCCTGCTGAGTTACTAGTCCCCAGCGGCAATTATCCTGCCGCAGAGGTACTTGAAATGGTTACTTTTGAAGAGGGTGTGAATTGGAAGCCTCCCGCAAGCCAATTCCCAGTCTACAGCGCGTCCCAAGGCTTTTCCTGGCTGCCGAAGGGGGCAAGCCGCTTTTTGCCCGATAACTCGGGAACGGTTGGGTATTTTTGAACGGGGTAAAAACCGGTGTGCTTGTGACTGTCTGGGCTTCCGCTGGCAGTGCCTGCCGGTTCGCGGAACCGGTCCAAAGGTCCTAAAATCTTATCTTTTCACCGTGACTTCACATTTCCCCCCTTTTCGTGTTGAAGGTGTCCGACATGATCACCTCCCACGTGGCCTAGGGTCCAGCCACCTGTTTAATTAGGAGGGTCTGGGGGAGGGGGTGCCTTTCCGCGTTCAGCGGGATTGGAGGGAAATTTTCCATAGGACATGGTTGTCCATTAGGAGCTACACATGGCCAGTTTACTCCTAAGAGGTATTCATATCTGGGGCAAGGCATGGGGGAGCAAGCCAATGGGAAGTGAGACTTTAACATCTGAGTGACATCTTCCCCTGGATTCTGGCTGCTAGGGTGTATGCAGGGACCATTTTATATGTCTAAATATTGTGCAACCTCTGGAAGGTTTCTGCCACAAAGTGCACCCAATTCTCTGAATTTAGATAGAGGGAAATAGCCAATTTAGGATCTGGCTGGTTTGTGTACTCTGAATCAATTGTTTCAATGCATTGTGTGCTTGCTAGAAGCACACTGTTTGAATTAATGTCTCCCATGAGGAGCAGGGTGGCAGGGTTTAAGACATTACATGTTACCAACCGCAGTCCTGGATAGTCCAGTAAGGCAGCCTGGTACTGGGCAATTCTAGCATTCGACATCCAGTGGCCTCCCTTCTGCTCCAATACTGCGCTAACAGCACATGGGACATAAAGAGCCAGTGATGTCCCCAAAGTCAGCTTACTTGCTTCTCGACTTGGGTCTGCAGCTGCCTGTGTTATCTAGGGCACGCTGTCCAGCCCCTGACATTCTGGTCCAGTTGGCTGGCAAGATAGGCTGCTGGTCTCCACCAGCTCCCTTTAATATGGGTCATGTATACCTCAAGCCAGAGCTTCGATAAGCTTGATCTTTAGGTTCTGGAATGCCAACCCTTTCACCCCTCTGTTTTAGTCCCACAAAATAGGGGTTTAGCCAATTGTGCAAAATTAGGAATCCAATGTGACAGCCATTCCTAAGAAGGCCCTCCATTTCCTTTTAGGTTGAAATAAGCTGAGATATAAGACCTCAGTCTGCACGCTGTATGCATTGCTTAGGAAACATTGCCAATAGGTGAAAACCAAATAACAATCCCATTGTTTCTATAGAGGCAGAGAACTCCCTGGATAACTCTCCAGTTGGGAACGGATTCCTGTGGTTCTACTCTGATTTGGGGAAACAAAAACACTTTTAGTATCTGGGCACCCAGTTCAGTAGTGTTATGGGACTCAGTCAGCCATTTCAGGGATGAACCAATGTTAAGTTTTTGAACCAAATTCAAATTCCAGATAGACCAGTCCTGCAGCTGGAGGCTCTACATTTCCTGGATTGAAAGGCTTACTGTTCAGCAGTAGCTCTCTGAGAGCGCGTAAGAGGAGGGCTTTAGAGAGAGCAAGAGAGTGCGTGAGGGAGAGAGAGAGAGAGAGAGAGAGAGAGACCCGGCACTCACCAAAGGGCTCAGGGGTTTAGCAAGCGTCGGGAGCAGTCTCCGGAGTTCTTGGCAGACTGGGCGGGCAGGCGGCTGGCAGCATTAGCGAATTGAGAGTCCAGGGCTGGTAGTGAAGGTGGGAGTCCCAAAACAAGTCCAAGCAAAGCAGGAACACATGGGGGGGGCAGGTCCACTCGATGTAAATCTGGGTGAAGATTGAACAGAGTCCAGGGAAAGGTCCAGAGGAAGTCCAAGAAAGGTCTAAGGGAAAGTCCAATGGGATGAGGTTTACTCCTGCGGTTAGGTGTGGAAAACAGCAGTGAGTTCCTTGTCCAAGAGAGGCTGGGGAAAATGGATCCAGGATTTGTCTTCCACCCTCATGTTCAAGCAGCTGGGCTGTGGCCCCTCCATCACCACCAGACTGGGAGGTCTCCTTGAAGAGTGACAGTCGTAACACCTGCAGAGAGGGGGGGGAGAGAGAGAGAGAGAGAGAGAGAGAGAGAGAGAGAGAGAGAGACCCCCTCCCGACTCCCTGGAATAGGATGGCAGGGGCTGGTTCCCTGGGTCAGGCTTTCGGGCTAGGGCAGCAAAAGGGGGTGACCATGCGGGGGTCTGAGTGGAGGCCGTTCTAGGCAGGCGGTGGGGGTGGCTCAGATGAGCAGCAATGGGCAGGGCTTTTGGCCGTTCGGGTCCCGTTTTCTTGGCAGATTTTGAGCCAACTTTTGTTCAAAGTTTGAGCCTCTCAACTTTTTCGTAGGCTGGTGGCCAATAAGTCGAATGTAGGGACCTTTTAATTTGGAGGCAAGTGACCATCATTGGATAAATTCACAAGGAAACCCCAAAAGACCCCACTTAGCCCTGGCCTTGGGCATTTCTGCGAATTCGGCTGCCATGCCTCCCCTGGGTAACAGGCCTGCACAAGAACCCCCCCCCCCCGGGGTATAGGTTTAATTCCCCATGGGTTGTTCTGTAATTAGGCAACTATTTCTGAAAAACTTAGTAACACAGGGTTTAAACCCAATTAATAAAATTGGCAACAGTGCCACTTAGGGGAAAAAAAACAGAAAAAACACAAATGGATTAGGTTGTACAGAGCTGTCTACTCAAGCAAGCAATGCACTACATGTTTACTTGCCAAGTGCATCTCAAAGGTACAACTTTGAGAACTGACTGCTGCATCAGTTATGCAGGTGTGGACCATCTGAATTGGTGCATAAGACTCTTGTGGCAGTTAAAAGACTAACCAGTTTTATTTGGCACAAGCAGTTTTACACAGCAGCCAACTTAAACCTCAGGTATCTGGAAGTTGAGTCATAGCAACCGGACCTCCTTTTCTTGAGAGATAGAAACGCCTCGCCGCTCATCCAAACAACCCCGCCAGCCTGAGAAAAGCTAGTTGGGAGTCCTCCATTTGATAGTTCACTTATGAATTTACAGCAACTGACGAAGCTGTTTGGACGAGCAGCAATACACCCCAATCTCCCAAATAAGTCCAGTTACCATGACTCAACCTCCAGATAAACTCACCTGGAGGACTGAGAATCTTCACAGAAATAAACCACGGGTACTAAAGCTTACATCTGATGAAGTTAGTTGCAGTCCACAGGTGTTCATACCAAATGAAAACACTGTTTTAAGCTGCCACAAGACTCTTTATTGCTTTCCCCAAAATAGGCTAAAACGTCTAAGCCTCTGGAAATGTCTTTCACCCGGTATACTGAGGACCCATTTGTCCCAAAGTGTTGGCAGATTTTAAACTAACTATGCACGCCAACTACGCAGCTAAAACCAGTGCATGTTAAACTTACAGTAAACTAACTTTACACAGTACATTAAAAAGGAGACACATTTATTCAGCATCATGATCAGTCTATTACAGTTAGCAATCAACAGTATGGGTGTGGAAAAAATAATCTACATAAAAACCCTTGTTGGAATGCTTTGCACTTTCCACAGAACACAAAAAACTAAAATATCCTGTTATACAGTTAGTCACAAATACAGTCCTGATGTTTGCAAACAAGCGCTTGTCTAACACATGTCTTCATGAGGCAGTTCTACCCTGCCACAACTGTGTTTGGCTGAGTTCACAACTGTAGTAACCTGTAGCTTTCCTGTCACTTCTCTGGCTCTCCTCTCCTGCTAAAGCTTTGTTTCCTAGGAATTAGAACCGCCTTCCACCACCATAGCTACTGCCACTACCAGAGCCACCGTAGCCACCACCACTTCAGGGTGGAAGTATCGATGTCTTAGCCAATTGTGTAAAGGTTTCCCTGAGGAATATGAGCCCCTCATGGAACCGTTTGACTTAATAGGACAGTATTGCTGAGAGGAACTGCCCAAGCCCATTGATCACCCACCAGCCATTCTCCCATTTCCTGCCAGACTGTAGAGAACCTGGAAAAGAGTACAGAGGGGCGGTTCTTTGTTCGGGGGGCGGGGGTAAGGGGGCTCCTACTCTCCTAAGGGATAGGGGGGGGTAGGTTCTGCCAGGCATATCCCAGGCTCCCCCCTTTTCGGATATGATAGTGTGCTTGGCACATGCGTCAGTGGAGGGGGTCGCCCGATGACGGCCTATGAGTATACCCCACCACATGGCAAGGACCTCGATATTAGGGAGGGGTTCTAGAAAGCAGGGAAAAGAGGGAACACATGGGCAGCTGGGAAGGAGGATCCACAAACCACACCATGTAAGCAGGGATTCATTCCAGTAAGGGCCAAAACAAAAAGGGAAACAAAGAACCAGGCTCAGCAGTTGCCATGAGGTCCCCAGGCTACTCAGATTGGGCCATTTTTAGTGGGTCTGGAAGGGGGGGGTTAGTCTTCCCCCTCCTTCTCCAATTTGGAGCTAGAACGTCTCCACCCCCATGGGGAACCCTTAATCATCATAAAAAGGGGGGTAGACGGGGGGGGGGGACACATGCTTTCTCTTCTAAAAAGATGGGGGAAGGCAGGAATGCTAGAGCCACCTTTTCTCAGGCCATGTTAAGGAAAAATTGGAATATTGAAACATAGAATACACACATGTTGGAAGGAGGGGGCCTCTCAATCACCCATGCACAGCTTAAGACCATCCAGCACACAGAGGGAGTGAGGGGGCGTCTTGTATGGACACACACACACGCATATACACATCATTCTTGCTACTCAGACAGGGAGTGCGCTCTGCAGAAGCTCAGAGGCACCATCATTCTCCGCCCCAGGGAGGAAAATGAGGAAAGGAAGGCATTGGGAGAAGGGGGGTGCATCCACATGGTCCTGTGCTTTCTCATGTGCTCTCCGTACACATACACACACACAACACACACAGCTATCGGAAAGGGGGAGCGCAGCAGCCAAGGCAAGAGAGGGGCCAGAAATCACAGGCACACGTTGGTACACACACACAAGGGTCACAAGACCACGCACCCCAGACTCACAACAGAGAAGACAACACATTCATTCAATGCTCCCCGAAAAGGGAAACAGATAAAGTGCCCCCCCCGGGTAAATCCTGGAGGGAAGGCAGTGGGAGAGGATCGGGAAGCGGTGGGAGCTGAGGGACCCCCATTTTGGTGACTTTCCCCATGGGAATAAGGGGGGTTTAGGGGTTACAGGAACATAAGGGGGCGGGAAATCTTCTTCCTCGGAGTTTTTGTTCAGGGCGGACCTCCCCCGAAGAGAATTTTAGTGGCAGCTGGTCTCGCTTTTGGGGCCACTAATGCTGCGAGCTTCCCCAGCCGTTTTTTGAACTGGGGCTCGAGACCATCTTCCTTACATAGGGTGGCCTCTTCTCCCAAATTATTACCAATTTCCCTCTTTTGCATTTTGTCCCCGGGTCCAGAAGGGCAGGGAAATGGTCCAAGGCGCTCCCAAGCGGAGTCCTGGTTCTGCCTGAAGCAGATAGTTCGTTTCCCATTTTTTTCTTTTTTCTTTTTTTTTTCTTTTTTTTTTTTCCTTTTTCTTTTTCTTTTAGTCAAACAGGAAATTCAAACAGGGAATTCCTTCCAAACGGGAAATCCCTGCACACAATTTCAAACAGGAAATTCCTTCCAACCGGGAAATTCCTGCACACAATTTACCCCGGGTCAATTCGGTTCCTAGACCAATTGAACCCCCAGATCCGGGAGACGTTGCTTGCCGAGGTCCGAATCCTAATGATTCAGTACACTTCGTCAGGAGTTCGTCAACTCCCGTCTCACTCGCGATCTCGCCCTGCCAGCCGGTTGCGAAGGTCTGCCTAGCAGTACCTCTTTCTCCCCGAGCGTATTGTCCAATTAAATTTCTTATTTTTAATGCTCGTGGCACAAGCGGTGGCCTTATGTTGGTGTGATGGTCCTGAACGCAGGAAAAAAAACCTCTTCCCCCCACCCAAAAGGGGCCAAAACAGCTCTTGGGGGCACACCTAAAGGAGTCCAGGGCGTCCCACAATTCCACAATTCCCAAAGTACAACTCTTACCAGCCTTCTGTCCCTCTATCCTGGGTCCAGACTTCTGGTTTCGACCTTCTTCCAGGTCCTGCAGCGCTGCAAAGGAAAAAAACCCTATTTCGGATTTCTCTTCTTTCGTTCGGGGCTTGCAAGGGTCTGCTGGGCAAGTTCAGTTCCCTTTTTCCCAGCAAATGGCCAGGTGGCGCCAAAAAGGGAATTGACCAGTCCCAGTTTTACCTTTAAAGCCGCTTGGAAAGGTGGCTCCCAAAAACCAGGGCCAAAGAATTTGGAGGTGGCCACAGAGAGGTTTTGGGGAGTTTTAACCCCTTCCCCTCCTGCCTGGCTCGCCAATGAAAAGACCCAAAAAAGGCCAAGAAACTGGTTCTCAGATGGGCTAGTCCCACTGAGGTCCGCTGAATCCCAACTGAAGCCAATAAAGATTCAACGCGAGAAATCCGAGGAATACTGAGTTTATTGAGCCCAATAAAGAACAGTAGGTGGACATCCGCCTTCCAACCGGGCTAAGATGTCCGACCCAGAACACACAAAGGGTTCCAACTTTTATTGACTTTTCCCCCTTCCTTTCCCTGGGCGGTACCAATCCCAGAGATTGGTCAGGGGCAGTTCAAAATGTCCCAATCAGAGGGGGTTGGGGGTTGGTTGGGGGCAGTCCTGGAATCAGAAGGGGTCGGGGGGTTGGTTGGGGGCGGTCCTGGCTAGCCCCTGGCAGCAATCAGGGCTTATGCAAATACCAGACAGAATGCCTCAATGGAGGCCTGGGGAAGTGTGGCATTGTTCTTGGGTGTTGGTAAACTGGAAGCATCGGCTGGTCAATAGGAGGTGGCAGAAAGCAATTACCAACAACATCAGTGGGGGGGTAGGAGGGATTGAGGGCCCCCACACACACACAAACATTTAGGAGATACAATGGCATGGGGACACAAGTCATAATAGGATTATGTTCAGGCGTGCTGGAAAGATACAATGGTGTAAAGGCACAAGGATGTAAATTCTATAGGAGTGGCCTCATGGTTTCAGGGAGTGCAGATGTGATCATACAAGTTCTCTCCAGGTGCAAATGAGACAATGAAAATGTCCTTGGGCGTTGATGACAATCGGATGGCATGCTATTCGAGGTGTTGATCCCTGGAAGGCAGTTGTTGAGAATACGTGGCAGGAATCCAGGTGATGATGGAGGCTTCAACCTCTTTCCAGCCATGCAGGGACCCACCATCTTCGAGTCGTCTGTGCACCGCTTCTCCTTAGCCCCAGTTGATGGGATTTGGGGTGGAGGGGGAAATGAATCGATGGAAATGAGGGAAAGTCAGAAGGAGAGAGCAGAGAGGAAAGAAGGAAAAGCCTTTGGTGTTCTTGGCTAGTGCTGAGGGTGGGTAAGGAAACCAATGCTTTTGCAAAGAGACCAGTGTGAGTGGCGATTTTCCCTCCTTTAGTCTGGATGAAGGAAGTATGAACCAGTCTAGGACTTATACAACTCATTTCAGGGCTTACAGGGTCTCTGGCAGATCCTTTGGGTGACCAAGGGGGTGACAAGGGCAGGGGAAGGCTCAGGATTTGGAACAGGTGAGCAGGGAGGGACTGGACAGGTGAGGGTTAATATATTGTGAGAACTCCTGGAGTGAATGGACAATGGGAGGAGGAAGGGTAATGGAGTTATAGAGAGCCCAAAAGGAAAGGACCAAGAGAGGAGAGAGGGAAAGAGAGCTAAGGTATCTTGGAAGATCTGAGAGGAAACGGCCAAGGAGGGGTTAACAAGGGAGCAGGGACAGTTAGATGGTGGAGGGCAGGAAAGAGTTAAAGGACGCTGGGAGGTAGGCTCGAAACCTCCGCCATAAATCACCGGTCTCGTCTATCGAGGTTTCGGAGGGTCGCCTGCTCTCCATAGGAAAGCATGGAGTTGAAAGCTCCATAGGTTTGCATTGGGACTGGATGGGAGGGGGGAGAAGTGGAGGAGCAAACCGGCTCCCTTTGAAGATATTGGAATCGGAAGGAAAGGTGGGGGCTGGCAGAGGAGCGGCTGGCTGCTAGTTTATTAGTTTAAAAGTCTCCCGCAGCGCCCCCTTATGGTTGGAAATTAACTAGACATTGATGGATGAGGCTGGGGCGCTGGGGCTCTGATTGGTGGAGGCCCGCGGCTAGGCTTATCTAGCCTCCCTGCTGAGTTACTAGTCCCCAGCGGCAATTATCCTGCCGCAGAGGTACTTGAAATGGTTACTTTTGAAGAGGGTGTGAATTGGAAGCCTCCCGCAAGCCAATTCCCAGTCTACAGCGCGTCCCAAGGCTTTTCCTGGCTGCCGAAGGGGGCAAGCCGCTTTTTGCCCGATAACTCGGGAACGGTTGGGTATTTTTGAACGGGGTAAAAACCGGTGTGCTTGTGACTGTCTGGGCTTCCGCTGGCAGTGCCTGCCGGTTCGCGGAACCGGTCCAAAGGTCCTAAAATCTTATCTTTTCACCGTGACTTCACAACAGCTGGGTTAAAACTACATTACTACATTGGTGCGTACTTTCCTTTGAAATTTCCAAAATATCCTGTAGGTAGGACCACAGTTACTGGGTCTGAAGCCTGCTGGGTCATGTGCAGAGCAACCAGAGCAGAATGGTGGGACCATGACAGGGATCCTTTACACCAGGCCTGCCAAAAGTCTGGCCCGGGGGCCAAATCCAGCCCGTCAGGCCATTCTGAGTGGCCCGCGGCTGGCTGGCTCACCCCTCCCTCCCCCTCCTTCACCCCATGTTTTTTTTTTTAAATCTTCTGCCAACACTGACACCGCTGGGAAGCTTGGGCGGCTGGGCGGTCTGCTGCCACCGGCACCGCAGGGGAAAGTGTGGGGGTGGGCAGGCCAGTGGGCCTCTGCCACCGCCAAGGAGCTTTGGGGTGGGCTGGCGGGCGAGCCGTCGCCACCACTGGGGAGCTTGGGGGGGTGCAAGGTCGCACAGATCGCCTCTTCCAAGGGGCTCCCTGTGGCCACGGCTCCATGTGCTTCCTTTGTTCCCCACCTTCCTCCCTCCCTCCCTCCCTTGTTCCCCCCTCCCTCCCCCCTCCCTCCCTTGCTCCCCACTTTCCTTCCTTCCTCTCTTGGTTTCCACCTTCCTCCCTCCCTCAGTCCCCGCCTTCCTTCCTGCAGGTGGGGTTGCAAGGGGGCACTGGGTGGGGCTTATGGGTCAGTGGGTGGGGCTTGCAGTGGGGTGGCAGGGTCGGGGAGCAACCGGACCCTGACACATTATCAGCCACCAAATCTGGCCCTCCTTATAAAAAGTTTGGGCACCCTTGCTTTACACTGAATAGTCAAAAATGTTTCAGCAGCTGTGCTGCAGTCTGTATGTGAGGAATACCCATTTCTTAGAGTTGTCAAAACTGTACTCCAAAGTGGCCTGTGTTCCTTCTTTCTTAATTTATTTTGAATATTTTTACCCCACCTTTCTCCTTAGAAAAGGACCCAAGGCGGCTTACATTAATGAGGGACAATACACAGCCCAGAACATTTAAGCCATATTCAAGATTAAGAATGGGATATGATTGACGGAGGTTCAAGTCTATGTTTTATTTTTAAGGAAGAAAAGTGCCTCTTTTCTCAAAAAATAATACCACTGAATCTCTTAGCCATCCTGCTAAGTGATTCAGAATATAATGGATTTGCTCAGTGGTTCAGGGGGAAAAAACTCTGTATGTGCTCCCCAAACGCATCTGTTCCATAACATTTCTCTCATTTACTGTAGTTCTTTTTTTAAAAAAAATACACAATTATGGGACTGTAGTTGGGTGAGGGTCACAAAAGATGCTGGTGAACTGGTGGTAAAGTTCAGAAAATTCCTTTGGGGGCTTGAACTGTGTTAAGTTGCAGCTTGTAACAGTAACTCATGGCTGTTCAGATTGAATTTTGAAAAAGTTACTCACCAAACTGATTGTTCCTTTTTCATTATTTTGGGGAGATGGCATCATGTTGGCTGAAAAAAACACCTCCAACAATAGCCCCCACCCCACCCAGACCAGAAAACATTGATCAGTAATCAACACCACTTATTCTATCATTTGTGAAATGCAAACTCATCATTCCCTCCTGATCAAAAATCCAGTCATTCCTGGTAAGTCCACTATCTCGTGCTCCTCTCTTCCAAGCTCTGAATCCTTCCGACGATCAGAGCGGAGCGAGATAGTATTCTTATTACTGATACTGATGCCCTCCAGATGTGGAAATTGCCCCATCAACGCCAGCTTGTACAGTTCGTTGCTACCACATTCAGCTTCGACAAACGAGGCAGTTAAGGGCTTGGGAGAAGCGGCCTGCTGCAACTCTCCCCAACCACATGCTTTCTGCTGCCAGAAACAAGCTAGCTATAGAGCCCAGCCACCTCACCCCCTAAAACGCACTTCCCTCTCCCAGGGTGGCCCTTGCCCGATTGTGGCTTTTGTGCTTCCTCCAGGCCTCGGATGTCTTCCTCCCCTTGCCAAATGGGTGGGGCCAGGCTGCAGCCTGCGCTTAGGCCCGATTTATGTCCCTTGAGGAAGGGGTTGAGGGGGCAGGGAGAGCGTGCAAATAGCTTGCACGGTGCTAGGCTAAACTCTTCCTGCCTTGCCTTTTGGGCCACTGCGTCCTACTTGTCGAGAATAGCCGTATCTGACTGGCAGCTAGCCCATCTCCATCCTGAAACCTCATTTCGGTCAATTCCCCATTGCAGGAATCCTTACTCATTCGATTTGGTTTACTCCGTGGGTTGAGCTCTCCACCCACGTTACCACTATGTAATAGATCTGTAACCAGCCTCTTGCATTAAATGTTCCCACAGCTGCTGATTTATTGTGAAGGTGAAGATAATAATAACCAGCTTTATTATTAAAACAGAGCAAGGCAATCCATTTGGTTTATTCATAAGCCGAGTAAACTACAGGTTAGGACCACAGATTATGAAGTCCATCCCCCTATTATTACAAGATATACTTATTTTTCTAAATAAAACTTTGGGGCCTTCTTAAACTTTGGGCAGTGTAAAGCCTCACCCTATCCATCCATGTGCCTCAGGCAGCAGATTCTGAGAGAATGGAGGGAAGACAGATGTTTGTGCCACATGCTCTCTCCTATGCCCCTGAAACCCAAGTCTTGTGGAAAGGCACAACACTCTTCTTGGCAGCAGTACAGAAGTAAGATCCAACTGGCCGCCTAGTTGGTCTTTCCATGGAGGAGTGGGAGCCATCATGTCTTCCCCTGTAGGCAGTCAAATGTCTCAGGACAGCCATAGAGAGCTACTTTTAAACATTCATAGAGCTCAGCAGGGGATTTCTTGTCTTTCTGGGCAGTTGTCAGGATGGAATGGCATAGGAATGCACTCTGCACATGTTTAATTCATTGTTTCCTATGCTGTGGGGCTAATAGCCTCAAACATTTAGCTATAAGCCAGCACCAGGTTTTTAGGATAGAGCGTGTTTCTTGCTGCTTCAGGCGCAGCATTCCTGAGGGGCACTGTGGTGTAGCTGATAGATTGTCACCTTAAGACATAATAGACTTGGGTTTACATCTTTCCCCAGTCATGGAAAATTACTGGGGGGGGGGGGGCATTAGTAAGATGCCCCTTGAACATCTCTCTCACACAAACATATATAAACCCATTAGGGTTGCCTAAGTTGGAGGTAACCAATGTACATTACACAACACAAAGGTTGCCAAGGTGAGAGCAAATAGTAGCTACTCAGATTGCTCATTTGAGTATACAGTATTCTCCAGTTTTGAACTGCCTCGGAGGCCTTTCTGGATAGATTCAATCAGGAACAAAATTGAGACAAAATATGTACCCCACATCTACATGCAAATCAATGGAGGTATACCAAGGAGTTCTCTTGGGCAAGCCACATCAAAAGAAAGGAAAAGGCAGTGTTGCATTGTTAGACTCATGCAATTTCTGTTTATTTAAATTGGGTTGGTGGCTAGGATAGTTGCTTAGGAAGAAAAGATGACTAAAAACAACAACTGTGTAATCTGACGAGAAATAGCAGTCCTGTGTGAGAGCACCAGTGTGTCAGAATACCTGATTGGACTAGTATGACAAATCAGCCCCAGGACACTATCCTATGATAATTTCTTCATGAAATGGGTGAGTACAATTTCCTTTTTAGCCACACATTGACAAAAAAGTTATCAAAAGTTCGAAAGCATATTTTAGATTAAATTTCAGGGGTACTGGGACTCAAATCATGATTTTGAAGTTGCAGTCATGTCTGTGCAAGCATTTAAACAAGAAACACAGAAAAGCAGGGGGAGGTTAAAAAAAAGACGTTGTGCCACCTTAAAGATTCAAAGTTGTTTTTTCACATGACAGTGCTGCTGCAGCGACAGAGATCATGCCCTCTAAGACTGGATACTTCGTGTGGAAGTTACAAATACAACTTCAGGATGTATTCAACATTTTCACTCTCCTCTTGGTGCCCTGCAGTTGCCAACTCAACACACACCCAACAGAAATCCTGGTCTTTTGAGAAGCAGCACAGACTTGAGTATGTAACCGTGCTATGGCATTGTCAGCTCACCAATGCAACTGTTACTGCTATGGGAATGAAAAAAATGTGTCAAGGTCTGACATTTTGTGTATACAGAGTGTAAAAATAATTAAAAAGGATGTAGAAAAAAGAGAGCTGGAAATGAAAAGTGCTTTCAAAGTTGAGGCTTGAACCATAGTTTACTATAGTCATTCTAAAATAATCAGCTAACTGAACAAGGTCTCTGCACCAAAACATTCCTGACAACTGAACTGTTTGTTATAATCAACTTGTTTATGTTACAATGCCTAAACATGAAGCAGCATTTGAAAGCCCTGCAGTACAATCTTTTGTGATAATACGGTATTTTGAGCTCATGGTAGTCCAGTGTTTTAGGATTTTACTGTGACAATATTCTGGCAATATAGAATCTTTGTATTATAAAGTCCTGATGTTACAAAGACTTGATGCTATTGAGTGTTGTTCCTCTACTACAGTGTGCAAAATGATAACATAGTGGCAGCCTACGACTTATACAGAGAATACAGGCATTTGGAATTCATCCTATGATCACAACTCCACATTGCTTGTGGCACCAGGTATCAAACAACAATTGGTATGGATCTTCTTCCATAGATTCAAACTGGTTTAACTGGATGAGCACAGGGAGTAATTTTCATTGTGTCTCAATATGCTAAAAACCTAAGCAATATATTTTAATTTGATTTTTAAGTTTACCCGCGTCAGTGTTTCAAAGATGTTTTCTGTTTTTAAATTTGCGTTATTAGGCTGCAAGCTCCTAAATGTCTAGAGTGTAACTAAACCATTATTGATATTTTATTGTAGTGTAAAGCAAGCTATTGTCACAAATATGTAAAGCAAGCTACTGTCACAAACAGCGGCCATAAAGCAAGCTACTGTCTTAAAACAGCAGTCATACAGCAAGCTACGGTCAGGAAACAGCAGTTTGGGGGTGGGTGGGCAGGCGTTTTCTCTTATCTACGGTTTTCATTATCCACGGGAAGGCCTGGAACCAATCCCCAGCTGATACCGGGGTCCTACTGTATTGTATGAGGTGGCGGTAGAAATTTCACTGCTGAACATCTTGCCTGCTGCATGATATGGGAAACTGCTGGTGCAGAGTGTGCAAACAGAACCCGCCCACCCAGACTTGCACCCTATGCATGTTGAGGTTTCCCCTACAAGCAGGACTGCTAGCCAAAAGCAAACGCAGGTGGGTGCAGTGACAGCTTTACACCTCTATCACCCCAACCGCAGGTGGGTGCAGAATAGAGTGACTAAAATGATTACTGGGCTGGTGGACCTCCCTTATGAGGAGAGGCTAAAACATTTGGGGCTCTTTCGTCTGGAAAAAAGGCACCTGAGTGGGGATATGATTAAAACTTACAAAATAATGCAGGGCATGAGTAAAGTGGATAGAGGGACGCTCTTCTCCCTCTCACAAAATACCAGAACTAGGGGACATACAATCAAATTGAGGTCTGGGAGAGTAAGAACAGACAAAAGAAAATATTTTTTCACCCAGCATGTTGTTAGTCTGTGGAACCCCCTGCATTAGGATATGGTGATGTCATCTGGCCTAGATGCCTTCAAAAGGGGATTGGTCAGATTCCTGGAGGAAAAGTCCATCACAGGTTACAAACCATGATGGAGATGTGTAATCTCCAGGCTTAAAACCAGGGTACTTCAAGGACTAGATGCAGGGGAGTGCTATCAGGAGACAGATATCTCATCTCATGCGCTCCCAGGTGCATCTGGTGGGGCCACTGTGAGATACAGGAAGCTGGACTAGATGGGCCTTTGGCCTGATCCAGCATGGCTGTTCTTATGTTCTTATGTAACTGCTTGCAAAGCTAGCAGCTATCAAGTTCTCAGGGTGATATGGCCTCACACCACGTTGTTTGTCTTTCAACTGTACTAGAATTAGATTCTTCAAAATATGCTAATCTTGTGCTAGCTCCATTCTAGCCCCTCAAGCTCTTGAGACTGGTGACAGTTTGACCCTCTTATCAATTAGTAGTCAAAGATTTATCCTAAATTCCGGTTACTTGAGAGCTGGGAATCTCTCTCTGCGGGAAACTCGTACAGAGCCCCCACCCCACCCCGGTCGTTTCACGGACCATTGGCCTGTACACGCCTTTGTCTTACTTTTGCTGCCACCATTCAGGGCAATGTTAATAAAGTA
The DNA here is from genome assembly GCA_037367245.1 of Phrynocephalus guinanensis. Taxonomy (NCBI): domain Eukaryota; kingdom Metazoa; phylum Chordata; class Lepidosauria; order Squamata; family Agamidae; genus Phrynocephalus; species Phrynocephalus guinanensis. Next base: position 158,620,073 of record CM074734.1, read on the forward strand.
AAATAAAGTTTATTGAATTCAACAAGCTGTCTCCGTTTAAGGTTTTCTTGCGTGGCCTTAATTGAAAGTTCCTAGTCTAAACAGATTACACTCAAATTCTGTCCTTTTACTATTCTCAAACCTCTCTCATCTGCCTCACATCTTACATCTCATCATTATCTCACTCTTATCTCATCTTTATCATATTTCATCTAACTCTTATCTCTTCAAGCATCAAAACTCTCCTGCTGAGGCTTTTAAACATACGGGCTCCGCCTCCACACGCCCTCATTGGTCCACAGCATTAACCCTTTACATCCTCCTGCACAAACACATTTGGCTATGAAGGGGTAATAATCGCCACTCTTTCCAACCTTGGACTGCAAGCTCTATTAACGTGACACCCTCTGTTCATGTGAAGGAGGATTAGGTAATTGGGGATGGATGAGGACTGCTATTCAGGCAGGGACAAGAGAATCACGCTACAGCCGCAAATAAATTATATAAAGATGGTTTGTCTTGTCATACAGGGTTGTGATTTTGCTCTTCAGAGAACGAACTTCAAAGAGCGAAGACCTCAAAATAAACCAAAAGGTTTGGAAAGTATCTTCTCTGGACTATAACTCTCATAATCCACCAGTAGCAAAAGAAACTCTGAGGAATATAGGTCAGAAAAGACACAGAGTAACTTTCCTAAGCCATGCCCTAACACCTAGGGCGCTTTTACACGACCCCTAAGATCCGCTGGCCACTTAAATTCGGACCAGAGATCTTAGGGGTTTGTCGCTCTTTGTGTGTCCCCACCCCTCCGCACTTCCTGGCTGCTGGCTGCTGGCTGCGTGAGGGGAGGGAGAAAAAAAGGGACAAAAGAATAAAGGCTTACCTCCCGGTGCCGGTGGAAGCTGCCGGGAGCCCCGTCACTTCCTGGTTCCTTCTCTTAAAGGGGCGGGAGGCAAAAAACAACAACAAAAAGAAGCGAGGAGAGCCCGGCACATCCGCATCAAGATTTTTCACCCTTGGAGAGCAGGTACAAGAAAAGTGCGCTGGGACCCGCTTAGGTGGGCGTGGCCGCACTTAATTTTCAGTAAACTCCGGAGCTGGGAGCCATTTGCGGCGGAGTTAAGGGGTCGTGTAAAAAGGCCCCTAGAGTTCTTCTCCAGCCTTGTGTGGGCTGCTGTGAGCACAGGGATATTATTAATAATCGGAATGGTCTTGGCCATGCATAGAACAGAATCTAACAGAATCTTTTGTGAGCCTGTCAAGTCAATTCTGACTTACGGTGACCCTTTCCAGGGTTTCCTAGGTAGAAGATAGAGGTGGCTCGCCATTCCCTTCTTTTGGGGGTGGGGGACACCATAGGACTGTACAGCGTGCCCAAGGCCACATAGGCTGGCTGTCCTCCCAGGAACCAAACTTGCCAACCTCTGGCTCCACAGCCAGAGGCCTAAACCCCCGAGCTCTCCAGCTTTGGGGGTGGGTGGGGTGGGGGTCACATGAAACTTTGCCAGAATGCTTTCTTGTGGTGTCTTTGCAAGCCCAAATGTGAGACGAGGAGCATTGCTAAAGATGGAAAAAGCAGTTGTCAAGACGTGAGAGCCTTTGCTATGAAACAGCATCCTGCAGGTTTTCTGTTCTCCCACAGAACAGCGGCACGTTTAAGAACCCTGCTATTAAAGCGGGTGGCGAAGGCACATTGTTAATTATTGCAACCCAACTGTAGGACAGAAGCCCAGATTAATATCATAGTGGAATTAAATGGGGTTGCTTTGTTCAGATGGATGTCAAGGAAAAATGGTGTAGGCAGGCACATGCCTAAGCAAGAATCACGAACATATTCTATTTTAAGGTTAAATTTGAAGAAATGATGGAGTAGGAGATCCTGGAACCACTTGCTTTGATGATTGTGGAAACATCCAGTATTTTTAGATGGAGACAAGGAAAATTACTCTTACATGCTTTCTGGAAAAAAGCTACATATTATCTGCTATTCACATAGCTTCATCTCAAGATGCACTGGACTGATTTTGGCTTTACCTGGTTAATAAATATCCAAAAAACCCAAAAGCAAAGATGTTTAATTATGCAGGCTACACATCCCCCCCCCCGCACAAGCTGGGTACTCGTTTTACTGACCTCGGAGGAATGGAAGGCCAAGTGAACCTTGAGCTGGCTACCTGGGATTGAACCCCAGGTCGTGAGCAAGTTTTAGCTGCAGTACAACAGTTTGACCACTGGGTCACAAGGCTTCTGTGTGTCCAGCATGTATGCACTGAGTGGGCATGTACGGGGAAGATCAGCGGGTAGGAGAGCTGTGGTTTCGTCAAGCTTCCTGGATGAACGAACAGGCAGTCAATATGATTTATCTGCTGACTCAACCCATCCCCGGGATTTTTAAGGTAAAGTCCCCTTTACTGTAAAGCTGGTTGGGCAACAGTGACACCCTCCAGAGACTGCACATACTCCCAAAAATGCCCTGCAGAGTTACCCTCCCCCCCCAAAAAAAAACTGAAATCAAATCAGCTTGACATTTACTTCCGATTTTGAAAAAAAATATGTTTTGCTGTTAAACAATGCAAGCCCCCCAAACTTCATTTAAAAAGTAAACTGCCATTCCCAGCTTCTGCCTCTTACTTTTGTTTTGCCAGAAAAAAAGAGAGGCAAGCAAAAGCAGTCTCATTGGGCCTCTTTTTGTTTATCCTTTGCTGTGAGCCATTCTGACTAGGGACATTTTGGCTGAACGTATCGTCAACAGGAGCCTGTCTTAGCCCAAATTATTTTCTAGGTGCCATCTGATCGTCAAACTACTGTATACTGGTCATGCTAAGCTATAGATTTTCAGTTTAAGATAGAAAATGTTTGGAAGGAAGGTTCATGAGCTTAAAACAGAACCACGCACAGAGCTCCAATTATACTTGCCAATTTCCCCTTTTAAGTCTAGAATGTAGGGATGGGCATTTTGTTTTGGAACCAGTAAGTTACGAAACGAACCATGTGAGCCCAGGTGGTCCTCAGAACTGGCTGATACACGCAGATCCAATTGGTTTACCTTTCTCTGTCTCACGCAGGGTTAAAATCAAACGAAGAAGCACGCTGCGACATCTTTCCTGCTTTGTACTGCTGGCCAATCAAAGATGGAGGCGGGATAATGCCTGTCCCTGCACAGCTCCTGATTGGCCAGCATCACAGATCTAGCACAGATGATGTCCAGCATGCTTCTTCGTTGGATTCTAACCCTGCGCGAGACAAAGGTAAAGCAATTGGATCTGTTTGTATCAGCCGGTTCCAAGGACCACCTTGGCTCATGAGGTTAAATGCCCATCCCTACTAGAATGGTTAAGCAAATACATCTGTCTGGGGTGAGCTTGCCCATCACCTTTTCCTTGTGGTAAACCCACCAAACCAGGGTGGGGCAAATCCTTTGCCCATAAGGTTCAGCTGAGCCAAACAACTTGGCTGAGAGGCTTGGGGACACCACAGAACATGCCCCATGATCCTTTGCAACTCCAGGGGTTTCTTGTAGCCGTCAATGGAGATGGAAAAGATCCCTCAAGAATTTGACATTTCACACAAACAGCTGCAAACCAAAGTCAACCAGCCAACTCTCCTCACACACAAAAACCGACGTTGGTACCTGGCATGGCCAAGTATTGACTGTGCGGAAGGGAAGACAAACAGAGAGAAAACTGAGTGCCATTTGAAGCAGGATGTTTTATTCCCTTCCCTCTTCAGAGAAAGGGGCCTGGCAGTTTTTGTGCACAACAACAACTTAAGTCTTGAAAGGACTAAACAAGGTTTTGGTTACAAAACTTGGCAAAGCAAGGAGCAGCTCCCACCACTGGTTCCATCTGTGATCAACAGAGCTTCCATCTCTCAAGCTGTAAAAAGGGGGGAAAGGGGAGGGGGGGCGAGAGGAGATCTAGAGATGAAAGAGACAGGCCGTTTCGTTTCGTCGTCGGGAGCAGTGGTTTCTTTCAAGCAGTGGATTGGGTGCCAAGGTATGGTCATGTGGTATCATCCAGGTATAGATCTTTATTTTTATTTTTTATTTTTGTTGCTGGGGGAGGAAGACCCCCTCCTTGGGAAATCCAGGAGAGGCACAGATTCAGTCCATGGGCACAAAGCCAGTGCATTGGCAAGAGAAAAAGTGTGATCAGTCCTTCCTCCCCCTGGACCCAAACTCCCAAATGGAAGAAAAAGGAAAATTACTGACAAACAGGTTGCAGGTGGGGTAAGGGTAGGGGTGGAGTCAGTGCTGCATGTAAACAGATCCACAGGAATCTCCCCCTCCCCAAATTCAATCCCTCCAAGGGCAACCTGCTCCCTCCCACCCCCCATAAACGAGCCTCAGCGGCACAAACCCTGCCAGGGAAAGTCAGAGGCAGTGTCTCAGGAGGAGGGCAGTGGTACTACAAAGGGGGAGGGGGCTCAGGAAGAGAGGCAGTGTTACAATCACGCAGGCAGGGAAGGCGTTGGGCGGGCATTAAGGCACAGAGATATGGAAAGGGCTGCCGGGGATGTGCTCGTCTCCCCATTTCACCACCAGCACGTAATCCCCTCGGTCCTTCAGCAAGTAGGTGACGTTGTACAGCCGATTGCCCAAATGCTTCACCACGATTTCTTCACAAGGGGTCTTGGGGCCGTGGACGCCCACCAGCAGCATGTTGTTCCCTGTTGGAATTGGGGGGGGGGAGAGAAAGGGGAGGGGGAGGTGTCAGAAGCAAGGCATGGGGGAGGCACATTTGGGATGGTCATTAAAGTGAAGTCCAAAGCTCGCCAGTTGCCAGCATTATCTGTTCCACTGCCAGAGAAGATCACCACTCAAGCATCCGGTTCTAACCCTATTCCTTGAATCTCTAGTGCTTTTTGGATTTACCATAAGCCATTTATATGAGCTGGGCTTACTAGTAAGAATGACCCTTGCGCTTTTTTACCTTTCTCTGGGCAAAAAAAAAAAAAAGGTACTGTATCTACATACAGTGGTACCTTGTATAAAGGAATTACAGTGGTTCCGCGCTCTTTCGTGGTTCATATACTGCGGTCCCGTATATGAAAAAGGCCCCCTAGCATAAGAGGGAAAATTCCTGTTTCAAGCCTCCCATTCTTAACTCAGGACTGGAGCTGCCCCGAACAGGCCTGTGAGGGTCTTGCTGGGCCTCCCTGTGAACCGGAAGTGACTTCCGGATTGCTGAAAATCATTTCTGAGGCCTCCAAGAGCCTTTCTAGGCCTGTCAGAGGTCTCAGAAATTATTTCTGGTTTACCGGAAGTCACTTCCGGTTCACAGGGAGGCCCTCCAGAAGGCCCGGGAAGGCTCTCCCAGGCCTGTTTGGGGTAGGGCCAGGTTGGAGGTAAGTAAAAGAGACCCCAGCTAGCCCCCCACCAGGCCTGACTCAACCTGCATCTGCATATCACGGATTTTCAATTATTGCAGGTCAGGTCAGGTCCCTAACCCCCATGATAGGCGGAGGATCACTGTAATTCGTTCCAAATGAAATTCTGTGTATATGTTATTTGCCCACCATTTACCGACAGAAAGTCCTAGGTTCCACAATTGCTGGCGGTGCATTTAAATGCAAGTCTTGAGTTTGAATGCCTCAGCTGCTCCGCCCAGATTACCGGTAGGCCTTTTATGCTAATCACTGTGGCATCCGGTTCATGAAAGCGAACCCGAGAGTCGTAGGGAGCCTGTCCAACTGCAGCCATGGGGATCGGCTAGCCAGTCCCATCCCTCTGAAAACCATTCGCACCTAAATTTGGCACCCACCTGCTTTGCTGCAGTCGACGGTGAAGGAGTTCTTTTGCCCTACAAAGCCTTTGTTGAGGCCCAGCCCCTTGGCTACCACTTTGCTGGCGTCCGAGGCAAACTTCGGCACGGCTCCATCAGGTTTGGCGACTCCTTCCATGAAGACGGAGGATGTCTCGTGAAGACTGTGGCTGGGAACGAGGCGGGCTCCTGCAAGAAGAGGGACAATAACAGGAGCATTAACCATGGGTCTGAATCAAGGCTACAGACATATGGACGTCAAGCTGCAGGTGCCCCCCCCTACAGTGGTACCCCGACTTAAGAGCAGCTTGACTTAAGAGTGGAAAACTGTTGGCTTTTTAACTGCCGCCTTACAAATTTTAGATATGGTCTGCTCGACTTACAATTTTTTTTCCATGTTTTTGGATTTTTTAACTTATTTTTTCCGTTGTTTGGATAGGTACCCCGACTTAAGAGTAGTTCGACTTGAGAGCATGCATTCGGAACGGATTAAATTCATAAGCTGAGGTACCACTGTACATATTTTGGGATCCGTGAACGCACCTCCCATTTCTTATTTTGCAAAAAACAAAAACAAAAACAAAAACCAACAAACCCCACTATGAATTATTGTTCCAAAAAGCTTAAGAAATATGTTTCACCCACAGAGCCGCAGCCCCCGTGTGCCTTATTCTAATCAATGGGAGAAAAAGAGGCAGGTGAAACCAAAACTGGATTTCAAGTCAATTCTGGTTTCTGCAGCCTGCCAGGATTACTCACTTCTGACCTAGACAGTCAGTCCCCATCCCCCCCTCCAAACTCAAAGAGGAAGAGTCTTTGGATATCTAAACAGCCTGGACAATGGTTCCCCTGCTAAGCACTGGCTTTAGTGGGGTCTGTGCTTCATCTTTTAATAATGGCAAACATTAGCCCACTCTGAGTGGATGATCCATCTGAGTGGGTCATTCCCCAATTTCAACAGGTTCACAACAGAAAGCTTACCTGTGATTTTGGCCTTGAAGGGGCTGCCAGCAATATGGTAAGGACCACCGTACTTTATGGAGATGAGGTAGCTGCCAGGAGCCATGGGTGTATAGATGACCTTATAGCCCTCTGGGCACTCTTGGCAGTCCATCTTCACCTTTGAGGGGCCGTCAATGGTGACGGCCAGGGCCCCAGGCCCAGCGTTTGTGGTATTGACTATGAACTCAGCGGGCTTCCCTGCAGAAGAAGACAAAACACACACATAGCCAAGATGAACACTTTTCTCCTTAAACTGTGTGTGTGTGTGTGTGTGTGTGTGTCGCCTACCCTGAGTGTCTTCAGGACCTTTCCTTACCTGTCATGCCACCTTCCAAACCAGGGCCGTAGGCAGATACCATCCCAGGGTCTCCAGCCTGGCCCACCTCTCCAACACGGATCTTGAAGGGGCTACCAGGGATGTGGCTACCGTTGAATTTGACATCGACGGAATAGATGCCATTTTCACGGGGGATGAAACGCACGGCATATTTATCTGTGGCAGGACAAGAGTGAGGGGGAAATAGTCAGAACAGGTCTAAAAAGGTGGGCCAACAGCCACCCAAAGAAGTAAAGATTAACCTGAATGATGGTTTGTAGGCACGTGCATATATGTTGACAAACAAACTGAGAAGACGTGTCTACCTTTTTGCATTTCCCCCTCTTAAACCTGAAGGGATCTCAGCTCATCTTGCAATTAATCAAATATGTAAAACCAGATTGACCCAATAATCAGGCCAGTTTAAGAGGGCAGAATTCGAGAGGCAGACATGGTCAATGAACCCTTAAATGTTAATGTAAGAATCAAGACATTAGAGGCCTGTCCAGGGGGTGACCCAGTCTGGGAAAATGTACAGAAAGTGGGATTGCTTCATTTAGGGCAGACTTTGTGATGTGTGATTCCCCCTGACGTTTTTGATCTGCAACTCCTTCCAAGTTGTAGGGATGGGAGGCTAGCTAATGCACACCATATGCAGTAGCGCAATAATATCCATCAGCCTCAGCTGGCATCAGCAACAATGAGGGGCTAACAGGAATGGAAGCCTCTGGGAAGGCCAGCAAGTTTTTCCATCCCTGCTCTAGTGCACTGGTGGCCCCGGCTGGTGCGAGCTTGTCGAAGATTTGGATTAGTCTTGGTGCCTGAATCTCGGGGGGGGGGAGGGGCTGCCTTTGAGGATAAGGCAGAGCTCCAAATTTCACCCCCAAGCCACTGTATATCCTGAACTGCTCTGCTCCAATTCTGCACTTATTATCTCAAAATATAAGTCATGCCAGACAAGCAGTGCCTGAACTGGTACTAACCGCTCTCACAGAGAAGTGGGGGGCAGCCTGTATTACCTACCGGCCCCTCCCTCTCCCTTGAGACACCTACCGGGGTGCCATGGCAGAGAAAGCAACGGTGCGATCCCAACAGCCAAGCACAGAGCCCCAGCCGTTCAGAGCTCTGCACCCGCAACGTGTGTGTGTGTGTGTGTGTGTGTGTGTGTGTGTGTGTGTGTGTGTGTGTGTGTGTGTGTGTGTGTTTTAACTGCAGTTTGCAGTTAGGGTTGGCTCAGAGTGGGAGGGGAACTGTGCTTCCCATCCCAGGCAGAAAAACACATCCTGCTCCCCTACCTGCTTCCACCCCAGATGCTGCCAAGGCAATTGTTCTAAGGGAAGTCCCAGCGCCAGCAGGAATGGCCTGGCAGCCAAGAATGTGCCGCTGTGCTGGTGCCCGACCAACGTCTGCCCCCCTCCCACTTCCCCTTCTGCTCTGCCTCCTGAATCAGCAACTCTGCCCTGGAAAAAAAACAACAACAAAGGGACTGAAGCCTCCCCCCCCCCCGCTTTCCCCCCACTTACTCTTGTGCCTATGCTAATCCTGTAACTATATAAGGAGCATCCCAAGGGAACCTGGAAGGCGTTGTTTGAGGGCAGAGGTATATCCCTGAGGCCAGGGGTGGAGAAGAGTGTGTCATGCTCAGTCCTATGAGCTGCAGCTCCACCACCGTGGCCTGATGGGCCCTGCAGTCCAATAACGCTCAGGAGGGCCAAGCGTTCTCTACCCGGATTAAGTCCTCATGTGAGTCACACGTCCTTCTTCCGCCTGCTCCAGAGGACACCGCTGGGCGTTCATTAGTTAATGCTCTTCTAGGCGAACCGGTGCCGTTTAAATCAGTTTGAAAAGGGTTCATTATCCTTTTGAGTTATGAAAGGGTAGTTTATTTGTTCTGGATAGGGTCCGACATTTTATTGGACAAAGTCAGCCGTTTTTGGCTGGGACTCTGGACTCTATTGGAGGTGTCATTTATGGCCGTGACCAGGGGATGTCGACGCCTTGGCAACCTGGCTCTGTCACCTCACATTTGTAAGCCTGGTCCTGAGATGGTTTGGAAATGTCAAGTTAGCACCGACCTCCACTGCCCAACTCTCGCCTGAGCCACGGCTCCTGGAGCCAGTCTCCCTCCCCTATTCTCAGCCTTATTCAAAACAGCCTTTTTAAAAACCCTCAGCCTTATTCAGAGGGCAGCCATTGGGGTGCTCCATAGGAGCTGGGACTGGTGTTTCTGTGGGACCGCCACCCCACCCCACCCAGAGAATAAGGAGGGCCACAGAGAAACAAAAAAAATAAGGCTCCAATGAGAACAAAATTATTTCCTCTTCTACAAATGAGAAAGGAAGTGGGCGGAGGCACCATGAGCGGCACAGGAGGTCTTGCTGTAGGGAGGTCCATACTTTTGGGATCTGTGGGGAGGCCTGGGATTTTGGAGCAGAGGATGGTGAGCGCAAACGCAACATGGCTGCCATGGAGTGACTGTTGTCCATTCACAAACTGGATTGGCTGAGCAAAACACGCTGTAGAGGAAGGCTGGCAACCCTTTAGAAACACCTTGCCTATGACAGGGAGCAGTAGGGGGGTGGGAGTGGGGAAGCAGTGTGGTGCCAGGTATTCCGTGCAGCCACCTGCCATTCTTTCCCCCCGCCCCTCGAAAGAATATCTGCATACCAGTGGTACCTTGTATAAAGGAATTATTTTGTTCCAAATGCAATTCTGTTAAGCAAATTTTCCTTTTATACAAATTTCCCATAGGAATGCATTGAAAACGGAGTGATCCCATTTTTATGTCGTACGGATTCTCCCCATAGGCGATTATGTTAAGCAAATTTCCCCTATCTCCGGAATTTTTTATGTTGTACAAATGTTATGTTATACAAGCTGTTTGTGATACGAGAGTCCACTGTACTTCACTTTTCATTTTTTTTGAATTTAAGTAATTTTATTGGGTTTTTTAGGGAGAAGAAGGGGGGAATGTGGGAGGAGGGGGGAATACACTATAAAAATTCCATTGAGTATATCAAGTCAAAAATAAGCATTTAGCATATTAACAAATCACCAAATAGTATCACAATACTAATAAGTTTGTTACTTCTTGCCATCTTTTTTGTACTTCGCTTTTCAGGCAACCAAACGGCACAACAGTAATAATGCAACAAACAGTCAGGGGAGGGGACCTTAGTGGGCTCCACAAGGGAGTGCCGAAGGAGGGCTCCGGATCCTACTGGGCTGTGTGGGGTTAACCGTGGGGCCTTGGTCCTTCTGCCAGGCGAGCGCTTCCTTACCTTCATCTATCTCTGTAACATGGCACTCTTCCAAGGCCCCCGAGGGGCTGTGCACTTTGGCATCAATCACACCCTTGGCCCCGTTCAAGCTGACGGCAAACGAGGCTGGCTGGTTCACTTTTAAACCTGACTCCTAGAAGCACAGAGCGCGTTAGAGAGCAGCAAAGACCGAGCGGGCCACGGGCATCACACGCTGGGAGTGCACCGCCCTCCCTCTCTCCCCACAAACCCACCAAGCAGAAGACGGTTAAGCTCACTTACCTGAGTCAGGTGGCTTAAAGAGGGAGAGCTTCCCCCCGGGGGAGGCTGGGCAGGAGCGCAAGAGGCAGGCAGGCAGGCAAGCGGAACAGGAAAGAGGTTTGGACTCGCGCCCCTGAAAAGCCGGAGGCTGGGCAGTTTTTGAGAATGGCGGGCAAAGGCTGGCAGAGGCATGCCCGGGGAAGCTCTCCATCTTTAAACCCCCGGCTGGAAGTGTGGGACTGTTAGCAGCCTTTAAACGAGACACGAGAAAAACCCCCGAGTGGATCCCTGGATGGCCAGCCAAGTTGGCACAGTGACCGTTCTGAGGTTGGCATAAGACGCTTTCTCAGGTTAGAAGCTTCTTCCTCTTTCTCCCCCTCTCTACCTGGCAATAGGACGCCCAGTCTCCATCTCACCCGCATGCACAACTGCACAAACCCTGTTCCCTCTTTCTCGTTCTCTTTCTCTACCTCCCCCCTTCCTCTCTCTGAGGTCAAAGAACAGCCAAGCCCAGGAGGGCTACCGTGCCAACTCATTCCAGCCAGCAAGGGGTGCAAGTGGGCGGTTTCTCCCAGTGCCTCACCTGAAGACTAGAAACAGTGAGCTGGCGGGCATCATCTGAGGTGGAGGTGGCTGGCACCACAAAAGGGCTGTCTGGGATGTGCTCATCATTGAACTTCACTGAAACCTCATAGTCGCCTGCCAGTTAAGAGAGAGAGAGAGAGAGAGACAGGAAACAACAATCAGACAGTGAGTCACTGGTGTGGCCGCGCGTCGCTGAAAATGCACGATGGGCACCCTCTAGTTTGATCTTTAGGTACAGTTACCGTATTTTTCGCACCATAAGACACACTGGACCCCAGGACGCACCTTGTTTTTAGAGGAATGTATGTGTGTGTGTGTGTGTGGGGGAATCGCAAATGCATACTGTGATCTTGGTACATCTCCAGCCCCCGTTTACTTTCCATCCATGCTGCTCTTTGCGAGGCCTGGAGCGGCATGGCTGGAGAGTAAACTGTGCAGACAACCCCCTCCCCCTGCTGGGTCTCCATGCTAGGGAGCCCCAGGCCTTTGCAGAGGCCTCCGGACCCAGTGTAGGTCCTAGCCCCAGCTGCAGCTGCAGCAGAAGCTTCCCAACCCGGCTGTTTTAAAAAATGACCTTGCATGATTTATTTATTTCATGGAATAGAAATCGGAGAGTAATTAGCCCAATTGGAGACTGTAGAGATAAGAAACTGTCTAGAGAGTAACCACCCACCATGATGACCATAGAGATGCAGCTGGGGTTGGGACCTGCACCGGGTCCGGAAGCCTCCGCAGCAGCCGCTCTGAAGGCTCCCGGGGGTGTGTGCATTTGCCCCATAAGATGTATAGACATTTCTCCCTACTGTTGGGGGGGAGTGCGTCTTATGGTGTGAAAAATATGGTAAATGGTGCATTAAAGAAAAACAATGCTCATATGTCAAATCCTTTTTTTTTTTTTTTGCAGCAGGGTGTACAACTCAATTGGTACAAATTCCTTGTTTTAAAAAATAATAATTAAAAGAACATTAGAAATATTTCAGTAAAACAAAAACTCTTCAGCTATCCTATAGAAGGGATATTTTGGCAGCTCAAAACCGAAATCTCTTCCTAGACATTGTAGGCAGAGGACTCAACCATACAGAGCAAATGCTACAGTTACTATTTGACAACATTGAACATACAACACGGAACAAAGTTTGGTCCTGCGAGATTCTGCATGTTGACATGACAACCTAAAACCCCTGAAGCAGATATGTTCCCAACTATCTTTAAGGCATTTACGTGCAGGTATCTATCTAAATCTTGAATAGCATTCCTTTAAAGGTGCTGACATGTCAAATATTCCAAGTCTTAGTGGGTAGTAATAATAATATTTGGGTGCTTTCCAGAAAGACAAGGCCTGCATTGGCTTTAAGTGATTTGGGGTCTACCGTCTTTGGTTCGCCATTCTTTGGACACAAACTGAGGGATGGCAGATCACCTAGCCTGCGTTCCAGATGGCTCTTCCAAATGAATTGCCAACCTCCGGAGCAAACAAGAAAGCTCTTTACAGCTCTGGACCCATTCCAGGTAGTTGGCAGTCTACAGCCCTATTGGGTTCCAGAAGCCAGCTGCCACAGAGTTTGCCAGAGCCGTTTCCAAGGGAAGGAACTACAACAAGCTTTGTAATCTGACACTGGAGCTTCTCCAGGACCTGAATATGCTTCAGTTTTAAGGGCTACTACACCCATTTACAGTCTGCCTAATGCGAAATGTGCCATTCCTCTCCTGAGCCTGGGCACACCAGAGACGGATGTCTGGTTAGGAGATGTGAGAAAAACTGGAAAGTTCAGGTTTTTGGGGGGCCATGGGGTGCTCCAGAAAAAAAAATGGCCTGACCAGCCACATGTAATTCAGAGGCTGAACTTTGTCCATCCATCTTCTAGATGTCTGGGATACTAATCTCCACAAGCCCCACCAGCATGGGTAACAGTCAGGGGTTATAGAAACAATAGTCCATGAACACTAGGAAGCCTTCTGGGCCATCTACCCATTTATCTGAAGAGACATTCCAGATGTTGTTGGACTACATCTGTATCTTGTGTGCACCCAGCGCAGCCAATCAGTGATGATGGTAACTCTGGCCCAGCAACGTGTAGCATCCTGCAGATGCCCCATGCCTGCTCTCAAGCAGGCTGCCAATCCCCCAGCCTCTTGGAAAGAGGAGAGCCAAGTGCTTCGCACTGGATATAAAGGGCAGTGTTTCAATTCTCTCTGTTAAGATCACTGATCCCCCCAGTAGCTAAAGAAAGCTGAAACATTTGCTGATTGGCAGCTCTCTGCCCTCTCCCCTCTGCTGAAGCAACTGATTCCTTTTCTCTTTATGCATGCCAGTGGATCAAGCCATCGGTAATGTCATCTCCAGTCAGAAATACTGGGTTGTCTCCCAGATCTATGACCACTTACCCGGTTCTTGCACGATGTAAGAAACGCCACACGAGCCATCCTTCCGGTCCTCAAAAGCAATCTCTGCCTTACTGGGGCCTTCCACGGCAATAGAGAGGCCACCGGCTCCTGCTTCCCGTGTCCAGATGCTAAACTCAGCTGCAAGGCAAGGCAAACGGTCCCATTAGATCCACTTTCTTTTGCTAAGGCGCAGGTCCCTTAGCGTTAGGATAACTGAATAGGCTGGGAGCAGAGATCTTTCTGAACCCTATCCAAGGGCTCTCTCGTTACATGGGGTATTTGGACCATTCTTTCTGAAAGGGCTGTGTGGAACTGCACCCCTTCAACCTGAGAGCTGGAAGGTAAGGTCCAGAGATACAAGACAAGATGCAAATCCCGTTTTGGGAAATCAGTTCTCAGCCATTTGTCGGCAGGGCAGCTAGGATGATGTTGATGCAAGCGTAGATATTCCAGAGCTGGGGGTCAAAATAGTGTTGCAACTTTGATAGAGAGAGAGAGAGAGAGAGAGAGAGAGAGAGAGAGAGAGAGAGAGAGAGAGAGAGAGAGAGAGAGGTGCAAATGACATGAGGTGGTCTCTCCCCATCCCTGATGACATGAGAAGGGAGAGTAACAAATCTTCCTGTCAGCTGCTTTCTTCTCATGAGTGGAGGATCAAAGAATCATAGAGTTGGAAGAGACCTCAAGGGCCATCCAGTCCAACCCCCTGCCATGCAGGGACTGCCATCAAAGTACTCCTGACAGATGACCATCCAGCCTTTGCTTAAAAACCTCCCAAGAAGGAGATTCCACCACCCTCCATGGCAGCTTATTCTACTGCTAAACAGCTCTAACATTCATGAAGTTCTTCCTAATGTTCAAATGGAATATCTTTTAAACCCTTGCTCTGAGAACTAGTCTCTGAAGCCATGGAAAACAAACCTGTCCCCTCTTCGGTATGACAGCCTTTCAGATATTTAAACATAGCTATCATATCCCCTCTCAGCCTTCTTTTTGGAAGGCTAAACATTTATTTATTTATTTATTTTTATTTTTACAACTTATATGCCGCCCACTACCCAAACATTCCAAGCTCCCTAAACCGCTCCTCGTAAGACATTTCTTCCAGACCTTTAACCATCTTGGTCACCCTCCTCTGCACCTGCTCGAGGTTGTCAACATCCTTTTTAAACTGAGGTGCACAGAACTGAACACAGTATTCCATGTACTATTTTCCAGTTCAGTTCTCCCATCCTATATCTATGCAATTCATTTTTTTCTGCCTAGATGCAGGACCCTACATTTCTCTCAGTTGAAACTCATTCCATTAGCTTTGGCACAGCACTCTAATCTGTCAAGGTCATTTTGGATTTTTATCCTATCCTCTAGCCACCCCTCCCAATTTGGTATCATCTGCAAATTTAAGAGGTCTGCTCTCTATCCCTTCATCCAAGTCATCAAGCGTCTAAGACCTGTCTCCGCCTTTTGCACCAAGAGTTGGGAGACTTCAGCCTTGCACCAAGGTCCACTGTTTGGAGCCCAGCTGCAAAATAATGGCGATGAGCAGACAGATTTGTGTCAAAGATTAAGCAACAAAAAAGACACTCAGCACATGGGATCAGCTCACAAGTCCTTACCATTCAAAAATCCATGACTGGCTCCTTCTCCCTTTTTTATTTCCCCCAGCGACTAAGTTTAAGTGGAAAATGAAAGCTTCTCAGTTGCTGCTCTTATGACACAAGTGGAAGTGAGGAAGCCCATGCAGATTTTTTTTTTTTTGGCAAACCATTCAAAGCCTACTAGTTAATTCTGATATTGCACAATTAAGTGGGCAGGCAGCTGACCTAGATCTTAGGAGATCCAGTTTCTTGCCACAGAGCCAAGAAACTCCTCAAGCTGGTTACCCTTTTCCGACCAGACTGACCACACACAATTGTTATGGAGAGGACCATGGAGGTGGGTGGGTGGGTTTACTGTATACAACGCCTTCAGCTGAGTGAAGCAAAGTTAAGATATAAAGGAAACTAACAGAGATGGGCATGAAATGAAAATATAGTGGCTTGTTTCATTTTGTTTCTAAGTCCAGTAGCCATGACTCAACTTCCAGATAAACTCACCTGGATGACTGAGCATCTTCACAGACATGTTTCTTTAGTAGTTTTGTTTTGTTACTAACAATTTTTTAAATAATTTTTGGAACGAAACAATTCATTAATGGCTCCCCTGGGTCTTAGAGGCACCACAATTGTAGGGTAGCTCTTTTTGGACTCTTCCCTCTAAGCACACATTTGGAGAGGTCTGGAGTTCAGGGGGCTGAGTTATTAAACTCCAAAGGGAGTCCCCCTAGGAGAAAATCATTCCTCAGTCAGGAAGCCGCTAATAGCCCCACCACAGGGGAGCGATTAGCTGTTTCCTGACTTATTACAAAAATAAATGTATCCCAAGCAGAAGCATGAAGAGTCGAGTGTTGGCACTGTGATTCCCCCACTCCTTCTCCGTACCGCACTCTCTAGCTCTTCTCTCTAGCAACGTGCCTCTTCTTCCTCCTCCTCCCAGGAGACAGACCTACCTGGCACGCCAGCTTCCGCTCTTTCCAAGCCTGGACCGCCTGCCCGGACCTTGTGTGCGCCGCCCTCGCCAAGAGGCCCCACGGTGAATTGGAACGGACTCCCGGGCACATGCTGTCCTTTGTATTTGACGCTCACAGAGTGGATGCCCGTCTCAGTGGGGACAAAGCGGATGCAGTACGTGTTATTCTCTGCCTCCAAGATCTCGGCATCGTGGGATTTGCCCGAGGGGCTGGTGACCTGAGCCGTCATGTCTCTGATGTTGATTTCTAGGAAACACCAAGCAACCATGAAACACGGAGCATCAAGGAGGGACAACGGTGTGTGTGTGTGTGTGTGATGTCCCTTGGTACCAGTGGGGAGGGCTCAAGTTTAACCTAGCTGCCATTTTCCATTGATCTATCTCACCATTTTAAGAACGGTATGTTCAGTGTTTCTCCTGCTCTGAATAATAAACTCCTAAAAAAGGTTTTCTTTGTCTAAAATTCCCGCAGATGGGTAGGGAACACTCAGAGTTCTTCATAAGTTATTGTTGGACTAACAACGCCCAGCAGTCTTGGGTAGCACAGCAAATGGTCAAGAGTGCTGGGCACCGCCATCTAACTTGGGTAATTCCTCTTCCTCCTCATTGTAATCTTTGAAATACAACCATGCGTCTTAGAATTTAGCGCAGTTACCTAAATGTATTAGAATTAGCCCATGTACTTTAGTCTACCTGGCATAATAACTGTACTATGAGAAGCAGCCATCCCTTACCAGGAACATAGAAGCCTTAGATTACAATCAACACAGGCAATCTATCCTTTGGATAAAACAGGCTAAAGGACACAGGTAAACCTTACTCATTCATTTTCTCTGTGGATAAAACCAGATGCATAAGAAAATTACGATTCTGAAAAACATCCTACAAGATAAAGGCCCTTCAGAGAAAAAAAAGAAAGCCACTTTCAATTGCTTATTTACAGTGCTTTGTGCAACCAACTATAACCGTGTCTTCTGGAACATCAGACTTCTATGCTGACACCCGAGGGTGTGTATGTATTGATTCCTCTGTTAGCATTAAATAACTCCTTTCCTGATATCTCTCTCTCTCTCTCTCCACACACACACACACACACACACAGAGAGAGAGACAGAGAGAGAGAGAGAGAGAGAGAGAGAGAGAGAGAGAGACAGACAGACAGACAGACAAAGGCTTCCTGCCACCTATTTATGTGGCATTTGTGTGTGGGGGGGAAGCTTTTAATAGTAGGTCACCTCAGTTACAGAACACATTGTGGGTGTGCCTTCTTTTTCTGGACATGGCTCCCTAGTGCAGCCTCCTCAGGACTGGATACCTGCCATACATGTTGGGACTACAATGAACACCAGCTCCTATCCTGCTTAGTGGAGACAGTAGGGAGATGCAGGGAAACTGATACAGGGGACGGGGGGGGGGGGGGGAACCACATCTGTTTCTAAGAAGACCGCTTTCAGTCTCAGGGAAACCCTGGACCATGTGTTGAATAAGGTTTGAAGTTAATCCCAAATAGCTATTCCTGTCCCGGACACAAAAGGCTTTAAGTCCATCTTATCAATCAGTGCCTGGAATACGGCATGTAGATTTGATTACATCCACTCACAAAAGCTCACTTCCTTATTTGAGTACCAAAGTTGGCTGCTGAGAAATTTATGAAAACATGACTCAGATTTCTTTATTTTTTAAAGAGAGAGAGAGAGAGAGAGAGAGAGAGAGAGAGAGAGAGAGAGAGAGAGAGAGAGAGAGAGAGAGAGAGAGAGCATTCAAGCGTCAATATACCAACGTTACGCCCAATTTTCTGGCCCCAAAATGTTTGCAAAGCTCTGGCTGCATGCATTTTTTCCAAATTTCCCCCTCTGCAGGAACCAGGGGCTTACTTGAAAGAAAGCAACACACACCAGATGCCGGGATCCCTGTGGGTTCTGTGCAAGCCTGGGCATTTAGAGTTAAGGCCAGTTGGCCTTGGTCTCTTTTCTCCATACGGGAAGGGAGGTCTACCAGCAAGTTCATGGCCCTGTTCATGGCAACGACCATGGACAGCTGGGATGGGACTCCTTTTCGGCTTCTTCTTCCCAAAGGATGCCCCCCCCCTCGAGCCACTCACCTGGGATTTTCAAGCTAAGGTCACACTCTGTGCCAATGTTGGCCACGGAAGGGGCTTTGCGGCGGCGTGTAATCATCTGCTTCATGCGTCCCTCTCCAGTCACCTTCACAGAAAATGGGCTCCCTACATCAGAGGGGCAGTGAGTGAGAGGGGGGGAGGGGGGGAGGGAGGGAGAAGGAGAGAGGAGAGAGAGAAGAAAGGATGAACCTCCAGAGGCTGGGCTAGTCACAAAGTGTGAGAAATAGAACCCAGTGGGAGTGTTTTAAAACTGCACAAGACTTCCACAGGTTGAGCCGCCACCTTCATCTTTTCCTTACCAACAGTCAGGGCAAGAGGGAAGCTGATGAAACAGGAAGAAAAGCTCCTAGCAGGCCTGAGTCCCCCAAAACTGATGCAGGAGGCCAGTCCATGCAAAAGGGTGGCATCTATGCCCAGATCCCACTTCCTAAATGCCACTCCACCACTGGACAAATTGCCTGTTTGCTTTGCCCATTAATCAGGCAGCAAGCAGCCATGAGGAAGGAACTCAGTCAGCTTCTGGAAGGGCTCTTCTGCTCTTCCCTGCCCTGTCGCCAGTTGGAGAAGCAAGCCCAGCTGCAGCCTGACGGGGCACTCCTTGGTCCAGAACCATGCTGGAAGACACTTCCCTACCCCCTTTCTTTCCCCAGTCAGAGAGAGAGAGAGAGAGAGAGAGAGAGAGAGAGAGAGAGAGAGAGAGAGACAAGATGGAGGCCAAATGAGCGGTGACCAAGGTGGTGAGGGACTCTTCTACTCCCACAAGCCCTTCCCACTAGGGCAGGGGGAATCAACGCACAGCCAAGTTTGGCCTACGGGCCAGATGTTTCCTGATCGTGTCAGGGCAAGGCCACCCAAAGTGGGTAGGGACAGAAGGAGGCTTGGTTAAGGGTAAGAATCCATGGACTCATTTCCTTCCTCAGCCTACAGCTTTGAATATTAGTTGGCACAGCTTTCCCCCAACCCGTCTACTATAAGCCTCTCTTCCAATGACAACTCTCATTAGCAAAACTGCAATGATCAGCTTGTCACCTATGGATTAGAGTGACAATCACTTCAATCCGGAAGGGAGGATTAAGCGTCTGGACGAGCTCCTTAAGAGCCTTCATACAGAGCCCCCAGATCATCTCCTGCTTGAAATGTAGAGCAACTATTCTGCTGATCCCACCGACTTCATGTTTTGTCTTGGGAGTAGCAGCCTGACACTCATTCCCCAAAAAGCTGATTGTTCATGGGGTTGGGTCACAATTTAGGCACCTATGATTGAGCCGGCCAGGCAGACATTTATGCTCCCCCTACACCCCGATGTACAGGACAGGCTACGATGCAGGGAGACCAAATCCCTGGAAGCCATTTAGAGCTGATGTCCATGAATGGAGTTCCATGTAGAGAGGGAGAAAGCCTTATCTGGGGGCAACCTTTCCCCATCATAAATGCACACCCAGTTCAGCAGGGTCTTATAGTTCACATTGCAGCATTTTCATGGTCATGGACGGACTGGCATAGGGAAGTTTGCTTTTGTCTATTCAACTCCACACACACAAATCTGGAAGACTATTTTAACAAGGCCCTGAGATGACTCATAGGGCAAAGATGATCTAAAGTGTGTTTAGGGCAGGCATGGCCAAAGTCAGGCCCGGGGGCCAAATGCAGCCCGTTTTCAAATTTCGAGCAGCCCGCAGCCTCTTCTCCCCACCGGCTCAGCCTGTCACACATCTCCGCCAGCTGGCCCCTCCCCATACCAGACAGAGGCATCAGGTTGCAGTTTTATGGTTTGCCTGCCCTCCCTGCCTCTGTCCACTCCCTCCCCCAGCCACCTGCCCAGCCTACTCGCCCCTGGCTCCGTTACTGCCACGTCCCCCCACGCCTCCTTGCATTTTATAGAGCAGGGGTGTCCAAATTTTGGCCCTCCAGATGTTTTGAACCACAACTCCCAGAATTCCAAGCATGCATTGCCATTCACAAAGGACTGTGGTAGTTGTGGTCCAAAACATCTGAAGGACCAAAGTGTGGGTGGCACTGTTATAGAGTCTTGTCCAAAGTCCAAGGCGGCTGGATGGTTGGCCCACACACGTTTTCACCTCGCCAAGACTGGCCCTTCTTGCAAAAAGTTTGGACACCTCTGGTTTAGGGGAAGTCTCTGCCTTGCACACTCTGGAGCAAATACATCCAAGTGACCAGATTTCCATCTACTTGTCAGAAGAGAAAGTAGGGGAATAGGCAATCTGTTCAAAGTGACCTGAGTTTGATGGCTGTGTCTATCTCATCTCCAGGTTCCAGGGTATCCCCAATCCATCCATTTTTGGCTTTCTCACCAACGACCACCCCTGGCAGCAGGAGGGGCTGTGCTCACCTGGCACATGCTGGTCTGCAAATTTGATGTTGATGATGTAGTTGCCTGGCTCTGTCGGACAATAGGTGACTTTGCAAGTCCCATCCTCCAAGTCTTCTGTGTTGATGTCAACCTTACTGGGTCCTTCAATGGACAAACTCAACCCACCATAACCTACAAGAGGGAAAGGCAGTTTGCGTTGGAGGGCTCAGCCATGTGCCGGTGTTTGAACAACATTAAGGGCATATGTAGAGGTACGTACGCTACAGGTTGGTGAACCTTCATTTCCTAAAGTCACAAGTTGCTTCCTATATCTGATTTTTTTTTAAAAAAATAATCATCAATTTGATGAGAAGAACACGAGATTTTAAAAAAATTCAGGTGATTCAAATCTAGGTGAAGCCATTCCTAGCATATACACATAGAAAATCATCCCCGTGATACAGCAATCACCAAGAACTCTTCTTTCTTTTAAGTCAATGGTTCGCAACCCTTTGGACCTCCTAACGTTGTTAGGTTTCAAGCCCCCCAATCCCCAAATGTTGGCCGTACTGGCTGGAAGGTGGCTTCCAACACATCTGGAAGGAACACGAGTTCAAAACCATTGCTCTGGGTGACACAGCCCTCACTGCTCAACTTGCACTCACTGCAGCTTTCTGAATCAGGCTGCTCACTGCCAGAGACAGCCGAGTGGATCCAATGAGCTCTTATCCTCACCCAGAGCTGTTTTGCTAACAAGGGCAGATCACCGGAATCTAAGCTTGAACAGTAGGAATAGCTTGAACAGTCACAGACACTAGGGTTGGGGAAAGGTATGACGTAACCTCCATTTTTGGTACCGGACGGCATTCTGCTCAGAAACCATGTGGTTGGCAGGTCTGCTAGTCAACATGACTGACCTCTCAACAACCAGGATGTGGCCAGTCCCTGCTTGCCTCTGACATGGTGAGCTCTGTCAAGGCAGACAGACATGGTTTGCTTCAAACGGGCAGGTATCCGAGCACAAGTGTGGCACAGAAGGGAAACTTCAGATTCTCTGATCTGAATGCCCTCTTTGTCTCTGGATGCTCTATTGGTTCCAGAAGGTGGGAGTTTGCTGACTGGTAAACCATCATCTCCATTTAAAACCCGACTCATTGAGAAGGGAAGGGAAGGAGAGAAGAGGATAAAGCTCTTGGCTGTTCCTTGGTCAGCCAAATTAGACTGTACACTGAATGTCTGATCTACATCCTGTCGCAGAAGGATGACATCTGAAGAAGTGGACTGAATGGTCTAAACGTGGGTTCTAATGCCACCTGAAGAAAAAGCCATATAGCAGCATTGTCTAAAGCACTTTCACAGCCTGATCCTAAAATAAAGAGATACGAAATATTTAGCATACCAGCATCTCTTGTGTCAATGATGAACTCAGAAGGTTCAAAGGTCTGGCCCTCACTGAGTCCGGGGCCAGAGACCCTGACTCGGCTGGCATCGCCAATTTCCGACTGGCTTATCATCACCGTGATAGGGCTGTTGGGGATATGCAACCCATTCTTCTTGATGTTCACGATGTGCTCTCCAATCTCTTTGGGAACGAAGAAATCCCTATAATAATAATAATAATAATAAAAAAAAAAACCGGAAACAGATGGGGAAGAAGGAGAGAAGAGAGGCGTCCTTTAGTCTAACTTGTTTTCTTCCCCTGGGTGTTGCTGGACAGGGGAGGCGGAAATGCCAGGAAGGGACAGAGGCCTCGGCCACTTACCCACGTGCCCATTGCGCAGGTGCTTGAGCAGACAGGGCTCTTCCCGGCCGGAAGGTGGGACGACGGTGGCGGTCAGCTGGCTCAGGTCTGTCTCCATGATGTTCAAGGGGATGTCCGCAGAGGAGCCCACTTTGAGGTGAGACATGCGCATCGTGTCATCACCTACAACAGCAGACACAAAAGAACAGGGAGGGTTGCTGGGGGGGGGTGGTTGGATGGGGGCGGGCGGGCAGGAGGGCAGCCAGCGAGCACTCATCCATCCCCAGCCTCCTTCGGCATGACCCCAGAGCTCACCCGTAATCTTGGCAGTGAACGGACTTCCTGGGATGTGTTTGTCGTTGTATTTCACTAGGATGTTGTAGTCACCCGGGAGAACTGGAAGGTAGGACACCGTGCACGTACCGTCCTGGTTATCCGTGCAGCCAATTTCGGCTTTGGAGGGCCCTTCGATGGCCAGGGAAAGGCCGCCTGCAAGAAATGAAAAGGTCAGACATGGAAAGGTGGCAGGATCTATTCTTCTCAGTAACCCCCACTTCCAAACCTTAAAACAAAGCAAACACCTATACTCCCATCATTCAAAGTGTCCTTACATCTTCACCCACATGTTGCTCTGTATCTGTACAGCCTGCATTATTTCACTCTGAGAGTTAGATCACAGCTGGCTTTGCAAGAGCACGGAACTCCCTTATTATTGGAAACTCTACCCATGCTTCCTTCATCAGCCATCAGGCCACGCATGCTCGGAACATTAAGCACCTGAATTTTCCTTTTCCTTCCCCACCACCTATTCCATACTGTTGTTTTTTTCTTTTAGAGAGTGGAAGCCCAACACAATATCTCGTCCTCACTGGCTTCCAATATGAACCTTCTCCGTTGAACTGAAAAACCATTCCGCTGAAGAGCAAGATACAAATATGATAAGCAAAATGGAATGCGAGGCATGTGCCTTGCTATATCACACCCATCATTAAGGAGAAGCTTCCTTCCACCACAGGCTGGAGAAAACAGTCAGTCTTTTTCTACTCTTGCACGTTACGGAGAGGAGGGGGTGCAGAGCCCTGCCTAACTCACAAGAGATCAAAACGACAATTTTCAACAGGGGAGATAGCCTGCAAACACACATGAGCATCAAAGGGGCAAGAAGACAGAGAGTGAACAGGGCAAGAAGTAGTTCAAGCCCTGGAATGACTCATCCAGCTCACCTTCTCCCGCATCTTTGGTGTTGACCGTGAAGACTGCGGGCTTGTTGACCACCCCATGGATGAGTCCTGGCCCATATGCAGTCACATGACCACTGTTGACATAATCCACATAGAACTGCAGAGGGCTGCCTGTGGAGGAAGAAGGGAAGAGGGTATCACTTAGGACAAGTCTAGGAACTTTTCTTTCTTTGAATTGCAAACAACACGCCCTCTCATTTTCCACAGCACTGAGTGAAGGCATACCAAGTTCTGGCCGCAACCAGAAGCAAATGAGAGGCAACATTAACTGCTGGTGCACGACACCATTGAAGCATCGCACAGCTTAGAGAGGGAACATTGATCGCAAAAGACCATGCTGGTTCATGGATTTATGTGGCCTAGATCCATTTCATCTAATGTCCTGTAGTACAAACCGATGACACCATCAGCTCAGGTCGCTAACATTTCTTTTAATTTAATTAAATGCTTCCCGCCCGTTTTAGGCTCAGTCTGTGCATTTTCACATCTAACTCAAGAAAGCAACAAGGACTCCGCAACCATTCTCTCCAAGCGAGTGTTACCTGGAATGTGCATGTTGTCATAACGGATGTCCATCTCATGTAAGCCAGCCTCGGTGGGAGCGTAGCGCACAGTCACTGTGCCATCCTTGTTGTCCGTGATGTCCGGCTTGGCTACCTTGCCAGAAGGCATGCGCACTTCACCTTCAGAGGGAAGGCAAGACAGACAAGGTTCATACCGACAGGCTCCAAGGTTACAGAAGGGAAGCAAGGAACCAATCTTGCATGATTAATAGGAACCGGAAGCAGCATTGGGACAGGACTCTGTGGGGTGAGCTAGAGCATTTGCTCATATAAGGCTGGAATTCCTTAGGAAGGCAGCAAACATAGCCATGATTTCAGTGACGTGCAGCTCTCTAGACCACATTGGACCGCCAATTCCATCATCTCCTTGTTTTGGGCCATCAGGGCTAGGGATGATGGGAGCTATACACCTTACAACATCTGGAGGACTGTGCAGATTCCTTTCCCTATCCCAATAGCTTTCAAAAAGGGATGCTTATCTGCCCTTCCTCCGACTGCTTCTCCAATGGCTGGGAAATGGGTACATCTCCCATCTGCTTCCAGTATGCAGGAATCCATGGCCCAGTAGGAAGAGGGGTGATTGAAACATTAAATTCCAACCCTGCCCTTTCAGATGACAATTTGCTGCATCTGTGAAGGTGCAGATGACTCTTCTGTACCTCTCTTCAAAGCAGGTCTGGTGCACCCAAGAAAGAAATCCTCATTCTGCATTTATTTTTTAAAAAAAGCAGAATTCAGCACCACACCATAAATATTGTTATATTCTGTTTTATCCTATTTCTGGTCTTTGCAGGAATACGTACAAAACTAAGAAGGACACTAAAGCCTCCTTGCCCAACCACTCCACATTTTAATCCTGCCAGATCTCATAATTTTAGCAGAGTTGGTTCCGCACAGCTCTCAACCATGTCATCCTCATAGCCACAAAGGCTAGGGTGTATGTTTAAAGACAAAATGAAAGCAGAGATCTAGGGCGTTTATACACGACCTCTAAGTTCCGCTGCAAATGGCTCCCAGCTCCGGAGCTTAAAAATGTTTCCCCACCAGCTCCGGAGCTAACAGAAAATTAAGTGCAACCCTGCCCACCTAAGCGTGACCCAGCGCAGCTTTCATGTACCTGCTCTCGGAGGGTGAAAAATTTTGATACGGAGAGTGCCGGGCTCTCCTCGCTTCTTTTTGTTGGTTTTTTGTTTTTGCCTCCCGCCCCTTTAAGAGGAACCAGGAAGTAACCGGCGCTCGGAGCAACTTCCACCGGCACCGGAGGTAAGGCTTTATTCTTTTGTCCCTTTTTAAGGCTTTTCCCCCCCCTCCCTCCCCTCACGCAGACAGAAGCAAGAAAGTGCGGAGTGGTGGGGAGGAAGGAAGAGCGACAAACCCTCAAGATCTCTGGTCCGAATTTAAGGGACCAGCGGATCTTAGGGGTCGTGTAAAAAGGCCCCTAGAAGCTGATTTTTGCCTCGCTTTTAGACTCTACACTCCTCAGATATTGTTGCACTTACTTACTTACTTACTTGGTCATCAGCCTTTTCATTTTAAGTCATCTGGGGCCCTAAAAGCTATTTATGGCGGTGTCCCAAGTTACTCCATCTGCACACACCACACACCCTTACCTGTGATCTCTCCTTTCTTGATGGTAAAAGGGATCACCAAGTCAAAAGGCCGAAGTCCAGCATCCAGTCCGTTGACAGGACGATCCGTTGCCTGGAAGACAGAGGGGGTTCCCGCCAACCCAAAACAGGAGTCAGAATCATTCCCCGCCACCACCCAAGCATCAAGTCAACACATGGAGGGGTGGATAGCAATGGCAAGAGTCCATAAATACAGCGATGGAACACACAGCCGACAAAGACACAGCCCCAAAGACCAGCACCTAATCTTTCCTCCTCCTCTCGTCCCTAACTCTCTGTGTGTGCGTGCTAGCAAGCCACCTGAACTATGCAACAAAAGGGGGAAATGCATCTTCTCCCCTGTCTTTCCATACATTTGTTCAACACCCGAGTTCCAGGTTCACGAGGTCAAACAGGAAGAAGGCTTTTGCGGGAGTGCTGAAATTCATATAGAAACTCATCCTATAGGAACAAAGCTCAAGGACTGCTCCTATAGGATGAGTTTCTATAGGAAGACATCACTGGAATTGGTAACTGGGGGAATTCCAACTCCCCAATGGTCCTGGTCTCAGCTGGTAGGTTTTAGGGCTTCCACCTTGCCCCCCAACCCTCAGCGGTTGATAAAGCAGATGTTTCATTTATCCCCAACCCCTTTCATTGAAAAAAATGATGGGCTCAAAGAAGAGCCCAACTGCGACTAGAAGCTCCAGGAAACAAGGCCCACAGGGTAATCCTCCCTGTATGATCCAAAGCTGCTGCCTGAGGAACATGGCACCCTATGGCCAAGAAATGCCATTACTTCTGTCGGATGGCACACCCTCAAAATTAGCTTGTCCTTTAGGCTCCTATCGTATATAAGGGACAACCAAGGCCTAGCCCTACACTTCTGGTTTACTGGCTGCAGGGTTACCTTCCTGCCCCATACCCACTGGACTCTACTGTCCCATTTGCACTTAAAGGAGATTGCCCACCGCTGCTAGAAGAGCAGCGACCAGCGAGGGCGGACTCTAGTAGGGACTGTCCTTGGATGAGTGCTCGTCGAAGGGGTAAGGAAGGGAAGGAGCCCTACGCCAGTGATGGCGAACTTTTTAGAGACCCAAGTACCCAAACTGTGATTCAGAACCCACTAATTTTTTGCAAAGTGCCAATACAGCAATTTAACCTGAATACAGGTGACTGTCAAGGGGCGATGTTGGGTGCCCACAGAAAGGGCTCTGAGTGCCACCTTTGCCACCTGTGCCATAGGTTCGCCCACACTGCCCTACACTCTTACCAGCTGCACTCTCATATCCTCCAAAAGTTGCAACCCTGACTGAGTATAGGAGTGGCTAACCCTCCCTTCCACGCCCATACACCCCCTCCCCCCCCCCCAAATCCCAGGAGTGGAGGCATTGACACAGACAACACACAAAGCACAGATGGCCCCCCCTCCCCGCATCAAAAGATGGAGGGAATGTGACCTCAGACAAAGACACTCTGCGAAAAGCCCCAGTCCTGACACATTCTGGGGGTGGGGAGTCTCTTTCCCCCCTTGGAATTCAACTGTAGGAAAAGCAAAGCAAGGGCAGAAGCAGGGGCAAGGGGCTTGCCCCAACATCGCTTCGGGGAGCGGCCCGTGTGCAGCAGCCATTCAAGCAGGGCATGTGCCTTTGAGGCAGGAGAAGTAGCGCTGAAGAGACTGTGAGGGCGCCTCAGAGTAAGGCCCTTTACAAGTCCTTCGTGGGAAACTTGGGCTCCGTATGGGTCATCCCACAGGGCGCTCTCCTTCCCCCGCCATCACAAGGGCCAAAGCTGAGGCAATGAGCTGAGGAATGGCCAGCCGCCCTAGGTCAATTCTGCTTCTCCGTGACCCAGTGCTTTTCCAGCACAAAAGTTCTCTGGGACTACTTGCTACTTGATCAGCCTGCAAAGACTATGCATGATCTCCAAGGGAGCAGTTAGTGAGGGATGAAGCGGGCTTACCTTTGGCAGCTTTTCTGCCTTAAGAGACAAAGGCCTCTTATGACATGATGCTCTTCCAGAATGAAGCACTAATTACTGTTGGAGAAAGGGGGGAGGAGTCAACAGAGAAAGCCTCCAAGCTGCTCCTCTGCCTCTTTGTATGGACCACTTTAGTTTAAAATTTTATCTGTTTAGCACGGAGCCAGAGGCATCAGGTGTAGGGAGAAGACAGGGCCGGGTGCATTTTGGCTTGAACATTCTAAGTGGTTTGTGGA
The DNA here is from genome assembly GCA_037367245.1 of Phrynocephalus guinanensis. Lineage (NCBI taxonomy): Eukaryota > Metazoa > Chordata > Lepidosauria > Squamata > Agamidae > Phrynocephalus > Phrynocephalus guinanensis. The sequence goes on from CM074734.1 coordinate 158,647,986, forward strand.
GAAGTTAGTTTCTCTCCTGTTGTTAGGTTAGGTCAGGTTCCAGATTAGACAAACTGGCATCCTCCAGATAGTTTGCACTATACCTTCCATAAACTGTAGCCTGAAGGAAAATCATCTACGGTGCAATCTAAGCCATCTGGAATGCACCAGGTTCCATTCCAGTTTCCAAAAAAAGCAGGGTTTCTAACCCCGAAAATCCAACTAGCTCTGTTATCACCAGACTCACAGGAAAAGGAGCTGGGGGGGGGGGAGGTCTTCGCCCTTGTAGCCTCAAGCAGCAGCTCAGCTCAGCTCAGCACCCCACCCCACCCACCCATTCCCTGCAAGCAGTGGCCAACAGTGCAAAGCAGGGGACTGAATTCCACGGGGTGCCTCCCCCCACTCAGAATGCGCTGGGCTAGCTTTTCTTCCCAAGAAAACTGAACTGTTACTGCTGGTCCCCAGGGCTGCTGTGCACCAGGTGGGTATGCGTAGGTTGGGGCACGCATCGGCTGGGCCATCTGCTGGGGGGTCGGGCGCTCACCATCCAGGGCCTGTGGCAGGAATGGGGCAAGAATGTTAGAAAGGACCAGCGGAGAGAGGCCATCTCAGGGCCAGGACATCATGACAAAGGCAGGGTCGGGGAACCTTTGGCCCTCCAGATGCTGTTGACCCACTACTACAACGCCCAGCATACCACTAAACATGGGTTGCTTGGGGCTGACAAGAACCGGAGTCCAGCAACATATGGAGGGGCATCCATGATCCCCTAACCCTACCATTCCATTTCAAAACTCAGTCACGCAACAGGTTAATGGCCCAACGGTCCTTGAGGGCAAGGATTTGCCGTACGTCCACTGGACGCAGGGAAAAGTGCACTGACCACCAACTTTGTGGGACGAGCCCACTTCTTTTGCAGAGAGAGAGAGAGAGAGAGAGAGAGAGATTTCTGCCCAAAATGATATCTGAAGTGTCGGTGGATAGGTGTGTGTGTGTGTGTGTGTGTGTGTGTGTGTGTGTGTGAGAGAGAGAGAGAGAGAGAGAGAGAGAGAGAGAGAGAGAGAGAGAGAGGAAAAGAAAGCAAGAGTGGAAAGAGGAAAAAAGAAAGAACATAAGAAGAGCCATGCTGGATCAGGCCAAAGGCCCATCTAGTACAGCTTCCTATATCTGACAGCAGCCCCACCAGATGCGCCTGGGAGCGCACGAGACTAGATATTTGTTTCCTGATACCACTTCCCTGCATCCGGCCCTTGAAGCACCCTGGTTTTAAGCCTGGAGATGACACATCTCCATCATGGTTTTTAACCTGTGATGGACTTTTCCTCCAGGAATCTGTCCTATCCCCTTTTGAAGGCATCCAGGCCAGATGCCATCACCACATCCTGTGGCAGGGAGTTCCACAGACTAACAACGCGCTGGGTGAAAAAAATATTTTCTTTTGTCTGTTCTTACTCTCCCAGAAAAAGGGGAAAGGGGGTGCAGGCAAATTCAGTAGTTGATTGTGGCACAGAATCAGCTCCTAGCTAAATAAAGGGTCTGTATCCCAAGGAGACACTCCACAGCAACCACCGTCCTGCACAGGGCCTCTTCTGTGCCAGATAGGTAATCCTTCTCTTGTGCAGAAGAATCCACTGCAGGACAGAGGGTGGGTGTGAAGCTGGCATTGCTCTGTCTTTTCCAAAGGCTGGAGCAACCATCCACGCTATGAGTTTGCTTCGAAGGAACTTGAGATGGCATCTCTTTGGAAAGTCCACCCCAGTAAGGATTGTAGAAAAGCCCCAGGATAATCCTGGCATGCTAACAAAGAGAGGACTGGGGGTGGCAACGATTCCGTGCCCCAACCTCCGAGCCATTCCTGTAATTCCACAAGTTTTCAGCTCCAAGTACTGAAGGCCAGCACACACCAGAAAGACAGCGTTGTTGGCCAACACAAAATGATGATCTCATCGCAACACGTGCATTTCACGCAGCGGTGTGCCAGACTTCTGAATACAATGATGCAGCCTTGGAATGGAACATGTAGGCTCAGAATGCGGCTCTTGCTTTTGCACATATACCCACGCCATACCACAGTGCAAATAAAATACAATTTAAAGGGGGGGAACAGTATCCAGCCATGATTATAATTTCCACCTCCTATGCTTGAGCCTTCAGGGACTGAGAAACCGACACAAATCTCAGCTGAGAGACACTTCGACTCATCTAACCTATTCTTTAAGACCGAACCGTACCGTTTTAAGTCGCCAGTATGAAGCAGCTCTGAATATATTTGGGGGTGGGGGTAGGAGGAAATGGGGACGAGACAGAGCACTGTTCAGACTACATTGAAAAGGGATGGAATAAGAAAAATTCGAATGTTTACTGCATAAAGTCTACTAGCTTGTGGAGATGGGAGCATCCACATAATTATTTCCTGGGCATGTTAGAGGGAAATGCACTGCACTATATTATTATCTACATGCAAGGCATGTGCCACTACAGCACAGTGTGTCTGTGTGCATTAAAACCAAAAATTAACAATTCAGAGGGGGAAGTGCCTCCCCTCTCCCCCCAACACACCGAGCCATCAGCTTTATTTTTGAGTATTTTTACCCCACCTTCCTCCTTGGAAAAGGACCCAAGGCTTACGGTAATGAGGGACAATATACACTCCAGTACATATAAGACATGTTCAAGTTTAGGAACAGATAATTGAGGGGCATCTTACAGAAGCAAGAGGCAGCCCAGGCAGGGTAGTGGTGGTTTAAAATGTAATTTAAGATGGAAAACTGTTTGAAGTTGGAGGGACAGGGCTGTCTGGGGACAACAGTGAGATGGCAGCATCAGACAATGAATGCTGCTCCACGGAATATGGCAAGATGTTGGGGGGGATACAGATGCGTGTGAGCACCCATTAGTCTGTTCAGGGCCCCCACAGTGAGATGTTGAGATGTGGGGTACTGATCAATGATTACAGAGAGATGGCCAGCCTGGTTGCCTTCTACATGTATAATGGGGAAGGGTGCCATCTTGTTTTTCACTCCGGGCAAGACTCCATCTTGGCTTTGGGCGCTTTTACACGACCCGTAAGATCCGCTGGCCACTTAAATTCGGACCAGAGATCTTGGGGGTTCGTCGCTCTTCCTGTGTTCCCAACCCCTCCGCACTTCCTTGCTCCTGTCTGCGTGAGGGGAGGGAGAAAAAAAGGGAGAAAAAAACGCAGGCTCACCTCCGTCTGCCGGTGGAAGCCGCCCCAAGCCCCGTCGTCGTCATGATTCCTGTCTTTTAAAGGGGCGGCGGGGACAAAAAAACAAACACAAGGCGAGGAGAGCCCGGCACTCACTACTTTACATCCGCATCAGAAATGTTTCAGCTCTGGAGACCAGGTACTTGAAAAGTGCGCTGGGACGCGCTTAGGTGGGCGTGGTCGCACTTAATTTTATGTAAACTCCGGAGCTGGTGGGGAAACAACTTTAAGCTCCGGATCTGGGAGCCATTTGCCGCGGATTTTAGGGGTCGTGTGAAAAGGCCCTTTATCTACCATACTAGCAATGTGGCTTTACTGGCCTTTTCAGGCTCAGCATGGAATGCCAAATTTAATATAAAGTCATCAGAAGTACTCTGCTAGTTCAAACTAAAGGCTTGTACACAGGGCCAACTGGATGCCTCAGGGAAGCCCCACAAGGATAAAATAAGCTTAATTCCAGCCCTTTTAAATTATATTATTCTGTAGCCAGCATTCATAGGCATACCGCCTCTGATGCTGAAGAGAGGATATTATGCCTAGTGCGTACTAATTTCTCTCTCTCTCTCTCTCAATCTCTCTCTCTCTCTCACACACACACACATACCCACCTACCCACCGACACTTCAGATATCATTTTGGGCAGAAAAATCTCTCTCTCTCTCTCTCTCTCTCTCTCTCTCTCTCTCTCTGTGTGTGTGTGTGTGTGTGTGTAAAAAAGTGAAAATAAATCTGGTTATTGTGTTCCACTGAGTCAAAGCTTTCCTGGCTGAGAGACAATCTCTTGTTGGCTTCTCAACACACAAGACAATACATAAAAAGGAAGAAAAAAATTAAAAAGAGAGGCTGCCCTGTTCAATGTTCCCTCCACCCCAACATTTCTGGGATGAGCCCAGAGGGCTCCTTTTGTGTTGGAACCTGGAAAGAGTGAGTAACATTTGAACAGGAAGGCCCAGCTTGTGAAAGCCAAGCAATGAGTCACAAGTTCTAGAAGGACAAGTCATGACTAACTTTCTGGGCTGTTCATTTGCCCTTAGTTGTCGGATGGGTATTTTAACTTAGATGCCACTGAGGCGTTCACACACACACACACACACACACACACACACACACACACACACACACACACACACACACACACACACACACACACACACACACACCTAATTCAGAATTTTGATCTGTGATTTGTGAAATTTACACCATATTTCACTACTGTGCATAATGAAGCACGAAGCACAGGAACTTTCAGGCCGCCGATCATTTCTAAGAAGTGTTCTTTCATAAGCATATCAAGAAAGCAGCTACACTGAAGTCAACTGCATGTTACTTAGCTATGAACGAAAATTTCCCCAGGGAAGCATTTAGAAATGCAATTATCTGGCAGTTTTAAGAAAAAGGTTCTAACTCTCAGGACCAGGGAAAAGCAAAGTCAGAGATTAAGACAGAGCTTACTGCTGCCATTAGCAACCGCAGGTATTCAATAAGTCTTTGATACTCCTTAACCCAAAAAATAAATATTAAAATTTAAAAAAATGCTCTCAAATTTTAGAACATATTGAGAAACCCCTCTTGGAACCAGGATTCTGATTTAACAACAACAACAACAACAACAACAACAACAACAACAACAACAACAACAACAACAGGGTTTAGAGCAGCCATGGCATTTAAAGTTTGGATTTTTGGCACACACACAAAATGCACAAGACAGAGGACCTTTTCACACGTCCCCTAAAATCCGCGGCAAATGGCTCCCAGATCCGGAGCTTAAAATTGTTTCCCCACCAGCTCCGGAGTTTACAAAAAATTAAGTGCGACCACGCCCACCTAAGCGCGTCCCAGCGCACTTTTCAAGTACCTGGTCTCTGGAGCTGAAAAATTTCTGATGCGGATGTAAGGTAGTGAGTGCCGGGCTCTCCTCGCCTTGTGTTTGTTTTTTTGTCCCCGCCGCCCCTTTAGGAGACAGGAATCATGACGATGACGGGGCTTGGGGCGGCTTCCACCGGCAGACGGAGGTGAGTCTGCGTTTTTTTTCCCCTTTTTTTCTCCCTCCCCTCACGCAAACAGGAGCAAGGAAGTGCGGGGGGGTGGGAACACAGGAAGAGCGACGAACCCCCAAGATCTCTGGTCCGAATTTAAGTGGCCAGCGGATCTTAGGGGTCGTGTAAAAGCGCCCAGAGTGACTATGAGGAGCGTTCACAGGGCTCTGAGTGGAGAACTAGACTAGTTCCGATGAATGGCAAAGCTCCCATGTCCGAAATCGGCTCAGGAAGAGGAGCCATTGGGGTGGCCAATTAGAATCAAGACCAGGTACAAGCTAGATACTTAGGGAGGGCATCTGCCCCCCCCCCCCGTGATGTTTTGGGTTTCGATTCCCATAAGCTTCAACAGTAAGAGATGACTTTGTTTATTTGATTCCCCCGCCCCTGAGAATGCCAATGTCCAAAGCATGTAAAGGGACCAAAGAGTTTTCCTTCCCTCCTCAACATGCACAGAGGATTGCACTGCATTTTTTTCTGTGATGCCTTGTCTAAGCCCTGTCCCTACATTTTAAAAAGGAAACAACATCTGATCCTATTTACAAAGAGAACAATGATCAAGGGAACGCATGGACTTCCTTTGTCCACTTATACCTAATAAACAAGGCTTCCTCAGCCAGCTGTCTCCCAGATCTGCTCAGCTAAGGCTTCCCATCATCCCCGTTGGTCATGCTGGCTGGGAGCGAGGGAAGCTGGAACCCCAAAACATCTGGAAACTACAAGGTTGAGGTTTGGCTGCAATCATCAGTGTTAGCCTTGCTAATTAACTTACTGGCTCTAAATGGTATGCATGGGGGGTTTAGCAGACAAATGACTCTCCCCACCTTCCTTCCACCACCTCTTTGGTCTTCCATAAAAAGGCCAGGTGTTATTCGTTCCCTTCAAGGTGGGCTACTGCTTTAGAGCAAATTCACTTGCAAGGTGTATACAGAAAAAGAAATGGCACCCCCTTTAAATAAAACCCTGCTGTGCGGTTTCCCTGACACAGCATCGGGCAAACATCCAGTCAGCTTCTGAACACCCAAGCTTCCTCTCCAATAGACAAGATTCCCAGAGTGGCCTAACTCTTCACACTGAAAGAACACCCATCTCCATACTGTTTGCCAACAGGAGAGCCCTTCCATTCCCATAACAAGGGGGAACACGCTGCCCTCAAGAGGCTTGACTTGTGACTCCCATTAGCTTTGGCCACCAGCGTAGCCAATGACGGGGCATTAGAGGAAGTATGGTCAATGAACCAACTGGATGGAGGGCTACAGATCCCCATTGTCAGATTCGCCATCATTCTAAAAAAAACCCCAAACCCTCAGCCAGAGCTCCAACGCATACCATGCAACCAGACCACTCTTCTAGGCACCCAGAAGACTTCCTCCGGGCTTCCCCACTCTGAGACTCACCGTAACCTGGAAAGGACTGTTGGGGATGTGTTCTCCTCCAAAGCGGACACAGATGACATATTTGCCCGGCTGGGGCGCCGTGTAGAAGATGTCAAAGGTGCCGTCCTCGTTTTCTACCACGTCCACATCCACCTCTGTGCCGTCGGGAGTGCACACGGTGCAGGTCACCTTGCCCTTCCCAGCTGCTTTGGCATCCACGGTGATGACCGTCTCTTCACCAATCTGGATGGTGGGGCCGATGCCGGCTCCTGGCAGAAGGGAAAGCCATGGAGAACCAAGGACTCGAGCCCAACTCCCCCCCCCCCACCAATCCCATCCCTATCAGACACAGGAGGCCTCCCCTAAGCCTCCAGCCTCTTACGCTAGCCAAGGCAGGCGGGCTTTCCACCAGGGAAGTCAGAAACAAAGGCTTGGTTTGCCAATGGACTCCTGGCGGGAATACATGAGCCAGGGCAGTTCAAGATAGCTCCTCTCAAAGGTGGATGTGCTTTCTTCCCAATCAACTCGTTACACCTCGACTACTGAGGAATAACAGGCCAAAAATTGCAAGAGCATCTGGCATCGGCTAGCATGGCCTCCTTGTGGACCTTTGGCGGCGGCGGGGGGGGGGGGCAACCCCTCAATTCAGATGCTCCTACAGAGAGGAACAACACTTGCAGCTGTCTGTGTTTTGACTGCATTTTGTTTTGAGCCCAGAACCTTCTGGGAGAAACACAAGGCCGAAATCCAGTCCGTAACTAGGGAAATGTTTATAGCCACGGTGATTGACACAATTGTGGCTGCCTGGGGCCATGGTGTGAATGAGGCCAGGACCTGGTTACTCATACCTTCCCAGGCAAGGAAGGGTCAAGAGCTCACCTTGCCCCTCCAAACTCCCTTACAGAGATTCTCTTCATCCGACTGGCTCCCGTTTGCTCTTGTACTCATGCAACAAAGAGAGCGATCTAAGTGCAACAGGAAAATGTCTAGATCAGTGGTTCTCAACCTGTGGGTCCCCAGATGTTCCTGGACTGCAACTCCCAGAAATCTTTTCCAGCACACCGAGTGGTGGAGGCTTCTAGGAGTTGCAGTCCAGGAACATCCGGGGACCCACAGATTGAGAACCACCGGTCTAGATCTCTGTTCGTAGCAAGAGACAGATGCTTCAAATCCCTTCTGGTTCACGCAGGAGGCTGGGAGCTAGATCGGTTCCCCGCTGCAGGTCAGAAACCCCAAAGACCCATTCAGACAGCCTCACATCGAAGGAGACTAAAGCAAGACAGAGTTAACAGCAACCAAAAGCGATGATTCAATCCCAGCAGAAGCAGTTTGTTCACAGCGCAAGGGTTGCTATAGCTTTGGGGAACTGGGGTAGCAGCTCTACCAGAGTCAAAGGCCATCTGATTCCACCTGACACACACCCAAACCGAAAAGAACCTCGGGCCTCACAAAGCAAAATGGGGGCTCTCAAGCTACATCCTGCCGTGCAGGACTGGTTTGTGTTGGCTAGTCCCTCTCACCAAACCTGAACTCCAAAGAACTTTGATCAAAAGCATGTTTTCAGCATCTACAAGGTACCTGTCTTGGTATATTTTAGTAACAGGATCTAAACCGCAGCTCTAAGCATATCATAGCTGCCATTGGCATGCTTCTTTTTTCGTTTCTCACCGAGAAACCACACTGAAACATCCACAGCGGGGGGAAACCTGTCTGGTTCCTTGGGCCTGGGTGCCCCTGATTTCCAGTGGATCGATGTGATGAAGAGAATACATAGCAACCCAAGTCTTTTATTCCAGCTGAGGAAGAGCTTTTGGTGATTAACATGGTGAAAAGTCTCTGCCAAGTCAAATCACAAGCTCTGTAGGATAGTGGCCAAGGGCACCGTTTCAGAATGTGTGGTGAACTGTATGAAATGTTCAAGTCCACTGGAGTGGAGAGGAAGGGGGCAGATTAAGCCTCAGCATTCAGGAGGCCAGGCCCAGGACAAAGAACCGTGAGCCTCCGGCCGGCCGTTCTCCCTTATATTCCCATAATTTGATTTAGTTGTTTTATAATGGGGGCATACTGCATCTATTTAAAATATTTTTGCCCCGCCTCTCTCCAAAATAGGACTCAAGGTGTGGGAATTTCCCACCAGCTGCAAGTATGGACCTAACTGTTACTATTCTTTAGAGGGGCTTCTTGAAGGCAATTTTAAAAAGGCTAAGCTGGTATTTTGCCCCCAGTCTGTGGTCTCGAGATTCACCGCCTTCAAACGTGAAGTCTCATGCCTTTCTGGGGGATTTGGGGGCCAGTTTCTGGAGGAAAGGATAACTATATGGAAAAGCCAAGGCCAGAAGCCTCGCCGTGATGTCCACTGTCTCCCAAAGCCACAGTGACGCTTGCAACCTCCCTAGAGGAAACCTCGGATGAAGTGATGGGAAACATGCACAGTCTGGATCCATTCCCCATTCACCTTGGGTAAGCCCAGCCCAAGGAGAGATGAGACTTTAGGAGTGCAGGGGAGGACTAAGGGAGGGGAAAGGACAATCTCAGGGTAAGGCAGGAAGGAGGGGGTTCCGGGAGAGCCATGCTGCAAACTCTGCCTACCTCTAGCACTTAGATCCACCACTTCCAAGGGCTAAGGTTGGAGGAAACCCAAGAGGAGCCTTCTGCAAAGCGATTGGCTGCCTCTGCAGTAGAATTTGAGTCTAACTACCAATCCTGACCCTAGGCCAGTGTTTCTCAACCTGTGGGTCCCCAGATGTTCCTGGACTGCAACTCCCAGAAGCCTTCACCACTTGCTGTCCTGGAAGGGATTTCTGGGAGTTGTAGTCCAGGAACATCTGGGGACCCACAGTCTGAGAACCACTGCTTTAGGCAGAAGTCATAACTGGACTGGAAGTGACGCTTCAAACATAGGGAAGGAGAGTCACAGGTCAACTTCAGCTGCTAAGCTACAAGATTTAATTTGTAGCTCCTTTCTTGATTAATAATAATAGTAAGCCTCTTCCGTACTCGAGTTTTGGAAACCCTGGCTTGGGATGGGCTTTGTGTGGGCTGCCAGAGGATGCGACAGACCAATGTTTCTCAACTTCTGAACCACCCACCCCAACTCCACCCCATAGGTTTGGGGCATCAATTCCCAGAGACGCCAGCCACCAAGCATGGCAAATGGTTCCATTTAGGGCACTGATGTCCCTAAACATCGAGCAGGTCTAAAGTTGAGAACCACTTCTCTGTGCTGGAGTCCTCCACATCCATGGCTACCACAACAGCTACACAGCCAAAATGGAGGTGAGGTCCCAGAGTTGGATAAGAGACACTTGTGGGGTAACTGTCTTCATGTTGGTTTTCTATAAGCCCATACTCTCTTACACGTGGAATTGATTATGAATCCCCTATTTCGCTGAAACTAAGCAGCAGCCGTTCCTCAAACATCCCAACTGAAGTCCAGAATCTTTAACAGGACTAAAAATTTCTCATATTGATTTCACTAAAGCTTTCCGCAGATAATGGTGGGACCACACTTCTGGGAAATGCCTTTTTATTGTTTTAAATGGCTTTTGACCCCCCTGTATTTAGTACAGTAAGGAGTAAAAAAAAAACACCCAGCTCTATATTGTTGGTTAACTTTTGTGCAAATATTCTGTGGTCGTTTCAGCAATGTGGGTATTTATCCTAAAAGAAAAGTTTGCTGTAACTAGACAGCCTTAACTATATATATAGATGAACACCTGTAGATGTTTTTTTAATTCCCCTCTCTCTTTGTAAAGGTGTCCATATGCTGGGACTTCCCGTGGATAGGTCCCTTATCTTATGATTGTGGTTTATTTGATTTTACCTGTTTATATTTGCAGCTTTACCCATTCTGACAGTTTTTAACCAATACAATAAACAACTGAACTAAACTGAACTCATTGGAGCGGTGCTTCCTAACCTTGGAGCCCCAGATGCTTTTGGACTTCAATCCCAGCAAGCCCCCACCGGCTTCTTCAGTGGCAAGAGATTCCGGGAATTACAGTGAAATTACGTTTTGGTCCAGTGCTGTGGAACAAACTGCCCACAGAGATTAGGCTGGTGGAGTCCCTGCCGGCTTTAAGAAGAGCTTTAAAGACCTGACTCTTCAGGGAATGTTTTGGGGATTGTTGATTGTACAACTGCATGTCTTTTGTTTGGTTGTATTGTTTGTCCCCCCTCCCCCCCTCTCTTGCTGGATTTTGTATTGTGTATTGTGTATTTGTATTTTTCTTTTTGTTTTGTTGTATTCTTCCTCCTTATTGCTTTTACCCTGTAATCGGAAGATGGATTGTTGTCATGGGTTTCTGTTTGGGCAGTTTTGTTTTTGCAATTTGTTGTACACTGCCCAGAGTTCCCGAGGGAAAATCAGGTGGCTAACCAGTAAATATATATAGAAACAAATAAAATAAATAAATATCTGGGGACCCAAAAAAATTGTGACACCCCCCAACCCACCCCCCACGAACACCTCGAACTAAAAGATATCAACCAGTTCCAGCAGGGCAGAAACCCCAACCCTTGCCTCCTTGAGTCGAGGTGGAGTCTAAGGCAGATGTGGGACCATGCAGGGGAAGCAGGCCGGCGGGAATGCTGGGGATGGGGAGTGCGGGGAAGCCATTAGCAAGCTGCTTACCTAGCCCATGACCTCCAATCGACACTGAGGTGAAAGGGCAAAGAGCAAGGGTAATCAGAGTGAGACAAGGAAATCACACAGAACAGTGCACCATTACAATAAAACCACAAGAAACACACGCAACATGGCATGTCCCTCTTCCCCCCCACCCACCCACAGTGGGTAAGCAGTGTGGCCGGATGTGCCCGGCAAAAAAAGCAGTCGTGTGGGGGCGGGGCGGGCGTGGTGGTGTTGTTTCAGCGTGGCTCACCCCACCTCCCCGCATCGCCACGGATCCACCCACTTCCCTGGAGGAGAGCTCTCACCTGTCACCGTACACTTGCTGGCGTCCCCCGCGGGCAGGGCGCGGATGCGATACGGCGAGTAGGGAATCTCGTCCCCTCCGTACTTGATGAGGATGGTGTAGCGGCCCGTCATGTCTGGAACGTAGGACACGGTGTAGGTGCCATCTTGGTTGTCTCGGATGGTGGCTTTTTTAGGCTTGCCCTCGGGATCCTGGTCATGGCCCCGCCCAGGAAGGAAAGCATGCATTTCTGTCAGAACCGATGGAGCAACTGCAACTGTAAGAGCCTTGTGGCACAGTGGTTAAATTCTTTTTCTTGTTGTGTCATTACAGTCTTGACCGACTCTTCGTGACCCCCATGTCCATGGAGTTTTATTGGCAGGAATACTGGAGTGGTGTGCCAGTTCCTACTCCAGGCACCTACAGCACCTGGTATTCCCTGGAGGTCTCCCATCCAAGTACTAACCAGGGCCAACCCTGCTTAGCTTCTGAAATCAAGCGAGATCGGATGCGCTTAGGCCATCTAGCCAGCTGTACTGCAGCTAAAACTGTGCAGGTGGCAGGCTGAAGGTTCACTCAGCCTTTCATCCTTCTGAGGTCAGTGAAATAAGTACCCAGCAGAATGCTGGGTGGGGGCAACATCTAACCTGCATAATTAAATTGTAAACTGCCCAGAGTGTGTCACTTGTGTGTCACTTGCATGGTAGTCTGAAAAAAGCAACTTTGCCTGCACAACGAATACTATCAGACACCATTGTCATAATGCCGACAAATCCCATAAAAAACTAAGCACCGCGGACCGAACATTTTTTAAAAAATGTTATTTTATAAGCTTACAGTGAGAAACACAACATAACACTGCACCATTAATAAGTAATGGCCAGTAAGGAAGAATTCCAACCCCACTTGTACTAGTCACCATAGAAGGAAGCCTTGGATCTGGACAAGTAAGTGGGGAAGACCTGGCTGTCCACCTGCTGTTGGGCTAAAGTTCCCATTGTCTAGGGCAGGCATGTCCAAACTTCGGCCCTCCTGATGTTTTGGACCACAACTCCCAGAACTCTAAGCTTAGATTGTCAATGGCAAAGGACTGCGGGGGTTACTGTCCAAAACATCTGGAGGGCCAAAGTTTGTACATGCCTGGTCTAGGCAGAAGAGCCAGTGGTGAGAAATCACAAGAGTAATGGTCTGATATTATCTAGAAGGTCCCATGTTCTCCGTCCCTACATTCGATGCAAGTTTATCTTCTCGCCTGCTATTCTGCACTCTCCTGGGCAGCTCTGTCATCACGGTGCTTAGACAGAATCACACTAGAAAGCTTGGACAACCATCTTGAAAAGCAGCGGTGGTGGTTGGATTGGGCACGAACCTCTCCACCCACCTCCAGCTTGCACAGAACTCTCAAGCATGCCCTAACTCCTCCTCACTGCCCCGTGTTCAATGTTCCATTTATTTGGAAACAAGTCCTCCCTCCGTCTTCAGGATCAACCTTGACCTAAACAGAAACCTACAACAACCCACCCCCTACCCGAGACTGTAGACCTCCCTGGTATTTGTCCACAAGCTCACAGAGACGCCGTGCTTACCGTGATCTGGACAGCCAACAAGCCTTCCCCAGCATCCTTGGCGTCGATGGTGAACTCCACTGGCAGACTGGCCGGCACCCCTGTGGTGTTCAGCCCAGGGCCACTCGCCTTCACTTTGCTAGCATCGTGTGTGGGTAGAACTTTGACCTTGAATGGGCTGAAAATATACATGAGAGGGAGGGAGGGAGAGATTAGTATTGTGATGGTTTTATGAGGTTAATAGAATGCCGAAGGCTCGTTTCCTCAACTCAAGGGGCTACAGATGGTCTCTAGCTTTGTTCCAATGGTCCCTCTCCCTTCCCTCTGTCAAAGAATTGGAGCTTGGTGAACAACCAAGTTGGAGACAACTGCAGCATGGCAGGCAGATACAATGCAGTGGAAGGTCTCTGTGCCATGGGCACCCTATAAGAAAGGCGATCTGTTGGGCTTGGCTGCAACAATTCAGCACTCGTTCTGCTTTAATGTCTGCCTTAATTTGTTAACAAACATAAAATGGAAGGAATGTCTGGTCACCTTTTGCCCTTAAAAAGTTCTGTGCCACAAGCTGTTCACATCCATGTTAGGTTACAAGCAAGGACTACATTTGAATGATTTATGGTAATGCGTTTCTCTCATTCAACAGTGCAGGTTCAATCTAAGTTAAAAATGACTCATCTGGGCTAATTGGCATTTTCTCAGCTCTGGGTTTATCACAGATTTCTCCAGGGTTCAAGTATTAGCTATGCTAACATTATTAGTATCACTTTTACTATTGATATTGCTTAGAAAATCTCGCTCTCACTGAATAAGGAATAGAATAAGCATCAACTCTATGCAAGAGTGCCCTCTCCTTGGTCCTGGAAACTCAGACCAGTTTTTCCCACAATTTCAACCAAACCTTTCACATGGTCCTCAAAGGCAAAGGAGGAGAAGTGTCATTAGCCGTGAAGTCTAGATTCTGGCCAGCATGTGCCAAAGTCAGCTACTCCTAAGCATCTGCTCAAAAGAGACTTCTGAACCTCGTCTCTGGCCTCTGGCTTACCCCGCTCAACCCATAATCCATACCTGCGAGGCACCTCATCATCTCCATAGAGCACAGATATGCTGTACGGACCCTCCCGGCTTGGCACGTAACTTGCGGTCTGAGTCCCATCGGCATTATCCACCACATCTACTGGCTCCACCACCCCTGCGGGAAAGGTGCAACAGGTGAGGGAAGAGTCTCCACCTCTACAGCGGCACTGCTGGTCTGGGCCAGGGTAGGGGCTTGTACCGGGGCAAGTGGCGTCTGCTTACCTTTTGGACCTTGAACTTTGACTTGGAGAGGAGCCACACCTGCCTTGCTGGTGTCTACCGTGAAGGACTGGGGCACGTTGGCTCTGACCACCCCTGGAGTCAAGCCAGGGCCTGAACATTTAACCTTAGACGAATCCACCACATCATGCACAGGTACTTTGAAAGGGCTCCCTAGGAAAGAAAGAGAGGCTGGGTTTGAACCAAGAGGGGCAAAGCAGACACTCTCTGTGTTTAGCATCTTTTCAGAGAGCTCTTCTACCTGGAGTACACGCCTTGCACATCTCCAAGGAGGCATTTTTTGTTACTAAGGGTATCCTTACCAGATATTTTTAATCTATAATCCAACTGTCAGCCTCTTGGGTCTTTAACAAGTGGTGGCTGTGGACAACCTGCCATATGTTCAAGGCTCACAAGCCACACGGGCTTGCGAGATATGGCAGTGAAACACAAGTGGAAAAGTTCCCAGCCCCAAACTGCCAAGCCAGCAGTTGCATCATCCTGTTGGTCTCACCACCCTACTCTTCCTAGCCATCTTCTGTCTCTTGGAAGACAGTTGCCAAAGAATGCAGATCTTACTTGACTAATTAGCGACATTGCTACCTTACTTTCCCTCTGGTTAGTACAAGGCTGTGAGCATGCTCTTCTCCCCTTTAACCTCAATGGCCTTGCAAAGTAGTTCAGGCTGCATAAGGAAGGAAGTGGCCAACCCAAGATCACCTAGTGAGCTTCATGGCTCAGTGGGAACCTGAATCTGGATGTCCAGTACAACAAGGATCCCACCTTCCTCAAGCCACCAGAAAATGCTCTTAGGCTGCTTTTACACGACCCCTAGAATCCAATGCAAAGGGCTCGCACATGCAGAGCTTAAAATTGTTTTCCCACCAGCTGCGGACTTTAAAAAAAATTAATTACAACCACGCCCACTTAAGCGCGCCCCAGCGCATTTTACAAGTACCTGGCCTTGAGGAGGTAAAAAATTTTCCGCTGCGGATTTTAAATGCTCTCTGTTTGTGAATGCCTGGCTCTCCTCCATCTTCTGTTCGCTTTTGTCGTCTCCCCCCCCCCTTTAATAGACAGACGGGCTTCCAGTCCTCCTACAACTAGCTGCTGCCGACGGCAGGAGGAGGTGAGCCTGCATTTTTTCTCCCTCCCCTCACCACAGACAGAAGCAATAGAGTGCTGGAGGGTGGGCACACAGGAAGCAGGACAAAACCCCACGATCTCTGGTTTGGGGGGGGAATCCAAATTTAAGTCTCCAGCGAATTTTAGAGGTTGTGTAAAAGCAGCCTAACTCTGACTTCAGTGGACCATTTCATTTGGCAGCACACCACCCACATCAAATCCCCAACTTCTCCCCCACATTCCTAGGTGTCTCCACTCCCATTCAATCAGGAAGGAGAGGCTTCAAGACAAAGCAATGGAGAAGATGCTGAGCGACGGGCAGCTCTTTGCCCACAGAGAGGAACTAAGGCAATTCCTTCTACCTCCCACAGATTGAATCCTAAAAACTCAAGATGGTTCCAAAATTTTGACAACTCCATCTTGGGGTTCAACTTTAACTCTGAATCCTAAAGCCTAGAATTTGGCCAGGATGATTTCAGGGTTTTGTTTTGGGTCCCTTGCCTAAACTTTGCAAGCCCAGCCTGAGGGAGAATTTTTTTTGTGATCTAAAGAATGTTATTGCCCACTGTTGGCCCAGGAGACGGTCCAACCACCATACTCACACTGGCTCTCAAATGTAATTAAGGAGCTTTGGAAAGACATGCAGGCTGAAGATTACCTCATTTGCTTCAACCATCTTAGACCCAAGGCAACTGCAGTTAAGACTTCTCTCACTACAATACTGAGTTCTGTCCAGAGAGGTGGAATCATTTCCACTCTAGTGCTCAAAGCCTGCCTGCATACTAATCAAGACCACCAAATACACATTGTATTTGGTAGCCAGTTTCATGTTCTCAAAGTCCAAAGATGTTAAGAAGGTAATCCAGACACCACAGAGAAAAAGTACATTGCATCAGAAACTTCTATGGCTAAACTAGGTCAGCTATTGCTAGGGTAGGAAACATCTATCTCTCCCAAATGCTTTGGATCACAAGGCCCTCAGTCCCTTGCCATCAGTTATGCCTAGGGCTGGAAGTCCAAAACATCTGGAAACCAGCTGTTCCCAGACCCCCTCATCTAAGAAATCATACATGGCTCCATTTTCAACTCATCATACACAGTACCTGGCACTTGATGGCCACCATAAGTGACATTCAGGTTGTATGTGCCAGGTTCATAGGGGATGTACTCCACTGAGCAGCTGCCGTCTTTGTTGTCCGTGCAAGACATCTTTGCTTCTGATGGACCTTCCACAGCTAAGCCCAGCCCACCAGTACCAGCACCCCTGCAATGCAAAGAAGCCAATTTGGACATTCTCTTCCAAGCTATTTGCCTGATGGGGAATCCACACTGCCTTAAGCAAGAGTCAGAAATAAACTAGGACGCTCCGGTTCACACGAAAAAAAAAAAAAGAGAAGGGTATTCTAGCAAGACTAGCACGGGCCTGGAACTAGTTCAGTCTCAGGTAGGTTACTTTCTGATTCACTAGGATCTTTATGGGCTGATGCCCATATCTACACAGCAAAACAGCAGTCAGGATCTCTTAATATGAAAGGATCAACTGTGTGTTAATGATCAAATAATTTTATTTGGTGTTGGTGGGTTTGCCCACTTTGAACACTGATAGGGAATATTAAGTCATTTTGATTGTATTGAATGTCAACTCCCAGAAGCCCTAGCTAGCACGGGAATGGATATGGAGTTGTGGAAGCATCTGAAGGACCAAAAGACCTCCAGATGCCTTAGAGCTTGCTGGCCACATCAACCAAGACTGCATATACAGGGGTTACCCCTATGTGCACAGGGGTTACTCCTGCTGTCCCCGGGGGACTGCCTATGTTGGACCCAAGACCCCTGGAAAAATACCTGGACCCCAATGGTAGGGTGACTCAAGGGTACAGAAGGCAGGAGCAGGGTCCCAGTTGGGAGTCTAAAGGTGGACAAGCTATACCTGGAGAGTGAGGATGGAGTCAAGGAAGGGTAGCGAGATCTGGGTTTAAAAGGGGAGGAGGAAGAGGAGGAGAGGGAGGCTCATCTCCCTCAATGGACATGGAATCAGAGGACTAGGTAGAAGTCTAATCTCTTTCCATCTGTTCAACTGATGAACTCTTTTGAAGGCAAAATTGTCCCTCTACCAGTGAGAGCGGACAAGCCAAGACAGAAGTTCCTCTTTCATTCCCCACCTTTAGCACAATGTTTCTAACCGCATTTCCCTTCCGTTTTACCTGGTCTCCACTGTGAATTTGTTTGGCTTGTTGGTTGTCCCGCTCTGGATGCCAGGACCATGGACTCTAACCCTTGTAGGGTCACAGCCTTCGGTTACTGGTACACGGAAGGGGCTGCTGGGCACGGGGCTGCCATCGTAGGTCACATCGATTGAGTGGACACCTGAAGAGACATGGGTAAGATCTCGAATAGAAGAAGGTTTTTCAGGGTCTGGGAGCTGAAACCTCGACAGATCGGGCAAGCTTTGGTGCGATGGTGTTCACAGAGGCAAAAAAGACAAAGGTCGTGCCCGTCCATGTGAGGAATCTTGGCCCGGCAACCAGTACAATGCTTGAAGGGGTGCGCGCGAAAGACATGAGCCAAAATACAGTCCGAGATCAAAGCCAAAAAGACGGAAAAAAATTCTGAAGAGAAGAATCGCACGGAGACTAACGGAGAAGCACCTCTAGCAGTGGCGGTTAAGAGGAACTGAGGCGTTTAGGCGGGAACACCCATGCTCATGCGCAGGGTGCGGGGGCGGAGACTAACGAACTTTCCTATTGCTAGGGAAGTTCCAACCTCTGGTGCAGGGGCGCCTGGAAACCCATCTGTGTGGCTTCACGAAGGCCACGATGGAGAACACAAGGATTTCCTAAGGTCGTTTCCAAAGGAAGCCCTCTACCATCCGAGTTGTGCACAAAACAATGACAATTCCTTCCTCCTTTGACCCTACTGTATTCATGCAGGCCTCAGGCCAGGCTTTAGCAAACCCTTGTTTCAAATCTCATATTTTAAGCTGGGTGTGAGGAACAATCTATGCCCCTAAGGCAGTGATGGCAAACCTTCAGCACTGCAGATGTTTTGGACCACAACTCCCACAGTCCTTTGTCATTGGCAATACAGGCTTGGAATTCTGGGAGCTGTCGTCCAAAACATCTGGAGTGCCGAAGGTGCATCATCACTGAAAGGTCTCACAACATTCTCAATCTTTCTTCGTAATGTAAGCTTCCATTAAGTTTCCAAAGCATAAACTGGAAAAGAAGAATGAAAGAATGGCAGAGAGAAAGAAAGAGAAAGAGAAAGAGAAAGAAAGAGAGAGAGAGAGAGAGAGAGAGAGAGAGAGAGAGAGAGAGAGAGAATACAAGGTGGAAGAAAGTGAAAGGGTAGCTTTGGTCAGCCCCACCTGCAGCATGAATCACCCAAACAATTAGCTATGAAGGTAACGGTAGAGGGGAGGTTTCCCACCTGTCTTTAGACAGAAAGTTTAAGAGGGAGCTTACCCCAAAGGGAAGCAAAAAGCACAGACATAATACCAATTTAAATGGTTCCTCAAAATCTATAATCCAAAAACGATTACCCTAGCATGCCAAAGGGTAGGGCCAGATCTACCATTTTAGACCACAGTCTTTGCCACCTCAGACGTTTGTTATTACTTAAGACGCTAGCTGCCTGTGCTGCTCACAGATCTACACATCTTTTTATTTCTCAAGAAAATTAGGCATGCCAACAAACCAAACACAGGTAATGCCCTTTGACTGGTTCCCCTTTTCCCCCTTTCCAGCAACTGCTGCCTAACAGATATCAACCACACTGGCTACTAACACAAGCAACTAAAGATCTCACCATCTTCATATGGCGTGTACTCCACATTGTAGGTACCATCTCCGTTATCACGCACATAACTCTCTGTCAGGTTTCCTGAGGGATTTGATACTCTTGTTTTGATATGAGGTCCTCCAGTCTTATTCAGGGCTCTGGCGTCCACATTGAACTCAGTTGTGGCTTCACGGAACACACCTGAATAGGAAACATTGGCAAGATGTGAAATTTTAGGTCTACAGAATGTTAAATTAATTAAGCAGAGGGTAGCGAGAAGTTTCCCTGAAAATGAAA
The DNA here is from genome assembly GCA_037367245.1 of Phrynocephalus guinanensis. Taxonomy (NCBI): domain Eukaryota; kingdom Metazoa; phylum Chordata; class Lepidosauria; order Squamata; family Agamidae; genus Phrynocephalus; species Phrynocephalus guinanensis. Next base: position 158,667,582 of record CM074734.1, read on the forward strand.
CTGCTTTTAAAAATGAGGCTTGAACAGCAGTTTACTAAAACCATTACTACAACTGCCAGCAAGGTCACAGAAACCCTGCCTATTGAAAGGAATTACTTTTATGCCCAACAGTCAGGCCATGGAAGAGAACTAAAAATGTATTCATATATCTTGTGATTGGTAAAATGTTGCAATGTGTTACTAAGCCTGGAGATGGCATTTTAAAGTCCTGTAACTGCAACACTTTGTAACTTTAGTACTTTTTTTACAGCTTCTTGGTATACCATATATTTTGTGTTGCATGCCTTTATTCCTCTAGGCCAGTGATTCTCAACCTGTGGGTCCCCAGATGTTCCTGGACTGCAACTCCCAGAAGCCTCCCCCACTCGCTGTGCTGGAAGGGATTTCTGGGAGTTGCAGTCTAGGAACATCTGGGGACCCACAGGTTGAGAACCACTGCTCTAGGCTGTGCAAAATATTAGTCATAGTAAGAATGCTTATCATCATAGTGTCAGTCTGCCAGATTCTGATTTACAAGCCCTTCGAGTTACAGGGGGTGAAACAATAGAGATTCCTGTTAAAAATCTTCTGCTGGTGTATCAGGCCCCTTTAACTTGCCAATTCTGGAATAGAAACCATTGGCAGATTGGGGAGGTACACACATAGCCACATTCAACTCATCATCACAACACAACATGCAGTTCTTGCAGAAGGGTTTGCTGGCTCAGTGTACAAGCTCTGACTAGTCTTGTGGTTTAAACCTTTTTTCCCTTGTCCCTTACAGCTGGGGGGGGGGATATATTGATATGATGGCACAGCCTGGTGAGCCAGGGAGTTTGCTTAAGATCTCCAGCATCCTTGTTTATTTAATCCGACTGAATAAGGATGGGGAAAACACAAACTGCACATGTGTTTGCTTGAATTATGCAATCCATTATCAGTCATGCAAACTCATGACATGTTGGCAATTATTTCATCAGAGCTTGCCCAGCTTTGGCTGTCAGCTTCCATCCTAGAACGGCCAAGGAATGAATAGGAGAGATTGGCAATGTTGGCTAGGAAACGGAACCCTTGGAAGAGAGAGGATCAACAGGTGACATGGACCAGTTCCTTAAGGCAGGCATGTACAAACTCTGCCCCTCCAGATGTTTTGGACCACAACTCCCACAGTCCTTTGCCATTGGAAATATAGGCTTGGAATTCTGGGAGTTGTGGTCCAAAACATCAGGAGGGCCAAAGTTTGGACATGCCTGCCTTAAACGGATTCAGAGGCTGAAAGGGGTTACAGGTTAAAAGCAGTGGTTGACCAAAAAGAAAAAGGGGAGAGTGAAGAAAGGGACTGAAGATATTCATTTCAAAAAGTGATGTTTTTTTCTGTAATTGGAGTCAAGAACTGGATTGGGAAAATGATCAACCACACAAGAAAACGCCAAAGGAGGAGGTTGGCTCCACTACAACAGTTGAGAAACAAGCAGCTGGCAGACCTTTTTTTATGGGGGGTGAGTATACCTTGCAGAACCCCCCAAACAGCACGACCACTACTCCTGTGGAATGAGATCCTCCCCCCCCAAAAAAGTAACTTTTCCAAACTCTGGTGTAAACCTTGTGTGCACACAAAGCCATAAAAACTGAGGAAACCTTTTCCCAGGGAATGTGAAAGCAGGTTTAGAGAAGATATTAAGGACGAAACAGGTTCTCGAAGTTGTGTCATGGCAACTGGACTTCTTTTTCTGGAGAGACTGAAATGTTTCACTGCTCATCCAAACAGCTTCATCAGTCTGGACAAAAAGCTAGTTGCGAATCCTCCATTGTATAGCTCACTTTGACCTCTTGTCACCCTGGTCTGAAATCGGCTCATAAGATGAACAAAGGCCTGAATAGGTAGACAACAGTCTCAATAGCCTTAAGGTAAACAGTGGCCTAAAGTGCTGAAACCCATAAAGCATGGGTCGTTAGCTGTGGCCTTGGTGGTGAAGGCATGAAGTATTTTTGATTTGTCTAGGTATTGTTGAAATCACAGCCTGATAAGTGGCAGACAGACTGTGCCTGAGCCCCCCACCTCTGTTGGTTTTCACATGAATGGCTTCCCTGAACCCTCTCTCAACCCCCCTGTCTTCTCTGTCTAATATGCGTAGATCCTCATCTTTGAATTAATGCCCTTTGTCCATCAAGGGGAGGTGTACTGCTGATTCTTATCCTAAGCTGTTGCCCATCCTATACTGGGCCATCCTTCTGTTTAATGGCTGTTTAGTTTCTCCAATGTAGAGGTATGTACACTCCTCACTGCATTGGACCACATATACTATATTGTTCCTTTTGTGTTTTGGTTTCGGGTCCTTTGGGTGGACAAATCTCTGCCTTACCCACAAACACACTAAGGAAGAGATTCGTCCACCTGAAGGGCCTGATACCAAAACTCAAAAGGAGCAATATAGTATATGTGGTCCAATGCAGTGAGGAGTGTACTCAATATAGAGTGTGTACAAAGTATGAAGAAATTGTATTACAGAAAGAAATGGAAGATGGAGGTAGAAGTACTAACGGAATGGTAATTACAATTTATAAAACATTAATAGAACTGTGTTGTTGTTGTTTTTTTAAAAAAAACCCACCAACCAGGGTTTTTAAAAATGCTATGGGAAGCCAGTTTGGGACAGGATATAAATATTGAGAAATGGAAGAATATATGGAATAAAAGAAATTTAAAATGCATATTTGTAAGAAAGCATTGTTTTTTTCAAATTGGCTTGGAGTTGGTACTTAACACCAATGAAATGGAACTATATGGACAAAATATTCCAAAATATACAGTATTGGAGATGCGTGCCAGAAATAGGAACCTACCTCCATATGTGGTGGGAATTTGAATATTAAACAATGTTTTGGAAGTTATTTTTAAAGAGATAAGTGAAATACTAAAGCTAATTTTAGGAATATGTCCTAAAGTAGCATTTTTATTGATATTTGAGACTGAACCACAAAGAAACTGATTACAAATTCAATATGCAGCTAAATTAATAGTAGCAAAGAATAGGAAAGTCAAGTTTGATCACATTAAATAAAAGGGAATAAAGAAGTGTGGAATATAGCGGTCAGTGATAAATTGGCATGTAGTATCAAAGTAAGAAAAGAGCTGTCAAAAACATGTTTAGAGAAATGTGAGGATAATTTATTTAATTTTGGACTAATAAAAGGGAAAGGTTGTCTACTTTCATAAGACTCTTATGAATTTCTGGAAGGGAAATGGGGCTGAATAAAGGGAAGGAAATGGAACATCTCCACTATTCCCAGTGAAGGGGAGGGGCAGAGTGAGTCTATGTACGTTTCTATAGCTTTGCTTTGTATGTTTATAATTTTAAAAACAGAGGAAACCTAAGCAAGAACAATGGTCATTTATTGCTCATGACTATTGTCTCATTTGAAATCCAAACAACCTCTTCTGGCATTTCTTAAGGCAGTAGTGGCCAAACTTCGGCCCTCTAGATGTTTTGGACCACAACTCCCAGAAATCCAACCCTGTATTGCCAATGACAAAGGACTGTGGAAGTTGTGGTCCAAAACTTCTGGAGGGCTGAACTTTGGACACCACTGTCCTAAGGGTTTATCTTAATCCTTTTATGTCTTTTTCGGATCTTGGATTTCAACGAACCCATAGCGGTACTGCCCCCACCACACCGAGTGATCAACACATGGACCTGCCCCCATATGGAACCCATGACCCAATGAGCCCAAATGCCAGCATCTCCTTACCTTTGCCTTCCACTCCAGGGCCATAGACCTTCACTCCGGAGGTGTCCACGGCTGGTTCCACATTGAGCTTGCTGGGGAAATTAGGGACAGGCTGCCCGCCGTATTTGATGGTGATGGTGTAAATGCCAGGGCACAGAGGGATGTAGGTGATGGTGTAGGTGCCATCCCCGTTGTCCCGCACGTGCACTTCAGCCTGCGTGCCACTTTCCGAGATGATCTCAATGGTGAGCTCAGCGCTACCAGCACTGGAACAGTCCACGCTGAACTCCCCGGCTTGCCCCACCGTGGCGTGCTCCAGTCCTGGGCCAGAACATTTCACTTTGGATGGGTCGAAGCCAGGGGCCACCTGGGCTTTGAAGGGGGAGCCTGGCACGTGGGTATCGGCAAAGAGGATGTTGATGTTATATTCCCCAGGCTCTGTGGGCAAGTAAGAGACCGAGCAAGTGCCGTCCCCGTTGTCCAAGCATTCTATCTTGGCCTCGCAGGGACCCTCCACCGTCAGGCCTAAGCCTCCGTTTCCAGCCCCTTTGGTATCGATAGTAAAAGGGGCCGGAGAACCAGCCACGCCACCCTTCAGGCCTGGACCGTAGGCTTTCACCTGGAGTTAAGGAGGAGAAGATAAGAAAACAGGCAAGGACAATCACCTTGGAAACCCGTAATCACTGTGGCCTGTAAATAAGAATTCTTCTTTTTAAAACAATGTATGTTTTGAGGTCAACGTGTTGTGATAGGAAGAGGCTAACATGATTGACAGACTAGCCAACCTCCTCTTCTCCAATATCTGAAGGAGAAGAAAAATGGAGGGAGAATGACCACACTGAGGTTTGCAGATCCATGTCTCTCACTCCCCACAACCACCATGCTGGCGGCCCCGGCCTCCTCTTATCAAGCCACATCTCTAGAGATGGGGACATTCTGTCAGACTCTTCCTGGGCCTGCTGTCACCCAGATGTGTCAGACATGACTACCATAAACCCCAGCCACCTCGCTGCATGGACAAGTATGTTCTCCTCTGCCATTTTCTCCAAAAGAAGAAAGAGGCACTGTAGGCAACATTTCCCAAAGTGCAGGCAGTGCTCTGGCTCGGAAGAAGAGGCGTTTCTGCCACCACAGGCCTAGAAGTGCTCTATAAGTGACACAACATTTGTCTCACTCAACCCCTACTATGGCATAGCAAAAGCTTTTTCCAACTCAGACTGGGTATAAAGTCTGCTTTTTGCAAACACCTGCTTGTCTCACGCTCGGACATGTCCCCATCGGGAAACACTGCTGAATCTTTCTATGACAACAAATTGCTTTGGTACAACATCCTTATAGGCAGCCACTGGAAGATTTTTGAGAGAGGCTGGACATTAATCCAAGACAAGCAAATGTGTGCATCAGCTCGAACACCTAACCATAAAACGCAGGCACCACCATTTTCTTCTGCAGGATGCTCTATGGTTGGGACTCAAGCTTGCACACTGATTGGCTGGTCTCACCTCTCTCTCTCTCTCTCTCTCTCTCATTCTTAATCCTCATGGTGGCCCTTGCATTGCACTGAGGCCGAGCGGGCTTCAACATGTAAAGTTCCCCAGCCGCAGAGTTTGCTAAGCTCAAAGACCCAAACTCAGCAATACAGTATATCTCCTCCTATGGGAATTTCACCAGGTCTGGGGTGCTTGTGGATCACTGCTCAGTGGAGTGGGCATGGAGAAGAAGCAGAGACAGATGCAAACATTTCCTGCTTGCACCTTTCTGGGAGGATTGCCATTTTCTCTTCCTGAGAGTAGAGCGTGGGGGCTAAGCTAGAACAAGGCTGCAGTGCCTTGATTTCAGAAGGCATAAGGTTAAGAGAGTTGCAGGCTAAGCACTGAGGATTCTTGCAAAGGTGAATTTGGCCCGACGAGAGGATACTCTGCACAAAGGGCCAGCAGCACCAACGTACCCAGAATTCACATGGCCCAACCGCCTGCCTGGAGTCCCAGAGCTCCACAACCCACAAGGGAGGCTCCTTAGCAACGCAGTCTCTTGCACCTCCACATCTTCTCCAGGAGAACTACAAAACCCGCCCACCAGTCCACCGGGAGATCCTACCTTGGATGGATTGGTGGGAGGGACAGCCTCCACAGGGAAAGGACTGCCTGGGACAGGCACGCCATCGTAGGTCACGTCCACCTCGTAGGGTCCTTCCTCGCGGGGGATGAACTTCACCACGCTGTTGTCAGCGCTGATGCCCGGCTCCACTTTGCAAGGTACTGGCTTGTTGGAAGGGCCTGTGATCTTGGCGGCCACTTTGCCTTGGCCTCCCGCGCCCTTGGATTTGACGGTGAACTCCTGGTCTTTGCCCACTTCCACTTCTGCAAGAATTGGGCACGTGTCAGGTTGCTATGTCTACGGCCTCCTTCTGAACAAATAGCATTTCCTCTCACCAAGGATTCCCACAGCCCCAAGCCCGGCATCTTGCCTTCAGAGTCACCGGGAGGAAATAACTTTTAAAACTGGAAAAAGAGAACCTCCCTCCCCAGGTATTCTGAATTTCAAACTCAGAACCCTCCGTTGGCATGAAAAAAGGCCTCTGGAAATGCCCCTGAAAGCATTTCAAAGGTCAAAGATTCCTCAGTCCCCAATATTGGTAGTGGTTTTCAGATCTGTGCCATTATATTCCAAGGGATAGAGGACACAGTCCCATTTTGTGGCTGGGATTAGGCCAAGGGAAGGGAGCAATACTGACATGACTAATCTTTCCTGAAAAACAATTGACAGCTTGGAGTGAGTCCAACCATTCTGCCCTGGCCAGTCTCCAGAAAAGGAAAAGTTTTGTTTAAGCAGCCACCAGGGAGGCCTCTGCAGAGTTACCTGCCCTACCAAAATGAGTAAATTTTCCATGCAGTCTTCCCACCCCCACCCCCATGGAATGCACAAACTATAGCTCCAGAAGGCACAAAGGGATTCGATTTCTTTTTTAAACAGCTCCTTCTGAAAATGTGATGTCTCTCCGTACCTCTTTGTCAGGGAAGGAACTGTTAATTGTTAAAGTCCCACATTGGTAGGATAAATAGCTCCTCTGAAATCTGTGCTGCACATGCAGCTGTTCCACTTGGTATGGCTGGTTATGCACACCAAATGATTCCAATATGATCAGGATTGGTGGGAGACTAAGAGAAGAGAATGCATTCATGGAACAGCTTAGCAGCCTCCTTAGATCTTGGGATGTTAAACATGAATCTGCCACTCAACCTTGCAATAGCGTCGAGCACCCTTTCAAAAACCAACAGGGCTTCTTGATCAAATCATACCATGATCTTGCATCGCTGATAACCACAATAATAACCTCGAGTAAACTCTAGGTTAGCCAAAGCAAAGCAAAAGCAAAGTGTTCTGCTTATATACCGCCCCATACCACTTCAAGTAGTCTCTGGGCAGTTTACAGTTTCATTACAGTATGCAGGCTACACATTGCCCCCCACCCCCATCAGCAAGCTGGGTACTCATTTTACCGACCTCGGAAGGAGGTCTTCCAGACAGGTTGAACTTCCACTTCTGAAATTTCCCATTGCTTTGCGTGTATAAAAAGCAAACTTGCTTTGTTAAAAAAAAAGGGGGGGGAAGTGTCTGAGTGAGTGAACAGCCCCCTAGAAGCACAGAAATCCAGGGAGATGAACTTCAAGATTTCTATGCTACATTCTGTGCTGCTGGGGGGCGGGGGGGCTAACCTCTCTGTGCAATCCTGAACATGACATGTGAATATGGAAGATGCAGTTAATCTCAGCAGTAAGCCTCCCAGAGGCCACAGGGGTTCTGTTGGGGAAAATGCAACCAAGACCCTGTTCCTGAAGACAAGCCTAATGACTGCCTTCGACATCACGGTGAGCCTTTTGTAATAGAATAAAAATTGTCCTGTGATTTCTTAGCAAGATCACAGTTCCAACTTTTGACAGATGAAACAGTGGGCAATGTAGCCATAGACCTATTACACTGAAAGCCAGGAAGACTTCTAGAATAGATAGGACCTGACTTTTTAATTAGCTCACCTCGGTCTTGATTAGCTGTGTCAATGATGACATTGATGCACCTGAAGCTGGAAGATTTAAAACCCAACCAAACTAAAAACAGACAAGTTCCCTAAAGCTTATCTGCCTGGTCACCCAGAGAGACCCCCGTACGAGCTGCTCTTTAGCTACATAAGTTCACTGAATAGGTTTGTAATTTGAGATAAAGCCCATAAAGTCTCAGGAAGCAAAGAGGATAAATGGGATTCCTAGTAGTTAAGTGATGACTGCTAGCTCACTGCCCTTCTACGCTTCTACGCTCGGCTTTTCAGAGTCTCGGATACATACTGTCTCCAAGTCCGGAGATCTTGATCTTGCTGAGGTCCAGGGTTGGTGCCACGCCCACATTGAAAGGGCTTTTAGGGATGTGGTCTCCGCCGTAGGTGACGTTCACTCCAATGTTGCCCTGAAAGAACCAAGAGGGGAGGAGTGAGTCATTCCCGCCACTCAGCGCAAGGAGCTTTCCCAACTGGCCGCTCTCTCAGGACGGGACCTGATCTCCCTTTCTGACTCAGCCTCGTCCACGGGTGGCTCTCAAAAAGCAGCCAAGCAGCAGCTCAAGGGGAGGCTCGGCCGCAGGTCCTGATCCTCAGCTGATGAGTGGAGAAAGCCAAGCGGAAGGAGAAAGCAAGGGCGGGAAAGGAGAAGAGCCACAGGGGAGGGGAGCCTTATCTCTCCTCTGGGCCTGATGCAGGTCCCCAGCCCTTCCATTCAACTTTCTCCTACGAGTCAACCCCCAAAATATGGAGGGACAGCTGCAAGGAGGCCACAGATAGTGAGGGGAAAAACTGGAGCTTCCTTCCCTTCCAGTTCTAGAGTGACAATGGAAGCCACCTTGGGTCCTTTTCCAAGGAGAAAGGTGGGGTAAAAATACTCTAAAATAAATAAAAATAAGTAAGTAAGAGAATTCCAGGCAGGCAAACATGAGCAAGGCATTCCCACCCACCCCCTACTCATGGCTTTGGCTTCACTTATCACTAGCCTCAGCAGCAGGCAGTTCCTCCACCCCTGTCTTCAGCAAAGCCTTTTCTTGACTTCAAGAGGTTCCCACCCACCCACCCCCAGGCTAAACAAACAGGTCGAGATCTGATTCACAGCTGCCTCCAGCCACGGTTTTGTGGAGAGAGATTTGAAGCCATTTTTTTTACCAAAGAAGGAAAGCCAGCACCCGGACCGCAACACACCAGACTTCAAGTCGCGTTTGCGACCAGCGCTGTTGTGGAGATGACCTCACCCATGACACACACACACACACACAAGATAGGGTCAAGGTGAGATTAGAACCAGGAGCTTCTGTAATGACTGCCCAACCACGACCTCATTCCCCTAAAGCTGCCAGGAATCTTGGCCAAAAAGCACCACGTCCCCTACTCCGAGATGAAGCTCATTTTAACAATAGCCAAGCTACCACCATCCCACCCCACTTACCTGCTGCACCGGTGTGTATTTGACCGTGTAGGTGTTATCATGGTGATCAATGATCTCAGAGTCCCTGACCACCTCTCCCTTGGCTGGGCCAGTGAACTGTACGTCCAGCTTGGCCTTGCCCGCTGCCTTGGTGTTGACAGTGAAGAAAGTTGGCTTGCCAATCTCCACCCCTGTGGGAGGAAAACAGAAGTCCAGAAGGTCCGTCATGGCCCACCAGCTAAGAAGTGTGCGCCCCTCTACCTGCTGTTCAAACACAACTCCCATCATCCCCTAGCACTGGCTATGCAGATTAGGGGTTAAGCAGGGGAATCTAGTACAAACAGGCATGTCCAAACTTCGCCCCTCCCAATGTTTTGGACCACAACTCCCAGAATTCTAAGCTTAGAGTGCCAATGACAAAGGACTGTGGGAATTATGGCCCAAAACCCATCTGGAGGGCTGAAGTTTGGACATGCCTGTACAATTTCTGCAAGTCCACTTGTTCTCCCAATTCTGGGTCACAGGAGGAAACATCTTGACAAGCTTCTCATTGGACCGTGTTCAAGAACAACACTGCCCTCCCCACTGGAGCTGGCATGGCTAGTGCCTATTGTGCAATACATTCACCTCTCATCCACGCTTCAGCTGTAACCCATTTTAGAGAGAAATATTGGACATTAATTCAAAATTGTCATTTTTTGGGGGGTGGGTGGGTAAATCTCTTTTGACAAGAGATCTGAGAGCTCTTTCTCCTTCCCCCCATTTTGACTTGGGCTTCCTGCCTCCGAAAGGGTGACTGAGGAAGTCTAATAAGAGGCTGACCCAAATGGTCCCCTGGTGAGACCTTTGCTTCTGACGTCGGGTATGCAAGCATCAGAAGGGGACAAGGCAGTCTTGCAAACCTCACGAAACACCCCTCTCCCCACAACTGAAATCCCAGCACGCACTCCCTTTTTTATACCTACAATGACAGAAGAGGGACAACGGAACAACACAGAGATGGGGTTGAGATATGTGTGTGTGTGTGCATGTGTGTTGCATCATTACAGCCATGATCGACTCTTCGTAACCCCATGTCCATGGAGTTTTCTTGGCAGAAATACTGGTTTGCCAGTTCCTACTCCAGGCGCCTGCAGTACCTGGTCTTCCCTGGAGGTCTCCCATCCAAGTACTAACCAGGGTCGACCCTGCTTATCTTCCAAAAGCGGGCGAGATTGGATGTGCTTAGGGTGTCTTGGTGTAGTGTCCCTCAAAAAAGCTCTCCAGTTATTGAGCTTTTAATGAAATTAAGTCTCAGCTTGCCAAATTTAGCCAAACGGTGTCTCTGGACCGAGCTGTGAGCTTAACGTTTCTGGCATACAGACCCAATTTGGCCCCTCTGCAGTTCTGACTTGGCTCTTTCCTCATTCCACTCTTCTACTGTGCAAGTGCTCCCCCCACCCCCAACTCTATCTTCCCCAAGTGGAGAAGGCAAGGATGGGAACAAAGATTAGCCGGCCAGCGTCTTGAGAGCTGCTCAAGCCCCCTTCTCAGGGCGCTAGCTGATTCCTGAAGAGTCAGGCTGAACACACCTGGCTCCACTGTCCCTCTCGTCTCTGGGCAAGAGGGGGGGATGCAAAACCCCAAACTGGCAGATGGCAGGGTTGAAGCTGCTCTTCCAGCCAGGGGGATAAGTGGGTTTTGCAGGCAGGGCAATGGCCCTAAATGTCCTTTGACCCATTGGGGGGGGGGAGGCAGTAGAAGAGAGATACTAATAAACCAACTCCTCTCTTCATGCTGGGTGCTAAGGTCCAAACTCTTAACTTCCCCCAGGTTCTGGTTGAGACATAAAGGGCTGCTGAAACTTGCTCGTTTGCACACAATGGAGCCAATTCTGGTTCTCAGCTGGGAGTCCTTGAAGCCCCTGGCTCACAGCTACACGTTCCCCCCTCACACCTGTTCACACCACATGCCCCGAGACTCACCACTCCTGTTGAGACCGGGTCCTTCAGCCTTGACCTTGCTGGCGTCATGTGAGGGATCCACTTTGATTCTGATGGGACTGGTTGGGGTGGCCTAGGCGGGTTTAACAGGAACACCGGCGATCAACACGGTGGCTTCCACCCGTCCCACCACAGGACCCTCGCTTGGAGCAGGGACCCCAGGACCAGAAGAGAGGGAGTACCTTACCTGGTCAGCAAAAAGCACCATGATGGTGTAGCTGCCAGCGCCGCGGGGCGTGTACTTGACGGTGAAGGTGTCGTTGTCGTTCCGAATGATATCAAAATTGATGTCTGCCTCGGCCGGGCCCACGACGCCCGGTGCGCATTTGATGCCAATGCTCACGTCACCTTTAAGAAGGGAGAAAAATCAGAGCCAATAAGGCATGGGGGTTGGGGGAAAGAAGCACCACCTGGACACTGAAAGCAAGGTACTTCATTACAACTCACCCTTGAGAAAAGAGTCGGTTCCGCCCCGCCCCTGCGGTCCCCCCCCCCCCGCCATCCTTCAACAGATTTATTATTTATTTATTTATTTGTAACACTTCTATACCGCACCATCTTCCATAGGGAACTCTGGGCGGTTTACAAGATTAAAAGACATTTATTTATTTATTTATTTTATTTATTATGGCGCTTATATAACGCTTATATACATAAGGGGAAAAACATCAATAAATGAACAACAAAATAAACAGAAGAGGGGAGACCCTCAGCAACATAAGGCGGGCAGAATTTTAAAAAAAATGCCAAATTTGAATGTGAAACCCTTGCTCCCTCCCCCACAGCTGGCATTTGGCCGTGCTGGTCCATGATGCTGCTGGCTGGAAGTTCCCAGGAACTCTTGCCCAACCCTTTGTTCCAGACAACTTTCCCGACATCTGAACGACAGGGCTGTGATGCCGTGTCAGATGGAAATCAGGAGCCCATAGGGAGGGCTGCGCGTTCCCCACCCTCGCTCCATCATGGCTTGGTAAGTCCAGAGCTTGAGAGTATGCAAAGGTCTTCCTTTTCTGCTTTGCTTTTCGCCCTCGCCCTCCATGAAGGGGAAGGTGGCCTCAGAGCCTCCCCCACCCCCCACCCTACCCACCCCATTAAAGCCGTGTTTGGAAGAGACAGCCTTCTAACAACAAGGCAGCCAACGAGGAACTCCTACTGGGATAGAAGAGGCTTTAAGCAAGTGGGCAACACAGAAAGGAGAGGCCACAAAAAAAAGTTGCCACGGCATTGCTCACTCCTTCCTTGAGTACTCTGGGGAAAATGGAAGAGAAGACAGAGAGCAAGAAGCCTCTTGCTTAACGAGTCCTCCAACAAACGTGTTCTCAGGGCAACTCAGACTGAAATGAGAAAATTAATTTTGGAGCGACATATCCCAGAATCCCAAAACCAGCAAAGGTCACTGGGTCTGGAAGGGGACGTTTCTGGGAGTTGTAGCCGAAAAAAGTAACTTGACAAAACTCTGCTTGCATGAACATTTCACACCCTCTTCACAACACTAAACAACATTGATGGGTTCATTTGGCTTCTTTAAAAGTCTCCAGCCGCTGCACCAGAGAAGGGGTGGAGCAAGAGACGGGGAGACCCACCCATCACGGTTGCATTTCCCACTCAGGGAGCTGAGACAGCCCTTGGTCTCTCTGCCAGACGGGAGGCATTCCATGACATTAGAAAATGGAAACTGTTTCAGACTCACCTTGTCCTGCTTCTGTACAATCGACAGTGAAGTAGGTTGGCTCGTGAGCCTTCAGGCCTGTCTTCGCCACCCCAGGGCCATAAACCTTCACTTTGTTAGGGTGACTGCCAGCTCCAACATTGACCTGGGGGCGGCGGGGGGGGGGGGGGAGGAGGAGACACAAAGACCACAGCTGCCTTTCCCTTTCTTCAAGGAGTCCACGGGGCAGCATCCCTGTCTCAGCGCAAGGCTTCACAGCCTTGCAATACTAGGGTCTTTCTTAACTGTGATCACAGGGAAAGCCCGCATTGTTTTAGTCCTGAGACTCTGGCCCTCAAGGTTGTAGGCCAAGCATTTGGTTCCACTGGAGTCGGTAATGGCCAGATGCGATGTCCATTCTCGAAAGATGGAACAGAGCAACTTAACATTACCAAGATGTTCTGCACAAGTATTAGAGCAGGCATTAATTGACTCAAGTCTTACTTCAGAACTACGGGAGGCTTTGCCTGAAACACATGCCAAGACGCATGCCCCAGAGAAGGGGAAAGCTGTAGGCAGCAAGGAAAGGGCATCAAAAATACAACCCAAGGGTCAGAATGCCAGGGGCACAGGGCCTTGGTAGTCACACAAGGCATTTGGGGGGACATGACGCAGCCAACCGCCTGGAAGCTAAGCTGGGCTCAGTTTCTCGACGGGAGGCGACCAAGACACCCCCGTGGACGCCACCCCACCAATGTAAGCATGAGAGTGAAATCTGATGCCATAAGCACACCAACCAAGCAGGCGTTCCAGTGGAACTTATGCTCAATAGCAGTAGGACAAACTTGTTTGATGAGAGAAGCAAAGAAGTGGCTTTTCAGTAGCTGGTATCATGTCAAAATGCCCACCGAGTCACCACCACCACCACTGCCCACCAGCAGTCTGAAACCAGTTGCCCACAGGCAGACGTGCCCAGATTCTGACCCACTGGCGCCAAACTATATCCTTTGGCTTTTGCTCCCTCTAATGGAATCCCATTTTCTCTCTCCCCCCCCCACCTTGTACCCCAAAACCCCTTTGGGTACTGCTTTGCGGGGGGGACACACTAACCCTGTAAGGGCTGTTGGGGATGTTGACCCCTCCCCAGGACACCATGGCCGTGTGCTTCACGGGCTTCTTGGGCAAGTAGGAGCAGCTGTAGGTCCCGTTGCCGTTGTCCTTCACCGAGACGTCCACCGGAGTTCCTTCCGAATCCTGCGAGGGAGGAGTTGGAAGAGAGGGAGGCAAACGGAGGAGGTTCGTTTCCTGGAGGCCAACCTGGTCATTCTTCCCTTACAAGAGTCCCTCCCTTCTTTCCCCATGGCTTCTTTTTGCTCTCCCTTCAGTCCAACTTCCCGCAATGTCACAGCCATTTCGGCTGGTCAAGATGTGGGTGATCTAACGGGCGCTACAGCCCAACCCACCACGAGAGCCTTACTTAGGCAGTAAGTTAAGTTAAGGCCAACTTAGGCAGGACACAAACCCTAACCCATCTCCTTTTCCCGACGAAACCTTACCTGGACTTGGACCTTGAGAGGTGCTCTCCCGCCACTCTTGGCATCTACAGTGAACTCTGCAGGTTTGTTGACGGCCACGCCTGTCTTCTCTAAACCTGGACCATGGGCCTTTACCTAAAAAGGGATCGGCGGTGGGGGTGGTGGGGAGAACTGTGAGCCCTTAAGCGGCTTCAGTCCCGCTGAGACATACTGGAGAGCTCAGCAGAAAGCATATTGACTGTAGTCAGGAGAACCAGGCAGTAGATTGTTACCCTAAAGCAACTTAGGATCTGGGTGAGACTTTGTTGGAATATTTGACAAGATTTAGATTTCAGCCATAATAGGGTTAATGTGAATATAGAGTATTATGGGCTGGATTTAATGTGAAGAGCGAAGCCTATTGGTTGTTGAGATCACACCACTTAGAATGTTCTGGTAGAAGTCTAGTTAGTGTGCGTGTCTTGTATTCTTAGAGAAGAGAAGCATGTTCCTGGCTTAGCAAGATGGCTGTTAGGACAGTTATAGTTAGAAACCTCCCGTGTACCCTTCCCTTCTAGTTAAATAAATAGTTTTTTCATATAGTAACACAAGAGGTGTCTCTCTCATTAGAGCAACTAAAATCATCTGCAACCACCGATCCAACAAAGATCCCCAACAGACTTGCATATGCTCCTGGCTGTCCTTTGAGTCTACCTGGAGTGGACCCTATGGCTGGACTCTTAGAGCCCTGTGCAGGCAACATGCAAAGTAACATGTGTTTAACCAATCATGTTGGACTCGATCTGGGAGTCTGGGATTCATAGATCCATTTGCTTGCAACATTTGCTGGGCCATCACATGCCGGTCACACACACACACACACACACACACACACACACACACACACACACACACACACACACACACACACACCTCTTTCTCTCCCCCCTCCCAACTTAACCTACTTTTACAGGGTTGTGCGGTTGGGATGAAAGGCCCGTAAACTAAAGAGCCCCTTTGAGGAAAGGTGGGGAGCCAATGTAATCATGCCAGCCACCAGGCAGACCAAGACTTTGTAGGGGGCTGTCCCTGTTCAGTCCCTCATCTCACCCAATTATTATCCACCCCACATTTCCATTTGTATATAAAGAAGGAGGCCCCGAAAATTGGGCGAGTTAAAAAAAAGAAACTCAGAATTAAGGTTCACTAGCCAAGAGGACCATGCCAAGTGGCATCAAGGCCTACCACTAGAGATGGGCACGAAACGAACAATTTTTCATTTCCGTTTTCGTTTTTTCATTTCGTTACGTAACGAAATGACAAACGAATTTTGTCTCTAAAATGAAACGAAACGAACAGAAACTCTGGAATTTTTGTCGTGCATTTCGTTTCCGTTACTGCAATATGAGTGAATTGCTTAAAATCCTAAAAAAAAAAAAATTCACAAAAAATTGAAATAAACGGTAATAAAATGGTAACAAACGAATGAAAACGAAAACAATTTTTTTGCAAAAAAAATCGCAAAAAACGGAAACGAACCCTCCAAACGACAAACGAAATGCCATTTTTTCTGATTTGTGCCCATCTCTACCTACCACTGTTGGTCTCATCTCTAGACCTCACTCAACTACCCCTCAGTTAGGGACTTTGCGGATTCATTGACTTCTCTGGAAAAGCAAGCCCTAAGAATTAATGTTTATATTTTGTTTGTAGGCACAGCCTTGACAAGTCACTTCGAAAAGGCTAACGTGGACCCAACCCTTGTTGATGGCATGTGCTGTCAAGTTGCTTCCAGCTTTCAGCACCCCACCCCCAACTAGGTTTTTGATATTCAAGGCATGTTTTAGCACTGTTATACACCCACGAAAGAAGCAAGGTTGTGACACAAAGGAAAGCTTTAGGGTTGCATTATATGATAGAAGCAGCAAACTGTTCAAAGCGGGATGCCTTCCAGCAAGCAAAGCCGTCTCATTGTCACAGCGTGGGGTTTTCACACCTCACGTGGCCCACAGATTAGCTTGCCGTTTTGTGTTTGGGGAGTGGGAAGTAAACAGGGGCTCCCTTTGCATGTTGTGATCACGTTGGCACAAAGCACTGAACAAACATTGTTTGCAGAACAGTAAAATGCCTTCAACTTCCACTGGTGTGCTGTTAGGAACGTAACACTTGGACCTCCCCAGTGCTCCAGTGAGTGACCACCACCCCTCTCCTCTTTTACCTTCTCTGGGTGGAAGTCCTTGGGAGCAGCTTTGATTTCTGCCATGAAGGGGCTAAGCTTGATGTCTTCGCTGTTGCACAGCACGTGCACTGCATATTCACCAGGCTCCTGGGGCCAGTAGCGGACGTCACAGGAGCCGTCGCCCTTGTCATCGCACTCTATCTTGGCCTGTGAGGGACCTTCCACGGAGAATCCTGCAGGGGTGGCGGAAGGAAGAACAGGGGAGGTGAAGGCCAACATTGTAGGTTTAGAGAAAAGCAACTCGGCTTGGAGGCATACAAATGACCAGCCACTGGACACGAGAGACGAGATCTTAGAGGGCTTCCTTGTTTTATTTAAATTGGCACCCCACGAGTGTGCTATAAGATAACACTCGTGGCAAAAACAAAATTCAAATGAAGGGACAACCACAGCAGGTAGAAGCAGGAACATTCATGAATCAGAACCTTTTTCAGGGTAACCCAGCATAGATGCCAATGGCTTGACTTAAGACTATCTTTGTCTGTTCGTGGAAAGAATGAGTCTTCCTTCCTCAAGCCTGGCCACGGAGAGATCGCACTCCTGCGTAGTCATCAAACATGCCTTAAATCAGTGGTTCTCAACCTGGGGGTCAGGACCCCTTTGGGGGTCGAACAGGGGTCGCCCTGAGTCAGTGAAGAAAAAGACACAAAGGGCTTGGGTCTGGAGGAGGAGGGGAGAAAGGGGGGAAGAGGGAGTTACAGCTTGATAGGTTGGAAGGGATGTCAGTCAATGGCACTGGAGGCTGTGATTGGCTGAGGGTGCCTGTAGAGGGAAGTTCTCTATGGCACCTGCAGCAGTGGCCTGACAAATAGGGGCTTGTGGCCTCTTCCAAGCAGGGCAAGGGGTCACCACAACACGAGGAACTGTATTAAAGGGTCACAGCATTAGGAAGATTGAGAACCACTGCCTTAAATGGTGGCAGGATAAATCAACAGCCTTCCCCAAGGATCATTACATCCGGGCCAATACCCAGAGGGGAGAACACTTGGTTCTAGGCTGGAACCCAATCCTCTGTTCTATCTGACTGAACAACTGGCTTAACTCCTACGTGTCTGCCCACATGGTGTGAACACCCAAGAGCCATGCCCAGTGAATGCAAAGCCCTTGTTGGGCCATCATCTTCTGGCTTACCTAGCATGCCAGCATCATCCCCAATGGCCTCCACCACAAAATCAGCCGACTTGCCCACAACGCCTCCTTCCAAGCCCGGCCCCCAGGCTCGGACCTTCTGGTTTGTGCATTCTGTTCCCACTTTCACCTCAAAGGGGCTGAAAAGTTAAAACACACACACATATATATATAAGAAATGTGCACTCAGCCTCAGCTGTAGGGTCATCAAAGTGCCTATGGAACCGCAAAGCTTGGAGAAGTTCCTATTTTGGATGACAGTTCCCAGAATCCCCCAGCCAGCATACTGTCCAGGCTGACCGAAGGACCTGGGGGGGTGTCTGTAACACCAAATAAGTAACTTTTCCAAGCTGTGGGTAAGAGATTTATCACCACCAGAACTTACCGAACACAAGCATTCCAGCTATGCAACTAATCGTTTCAGAAAGGGGACCCACAGCCACACCCACCATCCAGATGGGGCACAAGAAGGCTGTGTTACATGCTTGGCCAGCAACATGTTTTCCCAGTCAGACCTGGAGCCCTTGACACCAAGCACCCGCAAAGCCACGAACACACACGTTCATACAGCCATCAGAAAAAGATGAGAAACGTTGGCAGAAAAGAGAATTCCTCGCTCAGCAAACCATCACCCCTAACTTTCTGGTTGGTTTGGAGTCCACAACCATTCATTTCTCCCATGTTTTCAAGTGGTGACTGAGTCATATTATTTTAACTCCAAATGTTGATTTAACAGCAATGCTTTATTTAGGGTCTTGTACAAAATACTCTATAAAGCAAAATTAAATTAACACCCTGTTGTCAGGATCATCCAGCTGAACAGCAGAGGGGGCTTCAGGGCATCCCCTCAACTGCAATGTCACCTTCCGTGTCAGCAGCCTCCAACCCACCTCCTCCTCTTTCCTCTGAGGAGAAGGCTCTCCATCATCCCTCCCATGCCCAGCTTTCCCCATCACAGTTTATCTCTGACTCACCTGCGGGGGATGTGCTGCCCACCCCAAGTAATGGTGACCGTGTAGTTGCCAGGCACAGTGGGGTAGTACTCAAAGCCATACACACCATCGCCCATGTCCTTCTGCTTGACGCGTTCCTCTAGCCCTTCTGTGGAGGGAGAGAACACAGTGGTTGAGCAGAGACAGAGACCTACTATTAAAACAGAGATGACAACCAACACCACCACAAGAACAGGGATGTTAGTTTTGGTTGTCATGAACAGGGTACCGATTTGATATTGTTTATAATTGTAGTTTTACTGACATGGAAAGGGAAAGAGGGAGGAACTGGTTCTGGGATGTTCTTCTCCTTGTATATCAAACAGGGGGAAATGTTTTGACCTATCTTAGATGCAGGGCCAGAGCTATACCAGTACGCCAGGCATGTCCAAACTTCAGCCCTCCAGATGTTTTGGGCCACAACTCCCACAGTCCTTTGCCATTCGAAATACAGGCTTGGAATACTGGGAGTTGTGGTCCAAAACATCAGGAGGGCCGAAGTTTGGACATGCCTGCAGTAGGCAAACTAGGCGACCGCCTAAAGTGCAGACCTGAGAGGGGTGCAAAACTGACCTCAGAGGGTCACAGAACTTACCTGAGAGAGGCACATTTTCCTACAATGTGTCTGTTTTTGAAAACTGATTGAGTGGGCACAAGTAGTTAAGTCTTACCGAGGGTGCAAAAAAAGAGGCCTGGCACTGGCCCTGCTTAGAGGCAATATATTTTCACAGGTTAGGAGCAGGGAACATTGTTGTTCCGCCTCAGGCGACAAAATGACTTGGGAAGAGCTCTGACTGAGGACGGGAAAGGCTCCTCTGCAAACAGAGAAAGTTGGGGAAAGAGCATCGGCGGCAGCCAGAACCACCACCTCTGGGTGCTTGCTAGGCAGCCATTTGCCCCAGAAGACTCTTGCATTTATTCCTGTCTTGTGGGAAAGGTCATTGCCTTTTGTGAACCACGAAGGGAGAGGCTGTCCCTCCCCACTGGAGGCGCCTTGCCTGGCCAAGAAGCTTATTAAGAAGCGTGGCCTTGAGGAGGTCCTGAACCCAAAATGGAGTCGACGTTCTCTTCAGAGTAAAATGTAAAACAGGACAGACTCTTACAGAGGCCACTCTGAAAGAAGGGCAAAGTATACCTGTGAGAGGTACAAGAGCTGATGCTCATTACAGGCCTGCCTCTGGGACACTTACAAGGTCATCTCCACCCTGGTGAAAGCCATTGCCTCAAACCTCACCTGTGGAACCAGGTTCCCCAAGAGATTCTCCTGGCGCCCTCACTACAAGCCTTCAAGAAATTACTGAAAACCTAGCTTTATAGGTTGGCCTTCCCTGTTCATTCTGTTTCAACCAACTTATATAAATAGGACACTGTTATTTCCTTTCCCCCTGCCTTATGATAATTTTCTACTAGTTATTTTTTTCCATTTGTTCTTATTTTGAATTGTCAAATCATTTTGATTTATTGTACGTGTGCTTATTTGCTTATTGGTTTTTTTTATTATGATGATTTGATTATTTGCTCTGATTGATTAGTTTTTTTTATTTACTATTTTAAGTTGTTCACTCTGTTTTTGTATTTTGTGTATGTTTTTTAAACCGCCCAGAGTAGCTTTTTTGCTAGATGGATGCAGTATATAAATCAAATAAATAAATAAATAAACCACAGATGGTAGGGAGTAGCCTCTTGACAATGCCAAAGCCCTCACCCATTTCTTCCCATTGGGAAAGAGGGCCACAGAGGCCACAGACACTGCCCTGGGCTCCTCTACAAGACCTGCTGCGACCTCAGGGGTGGAGGGAGAAGCTCTGCCAACTTCATCGCTGAAGTAACGTGGAACTGCCAGCCTGGTTAACTGTGGTGAAGGGAGAAATGAGCACCCTGGCCCTTTGCCTCACCCAACCTAAGGGTGAGGCTGAGGGGCGCAACCTCACTTTCCCCTCACCATTGGAGAGGTTTTTACTTGCATTCATCCACTGCCTATCTGTAAAGACGGCAGCCTCCCACTGGTTGTAAATAACTCCCCTAAAGCAGCCGAGTTTGAGCAAATGCCAGAGACACAAGGCCCCAGGCAGCTCCAAGCATTCAAGAATTCCGGATGTCACAACATTCCCCAAAGACAACGCAGTGCCCCTTTGGGTTCTTTGCAGGATGGAAAGGGGGGGACACACATAAAACCCAGGCACATTCTCGAGATTTTTATCTCCCAAAAGCCTCAGACTTTTATCTCAGCAGAAGTCTCGGGCTTCTCAAGTCTGCTTCAGGCCTGGCTGCCCCAACCCTGCTTTGAATGCTTGCGGCTTGAACCCAGGGTTAGGACTGTCAGAGGCAGCCTCTCCATCACTCGCATACCTTTGTATTGCACAAGCCTCTACTTCCAGCCTAGACAAGACCCGTATTATATGCTCTCCCCCCCCCAACCCGCCCCCGACAACTTGTGGTTCTGCTTGCCATTAAGAGACACCCTGCAATTCTATACCCTCTCCTCCCTCTGCCACAATTATTCCTTAAAAGTAATGTAATTTACTGCTTTGTTTCCTCGACTCACAAACCAAAGAACAAATACCAAGATGCGCCGCCCTGATAGGAGGATTGCATAGGCACTTCCTGCCACAAGAATTTTAACAGCATCCAGGCAGCAACAAAGCTTTGGAAGGGTTTCCAGAGAGCAACATATCTGGACCTTACGGGTGAAGAGAAGGAGGAGACGTTAATGTTAACATTTTGCCACTAACTTGCAGTAGCGTCCTTTTAAACCTTTTTACTTCTTTCTCAAAACAAACAAACAAAAACAAACCCTGTGCATTGCTAACAATGCAGATTTTTCCCTGGCTTAATCTCACCCCATCCAGAAATGGAATAGGCTGAGGCCTGCTTAGCATGCAGTACATATGCAGCATGACACACCCTCGTTCTTATGTTGCTCGCCCATCTTGGGCCGACCATTTCAGAAGGAGGTAGAGTTGATTGCCCCATGCCTGACAGGCCCAGTAGTTCCAGGGAATAGGCTGGCACCGTGCAGCTAAAGATGAAAGGCCTGGTTCAAGTTAATGCCACGTGACTGCAGAAAGAAGGGTCTCGTGCTTCCCTCTTGGTGAACAGGCACTTCTTAGCCTGATGGTACTTGAGTAGCAGGGCTCAGTCTTCCACTAGGCAGGGGGGAGGGATGCAGAACAGGAGGGTAGCAGGAAAGACCCTAAGACCATGCTCTGTGAAGCAACCCAAGGGTCTGCATCCGAAGCACTCTCAGGGCCCTCGAATATATGGAAAACACATTTGGCATCATTGGTAAGGATCACAAATGAGACACGATGTTTCTTGCCCCGACATTTCTGTTACAAAAAGGACTCAAGATGCCTGACAAGTATCACATGACAGAATACAATCAGCCCAAAGAAAATCAATTCACTAACAAAACAATTACAGTTGGATCCAAAGCAAAAAAGCAAATATAAAAATTGTTTTAAAAGAATGTGGACAAAACACACACCTCTCTCCCTGTAAAAGCAGAGCCAATTAACCACAAGTGCCAGTGACAAACAGAAATGCACAAAGGTCAAAGGCTTCTCGTTAAGTGTCAGTCCAGACAACACACAGGACAAACGTGGAGGCCTGCACGCGCCCTTTTGCTTGTGACTTACTTGGACCTTTCACTGTAACCTTCAGCTCGCCGCTGCCTGCTCCTTTTGTGTAGACCTTGAAATCGGCCATCTCCTTCACCCGGACTCCCTTGGGCTGCAGGCCTCGGCCCACCGCTCGGCAAGCGTTGGGGTTGCACGCTGCAACAGCAAGAGAGAAGCGGGCAGGGACGGAGGGGAGACAGAGGGTGAGCAGAATGCAACCCCTTCTCCTTCTAGAACCAGAGGCAATTCCATTGTTTCTGACTGGCAGGTTCTCAGCCAAGACTGGCGTACCGGCTTCCCGACACCACAAACAAGGACAGGAAGGTTTCTAGGCCAACAGGTTGCTCCCGCAAAGATAAACCTAACCAAACACCCCTGGCTCACATCACCCAGCCCAGACCCCATAGAGAGAAATACCATTGGCCCTGGCTCCAGGGCGCCGAGCAGCTGGGAGGAGATGAATATCAGCAGAGATCCAAGGAGGTGGGTCGTCAGAGAAGAGAGAGTAGAGCAGAGCAGAGCTGGCCCAGGACAGGAAGAGGTAGGCAGAGAGGAGAGGGCAGAGGTTAGCACAGAACAGAGCCCCCCCCCCGCACCCCTCCCAGGCAGTAGTACCGGCCACAAAGTGGAGAACCAAGCAGAGGCAACAGGGCAAAAGGCTAAGGCAGGCCGACAAGAAGCCCAAAGCACGGCGGGAGACTCACCCTGGCCCACAGTGACCGTATAGGGGCTGCGGGGGATAGGGACCCCGCCAAAGGTGATGTAGATGGTGTACGTGCCCTCCAGAGTGGGCTTGTAGGTGCAGCGGTAGGTGCTGTTGCCTTTGTCTTCCAGCTGTTGCTCGACTGTCCCTTTTTTGCCCGTTGGGTCCTGGATGATGACCTCGACTTCCCCAACCCCGGCACCTGAATGGGAAGAGAGAGGGTGGGAGGCACGCCTGCCAAAGGTGATTGCCGTGGCTTGCCCGGCCATCGCACACTCCAGCCTGGTGTCCGGCACTGACTTGTACCCTTTAAGCCAACAGGTTCCTCCAATGCAGGCACGCCTTTCGGTTCTCCAAAAGAGCCTCAAACCTTTGACTTGCCAGTGGCTTTTATGCCACTGCACGGTGAAGTCCCCTTTACTCCACTCGGCATCTTTGGTTCCTACCCCCGATCAAACCCGTGAGTCACGCAGACCCATTTCTAATAGCAATGTAAAGGCAGTGGAAGACACCTCTTTGATAGGCATCTGGTGGAATACAATGTTCTGCTCTACTTAGCGCCAGGCAGGCTTGAGCGGGGATTTAGTGAGAGGCCTTCATGCTTGGGAAGACGTTGCCACTACCGAACGGGACAGACTGCTGAGGCAGCAGCCTGCTTCGAAGGCGACTCCTCGTGTTCAGCCTCTCGCTCAAAAAGGAGGCTGTTCAGCTCCCAGTTATGTATATAAAAGGCGCCCCTGAGACAAGAGAGCAATTGTTTGCCAAGGGCTATTGGAACAAGGAAGCAGGCTTGTGGCCCGAAGGGAGACAAGCACAGAACTTCAATGCAGAGGAAAGTCAGAAAACCAGTTTCTTGGGAGGTGGGCGTTCTTGGACGAGCTGGGATGACTGATCTTGTCCAAGTGCCGTTGTGTACTCTGCAACATTGTTTAGTTTTGTATCCTGCCAAGTTCAATAAAGGGCTTGCAGAGTAACTTGTGCACATGAAAGAGCAGCCTATACAACCATGTCCTCCAAAACCGAGATGGTGGCAGCGCTTCAATCGTCACAAAACTGTCGGCCAGCAGAAATATTGCTGTATAATAGAGGAATATAAAATCTTCCAGGTGCTGCTAGGTGACAATTCCCATTATCCTTCATTATTGGGTATGCTGACTAAGACTGGCAGGAACTGTTGTCCCAACAATAGCTGGACAGCCACACAGTTCCCTATTTCATTGCTGGGAAATGGGGTGAACGGGTACAACATGTTGCACACGCACAGGGCCAGCGCGTCCATTAAGGCGAACTAGGCAGTTGCCTAGGGCGCCAAAATGGAGAGGGGGCGTTGGCCAGCCTGCTGCCCCCGCCCCCCCGCCCCCGCCCGCCCCCCTGCTCCTCGCCTAGGGCGCAAAAAAACCTAGCGCCGGCCCTGCACATGCAACAGGATGCAGAGAGGGGGGACAGCACCATTTCTAAATCGATTGTCACCACCCTTTGGAAAAACTACCTATTAAAAGCCATTTGTGGCCTGCTATTTTCTGCAGTCTTTCCAAGAATCCTGAATACAAAAATACTAAAAGCACTAGTGCTGCTCAAGTACTAATTTTTGTCAGAGAAGTGTGGCCTGACAAGCAAGCCCTCTCCCCTCCACAGACAAGCCAGGAGGGCTGAAAGCAAAGGAACATATTCCCCATCTTGCGATGTTAGAACCTCCAGTCTCACTGCTCCTCTACCGACATCGAGATAATGTGGTGGTGGTGGTATGAGATGTTCTTCAGAAATAAAGTTATTTATTGCCTTAAGGCTTCACACTCAAGAGCAGGGCTGGGGAACCTGAGCCCTGTGGATCGTCTTGAGTGCAAGCCCCATGATCCGATTCAGCACAGTCAAGGGTGAAGAATGGCGAGAGCCAAGGTCAACA
The DNA here is from genome assembly GCA_037367245.1 of Phrynocephalus guinanensis. NCBI lineage: Eukaryota > Metazoa > Chordata > Lepidosauria > Squamata > Agamidae > Phrynocephalus > Phrynocephalus guinanensis. The sequence goes on from CM074734.1 coordinate 158,692,478, forward strand.
GCACCCAAAGGGGCAAGAAGTTGACCAGCCTTGTTAGCCAAGAAAAGCGGCTTTTGTCATTCCCCCCAGCAGCCGATACGCTTCCTCGTGGGGTTTCCATCTGACAGAAAATCACAACTCCTCCAACGCAGGACCTCTGCCTTTTCCACTTACCAGCAGTAAAGATCTCAAAGTAGGTCGTCTTGTTGGCAATGTTGCCGGCGGGTTCCAGGCCAGGGCCCTGCGCCGTGACTTTGCTGGCATCCCCGTGTGACTTGTCCACATTCACCTCAAAGGGGCTTTTGGCAATGTGCTGCCCAGCAAATAGTACTGTCACCTGAAGCCAAAAGAGAAGGGAGTCACCGAGGGAGGTTGATCTTAAGACCGAGGGAGGGAGTTCTCAGCTCCTTTTCCCATCATCCACCCTCTATGAAGCCTCTTACCTTGTGGACGCCTGTCACCTTTGGCACATACCACACCGAGAAGGTTCGATTCTTGTCATTGTTGGCAACCACTTTTGCCTAGAAAGCACAGGGATTTTTAAGCTAGCATTTATCACCTAGCATCTGTAGCCCACCTTTCGTCTAGGAAGCTGAAGGATCCTTATGGAACTCTCTTGTCCCCGACTTTATGTTCTCAAGAAGCCCGCGAGATCGGTCAGCTGGGTGAATAGTAAGTAACTGGCCCCAAGGTTGGGCATGTTAAACAGTGTCAAGTCAGACCTGAGTTATGGCAGCTGTAACACGGTTTTTAAGGGAAGTGAGATCACTAAGAAGCGGTTTGACCAGCGCCTTCTCTCCCTCAGCCGATACCCATGGCCAAGTGAGAAATCGAACCCAAGTCTTCTAAGTCCCTAGTCAGACCCTTAGTCAACTACAATGTATCAAGTGCCAGCAACAGATTTTACGGCTCAGCAGGGACACAAATCTGGAGACCTTGAAGACTGCCATCTTGCCTTGCCATGCCACGTCTCTCAACTCCCTGCCTCTTAAAACAGCCCCTGATTTGACCTCCTACACGAATCCTCCCCAGCGTACTCACTTCTTCACGATGCCCGGCAGGATCCTCGACATAGACCAGTACTTCCCCTTGGCCAGCGCTGATGGTTTCTACGGTGAACTCGGCCTTCTTCTTCACCATATTACCTGTGGGCTCAATCCCTGAAATGGCCAGAGGCAGAGAGGTGACTCGACAATCCAGGCCCTGTTGGGCTGCTGACACCCAGGCCACTGCATACAGGGAGCCAGAAGATCCTAGACTCAAGATCACCTCAAGGGGAGAGCATGATGACCGGGACCTTGGGAAAGCCTTCCTAAGCTCCATCAGTCCATGCCTGAAGGATTATTAACTATGGCAAAATAGTCAAATGATAGCTGACCCACTGCCTCTGCTGACTAGGGGACAGCCTCTTCTTCATCAAGGCCCCTCAACCACCTCCTGCTGTGGCAGCCCCTTCCTCAGGCCCTGCTAGAGCTTAGATAAGACTCAGGTCGTATCACATTGTGAAGCGCCCTCCCCCTTCATTGTTCGGGAGGCAGAATTTTTTTTAAAAGTATTTTAACAAAGCATGGCATGCTTTAAACCAGTGTTTCTCAACCTGTGGGTCCCCACATGTTCCTGGACTGCAGCTCCCAGAAGCCTCCACCACTCGCTGTGCTGGAAGGGATTTCTGGGAGTTGCAGTTCAGGAACATCTGGAGACCCACAGGTTGAGAACCACTGCTTTAAACAAAACAAAACAAAACATAGAGGGCACCCTTTGACTGAGGCGAGGCTCCCGTGAGGCAGTCTGTGGCAAATGCCCTTGCTGGTAAACCCCACCTTCCCATTTCTAGGGGATGCCCCTAATCGCCTAAACACCTCTGTAACCTCAGCAGATGGACAGAATGACGAAGGCCCCGTCTTCTGTTCTTGGACTCACCTGGTCCATAAGCTCTGGCTTTCTTGGGGTTCAATTTGGGCCTGAGGGGGGCTCCTGGCTTTAGCTTGGCTTTGGGGAACTGGGAGAGGTATGTCATAACTGAATGCTCATCCACATTGGGATCCACTATCTCTTCAGGAGTGATCACCTGCAAAAGAGAGGAAACAGCGGCTTATAGAGTTGCAGGTAGAGAGAATGAACCCCACGCCACGCCACGCCTCGGCGACAAATGTGAACAGAGCCCAGTGGACAATTAATTCTGAAACTTGGGCTCGCTTTAGGAACAAGCTTCTAGTCCTTAAGGATACAAGGAGGTTTTGAAGTACATTCGCTTACGTTATTTGGCTGGAGGGTAAAGCTGAGCAAGAATTCCAGGGGAACAGATCTTGGGAAAGTGTTTTAGCTCCCAAATGAGGAAGTGGACTACAATTTCCAGAATTTACAAGAACGACCAAATGAATCCACTAAAGGGTTCTGGTAGTTGTGGGTTCAGAAGAAGCCAGTATTTCAACACGCAGCACCATACATGGCTCTTTTTCTCATGGCTGAAAAGTAGGAGCAAACGTTTCCACCAGAAGTAGCCATTGGCACAGATGTCAGTGTACTTACACAAACCGAGTACAGTAATACCTTAGATCAGCGATGGCAAACCTTTTAGAGACCGAGTGCCCAAACTGCAATTCAAAACCCACTAATTTTTTCACAAAGTGGGTGGCTGTAAAGGGGCGATGTCAGGTGCCCACAGAAAGGGCTCCGAGGACCACTTTTGGCACCCGTGCCATAGGTTTGCTAACACTGCCTTAGATAATGTTACTAATTCATTCTGCGGGCCGTTTCCGCTGAGCAAAAATTACGTTAAATGGAACGTGGTTTCCCACTGAAATGAATGGGAAACCCATTAATCCATTCCAGAGGTGGGATTAATTGACGGTCACGTCCTCTCCCTCACTGCGGTGCCCAGTTTTGCTTCAGACAGATAGATATCTCCTTTGCCACTGCCACCCAACTTTGTTCCCCATGGTGGTAGCGAGGGGCGGCAGGCAGGTCCTTACCCATTCCCGAAAAGAAGGCATCCACTTTTCAGTTGCCTTCTTTTTGGGAGTGGGCAAGGACCCGCCTGCTGCTACTCACTACAAGCGTGAGGAGGGATGGAAGTGAGTGGTGGCGGGTGGGAGCGGCGACACCCGGGAAGTTTAAATGGCTCAGTCTGCCGCCCGGGGAGTTCAAACAGCTGAGCCCCCCCCCCCCCAGCATGGGAAGTTCATACTGCTGGATGGGTACACTTGTTCAAACTTCCTGGGTGGTGGGCCAAGCGATGCAGCACTCAATCCACCACTCTGCCCAGCTATGTCCACCGCTCGGGAAGGTTTGAACTTCCTGCTCTGTTTTCGTTAACAGAAGAATCCCTATTCCGAGAAATTTCGTTTTGTTATCCGATTTTTTCCGTTAACAGAGGCATTCGTTATCCGAGGTATATAATGACTGCATTCACTGCTTACCTGTGGGATGCCCAACCAATCATCAGCTTGTTGCATCGCTTCCCGAGCATTGTTGACAGGTTTGCTAGCATCCCATGAATCCCAGTCAGGGCATAAGCCTGTTTGGAGAGAGACACCTTATTAACTCACCAGCCACAGGCAACAGGAACATTTCCCTGCTCAGCACTAAGCTACATCTACCTCCTGAGTCTCACTTCCTCATGCCCTGTCATCTTCTCATTTCCCTTTCCTCTCTGCAGAGCTTTCTTTCACACATACATCCTCAAGTTCATTTAAATGCTTGCCACTCCACCCTTTCCTTTTATTTCACAATGGATGACTCTACATGAGGGAGGTATATATATATATATTTTAAAAAAATGTAGGCAAGGATCTACAGATCAACGAATCGGTCGCCACAGTAGATCATCAAAAGAGCCTGATTCCCAAAGGTTTAACAGAAACAAAATCCTGTTCCTTGTCTAAACGGGGCTGTATCCACGTGAAAGCCCTGTGAACTTAGTTCAGCTTGAACTAGAAAAAAAAATAGTACGTTCACACAGTTCTCACAGCCACCTTGTTTTTTGATGCCAAGCCCTTTGCATCTGGGCTGGTAATATCTAGGACAGGGATGCCGTTTAGACGCAACAGATATAAACTCCAGGTTCTAGACAAGGTCCGGCTAAGGCAGACCCTGGAAACTGTTGCAGCCTCCAAAACATGGTGTTGCTCCTGGGAAGAATTTTCTTCAAGCGCCGATTTAATGGCTCTCTCTAGAGCAACTAGCCTTGTTTATGTCAAACATACATAAAAGCCAGATTAAACCCTCTCTGCGTGCTTTCCCTTGCTTAGAACACAGGACGCCGGGTCTTTCTCTACCTGGGGCGCAGCTGTCCACGAGCGCCCCGAGCGCCCGGCCGCTCTGCCAGTCCTTGCTGAAGTTTGTGATGGGCAACTCGGGCAATTTGTTTTGAATCCAGCCCAGCAGCCGCTGCTTGGGGGTTTGCTTTTTGGCCTCTTCGTCGTCTTCCTCATCCCACATGGGCATGGAGATGGAGTAGTGCAAGATCAGCGTCCAGATCAGGCCCAGGATCAGCTTCAGGTTGCCGTCCACGATAGCTTTGCTGTCTGAAAGGGACGCAGAGACACAAGACAGGATTGAGCCTCTCCGAGGTGCCCATCAAAGCCTTCCTAAACGAGAAGCCTTCTCCTCTTCTCCAGGTCCACTTCTCACCTCACGTGAGCAACCTCTTTGCCTGAAGGCTCAGCTCTTATTGTGCAAGAAGGCAAACAATCTCCCCTTTCATTTTTTTTGGGGGGGGGGAAGGACGTATAAACACGGCACAGGCAATGTGCTGCTCAATTGTTTGTCAAGTGGGAAACCTGCTCGCACTTGTCCACTAGCATAGAAAATGATCAGAAAGGAGCACTGGAGGTCCTGGCAACAAGCTGCAGCCATGTTATGAGGTACACAGGGCAAAGCCTCTGGCACCCTGACCGACATCAGATTGGCTATTTAGGCTGGTGCAAGTGTAATAATATGCATTTCTCATTGTGTGCCAGTGGCAATTGCTTGGTACACAAGGAATGCAAGCATACACTAACTTACTGAAACTCTGAATGAGCCACCACGGATAAAACATCAGGAAGAATTTCCAGAGGGGCTCCTACAAGCCCAAGCCCATCAAAATCCCTGAAAACAGGACACTCCTGAGCCTAAGAATCACTTCCTGCCTTGGGCTGCCAGTCATCAGGCATCATTAAGCAGATGCCACGGCTACTGCGTTGTAAAATGTTCCACCAAAATTCTCTAGAATGCAAACTTGCCTTTCATGAGAAGGTGACCTAACAAAGAAAGCCTTGCAAGCTATAGTGGCTAAATGAATCTTCCTCAACCCAGTACCCCCCGTGGCACAGCCTACAATTCACATCGTTCACCATCGCTGCGCATGTTGCTTGTGGGCTGACGAAATTTGCAGCTACCAAGCAGGAAGAGCTAAACCAAGAAGGAAACCTACCTACCAGGGGATAAAAGTTTATAATTATACCCTCACCATGACTCTTGGCTTACGGTTACTCCAGAAGTTCAGGGTCTGATCTCTGCTTCTTGATCCAGGTTTGTTAAATGAGCTGGAGAACCATCATGCTAAGGTTTTCCACCCTGCAAAGCTCCTGGTTCATTTATTTCAGGGGTGTAGAAACTGTAGCCCTCCAAATGTTACTGTAGCTATAATTTAGCAGCCACATCCTCTAACTGTCAAGTGAGGATTAAGGAAACAAGAAGATCACATACTTCAGTACCCGGATAAGTGAAACTCAGAACCATCCGGCCATATAGCAGTGTTGGCGAACCTATGACATGGGTGCCAAAGGTGGCACTCAGAGCCCTTTCTGTGGGCACACGACATTGCCCCATTCACAGCCACCTGTATTCAGGTTAAATTGCCGCATTGGCATTTTGCGAAAAAAAAATAGTGGGTTTTGAATCACAGTTTGGGCACTTGGTCTCTAAAAGGTTCGCCATCACTGCCATATAGTATGCAATCTATATTGGGCCAATCACAGAGACAGGCCTTCTAGTATTTCCTGTGACCAATTTACGACATTAAAAACACCAAGACCTTGACTCCCATTTGTCCTCAGAAGATCGAGCTGGGCTGTCCAGTGCATCACCTTGCTGACTGGTCTTACAGACGTTCAACCTGTGGCGCAAACGGAAGTGAACAGGGGCCTTGACCACTGACAGGCTACTCCATCCTTGACCCTGGCCTATCCTGGCTCCTAAAAGCAGCCAGGCCAGTCATTGATTGGGCCACTGCAGTAATAAATGGGCATCTCCAGGAGAGTAGGGTTCCCCCTCCTCTCAAGAAGACACTAATAAGGCTCGTTGTGAAAGAACCAAGTATGGTGGCAGATCAAACTGAGAACTACGAACTAGTCAACAGCATTCCATTCCTAAGCAAAGTATTGAAGGTGGTGGTGGCAGACCAGGTTCACAAGCTCCTGGATGAAACTGATCCATCCCAGTCCGGGATCAGGCTGCACCATGGTATAGAAACAGCATGGGCTGCCCTGCATGATGATCTCAAGGACCAATGCAGGCAAAGTCTCCTTGTTGTATCTCCTTGACCTCTCAGCAGCCTTTGATACTGTCAACCATAGGCAGAGAGTCCACCTTGGCGTGGGTCTGATTCTGATCCTTCTTGGAGGACCACGCCCAGACAGTACCGCTGGGTGAGATGACGTCCACCTCTTGGACCCCCAATTGTGGGGTTCCACAGGGGTTGATCATCTCACCCATGCTATTGAACATCTATCTGAGACTGCTGGGTGAGGCCATCAGAGCTTGCTGACACCTACATCTCTTTTGCTCCCATCTGCAGTGGATGCTGTTCCATCCCTGGAGTGCTGTCTGGGTGTTGAGCTGGATTAGATGAGACCTAATAGGCGGAGGTTGAACCTGGGCAAGATAGAAGCCCTCTCAGTACCCCCCCAACATCACAGCATTGGGAAACTCCCCTCTTTTGGGTGGGTGGGTGTAACTCTCCCCTTGAGTAAGAGCTACGCAGCTTGGGCATTTTTTCAACCCATCAAAGCCCAGGTGGCATCTGTGGTCCACTCTGTGTACCTCCAATGGTGCTATATTGCCCAGCTGTATGCCTTTTTTGGACACCGGGTCCCTCATCAGATTAGACTACTGCAGTGCACTTTACGTGGATCTGCCCTTGAGGCTAATGAAGAAACTCAACTAGTGCAGAACACTGCTGCCAGAACACTAAGAGGGATAAAACACTCTCAGCACATCACCCTCCCACCCCACCCCACCCCACCCCCCTGGTCACGCTACACAGGCTGCAGATTAGTCCCACCATGACTTCAAGGTTCTAATGTTAACATACTAAACCCTAAATGGATTAGGAACTTGATATTTGGGGAAATGGCTTCTCCCACATAGAAATTCCCATGTTCACTCACTCGCTTTTCCCGGCGGAGTGGTGAGGACCTCAGGGTGCCAACCCCAAGAATTGCAACAAGCAACCAGGCCTTCTCAGTGGCAGCCCCCGGTTGTAGAATCAGCTCCCCCCAGATTCCTACCCTGTCTGGAGGATCATGTTTTGCCCACCCCTGGTTTAGCGGCTCATGGCTGGAGAAGCCATCAAGTCAGTGCTCGATGGCAGAGGACACGAAGCAAGGGGAATCAATATAAAGCAACAATTCTTACAAATTCTGGCTTAGAAATCTGTGTAAGCACAGCCACACACAGAACAAAGTAGACTTCTAGATGAAACCCAGTTCATTCCATGATGTTGGAAGTAAAAAAAAAAAAACCAATCCAATTAAGAAAGTGGCTTTTTTCTTACCCCTTTGTTGGCCTTCCTTATAGCTTCTTCTTAATATTGATTCCATCCCTATATTTGCTCTTTCTTTATACAGAATCCAGCCACCCTTTGGTTTTATCTATATACACTGACACAGATTCCACAATACACCAAACCAAACTTCTGCCTGTCAGCTTGTTTTTCAGAACTGCATGAAACCAGCAGGATAGAAACATCCAGGCTGATAGTTCTCAGCTTGGAAAAGCTGCTTTTTTCAGTTTTGCTCCCAGGAATCCCCAGGCCGCTATGGTCCTATTGTCATTTTTTAAGAAATGTAACTTCTCCAAGCTCTTATTTTGCTAACTCACATGCATAATTCGGGCATTTGAACAGAATCCTATTTCCAAAACATTATTATAATCACCAGGTGCCATCAAGCCAATTCAGACTGATGGCCAACCCTTTTCAGGGGCTTCCAGGTAGGGCAAGTTTCGGCAAAAGACACAGCTAGTCAGAGTCAACAATGAGCCTTGATGGGGAATGATGGGACTTGTTGGATCAAAACCCTTTGAAGGGAAGGACTTTCTTCATTAGGGCACTTCTTCACGAAAGAGGGAGGAAGGAACAATAAGAAGAATCAGTTGGTAAAAAACTTAAGGAGAAAAAAAGAGTGGAAATTTACAAAAATCTGTATGCTGAGCTGTACAAAGGAGCACAATCTTTTGTAGATGCTTAAAAGCAGAATTACAGAAAACTAAAAAGTTGAGTGGAGTGAGAATCTGGTCAAAGCAGCCATGTACATGAGTATCAACATAAACATGGCATGATTCTGGGAAGTGAAGAATCTACTCAATGGCCAGGTAAAACTGTGCTTACGACCTGGGGTCCAATCCCAGGTAGCCAGCTCAAGATTGACTCAGCCTTCCATCTTTCCAAGGTTGATAAAATGAGTACCCAGCTTGCTGGATGGGGCAATATGTAGCCTGCGTACTGTAATTAAAACTGTAAACCGCCCAGAGACTACTTGAAGTGGTATGGGGTGGTATACATTAGGACCCCCACATTCAATGATTCAGTTATCCACAGATGGCAGAGGGGAAAAAATCAAATAAACAATTTAGCAGCCGCAAAGCAAGCTACTGTCATAAACAAAGTAAGCTAGAGTCACAAACAGCAGCTGAAAAGCAAGCTACTGTCATAAAACAGCAGCCGTAAAGCAAGCTACTGTCACAATACAGCAATTTTGGGAATCTTTGGTGTTCTCTCTTATCCACGGTTTTCATTACCCACGGGAAGGTCTGGAACCAATCCCCAGCGGATACCGGGTTCCTACTGTATAAGCAGAACACTTTGCTTTGGGTTCCATCTCCAGCAAAAGCTAGATTAAGAATCCTGCCCAGATGCTCCCAGACTGAGCTGGATAATGCTTGGCTAGATAAACAAAGGGTCTAATAATTAGACTCTAATTCAACATAAAGATAAACAAAGGGTCTAATAATTAGACTCTAATTCAACATAAAGCAGCTTCCCTTATCTTTAAAAGATAGCGATCGTGGGACTCTCAGGCCTATGTCGGGGGCAAGTATTTCCAACCTCCAGGTGACAGCTTCCTAGTATTTATGGGCAGACCTCAGCTATGCAGATGGCATGTGCTTGGATCCACCAGGGGTGCCCTCAATGGAGGTATATCAACAAGTCCTATCTGCCCCTACCCTGGTGCCCCAGAGGCTACCAGACAGCAATATAGTCCCAGGCATTCAGCACCTTCATTGGGGATAATGTGCAGTGTACCTTAAACCCACCCAGAGTTGGGGAAGGCTGCATTTAGAATCATAGAATCATAGAGTTGGAAGAGACCTCAAGGGCCATCTAGTCCAACCCCCTGCCATGCAGGAACTCCCATCACAAAATTTCCAACAGATGGCCATCCAGCCTCTGTTTAAAAACCTCCAAAGAAGGAGACTCAACCACCCTCCGCGGCAGCATATTCCACTGCCGAATAGCTCTAACTGTCATGAAGTTCTTCCTAATGTTCAAATGGAATCTCTTTTCCTGTAGTTTGAAACCATTGCCCCGAGTCCTAGTCTCTGAAGCCATGAAAAACAAACCTGTTCCCTCTTCAATATGACATCCTTTCAAATATTTAAACATAGCTATCATATCCCCTCTCAGTCTTCTTTTTGAAAGGCTAAACATTCCCAGTTCCCTAAGCCGTTCCTCATAAGACATTTCCTCCAGACCCTCAACCATCCTGGTCGCTCTCCTCTGCACCCGCTCGAGGTTGTCAACATCTTTTTTTAATTGAGGCGCACAGAACTGGACACAGTACTCCAGGTGGGGTCTGACAAGAGCAGAATAGAGTGGTACTATCAGAATAGAGTGGTGCCGCAGCCCTGGCCATCCTGTTCTCCTGATTCCACCTCAGCAGGAATTTGCCTTATCACACACCCTGCCAGCACAACAGAAGCAACACTGCCCTGGACAGCAGATTTTTTTTTCCTCTCCCCCACCCCATATCCTCTCCCCAATTTGAATGTCACCCTCCATATTCACATAGCAGATCCCCCTCTGTGCGGGATGAAAACATCACAGGCTGCAGGGGCTGCTCCCTCTGCCTGGTTCGGGAGCCAGAGAAAGAGAGAGAAGCACTCAGCACTATTGAATGGGGAAACGGAAAAAGCCGAGTCAGCGCTGCCGGGAGAGGGCACGAGGATGGAAAGGCATCCATGGCCCCCAAAATCAACACCCGAGGGAGTTCATAGGTTAAGACTGGCTAGCTTCAAGCCATCCATCCTACAGCCTGCACCAAACAGGGAAAAACAGCCCTGGAAAGGGAAGCCCTTCCCATCAGCTTCTGGTACATGCTTGCATGCATGCTTGCATACGCACTGCACACATACAGGCAAAGGCACAGAGCCTTGATGCTTTCGGGAGATCCCAAGTCGATTGGCCTCTGTTTCCCAACACCGATTATGCACTCCACGCCTTTCCCCACCACTTTTCTGAGGGGTGCGGGGGGGGGGAGAGGAGAGAAGACCAGCCATCCCAGTCACTTCCCCACCCGGGGCCCTGCACCGCCCACCACCCAGTCCCAGCTCCAGCATTTTTTAGCCTTATAAGGAGTGGCCAGCAGGCAGCGGGCTTCTCCATCCCAGCTGGATCCTCCTTCCAGGAGGAAGAGGAGGGGAGGGGGAGGGGATCAGAACATCCTTTCCACATGCCAGGTTCAGAACCCCCCCCCATACACACACACACACTCCTTCTCTGGCTGCATGCCTCCACACACACACCCAACCCCCACATCCTGCTCTGGCTGCCCTGAGGAGGGATGGGTTTTCAACAGCCCACCCAAAACTTTGGAGATAGAGAAAAAGAGAGCAAAATCCATCATTCTGCATCCAGCACACACACACACACACACACACACACACACACACACACACACACACACACACACACACACACACACACACACACACACACACACACACACCTTCCTCTCATCCATCCCTCCGCCACTGATTGGGTGGAATAAAAATACAAATAAACAAAGAAAGAACCCCCTCCCCTCGACTGCAGCTCTATGCTGCTGCTTTTATGTCTCCTCTGATTGGATCCCCACCTCCAAGACCTGAACTACCTACTTGCAGCCTGCAGGCAGGGCTGCCTCCTTCCCCTCCCACCTCCCCTTCATTCTCCACCTCTGAGCAATCACTGCCAGACCCGGAATGGTCTGAGTCAGCGTCTGAGGCCCAGTGATTCAGGGCATCAAAGAGCAAGGCTCTGGAGGCCTACCTTTCATTATCCTTTCCAGCCCGGGGAAACTGTAGCCTAGGGAAGCCTTTGCATCTGCAGAACGCTCTCTAAGGCCACAGCTCTTTGGTGAAGGAAGGGGTTAGGGAGGGGGAAACAACACTGCTTAGGTGCAGGCTACCCACCCCACCCTGGCACCCCCACCATCACCAATCCTGATTGTGCCACCACAGGGCTCCCTAGCCTGCAACCCACAACCATGCCCTCCTAGTTTTAGACTGTTTCTCTCTATATAAAGATGTGAAGCACCACTTCCCTGTCCCAGGGAGTGCCTGCATCCAGGTAACAGCCTGCTTGAGAAGGCACTCTGTTAACAATAGGGCAGGATGCCAAAAAATCACAGGCCTCTGTGGCAAAGAGAGGCGTGCTTTGCCCTCCAATGCCTTCTCCTAGAAGCAAGAAGTACAGACTGTCGATAGCAAACAAGCAGATGGCAATACCATGAAGCAGCCAGTGGGGGGGGGGAGGAAAGGTGGCCTTCCTGAAGTTGCTGACTATAAATCCCATCATCCACCACAGCAGTTAGATTGGTCACATGTGTTCCACCCCATGCTTCTTTTGCAACCAGCAGTGGGACAGATGGAATTTCAAGACACTTAGGATGTCTCTCCATTAACAACAGCTTCATCGTTATCCTAAGCCAGTGGTTCTCAGCCTTGGGGCCCCCAGATGTTCTTGGACTACAACTCCCAGAAATCCTGGGGGCACTGAATTAGTAAATGAACTGTGGGTCAAGAGCAGGACAACATTTTACTTGAACAAAATATATATATATGCATGGCTCAGGACTATGGTTCCCAACCTTGGGTCCCCAGATGTTGGCTGGATCTGCTGTTCAGGACTTCAGAGAGTTGTAGTCCAAAAACATCTGGAAGCCCACAGTTGAGACTGCTGTAGGAGATGATGGGAGTTCTGAGGTTTGCAGGAGCGATCCTGGTGTCCTGTCCCCAGGCTCTTTTAAGCACTCAGCAAGGACTGGGCGACCGGTAGCCCTCCAGGTACAAGCCAGCAAAGCATGGCCAGTGGTTGACCTCAACAGTGGAGTCCAAAAACATCTGGAAGGCCGCATAGCCCCACTCCTACACTAGACAAAAGATGCTGTCCATGGGAGTAAAGGAAGGGCTGTACCACCTCCCTTCTCCTGGAACTTGAGAGCAGATGCCCACTTCAAGAAAAGTGATGTATCCGCCGTATTATAATACAGTGGACACTTGTATAACAAACAGCTTGTATAACATAAAATTTGTACAACATAAAACATTCCGGAGATAGGGGAAATTTGCTTAACATCATCACCTATGGGGAGAATCCGTACAACATAAAAATGGGATCACTCCGTTTTCAATGCATTCCTATGGGAATTTGTATAAAGGAAAATTTGCTTAACATAATTTCATTTGGAACGAATTAATTCCTTTATACAAGGTACCACTGTACCACGAATCACCTTGGAACAGGATCTGGAGGCTTCATGCCGAGCCAAAAATAAACAAGCGGAGGTTGAGCAGGCAAGAACATGACTGGTTGTCTAGATAGGAGAGCTCAGGAAGCCACGTGTGAAAGCAGAACAAGTTACACAAACTAAGCAGTTCAGTTAATGATAAAGCAGTGTTCTGCTTATACACTGCCTCCATAGCGCTTCAAGAACTCTCTGGGCAGTTTACAATTTAATTATGCAGGCTACACATTCCCTCCCCACCAGCAAGCTGGGTCATTTTACCAACCTCGAAAGGATGGAAGACCGAGTCAAACATGAGCCTGCTACCTGGGATTGAACCCCAGGTTGTGAGCACAGCTTTAGCTGCAGTACAGGCATTTAACCACTGCACAACAAGGTTAAAATTCAGTGATGCTCACAAGATGGCATCGCTAGCTGATAGGATTGCTTTGGTCACTTACCAGAGCAGAATCTCACCCTCTTCCTCCTCCAGGCCATTCATGCACAGGCTTATGTGGGAAAGTGATTAAAATACAGGGCCAGGTCTTGGAGACCAGGGTTCAAGTCCTCATGTGTCCACAAAACGTACTTAAGCGTCCTTGGCCCTGTCGTTCTTCTACAGCTTGGCCCACTCCACAGGGCTGTTGGAAGGATAAGAGCTCAGCGGTTTAAACATCAGGCTGCCAACAAAGCCAGCGGTTGGGAGTTCAGTTCCCCTCTGGACCTCCTTGATAGGGGACTTGATGATCTATAACAGGCCTGCCCAAACTTCGGCCCTCCAGATGTTTTGGACTGCAACTCCCACAGTCCTTTGCCATTGGCAATCTAAGCTTAGAATTCTGGAAGCTGTAGTCCAAAACATCAGGAGGGCCGAAGTTTGGGCAGGCCTGATCTATAAGGTCCCTTCTAACCCTGCAGTTCTAAGTTTATTCACATTATAAAAGGCTGAGGTCAATTGTGTATTCTATCCCACTGGAGGAAATGCAGGGCAACAATGTAAGCTTAAAATCCTGGGGGTTGTGGTTCAGAACATCAGGAGAGCCAAACTCTGAATATGCCTGATGTAAGGCAATAAAGCCACACCCCTCCCGACACAAGGTGTCCTGGATTGCTTTGACTAGCATTGAGAGCCACCACCTGGTAGTCCAAATATAGAAGCCTCCGAAGGCAGCCAAAGACCAGGTCGGCGTTCTTTGCTGGATCCCAAACCATAAAGGTTGTCATCGTGAATACTTTTACAAACTACTTAACAGTGGGAAACCTGGCAACCGCCAAAGATAAAAATTTCTCAAGAAAATCCTAGCTGAAGTAGGCAGTGACAACCACTTGAGATGTGGGAGAGAGAGCACCTAACAGACATTTGCTGATTTTCATTAATGTGTATTTTTTTAAAAGCCAAATGTTAACTTGCAAACAACTGGTTTGCTTTAGAATCCAACACTCCTCTTTCTCCTCACCCATGCAGCCAGTACCTATTCTGGGTGACAGCTGTCGCAGCCAATACCCCTAGAAGACACCCAGTTGAGATATCACCAGGTGCTTTCTGCCTATCCCCATCCCATAGGAAACACAAATGCATTCTAATTTAATAGTGATTCCCTCCCTCCACTGGAATGGGTGGGCCTTCAGATCTTTCTGGATTGTGTACCCTTCCCATCAGGCCCTACCATATGCTACAGTGTGATGTGATATGATAGTTATATTGGCTAGAAGTCTTACCAGTGCATTAACATTTGGAAAGTCACATTTCCCCTACCGGCCAGCGGTGGCAAACCTTGGGCACTCCAGATGTTTTGGACCACAACTCCCCACAGTCCTTTGTCACTGGCAACACGGGATTGGAATTCTGGGAGTTGTGGTCCAAAACATCTGGAGTGCACAAGGTTCACCACCCTACCCCTACCCCTAGCATAGGATGGATTCATCAAAGGATGACTAAGAATCCTTTTTTTGAGCCAGAGTTTAGTCTCCCCCACAAGGTACTGGTGAACCTACATGCCCTAAGATGGGGGGTGGACTACACCCCCCATCTTCCCCAACCGCTGCCAGTGGGACAGAGAGCATTTGCAGCCCAAGGCATCAGGACAGGATTGCCACTTTCCCATCCCTCTGCAAGAAGGCCAAAGCAGAATCCATGAACGTGCTCCAGGGCTCGTCTCCCTCCCAGGCGAGGGGCGCTGCCTGTGTGGTTGGAAGGGAATCCGAAAGGGCTTCATTACAGTCCCGGCGGCTCCAGCACCCGCAGGCCGGGAAAGCCACAGATAAGCTCAACCACCAGCAGCTATTCCACGCCCCGATTCCTCCTTTCTCTCTTGGCCACCAAGCCGCGGCCGCTCGGCTCGCCGTCTGGCAGCCGACCAGGCAGACCTCTTTGGAGTGGCGGCAGCCGAGGAACAGGGAGGGGGGGACGAACGCGGTCGGTCCAGGAGCTGGCGGACCTGGTGGGGGCAAGAGGGGGGGGCGCCCGGATCGGTGCCCGTGGCGAGTGACCCGCGGCCCAGACCAAGCATCCGATAAGGGCCAGCAGCAGCCCGTCCCCACCGAGCCCCGTCGGCTGCCTGGCCTGTCCCTGCCGAAGTTGCGGGAAAGTTTAGGAGCCGTTCCGCAACACAAAAGCGCGCCGAGCCGAGGCGGGCGCGGGGGGGGGGGAGACAAGGCCAGAAAAGGGGGAGGAGGAGGGGGAGGAGCAGGCGGGTGCCCCAACTGCAGCCGAGGCCCCCAGGGCTGAGGAAGAGCGCCCCCCTCCTCCCCCGCCTCCTCCCCCACCCCCACCCCAAACGCTCCCCCGTTGCTTTCTCTCCAGACAAAAAGCTTGAAACCGGAGCCGCCCTCGCACCCTCCCCGCCACGCCTAGAGGCAGCGGCGTCCGCTCCCCGGCCCCACCCCTCCAGCAGCAGCAGCAGCAGCAGGCCCCGGGCCAGGAGTGCTCGCCCGCCCGCCCTTCCTTCGCCCGCCGGGCTCAACTCCTTCCCCATCGAGGGGGTTCAAGCGGGGCACACCCGCCCGCCTCTTTTTCGGCGGGCAGGCTTCTCCCGATCCCCCCCCCCTCCACGGGCGTCTGGGCCTCGTAAAGGCTCCCCCCTCCCGACCAGCCTCCCTTTCCCCCCTCCGCCTTCTTCTTCTTCTACAGGACGGCATGGAAGGGGGGCTCCGCGGTCTCCCAAGCCCTCCCCTCCTCGTCGTTTCCTGCAAGCAGCCTCCTCCCGATGTTTGTTCAAACCCCCCTTCCCGCCTCCCAAAAAAAAGTGGAGCGGTGGGGGGAAGCCCTCCTCCCACCGTCCTCTCTCTCTTCCCCGCGCACAGGATTGCCCTCCCTCCCTCCCTCCCTGGGACTCACCGATGGAGACCAGCTTGATGTTCTCCCTTTCCAGGAACTCCAGCGCCACCGAGACGTTCTCCAGCTGCATCTGGCGGAAGGTGGGGCGCGTGTTGTACTTGCGCCCCATCTTCTTCTGGCTCAGCACCTCGAGCAGCGCGATGAGGCGCAGCCCGTCGCCCAAGTCCGTCTGCAAGTTGGCGATGCGCTTGTTGACGCACTTGAGGTGCTCGTTGCACCAGCGGGTGAAGGTGTTCTGCTGGATCTTCTTCCAGGGCGCGTCCTCCGCCAGGTCCTTCTCGGTGGCCGGCATCTCGGCGGCGACCTCCCCCGGGGTGTTGATGCTGCTGCTGATGCTGCTGCCGATGCCGCTGCTCCCTCCACCGCCGACGCCTCCCGCTCCTGCGGCCTGATGGAGTCGCGCTTGCGAGCCGCTCATTATAACGGCCGGGCTTGGGGTGGGTGGGACCCCGCCGCTGGGTGGGTTGGGCTCGGGATTAAAGGCACAGGATCCTGCGGAAAGGGAGCCGAGGGTGGGGGGGGGAGGGGAGCGGACGGAGAAAGCAAGAGTTGCATTGAGTTGGGAACGCAAGGGTGATCCTCAAGACGGGCCCAAAGTATAGGGAGGGAAGGCGACAATGGAGAACTCTTCCACCTCTCCTTCCCCCCCAAAAACATAAAGAAATGTCTGTGAAGATTCTCAGTCCTCCAGGTAAGTTTATCTGGAAGTTGAGTCAACTTCCAGACACATAAAGAAACAGGAAGACAGTACCATTGGGGCTGCCTTACCACCAGAGGGGTCCATGCGCCCACCCTCTCCAAGCTGCGCCCCGCTTGCTTTGCTCAGCGAGGTGGTCGTGAAGGTGTTCCTAGTTCGAGACTGGGTAAACACTTATTAGGAAGCAAATCCCATTTGGAATAAAAGGGAATGTGCTTCTAAGTGAGAAAAAAACACAATTGCGGCTGGTCTATGAGCTCCTCCCAGCTTCCCTCTCCCCCCACCCTCGCCGCCGCTCACAGGACAGTGTGGGCAGGATAACCTCGGGAGATACTGAAGGAGATGGTGGAGCATCATCTTAACAGCCAGGCCAAACGTTCATATTCAGTGCCAGTGTTCCTTTGAAGTTAATTTGGAAGATCTCCCCTCCATTCTACACGGAGGGTTTAAAGAGATTGCAAACAGGAACTTTCTCCTGATTTGAAGATAAAAGACGACTGGAGGGGTGGGGGACGGCAACAGGTCAAGGCGTATTTTGGGTTCTTTAAGGTCTGCCACAGCTGGAAGCATTGAAGGGGGATATTAGAAGAACCACTTTCCAGCCAGGCCCTGGGCTTAAAGCAGAGGTTGGAGAGGGTGTTTTATAGGAGTTGGACCAACGCTCCAATCTGCCCCTCGCTAGCAGAGCTGGTGGTACGAGATAATGTAAGCTGCCCTGGGTAATGGTCTGCACTAAGGGGTGGAATAGATAGATAGATAGATAGATAGATAGATAGATAGATAGATAGATAGATAGATAGATAGATAGATAGATAGATAGATAGATAGGGCGTGGTATAAAATCTAATAAATAAGTACTAAATAATAATTTATGCCGGCTGATAGCACATGGGAGGGAGCTGTACTATGGGCCCATGAGTCGATTCCCCATTCTGCCGACCTCTCAGAGTTTCCAAGGTCTCTGGGATATTTTAGGGCTGGTTTTTGCCACGACATGCCACCACTGCAGGAGTTTCCTTGGCCCAGAGGAGGTTTTAGCGCTTGGTCCTCCAAGTGTATTCACTATTTGTTTTACTAGCGCTCATTTGCATTTGTAAGACGTGTAGCTTAATTATTTAAAGGGACCTTTTTTAAAAAAAACAAGGTGCCTGAGAACTTGGTCGGATTCTAAACTTTTCCTGTTCATAGGAGTTGCGCAGGGCGTGTGTGTGTGTGTGTGTGTGTGTGTGTGTGTGTGTGTGTGTGTGTGGCGGCGAGAGAGGCAGGAGCTGAGCTCGAAGAGCAAAGAGAGAGAGAGAGAGAGAGAGAGAGAGAGAGGTGGAGGGGGGAGGGGTTTTTGGGAATTCCAGCCCGACCCAGACACGCTGACTCACAGTCAGACGCAGATCCAGCCTCCGCCACCCCTCCCACCTCGGTTCTTCCCGAGCGACGGGAGAAAGAAGACACGAGGAGGGAGGCAGCCAAGGTCCCTCGCTCTTGTTTCTCCTCCACGCCCCACACACTCTCTGGGAGGGATCGGGGCGGTGGTGGCTACGGTGGAGGCCACTCGCCCGCCTGTTGGAACCGGGGGTTGCCAATGCGTAACCCTCCAGATGTGGTTGGACTACAACTCCCATCAGCCTTAGCTAGCCCAAGCCAAGGACGGGGTCTTGCCCTCTCCCCCCCCCCCACACACACACACAAATCAGAGGGAGATCTTGATCCGCTGCTGGCCGAGGGAACACAGCGGTCACTCACAGCCCACCTGGGGAGACGCATCCCGAGCAGAGGGCGAGGCAGTGACGGGAGCCCGATCAGGCACCCACCGCACCGCAGACCCGGGAAGGCGCCCGAGGAACACCGTTGGGCCAGTGAGCGCACGTCTCCCAAATTCCTGCGCGATGAGGCCCCGCAGCCGGGAAGCTGCCTGACCCCCCCCCCCATATAAAGGACCCCCAGGCGATGGAAACTCCATGGCGCGCGTGGGGCTCTATCTACCTGGCTGGCTCAGGGTGGCCTGCACGTCTCTTCTTCCCGGGCCGGGTTAGAGCTTATCTCCTGGAGAGGGAGACGGCTTCTCTGGTTTTCCCCACTTGCCCGCCCGCCCCCCCCCACCCTAAGGCTTGTTCCCTCTTGTCATCACTCTCCTTTCCATTCCATTCTCTCTGTTCCTGTCACACTCAGGTTTTTTGAGCCATCTATTCCCAAGGGAACCAGCTTCCAGACTGATGGTTTTTGTTTTCTCTGATTTGCATCACAGCAGGTAGGATCACTCCTTTGTGGTTCGGTTTCACAAGCTTCCCTGTCCCTTTGCTGAACCTGCTTAATATAAGTCTTGATAAATGGTTTTCCATTTTCCATTGCAGGCAAACAATGTAGGTTTCTTGCATTTTGGACTCTCCTAGGATGGGGTGATCACAACCATGGGGACGGTCATGGTGAACAACTGCCAATTTACTGCTTATGCTGCTCCCCCCCGAAAAGGTTACTCCCCCGTTACATGCAGAAAAAGAATTCAGCTAGCACTCCTGTTTGCTTGTTTTAGGGCCTTTTCACACGACCCCTAAACTCAGTGGCAAATGGCTCCCAGCTCCGGAGCTTAAAATTATTTCCCCACCAGCTCTGGAGTTTACAGATAATTAAGTGCGACCACGCCCACCTAAGCGCGTCCCAGCGCACTTTTCAGGTACCTGCTCTCTGGAGGTGAAAATTCCTGATGCGGATATAACGTAGTGACTGCCCGGCTCTCCTTGCTTCTGTTTGTTCTTTTTTTGCCCCCCGCCCCTTTAAGAGATCTGAACGCAGTGCCGGGAGGGCAGAACGGAGGTGAGCGGCATTCTTTTCTTCCTTTTTTTCCTCCCTCCCCTCACGCAGCCAGGAGTGCGGAGGGGGTGGGAACGCAGGAACAGCGACAAACCCCTAAGATCTCTGGTCTGAATTTAAGTGGCCAGCGGATCTTAGGGGTCGTGTGAAAAGGCCCTTACACAGAATGGGAGAGGCAGTCATCTGGTGCTTCCCCTCAGCAATAAAATGTCACCCTGGGACAGCCCTGGTGGGCACAGTCGGGTTTGGCACTGTTAACCAGCAGAACATCCTCTGTGCAGATGCCACAGCCACAAAGAGTGACTGTACGCCAGAGGTTTGTGCTCGGGCATCCCTCCCATGGTAGTGGGGGTTTGGGCAAGAACCTTCTCCAATACATGATGTCCCATACTAACTGGGTACTGAGATGGGTTGAGTTTTTCTGTCAATTTTTTGGGGGGTGGCCTTTGGTTCTTCCCGAGGGAAGACACGTTGGGGTAGGAGAGGGTCAGGACGTGGGTTCTTCACGTTGGAGTGGGAGAGGGCAGGAATCAACCAAATCCTGACATTGAAGATTGCACTATTCAGATACCAGCCAGGAAAACAGTTCAACCTTCTGGAACGCTCTATTAACTGGCCGCCGTGTTGCCATTCTAAAGCAAAGACTCTTCGAGACATGTTGTGCCAGAAAACTGCAGAAGAGCCGTTCATCAGAAACAATGATCTATCCAAGGCAAATGGCTTTTGCTTTCTTTCTTTGGAGAACCAGGTTGTCCTGCTCATTCCGCAGCTGCCTCGGCTGTTACCCTAACACAGCAATCAGGCTCCTGATTTCCATCTAGGGGCGCTTTTACATAACCCCTAAAATCCGAGGCAAAGGGCTCCCAGATCCGGAGCTTAAAAATGTTTTCCCACCAGCTCTGGACTTTAAAAAAAATTAAGTACAGCCACGCCCACCTAAGCACGTCCCAGTGCACTTTTCAAGTACCTGGTCTCCGAAGGTGAAAAATTTCTGGTGCGGATGTAAAGCAGTGAGGGCCGGGCTCTCCTCGCCTTGTGTTTGGGTTTTTTTGTCCCCACCGCCCCTTTAAGAGACTGGAATCATGAGGAGCAGAGGGAGGTGAGCCTGCATTTTTCCTCCCTTTTTTTCTCCCTCCCTCAGGCAGACAGGAACAATGGAGTGCAGAGGGGTGGGAACACAGGAAGAGCGACAAACCCCCAAGATCTCTGGTCCGAATTTAAGTGGCCGGCGGATCTTAGGAAAGCGCCCTAAGAGATGAGCCTGCCTGGCTAAAACCCATTATGACAAGAACTCCTGGATTTAACATCAAAGAGCAACTGTACTTGCAATGCACACAGACCTTATGTGTGCCCCAATAACAGCCAAGTTAGGATCATACCATAATCCCCCAACACATGCAGGCATTCAATCCAACTGTATACATGGGGAAATCACCACACATGCATCTAAAAGAAGCCTTGCCCTGACCCCTACCCCCGCCCCACCCTGCCAAGAAGCTTATACCCTAATGGAGGGGCTCACGAGACTGTTGCTGCTGTCTTTACTCTGGAACTGCTATTGTTTGGAAACCAGACCAGTACATTATTTACAGGAAGGAAACACATGAGGGGGGGCAGCACCGTGAAACAGCATCTTATTCTGCTCCAGCATGGTTTCCTCTCTCTCTCTCTCTCTCTCTCTCTCTCTCTCTCTCTCTCTCTCTCTCTCTCTCTCTCTCTCTCTCTCTCTCTCTGTGTGTGTGTGTGTGTGTGTGTGTGTGTGTGTGTGTGTGTGTGTGTGTGAGTGAGAGAGAGAGAGAGAGAGAGAGATTCCCAGCACCACATAGCTGTTCATCTGCAAGATAAACGGTGTTCAAGGACTGAAGTGCTGCAGAAGACTGCCCTCTGCTGGAAGGCTGGCACACGCACAAGGGCTGGGTGGCGGGCTACTGTGGATTCAGCCCACCTTCCTAGGTCTGCCCTAGCCACTTCCCACACCCACCCCCCCACCCCTATGCCCATGGTTCAGCACAGCCGCAGCTGCCCTCTGCAGATGCGACGCTAACTCCACCCAGACTTCCTGCGACGAGTTTTGAAATGCCTCACTTTGTACCAGCTTTCAGGAGCCCCACCCTGGGACTTCCTCCTCCCAAAGCCGCCCCCCCCCCCCCCCCCCGTCAGGGTGAGAGCAGAGATGGTGGTTGGATGCCTGTGAGAGCCGAGCTGGATGTCACTAAAGGATACAGATGGAAGGTCTGTGGAAGCAAACAGCCCAAGCCCCCTGGGAGGTAGTAAACCTGTGGCCCTCCAGATGTTGGGCTTCAAGATCCCCTATCCGTGGCCACTGGGAGGCAAAGAACTCTGTGCACGCGCAGTGGCACTCTTCTTCAATCTCATATTGATTTTCCACATAGTTGAAGGATGGGCCTCACTTTTACAGTCCCGCCTAATTTTCACCCCTGAGGTTGACTGTTAGTTTCAGCAACACCCAAAACAACCAAAGTCATTGTTAAGGGATGAATAAGGACAGCGGGGGGGAGGGGCTGGGTGTAAAGGCAGAAGCTGCTCCCCACCCACCCTCTTCCGATTGGCATGGTCACTGCATTTTCTGTGAATAGGAAGAGAGAACAGCTAAGGTGGCCTAAGAGGGCAGGAAAGCTACACCTTCAATGGCTGTGGGTCAGAAGGAATTTCAGCAAGCACCCCTTCCTCCACAAGTACTAGTAAAGATCCAGAAGCTCCATTCTCCAGCAGCCCAATGCACTGACATCCAGAACACTTTTGCTTCCCGTCCTCTGAACCTGGCCACCAGCTCCGTATCTTGCCTCCGGCAAGCTGCTCCTCCCCAGCCATCTGGATGGCCTTCTGCAACCTGGGGCATTTATACACGACCCCTAAGCTCCGCTGGAAATGGCTGCAAGCTCCGGAGCTTTAAAATGTTTCCCCACCAGCTCTGGAGTTTGCAGACAATTAAGTGCGACCCCACCTACTTTAGCACGACCCAGCACACTTTTCTTGTACCTGCTCTTGGGAGGTGAAAAATCTTTGATGCGGTGCAACGATAGTGAGTGCGGGGCTCTCCTCCCTTCTGTTTGCTGCTTTTTGGCTCCTGCCCCTTTAAGAGCTACTTTTACAGAGACGAGGGGGTTGGACTTGATGGCTTTACAGAGACCAGAGGCAGAACAAGGTGAGCGGCATGCTTTTCTTTCTCTTTTTCTCCCTCCCTCACGCAGCCAGCAACCAGGAAGTGCGGAGGGGGAGGGGGACAGAGGAAGAGCTACGAACCCCTAAGATCTCTGGTCCGAATTTAAGTGGCCAGCGGATCTTAGGGGTTGTGTAAAAAGGCCCCTGGTGTTGGGGAAAGGAACAAAGATACTGGCCTACCAAGCAAGGCCTCCATCGAGATGGAGATAACATGTAGAAAGCTGTAAGGCAGGGGAGAGGACGAGGGGCGCTCCGGGTTTTGCTGAACTACAACTCCCATCACCCTTCACATTGGAGGTGGTGGCTGCAATCGAGTGGATGGTGGGATCTAAGAACCACAACAGAACCATAAATGGCTCACCGACCCCTATGCAACTCCCTTCCTGCCTACCCCCACCTCTAGTAAATGGAGGGCAGGGTTCAATCATAACTTTGCATAGAACTTTACTCTCCTTTTAACTGCACACATTTTCTGGTATTTTTAATGTAATGTTGTCTATTAATGTTGTAAGATGTTCCTCAATTCCCTGTTCTCAATACTTGAACATGTTTTTATTGTACAGGACTGTATATTATCCCTCATTACTCTAAGCTGCCTTGGGTCCTTTTTCAAGGAGAAAGGTGAGGTAAAAATACTTTAAAATAAATAGAAATAAAATAAATAAAAATAAATCCAAGATAGTAGCTAAGGGATGTGTGGGTGCCCCCTGCTGGTCTGTCTAGGAATCCCCATGGTTTGGGCCTTCCATAGATTCCTCTAGATTTCAACAGTACAGTAGACTCAAGAGTAGAGATGGGCACGAAACAATTTTTTTTGTTTTGCTATTCGTTTCATTTCCTAACAAAATGAAAAATGAAGTGCAATTTTAAAAAATGAAACAAAACGAAATGGAATTTTTCATTTTGTTCTGTTTTGTTTTTCATTTTTTTATTATTTATTTCAACAAGTGCCGATCTCGGCGATAAAATAAATAACAAAAATAAGTGCCGATCAGCTGGCATGTGGAGCTGCACACCAGCTGTTCAGCAGTGGGGGGGAAACGCCAACCGGCCTCCCTGCGGGCCAGCTGATTAGTGGGAGTAAAAATAATAATAATCATTGACCGTCCAACTGTCCCCAACAGTATAAAATAAAAATAAAAAACAAAAATGAAATAAAACAAAATACAAAACGTTTTTTAAAAAATATTGTTTCATAATAAACAAAATGAAATGGGGGAACGAAACAAAAAACAAAACACCATTTTGGCATTTCATGCCCATCTCTACTCAAGAGTACACAGTCCTGGGTCCAAGACTTCAAGTTCACCCAGTGGCTCTTTGCAAAGTGAACGTTCTGTGCTCTGCTTTCATTGTGTGGGGCCTCGAGCCTTTCTGGACATCCAGACACTGCCTGAATTTCAAGAGAACCAAGCATGCTGCATGTGATGTTACCGTGGGGGGGTGTTCTTACAGATTTCCTGTAGAAGAATGCTTTTTGGGCTGGGGGTTCAGGCCAATAAGTTTCCAGAATAGGATGAAAAGAGGCCAGGATGTGAGTGAAAACTCTTTGACTCTCTAAACTATTTTGGACTTCAGTTCCCATAATCCCCAGTTACCATAGCCTGGTTATAGAACTGTGGGAATTCTACACCACAGATTTCCTACCCTTGGAGTACTTAACTTCACTTGTAGAGCTCCTGGCTCTGAAGTCTACTGATACAGAAATGCATGAGCAAATAAATATTTAAAAGGGATGTAACCCTAATTATTTAACACTACATACATTATTTAGTTAAATCATTAAGGTGCCAGAAGGCTTAGCTAAAGAATGCTGTGCATACTTCCATTTGTAAAAATCATGTATTTACTTCTACCCATAGGCATTTGCATACATGCATATTTCCAAATCATAAATGGAGGAGGGTAGGATATTTTGTCTCCAGATTAAACCTTATATGTGAAGTGGATTCAGTTAACTCTCTTCTGTGTTTCGACTTGCAGCCTTAGGTTTTACCCATAGGACCTAAAGCAAAAGCAAAGTTTTCTGCTTATATACCAGTTTATAGTTTTAAATTATGCAGGCTACACATTGCGCCCCCCCCCCCAGCAGGCTGGGTCCTCAATTTACCGAAGGCCACCAAGATATAACTCTCTTTTTTAAATTAGCCCATTAAGTATTAGTCTCAGCCATATTGATATATTTGAAAGTTGATAGAACTTAGGTGAACAGATAAAATATAATGGGTTGATGATGTTTATTATTTACTTATTCTTATAGATTAGATAGGATATCTTAAGTCAAGCTTACTATCTTCACCCTTTGTACTAGATGAAAACAGATATAAATGTATGCCTATCATATGTTGAGCTAGACAAATAGACTTTAAAGTGTTTAGTAAAATGAAGAACTAAGATTAAATAGGCTAGTTTAATACTGTACTTTGTTATTTTCACTTTTTGTACTAGATGAAGATGGAGATAAGTAATGATAAATACAATCATGGAAAAGAAGCACGTAAATGTGGAATATTCCAAGCACTTGGGCTGAAATATTGGGAAAATATTTGTATTTGAACTATGCAACACGGCAACACACAAGCAATGTATTTGTTTTAACCTGTTATGTTTAGAAAATTCAATAAAATATATAAAAAGAGATAAGCCACACAAATTACAGCTGTACAAGTTTTTTTTTTTAAAAATTACTGAAGGCTCAGGCAAGGGGGGGCAGGTGGGATCGGGCTGCCTCTGGTACATGGCCCCTCCCGTTCAATTGCAGACCTTCTTCCTCATCTGAGGTTCCAGTTCCACCACATAAGAAAGTGACGGAACCAGAGGGCCAGGTTTTATCGAGAGGAAGAATCTCAGGTTGTTGCAGTCCTACCATGAAGCTCTAGAGCAGGTAAAATAAAGAACAGGAACGGCATACCTTTTTGCACTGAACAATGAACACATTACCTTATGTCTAAACAACCCATGTCCTTAGTTCAGAATGCCTGCCTAAAGGGAAACATACATTTTGCACCGCGTGCTCAGAAACTGATAGCAATGCCATGGCCATAACGGCCTTAAGTTTAAGTCACCCATAGGAGCCAGCCAGTATATCAAGCCAAACACAGAATAACTGAATGACTGAGTTAGACATGAGCACCAAGGGTCAGCTAGTCCAACCTCTCATTCCTTTGGGTTTAAATTCATTGGTGCAGGTGCAGGCACTGCCCTCTGGAGCAGCCAAGAAACCATCATGTTCCCTCTTCTATGGGGTAGCCCCTCAGCCGTCTGAAGAAAGTTGCTATATCGTCTTTCTTTCCCTGGGTTGCCATCTCAAGCAAATGTTTTCTCTCTCTCTCTCCTCCCCCTGCCTCTTTCCCAGCCCACCAGAAGCTCTTGAGTGCCTGAGATGATAAATGTATTGATCCTCATTATTTGGGGTGGGGTGGGAAGGGACACCTCATGGAAATGCTTTTCCCATTGGAAATGTGGAGGATACTTTTATGAAGCACACGACGGGTTGCATGGGGCAATTGTTTGACAGACAGGATCAGTCGGATCTGTCTCATGTCCTCTCTGCCACACCCCTGCGAAGGGCACTGCAGTTCTGCCAGCTACGGGAGGTGCCTCGTGGTTATGTATGACGCTTGGCTTATATTGCTGCCAGTCCCCATCGAAGGGAAGGGGTTGGTACATTTGCAATCCAGGCCGGTAAGGAAGATCATCCAGTGGGTAAATGCCTGTACTGCAGGTAAAACTGTGCTCACGACCTGGGGTTCCATCCCAGGTAGCAGGCTCAAGGTTGACTCAGCCTTTCATCCTTCTGAGGTTGGTAAAATGAGTACCCAGCTTGCTGGGGGGGGGCAATGTGTAGCCTGCATACTGTAATGAAACTGTAAACTGCCCAGAGACTACTTGAAGTGGTATGGGGCGGCATATAAGCAGTGCACTTTGCTTTGCTTTTACTCACGCTTCCCGCATGCTAACAGGCAGGCACCTGGAAGCCAAGAACAGCATGGCTAATTTGGTCAATGGATGAGATAAGGGTGAATGGGGTACTCTCAGCTGAATAGCCTAGTGCCATAGTGGTCGAGTTCTACTGTTAGACCGAGTGAAGTGTTAAGAAAGGGCAGGAATCGGCTGTTACCAAATATATTATTTCTACTGTTAGGGAAAGGTTTTTGTAGGCTTTTATGCTTTGTGGGTCCAAATGACTAGCAGTAGGTACTGTGTACCTTCACTGACCAAGATGTGCTGTGTGTCACATAGGCTGCACTGCCTCAGGCAGCACATTCTCTTGGGCAGAACCCACAATGGAAACTCAAGCGGCAGATCAAGGATGCCTGAAACATAAAAGAGATGAGCAAGATAGAAGACCAGCAGAGTGGTTTAGCGATCAATAGCAAGTGCTCAGTTAGGACTAGAAAGACTCCGGCTCAGATTCTGACTTAGCTATGAAGGCCTTTCATGACTTTGGACTGGAAATGGAAAGTTTCCGGGAGGGGGGGGTTCTCCAAAGATTTTTTTCCATGCTTCAAAAATTCTAGTAATTTTTACATCTCCACCTTGGACCAGCCTCTATACTTCAACCTAATCAACCTCACACGTTGATTTGCTGTGATTTTTATTTCTTTTAAAGAAGACGATGTAAAATAGGAAATAAATAAAAACAGATCTCATCTCCTGCAGCAGCTGCTGTTGATTCTCCCTGCTGTGTAGAACCCTTCCATGGGTTTGGGAAAGAAGCCCCACTTAATACCCACAGGAGACAAAGAAGCACCTTCTTTTGGTTTTAGAGCTGAGGTGAGGAACCCTTAGCCTTCCACGTTTAGGCCCCCCAAATCCCATCAACCCCATTAAGCACGGCCTGTGAAACCTGTAAAGGGGGGCTTCCAAAGTCTCCTCATCCCCCCCCCCCAAAGGAACAGACCTCTCTGGAAGGTTTGTGCAAAGGGAGGGGGCAGTAAAAAATCCCTGCAGTTCCCAAGTTCTGTCATTAGGTGGTATCGTTGCTTCCTTCCCGACACCACCCCCTGCCTGCCTGCCCCCCCCCCCAACACCCACCCCCAGCGGCTGCTTCCCTATCGCCACTCCTCCTTCAAGCAAACAGAAAAGCACTCCCAGCCTGGAGACCTGGCTTCATATTTTCCCCCTTATTTGGAGAGCTTCATTTCTTAGGATTTTTAAAATAACCAGACAGACCCTCCCCTGGGCCCTGGGGGATGGGGATCAAGCAATAGCCTACAAGACAACCCTGAAGGGAGCCAGCAGAAAAAAAGAAAAGAGCATCCCGGAGAAGTCCGGGGCTTGGGCGCTTGGATTCCGAATGGGATGCTGTTTTGTGGGGCAATGAGCAGGGGCGAGGTCTGGATCTGACCAGATCAAAGGGAGATGGAGCTGTAAGGAAGTGTGAAGCAGAGGGGGTGGTGGTGGTTGTTTTAAAGCTACATGACGGATTAATGCAAGCCGTGTTCCCCAGTTTATTAGAAAGCTTTAGAGTTCTACCGAACGCTTCATCAGACAATGAGGGTTTAAAATGTGAGGTTAAACAGGAGGCAGGAGAGCAAACCCGAGATTTCGACTCTGTGTGAGAAAGAGGTCAGAAAGGCATGGAAGTGGAGGCTCCCACAAAGGTTGCATGTCTTACTACTCGGAGGCGTTGGAAAGGACTATTAGATTATTTGTTAAGGGTCGGACCAAGCCTTTGTCTTTAGTGGTGCGGAAGCTTGTAAGCTGATGCCTTTGTTTCTGCTTGAACTCTTCTAAATGATCTTTCACTGACAAAGAATCCTGTAGTGCTCAAAAGTTTGCCCTATTGTTTTGGTGACTTAATCGCCTTGGCTGAGAATACATTAGCATCACTACTAGGGGCCTTAACTGAGCATTGATTCAAACATAGGGGACTTCTGGTTACCTGGATGTTATTGAGCTATGGCTGCCATCATCCTTCACCACTATCTTGAGGTGGAAGAAGCTGATGGAATTTGCAGTCTGCAACATCCAGAGGGCCAACTCGTTCCTTGCTTCTGGCCTACCTGATCTGGGTGGTAGCCTGGAAGAAGGAGCAGTCAGGAGAAATCCTGAGGTCCCTTGTGTTTTTACTGACATGCATACCACTGAAGGCCCATTGACACCACCATTTTGAAGTTGACATCCTTCCCGGCTGTAAAGGGGATGAATGGGGGAAATGGCTGCCACCTACATTTCCAGCCACCATAGGCAAAGATAGACCCAGACTAGCTTTGATCAGAGCTCCTCTTAGGGCCTTTTCAGACGACCCCTAAACTCCGCGGCAAATGGCTCCCAGCTCCGGAGCTTAAAATTATTTCCCCACTAGCTCCGGAGTTTACAGATAATTAAGTGTGAGTGTGACTACGCCCACCTAAGCGCGTCCCAGCGCACTTTTCAGGTACCTGCTCTCCGGAGGTGAAAATTCCTGATGCGGATATAACAGTAGTGACTGCCTGGCTCTCCTTGCTTCTGTTTGTTCTTTTTTTGGCCCCCCCCCCGGCCCCTTTAAGAGATCTGAATGCAGTGCCGGGATGGCAGAACGGAGGTGAGCGGCATTCTTTTCTTCCTTTTTTTCTCCCTCCCCTCACACAGCCAGCAGCCAGGAGTGCAGAGGGGGTGGGAACGCAGGAACAGCGACAAACCCCTAAGATCTCTGGTCCGAATTTAAGTGGCCAGCGGATCTTAGGGGTCGTGTGAAAAGGCCCTTAGTACACAGAGAGAGCAAATGATGGTAGCTGCCTTTTACTTATAACCTGCTTTGCCAATGTAAACACTGCTAAGAAGCTGACTGAAACTGGCCTCAGCCATGAGATAATGGCCCGAAGTAGCTCCCATTAAGGAGCTACTTCAGAGGACAGATTTGCAGGGCAGAGAAGTGTTATTAATCGATAGCAAAAGTTGACATGTTTAATAGTTTATCTCATTCAATTTCTTCTACCATCTGCCACAGGTAGTGAAATGCTAGCTGGCTGTCTTGGCCAGAAGTGAAGTCCTAATATGAGGCAACATGAGATGCAGTATGGTGCCATCTTGTGTGCTGCCTCAGACAGCAAAATTTCACCATCCCATCATGACAGAAAGACAGGCGGATGGACCATGACCTTCCACAGCTTCTCTTTGTTTCATGGAGGCTTTCAAAAGACAAATTTCACTTAGGATTCACCCCATATTTGTGGTGGTGGTGGGGAGGGTATGTGGAAATGCACAATGTAGGCTTTCTACCTCAGGTACAATAGAAATATCTGGGAAACTCCCTGCATCATCTTGTAAGGGTCTTGAGCACAGAAAAGCAGTTCTTCAGCTCCTTTTATTAAGTAATGACATTTATTCTGCCATTTCCACCAAGGAATAGGAGGTTCTCTGGTGATATAGATAGCACTGACCCTCCTTTTTCTCTTCCTTGCAACCTTACGAGGTAGGCCAAGCTGGGAGGTAGCCACCACCTCAAGGTAGTTAATAGGATTTCTGGCAAAGTGTGGGGCTGAAGCTGGGTCTCATTGGTTTCAGCCTGACGTCTTCTACTAGAATGGCTGAAAATCTCTTGCTTACGTTGGATCAATGGAACGTAACGTACAGAGGAGCTGACTCACCAAACCCCTACTGATTGCAACAGGCCTACTTCTAGTTGCAACTCGAGACACCAAGCGACCGGATTGCAGCCCTCTTTCGGAGCCGAGGCGGACACACCCAGACAGTGTCCCCAAGGTATCCTGCACATGCAAGGCAATATTTGCCAAATGGCATGAAGAGGAACCCATGAGGCCTCTGTGTGTATTCAGGCAGACTTCTAATACAGTGGGAAAATCTAGTGAGGAAGGTGTGCCCACTTTTTGTTCCCCCATGTGTTCAGGACCTCCTTTCTTGTTTTAATTGACAGAAGCTGCTCTCACTAGGAATGCATGGTGCAGAGTGGGACTGCAAAATGCTTGAAGGACTGACTCCCTCCAAGCAGTATGATATCTCTTCCACATAATCCTACAGTCACCCTGGAGCGGAGGTGGGCAGAGTGCTTCTGAACTGCACCTACCCATCAGCAATAACCAGGACAGCCAATGGTGAAGGATACTGGGATTTATGTTTGCTGTCCTTGACACCCATGAAACCCACCCTTGAGCATGGTCCTTGACTTAGATGGTGCCAATCCTTATATCTACTGTCAAGCACAACTTTTCCCTTTTCCACCCTTGGTCCCTTCCACAATCTTGTGTTTTTCTACAGCGCACTTGCACACACAAACTCTCCCCCCCCTCTCACACACACAGTGATTTCTTCCAGATTAATCTGAATTCAACACCACCTCCTCACACTGTATTCACAACTCTAAGGCTTGAATAATGTGTAGGGTTCACTCACATCATCCCAACCTTTTACATCTCTTTGGTGAACCAAGAAAATTATGCCACCATTATCCAGATTTCATAGTCACTATCAATTATGGAAATTACACCCTTTTAGTTTTCTTAGATGGGTAGAACATGACGTGAAATGGGTTCCAGGGTGTCTCAGGCAGCAAGCTGGTAATGTCTATTTTGAAATACAGTGGTGCCTTGTATAAATGAATTAATTTGTTCCAAATGAAATTATGTTAAGCAAATTTTCCTTTATCCAAATTCCTATAGGAATGCATTGAAAACGGAGTAATCCCATTTTTATGTTGTACGGATACTCCCCATAAGGGATTATGTTAAGCAATTTCCCTATCTCCGCAATTTTTATGTTGTACAGATTTTGTGTTATACAAACTGTTTGTTATCCAAGGGTCCACTGTAATTTCAGTGAGGGTTACTCATAAATTTAGGGAAGAAGTATCCTGAATGAATATGTGGGAATTTATTTCTGAAAAAACATGCACAGGATTCTATTGCACTTTGCCTTACATGATCCTGAGGTCAAATGTGCATTGGTGGGCAGGGAAAAAACTACTAGTGATCAAGTGTGCAAGTGAGTAGTGAAGGTATAAGTACAGTTATCTGTACAAAGTGATGTTACATGCATGATTGAGGGTCTGGAAGAAATGTCTTACGAGGAGCAGCTTAGGGAGCTGGGAATGTTTAGCCTTATAAAAAGAAGGCTGAGAGGGGATATGTATTGGTAGCTATGTTCAAATATTTGAAAGGATGTCACATTGAAGAGGGGACTGGTTTGTTTGTCATGGCTTCAGAGACTAGGAGGCGGGGCAATGGTCTCAAACTACAGGAAAAGAGATTCAGTTTAACCATTAGGAAGAACTTCATGACAGTTAGAGCTGTTCCGCAGTGGAATATGCTGCCACAGAGGGTGGTAGAGTCTCCTTCTTTGGAGGTTTTTAAACAGAGGCTGGATGGCCATCTGTTGGGAGTGCTGTGATGGGGGCTCCTCCATGGCAGGGGGTTGGACTAGATGGGCCCTTGAGGTCTCTTCCAACTCTGTGATTCTATGATTCTATGCATAATGTACTACACCACTTGTTGCTAATTTATTTAGGATGATACTACATCCTTTAGTTACATTTCTCAGGGATACTCATCTGTGGATAATCCCTGTTCCACTTCTACATACATATGTGTTAAAACTGTCGAGTGAAAACACTGTGTGCCACCTTGAACTTGTTAGTGGAAGGAAAGGTGACAGAAACCTCCCAAATCATGCCTTCAGCAAGATGTTTAAAAGACAATGTTCCAGCATGGGCTCATTTGATGTCAGCTGCATTTCCTCACCCCACCCCTGTCTTCGACCTACCCAGCCATTTGTGGTTGACACTTACTCACATTTTCAGACTTCCATCCATGGCACAGTGGTCAGTACAGAGCTGCACATGCCCTGCGATGCAGGGGGAAATAAGTGATCACCGACTTACACGGAGAGTGCTCAGAAATGATTACGGCTTAGGAAGAGATGGATGTGGTTAAACAGCTGTTCAAAGGTAGTTCGCAGGCTCGCAATTGCACAAGCTAGGGCAGCCTCTTATAGTGGATTTAGGCATACCTTTAAGGCCAGTGATATGAGACACACAGAGAGCAATCCTGGGTATGGGGGTGGGGTGCGGTTGTGCACATCTGGCTCCACAGTTCTGTGTCTGAGCTGTACAGAGCTATGCAATGACATGGTGGGGGGAGAGACTAGAAGATCCTTGACGTTCCTTGCAACTGCATTCTACCATCCTTTGGGACAGGGATAATAGAAAGCATGCTGTCCATAATGTTCGACCACAGTTCCCATCGTTGACTATACTGGCTGAGAACCGGAGCCAAGTAGCAGCTCCGGTAACATGTACCCACCCACCTCACCGCATAAACCCCCAGAATACCTTGTGCGGTGCTCCACTTCTTAAATGGAATGGAAAGGAGTAGTTTAAGAGGGTGCCTGTGCAAGGTAGTTTCCCAGTCTTGTTTTGGGACCCCTGTTAGTTGAGACAGTGTTAATTAGGGGGATTTTTTTTCCTTAGGTGCTGGTTTCTGCCCAGTTTGGAAGGGAAGCGTCTGGAGGTGGGGTGCAACTTCTCTGGTGGTTGGTGGGACAACAGGGAGACCTTACTCCCGATCCCCAAATGGGGGTAATGGTGATCTGGTGAAAGTGCATTGCAAATGTGACTTGCTCCAGATCTTGCCCTCCTCACCTGCCTTGTCTAAGCACCTCCAGGCACACCATCTTTCACCAACTGGACTGAGCAGGCGGCTTTGATGAGCTATCAAGGCGTGTGCACTGAAATCACTTGGTAACCCCATTGCCCGTCAGGCCTTGCCCAGGAAGGGCACAGGACCATTCTGACCTGGCTTTTCCACTAAGCAGGGGGATTTCTAGGCATGGCCACTTCCTCGCCATGCCTACACCTGATTTTTGTTTCGCAGTGTGTGTGTGTTTTCATGTTCCCTTTTGGTGGCAGACAGCCCGCAGAAGGCTTGGCCAAATGGCTGTGCGCTGACACGGTCGTGTGAATTCACATTTGTATTTCCCCAGGGAGACGGAGGGGGGTGGATGGGATGGCGGTGTGTGTGTGTGTGTGTGTGTGTGTGTGTGTGTGTGTGTGTGTGTGTGTGTGTGTGTGTGTGTGTGTGTGTGAGAGAGAGAGAGAGAGAGAGAGAGAGAGAGAGAGAGAGAGAGAGAGAGAGAGAGAGACTTACGAAGGAACGCACAAAGGCAGAGCAAAGGAAAGTTACTTTTGGGGACCACAGTTCCCAGCCTCCGCGTTAAGAGAGTAACCTGGACATGCTGTACAGATGCGCTAGCGCGCCTGCCCGCCTTCCCCCCCCCCTTCTTTCCTTCAGTTCTCCTGCGGGAGAACCTACCCAGGTTGGAATGGATTTCAGTCTAGGCAAAGGAACCTGGATCGGACCCCCGCCCCACCGCACCGCACCCTGCAGTCTCCCCACACATACCCACCTCGCTGGGTCTTCTCTCTGAACGGCTGAAACTTCTCGCGCCCTCCCTCCTGCCCACTTTTGCGTGGCTCCTCCATCCAAGACATCCCCTGCCCCCGAGCCCATCTGCCCCGCGTGCCCTCTTGACCCCCTCCAGACACCCACCCCTCGCAGAGCTTTCGCTTTCCTCCCCTCCCCCAGGCCTCCTGGCTCTTTCTATTTTCCTTCCTTCCTTCCTTCCTTCCGCTGTCCCCCTCCTCTTCCTCCCCTCTTTTTTCTTTGGAGTTTCTTGCCTTCCT
Source organism: Phrynocephalus guinanensis (assembly GCA_037367245.1). Lineage (NCBI taxonomy): Eukaryota > Metazoa > Chordata > Lepidosauria > Squamata > Agamidae > Phrynocephalus > Phrynocephalus guinanensis. The sequence goes on from CM074734.1 coordinate 158,727,064, forward strand.
GCCTGCCTTCCTTCGCTCCATCCTTCTCAGCCCCTCCGCCTGTTTCCCTCTTCCTCTCTCCACTCCTCCGCCCCGTCCCTGCCGCGCTCTGTCCCTCTCCTGTCCCTCTTTTCCTCCCTCCGACCTCTTCAGCCTTCTTTCATCTGCCCTTCTCCCAGCCCTTCATCCTCCGGTCGCCCTCCCTCTCCCCCCTCTACAAAGCAACCCCGCCCGTCCGTCGTCCCCCTGCCTTTCACCAGCGGGATCTGGGGGGCGATCCCTCTTCCCCACCACCAGCACCACCAGCACCATCTGCCGGCTCCCCTCCCCCGCCCCTTTCCCCGCGCCCCCGCCCGCCCGCCCGCCGTCCGGTCCCTTCTCTCACCTCTCCAGACCGACGGACAAGGGCTCGCGGTGGTGCCTCCTGGCCAGAGCCGGACGGAGGGACGGAGGGAGGATCGGAGAAGACGGTGCGTCTCGGCTCGGAGCTGGGCAGGGAATGGCCGGGCAAACGGGGGGCGGCGGGGAGGACACCGGCCGGGCGGGCGACTCAGCAAGCCTTAATTGGTAAAAGAGCAGAGCCGACCGGAGGAATGAGGGAGGGGGGTCGGTGGCAGCGGCAGATAGATGGAGGGGACGAGAGGGCGGAGGGACCCGAGACACCGCCCCCCGGGCTGAGCTCAGAGCGCGAGTCCGACCCGGGCCAGAAGGATGGGGTCCCTCCTGTCAGGGGACCGCCCCGATCCCGAGCACATCCTCTCTCTCTCTCTCTCTCTCTCTCTCTCTCTGTTTGTTTAGCTCTCTAGGGGGCGCCAAAGCGAAAGGGGGATTAGACACTGAACTCCTAGGGCTATTCTCTTCCCTCCACTAGGGGGCATCAGCCACGATCAGGGGCTGATGGGACTGGGAGGTATGAGATGATGGGAAACAAAGGGAGTGGAGCCAGGTGAGCCCATTCTGAGGATCCATCGGAAAGGCTGCTGGAGAGGAAAACAGATAGATCTGAACCAATATGTACACTGCAGAAGCTCTAACTCAAGTATCTCCTCCTGGAGCAGCGTTTCAACTGCTGTACTGTTTGGACCTGCGGTTCGGTCCCAGGTAGCCAGCTCAAGGTTCACTCAGCCTTCCATCCTTCAAAGGCCTGTAAAGTTGAGTACCCAGCTGGTGGAGGAAGAGCAAGAGACAATGTGTAGCCTGCACAATTAATTTGTAAACTAGTCGGGTTGTGCTTTAAGTGCTATGGGGCGGTTTATAAGCAGCACTCCTCTGTGTTTCAAGTAGGACTGCACAGATCATCCTGGCATTGCAAAACTCTGTTCTTCCAAATGTTTTGGGGTACGCTTCCCATTGTTCCTAACTGCTTGATAATGCTGAGTCAAGAGATGGAAATTTGCAGGGCAAAACCTCTGCCAGGCAAAGAGTTCGTGGCCTTTGCAGTAGGACGCGTGCCACGTTAATAAAATGCAGTGAATGCTGCCATTTGGATGCTCCACCTGGAATGTCAAGCCTGCATGGATGAGATGAGACAACACTTCTATCCAAGCTTTGGGGCAGTTGCAGGGATGAGCTCACAAGCTATTCAGTTGCCTTGTTTTCTCAGCAGAAGAACCGAGGGCCCTGCCAGCTTAGTTGTGAGGCCCCATCACTCCTGGCTGGGCATGAATAATGGGCACAGGAAGGCAGGGGGATAAGTCTGGAGAGGGTCAACATGTGAGAGGCGTGGGCATGGGGAGGTAAGGAACAGAAGTGGTCAGGGTAAGAATTGGCAGGAAATGAGGCATGCCAAGCTTTGGGCTCCGGAAGGTGATAAGGGGTCGCTGGGCTTTGCCACAGCCGGAGCTACTGCGCGACTGCCGTGGTTGATAAAGACTCGGGGAAGAAATTTATAGGCAGCAGAATGACAACATTAACAACATGTTCGTCATTCATCATTTCAAGCAGTGGGGAGCCCTTGACTCTCCCGATGCTTTGGCGGAGAGTTCCCTTCAGCCCAGCCAACAACAGTAAAAGACCAGACGAGGTGCCACCCAAAGAGAGAGGAAGCCCTCTAAATCACACCATGATTTGTAGGGTTGGCCCTCCCATTAGGTAGAGAGAGGCGGCTGCCCCAACTGAAAGGGGACAGAAAGTGGCAGTGAGATGTCGGTGGGCAAAAAGCTGTTTGTGTCCCGAAACCTGTCTTCCTCTCCTAAGCCCTACAAGGGCAGTGGGAGACATTCATTCATTCTCCCACATGGGCAGAGTAAGATTCAGCTGGCACTGGTGTCATTGCATAGGTATGTTTTACTTTGTATGTATCTGCATCAACATGGAATCATGGTCTGTACTCAGTAGTAAACAGACATTATCGTTTGGATCTGTTTCCCAGAGCCTGCAAATAATGGTCAGAATCCTGTTGCTTAGTGTAGTAAATTGTTATAGAGTAGAACTACGGAATCAAGGAGAGTTTGGTGAGTCAACTGCTCTGTAGGTTCCATTGATTCAAGTGGATCCACCTCCAACTGCAGCTTACTTGAGCACAGTAACGTCACACTTATTAGAGAGGGCCCATTTGAAATAATGGAACCAATGGAGGAGCTGACTCACCCACAGCCCATTAATTCAATGGGCTTCCTCTAGTGTGATTGTGGGCCTTTTTACACGACCCCTAAGATCCGCTGGCCACTTAAATTCGGACCAGAGATCTTAGGGGTTTGTTGCTCTTCGGGCGTTCCCACCCCCCTCCGCACTTCCTGGTTGCTGGCTGCCTGAGGGGAGGGAGAAAAAGAGAAAGAAAAGCATGCCGCTCACCTCCTTCTGCCTCTTGTCTCTGTAAAAGTAGCTCTTAAAGGGGCGGGAGCCAAAAAGCAGCAAACAGAAGCGAGGAGAGCCCCGCACTCACTATCGTTGCACCGCATCAAAGATTTTTCACCTCCAGAGAGAAGGTACAAGAAAAGTGCGCTGGGTCGCGCTAAAGTGGGCGGGGTCGCACTTAATTGTCTGCAAACTCCGGAGCTGGTGGGGAAACATTTTAAAGCTCCGGAGCTTGCAGCCATTTGCAGCGGAGCTTAGGGGTCGTGTATAAATGCCCTTACTCTACTAAGCAAGAGGAATTTTGGCCAGTATGTTACAAGCAACAAGACTGCCTGTGCATGTTTTTTTTAAAGAATGCAGTGATGCTGTTACTTCTAAAATTTATCATAACTACAGTACTAGTATTTATTGGTGGAAGAGAGATCAGTAATTTATAAGATGAAACAATCTTACTGGCAGAAAGCAGCAATGACTTGAAAACAAGTTAGGGAAAGTGAAATAAGAAAGTGGCAAAGCAGGAATGCAAACCAGCACGAAGAGGAGCGCCATGACGACAGGAGAACCACACAACTTTATTGCCAACAATAAAGAATTAGAAACGGTTACATCAAAAAAGAAAACAATCTAAAGAGAGACTGCAGCCAAGAAATCAGAAGAAAGCTGAGACTCAGAAGGGCAGCAGTGAAGGAATTAGCAAAGAACATCAATTGTAAACTTGTGTCACTGGAGACCAAGACTAAGAGCATCCACACTCTGGTATTTCCAGTCGCCATGTATGGGTGTGAAAGCTGGACAGTAATGAAAGCTGACTGGGGTGGGGGGACACTGATTTGTTTGAAATATGGAGGGTGAGGAGAGCTTTGGGGATACTCTAGACTGCCAGAAAGATGAACAAATGGACCTTAGATCAAATCAATCCTGAATCATCTCTGCAGACAAAGATCTCAAAGCCGAGGCTGTCCTACTTTGGGCACATCATGAGAAGGCAAGATTCTCTGGAAATAACTAAGCCGGGAAAAGGTGAAAGGCAGAAGGAAAAGAGGAAGACCAAATACAAGAGGGATTGACTCCCTGAAGGAAGCCACACAGGCTTGAGTTTACAAGAGCTGAGCAAGGCTGTTGAGGACAGGACATTTTGGAGACCTCTCAGTCATGGGGCAGTCGTAAGTTGGAGGCAACCTGACAGCGATATGACAACAACTGGTGATGTAATTATTTTTTTTTTTTTGGCATAACAACTAACATGTACTCATTGCTCTTAAAAGCATTGCTTGGCAAGTGTCATTTTGGGAAATCAAAATAATCAATTAAATGAAAATGAAAAGGTAGTAGTAACAAGGAACCATGCTGTGTACAAGCAGTAAGCAATGTTAACAAATTACACACACACACACACACACACAGAGAGAGAGAGAGAGAGAGAGAGAGAGAGAGAGAGCAATGAATGCTCCCCTCCGCATATTACAAAATAAGGAAGAGGTGTGGTAACACGTGATCCCATCCTGAAGCAAGATCCATGATCTGTTACATAAGAAATCTCAGATACTTTAAAGTTTAAAATGCAAAATTCTAATGGTCCCTCTTGCCCCACCCAATAATTAATCCACCAATGTTTTCAGAGACTCTCTCATCATCTAACATGGGAAAAGAAGATTGGAAAGGTAATTATAGAATGGGATCCCCAGTGTGGGGTAGTGGATAAAGGGACTGTATAGGACTCGGGAAGCCTGGGTTAAAATCCCTTCTCAGCTATGGAACCTCACTTATATGTCCTTAAATATCTCATTTCCCTTGAAAGCCCCATTAGGGTCACTATAGGTCAGTGCCGGCTTGACAGAACACAACAAATAATGCTATAGTTCATGGTGGAGCACGTACATTTCCTGCAGAAAGTCCAGGGAGTACTTTATTTGAAGCCTAGGGCTCCCTCCTGCCCTGCTCATGAGCCATTTATATATACCATTGCCATTCACTGTGTAAAAAGCAATGCATTGGATGGGCCTGTGGTCTTCCTTGAAATAAGACATGGATGTGTAGGCAGAGGCATAGCAAGGGCTTCCAGAGCCCGGGGCAACAGCCAATTTTTGCGCCCCCCCATCATTGCAAAATATAATCTGGACAGCGTGTGGGGGGCAACAGTGGGGGGGGGTCAGTAGGCAATTTGGTGCCCCCTAATTGCTGCACCCGGGGCACCCCGCCCCCTTGCCTTCCCCACGCTACGCCCCTGTGTGTAGGCAGACTAGATGGCTCAATCTACTGGGAAGTTCTCATGCCAAGCAAACCCCTGTGTGACATGGGCTCAGCTGTGCAGAACTTTGAGAGAAAGTGTTCCACGTTAGGTGTGCCCCAGGAGTCAGACCTGTCTGCCTCTCTTCTTGTCTGTGCGAAGGGCCATCAAGTTGGAGCTGACTTAAAGTGACCCTAATAGGGATTTCAAGGTAACTTGAGGCATTTAAGGAGCTGTTCCACCAGTTCCACTTCCCCAATGCGTTTCCATGGCTGTGTGGGGATTCAAACCCAGGTCACCTGGGTCTTTGTCACTCTATCCACTAATCCACCGTAGGTACAAGTGTCTCATTGTTAGTGGTGCCCAAAATGTGCTGCCTTAGAATATTACTTTGAAATTCCTGGCAGAAGCTATTCTGCATCAGAAACCAGATTGCTGAAATCCCATTGCACTGTTTCACAAAAGGGATTCGTTTCCTAGGAGGACTGCCATAAGTTCAGAAACCTCCCGTAGACCTTATCTGCTGCATATTGAATTGCCTGCCTCAGAGTGCAAGGGGAAATGCCTACAGTACGTAGATTTTGTGAGCTTATGTCAGTATTATGGCTCTAAAAGGTACACCTGACACCTCACACTGCAAAAGGATTTGCAGCCAACATGTTCTCCTATTTCATTGACCAACCTTGGGAGTGTTTGGAGCTAAAGGACAACTTTTTCCACTCTGGTGCCCTCCACAGGTTGAGTTCCCACCGTCCTCAATTAATATAGCCATTGAGGTTCCTAGGCATCCAAGTCCTACATCTCTTGATTTCTCCATTGGCCACTCTCTGGCAGGTGCATCTAAGGCAGTGGTGGTGAACGTTCGGCACTCCAGATGCTTTGGAGCTGTGGACAACTCTCAGAATTCTAGGCCTGTACTGCCAATGACAAAGGACTGTGGGAGATGTGGTCCAACACATCTGGAGTGCTGAAGGTTTGCCACCACTGATAAGGATTAACAACACCTGGTTAGAGTTCTGGTCAACATCATGTTTCGAGTTCTGAGTGGGAGCCAGGGAGACTCAGAGTGAAGCACCCTAGTGAACCTTAGGGTAACTGGAGGACAATTCCTCTTGCTCAACCCAGCTGACTAAGAAGGTGGTGGTGAGGATCTCTTTGACCAGGAGTTGAGAGCCATGTACTCAGAGTGCACTTAAGGGAAATCAGGTTATAAGATACAAATAGTAGATAGTAGTTGGTTTAGGATGGAGGAAATATGATGCAATTGGCATCACTGAAACCTGATGGGATGAGACTTTTGATTGGAATGTTGTTATTGGAGGGTATAATAACCTGTTTCAGAGGAACAGACCTAGTAAGAAAGGAGGAGGTGTAGCTTTATATGTTAAGGATATATATACTGCTGAAGAAATACAAGATATACAACAGGGAAAGCAGTTTGAGAGCATTTGGGTGAGAATTAAAAAAAGGGTGAGAAAAAATGAGAGAGATGTCACTGTGGGGGTATATTATAGACCCCCAAGCCAGTCGGAGGAGTGGGATGATGCCTTCGTTGAGCAGATGGCCACACAGTCAAAAGGGAGAGATGTAGTACTAATGGAACACTTTAACTATCCTGATATATGTTGGCAGTCCAACTCAGCTAAGAATGCAAGGTCCAACAGATTCTTTGATGCCCTTGCAGACAATTTCATGGTCCAGAAGGTAGAGTAGGAAACAAGAGGAACAGCCATTTTAGATCTGGTCGTAACCAATAGGGAGGACCTTGTAAACAGGGTTGAAGTGATGGGATCTTTAGGTAAAAGTGACCATGCCCTCTTGGAATTTGTTATACAGTTGGAAGGTAAAGCTAGGCATAGTGAGACAAGATTCCTGGACTTTAAGAAAACCAATTTTTGTAAACTTAGGGAATTATTGGCTGTGATTCCATGGACAGAAACACTGAAAGAGAAGAAGGTCCAAGATGGATAGGAGTTCCTTAAAAGCAAGATATTAAGGGCAGAATCTAAAACTGTTCCAATAAGAAGAAAAAATGTGAGATGTCTAAAGAAGCCACAATGATTTACTAAAAAACATTCAACTCAGCTAAGTATAAAGAAAAACAAGTACAGGAAATGGAAAAATGGGGAATGTACCAAAGAGGAATATAAGCAAATAGCTAATATATGCAATGGGGATGGTAAAAAAAGCTAAAGCGCAAAATTAACTTAGACTTGCCAGAGAGATTCAAGATAGTAAGAAGGGTTTCTTTTTAGCAAAAGGAAAAATAAGGAAATGATAGGCTCTCTGTGTGGCAATGATAACCAGTTATTAACAGGAGACAAGGAAAAGGCAGAAGTACTCAATACCTTCTTTGCCTCAGTTTTCTCCAAAAAGGAAAAAACAGTTCCCTTGGCACAAAGAGTAGATGAGGTAGGATGGGAATTGCAACATAGACTAGGTAGAGAGATAGTACAGGAACACCTGGAAACATTAAATGAATTTAAGTCTCCTGGGCCAGATGAATTACACCCAAATATATTAAAAGAACTGGCAGAAGTAATTTCAGAACCATCAGCAATAATATTTGAGAAGTCCTGGAGAACAGGGGAAGTCCCCATAGATTGGAGGAGGGTGAATGTTGTCCCTATCTTCAAAAAGGGGGGGGGAGCGAACCCAAATAATTACCGCCCAGTCAGCTTGACTTCAATTCCTGACAAGATCCTAGAACAAATTATTAAGCAGACAGTCTGTAATTATTTAGTTAGCAATGATGTCATTACGAGAAGTCAACACGGTTTTCTTAAAAACAAGTCATGCCAGACCAATTTGATCTCTTTCTTTGGTAGAATTACAGGCCTGGTGGATGAGGGGAACACAATCGATATTGCTTATCTACATTTCAGTAAGGCTTTCAATAATGTTCTCCATGGAATACTTGCAAAGAAGTTAGTACAATGTGGGATAGATAGTGCCACTGTTCGATGGATTTGTAATTGGTTGACTGATTGCACCCAAAGGGTGATCATTAATGCCTTCTCATCATCTTGGAGAGACGTGACCAGTGGGGTGCCTCAGGGTTCTGTTCTGGGTCCGGTGCTATTAAATATCTTTATTAATGACTTGGAGGAAGGAACAGAGAGTAGGCTGATCAAATTTGCAGATGATACCAAATTTGGTGGGGTTGCTAATTCCCTGGAGGAAAGGATGAAAATCCAAAAGGATCTTGACAGATTGGAGTCCTGGGCCAAAGCTAAGGGAATGGGGTTCAACAGAGGGAAATGTAGGGTGGTAAATCTAGGTAAAAAGAATGAATTGCACAGATACAGGATGAGAGACACCTGGCTGGAAAATAATACCTGTGAAAGGGATCTGGGAGTCTTGGTGGACCACAAATTGAACATGAGTCAGCAGTGTGATGCGGCGGCTGAGAAAGCCAACACAATTCTTGGTTGCATCAACAGAAGCATAGTGTCTACAACAGATCAAGGGAAGTGATAGTACTACTCTATTCTGCTCTGGTCAGACCCCACCTAGAGTACTGTGTGCAGTTATGTGCACCTCAGTTTAAAAAGGAGGTTGACAATCTTGAATGCGTCCAGAGGAGGGTGACCAAGATGATTGAGGGTCTAGAAGAAATGTCTTATGAGAAGCAGCTTAGGGAACTGAGAATGTTTAGCCTTACAAAAAGAAGGCTGAGAGGGGATATGATAGCTATATTTAAATATTTGAAAGGATATCACATTGAATAAGGGACTAGTTTGTTTTCCATGGCTTCAGAGACTAGGGTGCAGGGCAATGGTCTCAGACTACAGAAAAAGAGATACAATTTAAACATTAGGATGAACTTCATGACAGTTAGAGCTGTTCGGCAGTGGACTATGTTGCCACGGAGGGTGGTGGAGTCTCCTTCTTTGGAGGTTTTTAAGCAGAGGCTGGATAGCCATATGTCAGGAGTACTGTGATGGGGGTTCCTACATGGCAGGGGGGGTTTAGACTAGATGGCCCTTGAGGTCCCTTCCAACTCTATGATTCTGTTCTATGATTCTAAATGATCTAATGCTCAATAACTGGTTGAAGAGCAGCCATGCGGCATGCAAGGTGAAGCCTTTCTGAAGCCATTCAGCATACGATTTGTGGTATCTTCTGTTTTCAAAAGAGCTTCACTGTCAGATCTTACTCACAGTTATTAAGGGAGAAATCCAATTGATTTAGGTTGATCTGTTTCCTGGAGGGTGACAGCAAGCTTAAGGTACAAAGCACCTTTACATGCTGGTTGCAACAGAGCTGCACAATCGGGCTGAGCATCTACAAAAGAAGTAAGGAAACACGTGCCCTTTCTAATCCTGATGAACTCCGTGGCCCATTAGCCCTTGGCAAGATGGAAAATGGGTTATACAATGGGTTGTTATAAACTGTTATATATTGTACTAGCAGAAATTATAAGGACAATAATGTATTATATTGTCTTATAGTACGGTTGTTGATAAAAATATTTAATTTCAAAAATAAAAATAAAAACAGAGAATAAAAAATAAAAAAGCACGTGCCCTTTCTAATCCTGATGAACTCCGTGGCCCATTAGCCCTTGGCTGGCATAGGCAATGCTGAGGGATGGTAAAGTCTTACAGGAGCAAGGGAGCGGCATGTTTACTGGCAATAAACAAAAATACAGGCAAAAGCAGATCTGGAGCTGAATGGAGAGTACAAGAAGCAACCCGTCAAGTCTCCGCTGCTCTGTTTAGCTTAGCGTCAAATACTCCAGGAGTGTGTATAAAGACTGGGGTCAGGTGGCATCGCTCTAGGTGATTGGCACCAGGTCAACAAATATGTTTGTTGGTCGATTGCCTAGCAATAGTGAAAATACTCCATCCCTGCTTTGTGGGTTAACCAGAGTAGAAAGGGTGGATCTTGGTGGGAAAGAAGTTGCAAATGTGGATCCAGTTGGAACCAAAGATTCCTGGCCTGACCCTCTGCTTGAAGGCACCCTTCCCCTCCATCCGTTCCTCCCACTTATTTGCCCACTCACTTCAGCCCCTTTTGCACCTGGCTGTGGCTGATGCCCTTCAGGGGTTCTAGCAAAACCCCAAATATACCTGGCTCACCCTTGGTCCACTTGGAAGGACAACAGCTCTTCAAGGAAGGTCTTGAGCAGAGGCCCTTCCCAACATGGTTCCTTGCGATCCTTTCATGACGTATACACAATGGACCTTTGGAAGAGAAGTGCTTCTGAGTTAAGTTGCTAAAAGGCCACTTGACTGGAGCAAGGGAAGAGCAAATAAAGGAAACATTGCTTCTCTGCCATGCAATGACCTGTTGTTGTTGGCAAAAAGAAATAGCACCAGGGTAATAACATGGAGGCTTTAGAAACATTCTCTGTTGGACTACAACTCGACAAATTACACATCTCACATGACCACAATGGTTGCAGGGTTTGGGGACCTATAGACCCCCTGACCCCCTCCAAAAACAAACAAACAACAACCTATCAAATCCTTTCCTGTACATTGAGCCCTGCCCCTGTCAAGGTCAAGGAGGCACAAGGACGAATCAAACACCCAACCTCTGGCTGTACAGTCAGAGACCTAAACCACTTAGCTATCCAAATGAAGCAAAATAATTAGAGGAGCCTGCCCAAAGATCGTTGACAAATACTATATATGGCTAAGCAAGGACTTGAATCCAGAACTACCAGCTGCATGTCCAGTGTTGATATTCAGTAGCCTGTCCAGTCGTCACCCTAACAGAATGCACTGTAATTGACAGAAAACTGTAATTAGGCACATTCCTGCCATTCTCTACATGACCATCTTTGCATACCTGGAAAGAATTTGCATGACATGGAGAATATTTGGGGCTCACCCTGGCAGACTTGACTGCTGGAGTGATTTCAAAGATACAACAGCAAAATAATTCCTCTCTAATGGGAAGTTTCTCTCAGTAAATAATATTGGAACTGGGGCAGCATGGCGGGGTGTCGTCCAGTGAAGTTGGTTAATTGAGAGATTTGGGACAATTAGGTGCAGCACCTCTTCTGAAAGTGAAACAATTTGTTCCCACAAGTGGTAGCCATGAGCACTAACTTGGGCAACTTTAAATGAGAATCAGGCAAATAAATTCCCTAGGGATGGTTATCACTAGCTACTGCTCAGGATGGCTTTTTATTACCTTCTGTGTAAGCATTGGGTTGGCCACGATGGAACAAAATGCTGGACTGAATAGACAGGGGTGCTGGAGAACCTGCCCACTCAATGGCAAGACCTGAGAGGAATTTGTTATGTGCCTTCAAGTTGGAATGGACATATAGTGACGCTCATAGAGCTTTCAAGGTGAGACATTTAACGAGTGGTTTTACTAGTTCCACACCACCAGTGATCTTCCATTATCAAAACCAGGCTGTCACTCTACCATACCACACATAGGGGTGTATTGGCTAGAGAAATGAGAATAATACATGATGGAAATAGTACATAATCAACTTCTGGAGGGCTCCATGTCCCCCCAACTCAGCAGGGTGTTGTTCATATTGTTCATATTCTTAATGTTCCCCAAGGAGTACCATATTTTTCCACCTATAAGACGACCCTGTGTATAAGATGACCCTCACTGTTCCAACTCAAAATTACACTTTTGCAACCTTGCATTTCTCTCCTTGGCTTACTTATGTGTATGAGATGACCCTCATTTTTTTAGTCTAATAATTTTAGACAAAAATATAATCTTATATATGAAAAAATACTGTACGTAGTTTGTTCTGGGATGGTTCACACAACCACTTGTTTCACACCCATTCAGAGAAGAGAAGGCTGTCCCCTATTCTTTTATATTGAGTAAAGGGAGACAATGAGGTTGATTGTGAGGATGAGGCCTTGAAATAGGGCACCTTCTGCCCATGCCGATGGTCTTTTCTGCAGCCATCTGCCTCTGAGGAATGCCTTGAGAAACAACGCCTGCGTTGCTGAGTCTTCCAACCCTTCCGTAAAAAACAGTAAATAGGCTTTTGGTACTGGCAGCTAAACAGATTTATGTTGACACGTGTTTCCCTCAGCACTGAACAAACACCCAACTATAGCTGATTATCTTAAGATATACTCACACATGGATCTTGTTTTCGTGGCTCAGACATGTAGAGCAAAGATGCTAGCAAAAGCCTGCCAAATTTAGATTTCTGAATCAGGATTTGAGAAGCCACACCCTGACTACCCACTTGGGATCAGTCCCATGACCCTCTAGGCTTCAAGGCCCACCCAAAGTGGATGCCAGGTTACTTCAGGACCTCTAGGTTTTGGTGCACAGCAGTGATGTCACCCTCACAGAGAGAGGGCCTGGAGACATTCGTGATTTTTACATCTATGAATGGGACTCTTCCCCGCCTCACAATTTGCATTATTTACTAAAAGTGGGTGGAGGAGATGAATCTCAAGAGGCCTCGATTTCTGGTGATCAAAACTAATGCCAAGATCCTTACGCAAACTCTGGAATCTGCCAAACACATGGGGCATGTGTCCAGCATAATTCTGGCCTTTGTAGCTGTGAAATAAGCCATTCCAGGTTTTCTTGATCTCCATACACTCTGTGCATGTTGGAAGGAGAGAGAAGAAAGAAAGAAAGAAAGAAAGAAAGAAGGAAGGAAGGAAGGAAGGAAGGAAGGGCCTCCTTTGCAATATAAACATCATACAGTAGGTTCTGAGGCTAGAAGCCTTTGAATTCTCCATATGAATACTGTATAAAGCAAACCTTATGTACTGCCCCATACCACTTCAAGTAGTCTCTGGGCAGTTTACAGTTTAATTATGCAGGCTACACATCCCCCCCACCCCATTAGCAGGCTAGGTACTCATTTTGCCGACCTCGGAAGGATAGAAGGCTGAGTCAACCATGAGCCTGCTACCTGGGATTGAACCCCAGGTTGTGATCACAGTTTTTCCTGCAGTACAGGCATTTAACCACTGTGCCATGGGACTCATGATGGCGAACCTTTTAGAGACTGAGTGCCCAAACTGCAATTCAAAACCCATTTATTTTTCACAAAGTGGCCAATACAGTAATTTAACCTGAATACAGTGGTACCCTGGGTTACAAATGCTTCAGGTGCTACCCTTTGGGAAAGCAAGGATTGAAGAGCAAGCTTTTAAATTTCCTGTGGCCACAGCACCCTCTTTGTGGCCGTAGGAAATTCAAAAACCTGCTCTTCGATCGCTTTCCCAAAGGGAACTTCAGGAAGGCAAGGATCGAAGAGCAGGGGTGCTACCCTTCAGGAAAGCAAAGATTGAAGAGCAGGCTTTTGATTTTTCTGCAGCCAAAGTCTCCCCACAATTTTGGGATGCCCAGAGTGGTGTGGCTGGAGAGTAAACTGGGACTACGAAGGAGGCCACAAACTGCTGCCTCCCCTTCACCTGGCCCTCTGCACGAAGCACAGTGGTGTGCTCTGAGCAGAGAGGGGGAAGTGCAGTGGCTGTGAGGGGGGTGATGTCACGTGCCCTCAGAAAGGGCTCTGTGTGCCACCTTCGGCACCCATGCCATAGATTCGCCAACACTGATATAAGCTGTATAAATAAATAAATTAACATTTTAAAAAACAACCCGAAAATGAGGTTTAGCTCAGCAAAGGGACTTTGTTTCCACAGATTGTATCTGTGTGGAGAGATACACTTAGTTCCACTCATAGTGGACCTAAAATATTTTACTGCCCGTTCCGTTATTCATTTCATTATGTAACGAAATGAATAATGAAAATTGTACTGAAATTGGAACGAACAGAACAGAACCACGAAAATTAGGTTCATCATGTTTCGTTTTCATTAATGGTGACGCGCAATGAAATGAGCTGTTTTTAAATGTTAAAAAACATCCTGAATATCTGTAAAAACCCAGCGATAATTATTTATTCTGCCTGATAATACCTACCAGGGGGGTTGGGGTCCTTAAAACGTGCATTTATGTCTTTTCTCAGATCACTGTATTTTTCTTTCCTTTAAGGGGAGTTAGGGGACATTGACCCAAAATGGCTCCCAGATGCCTAATATTGATTTCTTGGGTATTAAAATGCCCTGGACATCCGTAAAAACAGAGTGATAATTATTTGAAATTATTACCTACCAGGGGGTTGCGGTCCTTAAAACATTTGTTTTTGTCTTTCTCCCATCGCAATGTATTTTTTTCTTTTCCCTTTAAGGATGACACAAAATGGATTCCAGCCACAAGATGGATGCAAGCCATGTGATGGGATCATGTAAATTCTTGTACAATTTCAACCAATAGCATGCCCAGGTTGCAGACTGGGTAGGTGTGGCAGCCACAGTGTCAAGTCCCACACACAGAGCACACACACAAATAGGGTTCAGTTCTTTGCCAAGATCTTTAGTGGAAAGCCAGGCAAGTTCAAGTCCGTTGCTAACAATCAAGTGCCAGATAAATAACAGAATCCAACTCCCAGCAATTAACAGTCCAAGTCAAAACCAGAATATCTCACGGAAACCAGATGCCAAACCCAAGGGAACAGATCAAGTCGTTGTCCAGGAAGCCAGTCCAAAGTCAGGAAACAGAGCCAAGGTCACAGACAGGAACGTGGTTGCAAGTTCAGTTCAAATGATGGGTTGCTCCCACAGAGAACTCAAGGTGAGCTTACCAGCTTTATCCCAAAACAGGGAACACATCCTTACTCCTGGAAAGGCTTCTGCTAGTACTCACGGCTTGCTGCCCTGATTCCTCGTCTATCACCAAATACCCTTTCCCTAGCCCTCCTGGTAGCACATCTTTGCAGAATCCTGCTCATGGCCCTTCTAGAGGGAGAAGGTATGTTTTCAGCTGAGTCATCAGATCCAGCTGCCTGCTGATTTGAGCTGCAAGGCTCCTCCAGCAGCTCTTCACCATTTCACCCCTCAGAATCAGGTTCTGTGACAGGCAGGATCCTGGCACACAGAGGGCATAAAAAGTTTTGGCAGCCCCCATCCTTGCAGTCTGCAGTGGGAGATAGGGTGGGATTGCTGTCTCTGTGACGTTACTTTAGGCCAGGCAGGCCGGTGTGTGTCTCTGTGTTCCTGCTGGCCACAGCCTGGCTCTTAGGGGAGAGAAAGAAGAGATTTCTCTTGCAGCCTCCCTGTGTGTGTGCGTACCTCTTGGTGAGTACCCTCCTCTGCCCCGCAGTACAGTCACTCTACGGCTGCCTTACGCCCTGGGCAACGCCCACCACTTCCTTTGCAGCCTCCCTGCGTACCTAGTCTATACTGTGTCTCTGCCAGCATCATTTTTTTTACTGTTTTCCCTCTGGTCTGGGGGACGTCCGCACGCGGAAATACTTTAAGTCGCGCAAAAAGCTGGTAAAAATGAGAAACGAAACAAAACGAAATTTTTTCAAAACATTCACAAAAAACGAAAACAAAACAAAACAGACCCGCAACGAAAAACGAAATACTGAAACATAATTTTTTCGATTCGTGCCCATCGCTAGTCAGGAGGGGAGAATATTATCTCAATGTATCTGCTTCTAGCCTTTCAACCATGTCTTGCTCAGTTCCAATGAAACCAAGAAGGGTAAACAGATTAAAATAAGTTGCGAAACCACAATGAAAAGGCAAGCTCCATAATAACACTGAACTGTTAGTCTGGTTGATCTGAAATATAGTCTTACCTTCTGGTATGGAAATCTCAAGCCTAAGAAGAATTTAAGGTTCCTACAATATGCTGATCTTTGAGATCTAACAGCTGTAGCCTGGTGTAAAAAAACATACCATGTGCTCTTAATTAAAGCATTCTGAGCCCAAGAATTTGCCTGCATCACTGTTTCCGCACCAATGGCCACTCCTTGTCACCTTGACTTGCCCCAGTTCTCGTCCTTTCATCCATGCAGTATGGAGAGGAAGAGGCAATAGATATTTTGTTGGCACTATGGTTAAAAAAATTGGGACCCAGAGGTCCTTACCATTTCACTTCAAAACACCCCGAAAATTACCCTCAAATGCCGATCAATTTTCTACTCACTCTTGTGCTAACTTGGGAGAGATATTTCAAAATTCACAGTCAAACTGGGTCTTTTTTTTAAAGGAGTTAGCCAAAATAATTATGGTTAGGTTTTTGAAGGAGCTCTTCATCAGGCTGCATGTTAAGCAAAGCAAAGTGGGTGGGGGGGGGGGGGAGGGAAGCCAGCCTGGTTGTTGAGGCCACAAAGTTTGAACAAAGGCTTGCATGAGTCTTGAAAGAGGTAGCTGTGTAATAGTTTGCTTCATTGGGGAGAAAAAAATAAAAAGATACTTTATTGTGCTATTTTAAAAGTGTTTAATTCATTGTGCAGTCTTACAATGCACTTCTTTGGTTGTGAGGGGTGAAGTATCCACAGGTTTATATGCACAGAATGCAAGCTGGATAGCTTGGTGGTTTAGGTATCTGTTTGCTGAGCCAGACATTGGGAGTTCAATTCCCCAATGATGCCTCACAAGAGAAAAGGGTACACAAACTTTATTGTGTCTGAATTGTAATGGACTGTATAGTCTCTCCTTACTGTAAACTGCCTTGGGTCCGTTTCCAAGGAGAAAGGTGGGGTAAAAATACTAATAAATAAATAAATAAATAAATAAATAAATAAATAAATAAATAAATAAAAAGCTACCTTGTGTGGCCTTGAGCAAGCTGCAAAGTCCCAGCACAACCCCAGAAGAAGGGAATGGAACACCATCTCTCAGTACAAGCTACCAGGGAAGCCATGAAAAAAGGGTGGCCATGAGTCAGAATGCATTTGATGGCACATTTGGTGTTGTAGTTGGTATCGTTGTTTGTTATATGCAAAAAGTACACAGTAGTAGGTACAAAACTCAAGTTCATACGGATGTGGGAGAGGTTCATTTTAATGCTGGAGTCTCTGTTTTCCAAAATAGGACATACACCACTCTGGGTTTATTTACCTAGGATTCCCTTGAAGCTGGCATAGGCCAACTAGAGCTTAGTACAGTTATCAACATCCCCACATGGGTAATGGGACTTTTACTAGGACTAACCAAAATGTCACCAAAGTCCTCTAAAGGCCACATTAGAATGTGATGTCAAGGGAATCCGACCCAATGGCAGGCCTTGCTAGATATTCTAGTGATATTCTGTAGAGATCTGTCAGTTCTTCCTTTCTGGCAGTGCCCAAGGCTGCACAAGCGACAGGGTGCAGGGACCTTTATCTCAAAAGGTAGTATAAAAAGAATTCCAAGATGGGTGAAAGAAACAAGTCTGCCCTCTGCTCCTCTGCAAAGGGCAAACTTGAGTATAAGTTTTTTGAAAAACAAGCCATCTCCAAATGTACCTCAACCCATCCCTGCTATTAGTTGACAAACAAACTGATGGGTCTCCTTCTTCCTGGGATATCTACATAATAAATACTTAGAACTTTCATTACTGATGTTAATAATACTGCTGTCACAATGGAAGTTTGATCACAGAATAACTGAGTCGGAAGGGGCTTAAAAGACCATCAAGTTCACCCCTTTTTAAGTTCAGGAAGCCAAATCAAAAGAGATCTGACTGATGGTTGTCCAATTTTCTCTTGAATGCCCTCAAGTGTGGAAGTACTCACTACTGGTGCAATTGGTTCCATTGTTGTACTGCTCTAACACTTAAAGAAGTTTTTCCTGATATCCATCTGAAATCTGGCTTCCTGTAACTTGAGTTATTATACGTCCCAGTGATAAAATCTAATTGTCACCCTATATTTCCTTTCCATTTTTACCATCATGGACAGCAAGGAGCAGATGGGATGGGTAACTGGCTTGTAGGGGAGGTGTTTTCATACATCATGCAATCTTGGCAGGAGGAAGAAGGATGAAGGGACCATGACACGAGATGTAAAGGACAAATGGGTGAAGAACCTCTCAAACAGGGAACTCACCCAGACAGAGAGAGAGGTCCTATCCAAAGGCCTAAATTTTGCCATCACACCCAAACAGGTTCCGGTTGTGGATTTCATCACAGCGACAGAATCAGCCATCCACAGCAACAATCTGCCAGCAGCAGAAGCAGAACTACTCAGGATAAAAGTCTCTGCTGCATTATCCAGTGCTCAACCACCACCATCCAACCTCACCAGCCAAGAGAGAAGTGCTGTGACATCCCTCAGCAGGGATGAGAGCATCACAATTCTGCCTGCGGACAAAGGAAGGTGCACTGTCGTCCTCAATACGGTGGACTACCACGAGAAGGTTATCACACTTTTAGATGATCAGCATACATATGAAAAACTAAGAAGAGACCCCACCAGCAATTACAAGAAGAAAGTAATAGAATGCTTAAAACTCTTGGAGCAGGAAAACGCAATTGACAGGGTGACCTACCACCGGTTATATCCCGGAGAGACAGTCCCCTGCTTTTATGGACTTCCCAAGATCCACAAGCAAGGAATCCCCATCAGACCTATTGTCAGCAGTATAAATTCAGTGACTTATAACATCGCAAAATACCTGGCAACCATCCTAGCCCCACTGGTTGGACACACGGACCACCACGTACACAACTCAGAAGAGTTTGTTTCTAAAGTCAGGGAGCTCAAACTGGATACAGAGGAAACCATGGTATCCTTTGATGTTACATCACTCTTTACCAGCATACCCACCACTGATGCGCTAATAATGGTAAAGAGAAGATTAAGAGAAGACAGCACCCTCACCTCCAGATGCCGACTCAACCCAGACCAGATATGCCTGCTCCTGGACCTGTGTCTGAATACCACATATTTCATGTACAGAGGGGACTTCTACAGACAGAAGCATGGTTGTGCCATGGGTTCTCCAGTGTCACCAATTGTTGCAAACCTATACATGGAAGAAGTGGAGAAGAAGGCACTCAACACCTTCCCAGGGACAACACCATCTCACTGGTTCAGGTATGTAGATGATACCTGGGTGAAAATCAAGACTCGGGAAGTACAGGCCTTTACAGACCACATCAATGCAGTGGACCCTAATATTAGGTTCACTAGAGAAGACACCCAAGACAACAGGCTGGCTTTCCTGGATTGTGCAGTCATCATCAGACCTGACCGTGGCCTGGAAGTAGAAGTTTACAGGAAACCCACCCACACAGATCAATACTTACTGTTCGACTCCCACCATCCATTACAGCACAAACTAGGAGTCATCAGGACCCTAAGCCACAGAGCAGAGAGCATCCCCACCTCCACAGAAGCCAAGAAGAAGGAAGACAGGCACCTGAAGACAGCACTTAAGGCCTGTGGATATCCAAAGTGGGCCTT
The DNA here is from genome assembly GCA_037367245.1 of Phrynocephalus guinanensis. Taxonomy (NCBI): domain Eukaryota; kingdom Metazoa; phylum Chordata; class Lepidosauria; order Squamata; family Agamidae; genus Phrynocephalus; species Phrynocephalus guinanensis. The sequence continues at coordinate 158,746,269 of CM074734.1, forward strand.
CAACAAAGCAGTGGGCCATCCCAGAAGAACAAGGGATCAGTCTGAGACCCAGACCCAGCGGAAGAACCTGGTCATTCCTTACATGGCTGGAGTGTCAGAGAAGCTTAAAAGGATTTTTGGCAAACACCACATCCCTGTTTATTTCAAACCCACAAACACACTAAGGCAGAGACTTGTCCACCCAAAGGATCCGGTACCCAACCATAAAAGGAGCAATATAGTATATGCGGTCCAATGCAGTGAGGAGTGTTCAGACCTCTACATTGGGGAAACCAAACAGCCATTAAACAGAAGGATGGCCCAACATAGGAGGGGTAACAGCTCAGGTCCAGAATCAGCAGTACACCTCCATTTGAAGGAGAAAGGGCACTCTTTCAAAGATGAGGATGTACACATATTAGACAAAGAAGAGAGGTGGTTTGAAAGAGGAGTAAGGGAGGCCATTCATGTGAGCATTGAAAATCCCTCCCTCAACAGAGGTGGTGGCCTCCGGCATAGTTTATCTGCTACTTATCAAGCTGTGCTTTCCACACTACCAAGACAAATCAAAAAGCCTTTACCACCAAGGCCATAGCTAACGACCATTAACGACCCTTTCTTGATAGGTTTCAGCACCTTAAGCCATGGTTCACCTCAAGGCCAAGGATACCATTGTCTCTCTAACGAGCCTATTTAGTTCATCTGATGAGCCTAATTGAGGCCAGGGTGACTAGAGGTCAAAGCTGCCTATAAGAGTCAGGGTTTGCACCAGCTGCATTCAGACCGATGAAGCTGTTCGGATGAACAGCGAAACGTTTCTATCTCTCAAAAAAGAAGTCCAGTAGCCATGACTCAACTCCCAGATAAACGCACCTGGATGACTGAGAATCTTCACAGACGTAAACAGGGAGCCAATGAAGACTGGAAATATGTGTTCATATTTGCTGGTAGTTGTGATCAGTCTGAATATTACACACTCATGCCAGTATCATGTCGCTAATGAAAACTACAACAGACCAGTTCACTTGGATTGTATGTTGTTTTATCTGTTGTTTCCAGTGAAAACATCCATTCTTACTACAAATTTAAATACAGTATAGTGAAGTGAATACACTCCCCAACAAAATGAATAGGAAGAGCACAAAATGCAGCAGTAATCCAGCTACAGAGAGAAGGCTAAAATAAAAAAAAATGTACATAGCTGTCATTGATATATGTGACATGGCATCTGTACAGCTACATGTTCTTTAGTACCTATTGTGCTATGTTATCCGATTAAGGAAAAAGAAAGCTGTCCCTTCCTGATTATAGCATTCATGGCATTTACTTTAAATATTATTTAAATGCTTGTTTCTGAGGGAGCTGTAGTCAAGCAACATAACTGGGTGGCAGGAGACAAGAGGAAGTTGCTGGTTTTTGGAAGGGTGTGATTACTCGCTGGAACTTCCTGTCATATGGTATGGTGGCCTCTAATTTTGTGCATTAGACACATTGAGGCAGGAGTAGAGAATTCTCCATCATCGTTAGTCATGAATCAGCAGCACTCCACAAGGCAACCAGCTGCTGGGAAGCAGAAAGTACAATTAAAAAAAAGAAAAATTAAAAATGGGGGAAGGGATAGAGGTGAGGCTTGGAGTTGTCCAGAAGTCCTTGTCATAGACTTTTTCTTAATCAGCATCTGGTTGGCCATTATGGGAAGCCGGAAGCTGGACTAGATCAAGTCTTCCCAAACTGGTTGCCCTGTGTATGTGTTAGAAGAATCCCATTCCCATCTTCTCCAGCCAGTACGGCTTTACAAGTACCTCAAAGCCAGCCACGTTGTGCTATCTAGAGACACGGGTGTCGTGCTCTCACAGGTCTGGAGGGCAGCAAGGTGGGAAAGCGGTACCTTTGCTCTGATTCAGGATAGCCCTGGAGCAAGAGTATTCTTCAAGCCACCAAGGGAGGGAGAACCGTGACAGGCGGACATCTAGGGTGTTTATACACGACCCCTAAACTCCGGGGCAAATGGCTCCCAGCTCCGGAGCTTAAAAATGTTTACCCACCAGCTCCGGAGTTTACAGGAAATTAAGTGCGGCCACGCCCACTTTAGCGCATCCCAGCGCACTTTTCAAGTACCTGCTTTTCTGGGGTGAAAATTGCTTGATGCGGTGTAACAATAGTGAGTGTGGGGCTCTCCTCGCTTGTTTGTTGTTGTTTTGGCTCCCGCCCCTTTAAGAGCTACTTTACAGAGACAGGAATGTTGCCGGCAAGAGCGAAGGCAGAACGGAGGTGAGCCACGATCTTTTCTTCCTTTTTTTTCTCCCTCCCCTCACGCAGCCAGCAGCCAGGGTGGGGACACAGGAAGAGCGACAAGCCCCTAAGATCTCTGGTCCGAATTTAAGTGGCCAGCGGATCTTAGGGGTCGTGTAAAAACAGCCCTAGACATGCCACACTCCTGCACATCTCCTTTCAATCAGTCACAGGGAGCCTGTTCATACAGGTTGACACAAACCCAGGCAGAAAGAGACAAAAGGCACAGGATGATCTTTGGCAAGGCTCCTCCCCTGCTCCCCCCCCCCCCACAGAGGAGCATGTTGCCACCTTTTGTTCTGCTTTTGTTCAGCTTCTGCTGTGCAGGATTCCTCCTCTTGGCCTCTGGAGGACACATCTGTAACCACAGGGCTGGGAGGGAGGGTCGAGCTTGCCTTCCGTGTCCGGACAGGATGTTCAGGCTATCAACACTGCTAAAGGGCTACTGGAAGATGATCACACAGAAAAAACGGCTGAAATATGGCCAGGAGGGACGAGTTTCAATGACTATATTGAAAGGCAGATAGAGGTTGACCGTTTGGGGATGTGGGGTGGGTGCAGGAGGCAGGATGCAACGTTTAGTACTCCTGCTGTAGGAGTTTACAGAAGAAAACAGGACACTTTTGTATCCCTGTTGTTAGGCTGAGGGCTTGGCTTTGTCACTCCCCCTTCCCTTTTCCGCAATTACCCATTGCTGGAGGCTTTTCTCTGGTAATAAAACTTGACATGTTGGCCCTCCTCATGACAACAAAACCAACCCCAGACTCTCAAAGGGGAGGGGGCGGGGAGTCCAGAATTACAGGCGGCTTTGTCAATCCACATTGACAAGGCCGCTTTTGACTCTAGAGGGCACAGACCTTGTTTGTTTGTTTGTTTGTTTGTTTATACATACATGCATACATACATACATACATACATACATACATACATACATACATACATACACCGCCTTTCTTCCCGAAGGAACTCCGGGCGGTTTACAATGCAATAAAAATCAACAATAAAACAGTATATTTAAAAAAGCATTAAATCAACAACAAAATAAATAAAAACAACACTTTGTAAAGCTAACACCGTCTTTTGTACATGCCAGCGCAAGATGAAGTTACAGTACCCTAAAATACGATAGACTACAAATCAGACTCACTCAAATGAAGAACTATGGCATTGAAAAGGAGGCTAAATCAGTCCACAAAGGAGGGGGTGTACTACCATACCCAGAGCCAATTCCCTGCAAATTAAAAATGGGGCATTTTTGAAGGGGGACACCTCTCCTGGGCATCTAAAGTTTGCCCTTCACGAAGGTGCTCCAGAAGTCGGAAGAAGTTCCTCTTCTCAGAACCTTTGCTTTTTCAAGGGATCAAATAGATTATGGAGTGGGGCTGGGAAAAACAAATAGATTCCTTTCCTTGTTTGTTTGTGTCATCTGTGTCAGGTGCGAATTTCAGCTAATCCTCAGGAGAAGCGGGGTCAGGAGAGCTGAAGTCCTCCTGCCTGGCCATCACACCAACACCAACCACTACATGCCAACCTTGTGTGACCTACGTCTGTTGCGCCGTTGCTCGTTTCTGCCGGTAAGAGGTAAGGCTGTTAACTAGGCTTTGCTGGGATGCTTGTATTGTAGACCGCTCTGCAGCCCCCTCCCTTTGAATGCACCCCCTTGCCTGTTAAAGGAGGCCCACCCACCAACGGCCTGAGGCTCCTCAGGGTTTTTGCGATGCCAGCCCAAGGAATTGTCAAAATCATAATTGCCAGCAAACAGGCAATATTTTAAAAGGGGTGTGTGCATTGATGATGGGCAACAAAAGATCTATAGGAAGGGGGAGGCAGAAGTGGGTTGTCCACCACAGGCCTTTTCCTGCTGGGTTCTGCCCCACTGCCAGCTTCCTAAGGGGTGGCGGCAGCGGCAGCAAGAAAGGCTGCATGGCTCTCTCCAGCAGACCTTGGGCGTTGGCTCCAACCCAGAGAGGAACTGAGAGCCGGATGCTGAAGAAAACCAGCCTTGGCTTACTGCCGGATGATGATAGCCGGGACAGGGTGAGCAGGGCAGCTGGCCCCTCCTACTCCTCCCTCCCCCCCCCGCCTCCCACCAGCCCTATTACCTCAGCCCCGCAGGAATCTGGCCTTGCAAGGATGAAAAAAAAAAGATGGGAGAGGGATGAAGAGAGACCCAAGCGTCATTGAGAAATACCAGCTGGGTGGTAGCTGCTGCCTGGCCCCCAGGGTTTGTTCTGCTGGCAGGCTCAAAGAGAGGGAAACCGGCTGCAGGAGGCGCAAGGAGTGACCTGAGTGGAACAAACCCAGGGAGGCTGACAGTAGCCTGGATCATTTGCTCTGGTTTCAAAGAGGTGGGAGATGATGCATCATGGACACTCAAAGCCATACTCCTGAAAGGAAGGATGCCTGAGGTAGTTCTGAAGGGGATGGGGGGTCACCCTGTTTTAGAATACAGTAACAGAATAGTGAAGTTGGGCAGGGCCTATAAAGGCTCCATGCAGGAAGAGAAATCAAAGGATACCTGCCAGGTGGCTGTCTCACTTTCTCTTGAATGCCTACAGCAGGCATGTCCAAACTTCGGCCCTCCTCATCTTTTGGACCACAACTCCCAGAATTCCAAGCCTAGATTTCCAATGGCAAAGGACTGTGGGATTTGTGGTCCAAAACATCTGGAGGACCGACATTTGGACCTGCCTGGCCTACAGTGTTGGAGAGCTCACCACCTGAGGTAACGGGTTCTGCTGCTGTACTGCTCTAACCGCTAGGAGGTATTTCCTGATATTCAGCCGAAAGCTGGGTTCTCGTAACTAGAGCCCACTGTGGCGTGTCCTGCACTCTGGGGTGATCAAGAACAGATCCTTCTCCGCCTCTGTATGACAGCCCATCAGATATTAGAAAAGTGCTACCATATTGGCCTTCATTTTTCTTTTCTCTAGGCTAAACGGGCTCAGTTCTTTCAGTCTTTCCTCACCGGGCTTCGTTTCCAGCCCCACCCCCCACCCCCGACCCTGACCATCCTTGTTGCTTTTCTCTGAACTTCTTCCCATTTCTAGGCATCATTCTTGAAGATGCTGGCATTCTGTGTGATTGCCCCTCTTGCTCAGAGGAGCCCAGCATTGACAGGATGGCGCCACTGCCTACAGTTCTCTGATGGAGCCTGTTGCATGGGGATCTGATAGAGCAGTGGTGGCGAACCTTCGGCACTCCAGATGTTTTGGACCACAACTCCCAGCATTCCGAGTTTATACTGCCAAGGACAAAGGACTGTGGGAGCTATGGTCCAAAACATCTGCAGGTTCCCCACCACTGCAATAGAAGGTGCACAATGGCGGCTCGGGAGGGGAAAGCAAACAGAGGGAAGGACACCTCTGCTCCTAGCTGAGCTGCCAATTGGTTCTGGTCGTGGTGGACTCATGGCCAGTGGTAGCCAGTACATTCTGACACTACCCACACAAATGGGGAGGAGGAAGAAACTCCGGATAACCAAGATTTGAGGGTATAAGAGAAATATGGCCAACCCAAGACGTTTCTGCTGCCTGAGGCACATTGTACCCTAAGTCAGTCAATTATTCTGGCATGGAAGGTGGAAAAAATCCCCACATGTACCACTCCCATGTCCTCTGGCAGTAAACCTACATTAACAGCAATACAAATAAGCTAAGAGTTTGCTGCCACTTCATGGCATCTCTGATCTGTTACCTGAGGCAGCTGCTGCACTGCCTACCTGCAGAATTGCTCGCCCAGCCCTCCCGCCAGCCAAAGGGCCTCCGTGCATGCACCCAGAGGGCATGGAAAGGGAGAGGGAATCTTCCTCATAAGACCTTTGGCTGCCAAAGCTCATGCAGAGATGGTAACAGGCCTTGATTCCCAGAACTGCTGTGAACTGGAGAAAGGCTGCAAGCCAGCCTTGGAGAGAATCAGGGTCGTGTGCGATAGATAGGGTGGGGGTGGGTGGGCTGGAAGCCAGCCCCAGGGCTGCTGGAAGAGGCGAGGGCGGGCACTGGAATCTCTCCCGTATAAGGCAGCCACTCCACTTCGGGGCTGTGTTTACACTGAGCCAAGGTGACTCAGCTCCAGGCCTGCATTCCTGCATTCTCTGAGGGGGTGGGTGGGATGAAGAAGTCTTGATGAGATGAAAAGCTAAGAGTGTGTGTGTGTGTGTGTGTGTGTAGATTCTGCCTCATGGAGGATTCAGTCATTAGTCCTCACAATTTTAGGGGTGGGGCAATAATTCTGAAGAAGGGTAAGGAAGAAAGGGACTCAGACATCTTGTTGAAACCCCTATGAAGAGCCTGGGGCACAGGGCAGGACTTAAAAATGCAACATGAAGCTAGTTCTCATGGTCTTTTGGTGCCCCCTGCTGTCCCAGTCAGTGAACTGAAATTCCTACCATTCTGTTTCAGAGAGAGAGAGAGTTGTGTACCGTCGTGCCCGACTCTTCGTGCAGACTACTGTACTATAATGAAAGGTAAAGGTAAAGCCCCCTCCCCCCGCGCACATACATGCTAGTTGTGTCTGACTCTGGGGGAAGTGCTCATCTCTGTATTCAAGCTGAAGAGCCAGTGTTGTGCAAGTCCGTGTCCATGTGGCCGGCATTGCTGCAAGGAAACATTATTTTACCTTCCCACTTTTTACGGCGGTACCTATTAATCTACTTGCATTTACATGCTTTCGAACTGCTAGGTTGGCAGGAGCTGGGCTTATCAGTGGGAGCTCACTCTGCTGCATGGCATCCCGGATTTGAACAGCTGAGCTGCCGTCTTTGCAGCCGACAGTTTTCAGTATCCTAGCCCACTGAGCCATCCATCACACCCCCTGAACTGTAATTAGGGTTCATCTAATAAACATAATTGTGTGCTGTCAAATCAACTCTGTCTTGAGGCAATCCTTTCCATGGTTTTCCAGGTACAGAGTACAGTACTCCAACGTCATTTAGCATTCACTTCTTCTGGAAGACTGTGCAGCTTGCCCAAGGCCACATAGGCTGGCTCTGCTTTCAGGAGAAACAGTGGAGAATTGGACCCCCCCCACACACACACAAATCTGTTTCTGCAGCCAGAAACCTGGGTCTTTCAAAGTGGGCTGATGCAACCTATATAGGGTTGCTTGAGGTCAGGTAGAGGTATGATATGTCATTGGTTGTGAGTAATGTATCTGTAAACATCCCAATGGCATACTGACCTCAAATGACTGGTTTAGTCAGCTTCCTCTCACTGTCAATTCCCGATATTGCGAAGTGGTTTAATAAGCAAACCACTTCAGTATATCGGCAAATTGAACACTTCCCCTTCTCCTCAAGAAGCAGGGGAGGTGAAATTTTTCTTTTTTGAAAAAAAAATCCTGCTAGAGCATCACTGATGCTCTATATCACTTAGATTAATATTGCTTTATCTCAGAAACTGACTAAAAACTACCTGCAACCAAAACTGCACCAAATAGCAGGACAAATGTCTTTCTGAGCAAGCTTTTAATTGGCAGGTATGCTATAGCTCAGTTTTCATAGACAATGTACTTCTCATTTATGGCCATCCCCTTCCAAATGTTGCTGAGTTACATCCCGCATCTACTATGGGAAGCTATGGGGGAGTTGTGTTTCAACATCCAGAGACATCTACCTTCCCTATCCTTGCTCTAGAGTAGATCTTCAGTGGTAAATGACAGTCTCTTTCTCCAGGATCTGAAACACTTATACCCTTGCTTTCAAGTGTTTATATGTACAGTATCTGTGAAGTAATATATCTGTAAACAGACCATCAGATGAGAAGAAAATACACAGATATACTCATGTCAAGCCTTTATTTATTTATTTATTTATTTATTTTACGGCTTATATACCGCACCGTCGTCCCGAAGGAACTCTGGGTGGTTCACAGCAAACAAATAACAATCAAATATGACAAATAATCAGATAATAAAATCAATTTAAAAACATAGTAACAGGAAAAAAACAAAAGAAACATGGGGGCAGATGGCGGACCAAAAAAAAAGAAAAGAAATTAAGAGTCACCAAACACCTCCCGGAAAAGCAGGGTTTTTAAAGCTTTCCTAAATGCCGGCAGGGACTCTGCAAGGCGCACTTTGCTAGGGAGATGGTTCCATAGAGTAGGGCCAGCCACAGAGAAGGCTCGGTTACGAGTAGATGTTTTCCAAGCCTCCCTGGACGTGGCTACCCGCAGCGAGTGCGTCCGCGACATCCTAGTTGGATGGGCCGAAGTTGACCGCTGGGGGATCCGCTCTGCCAGGTAATCAGGTCCCAGGCCATGGAGGGTTTTATAAATTAAAACCAAGACTTTTAATCTAATTCAGGATGCAACAGGTAACCAATGCAGGCGAGCCAGTACTGGGGTGATGTGGTCATATCAACGCACGCATGCCACCAGTCTGGCTGCCGCATTTTGCACCCGCTGCAGCCGCCGAAGGAGAGTCAAGGGCAACCCCATATAGAGAGTGTTGCAGTAGTCTATTCTCGAGATCACCAATGCTTGCACAACCGTTCTCAGAGAGTCCCCGTCGAGGTATGGACGAATCTGGGCAATTTGTCGAAGATGGAAAAAAGCGGTCCTGGACATGGAGTCCACCTGGGCCTCCATAGTGAGAGCCGGGTCCAGGACCATGCCCAGATTCCAGACACTGTCCGCCAGCTGGATGGAAACGCCCTCCAAGCTGGGGAGAGGGCCTCCATATCCGGAAGGGGAAGCCCCCAAGAACATAACCTTGGTCTTCTCGGGGTTGAGTTTGAGCCTGTTGGCCTTGGTCCATGCCATGACTGCATCCAAGCACTGGTCGAGGGTCTGGACAGCCTCAACTGCAGAGGTGGAAAAGGAGAGATAGAGCTGTGTGTCATCAGTGTACTGATGACAGCAGACTCCAAATCTCCTTATGACCTCTGCCAGTGGCCTCACACCGATGTTGAACAGCATGGGAGGGAGGGACAACCCCTGTGGAACCCCACAAGGGAGTATCCACGGGGCAGATAACTCCCCCCCCATGCTGCACACGCTGGGGACGGTCCTCCAAGAAGGATCAGAACCAACTGAGAACAGTGCCCCTGATACCTATCTCGGAGAGCTGGTCCAGCAGGATACCGTGGTCGACGGTATCAAAGGCCGCTGACAAATCCAGAAGGACCAACAAGGTAGAGCAACCCCTGTCAGCCCCCCGGAGGAGGTCATCTTGCAGTGCGGCCAAGACTGTCTCAGTTCCCCGGCCCGGCCTGAACCCAGACTGGAATGGGTCAAGAACCCGTTCACCCTCCAGGAACGACTAGAACTGGACAGCGGCCACCCTCTCGATGATCTTGCCCATGAAGGGAACATTGGTGACTGGACGGTAATTAGCCAATTTGTCCGGCGCCAAGCCAGGTTTTTTCAGAATGGGTTTCACCACTGTCTCCTTCAGGCGAGAGGGAAAAATCCCTTCCCTGAAGGAAGCAGTGGAAATAATTGAAGCCCATTCAGGCATGCTCCCTTCGGCAGTTTTTATAAGTCAAGATGGGCAAGGATCGAAGGGGGAGGACGCAGGCCGGCAATGAGCCAGTGCCCTGGAGGCCTCAAGCGAGGAGACAGGCTCAAACTCAACCAATTGAGGAAATCGAGGGGGTGCAGCGTCGAGAGATGCTGAGGATAGACTAAGGCAACCGGTCAAGACCGGCACGGATGGCCTCTATTTTTGTTCTAAAGAAGGCTGCAAATGTCTCACTACTGAACTCAGTAGGAGGAGGCCTTACCAGACCAGGATTAGTGAGGTCGCGAACCACACAGAATAATTCCACCTGGCGGTTTGAGTCCTCACTAATCCTCAGGGAGTAAAATGATGTTTTAGCCTCCCTGATCGCCCGAACATAGCATCTAGTCTGGATAATAACTGCAGCCTTATTAAACGCTGTCCAATCCTTCCTCCAGCTGCTCTCCAGCCGTCTCTGCTCTTGCTTCATCACTCTCAACTCCGCCGTGTACCACGGCAAAGGACGAGCTCTGCAACGGAGAAGGCGCCTAGGGGCAATCCAGTCGACAGCCCGGGAGACATCCTTGAACCATTGGTCCACCGCGGCTTCGGCCGGATCGTCAGCCAAACTGCCAGGAAGCTCCCTGAAGGCCTCTCGGAACCGAACTCGGTCCAGAAGTCTCCGGGCCCGGGCCCAAACAAGTGACCGAGGTTCCCCGCGGGGCGGGGCAGTGATCAATAGGGGGAAAGACAGCAGATGATGGTCTGACCGTGACACAGGCAGGGAGACAATGTCCCCTAGCCTCAGACAAGAATCCTCTGATGAGGAGGTAAAGACCAGGTCCAGGGTATGCCCAGATCTATGGGTGGGGCATACAACATGCTGGGTCAGATTCATGGAGGCCATGGACTCCATAAATTCCAGAGTTGCACCAGAAAGCTCATCGCCAGATGCACATTGAAGTCCCCCTACCACCAGAAGGCGGGGTGACCTCAGCAGTGCAGCCGCAATGAACTCAGTGAGCTCTGGTAGTGATTGTGCTGGGTTGTGGGGAGTACAGTAAACAAGCACAATGCCAAATATGTCCCGCTGTCCCACCAATAAATGAAGGCATTCTAACCCCGGACTCACCAACGTTGAGGCTCTGCTGACACAGAGAGATTCCCTATAAACAATGGCGGCCCCACCCCCTTACAACCCTCCAACCTGCCTATGCCCTGAACCAGAAACCCCGGGGGGCACAGCTGGGTGAGCGATGCTCCCCCCTCTGCTCCCACCCAGGTCTCGGTAATACAAGCCAGGTCGGCCTTCCCATCCCAGATGGCATCATAAAGGATGGGGATCTTATTGTGGACCGACCTGGCATTCATCAGGAGGCAGGACAGGCCGGAGGCGCTGGCGGGATGGCTCCGAGATATGTGGCAGTGAGTTGGGGGGTCAGAACGGGGGACAGGCATTAATTGCCTGGCCCGAGTTCCTCTTATCCGACTAACCCCCCAACTGCAAGCCTATCGCCCACAACCCAACACAACTGAAATAGCAGTCCCTGCGGACATGGTGACTCAAGGGGGGGGGGAAATGCCACCAAAATACACAACAGCAAAGTAACAACAAATGGGGATAACAAAAAATTAAATACAATGCAATATAACAATATAAAATAAACCAAAAACGAACAGAGAAAAGAAAAAAAAATTAATAAAACTAGAACATAATAAGGGCACATAAGCTTGGGCAAACAGATAGAAAATAGGGGGGGGAGAGTAGGGGGGGAAAGAGGGGGACATCTCAGGAAGAAGGCATGCGAAGGATGGTAATAGTTTGCGGACGGCGTCTAATAAAGGCCACTGGCAGAGGCAGATGGAAATGTGGTGGGAGGCAGTCAGTAGCTGCCAGCGGCAGAGTTCAATAGTCTGATATGGACTGGGACCCAATGTGGTTCCCAGAACAACGCCAATGTGGCTCCGAGAACAGAGTCCTAGGAGATGACGCCATGATGATCGGAATGGCATCTCCACCTCCAGTCGCCTCCAACACACCCTCAAAACCATGCCGCCCCCGTGAACCATACACAGGCCACTGCTTACAGACCGGGGTCAAGCGACCTCCAGGCCCAGGTGGTCCCAGCATGTGGCATCGATGGTCCAACAGGAATGCCTCCAAGGACACCTCCCCAGTTCAAGCAACTTGTCCACCACCAATCAGCCATCGGGTAACTCCGTCGCCTCGACTCCAAGGGCAGGCTCTCCAGGCCCAAGGGAGGGTGGCCAGAAGCCTCTGCCGCCTCCAGATGTTGCCGCCTCCTCAGATGAGCCCCCATGGGCAAGCTCTCCAGGTCCAGGGATCGAGGCATATGGCACCCACAGCCGCTGCGTCTAGAGGGGTCCTCCGCGAGGGGGCCTGCGTTCCTCCTCATAGCAAGCTCCAAGGCCAACACTAAGGCAGGCCCTCCGCTGCCACCGCGCCGCCGTTCGCAGATGGAACCGCCGCCTCCGACAAAACAACCGGGGACCACTAACGGGCAGCCTCTGGCTGAGGGCCACAGCTCCCCGATAGATGGTGGGTAGCCCCCTGGCAAGGTGAACAAACAGAGGGGGGTGCCCCCTGGTGAGGTGAACAAACAGGGGGTGGGCAGGAGAACAAGCGGCAAGACACGGCGACGAAGCCAGAGCAAAGCCGAGACAGAGGCAAACTTCGGGCGGAGGCCGCCACGGCGGTCCAAGCCGCAGCTCCAAAAGGGTCCACCGGGACGACAGGATGGTCTCCATGACAACAGTCCATCGACGGAGCCCGGGACACAGCGCATTGATTTAAGCTAGCTCAGACCTCCCACCACATCCTTTTCTATTGTTGGCAAAGCTATCCCTTGATCTTCCCTAAAAATGTACGCTCCCAAACTAGGTAATCCAATAAAGAACAGTTGTTTCTTTTTCCCAATACTCTGTAGCCAAATCTGTATTTCAGACCAGGAGGAAGGAGAAAGGGAGGAAAGAATGATTTGCGTAGTCTCTGACAAACTGTTGTGAACACTGCATGATGTTACACCTTTAATTCACTATGATTATTTTTTTCATATGTACACATTGGTGTACATCTCATATTGCATTTGGAGGCACCCAGCCCTGAAAAATCTGATCCAGCTGCAGTTGTAAAACCCCTTCACCATCTTAAATGGGCTTTGGTAACACCACCCATTTTATGTCTTGGCTTGCTGTTCTGACTGCCATTGTTACTGGGTTATTTAAAATGGCTCCCTTCCAGAGTTTTCTAGCGGCCCCTACATCTTGGGCTACATCCCAGTTTGCTGGATATTCTGTAAGAACCAATAAGAACTAGAAGGTGTACCTGGCACCTCTGGCTAGTTGTAATTCCTTGACAGGGCCTGGATTTGATGGCCCACAGGGACTCTTCTAATTCTGCAGTTCTACAGATCACTACATCTTCTCTGGTCATGGATGGCTGATGTTAAGTGAGTTTGCTACAACTTTTTCTTATTACCTCATGGGAAACTCACCAAGTTCATCCTGTCTCAATTTTTCCTGAGTTTAACACCAGCAGTATCAAGTATCTACTAGGGCACAGAGTGTATTTCCTTCCACTGCTTTGTGTTCCAAGATCAATGAGGTGAACAGTTATTGTCTCCCTAATAGGTGCTGTGTAGGCTTAATCCGGATACTATATTTCAGTGGTTCTCAACCTGTGGGTCCCCAGATATTCCTTCCAGAAACTCCCAGAAATCCCTTCCAGCACAGCGAGTGGTGGAGGCTTCTGGGAGTTGCAGTCCAGGAACATGTGGGGACCCACAGGTTGAGAAACACTGGCCTAGAACTATAAAATAGCTGATATCAAGGACTGTCAAGTGAAGCTGACCTGCATGACCAGTTCTGAACGCATTGCAGAGAAAGATAATGTAAGAGCCGGTCAGTACTCTGTGTTTTCCATTCAGAACTCTCCTGTACACACTCAACTTGACAAAGCAATTATGAGTCAGTACCTGAAAACTATGCTTTTGAACTACAATTCCCAGAATTCCCTCAGTCATGGCCATGGTAGCTGGGGGATTCTTGGTGTTTGTGAAGAAATTTCTCACATTTATAACACCATCAAGGCATTAGTTATGGATCGTGTTCACTGGCTTAGAATGTGACAGCTCGTGTTTTCTGGCCCCGAACGGTGACAGGGAGCCCTGCGAGGCTCTGAAGAAAACTGGGGAGGTGGCCTGGAGACCCTTTGAACCATCTGGGGAGGAGGTGGTTACAAACTGATCAAAATTTCACATTGAATGGTCGGTGCTTGGAGGATTCAGGCAGAAGCCCCAGGGATTGAGAGGCATCAGCTAAGGGCAGGCTGAAAAGGCAAAAACTTAGCTGAAACTCAGAGGAAAGGAGGGCCATATGATTTGAGATATCATTCAGTGCATGAGAATTGTACTCTGTGCAGGTTCTGAAACTTGTTTAGGTCTATTTTAGATCCCCCGTTTTTCTTATCAACCCTTTTCTCCCCACCCCCACCCGACCTAAAGGGATTTGTATGTCTCGTAGTGCCAAATGGAGCTGGGTTAAGGAGTAGGGGTGATATATGACCCATGTTCCTTTGTTTGAAGAACGGGGAAGTGACTTAAGAAGCAGCTTTTTACAACTGCCCATATTGCCTCTCACAAGGCTCCAGAGCTGGCTGCAACATCACCTGGCCCTGGACTTTAAGAACACCATTCTAACAAAGGACTTTAAAAGTAAACTCCTGGTAAAGCACATCTTTTACCATGTCTGAACCTCTGGGACCTGCTTTGAAGAAGGTGATTTACTGCACTTGAAAGCTTCCAATGTTCCTTTTTTATTTTTAATAGTGGCCTATAAAGGTATCGCCTGTAACCTATTTTTGCAATTGTGTTTTGTGATGGCCACGCAGCTCACCCTCAACCCCGTTTTTCTTATTTTATATGTGGTTCTTTGAATTGATTTACTAACCTCAAAGGACTTTCTATCATTTTTTAGAATATGGATTTCTTTTCCTAATATTATTAAAACAGATTTTTCTCCACATTGGTGGACTTTGCAGGGCACAGTTGAGGAATGTTGTGGTCCTAAACCCATAGGCCTTTGGATCACTACAGTAGGACTCCCGTGTTGGCACAGAGTGGGTCCAAGCACCTCCTCCTGTGGATGCTGAAAAATGTGGATTATAGCCAGTGCTATTATAATGGTGAATGGGGTGACGCTGCAGCTTAAACCACTGAGCTGCTAGGCTTGCTAATTGAAAGGTCGGCAGTTCGTATACATGCAAGTAGATTGACAGGTAACACTTTGTTGGGAAGATAATGACATTTCATGTGATTGCATGTTTGGTCATGCTGGTCACATGACCATGGAGAACATGTCTACAGACAAAATGGCAGCTTTTCAGCTTATCAATGGAGATCAGCAGCGTACCCTAGACTAGACTTAACTGTTAGGGGAACTTTCATCTTTGTTATATATATATAGCAGTGGTGGCCAAACTTTGGCCCTCCAGATGTTTTAGACCACAACTCCCAGAATTCCAAGCCTGTATTGCCAATGACAAAGGACTGTGGGAGTTGTGGTCCAAAAGATCTGGAGGGCCAAAGTTTGGCCATCACTGATATATAGCATAGTCTCTGGCTCCCTCTAGTGGTGAGTCCCGGTAACTTCATCATGAGATTTGTTGGGATTTTTCTTTTAATATTTTCACCACCATGAAAGAGAGAGAGAGAGAGAGAGAGAGAGAGAGAGAGAGAGAGAGAGAGAGAGAGAGAGAGAGAGAGAGAGAGAGAGAGAGGAGACTCTTGGTGGCAGCTACTGTTTTGTTAAGCTATAATCATCCAATATTCAAGTGCAAAAAAGAAACACATCCAAGCTCCAATGTCAACATGCCTCTTTCCCTGCTTTTAAAGATCAAGCTGCCCATAGTTTCCAGAGAAATCCATGTCCAGGAGTGGGACAAATTTAAAACACTTGGCAACTGAGCGCAACAATTCGGTAACACAATTTGTTAATTTAAATGGAGAAGTTGTAATCTGTGTTTTATCTGACATCCTTATGCCTAATTTTCTGCTCCAGAGACAGCAAATATTACATGTTAGCTCAGTCTTGGAACCACTCATGCAAGATGTGGACCACTTAAAGACTTTTTATACTTGAGATCACATCTTTGGTGCATGACTCAGATTGTGCCGACAAGTGCATGACCATTAATGGTGAAGAAGGAAAAGAATATTTTGTTAACCTTCAGTGCAAGCTCTTATTCCTCTGCAAGAAGCATCAGATATTATTAAGAATACTGTGCAGCAGAAACATAAATTATCCACCCACACTTGGCAGAAATTCTTCCATTTAGAAATAACGTCTCCTTTAATGGGAAATCCTAGTGGCAGATAGCGGTGAGATGGCACTGCCAGTTTTTACTGCTGAACACAAGTGGAAAATATTTCACCACTTCGTGATCAATAAAGCTCCCGTTTTTGGAAGGCTGTCAGCCAAAATGGTGCCCACTAAACCATACGTTCTACAACGGGTTTTTTAAAGTGTTAACTTGATGGCTATGAAAACAACCGAGCACTATCAACACCTTGTGGACATCTCAAGAGGGGTTACCTGGGTAAGGTGGGTGGCTTCCATCAAGTGCCCCTCGGTTCTGAAAATGTTTAACGTGAGGGTGATATAAGAACCACCTCCTTTGGATTGCAAAAGAAGGCCTTAAACGTCCAGGTTTCACTCTTTTCTTTGGAACCATCTAGGGACTGTCAGTGAGGTCTGATAGTGATGCCAAGGCAGATCCTTGGAGAATAAGATGGTGCCTACAACCTTGCCTTTGCAGCTCTTATCTTCCGGCGCCCGACTGCTGCTCAGCTTTCATGTGTAGAGCTGAAGCCAACCAGGTGGAAACATGTCTGTCCGAAAAGGCCCTTGAAGATGGGGAAGGCCACAATCCTCCTCAACGAGGGCCACCTTATTCAACTACCAATCCAGACCCATGGGCCTATTGAGGGCACTAAAGCCATCTCCAGCCCCTTTGAAGCAGGAGGGCCAAAGTGTGGCCCTGAAAAGGTTTTATTTCCTGCCCCCCCAAAGAAGAGAGTGCATGAAGGCCTTTCTCCATCACCTAGACTACCACTGTTCCACAGATATTTCACTGTCCTTCACGGAGGATGAACGAGCCCCAGCTTACTACACTGCCTTGAAGGTGGGGCAAAGAGATACCTGTCATAGTGCCAGACAAACAATATGCTAGAGGGGTGTGCTTGCACATGAGCGTGCACTTATTGTACAGGAACGGGGCGAAAGATCAGAAAATGTTGCCAGACACCATCAGCTAAGAAGAGTATTCAATTTAGGTTAAATGAACAAAAACAAACAGAAATAATCACAGAAAAGCCAAACCTGGACAACAAACGAGAGGGGAAGACCTTCCCCAGCCCATCCAAATAAATGCAGAAAATATTACTTATTTTTAATCCAACAGAAAAAGAAAACAGAAAGTGTATTTACATTTGGAAATATAGGGGAGCATTTTCCAGCTTTTCATTAGTGTTTGCCATGCCAAGATGGAAGATCTGTTCTCATTTCTGCCAATAATGCAATTGCAGTTCGCAGAAGCTCAGAATCACTGACAGTCTTTAAGGATGGCATGGATGGCCTTGTATTTCTGTTGCAGCTCTTCAAGTTTTGAAGCTGAAAAAGCAAAAACATACGCTAGCCACGGCGATGAGGGATGGAAGATTCAGGGTGCTGTGGAGCTGCTAAAGCAAAAGCACAGTGTGCCGCTTGTATTCTGCTATGTAGCACTTAAAGCTCTCTCTGAGTGGTTTCCAACTGAATTATGCAGCCTAAACATTGGTGTCCTCTCTCCCCACCGCAGCAAACTGGGTGCTCATTTTACCGACCTCGGATGATGGAAGGCTGAGTGAGCCTTGAGCTGACTCGAGGCTCACTCAACCCTGGGTTGTGAGCACAATTTGGCTAGGGCTCATTTTAAAATGTTGATCCTGGCAACGTCTCCATTCCTTTTTGTGGGAATAGGCTTCTGGGTTTGACATAACCAGAGCCATTTCAGGCAGCAACAGCTTCCTAATGGCAAAGGTCTGAGTTTGTCTGCAACAGCAGACAAATCATGTCAGCACACTGGCCCTCCCTCTTCCCCCCTTTATTCCTTAGTTAAGCTTGCCAATAAGAGCAACATCTCTTTGTCTTCTCTTGTTACTCAGTTAAGTTTGCCAATTAGAGCGATACCTCTTATCACTAAGCTAAAGCTTACCAATTAAAGTAAGACACATAGTTGTACCTATACAGGTAGAAATGCATATTAATTTAGCCTTCCTATGAAACGCCTTTTTAACTATATTTGGGGAATTTCTTGCTGCACCACAAAGAAATGATGTAATCAGTTATGTTAATCAGGTATGTTGGAGGAGTTAATAAAAGGGGACCTCTCAGTAGAAAAGAGAAGAGAGGCTCCACTGATCGATCTATCTATCTATCTATCTATCTATCTATCTATCTATCTATCTATCTATCTATCTATCTATCTGTGTGTGTGTGTGTGTGTTCTTCAAAGCGCTTTCCCGTGACTTCCAGTTGCCCTACCCTGATTAATCCTACAGCTTTTGTCCATCAATTGTGATACCGAAGGGTGGAACCTGGTGCTCATTCCGCCCACATATACGTGTGTGTATATGAAGGCTACCACAGACGTTCCAAACACTCCCCACCCATTCCGATTCCCTGGCTCAGGAAGCAGAGTCCCACTGTATTTTCCCCAAACTTCCACCCTACAGAAGAATGAAAACCTTCCCACGCTTTCAGCCTAAAACAGGAAGTATCCTATTCACAAGGTACATCCTCACACCATGCCCTCTCTCCTTGGAATCCAAGCAAGGAAGAGGGCTGAGCACTAAAGACAAGGCATCTGGCAGCTGCTCCGGTCACACGAGACCAAACTGTGCCCCCACCTCCAAAGCAAGGCAGGACCGACACAGCAGCCTCTATCTGGGAGCGGAACTTACAAAGTGACGATTTAGCGTTGCCACTCCAGATCACCTTCTCTTCCTGCCGCCGCCTCACTGTCTCCACGATACACTCCGAGGTTTCTGTAACTTGGGCTAGACCTTGCAGCTCCTGAGACCAAGAACACACAAAATCACATAATTGTAGCAGCCCACCAACCCTGGTGCCCTCAGCACCTCCACCTTTCTAACCACCCAAGCTCCAATCTCAGTTTTAAGAGAGTGCAAGGCTCCGCAGAAAAGCCAGGCTTATCCCATAGGGTCTTAAAACATCTGAAAGAGGACAGGAGCATCCACTTTAGTCATAGCAATCCTGTGGTACCCTTACAGGTTTATTATGGAAGAAGCTTAATGAACTAGAATGACAAGATAGCACTATAACAACAAAAATTCTGGGACTGCAGATGTAGCCCAAAAAGTAACTTTTCTCTCTCTCCAGACATTGCTTCCAGCAGATATCCAATCTGTGCAGAGATGCACTTTGTAAGTTCTACTTTATGTTCTTCTAACCCAGTGGTTCTCAACCTGTGGGTTCCCAGATGTTCCTGCAACTCCCAAAAATCCTGCCCAGCTCAGCTACTGATGAAGACTTCTGGGAGTTGCAGTCCTGGAACATCTGGGGACCCACAGGTTGAAAACCACTGTTTCTAACCCCACTGTTCAAGTTATTTCACCCTGTACCCACCCCTTGACTCTCATTATCTGCCAATTTAGGATAGAACGCATTAATCGGAGGTAGGTTCTAGTCTGCAAGAGCCTATATGGCACAGGTTCCATATGTAAAAGAACGTGAGGCCTCTGCTCAGACCTCCAAACATCCTTCCTGAGTGGGAGGAGGAATGAGAGTGTGGAACACTGCAAAGGAGGTGAAGGCTAGCATGAAAGATCAACTGGAGAGAGAGAGAGAGAGAGAGAGAGAGAGAGAGAGAGAGAGACTTACGAAGGAACGCACAAAGGCAGAGCAAAGGAAAGTTACTTTTGGGTTTTTGAGTTGATTTCTTGCAAACTGATTTTGCTACAGTATAAAGTTGAAACCAGCACGTCAGTTTATGCTATATAGACAAGTTCAGCTGGCTCTTACATGCACTTATAATCTCTGTCGTTATCTAAAACACAGCAATCCCATCTTGGCTGTAAAATGCCTGCAGAGTCAGATATGTGCTCTGAAGAGTTTCCTCTGGTAACCAGGCCCCAAGGCAAGGGCAAACTTGTAGCTGCCTGTACTTGAGACGTCAGGTGAGCGAACTGGAAGGACAGAACGTCCTCTGTCCAACACAACACAATTTGACATCCGCCTAACTGGCTCCTTTTTCTAGGTGTGGGGAATATTGTGCATGGAACCGATTTCTACTATGAGCTGGTACGGCCAATCGATGTTTTGATTGACTAGGAACCAGATGCAGAAAAAGAGTGAAGCCCCAGGGCCCAGCTGGATAGCTGCCACGAGACCAGTCATGCCACAGATTAGCACAGAGGTAGGAAATTCCTGGCCTTCCAGATACAGTGGCCCTCAGCATCATGGCCAGTGGCAAGGGACTGTGAGAGGAGAAGGTCAAAGAACTCCACCATGATCTAGTGTTTGAAACACAGGACCGACAGGGAGTCGCCTCCAACTCACCACCACCACCACTGCCACCTGGGTTCCTTCCCCGCCTGCCAATCTCACCTGCATACAGAGAAGCAGGCTCTGGTGCACCTCCTGGAGGAAGGGGCCACAAGGGCTCAGCTTGGGTGGAGGGCACCCGCAGTGCTTCTGAAGCTCATTCTCATAGACTTGCTCAAAGGCCAGGAGCAGCTGGTGGTAGTCGGAAGCAATCAGCTTGAGCGTTTTGTAGAGCCGTATGGCTGTCTTGGGACGCATCTTCTCCATCTGAGTAGCCCTGCAGGAACGAACACTGAAAAGGCCCCAATTTTGAGACTGTGGCAAGGTAGCCGTTTCAGAAGGTGGCTAATTGCTAGCTTTAGCCGGGCACTTACCATCTCCTGTTGCCAGGCAAAAAGAAAGGAGTCGTGGTCTACCACCTCAATCTCCCTTCCCCAGGAGGAAGTGCCAATCCAGCCACTATCACCCAGGGCCTTTTCACACGACCCCTAAGATCCGCTGGCCACTTAAATTCGGACCAGAGATCTTAGGGGTTTGTCGCTGCTCCTGCGTTCCCACCCCCTCCGCACTCCTGGCTGCTGGCTACATGAGGGGAGGGAGAAAAAAAGGAAGAAAAGAATGCCGCTCACCTCTGTTCTGCCGTCCCTGCACTGCATTCAGATCTCTTAAAGGGGCGGGGGGGGCAAAAAAAGAACAAACAGAAGCAAGGAGAGCCCGGCAGTCACTACTCTTATATCCGCATCAGGAATTTTCACCTCCAGAGAGCAGGTACCTGAAAAGTGCACTGGGATGCGCTTAGGTGGGCGTGGTCGCACTTAATTATCTGTAAACTCCGGAGCTGGTGGGGAAATAATTTTAAGCTCCGGAGCTGGGAGCCATTTGCCGTGGAGTTTAGGGGTCATGTGAAAAGGCCCCCAGAGAACTGTTCTCTGAACTTATTTTAGACAGCTCCCCTCTCCTGTAGAAAGGGAATTTTTTCTATATGTGGGGCGGGGTGGGGGTGGGGAGCTGTGCCAGCTTTAAGGCAAGGATCCAGCAGAACGGCAAAGAGGTGGCTCTGTTCTGCTTTGTCTTTCCTCTCCCCTGGGCATCAAAGAACAACCAAATGGGAGATCATTTGATCCAGATGTGTTTATTTTATTCAGTGTGCACTAGGGGGCAATTCATTGGAAAGGGACGACGACCAGAGAGGTCAGATTTAAACCCCGAATTGTTCTAAAGCAATCTTTTGTATCGAAGGCTGCCCTCAAGATAACAGCAGTACACAGGGGACGGCCTGATGTACTTCTAAACTATTTCATTAGCGTTCGTGTGAGAGGCAGGATCAGAACACGGGGGAAAGGCAGAAGCAATCCATGGCTGATCTTCTCCGTGCCTTGTTACCATCTGGCGAACGGTATGTCACTGAATGGCAGAATTAAGAAACTCCAGGGGGCGCCCTAGCTCAACCCAGGGATGTATCCAATAACTGTGCCAGTGGAAGAAATAACTTCCAGATGATCCAGGGAGCAACCACCGACCCACGCCACATACTGCAGGAGAGCCACTCTTGCCTGGCCAAGGTGCCTGTGAGCTACGTACCTGGGCTTTGAGATTTTGCAGAGCTGTCATTGTGTCTTCGAGCTCCTTCAGCCGATTCAGCAGGGTCCTCTCATGAGAAGTCACTGACGGAGGGGCCCTTAAGAGACATACGTGGAGAGGGAGATTCAGCCCCAGGGCTCTTGGGCTGATAGAGAGGGAAGAACCTCAGCGGTTCCAACAGGGGTATCAGAGTATTAGCCAAATCCTACCCTTCTGGAGTCTCTGCTGTTCAGTGAGCCATTGAACAGCCTCAGTTCAGTTCCAGAAACCCCTTGGATCCAGGACCTCTGCACATTTTCTTCTGTTTTTGTAGGCCAAACACAAGCAAAGGGGTGAGGACCCTTACCTTTTCTGCAGCGCTTCTTCACCCACTAGGAGGGGCTTTATGTCTGCACTCCAGGGATGACACTCGGGATTCAAGACAGCCTGCAGGTCAGCACTGGAGAAAACCTGCTTCACAAATTCTTCATTCTTCCTAGCAATTTCCTGGAAAGATTCCTCTGCACTGAAAGAGGAGGGAAGGGATGCTGGGGAACTCTTAAGGACAGAGGCCCTTTGTACACAACCCCTAAACTCTGCAGCAAATGGCTGCCAGCTCCGGAGCTTACAATTGTTTCCCCACCAGCTCCGGAGTTTGCAGGAAATTAAGTGCGACCACGCCCACCTAAGCGCGTCCCAGCACACTTTTCTTGTACCTGCTTTAGAAGGGTGAAAATCCCCAGGTCCGGATTTAATCTGGTGAGTGCGGGGCTCTCCTCGCTTCTGTTTGGGTTTTTTTGCCTCCCGTCCCTTTAAGAGAAGGGGCAGGAGGCACAAAAAAAAAACAGACGAGAAGGAATCAGGACGATGGGGCTTCGACCGGCTTCGGAGGTGAGCCTGCATTTATTCCTCTCTTTCTTCCTCCCTCCCCTCACGCAGACAGGATCAAGGAAGTGCGGAGGGGTGGGGACGCAGGAAGAGCAACGAACCCCCAATATCCCTGGTCCGAATTTAAGTGGCCAGCGGATCTTAGGGGTCGTGTGAAAAGGCCCAGACTGATCAACCGCACCCAGGCAGCTTAGCAGGCATCTTGACAGTTCTGTTTTTAGCCCTAAGGAAGACCACCACATTTAGTGGAGTGGAAGAGTGAGGACCACTGGTTCCTAGCCTTGGGTAATCCAGATGCTCTTGGATTGCAATTCCCAGAAGACTTTGCTACCAGCTGTGCTGGCCAGTATTTCTGCGAACCTCAATTCAAGAACACCTGGATTACCCAAGGCTGGGAACCAGTGGTCTCGACCAATTTTTCTAATGCTCGCTTGGTATGATAGGAACTATAGCCCCATGTGCCTGGAGGCAACAGAAGATGCTGCCACAAAGGATGGTGGTGGAGTCTCCTTGTTTTTGGAGGCTTTTAAGCAGACGCTGGATGGCTATATGTTGAGAGCACTTTGGTAGGGGTTCTTGCATGGCAGGGAGTTGGACTGGATGGCTCTTGAGGTCTCTTCCAACTCTAGGATTCTATGAGGGTGCCAGGCTAAGGAATCCAAGGCCGCTATGACCCAGCCCTCTTTCTAGAAGAGCATATTGTTCAGTATAAACCAGAGCTTGGACCCTTATCTTATAAAATTGTTTTTTAAACACTACTTTTTATGCTAATAATAGTAACACGACAGTTAGGTGGCTCCTTTAACCCTCTACCCCCCAAAATATCAGCAACAAAAAACCCAAAAATGGAGATACAGTCATCTCCCTGAACACTGTGAAAGACAAGCAGGTAAAGAGAGGGGGGGGGAAGGAGCCAATTATTATAATGGTAACTGTGGCAAGGCTCTTATTTCCAAAGAATTGGAAAAACAATCATCAGGTCGACATGGGAAAATGGTACAGTATAGAGAAAGGTGGAACATGGCAATTAATGATAAACTGACTTGTAATATGAAAATTAGAAGAGGGATGTTAAAAAATAATGAATCCATTTCTAAAAAAACGTCCTGACTGAAAGGAGAGGCCACATGCCAAAAGAAGACTCACTGTGTTTCTGGAGAGACGTGGCACTATAAAAATTGAGGTATTGGAACCAAGTCTCAAAGGGTGGTGGTGGCAGAACTAAGTGGAGGGGAATATAAAGTTTGCAATGTATGCCTGGGTGTTTTGGGGATTTTTTTTTTGTTGCGTTTGTGTTCTTTTTATTATAAAAATATTCAAAAAGATCTCCCAGAATATCATCCTAAAATAGCATTATTGACATAAACAACAAACATTTCATGCTACCTTCAAAAGAAAACAATGTCACCAGCTGTTACCCCAATACTTTTTCGATAGATTAGTCACCGTGTCAAACAAAAAGCAATGCATTCCTCATAACACTGTTGCCTTATTTCCAAGCTATGGGTATAAAGAAAAATAGGGAGGAAATGGCTGTAATCAGTATATTTGGCATCTTGACTGACAGAGCATTTTGGTTGCAAGTGAAACTTGGACGGCATAAACTGGCCACAGAAGGAAAGAAGGGAAAGACCTAGAAAATGAAGTGGCCTCAAAAAGAAGTGAGAGAACCTAAGACGGGCTCCTAATACTTTTCCAGCCGTGGCACTCTCCTGCAGGGACTCCTGAGCCATTGTTAACAGGCTGATGTAATTCTCAGCGACTGGCCACAAGACCCGTTCATTCACCCTGAACACAACAGCGGCCCGATCTGCTGCTGAGCAGAAAGAATGCAGATCCTCCTGAATCAATGGATTTACCTCAAGCATGTACAAAGTCAGGCCCGGGGGCCAAATGTGGCCCATTTTCAAATTTCGAGCGGCCCGCAACCTCTTCTCCCCACTGGCTCAGCCTGTCACACATCCCTACCAGCTGGCCCCTCCCCTTACCTGATGGAGACGTCATTTCGCAGTTTTATGGTTTGCCTATCCTCACTGCCTCTGTCCATCCCCTCCAGCCAAGTGCCCAGCCTACCCACGCCCCCCCCCAGCTCCTCTGTTGCAGCATCCTCCCCGCCTCCTTGCATGGTGTAGAGCAGTGCTTCTCAACTTGTGGGTCCCCAGATGTTCCTGAACTGCAACTCACAGAAGCCTCCAGCACTTGCTGTGCTGGAAGGGATTTCTGGGAGTTGCAGTCCAGGAACATCTGGGGATCCACAGGTTGAGAACCACTGTTGCAGAGACTTGTCCAAAGTCCAGTCCGGGGGCCAAATGCGGCTGAATGGTCGGCCCCACCACATTTTCACCTCACCAAATCCGGCCCTCCTTGCAAAAATTTGGACACCCCTGATTTACCTGGAAAAACTGCTGGAGTCTGAGATCGATCCAGACCTCGTGAAGTTACCCTGAGGCGGAATCACGGCCAGGAGTTGCTCCAGGAAGCGGAGCTGCTTCTGGGCGGGGGCTTTTCCCTGGGGGGCAGTTAAGGAAAAGCATAAAAGCATAAGACGAAGCACACCGTTATCATACACAAAATCCATTTGTTCCAGCATTTCCCTCCCACCTCCTTTTTAAAAGCACCTCAACATTTTACAGCATGCTTTATATCGAGAAACAAGATGATTTGTTCCCTCTCTATATATTTTGGCAGAGGTCAAACAGCAGCTGAAGATTACAATTAAAAGGCCTCCACAGGGAACACTTTGAAGACACTGAATAGCCAGCCCCAAGAGATGGCAAGAGCCTCATTCCACAGGTATTCCCCACCCCCTCTGCTTACCATAATGAGATCCAGGTCTCCAGCCTGACAGAGCATCAGGTTGTATCCCAGATTCGCCATTGCTGTGAGGACAGAGGACACCTTTTAGCTTATGGATGCAGTGCCACCCATGCCCACATGCATGGGCCCAGCTTAAATCTGCCCTAAAGCAGCCATTTAAATAGGGCCCATTGTGGCCATGGGTCCAAGTTCCCAACGCAAGGCTGCTCTTGAAGCACAGAACACAGGCTCTTGGTGAATGCAGAAGTAGAAGCATAGAGCTGGAAGGGGCCTATAAGGCCATTGAGTCTGACACCCCACCCCACCCCACCCCACCCCGGACGGTGCAGGAATCCAAAATCCAAGCAGGTCCGACAGATGGCTGTGCAATTATCTCTTGCATGCCCTCCAGTGTTGGAGCCAACATTTCTGGCATAGGCCAGGTTTAGGGAAGGCTGTCTCACAGAACTGCACTTGGGGAGCCGAGGCTTCTTAAGCCTCTGCTGGTGGCCAACAAGGCAACACAAAGCAACTGCTTGAAGACCAGAGGGAGTGACCGGGGGAGAGAGAGCAACTTGACATATTCTTTCCTTTTTCTTCTCAGATTGGAGGGCCAGCTACATGCTGCCTTATTCATGCGTTACAAAAAATTATGCTCAAGCTTCCATCCTGAAGGAAAAACAATTACACTGGTCTCCAAACTGGGGAATCATCATCACCACCACCACCACCACCACCACCACCAGCATAGCAGCTGCATTTTTTCCCTTCAGCCATTTATGAAATTGCATTGAGTTGCCCTATAGTAGTGTTGGCGAACCTATGGCATGGGTGCCAAAGGTGGCCCTTGGAGCCCTTTCTGTGGGCACCCGACACCGCCCCTTCATAGCCACCTGTATCCAGGTTAAATTACTGTACTGGCAGTTTGCAAAAGAATTAGTGGGTTTTGAACTGCAGCTTGGGCACTCGGTCTCTAAAAGGTTCGCCATCACTGCCCTAGAGCATTCCATATTAGCTTTCCATCAAACACTGTCTCTGCGCTGGTCACTGGCTCTTCCCCTGCGCTCCCCAAGGATAATATAATAATATTACCATCTTAGAATGGCAGAGCTGGAAAGGATCCTATGGATCATGGAGTACAGCCCCTGTCAAGGAAGGACAGCAGGGAATTGAACTCCCAACCACCGGCTCTATAAATACCGTACATACCTAAACCACTGATGGGTGCTTTTCAGCAGAAAGCTACCCAAGTTACCTGCTTGTTGAGATTACATGCCAGATTGCCCCTCCTACACATTCCCTTAGTGTGGCTATGCTTGATACAAAATAAAATACTGACCAGCATAAGTACAGTAGGACCCTGGTATCCAATGGGGATTGGTTCCAGGCCTTCCCATGGATAATGAAAATCGTGGATAAGAGAGAATGCCCTCCCCCAAAACCCCAAACTGCTGTTTTACGACAGTAGCTTGCCTTACAGCTCCTGTTTGTGACAGTATCTTGCTTTGCGGCTGCTGAATTATTTACAGTATTTAATTCTTTACCTTTGGCAGCCGTGGACAACTGAATCAGTGGTTAATGAATCAGTGGATACAGGGGTCCTACTGTATACTTGTTGCAAAGAGTCAGCAGCGCAACAGGTGCTGTTTCAGTTTTGCATTTAAGCTTTGGAACTGCACCAAGCAAAGGAACTCAACCTTAGCCAGCAAGCCAACGAGTCTATTTCCAGAAACCAGTGGTCGCCTAAAACACCTAGCAACTCCATCTGCTCCAGCATCAGTTCTAGCCGCTGAAGTACATGAGAGCTTCGCTGCACGGAACATAAAGATTCTGCACCTCTGTAATTTGTATGTGGTCATGGCCACACAGCTCCCCCTTTTTATTTCAGTGGAACTTTCTGGGTACCAAGAAAGAGCGGTCGCCACCCCCCCACACACACACACAGGTACTAAGAAGGCGGCACACGGACTCTCCACCCCAGACGAGCAGGACTGCCACTACTAAGTAATATCCCCTTTTCTTTAATCTGACCCCAATTGGCTATACCTTCTGGGTTTCCTAAATTATACCCCAATCCTCAAACAGAGGACACGGTTTTTTTCTGCACCACACACACGCTCCCTGGCCACGCAGGAGCATGACTGTTTTGAAGAGACCAATGAAGAGGAGGTGTGGGTGGGTGTGCCTGCCCCAGGCCCCTTTCTTTGGACTGGGGTGTGAAACCCAACCCTCTGTTTGAGATGCAGCTTTATAACAACAGCCCTGCTGCTTCCTCTCTCAACCTCAGACAGCCATGCTTGGTGAAATTCACCATGACAAAAAAACTTTACATCTCAGATTGACCTCCTGGCCAACTCCATCTTGCCATGTTTGGATTTTTGGCACTCGCCTTGAAGAAGTAGAGTTTATCCATGAAAGCTCACATTGATTTTTGTTGTTTTTGTTGTTTTCAGTGGTCTATAAAAGTATCACATTTGCAATTTGTAATGCCCCCCCCCCCATTTCTTTCTCTGTAATCCATAAAGAGCTGCTTCTACTTGCAGAATAAGAAGAGATGCCCTCACCATATGGAACGACCATGCTTTAAAGTCAGGTCTGAGATCCTGGAGTTGTACTCAGCTTTTAAAGACCCACTTCAAGTGCTTTTTTAGACTTTGAGATCAGCACAGTGATCTCACCGCGGCTGGCTCTGTGAGGTGCCAAGGTGGATCAGATACTAGAGCTTCCAGAAAGGTAAGGGGCCTTACTGGGGAGCTCAGAAAGAACTGGAGCAAATTAGCAAAACAAAGACTTCATCACTCAATCTCGACTTTTCTCCATATTCTTAATAACACTAATCAGTCAACACAAAACTGGGACAGAGAGAAAGAAATGTGCTGTTCCTTGATAAATACTGGACAGCAATGCCTTTAAGTGACAAAATACACAAGGCTTGCTAGACACAGAGATCTTGGAAGCAACTTCATGTTCTGTCAAGGCATGAGAAAAGGTGGATTTTTGGGGGGGGTCTATTGCAGTGATGGCAAACCTTTGGCACTCCAGATGTTTTGGACCGCAACTCCCACAGTCCTTTGTCATTGGCAGTCTAGGCTCAGAATTCTGGGAGTTGTGGTCTAAAACATCTGGAGTGCTGAAGGTTCGCCTCCACTGGTCTATTGCTTTCAGAATCCCACAGCCAACTGATGCTAAGAGTCATTCCTCAAGAAAACAGTGGCAAAGGCCCAATTTGGATTCTTGATTTCTTTTTAAGGGCCCCTTTGCCGTACACAGCACAGCAGCATGGCATGACTAAACACAGATTCGAACGATGCCCTTCCCAAATAAAAACTCAGTTTCTAAGCTCTTGTTTCCACCTTCCACACCACTACGAATCATCATCTGATTTTAAATTGCTCTTCCTCATGTTATGCTCAAATCAATAGATAGAGGGAAAGCGTTCACCACTCACCATCAAGACGTGATAATGCCTGCATCAATACTTGGGCAGAAAGCTTTCTATTAAGAGTGCGGGTTCCTCATAAAGGCTAATGCAAATCCTGAACTTCTGCACGAGCACTTCAATACAATTCTGTTTATCCCCAAACTCAAACTCAAATAAGCCATTTCCTAGCCACTACATCCACAACGCTTGGAGAAGAGATCACAGCTCAGGGGCAGAGAATCTACTTCATGTGCAGGAAGTCATGGATTCCGTCCCTGACTTCTCCAGTTTAAGATGGAGACAAGTAGCCATGCATTATGAGAAAGACCTTTTGATAAGACCTAGGAGACCCAGTGCTAGCTACAACACTGGGCCAAACAGTCCAATGGTCTTACCTGGTATAAGGCAGCTTTGCCCGAAAGCATATAGCAAAGCAGATAGTATTGAGCTAAATGCCAGGTGAGTCAAAACATCTGAACGGCCAATGCTACCTTATCCCAAGCTCTAGTTTCACTAAGGGCCTTTTCACACGACCCCTAAGATCCACTGGCCACTTAAATTCGGACCAGAGATCTTAGGGGTTCGTCGCTCTTCCTGTGTCCCCACCCCTCCGCACTTCCTGGCTGCGTGAGGGGAGGGAGAAAAAGAGAAAGAAAAGCATGCCGCTCACCTCCGTTCTGCCTTTCGCTCCTGCCGGCAACATTCCAGTCTCTGTAAAAGTAGCTCTTAAAGGGGCAGGAGCCAAAAAACAACAAACAGAAGCAAGGAGAGCCCAGCACTCACTATCGTTACACCGGAGCAAATAATTTTCACCTCCAAAGAGCAGGTACTTGAAAGGTGCGCTGGGACGCGCTAAAGTGGGCGTGGTCGCACAATTTCCTGTTAACTCCGGAGCTGGTGGGGAAACATTTTTAAGCTCCGGAGCTGGGAGCCATTTGCCCCGGAGTTTAGGGGTCGTGTATAAACGCCCAAAGTAAAGAGTAGCTTGGTTCCAGCCCACTGCGCCTACTATGATCAAAATCTTCTCTGAATGGAACTGGCTTCTTCCAGCACCCACGTGGGCAACTTGCTGCCTTTTGAGGCCTCTGCTCCAACAAGCACACTCAAATTGGACAGGTCAGGAGAAAACCAATGAGGGGGAGATAAGCATTCAGATAGCCAAGACCTGTGAGGTAACAGTGAAAACAACTTATTGGGCCTTTAGAAGGGCCTGAGCAGAGGGGAGCCTTCAGAATTTTTAAAAGCCTCCCGAAAGCAGGAATGAGAACCAGGATTTCTAGGTAAAAGTGTAAAGCAAGAAACAACCAACACAGTCAAGTGTGATGACGGAGAGGACAAAAGCTACTTCTTCTTCAAGTGTCAGTTCCTGGTAGAACGTTGGCGATCCATAGGCTGAACTGGTTTCTATCTAAGGCTATTCTAAATAGACCAGCTGTGCTCACTGCGGACCATTGGCTTAAGAACAAAACGCTACAGGTTTGCCATTCCTTTCTTTTGGGAGATCTTTAGGATGGTTCATCTTGCCCAAGGCTGTACAATCTCTTATTCTGGGAAGCACAGTGAAAAATCAAACTCCAGACTCCTGACCCTGCAGCCAGATACTCCAACTCTGTCAGCTACTGTTTTTAATAGAAACAAGACCTCTTCACAACATCTGACATTGATCAGCCTGATTCCCATCCAGAGGGAATACAATTGGGGATACCGTTTGTGTCTGCATACACAGCACAGAAGCACACTGCAAAACCCACCCACCCACCCCTGGCTCTCTCCATATATTAGAGAGACACTTCCGCAAAACACACTTGTGCACACAGGCATGATGAAGGTGCCATCAGTTTCGCAAGCAGCCATCTTAAAGGCCCTGTTTGCCCACTGGCCATTTGTACCCGGAAAACAATATATACCTTTGATCTTTAAATCTGATTGCGATTCCTTTAGAGATGCGAACTGTTCTTGGATGGGCGGATACACACTGCAGAGAGGAAAGCAAAATGCAGGTTACAAGGGCCTTGCTTCAGAACACTTAAGAGCTGCAAAGCAGACATTGATCTCCTCCAAATTTGGCTACAGCAATAATGCCAGGGTTAATACTAGAAAAGACAGCCAGATAATTTGTCTTTAGTAGCCCACCAGCAAGAATTAATCCTCCTTGTGAAATGGGGTGGGGGAGGGATAAAAGAAAGAAGGAAAGAAAACAAAAGCAAGGAAAGAAACAACACTGTCTGATCTTGAGAAGGGAAGAATAGCATCACATGAAACAGCATCCACAAACTCGATGCACTCCAGATGTGCTAGATTGCAGCTTCTCCCTTAGCTCTGTGGGACATCCCCAGTCCCACTGTTGGTCAGGTTGGATGAAGGTCAAACAGGGAAGACTGGCCCTGAATCCAACACATCTGGAGAGTGTCAGTCCAGGGAAGACAGATTTAGATTATCCATTTTAAATTAGTGGCATCAGTATCAATTATTAAAAACTCAAATTATTTAACTATTTTCAGGAATATTGGCTTGAAAAGTGATTGTGGCTCAAAAAAATTAATAGAAAAAAATACAAGGGCAAAACATTAAAGGAACAACAATGAGAAGAGTCTCTGCAGCAAAAGGACAAGGGAAATGACCCCAGTTACAAAATTACCTGTCAGATTAAAAAAAAAGTTTGCCTAGGAAAGTTGTTTCCCAGTCACTATGCCTCCTGCCCAGAGTGCTAGCCTGTGTGACCTTGGGTAAGCTGCACAGTCCCAGAACAACCCCAGAAGGAGGGAATGGTAAAGCATTTCTGAGTATTCTCTATCTGAAAAGGGTTGCCATAAGGCAGAAATGACATTAGAGCACATTGTTGTTGTGCTATGGGTAACTTCCATAGATCTAGGAATGCACATGTCTGTATCTTGACCTTGGAAGGTCTGTATCTTGACCTTGGAAGGTCAGTGGTTCTCAGCCTGTGGGTCCCCAGATGTTCCTGGACTTCAACTCCCAGAAGCCTCCACCACTCGCTTTGCTGGAAGGGATTTCTGGGAGTTGCAGTCCAGGACCATCTGGGGACCCACAGGTTGAGAACCACTGCTATACATGCTGCCATGACCTAATAATCATGCACCCTCAAGTCAGCTCTGACTTATGGTGACCCTTTTCCAGAGTTTTCCAGGTAGAGAGCTTTACTATTCCTTTCTTCTGCGATGCAACCCTGGGAATGCGCAGCTTACCCAAAGCCTCACAAGGCAGATTTTGTCTTGCGAGGCACAGGTGGGGAATCGAACTTCCAAACTCTGACTCTTAAGCGAAATGCTTAACTCACTGAGACATCCAGCCACTGGGATGTCTACCCACCAAAAAAAATTCTTACAAAAATGAGGGAGTTGCTGAAAAGTCCCATTGCACCCTCTAGAGGTCATTTTTGTTATGTCAGCTTTTGGGGGTATGTAAAGGTAAAGGCTCCCCTGCACATGCATGTTAGTTGTGTCCGACTCTAGGGGTGGTGCTGATCTCCATTTTCAAGCCAAAGGGCCAGTGTTTTGCAAGTCTGTGGCCTTGTGGCCAGCATGGCTGAACACATTTCTACGCAATAGGTACCATCCCACTATTTTATGATGGTACCTATTGATCCACTTGCGTTTACATGCTTTCGAACTGCTACGTTGGCAGGAGCTGAGATTAACAGTGGGAGCTCACTCTGCTGCGTGACACCTGGGATTTGAACCACCGAGCTGCCAACCGCAACGGAGCGTTTCAGCGATCTAGCCCGCTGAGCCACCACACCCCTTTGGGGGGGTATGTAAATACAACAGAATTGTCCCTCTCCCCTTCTAGAAGAACCGAACTGGAGGCAAAAGGATTCACAAAGTAACTGGCAATTCCAGCTGAATTCCAGCAATGTGGAATCTGGTCCTAGCTGTTCAGCTTTATCTGCCCATCTGTCCATATAAAGCCTGTTCTGGATTCCATCAAACCAGTGTGACTGAAAACAGAACAGGCTTTATATGGACAGATGGGCAGATAAGGCTGAACAGCTAGGACCAGATTCCACATTGCTGGAATTCAGCTGGAATTGCCAGTTACTTTGTGAATCCTTTTGCCTCCAGTTCGGTTCTTCTAGAAGGGGAGAGGGACAATTCTGTTGTATTTACATACCCCCCCCCAAAGGGGTGTGGTGGCTCAGCGGGCTAGATCGCTGAAACGCTCCGTTGTGGTTGGCAGCTCGGTGGTTCAAATCCCAGGTGTCACGCAGCAGAGTGAGTTCCCACTGTTAATCTCAGCTCCTGCCAACGTAGCAGTTCGAAAGCATGTAAACGCAAGTGGATCAATATACAGAAGATACAGATACAGAAGATACAAGAAGATACAAGATACAGAAAGAAGTTATGCAGACAGGGGCTGCCTCAGTGTTCAAGAGTTCCCACATAGTTCTACGGAAGGAAATAAACAAGCTGTCACTCTCTAGCATCCCTATCTCTTTGGTGTTCTTTGCCCCCAGTCCCACTGATTTACAACCAGAGAGGCATGTCTCCTCCTAGTGAAGGGAACGTATTTAGATTTCAAGGTTATCCTTTAAAAACATTATGCTTTTAAAAATCTACATATATGTAAAACATAGCTATACTTAGGCATTCAACAAGTCATGTGTTCAATCTGTATGACCAGGAGAAGAAAGGGTATGTGACAAGACAGCCGGGGGGCTGGGGGCTACCACTGAACATAAGAACATAAGAAGAGCCATGTTGGATCAGGCCAAAGGCACATCTTGTCCAGATTCCAGTATCTCAGTGGCCCCACCAAATGTGTTTGGGAGTGCACAAGACTAGGTATCTGTCTCCCGATACCACTTCCCTGCATCTGGCCCTTGAAGCACCCCAGTTTTAAGCCTGGAGATGACACATCTCCATCATGGTTTGCAACCTGTGATGGACTTTTCCTCCAGAAATTTGTTCAATCTTTTTTTGAAGGCCTCCAGGCCAGTTGCCATCACCACATCCTGTGGTGCACGAGCACAATCACACTGTGCTTGTGTGATTGTTCTTGCAGAAATCACCCATGGCAGCAGGAACTGAGAATAGTGGCAGAGTAACTTGCAAGAAACATAAATAGGTTTGTGGAAATATATAACCCACTTAAGGCTAAAAATGAAGCAGACAGCAAGAGCATCAAGCGTAGCAATGTAGACAACAACCTGCAGATCCCAAAAGAAGAGACGACATTATTTACAGAAACCAGTTATCTGGTTATCTGGAAAACAGAGAAATACCTGAAAGCAGCAGGGATGTAACTGTGATAGCCATTACCTTACACAGATCCATTCTAGTATGTCCAGGCGATGCGGTGAAGGGCTGCACAGCAACCTCTCTGTGTCTTTAGCCTCTGACAGGTAAATGCTTTCTAGGGCAGGGCAGCCCAACTCCTGGAACGTGTTGAAAACACAGCAGCATGTGTATAGCACCTCAATTCACTTCCTCATGCCACGGCTCTCCTACATAGGATCTGCATCTTTACAGACACCCATTATCTACGGCCACCGTTATCCAGGAAAGGAAAATTGTTTCCAACTCTTAGTGACATTTTAAGAACTGTTTAGAAGTCTGCTTCTTCGGATTCCTCTAAAAATGCTTAAGTCCACAAACTGTATATGCCATATTAAATTGCCAGCCTATAAGGTGCCACAAGATTCTTCGCTGGTTTTCCTGCAATCAATGAAAGTTTGAGGTGTCTCTCTCTTTCTCTAGAAGTCGGGGCTAAGCACACTTAGAAATTATGAAGGATGACAAGTGTTCGAAGGCACATTCCTGTTATGATTCTAATAATCTGTGGAGTACGCAGGAACCTTTACATGTTAGAATCAAATTTCATTTTAATGGGGCCTATGCTGGAGAACTTGTCAGAGGACTATGTCCTGTGTTTGCATGGGAACTAAAAAGTGGAAGGAATAATCTAGTTACACAGTGTAGTAGAATACGGACTCCCCATCCCTGTATTCAGATGTATACTAAATGGGGCAGATTAATTACACTATACCCATAGAACTGGTGCTCTTTCAGCTCTTTCATGCATATACTTCAGGAGCTTTAGTCAGCAGCCACCCAATGTCAAAATAGGACAGGAGAGATGGTGAATGAAGTTCCCATGAAATTAACCAACACAATATATCCTCTCTCTTAGCTTGCCTATCTCTCACAGTGCTGTTGTAAAGAGAAAAATGACAGGGGTAGAGATCCATATACAGTACAGTACGGCCCTGGTATCTGCTGGAGATTAGTTCTAGGCCTTCCCGTGGATAATGAAAACCATAGATAAGAGAGAACACCAACACCCAAAAAACTGCTATTTTGTGACAGTAGCTTACTTTATGTCTGCTGTTTTGTGACAGTAGCTTGCTTTACAGCTGCTGTTTGTGATAATAGCTTG
Source organism: Phrynocephalus guinanensis (assembly GCA_037367245.1). Taxonomy (NCBI): domain Eukaryota; kingdom Metazoa; phylum Chordata; class Lepidosauria; order Squamata; family Agamidae; genus Phrynocephalus; species Phrynocephalus guinanensis. The sequence goes on from CM074734.1 coordinate 158,781,664, forward strand.
CTTTGAGGCTGCTGAATTATTTATCTAATTTTTTCCTCTGCCAACCATGGATAACTGAATCAGTGGATACGGGGGTTCTACTGTATATTAAAGCTTCTTGGAAGCAAGATTTACAACACATAAATAAATAAAATAAATAGGAATTGATACTGTAGAAATGCTTTACATTTCTTTAGAAATGCCTCAATAATGCATGAGATTTACCACATCCAAGAGCTGCCTTGCTGGATGAGACCAAGGGGCCTTCTGGAAGACCCTGTTCTCCTCTTATTAAGTGATATCCTGTTGTCTATTGCTCTCAAACTTGGAATTCCATAACCTCACCAAAACTATCTGCCACCTCTGGGCTTGGTTCCCCACCAAAATTGAAAAACTTCTGACCACTCTCAGGGACTGCTTGAATGAGGTTGTGCCCCTTTCCCAACCACTGATCCCCGTGGCACAGTAGTTAAATGCCTGTACTGCAGCTAAAACTGTGCTCACGACCTGGGGTTAAATCCCAGGTAGCCGGCTCATGGTTGCCTCAGCCTTCCATCCTATCTTCATTTTTCTCCCAAAGGATTAGACTGTTGCAAAACAGATTGCCTCACAGGTTAAATATGAACAATTGCTACAAGTTTTTTGAACTTTTGAATGTGACAATATTGGCTAACTACAGAAGTGTGTGCTATAACTAACAAATGTGTTAAGTCTTTAAGGTGCCTCCAGCCAAGAGTCTCTGTTGCTGCCTGTTTTTTTGTTCTAATTTGCCCACCAAGAGTCAATTTAACTATCAGGATAAAAAGCCTGTGACAGACCAAGTTTCATAAAAAGGATTCACTTGAGGCCACCCCTCCTGCACTGTTTTAAAAAATTGCACCATGTGGCTTCCACTACATGTACAGTACTCCATGAAATGTGGAAAAGGGAAGAGTGACAAATCCCGAGCGCCCACAAAACTCCCCAGGAAAAATCTAATATGATCGGAAATTGCGTGTATGCTTTAACTGCCTATCTTCAATGGAGCAAAACGCTCTTCACTCGTTTCCTCTGTAACGGATTAGGTTTCGTATGTGTGCGTCCCCACAACACCCCCCCCCCCCAAAAATCTGAAAAGGATGTTCCAACACACTAGACTAGAGACTAGCAGAGGCATTTCTTTGAACAACGCCGAGATCGAAAAGTTACCTTTTGGATTACAAATTACAACTTCCAGAATCGAAGCATGGTAACATGGTAACGTGTACTCTAAAGAGTAACTTTTCCAAGTTCGGTCCCTGACATCCCCTCCCCCCCTTCCTTTACTGCCAATGTCAAAAAAATATCCTCTTTCCTTTCGGATTGCATCCCCATCCCAACTCACTCCGGCGCCCATAAAGCAGGCTCAGCCCCAGGGAAGCTCCGCGGCTACTGACCTTCAACCTCCCAAACACCGCAACAGAAGAAAGGGCCGCCATCTTCCCGCCGGAGCATAAACCCCGCCTCCGCTCGACTCTTATTGGCCGCTGACTCGACAGACTTGAAGCTGATAGGAAAGATTGCAAAATAGGATGACCCTCCCTTAACCTGGGAAGGATGGGCGGTCCTGACAGAGTTCGAGCCGGTTCGTGATATACTGTATATTTAATATTAAAACACGGGGTGGGGAGAGGGCTGTATGTCACCACGCTCGTAAAGGATGGTAGGAGATCGTGAGATGGTGGACATGGGCAGTACTTTGAGCCCTTCTTCATTATATGTTGTCTCTGTTTAAGAGTGTTTTTATTGGAAGAAAGTATAAGGTGTATATGAAATAAAAAACCAGATCCTCCTGTTTTCACTGGATTATTATTGTTATTCTATGAATGACAATTTCAGGCACATGAGAGATTCGAGCACTTGAACGATACAGCAGATCACAACCCAATTTTGTTTTATTGCCTTCTTCAGAATATCAAATGGATGGTGAAGAACAATTCACAATTAGGATTCCAGACAAAAATCAAAGTAACAAAACAGAACAAAAATATGCATGTGGCACCTTAAAGACTACTATATTTTAAGGAAAGCTTTCATGGATCATATGGACCTGATCCATGAAACGTTACATTGAAATATAATGGTCTTCAAGGTGTCACAAGTGTTTGTCTTTTGTTGCTTTGATTTTTGCCTGCAATTCTTGCACAGGGTAACACAGCTACTTCTTCCAAAACTTCAACAATTAGGATTGTAGTTTTTAATTTTGTCATTTTGAGGATAATCCTGGATGAGATTTGCATCATTTTGCAAATGCAGGGTTTGATGGAAAGTAGCGAGGCAGGCATCAATTCCTGCACATTCTGTGTCTCTTCCTGTGTCTTTTCACTTAACATTTTATATCTGCATAGTTTAACAATAACCGTCATCTGTGTTGCTAGGCTATAGGCAATACCTTTATTGACCACTAATAAAGATTTTTTTAAAAAAATTGCAGGCTTTTGTGGGGACAATATTCACCTCTTCAAGGCAAATACCAAAAAAAAAACAAAAACCCCAAACAATGGCAAGATGTGGTTTGCCAGGAGGTATATCTTAGAGATGTAAAGTTCTTGGCAAGATGATTTTCACCAGGCACTGCTGTCTTAGATGAGGCAGGAAGCAGCCAGGCTATTGTAAAATTGCATCTGAAGCAGAAGATTGGGTTTCAGATTCTAGGCCAGTGTTGGTGAACCTATGGCATGGGTGCCAAAGGTGGCACTCTGAGCCCTTTCTGTGGGCATCCGGCATCGCCCCTTCACAGCCACCTGTATTCAGGTTAAACAGCTGTATTGGCACTTTGTGAAAAAATTAGTGGGTTTTGAATCGCAGTTTGGGGCACTCGGTCTCTAAAAGGTTCACCATCACAGTTCTAGGCCCTTCAAACAAAGGAGGTTAGTCTTGCACATCAATCCACCCCTCCTCTCCATTTGGCTCTCCTTTGAAACACATGTGTTTCTGTTTGGCCATTGAGGGGTGGGATTGATGCAGAAAGCTCATGTCCTCCATTGAGGTATAATTTAATAAAATCACAAGGTATATTTATTTATTTTTATTTATTTTGGAGTATTTTTACCCCGCCTTTCTCCTTGGAAAAGGACCCAAGGCAGCTTTCAGTAATGAGGGATAATATACAGTCCAGTACAATTAACACATGTTTAAGTACTATATTTGAGAACAAGGAATTGGGGGACATCTTACAGCATTAATAGACAACATTACATTACAGCTATAAGATAATAAGTACAGTAGCTATAAACACAATGTCTTTGTGAACCTATAGATTCATATAAAATACACATGGTAGTCCATCATTCAAGGAAAGATTGCCTGAAGAGAAAGGTCATTGCCTGTTTCCAATAGCCAATTGGGATCAGATTAAAGGAAAATGAGTATTTCCTAGCGGTTGTAGCCCTGTTCTGCTGGTGTTGAGAATCCATGTGTCTTCTTCTTGGTACGGGGTGGGCTCTTCCTTGGTGTCCTCATTGTTCCATTGAAATGAAATGGGGGAGCCATGTGGCCATTGCAAAATGCAAATGCCAGACTAGGCTACAGGCAATATCTTTATAGGCCACTAATAAAAACTAAAAAACACCTTTGCAAGCTTTTGTAGACAATAGCCAGTTCTTCAAAACAAGTTGCAAAAGTCCCAACATGGCAAGATGGTGGTTTGACAGCAAGTTACCCATCTGCATTGTTGATGTTATTACAGCGCAGGCTGCATAAGTTCCACTGGTCCTCAACAGGAGGAGCTCCAGATTCACAAGTGGGCAATCTTCTTCTTCTTCTTCTTCTTCTTCTTCTTCTTCTTCTTCTTCTTCTTCAATAACTTTGTAAAAAAGAATATTGACACAACTAATCACAGCGTAAAGTTGTGTGCTTTGATCCAACTTGACTGGGTAAGAAATTATGACCATAAAGATTAACAGTGAAAAGATGATGCTATATTGTCAGATTGTTGAAAGCACATTATTGCTCTGTTTGCGAAAGTAGGATTGGTGATACAGTATTCATATTTGACATGGACAGCATGTATACCATCACCTCTGTGACAAAGTATTTGAGCCTTAGGAGGTACATTTGTATTAAGTATCTATGCACACACAGTTTCATGTAATTGGGTATGAGTGATTTGCAGAAGATGAAAGTGTGGTAGATGCCACCTTATTAAATTTATGGCAGGATCCAAATTAAGATAACAGCTTTATTAGGCTGAAAATGTATAAGATCTTTAAATCTTGCGCACATTTTTTATCTCAGCTTGGCCTAGTAAATTCCCTAATACTGTACATTTTTAACAGCTAACCTGGACACCTTTGCTTTTTTATGTAATATTTTTATTATAATTAATTAACAGGAAGAAAATACCTTGCCTGTACCACATGTAATTAATGTTGATGTTAATGTGTTATCAATTAATTTGCAGTTTAAGAATCTGTCACTTCAAAAATGTTCCGTCATTAATATCCCTGCTCAGATCTTGCAAACTCAAGCCGACGTTTTCTTCACCAAGCAAACCCATTATTTCTTATTTTCCCTCTTTTATTTTTACTTTTCACTTTTTAGTATTGTATTTTCGCAGTGAGTCACAATATGCCCAAAATACAATAGCCCCAGAACAGTATAATCGTTTTTGCTTCTAGACTGCCTTTCCTTTTAAATTCCTTGTTATGCTACAGTAGTCAATTTATGTCTTCAGTATTATCTCTAGTGCTTCTTCCCTTTCTGAATCCAGCTTGAATATCAGGCATTTCTCTCTCTCTCCACTCTATGGTGCGAAACATTGAGCATCACTTTATTTTCATGGAAGATTAATGTGTTTATCCTATAATTACTCCATTCTTTGGAATCTCCTTTTTGGTAGATTAGAATGTATATGTCTCCCCCCCCCTTGGGGAATTTTTCTTTTTCTTTTTCTTATTTGTTGGTCCATTAGAATTTAATATATTCAGTTTGGCAAGGGGTTATGAATGAGTCAACATGTCACTTGAGCAGAAGAGAACTGATATAGTTCCAGTGATGATGGGGGCAGAGAAGCTGGGTAAGCAACAGTAGTAGATGATGACACTGGCAGAGCATCTTTCACAGACAATGGTAGTGGCATATCATGAAAACACATATGAACTGAAAAGCTAGTTTATGTTTGCAAATTTCTTCAGATTGTGTACTGCTTGCTCCATTTTTAGGTTGCATACTGAAATGTATGACACAAGTGCATCTGATGGGGACACAGGAGTGGACCTTCTCTGTTGCTGCTCCCAGGCTTTGGAACTCCTTCCCACTGGAGGCCAAGCTGGCCTCATCTTAGCTGTCCTACAAGCAGGCAAAGACCTTTGCTTTTATATTGCCTTTTAATGATGTAAGATGCCTCTTCACACTCATTGTTCTTAGCTTTGAATACAGTGGTCCCCAACCCTTTCGCAGTTCATATACTGCGGTCCCGCTATATCGTGGGACTGCTGCAGCATATAAAAAAGGCCCTCTGGGGTAAGGGGGGAAAGGCCTGTTCCAGGCCTCCTACACTTATCCCAGGACTGGCGCTGCCCCGAACAGGCCTGCAAGGGCCTTCCTGGGCCTTCTGGAGCCCCCCAAAGGGCTTCCCTGCAAACCAGAAATGACTTCCCGTAATCCTATTGGGGCCTTCAGAAGGCCCGGGAAGGCCCTCGCATGCCCATTCGGGGCAGCGCCCCCCAGGCCCAGCCTGACCTGTATCCGCATATTGCGGATTTTCAATTATCGTGGGTTGGGTTGGGTCCCTAATGCCTGCCATAGGTGGGAGATCACTGTATTGTCTTTACTGTTGTTAATAACCTTTGTATATTCATGGTCTTCAACTTTAAATCTTGTCCTTCAGTGTTATAAGTTGCCTCAGGTCCTTTTCAAAGAGAAAGGTGGGGCAAAAATATTTTACATACATAATAAATGAATTAATATTGAGCTTAAAAACAGCTCTTAATTTCAATTACGGTAGTGTGTATGTATCTCATTTGCCAAACTGCAAATAAGCAGTTTATATTCAATGTATCCTTGAAGGCTTTCACAGCTGAGATCTGACAGTCTCTGTGGCTGGCATCATCAGAGGACAAGGAGCTCAGGGAACTAGAAGTTCTCTCTGTGCTCTGGGGTATAGAGTGAGAGAGAAAAAGAAAAGAAAAAGAAAAATCTCACTCATCTACACCCCAGAGTACAGAGAGAATTCCTAGTTCCCTGAACTCCTTACCCTCTGAAGATGCTGGCCAAAGAGACCGGCAAAATGTCAGGAAGGAGGCCAAACAGCCAGAAAAACTCACAACAGATATCAGTTTACAATCAAATCAAAACAATATATAATAAAGGACACAGTCGAAAAAGCACAGTCTAAATAGTGCTTAACTCTTCAGTTTTAGACCTTAGTCCAGTTCCTAATCCCAACCAGGATAGATTCATTGAATTAATTGCCAAGTGGTAAATCAAGTGTTGTGTAATTCTATTGATTCAATGTATTATAGGTAATCCATTCTGATTTAGGTCTTACTCTATAACTAAAAATGGGCACAAAAGTTTCACCATTTTGTCAGGTTATAAAAAGTTACAAAACAAAACAAAAGGAAGCATTCCATCTAGTAACAAAACCAAACCCCATTTTCTGCTTTGGAAACAAAATGTTTTATTTATTTATTTATTTATTTATTTATTTATTTATTTATTTATTTATTTAACTTATATGCCGCCCACTACCCAAAGGTCTCTGGGTGGCTTACAATCCAAAGAATAAAACAATTTAGAATAGTTAAGAGTAAAATATCAATAAATAATCAATAAAAACCTTACACTAAAATCATTATTCTAAAATTGTCATCAGCGGACCCACAATCTATATTATATCAATTAAAAACCTTCTGGAACAGGAAGGTTTTTACCTGGCGCTGGAATGTAATCAGTGTTGGCGCCAGGCGGATCTCGATCGGGAGGGCATTCCATATCTTGGGAGCAGCTGCCGAGAAGGCCCTGTGTCTACAGGCCATCCCTCTCACCTCCTTGAGGGATGGCTCTTTCAAAAGGGCCCCCTGGCTAGATCTTCTCTTACTCAAATATACCACCCAATGTCGCGCCAATCTTCTCTTTAAATTTAAATAAAAGAGGTTTATGGGCAAAAGAAGCAGGATCTTATCATATCGTCTTGATTTCATATGAATTTTGCATAGGATCATTCCCAATCTCCATAAAATCATACTCTGCACTGATATATTTGACAGCCTATCTCTTCCCAGATGGACCATTATATCTTTTTGGTACATCATCCATTCCTAGGTCCCACCTCTCTGCACATAGGTTCTAATTTTAATCTGTTGCCCTGTCTCTTGAGTCATTCACAAAATGGGGTGCTTTCTGAACCCACAGGAACAGACTCGGAGAGTATAAAGAAGTATTTCGTTTTGAGGTTTTTAAAAAAATCATTAATAATGAACCAAAATACTGAGTTCTAATCCCTCAGTGAAAAGGAAAAGTCTGTGTTTTTGCTGGATTCTATATAGAGTTGCATGTGCCTTTACCTTTATATAGTATGCAAAAATTATACAGTAACCCCCTGCCTATTGCGACCTGACCCACGATAATGGAAAATCTGCGATATGCGGATACTGGGTCGGGTTGGGACTGGGGGGCCTATCTGGAGCCTCCTACAATTACCGAATGCCTGGCACTGCCCCGGACGGGCCTCCGATGGGCTTCCAGGGCCTGTTGGAGTCCCCAGAAGTGGTTTTGGGTGATCCGGAAGTCTCTTCTGCTTTTCCGGAAGTGACGTCCGGTTCATTGGAAACCACTTCTGGGCCCTCTAACAGGCCAAGGAAGCCCATCAGAGGCCCGTATGGGGCAGCACCAGTCCTGGGGTAAGTGTGCAAGATGCCTTAAGCAGGCCCAAGCAGCTTGTCCCAGGGGGGCTTACATTTAATATACTGCAGTCCCGCAATATACCGGGATCGCAGCATATGAACGGCGAAATGGCGGGGGGCAACTGTAAATATATTATATAATAAATAGATGATATTATATTAATATATATAAAAATAAGTATCCAGTTGTGTCAATTCTCCCTCCTCTGAGTTCTTTTTAGTAACAACCTGCATGTTTTTAAATTATATATGGATGTGATTTAATGCAAGTTGTTTTTAGTTTGCTATTTTTGTTTTGCCCTGAATACTGTTTCTGTTGCTTGTATACAGCACTGTGACTGCCCAGAGTGGCCCTGCTGTCAGATGGGCAGCATACAAATATAATAAATAAATAAATAAATAAATAAATAAATAAATAAATAAATAAATAATATTCCCTGCCTTTCTCCTGTGCCTTTAGCAGATGCTTCAGCTCAATCAATAAGTAGGGGAGAAGAGCAGCTGAAAGGATTCTTACATTAACAGTCAGGAGGCACTGTAGAGCTGTTTTATTCCCCCCCCACACACAGATTTTTCCACAGTAAGGAAAAAGATGGCAGAAGCGGACAATGGGTGGAACCTCCTCTGAAGCCCCTCAACCACAGAGACACCAGTCACCCTGAGTGACTCTTTTTTTATAGCAAGGTTGGCCTTCCGCTTGTGGGAAATCTGATGTGCTCAAGCTTTGCAGCTCAAGCTTCTGTGAAAGCTGGTAAACATCCAGCAGCCCACATTCAGATATACTGTATTTTCATTAGGCTTTCTCATTTTGGCCATTTTCCAACAGGCCTGTGTGTGTGTGTGTGTGTGTGTGTGTGTGTGTGTGTGTGTGTGTGTGTGTGTGTGTGTGTGTGTAGGTTCCTGCACTCTTTGTGCTTTAGGCAACTCTGCTGGCTGCAGTGGCCTTCTCCTTCTCACATATTCCTGGCGGCCAAGCCCTTGTTGCTCAGCGACATGTAGGGGTAGGCCTAAACCAGCCTATGCAGTGTGGAAAGAGCTGGCCTACTTGGAGGGGAGGGTACGGGAGGGGAGTTTTCTCCAGTTGCAATAGGAGAGAGGAAATGAAAAGCTGAATAGCTTGGGAATGACTCTAGTCTAGACAGTACACTTGGCAGAGTCACCTGTGACTCAAAGGGCCTGGATAAATAAGGAATGGCAAAGAATATTAATCAGGAAGGTGGAACGGTGCCACTCAGAAAACTCCTCACCCACTCCATGAAGAGTGAAATACTGAGGAACCTACAAGAGAACAAAGTAAGATGAAATCAGATTAATCTATCGTTCACTGCGGTTGAAAAGCTGGTTTCTACTACCGTAGTGATGATAGCTGTTTGGCAGAGGGTGATTGTCGGTGTATGTCAGTCAAGACTCAACTGCTCCTAGTATCGTTAAGTTGAGTTTAACATTGAATGACATGTTTCTGCCATACACTTCTTACACCTCACAGATAATCTCATTGAGATATACATTTTATAGGAGTACGAGAGTTTGGCTTGGAGTACTTGAGTTGGAGGTGATCACATCAGCCAGTATGGTCAGTGGAGTTGTCCTGTGATGGAGTGAGGGGCACTTAAATATCCAGGTTAATTGGCACATGGGCAGGTGAGAAGATCCAATGGAAAAATACATTTAGAACAGAAAAATGTGTCAATATGTATTTTGGGGAAGGTACTTCACAAAGTCTTTTTAAAAAGTCTTGCAGTTCAGCAAGTTAGATTAGGATCTCAGAAATCTGGGTTGAAATTCCATATTTTAATTTTGGAGAGACAGTTCTGAACAATATGTTGCATCCAAACTAGTCCCTAAGGTGCATCAGCTAATCAACTCTACCTCCTCCTGCTCTTTTTTTCCTTGTTGTGAGAGAGGGATCCCTCAAGACAACAGGAAGGAGAGTGGTCCGTCTGACAAGATAGAGGACGTCAAGAACGAGGACCAGAAAGTGGAACAAGCTGCACGAAGGGATATGGGCACGCGGGGAAAGCAAGTGATAGGATTAAAGGACATAACAGCTGGGGAAGGGGATAAAGAATCGGAGGTCTTATGGGCAGTTGAGGAGATGGGGGGAAAAGGGGAGGAGTCTATGTCGCGGGGCGCGAGGGAAACGGGAGAGGATGGGGACGGTTGTGAGCGTCGGTTGGTGTCAGTTGGGACTCAGACGGAGGAGAGGGAGTTAGAGGAAGGCAAGAGGAGAGTTCAGAGGATAGGAGAAAGAGAAATAACATGGGCTGTCACGGTAAAGCCTCTCCGCTGGCCTGAAACCTCAGAAAGGTTTCAGAAACTATGGAGGAAGGACAGGAATGTCAATCCTCTAGCTCAGTGGGCGAAGCATCCATGTTGTGGAACCCAGTGTATGGGTCGAGGAGTGAATATCCGTCATCTCCCATAAATGAACCGGAGTTAAGAAATAGACAGTTTGAACTTAGCCTTCAAGAAAATGGTTTATTGTTTAATGTTACCAAAACTTGTTCTAAAGTTATTATTAATGAAGATTCTCATGCCTACAGTAAATTTGAGACTGTAAGAAATAAAAATCCGTTCGAAGTTCAAGATACAGTTAATCCTTGTCCTCTGACTTTATTTGAATCTACGGCTCCAAATAACGAACCCTCACAAAGTGGCGCCCAACGTGATATTTTTAGAGAACAACCAGAGGATGAAGGGAACACACAAAATAAAATATTGGAGATGTTAGCGGAACAAAATCGCTTGTTGATGAACCACGTCATCCGAGACAACATACAACCAGACAAAACTAATAACATGAATGAAGAGAAACCGCGAAATGTCTGGGTGGCGAACCCAGCACCAGTCAGGTTGCAAAAAATGTCTAAAGAGGATGATGTAGAAGCATATTTAAACACCTTTGAAAGAGTAGCCACTGCAGCACAATGGCCACGAGAACAATGGGCGTTAATTTTAACCCCTTGTTTAACAGGACCATTACAAGAAATAGTGGACGCCTTAAGTCCAGAGGAGGCATCTATATATCAAAAGGTGAAGGAAGCTATTCTACTAACACTCAATTTAACACCAGAAGCATATCGGAGAAAGTTTCGAGCGCTGACTTTTAAACCGGGCAATCATCCTCGTTCCTGGGCACAAAGATTAAAGGCGCATGCCACCAAATGGCTAAGACCGACGGAAATGAGCAAAGAGCAAATGCTAGAAGCTATTGTAATGGAACATATCCTCGGTACAATACCAACACAAATGGCAACTTGGGTACGAAAGAATAGACCACATACACTTGAAGAGGTGATACACATCCTGGAAGGGATCGAAATCGCAGAAGAATCTGCAGCAGCGAGGGAAGCAACCATATGGAACAAGACGTCATCAACGCCGCGAGACACCGCCATCTTGAGTACGAGATCATCGCGCGAGACAGGAAACACAGCAACCTTGCTTGATCCCGCGAGAACGGGAACTATAATGGCGTCGGGAGATTCCAGCAAACAACGTGCTACAGATTTTCCTCGCGAAAACATGTTAAATAGAGGGGGACGAGGGATTATGAGAATGCACTTCGCTGCAAGAGATACAAATAATCGTCCCGTATGTTATGGTTGCGGATCACCTCGTCATTTTCTTCGGGATTGCAAAAAATCTAACTGCTCCTGGGGAGGTCTAAACGGGGATGTAACTAGTAACTATAAAAACCCTAACAAACGTTGGGAAGTTAGAGCACGGGTAAACGGGGAATATAAAAGAGCGTTTATAGATACTGGCTGCGCAAGAACTTTAGTACGAAATGTCGTTGGGATTCTGGAGGACAATACGGTTAATATTAAGTGCATACATGGTGACTCTAAGTCGTATGGAACCGCTATAGTAACAGTGGAGATCGGGGGGGTAACACAGAAAATGACTGTGGGAATTGTACCTAACCTTGCATATGAAATGTTAATTGGGAGAGATTGGTTAGCTCTTGATGATTTATTACAGATGCAGGAAGGGATGTTGGGGGACGTCAATTCGGGACAAGGACAGTTGAGAGAGGAGATGACCACCGCCTCTCGGGATAGGGTGAGATTTATGCAACAGAATGATGCTTCTCTAGATAATGTGAGACATAAGATATGTGACTTTAATATAAGAGGTGATAATTTAGATACGTTTATTGAAAAACAAGGTTTATTATATTATGTTGATCATAAGGGTAATGAAAGGTTAATTGTCCCTTACCTGTGGAGAAAAGAATTGTTAAGATTAGCTCATGATATTCCTATAGCTGGACATCTCTCAAATGAAAAAATGGAAAAGCGACTAGAGTTAAGATTTTGGTGGCCAGGCATAAAGAAAGATATTGGGGAGTTCTGTAGGTCATGTCCAGAATGTCAAAAGGTTCAGAGAAAACCACCGCCGGGAGCTGATTTGCAATCTATGCCCATTGTAGATCAACCATTTGACAGGATAGCTTTAGATTTGATCGGTCCTTTGCCAAAGTCTTCAGGAGGACATCTTTATGCTTTAGTGATTATTGATTATGCAACCAGATATCCGGAAGCTATACCACTAAGAACAACTTCTGCAAAAATCTTAGCACAGGAGTTGTTAAGAATATTTTCGAGACTGGGTTTTCCACGAGAGGTCCTTACGGATCAAGGTTCTAATTTTATGAGCACAACCTTCAAACATTTATGGAAATTGCTAGATGTCAAACCATTAAAAACAACGGTATATCATCCACAGACGAATGGTCTGGTGGAGAGATTTAATAAAACACTAAAAACTATGTTGAGAAAACTAATACATGATAATCCGCGAAAATGGCACCTTTTACTTGACCCTTTAATGTTTGCTGTTAGGGAAGTGCCACAATCCTCGACAGGATTTTCTCCATTTGAGCTTCTATATGGTAGGAATCCAAGGGGTATATTAGATCTGATCAAAGAAAAATGGGAAGAAGGTAATGATGAAGCCAAATCTTATGTAAAACAAGTAATAGACATGAGAGAACACCTCAGACAAATAAGAGAACTAGTAAAAAGTAATTTAGGAAAGACACAATTAGGACAACAACGTAGATATAATCGGAAAGTGCAACATAGAAGTTTTAGAGTGGGACAAAAAGTACTTTTACTCTTGCCTTTAGAAGGTAGCAAGCTATTAGCTCGGTGGCAAGGCCCATATATTGTAAAAAAGAAAATAAATGAAGTAGATTACGAACTAGATATGCCAGACACAGTAAAAGGAAAGGGAATCTATCATGTGAATTTACTTAAAGAATGGAAAGAACGAGAGGTATTGATAGCGGATATACCCGAAGAAGAGCTAGGACCAGATTGGTATGAGAAAAGTAATATGAATTTACATGTACAAATTTGTCAAAACCTAACAACAGAACAGAGGGTACAAGTAGAACAATTAGAAACTGAATATAAGGACACATTTTCGGCAAAACCAGGCAGCACGAACGTTTGTGAACATAGCATACAAACTATTGGAGATAAGGTTATGAGGGACCAGGGTCGAAAATGGCCAAGACACCTCATACCTGTCATTGAGGAAGAAGTACGAAAAATGCTAGAATTAGGGGTCATCGAACCTTCAAATAGCCCATGGCGAAGCTACCCGGTTGTCGTTCCAAAGCCAGATGGGACCATAAGATTTTGTGTAGATTTTAGAAAATTAAATTCCATTTCTAAATTTGACGCGTATCCTATGCCCCGTATAGATGACTTGCTAGACAGATTAGGCGAATCGGCGTATCTCAGCTCTTTAGATCTTACAAAAGGTTACTGGCAGGTTCCGTTAAACAAACAAGATAAAGAGAAGACTGCTTTTGGAACTCCAGTAGGATTGTATCATTTTACGAAAATGCCATTTGGCCTCCATGGGGCAGCAGCAACCTTTCAGAGATTAATGGATAAAGTGTTAGAACCTGTCAAAGAATTCGCGGTTGCCTATATAGATGATGTCATTATATTCAGTAATAGTTGGAAAGAACATTTAGAGCATCTGAGAGCGGTTTTGAATGAATTGAGAAGAGCTAATTTAAAAGTAAATCCGACAAAATGTAAAATAGCTAGGCCAGAAGTGAAATTTTTAGGTTTCATGGTAGGACAAGGGAAAATAAGGCCTATGGAAGATAAGATAACTAAAGTGACGGAATGGACTAGACCTAGGACAAAAAAGGAGGTGCAACAATTCTTAGGTCTTGCAGGCTACTATCGTAACTTCATTCCACATTTTGCGGATATTGCGGCACCTCTCACAGATCTCACTCAGAAAAAACTACCAAAAGTAGTAAAATGGGCTTATAAAGAACAGAAAGCATTTGACACACTTAAGGAAAAATTATGTTCTTATCCGGTGAGATCTGTCCCTGACTTTACTATACCTTTCATATTACAAACAGATGCCTCGGACAGAGGTATAGGGGCTGTATTATCCCAAGAAAAAGATGGACAAGAACATCCTATTGTTTTCCTTAGTAGAAAACTAAGTAAAAGAGAACGCAATTATTCTACAATTGAAAAAGAGGCATTAGCGGTTAAGTGGGGAATGTCGTCACTAAAATATTACCTATTAGGTGCCCCGTTTCTATTAGTCACTGATCATGCCCCGTTGGTATGGTTAAATAGAATGAAAGATGTTAGCCCAAGACTGACCCGTTGGTACCTCAGCCTACAACCATTTTCTTTTGAGATTAGATATAAGAAAGGAAAAGAACACGTTAACGCGGATTATTTCTCCCGACAGGGACCTTGGGCAAAATACCCCGATGACCAGACGGCCCACTTGGAGGGGGGGGTATGTGAGAGAGGGATCCCTCAAGACAACAGGAAGGAGAGTGGTCCGTCTGACAAGATAGAGGACGTCAAGAACGAGGACCAGAAAGTGGAACAAGCTGCACGAAGGGATATGGGCACGCGGGGAAAGCAAGTGATAGGATTAAAGGACATAACAGCTGGGGAAGGGGATAAAGAATCGGAGGTCTTATGGGCAGTTGAGGAGATGGGGGGAAAAGGGGAGGAGTCTATGTCGCGGGGCGCGAGGGAAACGGGAGAGGATGGGGACGGTTGTGAGCGTCGGTTGGTGTCAGTTGGGACTCAGACGGAGGAGAGGGAGTTAGAGGAAGGCAAGAGGAGAGTTCAGAGGATAGGAGAAAGAGAAATAACATGGGCTGTCACGGTAAAGCCTCTCCGCTGGCCTGAAACCTCAGAAAGGTTTCAGAAACTATGGAGGAAGGACAGGAATGTCAATCCTCTAGCTCAGTGGGCGAAGCATCCATGTTGTGGAACCCAGTGTATGGGTCGAGGAGTGAATATCCGTCATCTCCCATAAATGAACCGGAGTTAAGAAATAGACAGTTTGAACTTAGCCTTCAAGAAAATGGTTTATTGTTTAATGTTACCAAAACTTGTTCTAAAGTTATTATTAATGAAGATTCTCATGCCTACAGTAAATTTGAGACTGTAAGAAATAAAAATCCGTTCGAAGTTCAAGATACAGTTAATCCTTGTCCTCTGACTTTATTTGAATCTACGGCTCCAAATAACGAACCCTCACACTTGTACTGTACGTATTTTACTTTTAAAGCAGCACTGTGATTTACAAATGCTCATTACTGTTAGTTGTTGTTGTTGTTGGTAGTAGTAGTAGTAGTAGTAGTAGTAGTAGTAGTCCCTCATTACTGTAAGCTGCCTTGGGTCCTTTTCCAAAGAGAAAGATGGGGTAAAAATACTCTAAAATAAATAAAGTACTAGTACTAGTACTAGTAGTACTAGTAGTGACAGTTGCCATTCTGTGGAGTCACGATGAAAAAAGCAAAATTTGTAAATAATTGGACCAGTTCCGAGACCCGCTGGAACCGTCCAAATGGCCCTCACACCGTCATAAGCACTACACTTTCCCCCGCACCCCAAAACTCCCAACCGTTCCCGAGATATCGGGGAAAATAAATGCCGCCTCTTGCTGCGGCTGAGAAGCCTTGCGAGCCGAGGATTCGGCAAGCGGAAGCTTCAAATTCGCACCCACTTTAAAAGTTTACATTGTATCTGGTCTCCTGCGGCAGTTAACTACCGCGGAGACTCTGTAAAACAGCAGGGGAGCGAAGATAAGCTCCCCTGCACGTTTTGTCCAATCAGCGCCCCCGTCCAATCAATCATTGTCAAATTAATTACGGCCGGACGGGGGCGCAGCGGGGAACCCTTAATCCGTTGAATTGGCTAGGTAGACCACCCCCCAAAAAAACAACTGAAACGCTTTCCCCGGGCGAATCCAAATTCTCTAGCCGTTTCGAGAACCATGAGGGGCAGCTAGTTTCATGACAGCACCAGCGGGGCGAATCCACCCTTCGTACTGCCATATAGTTCCACAAGATCCCCGCCTCTCCTCGGCTGCGTTCCTCTGGTGGTAGACCAACCCCCTTCCCAGGGAAGGTTAGCCAAGAGGACCGACTCCTTCCACCGCTCCCTCCCGCTCTACAGTCCCATAAAGATTTATGCCCTTCCTCGGCTGTGTTCCCCTATATCGGTAGACCAACCCCTTCCCGGGGAAGGCTGGCCAAAGGACCGACTCTTCTCACCACTCTCTACCCGAGGTATGGCTCCATAAGATTTGTGCCTCTTCTCGGTCAAGTTTCTCTATGGCGGTAGACCAACCCCCCTTTTCCTTTTTCAATGCTTCCCTATGGAAGCCTCTCCGTCTCTATACCTCTCTATGCGGGTAGACCGGTGCCCTTTTCCAAAGAGTTCAAACGGGGCTTGCCTGCTTGTGGAAACCTCTGGAAATCTTAATTCACCAATTCCAGAGGTTCCAGCCAATGCATCAAGGGTGCCCCTAACTGAAGCCCATTTAACCCTTTTCTGTCCTTCCTTAACCCCTTCATGCCCATTTTCTTTATCCCATTTCCAGCTCCTTTTCCCCGTTTCCCAGCCTTTAACATGTTTCAGCCAGGGACACAATTCAGGCAAGTCTTTCCTGAATTGAGAGATTATTCCCCTCTCTGCCCTGGCTGGCAAGAAGAATGCTTTCCAGCCATCACGCTCAAGGATTGGGGACTTCCCTAGCATCTAGAGCCTGGCCCCCTCCCCCTCCTTCTCTCTCTCTCTCTCTCTCTCTCTCTCTCTTTCCTTTCGTTCCTCTCCCTTCCTCCATCCTTCTTCTTCTTCTTCTTCTTCTTCTTCTTCTTCTTCTTCTTCTTCTTCTTCTTCTTCTTCTTCTTCTTCTTCTTCTTCTTTCTGTCTCTCTCTCTCCACCCGGCCCCAGTGACCCTGGGCGTGCTTAAACTGTGTGCCTACACTCTCCTGCTCTCTGGACCTGAGCCATCTTTGGGCAAGGTGGTGACCGCATGGCAAAGAGGGAGAATCTTCCAGCAGCCTCCATTCCTTCAGGACGACTCCAGCACGTCTCACCTGCGGATGTACCAAAGATTACATCACAGCCCAAGGCACCCCATTGTTCTGTTTCCACATTCATCCAGGATCCATCTGGCAGCCAAAGACTTTCCTGATCGGCTTTTCTGTCCCCATTGTGCCTTCTCAGCCCCCCCCCATTGTGATTGTTCCGTCTCCCCATCGACCTGTTAATTGTTTTGTGATTACCCAGGCTTTTGGACAATGCTGACTCTTTCCCCCTCATTGTTAACCCTCTAGTTACACATTAAAGGATTAGTTTTTGCCTAATCGCACCCATGCAGGGGTTGTGTTCCAGAGTACCAGGAACGCCCAGGACCTCCCCCAAGAGACTCCTGAAGTGACCCCATTGGTTGTCCCCAGAACACCACCCCTAGCCCAACCCAGAGGAGGCGCCACTCTGTGGGTGGGGGAAAGGAGGAGATAAAGATTGTGTGTTTCCTGTTTTGGGTTGCTGAACGCCTCACTTCTGCCTTGAGTGATCCGTTCGCCTTACCAACTTTATTAGGCCTAATAAACTGGTAATATTTGCCTGGATCTCTCTGTGTTGGGTTTCTTCATTGGGTCTTGTGAAATCCAACAGCTTGCAGCAGGATTAGCTTGCTGTGGTCTCAACAATTCCATCATCTCAAGGACACCAGAAGACAGATTGCAATCTGTACGTAGTTACTGCATCACACTGGTTTCTTTTTCCTGGATTTTCCAGACAGTTTGTAACAATAAATAATTCCTGGTTGAGCCCCAGAATGTCTCCAGTTCTGCTGTTCCCATGACACTATAGGCGAAAAGCCATGGTCGTTTTGGTTTGAAATAGATGTGTTAATTGGCCCTAGACCCAGTACTTTCAGCAGGATGTGCATCTAAGTAAGCAGGCCTAGAGTTCTATGTCTTAACCCTTATATGTGTTTTCTTTAAAGAAGTCCTACAAAGTTCAGGATGAATTAAATGTAAGTCTTCTGTATATTTATTATTCTCATTTATATCCTGCCATTCAGCTTAATAAACTTAATAAAATATGGAAAAGAGAAGAGTGACAAAACTCTAGCAGCCACAAAACATCCCAGGAAAAAATCCAATATGAGTTGAGTGTATGCGTGGTGGATTAAATCGTGTTTGTGCAGTGGAACAAAACACTGTTCACTAGTTTCGTCTGTAATGGAGCATTCATTCCTATCAAACAACTGACAGTCCCTTTGGGTTCTTCATGATTAACTTGGGGCACAAGAGGGGTTATGTAGTCAAAAGCTTGCCCAAAGCTATTTGAGCCCAAATCATGTACAGTAGTACCTCAGGTAACAAATTTAATTCATTCTGTGAGTCAATTTGCTAACTGAAAAATTTGTTATCTGAAACACAGTTTACCTTTGAAATGAATGGGAAACCGATTGATCTGTTCTGGAGGTCTGAAAAAAGCAGGATTTTTGTCCCAGACTTCTTTATAAAGTGCACTTTAAAGGCATGCAATGCTGGAACACCCCCTCCTCAGAGCACCCCCCACTGCAGTGCAAAAAAAGCAGCAAGACTACCCCAGCCTGTTCCTGCCAAAAATGCAATGGGGGGAATGCAAACATAGACAAACACAATCAGCAAAAGACACCTAGCCCATTCTTGCCTGCAGAGCAATGGAAAAGATTCCCAACATGGAGAAAATAAAGCAGCAAGACTACCCCAGCCTGTTCCCACCCAAAGTACAATGAAAAGCAGTGCAAAGATGAATAAAAGCTAGCTCCAAAACAAACGCCAGATCGTTCCTGCCAAAAATGCAGTCGAAATCAATGCAGAAAACACAAAAGAAAGCAAGGAAACCTCGTCTCCCTACCTTTCCAAGTCTGAAAGGTCCAAGTCCCTAAGCAAAAATATCCAGAATGGTTCCAAAATATGATGAAAAGATGCTCCAACCCTTCCCACCCCTCCACAAACTACGTGTGTGTGTGTGTGTGTGTGCTATGCATCCTGGGTAGACTTTTTTCACAAAGCATTTTGAAAGATTTGTTATCCGAGGCAGACCATAGGGAAAATTTGTTATCCGAAACATCCATATTCTCAGAAATTTCAATTTGCTATCTGAATTATTCATTAACAGAGGCACTTTTTATCGTAGGACTTTAAAACCAGAATTTCAGATTTCAACTGAAAATCAAGCTTAAGTCAATGCATTTTTTTTAGTTCAAATGTACTTTATGAACACTGGATACTTAAAATATATTGTTCAAATATACTTTATGAACACAGGAAACTCACAGTATATTGCCATTCCAGGGGGTCTGGATAAGACCAGTGAAACATTTCCTGTATGCGCTCATTCTAGATAGCAAGAATGGAAAATATGACACAAACAAAATTTATAAATACTGAAAAACATCCATCCATGCCTTCAGCATTCATGGCACCACCCCCACTGCTCACAAATCCTAGAGCATAGAACAGATGATGACCACATATTGCCCTCAAATAGAGGAAATCAACCCATGCTGTTAATGGGGGGCATGGCAATAAAGACACGATGTTCCCTATCCATGTACAACACCAAATCAAATCAAAACTTTTAATGGCATAAATAAATAAAACACATACAAAAAGTACATTCAGCAGCACCTAATTTAACTAACACAATAGTTGCAACTGGCGGTCCTTAGCCATAGCTCAGAGTGGGAGTGTTGAGACTGGCCGTGGTGTTTCAACATAGTTCACTATATATGCCATAAAGCTCACTACTTTCTTCACCCTGTCTTCAACTAGGTCATTTAACAGAAAACACATTATTTACACATCTGGCCATCCTCTCTCCATAGACAACAGTGGGCCCAGATATTGCATGCGGGATTCATAGTAGTGAGGGCAATATAGACACATATGTGCAAGAGACTCAATTCTTCCCAGATCACATGAGCAATTCCTCTCGTTATATGGAATACCTTGGAACCTGCCTGCTAATAAAGCTGAAGGTATTACATTAAATCTGGCTGGCGAATAAGCTCTGCGTTTTTGTGGTGATTGTAATAGATGAAGATAAATAGCCCTCTGGCCTTGTCTAATCAGAATTAAGTGATTTGGGAGGGGGAAGCAAGTTTTATTTGCTGCACTCAGGAGGTCCTGAAATTCAGTATCTAATAACCTGTGTTGAATTACATGAAATGCTTCCTTCAGGGGCAGAGAGCCAAGTGATTCCAACGATAGACCTATTAGTGACATTTTCTTTTCAATGTAGTCGAGCTCTTGCGCCCTGACGCACTCTTGGAGAATTTGGTGTATAAAATTACCCTCTTTAAAGTTATAATGGATCCTCAACCAGTATTTGATTGGTCTCAACCATGCCCAAGTTGCTGCCATATTTTGGCCTGTTTCTAAACCCAGGGCCACATATGGTATGCATGTTGGTGTGTGTTGTGTCGTTACAGTCGTGACTAACTCTTCATGACTCCATGTCCATGGAGTTTTCTTGGCAGAAATACTGGAGTGGTTTGCCAGTTCCTACTCCAGGCGCCTACAGCACCTGGTATTCCCTGGTGGTCTCCCATCCAAGTACTAACCAGGGCCGACCATGCTTAGCTTCCGAAATCAGGCAAGATCGGGTGTGCTGAGGGCATCTAGGCAGCTATGCATGTTGGTATTTCCAAGATTTTCCACAGGAACATGGATTGTATTTGCTCTAGAGAGTGGTCCCACACCTTGATCCATAATGGTATGCCATACAACAACTGAGAAATAATATTTGCATTGAACACTTTTAGTGCAGAAGGTACATATCTATTTCCTGCATTATAAAAGAGTCTGTAAACTGCCTGGGTGGTGCCTTTGGCCCGTTGTATTGCCACCTTGTGTTGGAGCACCCATGCATGTTTATAATGAAACATAATACCCAATATTTAAAATGTTTAAGATCCACTTGTACAATTGACATGATTTAGCAAATACAACAATTTTAGACTTAACATAATTGGGTTGTAAATTATTGCTACCTAAGGACCCAAGACATTTGTACATCAGACATTTTAGACCAGGTCTGGTGCAAGACAAGATCACAGCGTCATCTGCATACAGAAGTAGAGGGACTAGAGTGGAGCCATGTTTAGGGTGATGGCTTTCAGTTTCCAACAACAGTGGAGCTAAATCATGCAGAAAAAAGGTGAACAGGGAAGGGGCTAGTAAACAATCCTGTTTGACACCTCTGTTGGTAGGTATTTGCTCAGTTAGGATCCCTGAGTTAGAGTATTTAATTTGGCAAGAGGTTGCCAAATGCAATCTGCTAATAAGAAATACTAATATTCTGTCCATTGAGAGACTGGCTTATTTGTTCCACAATTATTCATGATCCACTGAATCAAAAGCCCCTTTTAGGTCTAAGAAGGCCACATACAGTTTAGATTTAGCCTGATTTATACAGTAACCCCCCACCGATCGCGGGGGTTAGGGACCAACCCCACCCGCGATCCATGAAAATCTGCGATATGCGGAAGTGGGTGGGGGGGCAGGGGGCAGGGGGGCGATAAGAGAAATCTTGGGGTGGCGCGCGCCAGCGGTGGCAGGGGGATCTGACCTCCCGCTGCCACCCGTCTGCGCCGCCCGAGACTTCTTGCCCGGGGCCGTCTCCATTCAAATGCATTGCCAATGCATTTCAATGGAGCAAATTTTCCCCATTGGAAAACATTGGCTCAATGCTTTCCAATGGGGAAAATTTCTCCATTGAAATCCATTGACAATGCATTTCAATGGAGATTGCGCCCCCCCCCCGCCCCCCGCATGGCCCCGAGACTTCTCGGAGGGGCCCAGGGGGTGGTGCGGAGTGACCCAATCACCCCCACCCCTCAAGAAGCCTCGGAGCCGTGCAGGGGGGCGGTGGGGGGGCGATCGCATCGCTCCCTGCCACCACCCCACGCGGCTCCAAGCCTTTTCGGAGGGGCCCGGGGCGGCTGCAGGGAGTGATCCGATTGCTCCCTGGCACCCCCCCGCCCGGCTCCAAGCCTTTTCGGAGGGGTCCGGGGCGGCTGCGGGGAGCAATCCAATCGCCCCCGCCGCCCCCCTGTGCGGCTCTGAGGCTTTTCAGAGGGGTGGGGGGGCGCGGAGCGACCTAATCACCCCCCGCCCCCGCCCCCAGCGGTGCAGGTACTGCGATCCCGTGATGTAGTGGGACCGCAGTACCTGAACCGCGAAATGGCGGGGGGTGACTGTATATTTATTTACCAGATATGCTAAGGTAAAGGGTAGATTTCCCCTTCCTGAAACCTGCTTGCTCTGGTTCAATTACTGATGTCTGGTCCTTCCAGGCAATAAGTTTATTTAAAAGATGTTTACTATAAAGTTTTCCAATAATAGATAGCAGGCTGAGTGGTCTATAATTACCTGGGTTTAAAGGGTCACCTGCTTTATAAATTGGGACTATTGTATTGGTCCATGCTTCTGATATCAAGCCAGTTTGTCTACCATGGTAAAAAGGGCAGCCAAAAAGGGTGCCAACCACCAGTGAATATCAAACTTTAGTATCTCTGGGGATATTATATCAGCCCCTGGTAATTTACCCAGTTTAACTGGGAGATTAATTATTTCATTTCTATAATAGTGACTCGGGGCCATTCTGGGAGACCCTTAGGCAAGGCTTCATTCCTAGCACTGGTGGGGTTACCTCCATTGTAAATCAGGGATGAAAAATCTCTGGACCAAATATTTGGTTCAATGTAGGCTGGTTCCAAAAAATTATTTCTATTTGTATTGTTCACTATGTCCCAAAATTGTTTGAATTTGTTAAGGGATATTGCTATGAGTAATTGATTTAATTGGTTATGAATAAAGGCTTGTCTTTTGGCTTTGTACAATATCCTTAACTAATTCTTTATTTCATAGAATTCCTCTGGTATATATGTTAGCTCATGATCCTTATATTGTTTGAAGGTCTTCCTTAAGATAATTTTCCATTCTCTGCACTCGCAGTCAACCAAGTCTTGTTTGGTGTGGTTTTCCCTGCATTGCTCTAGAGTTGGATTATAGCTTAGTGTCTTAGATAAGAGTGCTGTCAGTCCTTCATAAGCTCCAATTACATCACTAGGACCATTTGAAGTCATAATGGAAAATTTAAGGTCTAGAAGTGTTTTAGATGTCAGTAGCTGGGCCAATTTATGTTTTGTTATATTCCATCTCTCACAGAAGTACCTCTGAATTGTTGTTTAGTCAGTGTTGATTTACCCTCAGTTTTCAGTTTCAGCAAAAGTATCAATGGAAAGTGATCACTACTAATGTTATCCCCCACTGTGAATTCAGCCACAAAGGGTTTTAGAGGTAGAGACACCATAATGTAGTCTATAACACTTGCTCCACTAATAGAAGCGAAGGTGAATTCTCCTGAGTTGAGATATTCTTAGGCCAGGGGTGCCCAAACTTTTTGTAAGGAGGGCCAGATTTGGTGGCTGAGAATGTGTTAGGGGCCGGTGGCTCCCCGACCCTGCCACCCCACTGCAAGCCCCACCCACTGACCCATAAGCCCCACCCACTGACCCCTTGCAACCCCACCCACAGGAAGGAAGGCGGGAACCAAGGGAGGGATGGAGGAAGGTGGAAACCAAGAGAGGAAGGAAGGAAAGTGGGGAACAAGGAAGGGAGGGAGGGAGGTGGGGAACAAGGAAGGCTGGGAGGAAGGAAGGAAGGTGGGGACCAAGGGAGGGAGGAAAGAAGGAAGGTGTGGACCAAAGGAAGCACAGGGAGCCGTGGCCACAGGTCGCCCCTTGGAAGAGGTGATCTGTGCAACCTTGCACCCCCCCCCAAGCTCCCTAGCGGTGGCTCGCCCGCCAGCCCACCCCAAAGCTCCTTGGTGGTGGCAAAGGCCAGCTGGCCTGCCAACCCCCACACATTCCCCTGTGGTGCCAGTGGCGGCAGACCACCCAGCTGCCCAAGCTTCCCAGCAGTGCCAGTGGTGCGGCCCACCCGATCACTGCCCCACATGTGTGCCCAACCTCACAATGTTCCCGGCTATGCCGGTGGTGGCAGCCCACCCGTACGCCACCCCCCCGTGCGTGCCAGCCCCACAAGCTTCCCGGTGGTGCTGCTGGTGGTGGCCCACCTCCTCACCTGCCCATCCAGCCCCACAAGCTTCTGCTCACTGGCCGGCCGGCCGGCCGGCCCAGCCCCTCAAGCTTCCCGGCGGTGTCAGTGTTGGCGGAAGATTTTTCTTTTAAAAAAACATGGGGCGAAGGAGGAGGAGGGAGGGGCAGGCCAGCCAGTCACGGGCCACTCAGAATGGCCTGAGGGGCCGGATTTGGCCCCCGGGCCGGACTTTGGGCAGGCCAGTCTTAGGCCATTCAACCATATGCAATTACGTTGGGCACAGAATCTTGCCATATTTTGCCCTGCCGCATTTGTTCTGTTATCCTTAGAGCACCGCTTGTGATTGAATGGTAATAGCATCGAGCTGTCTAGATCTATTTCTTTTAAGATATTTTTATTTTTAAAACAAAGAAAGTAAAAACAGATACATTGCTTATCTCCTGCCATGTTACATTATCAGAAGTTTTCCCCAATATATCAGCCTAGTTAATTCATAATTCTCTTCTCATCTTAAACAAGATTTTTTTCATATTTCAACATTTACTAAATATTTTCCATTAATATTGTTCTAATATTTTCCCATCAATATCATGTTCATCTTTGTTTATCTCTGTCTTCATTTAGTATAAAAATACAGATAATAGGTTACAATTTTGTATTAGCTAGTTAAGTCTTAGCAATATTCCCAATCCTAAAACTTAATTCTTCGTTTAACTAAACAGTTTAGCTTATATTTGACTAATTCGATATATAGCAGGTATATGCTTACATCTATTTTTGTCTAATACAAGAAGTGAAGATAGTGAAGTACAAAGTTATGCTAGTCTGTCTGGTCTACAACCTTAGATATATGATAGAGATCATCAACTCATTTATATTTTCTCTGTTCTTACAAATATTACCAAGTAAAATCTATTTCTGGTGTTATAGCAAATAGTTCCATGCCACTGGCTACTCGGGTATTAAAATCTCCTCCAGTTATGAAATCTGTATTGGGGAATTGGTCCTCTAACTTGCCTAACATTTTTGCAAAAAAATCCCACTGCTGATTTAAAATTGCCTGGGTAGATTATGGAGGCATATAAACATTAATTATTAAAACACTTTCCCCCTCCAAGATTATCTTAATAGCTAAATGGTTACAAGTGTTACAATTAGGATCAGATGTAGCTATTAGTTCAGGATTTAGATTTTAATTACTAGCAACCAATATGGCTATGCCAGTCTGTGGGTGCTCTTTAGCCTAGAGTTTACGTGCAGAAAGGGAAAACACTCTGAAACCTGAGAGCTGTATCTGCGATTGCTCCTGTAGCCATGTCTCTTGCAGGAGGACGATATCAAATCCTTTCTAGTAGATAAAAAAATCTTCATCTGTTGTTTTAGATTTCCAGCCTATGATGTTCCATGAGATGATTCTTGCTGAGGAGATTGGTCGAGCACTTAGATGAGTTCCAATGAGTCAATTCTTTTGACTCCTCTGTACTGTCTCCTTGTTCTTCTGTGTTCCTCTGTGTCATGCCACTGTAAGGGAATTATTGCCTGAGTGAGTTTACTGTGGTCCCTAGTTACACACTTGCTTTTGTCTTCATACCGGGTATCCTTACTGGTTGCCTGAGTCTGAGCATAGTTGGACAGTGGTTTTGTTAGTTCCATGCCATCACCATTTTGGAGTTCAGTGGGAACGTCCAAATCTGTTGCCAGTGAGTAGGTAGTTGATGTATCTGGGAGATCAAAGGGAGATCTCCCAGATACAACATCTCACAGTGGCCCCAACACATGAGGCCCACTAGCACCTTTAACAGTGCTCCCAGAAAGCATGCCTGACCAAAAAAGTTTTGTTGCCTGTGTCAAGGAAAATGACACCCATGAAAAACCTTGTATGTATAAAAAGTGGAGTTGAATGACATTTGAGTCTTTATTCTGCACTGATGACAAGACAACCTTTGACGTAGTCAGAATAGCCATCAATTCAAGGACATGGTTTTTTTTTTTGCAAATCTATAGTCCTTCATGGTAAAATATAAAACTACAGAGAAATGCTGCTCTGTCAATAGCAGTAGACTACACTTACATGTATTTGTTGAGGGAAACAGCCTCTGATCTGGACATCACCTAAATATTTGTTCAATTAAAGTTTTAATATCTCTGTGATATATAATTGTGCCATACTGATGTGGATAGTTTACTCATCTCATTTTCTAAATGTTTGTTCTGTTATCATTTAAATTTTTTTAAGGATGTGTATTTTAAAATTTAAAATCTTCTTTTCTTAGCATTTGTCCCACTTGGTGATGGGGTCCGCTATTTTACTTTTGGCCCTCCACTTGGTGCAGTCATAGGCTAGATTTGGGTGAACCTGAGACAACCTCATGTCATTCTCAAGGGTGTTTGTCTAGCGCTGTTTTGTATGACATCTCAGTCACTGCAGGGTGAGACCCTTTTGGCCAGAGTTTCCTCATCAGCATGCAGGACATGTCCAAAGCAGCATAGTCAGGCTTTGCACATCTTGTCATTGATAGGTGCAATGTCGTATTTTGCTCTAATGTCATCATTGTGCACATGATCCTTTCATATAAGGCCAGAGGTCCATCGCAGCATCTTCATCTCCATGACACCAAGGCAACATTCAGTTTCTTTAATTGCTGGGCAGCACTCTGCAACATAGAGTGCAGTAGGTCGTACAATGGTGTGATAGATCTCTGATTTTAAACGGTCACTGATCTTTTTGTCACACATGATGCTTGATGTTTTACACAATTTTAGCCAGGCACTGTTGATCCTCAATATCACCTTGTGACTCAGGCTCCCATCAGCTGTGATCATGGAACCAAGGTATTTGAACTTCTCAGTTCTTGGTAGGTCAATACCATCAATATTTAAAATTTAAAATCCATTTCGCCAAATCAATGAGGAAAATTTTGTGTGCTAGATCTAGAACCACATTTAGTTTAGAGAGCCAGTGCAGTGTAAGGTAAGACTGGGATCTGGGTTCCAGGAGTAAGATCTAGGTTCTAATCTGCCAGAGAAGGTATGGCAGACTGATTAGGAAGAGTAATGAATGCCTCCTTGCAACAGGGCAGGATTCAGGCATGCTTAGAGGAGGCAATAGTAAAACCACTGTTTAAAAAGCCCTCCTTAGACCCAATAATGGATAGTAACGAAATGGTCTTTCCCCCCCATTAAAAACAAACCATTTCATTACTATGTAAAACAGGCTCCCCAGGGTCCAAGGGGCACCAAAATTTTGGTAGCTCCCTCGGACTCTCCCCTTTAAGCCCTCAAAATTTGGAGAGGCTTGGTGGTAAGGAGGCAAAATTATTAAGCTTGGGGGGGGCAGGAGCCTTTTTTTCCTAATTAGAATTGAAAAGAAGCCAAGCTGCAATCAGGGAGTTTACTCTATAGCAGTGATGGCAAACCTTTGGCACTCCAGATGTTTTGGACCACAACTCCCACAGTTCTTTGTCACTGGCAATCTAGGCTCGGAATTGTGAGAGTTGTGGACCAAAACATCTGGACTGCAAAGGTTCACCCCCACTGCTCTATGGTATTAGGGAGTTTACTCTATGGTGCTAACTCCCTAATTGCCTCCACACTCCCAGCACAGGTTGCCAATTAACCACCCCATCCCCTTTAGAGCTTCATAACTAAGTCCCCTTACCCCCAAATCTTTCCAGATTTCAGGGAGTTCCCTGAAATCACTTTAGGAAGGTAACCTGATACTTTGAAGCCCCAAGGTAAGTAAATTTTGATTGCAGTTTTTCCCCCTCACTACTCTTTTCTGCTTTTTGCCCCTCCTCCCACCTAGCAGCTGGGCCTTTTTGACAGGTCAGGGGGTAGAGGTGCCCCCATCTCCACACCCAGACCTGTCAAAAAGCCACAGCTGGTAGGCAAGGGGAGGGGAGACAATCAGAAATGAGCAGCGAAAGGGAAAAACTGCTCCTTTCTGACTACCAGATGGAATTTTTTTGACAGATCAGGGTGTGGAGAGGGGCACTGCCCTCACAGCCCACAGCACTCCCTGTCCAAAACACTGCCCTGGAAGGATGGGGTAGCAGGGGAGAAGGGAGCAGGGAGTCAGAGAATTTACTTCTGCCTGACTGCTCCATTCTCTCTAGCCACCAGCCTCCCAGCTGGGATTTTTTGACAGCTCGAGCTGTCAAAATCAGCTGGGAGGCAGTGACGAGGAGGCTTTTGAATCCCCCACTGCACCAGCTAGAGCTATGGTGCTGCGGGGGATTCATTTTGTTTCATAACTAACAGATTTTTTTAAAAAAATCATTACTTATAATACAAAATGAAACGCAAGGGGAGACGAAACGGAAGAAAACACAATTTTTCCATTTTGTGTCCATCCCTATTGTAGATACTCAGCCCTGAAGCTGTATAGAGGGCCTTTTCAAACACTGCTGTTTGAATTGAGCTTTAAAATGAATGAGAAGCCAGTACAGCTGTATAACAAGTGGCACAATAGGTTTCATCTGAACTGTTTGTTCAAAAGCTAGCAACTATACACTGGGCCCGCTGAACTCTGGAAAACCCCAGAGATGTGTCCAAGTAATGGAAAGCGTGGAAAGATTCAGAGGTCTTATCAGGCTCACACTTCCCTATCTGCATCTCACTAGATTACTGCTCAGTCCTATTCCATGCATGGTGGGGAAACCCCTTATTTTGATGCCTCATTTTCCAAAGCAAACATGAGAGGAAAACCAAGCCGGGAACCCTGAACGTCCTGTGCTACACGTCCTGGTGTGAGTGCCTCACGGTATAAATTTATTTTGACAAAATTATATAAAAGAGTTTAAAACAGCTTTTTCAAGGGGTGTTATAATGGGAACCAGCCGCTTGAGCGGAGGGAAAGATGGTTTCTATCAGAAAAAAGGGGCAGGTTGAATGAAAAACAGGAAAGAGAAGGGAACAGGCCCAGAAGAAAGGCTTTAGCTCTTTATTCATCACTCTCCCCATCTTCATGTTTCCAGGGCAACCTCACCACAAATTTAAAAAGAGAGAGCTTCTTCCAGCTGCTAGGAGCTCTTGACTGGAGCCATGTGTACGTCATGCAAGGGCACCTCTCAGAAAACCTGAGGAGGAAAAAAACCTGCACAGAGAGCTGTGTAGCTGGGCAGGGAGAAACAGTCACCTCTAGGGCTGGGACTTCCAATAAAATGTGGCACTGGCTTCCCTCTTCTTCTACAAGTTACGCTTCTGTCTGTGGCTCCAAGCAGGCTGGAATTGCCATTATAGTGCTATTCATCAGGCCCCTACCAATGGAAAGTTACTTGGAGGAGCAAGGGAAGGAGAAAGAGGACCTTTTTCTAATCCTATTTTTAGACCAGAAGCTACTCTGAAAAAGTCAGAAGTTCATGTTACATTTCCACAGCCTTCCAACCATTTGTTACAGTTCTAGTTGTGTGTGTGTGTGTGTGTGTGTGTGTGTGTGTGTGTGTGTGTGTGTGTGTGTGTGTGCGTGTGTGTGCGCGCACACACACACACACACACATGTGCATGCTTGCACGTGAGTGTGTATTTGATAAGTCAATAATAATAATAATAATAATAATAATAATAATAATAATAATAATAATAATAATAATAATAATAATAATAATTCATTGTCAAAGTACAACAGATATACAATAAGATTAGGTAAGCCTCCCTTATACACCCTCCAACACAATGAATCCTACTAACAACCACACAACCTTGCTACACCTTGTGGATATGGAGTTTTCCATTTAAAAGTCTTGACAGCCCACAGGGAGAAACTGTTTTTCAGCCTGTTGGTATGGCTAGCTGTACTTCTATATCTCCTACCCAATGGTAGGGGAGTAAAGAAGTGCTGACTGGGTGTGTGTGTCATCCCTGAGAATTTTCCTCGCTCTCCTAAGGCAGCGATCCCTAGCGATGTCATCTAGTCTAGTGGACTCAGGGGGCGGCCCGTGATGTTTTGTGCTGTGCTCACCACCCTCTGCAATATCTTTCTATCCATGTCTGTCAAACCGGCATACCAAACTGTGATGCAATATGAAAAGATGCTTTCTACTGTGGACTGATAAAAGGAGCTCATCAGTTGTTGCCCCACTTTATTCTTTTGCAACACCCTAAGGAAATGGTGTTTCCGTTGGGCCTTTCTGACCACCTGGGTTGTGTAGGTTTTCCAGGTGAGATCTTAAGGAATTTAAAAGACGAAACCCTCTCTACACCACCACCACCCCCAACATACAGTATGACAGGTTCCTCTCTCTTCTTTCGGTCAAACACCATCTCTTTTGTCTTACTAATATTCAGGTACAAATTGTTTTCTAGGCACCATTATAATAATTTTGAACTTCCTCCCTGATGCTGTTTTGTCTCCATCTGTAATAAGACCTACTACCATGGCATCCTGTGCAAACTTAATGATCACCGATAGGTCAGACAATGCACAATCATATGTGTTCAATGAGTACAGGTTCGGACTAAACATACAGCCCTGTGGGGAGCCAGGTGTGAGCTTCAGGGTGGTAGATGTGACAGACCTGGTCCTCACTATTTGTGGCCGGTCCCTCTAAAAGTCCTTAATCCAGTCACAGAAGAAGGGAGATGCAAGTCAGTCAGCTTTTCAATAAGAATGCTCGGCAGAATAGTATTGAAGGCCGAGCTATAACAAGGAAAAGCATCTTGACATAGTTTCCAGATTTCTCCAAATGGGTTTCCACAGAATGGAAGGCAGTACTGTAGCTATGGCATTTTCTGTTGACCTGTTTCTCCTGTCGGCAAACTGGTAGTGCCTAACCCTAACCCTAAAGTTAACACTAACCCTAACCCTAAAATAGGGAATCTTAAAACCAATCTTTCAATGTACTTCATCACTACAGACATTAATGCTACAGGTCTGTAGTCGTTAGGCACTTAATTGCTCTTTTCTCTGGGATGGTGGCTGCTTTCAGACATGATGGAACACAGGCTGTTTGCAGAAAGATGTTTAAAATCCTTGTTAGGACCCCTGCTAAATGATCAGTGCAATTCTTTACCACTTTCTCCTGGGCCTGAAGCGGATTCACAGCCCTCCATGCAGCTCTCCCTTGATGTTCATATAAAACGAGTGGCTGGAAATTAGAAGACTGGCAGGCAGGGGTCTCGTCTTTTTACTTCATAGCAAGCAAAAAGATGTTCAGCTCCTCTGCCAGCAGGCATCAACATTGACCGTGTTCCTCATGTTTTCCTTGTAGTTAGTTAAATGCTGCAGTCTCTGCCACACTTGCTTCATGTTGTTATCAGCTAGATGGTTCTCTTCCTTGTTGTTTTGCCGCCTTAATGCCTCTTCTAAGAGAATTATTTCTCTTTCTGGACATAACCATATAACCATTGTTTTTAGTTTTGTTTTCATATAGCATAAAAGTATTGGTTTTACATCACAATAAAATTAGCCAAAACAAATGGAGCAACACTAAAAAAAGTTATGTATTTTCATTTTGCAATTGCACTGTATCTTATGACTTGATTATTCTGAAAGGGAATTCAGGGTCAAAAATATGCTATTTGTAATGTGTGTGTGTGTTGTGTCATTATAGTTGTGACCGACCCTTCGTGCCTCCACATCCACGGAGTTTTCTTGGCAGGAATACTGGAGTGGTTTGCCAGTTCCTACTCCAGGCGCCTACAGCACCTGGTATTCCCTGGTGGTCTCTCATCCAAGTACAGTGGTGCCTCGGATAACGACGGTAATTCATTCTCTGAGGTTAGTTGTTATCCGAAACACGTCGTTATCCAAAATGCAGTTTCCCATAGGAATGAATGGAAAACCGTTTAATCCATTCTGGAGCCTAGGAAAAAGGCACAGACACTTGGTTTTTTGCTCAAAACTCTTTAAAAAGTGCACTTTAAAGGTACAGATGCAATTTCACCTAGGATAACTTTTTTACTGATGCATGCTGGAAATTCATTATCTGAGGCAGTCCATAGGGAAAATTCATTATCTGAGGCAGCCCATAGGAAGATTCGTTATCCAAGGCAGCCCATAGAGAAAATTCGTTCTCCAAGGCAGACCTATACCTAGGAATTGCGATTCGTTATCCGAGGCAGCCCATAGGGAAAATTCGTTATCAGAGGCAGCCCTATACTCGGAAATTTGCAGTTGTTATCCGAATTATTTGTTATCCGGGGCAGTTGTTATCCGAGGTACCACTGTACTAGCCAGGGCCAACCCTGCTTAGCTTCGGAAATCAGGTGAGATCGGATGTGATTAGGGCATCTAGGCAGCCGTTATTTGTAATAGTTATCCTTTATTTATGCAATAAAGATTCTATTCTGTTCTATTCCCTAA
Source organism: Phrynocephalus guinanensis (assembly GCA_037367245.1). NCBI lineage: Eukaryota > Metazoa > Chordata > Lepidosauria > Squamata > Agamidae > Phrynocephalus > Phrynocephalus guinanensis. The sequence continues at coordinate 158,814,243 of CM074734.1, forward strand.
CTTCTCAGCAGGAAGCACACAGTTCTGGCGTTGGGGAGCTCATATTCACACAAGTATGCTTTTGCTTTCATTATACTTGCTATAATAAACCTAAACAAGGAACTTGAACAGAGCAGGTATTTCATTTTTCCTGCCTTACATTTTTCCTTTTTTTTAAAGTTAATAGTAGATTTGCAGAATCTGCCTGAGCTCTGTTTTTATTAACAGTCTTTCCATAGAACCAAATCAAGCCTTTCATTTTTGCCAGAGATATTTGTGTAATCCATTGTGCTTTTTCAAAGTCATTTTCTTTTAATTCACAAACAGGTACCTAAGATGTCTCTTGAGCATATAAAAGTCACTATTCTATGCCTAGTTTCATTTTTATATTAGAAGCCATTCACATGAACTTGATAAAAAAGGAAACAATAATAATGAATTAAAAACTTATTGTGTGTGTGTGTTGTGTCGTTACAGTCGTGACCGACTCTTCGTGACTCCATGTCCATGGAGTTTTCTTGGCAGGAATACTGGAGTGGCTTGCCAGTTCCTACTCCAGGCGCCTACAGCACCTGGTATTCCCTGGTGGTCTCCCATCCAAGTACTAACCAGGGCCGACCCTGCTTAGCTTCCGAAATCAGGCAAGATCGGATGTACTTAGGGCATCTAGTAACACTTTAATTAGACAGATTGTTGGTAATAGCCCAGAACAATAGGCTATTACCATCAATCTACCTAATTGCCAGCCCTTATTACATGTGGTAACGGTTGGCAATTAATTTAGAGGAATTTCTATACATTTATTTTGACATTTTTGTATTAATAGTGACTTTTATAACATATAATAAAGGCATGGTTATATAATTATGAGATTCTCCATATTGTATATTTCTATATCAAAGGAATAAGGTATTCTAAAAGCAGCAGCAGCACACACACACACACACACACACACACACACACACACACACACACACACACACACACACACACACACACACACACACATGGACTGTAGTTCTGCACACATAGGTAAGTCCTACCAAACTGAGTAGAACATCTATTGTAGGCATACAAAATTTAATTCTGTAGAACTGAAATTTTGTTATTTGCTTTCAAAACATAAAATTCTGTTGGTCAGCAGTCTGAATTCTTTGTCAAGAAAAGCTGGAGTTTAAGGTGTGTATAAAGTATGCAGCCTTAGCACAGTCGCATAATTCCGCACATTTTGCCTAACATATAATGTAGCTTTTAATCAATAGCTGAATTTATTAGTTTATTAAAAATTTATTAAAAATGAAACAAAATGTCATTTTTGCATTTCGTGCCCATCTCTACTCATGATTAGCAAACAAGAAAGCTTGGATCTGGACAAGGCTTGATGTCATCTAACAGGAACATTCAGCTAGATTTAAGAATGTATAATTTGGAATGGCCCTCATTATATTTTCTGGTGCAAAATATATTTTATTATATTTTATTTTTGCTAATACTGGCTATGGTGTGTGTTTGACAATAAACTGCATATGTAAAAAACTGCTGTTGGGTGGTAGCTTAATGCCTACATACAGAGAACACACACCTGGGCATGTGACTACATCATCCAGAATGCTTGAAAGCAAGTTCTGGAGTGCAAAGGACCATCCCTTATTTGCGACTGTAATCTAGGTTCCTCATTCATCCATTTGCTTTGCACAAATGTGGCTATACTGATTGGAAAGAAAGATTGTCCTGACCATGGAGGCGGGAGATGGAGTAACGAGTTTGGGATTATAAGAAGGCATAGATATTCATTTAACCGATTGAGAGCAGTTTCACACCTTTACACAAAGAAAGAACTGTGAAATAAGATCCAATACCAGCATTATATTAGGAGCTGGAAAAAGATGAAGATGCTCAATAGATAAGCCAGCTAGAATAACTTCTTTGTTTATTCATTCCTATGTCAATTTCCTGATTAAAATTATACCTTCTGCTGGTTGCTTTGCAAGGCAAAACCTACAGATAGCTATATATATGACACATACTTTGAAGGGCCAAATTCACTGGTCCTGTTTATGCGTACACGTTAGAATGCCCAGATGAATCAAGCCTTGGGGAAGTCTTTGCTTTAGGACTACTGAGGTCTTCATCTCAGGTAGCAGATTCGGAGCTTCATGAAATTTTAATTATTATTTTTTTCTTAACATACATGCCAAAATAACTTACAGCCATTTGCCAGTGTCTCAGGCAGCAAAATTCATGCTTCAGAGTTTCTGTTGCATTATGTGTTTTCATCATCACAAGAATTTGGGTCCCACCTGCAGCCAAGCTCTGATACCAAAAAATCAAACTTTCTCACAAATCATGTGAGAAGGTATCTGATTAGGATTTCTCTCTACCCTGCATCTTACCATTTGCCATGTTACAAGACCACCTTCACATGAAAGAGGAGTGCAAATTGGTGGAAGAAAACTTCCATAACATAAGACATGCAATTGACACCACTTAACTGGCAGAAAGCAGTGATGACTTGAAAACCCTTTTAGGGAAAGAAGAAAGTGCCAAAGCAGGACTGCAGCTGAACATAAAGAAGACAAAAACTGATGACTACCAAAGAACTACACAGCTTGAATGTTGGCAATGAAGAAATTCTGTACACCTTAGTTCAATCACCAATCCTAACGGAGACTGCAGCCAAAAAAATCAAAAGACTGAGACTAAGAAGGGCAACGACAAAGGAATTAGAAAATAACATCCATTGTAAACATGTGGCGACCAAGACAAAAACCATCCATGCTCACGTATTTCTGATCACCATGTATGGATCTGAAAGCTGTCAGCTTAAACAAAATGATTTGTTTGAAATGTGATGCTGAGGAAGAACCTATCTCAGTGATGGTGAACCTTTTAGAGACCGTCTGGAAGTTGAGTCATGGCTACTGGACTTCTTTTTTGAGAGATAGAAACATTTCACTGTTCATCCAAACAGCTTCATCGGTCTGAATACAGCTAGAGCAAGTACTCCATCTTATAGTCAGCTTTGACCTCTTGTCACCCTGATCTGAATTAGGCTCATAAGATGAACAATGGCCTGAACAGGCTCGTTAGGGAGACAATAGTATCCATAGCCTTAAGGTGAGCAATGGCCTAAGGTGCTGAAACCCATCAAGAATGGGTGGTTAGCTATGGCCTTGGTGGTGAAGGCTTTTTGATTTGTCTGGGTACTTTGGAAAGCACAGCCTGATAAGTAGCAGATAGACTATGCCGGAGCCCACCACCTCTGTTGAGGGAGGGGTTTTCAATGCTCACATGAATGGCTTCCCTGACTCTTCTCTCAAACCATCTCTCTTCTTTGTCTAATATGTGTACATCCTCATCTCTGAAAGAGTGCCCTTTGTCCTTCAAATGGAGGTGTACTGCTGATTCTGGTCCTGAGCTGTTACCCCTCCTATGTTGGGCCATCCTTCTGTTTAATGGCTGTTTAGTTTCTCCAATGCAGAGGTCTGAACACTCCTCACTGCATTGGACTGCATATACTGTATTGCTCCTTTTATGGTTTGGTATCGGATCCTTTGGGTGGACAAGTCCCTGCCTTAGTGTGTTTGTGGGTTTGAAATAAACAGGGATGTGGTGTTTGCCAAAAATCCTTTTAAGGTTCTCCGATACTCCAGCCATGTAAGGAATGACCAGGTTCTTCCATCGGGTCTGGGTCTCAGACTGATCCCTTGTTCTTCTGGGATGGCCCACTGCTTTGTTGAAGGCCCACTTTGGATATCCACAGGCCTTAAGTGCTGTCTTCAGGTGCCTGTCTTCCTTCTTCCTGGCTTCTGTGGAGGTGGGGATGCTCTCTGCTCTGTGGCTTAGGGTCCTGATGACTCCCAGTTTGTGCCATAATGGATGGTGGGAGTCAAACAGTAAGTATTGATCTGTGTGGGTGGGTTTCCTGTAAACTTCTACTCCCAGGCCACGGTCAGGTCTGATGATGACTGCATAATCCAGGAAAGCCAGCCTGTTGTCTTGGGTGTCTTCCCTAGTGAACCTAATATTAGGGTCCACCGCATTGATGTGGTCTGTAAAGGCCTGTACTTCCTGAGTCTTGATTTTTCACCCAGGTATCATTTACATACCTGAACCAGTGGGATGGTGTTGTCCCTGGGAAGGTGTTGAGTGGCTTCTTCTCCACTTCTTCCATGTATAGGTTTGCAACAATTGGTGACACTGGGAAACCCATGGCACAACCATACTTCTGTCTGTAGAAGTCCCCTCTGTATATGAAATATGTGGTGTTCAGACACAGGTCCAGGCGCAGGCATATCTGGTCTGGGTTGAGGCAGCTTCTGGAGGTGAGGGTACTGTCTTCTCTTAGTCTTCTCTTTACCAATGTTAGGGCATCAGTGGTGGGGTTGCTGGTAAAGAGTGATGTAACATCAAAGGATACCATGGTTTCATCTGTATTCAGTTTCAGCTCCCTGACTTTAGAAACAAACTCCTCTGAACTATACGTCTGTGAAGATTCTCAGTCATCCAGGTTCGTTTAACTGGGAGTTGAGTCATGGCTACTGGACTTCTTTTTTGAGAGATAGAAATGTTTCGCTGTTCATCCAAACAGCTTCATCGGTCTGAATACAGCTAGTGCAAATCCTCCATCTTATAGGCAGCTTTGACCTCTCGTCACCCTGGCCTGAATTAGGCTCATAAGATGAACAGTGGCCTAAATAGGCTCGTTAGGGCAGTGTTTTTCAACCACTGTTCCGTGGCACACTAGTGTGCCGCGAGATGTTGCCTGGTGTGCCGTTGGAAAAATTGAAAAAATTGAAAGATTTTTTAAAAAAATTTCACCCACTAGGCGGGCACGGGACTGTGTCCTGGGTATGAAGGAGTGGGGTTTTTAACCCCACCCTCGGCCAGCAGGGGCACCGATTGGTGCTCCTCAGGGGGACACCCTCCACTTTTCTGATGTCCGGGCTGTGATTGGTCAAGACTCCAGCCTGGACCTATCACAGTAGGACATCATCTTCCGACTTCCTTCCCACCCGAGCACAGTGTGCGCAGCAGCGGAGAGAAGAAGACATCGCAACTCGAGTCACCAAAAGGCACAGAGTTAAATTTTTTAACATTTTCTAATGGTGGTGTGCCTCGTGATTTTTTTCATGAAACAAGTGTGCCTTTGCCCCAAAAAGGTTGAAAAACACTGCGTTAGGGAGACAATAGTCAAGAGGTCAAAGCTGCCTATAAGATGGAGGATTTGCACTAGCTGTATTCAGACCGATGAAGCTGTTTTGATGAACAGCGAAATCTCTCAAAAAAGAAGTCCAGTAGCCATGACTCAACTTCCAGATAAACTCACCTGGATGACTGAGAATCTTCACAGACTTTTAGAGACCAAGTACCCAAACTGTGATTCAAAACCCACTAATTTTTCGTAAAGTGTCAGTATAGCAATTTAACCTGAATACAGGTAGCTGTGAAGGGCCGATGCCGGGTGCCCACAGAAAGGGCTCTGAGGGCCACCTTTGGCACCCGTGCCATAGGTTCGCTAACACTGCCCTATCTCGTGCTTTGCCGATACCCTGGACGGCCAGAAAGACTCAAAAAAAAGTGGGACCTAGATCAAATGTCAGGAGGCAAAAAAGAAGAAGCTGAGGCTGTCATATTTTAGACACATTGCGAGAAGGCAAGATTCTGTGGAATAGACCGTGATGCTGAGAAAGGTGGAAGTGAGCAGAAGAGGAAGACCAATTGAGTCGCTAAAGGAAGCCACAGCTGTGAGTCTGCAGGAGCTGACTAGGGCTGATGAGAGGGTGCAGGACAATTTGAAGGCCTCTCATGGGTAGGGTTGGCATAAATCAGAAAGCGAGTGACCTGACAGCACATAACAAAGACAACAACCAAGAACCACCACCCCCAAAAGGCATTTCTTCCTTGCTAATTTGGTCCTCGTACAAGTTGATTTCTTTCCCCAACTTTGGGTATGGATTTTCTTGTGCAAGACCAATTCCATGTGCCTCTAATTAAGATGGCTTGTTTAACTGCTCTGATTATGAACCATGGACGGTTTTCTTTCCCAGCACCTCTTTTTCACTTCCCAATCTATCTTGTGTTGACACACAGTCATGCCAGTTTCACAGCAGCAAAATTTTAGGGAAAGCTTATAAAAGGAAAAGCAAGGGAGTCTTGGGTGAAACAGGAAAACAAACATATAACATTTAGCTTGTTTGGAGAACTTCCATCAAGGCTGCAGTGCCCAACGCACCTGCACTAACTAACTGAGAGCATAGTAGATGCCGTTGTGCTTTCTCCAGCCTGCCTGAAACACCACAAGTGAGAATCTGTAAATGTAGACAACATCTCTAGGCCTGCTCCGTTTTTTCAGTAATCTTCCTCAATCCTGTCTACCCATACAGAACTTCAAAGCAAGCTGCTCTCTCAATTAGAGCTAGGAAGTCACTTAGTAGAATTAATGAGTACCTGTAATTATTTTCTTCCAGTCACAAAGGTATAATTAAGCGGATCTTGGGAAATGTATTTTTAGACTGCAAGTCCTGGAATTCCCCAGCTAGCAGGGCTATGCTAACAAATGTTGTGCTTCAGCGGAAGATAACTTGACTCTTTTTCTGGTTTAATTGTATTTGGGGGGGAAGTAATTTTTGTAATTGCGCGCATCTTCTTTTACCAAATTGTAAAGAAGGAATATCTCATGGGTTCACAAATGGCTCATGGTACAGATGCTTTCAGATGTTTCCCGTAACTGAAATAAATTATTATTTTTGAGACATGAGTTACCATATTTTTCCATCTATAAGATGCCCACAGATATAAGACAACTCCCACTTTTCCATCCCAAAATTACAGTTTCACAACCACACAGTTCTCTCCTCAGCTTACTTCCATGTATATGACGACCCTCAATTTTTAGTCTAACAATTTTAGACAAAAATATAGTCTTAATACACTGTAAAATACTGCATACTTCAAAAGGGTGCCAGACTCCCACCACCCCAGCCGAACATGGATCTTAAGATGCATATGAAAAATAACTTGAAGAAAACATTTCAGACAAATGGGTATACTCAGAAAGATTTGTTTAAAGTGTTGCAAGACAGGGAGAAGGAGAAACTGAAAGACAAGGAGGAAGATTGGATAAGACATGTTGCAATTTTGCCTTACTGCAGCATTGTAGCTGACCATCTTGAAAGACTGTTAAGGAAGGTAGGGATTAAAACTGTTTTCAGACTCTTTAAAAAGGTTAATCAGGCTATATAGCCTATGAAGGATAGCATTGCTTTAAAAGTACCAAGTGTTTATGAGATCCCATGTTCTTGTGGATTTAGTTACAGTATATTGGACAGAGGAGAAGAAGCATTGAGATGTGATGCAAGAAACATCAGCGCTACAGTAGATTGGGACAAGAAGAAAAGCCTGCATTAGCCAAACATGGCTGGGAAACTGGGCATAGCATATGCTTTAATGCAGGCTTGTCCCAACTTCGGCCCTCCAGATGTTTTGGACCACAACTCCCACAGTCCTTTGCCACCGTGGTCGAAATCATCTGGAGGGCCGAAGTTTGGACATGCCTGCTTTAATGGAACAAAAAAAAGCTGTTCCAATCTCACTCTTAGAATTTAAGGCTGAGAAGGGAGTGTTTAGAGATAGTTTGAGGGAGAATGTAGTGAACCGGGAGGATGGCCAAAAACTTAGTACCGTAACTTGTGGCTGCCTGTAATTAATTGCATAAGATCATCAGTAAGGTAATTGAACAAACACCTGCATGTTCTGCTACATCAGGCATGTCCAAACTTCGGCCCTCTTGATGTTTTGGACCACAGCTCCCAGAATTCCAAGCCTCTACTTCCAATGGCAAAGGACTGTGGGATTGTGGTCCTAAATATCTGGAGGGCCGAAGTTTGGACATGCCTGTGCTACATCTAACATGCAATATAGTCAGCTATTGTTATCTCTGATATCCTGAAGATGGCATGACGGGTATACATGCTGAACGGTTGATATTTTAACTGTATTAAAGCTTTTTATGTTTTTACTTGGAAGCTAAACTCATAACACTTTTTGTAGATCTTTTCAGTCTGTTGACTGATATCGGTTTACCTCTGTTTAAAACTTAGAATGCTCCAAGAAAGTTAGGAAAGTTTTTATTATTTAAGTTATATTTTAAGCAGCCTAATTTTTTTAGTGTTCTTCTGCAGCTTTACTCTAATTTCTGATCTTAACAAGTTCATGGCCTGTACCATTCCTGTGCTTCTCTTTGTAGGGAGAAGAGAACATCTCCAGCTCTTGCTTCGAGTTACATAGTCAATTTGATTTATTTCTACTGACAGCCACATGTACAATAGTCTGTTTACTTGCCTGAAGCATGCAATTGCAATCAACAATGTTGGTTTCAAAGAAGTCTATGAGTAGCTCTCCTGTTTCATTTCAGACTCCTACATAAAGTCTCCAACTATTTTTGTTCTGCTTTTATTTCTTACATTTCAATTTGAGTCACTCATCATTAGCTGCATATCCTGTTTTAGTGTGTGATGAATTTCTTCCTAGAGCTTTGCATAAAAGCTTTTATCTTTCTTTTTCAGCTGCTGTAGTGGAACATAAACATGAATGGTGGTTTTGTCGTTAGGCTTTGTAGTAGGGGAGACAAGCAGTGGAAATCACACTCCTCGGAGCCCATTTGGTCATCTAATTGTCTGTTACCTCCTTACACTGGTCTACGTTGCATGCAGCATGCATTCGCTGGTGCTAGTTTCCAAGGATGGTCCCTGCATCAGTGGATGCTTAGTTAGGAATATGTAGAGAATACATCTAGAATTCTCTTAAAGCTACCCAGATCGCTCTACCTTTAAAGAAAATAAGAAGAGCCTCCCCAGGCATCAGATTTGGGAGGCACATTTTAAGTTATGTAATTACGGTAATAATGATTGCATTTAGAGTTGGACACTTGTGAATTTTTCTGGCTCAGACACCAAAACAACTTCACAGCACTTTAGCAATCGTGCGATTGGGAGACAGGTTTGCTGTTCGAGGCCGTGAAATGTCTTTGGCCAGGCCTACCCAAAGTCCGGCCCGGGGGCCAAATCCAACCCATCAGGCCATTCTGAGTGGCCGGCGGCTGGCTGGCTCACCCCTCCCTCCCCCTCCTTTGCCCCATGTTTTTTTTTTAAATTTTCCGCCAACACTGACACCACCAGGAAGCTTGTGGGGCTGGGCAGGCCGGCTGGCCAGCCATTGCGTGGGCTGCTGCCAACAGCACCACCGGCAACCATGTGAGGCTGGGAGTGCGGGTGGGGGTGGGGCGCGGGCGGGCCGCTGCCACCGGCAATACCGGAAACCTTGTGAAGCTCGGGAACACCGGCACCGCTGGGAAGCTTGGGAAGCTTGGCAGACGGGCGGTCTGTCGCCACCAGCACCACAGGGGAATGTGTGGGGGATGGGCAGGCCAGCAGGCCTCTGCCACCGCCAAGGAGCTTTGGGGTGGGCTGGCGGGCGAGCCGTCGCCACCACTGGGGAGCTTGGGGGCATGCAAGGTCACACAGATCGCCTCTTCCAAGGGGCTCCCTGTGGCCATGGCTCCCTGTGCTTCCTTTGGTCCCCACCTTCCTTCTTTCCTCCCTCCCTTGTTCCCCACCTTCCTTCCTTCCTCTCTTGGTTTCCACCTCCCTCCCTCCCTCGGTTCCTTCCTTCCTTCCTGCGGGTGGGGTTGCAAGGGGTCAGTGGGTGGGGCTTATGGGTCAGTGGGTGGGGCTTGCAGTTGGGTGGCAGGGTCGGGGAGCAATCGGCCCCTGACACATTCTCAGCCACCAAATCTGGCCCTCCGTACAAAAAGTTTGGGCACCCCTGTCTTTGGCCATCCCTTATAGTTCAAGGCTGCAGGAACATTTCAGACCAACATATAGCTCCTGTAACTAATTTCCTCTTGAAAGCAGAATCCCTTGTGGATTTCTTAGGAGCCTGCAAAGGACCAGCAAAGGCGTTGTGTTTGAAAATCCACATGACAGAGAGATACACGGGGGGGGCACAATTCTATTTTATATCAAAAGAAATGGGAGAGGGTTGGTTTAAATTTAAAAGGACCTCCACGGGCTTCCCAAATCCCTGAATCCAATGGAACCTCTACTACACTGTATCCTCAGCCAGTAAGAATCGTGGAACTCTCTCTATACATGAGCTGGATGCTGGACCCTGTAGTCACAGACTTGGCACTGGAGAGAGGGGGGGAGAGAGAGGTGGACTGGTTAAGCTCTGGCAGGGTGTGTGTGTCAGATTGCCTTCTGTCCAGGAGCAGCTCCTGGTTTCTGGACAGTGGCTGGCTGTGTGCACGCACACAGAAGCCCCATTCATTGGCACAAGGGCTCGGAGCCGGGCCAGGTGCTAAGAGACAAACTCCCCTGTATGAGGTGGCCCAGAACGCCAGCTGGCAGGAATTGCCTGAGGGCTCCCCCCCCCCCACTCATGACCAGGAGAGTCTCTGCTCCAGTCAAAAGTTGTGCTTCCCCTCCCCACGGGCTCCCTCTTCCACCCCATCATCATAGAGTGGTATGTGTGTTTGGGGATGGGGGATGAAGAATATAAAACCTCCCCCTGCCTAGGAGCCTATGCCTCAGGTGGGGGACTCAGCCCGGGAGACGCGTGGCCTCCTCCGGCTGGACAGCAGTGGGAGGATGCAGCTCTTTTCTCTCGCTCTCGTGGCTCTGGCCTCTGGCCTTCCTCTGGCTGGGCTGCCAGGAAAAAAAACCCGAAAGCCCAGTGGAGGAGGACTCGGGTTCCCGGTCCCCTCCTGCTCTGACAGTGCCAGCCCCGCCAGCCAAAGGCCGAAAACAGCTGGCAGCCAGTGAGCTCATCCCGGGAAAAGGTGTGGCGGAAGGTGAGTCGGGCGGGGTGGGGTGGGGGGTGGCAAGATGGGATGTTGGAGCCAGATGGGAAAAGGGGGGGGGGAAACGTAAGAACAGAGTTTGGGAGTGGATTACGGTTCCCAGACTTCCCGTTGCCAATACACCAGTACCTCTCCAGGCTGAATGGGAAACTCAGAGCTTTGCAGTGAAATAAAGCACGCAAGGATGCCCACGAGAGAGGCCCTTTGGAGTGAAAACGGATGGGTAGTCCCCTTTCACACAAAAAAGCCAATCGTACAAAATGGGACAGTCTGTCATCTCTACGGACAACGTCCAGGCAAAACTGGAAGCTTTTAATTCCTTCCATTAATTCCACTAATGTTGTGTTAATCCCTACCCTGTTCATTCAGTCCTGGCCCTTCCCAACTGGTGTTAAGTATCCACTCCTTCCCTCCCATCTCATACCTCTCTCTAGCCCAGTGATGGCGAATCTTTTAGAGACCGAGTGCCCAAACTGCAATTCAAAACCCACTAATATTTTTGCAAAGTGCCAATACAGTAATTTAACCTGTATACAGGTGGCTATGAAGGGGCAATGTCGGGTGCCCACAGAAAGGGCTCTGAGTGCCACCTTTGGCACCCATTCCATAGGTTCGCCATCACTGCTCTAGCCTAAGAGCTAGGGTCGCCACTCGTCCAGAAAGGAGGACGTTCAATATTAGCCTATTGCCCTCTTTCACCATTTCAAAGAGAAAGGCCGTTTCACTGGGAAAGCCAGAAGAGTGGCCGCTTTTCCTAAGCAGCTGGAAAAGCAGCCACTCTTCTGGCTTTCCCATCCTTGCAACGCAAGATGTAGGGAAATGGCTGTGTGTGTGTGTGTGTGTGTGTGTGTGTGTCTGTCTGTCTGTCTGTCTGTTATACAGTATGCATTTGAAATGTGTGCCATGGTAAGTATACCCTGGGAAATCTGGGCCTTAAAAAAAGAGTATGGAAGTCACTGGGCCGGGTACTTCAGACCAAATAAGATGGGTTTTAGGATCTTGGCCATTGGTATGATGCAAACCAAAGCTTTTGTACACCAGACAAGGAACCGTTTTGTCCCAGATTTGTTCCTCGGGCCTGGCATCCTCTGTCAACTGTTTACATGTATGTTTAATGACTGATGGCAGACTTCTGCTCCAAGTTCCATGCCTCCTTCCATACTCTCTGGAATTGCACGTTTTCTTGACAATGTTTTTTATGCAGAAGGCAATGTTGACATTAGAATATTGTTGTTGAATGTTTTCTGTTTGTCCTTCTCTGAAATATTCACCTGATCCGATTAGGGGTAAAGGAGGTCTGAGGTGAAGAGGATTTAGTATTCAAAATAAATTTGGGATGCAGAATGTATGGATGGCTGTGGATCAGCCATCAGCCTTGTGCCCCAGGGGCACAGGCACTGATGCTTTTTAGGACTCCTGGTACTTTAATTAAAAGTTTCCTTCTTGTAGGGCACCCTGTATGATTGTTTCACATTTAGCATGACTTTTGAAGATGCTATGAATAGACTCATCACTTGAACTGTTATCCTTAAGCTGCTTACTAGAAAGTGAAGCCCAGTAAATCCAGTGCAATGCTATGCATAATATATGCATAGGACTGCATAGATTTTGCTGTTGTAGAATATTGAAGGAACTATTATACTGTATTCATCTGCAGTCCCCCAGCTGTGATCAATAGGGAGCAATAAAACAGGTTTTTCGTTTAACATTGGCAAGAACTTCCACTGAATGGAACAAACCTCTGAGCAAACATTGCAGAAATATCTTGGCCTTGCGAAAGGGCACTGCTGAATAATATAGCGCTGTGTTCAACTGCTGTGTGGTACATCTGTTCTCATTCTGCTTCCAGTTAAATATGGAAAAGCAGTGCCTGAGCAGTGATGAGATACCTGCAAACACAAAAGCCCCAAAGCGGGCATAATTTTGAAGTCAGACGCCCGTGACCTGCTGCTGTCCAGACACGCTGGTTGGCAACTCCCATCATCCCTGTCAACAGAACCCAGTGGGGCTGCTGGCTGGAGATGACCAAAGTTCAAGGCATTTGGTGAATGTGGAGTTAGAAGAAGCTGCACTAATGCAAAGTTTTAAAAGTGTGCTTTTGTATATTTATATCCACTGGGAGAGAAGGATCATGCCTGAGCCACAGAAAACAGTGCATTCATTCATTCATTCATTCATTCATTCATTCATTCATTCATTCATTTTAGCCGGCCCACTTCCCAGTGGTCTCTGGGTGGCATACAACAATATAGTAAAACAATCAAAATAACAAACAGTTCAAAACAATAAATATACAAACAATAAAATCCTGCTGCTCATGTGTCCAGCTAAAAGAACATTAGCTAATTAAAATGCTGACTAAACTGGAAGGTCTTTGCCTGTCACTGAAAAGCCAAAACTGTCAGCTTCGGGTGAACCTCAGTTGGGAGGGCATTCTAAAGTTGGGGGGCAACCATCGAGAAGACCCGGCTTCAACATGCCAACCCCTCCCTCACCTTTTTACGGGATGGCACCTTCAGCAGGGCTTCCTGGCTTCATCTTAGAATACAGGCAGGCTCATATGGAAGAAGGCGGTCCTCAAGGTAACTAGGTCCTAAAGCCATTTAGGGCTTTATATGTAAGCAAAAGCACTTTGAATTGGGCCCGGGCAGCAACTGGCAGCTAGTGTAAATTTTTCAGAACCGGTGTAATATGAGTCTGCATGCACAGTGGCATTACTCACCAGCCGCACAAACTGGTTCTCCACCAGTTGTAATTGCTGGACCATCTTCAAAAGCAGCCCTATGTAAAGCACATTACAACAGTCCAATCTGGTTGTTACCAGTGCATGTGTGACTGTTGCCGGGCTCCGCTCATCCAGGTAAGTGTGAAGTTGATATAATCTTCACAGCTGTAGAAAGGTACCCCTGGCCACTGAGTCCACCTGGGCTTCCAGGGTAAGACCCGGGTCCAGAAGCACCCCCAAGCTGCGGACCCTGTCCCTTAGGGGAAGTGCAACCCTGTCCAGGACAGGGGAAGGCCATCTAACCTGTCAGGCGGAACACCCACCAAGAGCACTTCTGTCTTGTTTGGATTGAGCTTCAGTTTATTGACCCTCATCCATTCCATTATCGAGCCAAGGCATGAATTCAGACCACAGACTGCCACATCTGGTTTGGTGGAGAATGAGAGGTAGAGCTGAGTGTCGTCAACATATTACTGACTCTTCAGCCCAAGCTTACTAACAACCTCCCCCAGCGGTTTCATGTAGATATTAAATAGCATGGGGGATAGTAGACAGCCCTGGGGAATCCCATGACACAGTCGCCATGGGCCAGAGCAACGATCCCCCAGCACCACCTTCTGGACCTGGTCTGTCATGTAGGAGTGGAACCACTGTAACACAGTGCCTCCCGCTCCCATCCTAGCCAATTTGTCCAGAAGGACACCATGGTTGATGGTGTCAAAAGCCGCTGCGCTGAGAGGTCCAGGAGGTCCAACAGGGACGCACTGCTCTGTCTCTTTCCTGGCAAAGGTCGTCATACAGGGCAACCAAGGTGGCCTGTGTCCCATAACCTGGCCTAAAACCCAATTGAAATGGATCTAGATAACCCGTTTCATCCAGGAGAGCCTGGAGCTGCTCAACCACCACACACTCTAACACTTTGCTCAAATATGGGAGGTTTGCCACTGGGAGGTAATTAACCACCAGCCCTGGGTCCAGGCTAGGCTTTTTAAGGAGTGGCCGAATCACTGCCTCCTTTAACGGGGCAGGGACCACTCCCTCTCTTAGCAAGGAGTTGATGGCCTCCTGGACCCCGGTGTGAACCCTTCTGGCAGATTCCTTTATTAGCCATGATGGGCAAGGGTTGAGTTGTGTCGTGGTGGCATGAACAGATCCAAGCACCCTGTCCACATCCTTGGGTCGCAACAACTGAAATTCACCCAATAAATTATGACATAAGCCTGGAGCGCTGGACACAACCATGGACTCAATATCAACAGTAGAGGCTAATTCTCTGCAAATCTGAGTGATTTCTTCCCTTCAAAGTGAGTGGCAAATTTGTCACAGTGAACCACTGAGTGGTCTGGGACCTCCAACGGGTTACCCACTTGAAATAGCTCTGCCAAGTGGAACTCTGAGGAAGCAATACAACTGGAGAAATACTGCCATTTCACCAGCCATATTGCCACAGAATAGGCCCGATAACAGGCTCTAAGCTATGTTTGATTAGAGTTGCAGTGATATTTCCTCCATCTGTGCTCAAGCCATCTCCCCACCCATTCTCTGTATACCAAGGAGCCATAATGGCTCTGCTGGCTGGGAAAGGGGGCTTAGGTGCCATCGTGTCAATGGCCTAGGCCTTCTCCTTGTTCCACAAAGTGACTTGGGCTTTGTCAAGAGCGCCGACCATATCAACTGCAAACTCCCCCAGAGTATTCAGGAATCCTTCAGGATCCATAAGTCTCTGGGGTTGGATCATTTTAATTGATCCCCCACCCCTGCAGAGGGCAGAGAATCTAAACTTTACGTTGAGGTGAATGCCTCCACATCCGGACCACCATTCCCCTGTGCTGCTGAGAATACTAGGTTGAGATTATGGCCTTTTTCATGAGTTGGACCAATGACATATTGATACAGCCCCATGGTTGTCATGGCGGCCATGAAGTCCTGAGCCTCCCCTGTCAAGGTGGTCCTGGCATGGAGGTTGAAGTCCCCCAGCACTAATAATCTGGGAGACCTCACCACCAGGTCTGAGATCACCTCCGTCAGTCAGCTCAGGCAGGGAGACTGTTGGTAAGAAGCAGGGTGGGCTGTACACCAACAGAATCCCCAATCTGTCTCTTGAGCCCAACACACAATACAGGTCCTCAAGACCTCATCCCAAGGGGACAGGGGTCCTGCCAAGGGAGAGGGAATCCTTATAGACTATCACCATGACCCCTCCCAAGCCCTCTGAGTAACCTTGGTGCTGGACCAAATACCCAGGGGGGCACATCTGGGACAGAGAAACTCCTCCTTCTTCTCCCACCTAGGTCTCAGTAATGCATGCCAGGTCGGCACCATCATCCAGAATTAAACCGTGGATGAGGGTGGTTTTATTTTTTGCCGACCTGGCATTCACCACCAGCACCATGTGGCCCAGGGACTGGCTGATATGGTCACCTGGTACCGACTGGCTCAGGATAGAGCTAGAAAGGAAGATCCTGAGGCAATCATCATCATTATTGCCTGAATCCACACATCAAACATGCCTCTCCAGTTTCCTTTGTTGATCTCAGATTCGGTTTTTTTTTTTTTAGGGTGGTGGTAGTTCCAGACGACATACATTCTAACTCACATTCTTCCTCCCCAAGTGTGCTGAAACTGAAACAAATCCTGCCATTGGCTAAACAAAACATACCACAAACTCATGCCAAATACATGGGCAAATGTTTTCCCCCTATAGCCTCAAAATGTTTTCTAGGCAGATGAAAAGCTCACACATTTTATACATTTTATACATTGTATGGATGGATGGATGGATGGATGGATGGATGGATGGATGGATGGCCCTATCTATCTATCTATCTATCTATCTATCTATCTATCTATCTATCTATCTATCTATCTATCTATCTATCTATCTATGCATGAATGTGGTTCCTACCTTTCTTATAAGGAGGGCTTATTTACAGTTGGTCCTAATTAAGCTATTGTCCGCCTTTGAATTTTGCTGTACTCCTCGGGATCAACAGGTTCATCCTTTTTGGGGCTTTCCTTCTAAAGCTGAATACTCCTCAGAAGAGTAAATGCTAATTAGTAACTATATGAAAACAAGTATTTCAGGGCCACCCCAGATGAGGGAGTGACACGTGCTCCTAACCACCAATGGCTCCAGCCATGAAGAAGGAAGCCCACTCCTGTCTACATAATGAGCCTTGCCTAGGTCATCCCCCCCCCCCCCGGGCCTGATGACCTATACATGTGTCGTAAGAAAATAACAGCAATGTCCTGATTTCTGTTTGGTTTTCCAGAGACATCTAAGTCTGGAGCTGGTGTGGAAACTGTTACAGGAGAAGAGAAGGTGCCCCATAAAGGGAGAAAGTTTTCCATTTTGAAAAACAGTGTCTTGAGGCGGAAAGAGCCAACCCTCCCACATCTGGATGGCCAAAATCTGGGGAAGGGAGCGGTGGCCAAGAAGGAGGAACTGGCCAAACCTGGAAAGAAAGTGTGGGATGCTAAGAAAATTAATACGAGCAGCCCTGTTGCCAAGCCAGAGGTTCCAGGCCTAGAGACGAACATCAGTGTAGCCCAGCCTAGTAAGTATTCTTCCCTCTCCACTACCACATAGAAGTGTGAGAAAAGATAAGGGAATATGAGCAGGTCTGACAATAGGTCGACTCTGGCTTTTTAAAACCTTAAGCGAGGCTGGGGGACCTCTCTTATGAGGAAAGGCTAAAATATTTGGGGCTCTTTAGTCTGGAAAAAAGGCGCCTGAGGGGGGATATGATTGAGACATTCATACTTGGGTTTATGATTCTGGGAGATGCAGTTGTTGTTGTTGTTGTTGTCCAGTCATTCATTCGTGTCCGACTTTTCATGACCCCACGGACCAGAGCATGCCAGGCCCTCCTGTCTTCCACTGCCTCCAAGAGTTTGGTCAAATCCATGTTGGTGGCATCAGTGACACTGTCCAACCATCTCATTCTCTGCTGTCCCCTTTTCCTTTTGCCTTCAATCTTTCCCAACATCAGGGAGAGTCCTCTCTCCGCATGAGGTGGCCAAAAGAGTCCTCTCTCCTCATGAGGTGGCCAAAGTACTGGAGCCTCAGCTTCAAACCCTGTCGTTCTAGTGAACATTCAGGATTGATTTCTTTCAGGGTGGATAGGTTTGATCTTGCAGTCCAGGGGACTCTCAAGAGTCTCCTCCAGCACCACCGTCCCTCTATCCAATTATGCGGTGATCAGCCTTCTTTATAGTCCAGCTCTCACTTCCACACATCACTACTGGAAAAACCATAGCTTTGACTATTCAGACCTTTGTTGGCAAAGTGATGTCTCTGCTCTTTAAGATGCTGCCTAGGTTTATCATTGCATTTCTCCCAAGAAGCAGGCATCTTTTAATTTCATTGCTGCAGTCACCATCTGCAGTGATCAAGGAGCCCAAGCAAATAAACTCTGTCATTGCCTCCATTTCTTCCCCTTCTATTTGCCAGGAGGTGATGGGACCGGTGGCCATGATCTTAGTATTTTTGATGTTGAGCTTCAGCCCATTTTTTTCACTCTCCTATTTCACCCCCATTAAGAGGTTCTTTAATTCCTCCTCAATTTCTGCTATCAGAGTAGTATCATCTGTATCTAAGGCTGTTGATATTTCTTCCGGCAATCTTAATTCCGGTTTGTGATTCATCCACTCCTGACTTTCACATGATGTACTCTGCATATAAGTTAAAAAGGCAAGGTGACAGTATACAGCGTTGTCATACTCAATTCCCAATTTTAAACCAGTCAGTTGCTCCGTATCCAATTCTGGCTGTTGCTGCTAGTCCCACATATAGATTTCTTAGGAGACAGATAAGGTGGTCAGGAACTCCCATTTCTGTAAGAACTTGCCATAGTTTGTTGCAGTCTACACAGTCAAAGGCGTTGGCATAGTCAATGGAGCAGAAGTAGATGTTTTTCTGGAACTCTCTAGCTTTTCCCATAATCCAGCGCATTATGGCAATTTGATCTCTAGTTCCTCTGCCCCTTCGAAATCCAGCTTGCACTTCTAGGAGTTCTCTGTCCACATACTGCAGAAGCCTCCCTTATAGAATTTTGAGCATAACCTTGCTAGCGTGTGAAATAAGTGCAATTGTGCGATAGTGGGAGCATTTTTTGGTGTTGCCCTTCTTTAGGATTGGGATGTAGACCAATCTTTTCCAGTCCTCTGGCCACTGCTGAGTTTTCCAAATTTGCTGGCATATTGCATATAGCACCTTTACAGCATCCTCTTTTAATATTTTAAATAGTTCAACTGGAATGCCATCACCTCCACTGGCCTTGTTGTTTGCAATGATTTCTAAGGCCCACTCGACTTCACTTTCCAGAATGTCTGGCTCGAGGTCAGCAGCTACACTATCTTGGTTATCAGGGACATCCAGATCTTTTTGATATAATTCCTCTGTATATTCTTGCCATCTCTTCTTGATCTCTTCTGCTTCAGTTAGGTCCCTACCATTTTTGTCCTTTATCATATCCATCTTTGCAAGAAATGCCCCTTTAATATCTCCAATTTTCTTGAATAGATCTCTGTTTTTTTCTTTTCTATTGTTTTCCTCTATTTCTTTGCACTGTTCATTCAAGAAGGTCATCCTGTCTCTACTTTCAGTACATCTCTCAGATGTAGTACTATAAAAAGTAATCCTCCCTGTCGCTACTTTTTAATAAGGAGAAAGAAAATAATTACGTCACCCTAATAACTATAATGACAACTGTCTACTTCTGAGACATTGGAAGTGTAACGTGACTGATGAATGTAAAAGTAACTTCCGATGTCCTGGACTAGACACATGGAAAAGAGAAACCACAATGTGTAACTCGAACACAGAGAGCTCTCTGCAACCAATTTTCAAAAATGTTTTTAATGGACTCACTTTCTAGCTCTTGCCACCTGGTTTCTCTTGGGAATCTGATTTTACATTTCTTCCCCCATGTTCTTGACATATCCTTGCTGATTGTACTTATTGTTCATTGCTCACCTCCCTACTTCTGGTGGACTCAACCATGGTCCAAGGGTATCAGGGATTACATGTTCCAGCCACCCATGAAGTCACAGCAAACCACAGGACAGAAAGCAGTTTATGAATCCCATCTAGAGATGGGCACAAAAAATCATTTCAATTTGTTTTATTATTAAGAATGTTTTTAAAAAAAATCACAATAGAACAATCTGGAATGACTCATTATACCATGAGTGTGCTCCCCTAGATCCTATAAATGCCCAAGTTTGTGAATAGCTCAAGATTGGGGTCAGTAAATGAGAAATTGCAATCTCTATGCAGAAAGGTGGGACCTAGGAATGGATTATGTACCAGTAAGATCTAGTGGTCTGTCTGGATAGAGATGGGCTGTCCGATATATCAGTGTGGAGGACGATTTTTTTGTGATTGGGAAAGATCCCATGGAAAAATCATATGAATATGATATGGTAAGATATGGCTTCTTTTACCCATAAACCTCTTTTATTTAAATTTAAAGAGAGAGGATTGGCTGGTGGCATGCCCAGCCAATCCTCTCTTTAAATTTACAGCATCCAGCACCGACAGCTGTGCCTTCACCAGAATGGCGTCATCTTCCCCCAGTGGGTGGTAAGGCATCTTTCTGTGTCTGCAGGTGCTGCCTTTTCTTCGTTTCCCCTCCAGAGAAACTTACCCCCTTAGGGACCCCTTTGTCTGGAGGAATTCAACTTGATAAGCTGGAGCATTTATCAAGTTGTGTCGCTGCGGCGTAGCTGGACACAGTCTTTTGAGGTAGATCATTTTCAATGCAAATGAGTGGCCTGAGGTGACCTGGAGAGTTTCATGGCTGAGGAGGGATTTGAAACTGTGTCCTTCCAATATTACCGGTAATCCAAAAGTTCAGCTACTTCTTCACCCTGGCTTTTAACCTCAGGGAACAAAAGTCAAGTTCTTTGGCACAACTCCATTTGAACAAATAGGGGCAGTTAATGAACCATGTTGTGCTTTTACTTGAGAGCATCTGGCTGACTGGGCTTTTTCTTAAACCTGGACCATCAAAGAGGTTTTGCTCTCCATGCGTCTTAGGGAGGTGTGTGCATGGGGGGGAGGGGTGTTCCCTATCTTTCTTATTATTATTGCCAATACAATCCTGTCCCTGCAGGTTTGATCCATCATGTCAAGAACAGGCCAGTGAAGGGAGATGTTGCTACTCACAGGACAAAGGCAAGGCAAGGCTATACCCTTGTACAAAAGAATGTTACTCAAGCACAGACAGAAAAAGTGCCAGGCCTTACGCAGAGAAATGAAAGCCAGGCACGCTCGGTTGTTGCCGATAAAAGTGCCATCCAGAAAAAAGACAGAAAAGAGGCCAGGGTTCTCCACAGAAATGCCAGTCAGGTATGGTTGCCGAAGGAGAAACCTGCTCCCCACAGAAACTCCAGCACATCCTCGTTCAGAAGGGATCACACCACCCAGCACAGAAATGCCAGCCATACACTGATGCGGAAGGAGCAACGTGTCCTCACGAAAAACAGCACTCAGGCCCAGGGGGCAAAAGAAGCCAGGTTTCTCCACAAAAATGCCAGCCGCACCCTCACAGAAAAAAAACATGGCCTCTCCTCCACTAACATCAGCTGGATCCTTCCAGGACAAAAAGATGTGGTATTTCAGAGAAATGGGAACCAGACGCAGACAAATAAAAAGTTCAGGCCCAGAAATGATCGCCAGGTACTTCTGGGAGGAAAGCTTGGCACCCCGTCCAGAAATACCAGTTGGGTCGAAGCTAGGAAGGGTCCGATCTTTTTCCACAAGAATGCCAGCTGGGCAGTGTCACAAGCAAAGCTGAGCCCTCCCTTCAAGAGTGCCAACCAGTCACTACCAAGAAAAAGACACAACATCCACCAAAGAAATATCAGCTGGGCAGATGTGAGCAAGGAAGGCAGCCCTTCTTACAGGAATACCAGCTGGGCATTGCCAAGGAAAGACTCCAGTTCCTCCCACAGGAATGTCAGCCAGAAACTTTCAGGGACAAAATATAATGCTCACCACAGGAATGGTGGCCAGGCAAGGGCAGAGAAAGTGCCCGGTTTCTCCTACAGGAATGCCACCCAAAGAGAGACTGTGAGACAGCAAAGGCCTTCTCACAAGAATGTCTTCCAGGCGAGAGTGGACACCTCAAGATGGCGGCTTACAGTACCAAGAGAAAGGGGTGAACCCATTATGCCATCCTTGCCTACAACTTGCTTGCTTTCTGAACATGCTATCGCTTGTGGCAATGCTCGCTTGAAACACGTGCCCAGACTGAGTGACTCTGCGCTCAAAACCCTCTACCTGGCAGGTGAATGGCTGAAGGAGGGAAACGTTTCTTCACCACCCTTTTCCCCCTAGGTTTGCTTCTAGCGTAGGTTCTATGGTGACCCCAATAGCAGACTGGCAATATAGTCCTGTGCACATTATAGAGAAATAAGGTATAATGAGTTCAGGAGAATTTTTCCCAGGTGAAGGTGAATAGGACAGCAATCTTATTCACTTGCCCACTATGTAAACCTCTCTGTGCACCTGGATGTGGGGGTGGGGGAACTGCAATGTACTGCCCAGGTCTCATGTTGCCATTCTTGATCTGTAGGGTTACAGTCCCCACTGTTTGCCTGTGGCAAGTTCCGCTTCCATTAAACCAAGTCATGAACCCAAAACCCAAAGGGGGATCCCAGCTCATTCTACACTTTCCTTCCTATTAAATCTTGCAGAGGCTGCTCTGTAGCATCTTTCACTCTCCTTGTCTGCTTCCCAGAGAATGAGATCGCCAGTATCCCAGCTGGGGTTTTCTTGGGACTCCCTAACCTAGAATGGCTAGACCTCAGCAAGAACAAGCTGGATTCTGAAGGCCTGCACCCTGCAGCTTTTAAGGTGAGTAAAAAAAGGATACTGCCGATAAACAAGTTGTCCAGGAAAACTCAAGCAGGAGGTGTCTACTTTGGAAACAGAAACCATTGGCCCCTGGGAGAAGTCAGGGATTTCTTTCAGTGTTGGGTGAAGCCATTTTTGTTGGTAAACTGAATTCATAACACAGGAGAAATCCAGAAATCCAACATCCACTTGCCTTCTTTTTCTACCACTTCATCTTTCCTTCCCCACTTTCTTCATCCTCTGTCTACCACACCATCCCAGCAGCCCCATAGCACTCCGTCTCTTCCTCTCTCTTTTCCCCTCTGCTCCATCCCAAGACTATATAAAATTAAGGCAAACATGTGGCCTGTGGGTCAGATGTTCCGCAACTTAGGTCAACATGTAAAAATCTGAATCGTGTTAGATTATTTTATCGGAACTCATCCACTGCTGGTCAACACTGGTCCTTTTGGAATGGGTTGGTATGGGCTAAATAGGATGTAGGCCAATTGAACGCTCCGCCTCTGCTCCTCAGGGAAGGAGGCAGCGGAAGTGATTTCTTCTTCATGGTCTTCTGTGATTCCACACAATGGGCTAAGACATGCACGTGCAGTAACTTCTCGGAACCTTCTCACAAGGTCTAACAAGGACCTCCCACTCCCTATGTAATCCATAGTTCCGCCCATCTTACTTCAGTTCCTTCTTTTCTGCTGCTGTAGTAGCATCTCCTGCTCCTTCTGCTTATACTCTTTTCACTCCTGTTGAGGAAAAAAGATAAGAAATACCATTTATTATTATTATTATTATTATTATTATTATTATTATTATTATTATTATTATTATTATTATTATTATTATTATACCTCCTAAACTGTCTTTACTTTGGAAGGACCATCCCTCTCCCCTCTCCCTTTCCCCTTCCCTCCCTCTCCTCCAACAGTTTTTCTTGTCTTTTTATGGCGTCCACAGCGCTCTTCAAGCACTGTTAGGGCGCTTTTACACGACCCACTAAAATCTGAGGCAAAGGGCTCCCAGATCCGGAGCTTTAAAAGGTTTTCCCACCAGCTCCGGACTTAAAAAAAAAAATTAAGTACGACCACGCCCACCTAACCGCGTCCCAGCGCACTTTTCAAGTACCTGGCCTCCAGGAGGTAAGAAATCTTCTGATGCGAATTGTAGAGGTGTGAATGGCGGGCTCCCTTGCCTTCCATTTGTTTTTTTTGTCCCCGCCGCCCCTTTAAGAGACAGGAATCACTACCGGGCGGCTTGGGGCTGCTTCCACCGGCAGAGCGGAGGTGAGCCTGCATTTTTTTCTCCCTTTTTTTCTCCCTCCCCTCACGCAGACAGGAACAATGGAGTGCGGAGGAGTGGGAACACAGGAAGAGCGACAAACCCCCATGATCTCTGGTCCGAATTTAAGTTGCAGGTGGATTTTAGAGGTCGTGTAAAAGCGCCCTAAGTCCTGTGGAAATAAGATACCGTTCTCAGACGGTCACTATCTCTGTCTTTTTTGCCTTGGAGAAGGACAGCTTCACGCCTCCTGTGAACATTGCAAAAAGTTCACAAAACTCGCGCTTCGAGGCAGATGGCAAAAGCTCCGGTCCCATCTTTGGGGAAAGTTGCTGAGTCCGAACATGGACGCAATATTTACACTGGCTTCTACAGCCCAACAGGCTAGCCCTAATGTTTCTCAAACATCAACAACGGTGTGGGCACCACAGACACAAAAGATTAGACTGGTTCCTAAGCCGAAGTTGAACTCGAAAGCGGACAAAAAGCAAAAGCGCCATGCATTGGCACTGACCCTAGCCTTGAAATCGGCAGCTGTGCCAGCCTCCTTGACTCTCTCAAGATTGAGCCCAAAATCTATCGACCACGATACCGGGGCTCCGGTAGTCATCTTCCAAATGAGGATGAAATCCCTCACAATAACACATGGGCACTTCTGTCTCCAAGATCGACTCATTTGATCACTTGGGGAGATGCTTCCACTGAGTTGCTGACAATCCTCCAGAGGCCGTCGAACCCAGACTCCAGGCCGAGTGCGGAGTCAGAAACGTCCACCACTCCTTCTAAGACTCCACCTCCTCAACGTTCCGAGGTCAAGCCTGCTAGAAAACACCCACGGCCTTCAACTCTGATCTGTTCTGATGCAGAGCCTTCTGCTAAAGCCCAATGTCCAGAGCCTCGTCAAACTTGTTGACACTGACCATCTGACACCTCTGTGTCTACTCCTACTCCACGGAAGTGAAAGCGATTTCCCATAGGAATGCATTGAAAATGGATTAATCCATTCCAATGCGTAGAAAAATGACACAAACTATACTGTAATTTTGGGGAGTAGAAATGCAAACAGGCAACCAACCCCACCCCCCTGCCGGGAAAGCAGTCTCTCTCTCCCCTTATTACCTGGAGGCAGGAGGCAGGAGGCCAGGCCCCAAGGCGTCGGCTGGAGGAGGGGGCGCCGGGGCTTGGCTCACCGGGATGAAGGGAACTGGCCTGGGCTCCTTCCTCCTCATCCTCTATTGCTGCCAAAGCCACCGCTGCTTCGGCCACCATGCCAGGCCAAGTGGCTGGCCTGGGCCTCCATCATCATCACCACCACCACCACCACCACCGCTGCTGCCACTGCTGATGGCCCTGGATGGCTCCAGGGTGACTGGCCTGGCGGGAGGCCCGGCCGCTGCCGTTGGGCCCCTGAAGAGTATGCACATGCCTCTCCTGGCCTGCAACTCTCGAAGCCCTGCACAGATGCCGTGCATGCTGGACTGGCTGAACTGCCCGCTGTCATGCAGTGCATCTTCGGTGGGTAGCCCCAGAGACCAGCCGGGCCCACGTTGGAGAGGGAAGGAGGAAGGAGAACAGTGGTGGAAATTTTTTTCCGTTAAACGGATTTTCCGTTAAACGAACTGCTCATTGTATGAGAGTCCACTGTACTGTCCTACGTCTTGGCTAGAATGGCTTCATACAGAAAGTCTAATGGCCTCTTTGTTTGTACATGGTGGCAAAGCTGGTCTCCCATCTTCTCCTCAAACCATATTCAAGAGCATTGTATCTACCATCAAACTAACATATGATCTCGCTAAGCAGCCTCTCCCAGCCACAATCCGTGCCCACTCGACACAATCTGTCTCCACTTCTACGGCTTTCCTAAAAGGGGTTGTCATCCCTTATATCTGCAAGGCTGCCACATGGACTTCTTCGCTAACCTTTGCCATTCAATATCATCTTGATGTGTGAGCTCGTGCAGACTCTGCATTTGGCTGTTGTGTGCTCACCTCCATCCTGCCGTGATGGTCCACCTGCAGTAAGTCAGTTTGTTACTCACCCATTGTGTGCAATCACTCAATGACCACAAAGAAGAAACAAAGGTTACTTACCTGAACTTTAGTTCTTCGAGTGGCCATTCTGTGATTCCCTTCCCTTCAATCCATCATGTCAGTTCTGTTGGGTTTTTTTTTAATATACAGCAGCGGATCAATTGGGAACTGAGGTAAGATGGACGGAGCTATGGATTACATAGGGAGTGGGAGGTCCTTGTTAGACTTTGCTAGAAGGTTCCAAGAAGTTACTGTGCGTGCCTTAACCCGTTGTGTAGAATCACAGAATGAGCACTCAAAGAACTAAAGTTCAGGTAAGTAACCTTTGCTGAGGTTGTTTTGGACACTTATAGACCATTGTTGCCCTGTATCACTTCTAAAAACAATTTAAAATCCTCCCCTTCCTTTAAAGGAATGATTGAGAAACTGCCTTCGCCCAAATCCATGGCATCAGCAGTGGGCAGTTTCTTGACTGGACCTTCCAACAGGCCAAGGAAAATCTTTAAATTTTTAAAGAAGCAACAGAGCATGTAACCAAAAGTTTATTAAAGTCTTTTAAAAAATTCACTTCCTCTGACTGCCTCTCCGCAAGAAGAGGCTCCGTTTGCTGATATCCTGAAGGGGCCCGCTTCTTAAACCACTTCACCGATACAGATGTAGTGATATCATTGCCCATATTTCTGAGCCCCAAGATTGGTCAAGCACAAAGGAAACTGAAGGCCTAGGAGGGCTGCTTGACATATATTTCCCAGCAGTCCCCAGGACCAAGCAGATACCAGAATGTGCTGATGAAGGCCAGAGCAAACAGGAGGCCAGGAAAACAGGATATCAGGATACAGACCAAGAGCCCTTTCTGTCCTTATCAGTAATGCCTCACTAGCTAGGGAGCATTTTCCCCACACCTATGGATTCTATTTCCTGTACCTGTTTACTGAGCATGGTCTCACAGATAAGGCTTGCATTCTCCTCCCACCCAGGAATGTCTCCCTGTATCTATTGTGCTTGCTCTCATAATAAACACTGGTCGCTCGGGCAGCAGGGGCAGAAGGAGAAGAATCATCACCACACAATCACACACACACGCATGCCTCCACACATTCAGACACACAGACATCAATGGATCCCTGACAGAGAGACGAACAGGAATGCTGCCTGAGCGCCAGATATTGCACCCCGAAACTCTGTGTCCCGTGTGATTCGTAACGCAACATACAGGAGGTCGACAGGCAAGGGAACTTCGACCACCCTGACAGATGCTAGACAGCAAGGCTTGTATTTTGGTCCATCGCTTTGGCGGTCCCATGTGCTAGAAATGGTAGGTTTGCCCTGTCAGAGTTTTGTGCTATTTGATCAGCCAGCAGAAGCAATACTTACTGAATAAATAGTTAGCCAGAGACAGAGTTTTCTTAAAACCAAACAGCTATATTACACACTGTACAAAAATATATCACAGCATCACATAACTTATACAAAGTTCAACAGCATAACAGCATAACACCATACATTACATTGACAAAATATATGGCAGAGAAACAAAGTGGGTGCCCTACTCACAGAAGGCCCAATGAACAATGATTTACAGAACATTTTTATACATGTGTCTGTCCAATCATAAATGACATTACCTCATAGCTATTGCAACCCCTTGCATCAGCAAAAATTCATTATGCTAATTCTTAACATCTGTACTCCATTAGAAAAAAAACTATACATTGAGTCACTGTGATTTTGCACTTTTACAGACTCCATCTTTAAATCAATTAAATACATATAAGATATTTATAGAACATCCTGTCTAATACATGTATTTCACTAACTAATAACTAGTTAGCTACCTGTTGTCCACCGGATAAGGTTCAAGGTCCTGGTTTTGATTTTCAAAACCCTCCACGGCTTGGGACCAGAGTATCTGTCAGAGCGTATCTCTCAGAGATCAACTGGGACCAGGCCCACGAGAATGGCGCAGGCGCGCTCACTGAGGGTGGCCACGCCCAGGGAGGCGAGGAAATCGCTCACACGTAACTGTGCCTTCTCTGTGGTGGGCCCCACGTTGTGGAACCATCTCCTCAGTGAGCTGCGCCTAGCACAGTCCCTGCCCACCTTCAAAAAGGCTTTGAAAACCTACCTTTTTAAGGAGGCATTTGGTGACCTTTTTACCTAATTTTTTTTTTGCCGCCCGCCTCATCTGATCTGATGGATATTGATCCTCAATGTTTTATTGGATATTTTTCATTTCTTGTTTTTCTTAGTGTAGTTTTAAATTTTGTTAGCCGCCCAGAGTTCCGCTGTGGAAGATGGGCGGGATACAATCACAATAAATAAATAAATAAATAAATAAATAAATAAATAAATAAATAAATAAATAAATAAATAGGGTTCACGCTAACAATCACATCACATGATTGCCAGGAAAGGCCGTGAACCCACCCATCCCTACCGCAGACCAAACAGTGGGAGAAATGCCTGCCTGATCGCACCTTGGACGTAGATGAACTGCTCAGTGGTTTAGGTGTCTGGTGGAAGATCAGCTCCTCACTCTGACCCTTTGACAGGGGCTGACTCAAGGATCCACCCGGGTCCCTGCCAGCTCTGCAGTTCTAAGACAATGGTGAATGTTGTCATGTACATCATTTTCTCCACACAGAACCTCACCAAGCTAAAGCGCCTGAATCTGGACGGGAACCAGCTGACCAAAATCCCTGCCTTACCCAGTTCTCTGCAGGAATTAAAGCTGAATGACAATAATTTGGAAGGTCTGCAAAGACACAGTTTCCAAGGTAGGAGGACACTCAGGGTTTTTTTTCCAGGTTTCGTTTTGGGATGGGGTCCTTCCGAATGCTGTGTATCCCAGAGCATTCGTTCCTGTGTGCCAAAACTTGTCTCAATCAGGAGTGGAACAATATTGATTCGGCTTGCCATTTGTATGCACCCTTTCATGGATCTTAGTCATCTTACGTTTCTTGCGGTGGAAGGTGCTGCATTAAGACGTAGAGATTTTTAATGTACTATCAAACCTGGTCGAAGTTTCACCATGAAGGAGGGCATCTCTTTTACTCCAGGCTCAGAAGGAATCAGTCCCATTAGCTATATACCTCTTCAGCTGGCAAAATATTTTTCTGAAACCAACTGCATGATTATTTTGGTAGTACATTGTTGTTGCTTTATTTCTTGCTGAATTGAACCATTTTATAGCTAGAAGATGCTTGATTGTTTTAATACTTGGTTTACATAATTGATCTGCTGCTGCTAGTGGTTTTTTAAACTACTGTATATTTCTCTTAGATAGATAGATAGATAGATAGATAGATAGATAGATAGATAGATAGATAGATAGATAGATAGATAGATACCTTGGTTTATGACCCTAATCTGTTCCGGAAGCATGCTCATCAACCAAAATACATGTTCAATGGTACTTCAGGTTATGATGTTGGTCCCTTCCCCGTGATGCTTTCTAACCCAGAAATTACATAAACTGAATCCAAATGGGGTGTAATGCATCCTGGAAAATGAAGTCCTCCAGAAAATATGCGTAAACGATTTTTTTGCATAAATATTGTGTAAACCTTTTTTTTAACCTTAAAAATGCATAAACAGACAAATTGTTTTTGAAGGACTTTGTTACATAACCCAAAAATTACAGAACCTGGGTTGTTTGTAACCCAGGGTACCATTGTACATATAAAAGCAAATTTCCCCATAGGAAATAATGGAAACTTAGATGATTTCTTCTGGGGCCCTTCAATCATGTAAGTTTCCATTATTTCCTATGGGGAAATAAGAGGTCAGTGGCCTGGCAGCTCGGCAAAGGGTCAGCTGGCGGTCTCTGCGTCCAGGAGCTGGCAGTGGCAGAAGAGGGTGTGGTGGTCTAGTGCACATTTTGCAAGATGAGCTCGTTCACCAGAACAAAAATGTTCTGAAATTTTTGCTTGTCTTGCAAAACGCTCATAGACCGGGGCACTTGTAAACCGAGGTAGTACTGTAAATACGTTGTTTTCATTAGAGATATAAAAACAACAGCTCACGTCTGGAATAAAATTCCAGATTTTATTGCAGCTATGATTTTTTTTCAAACAAACAAAAAAACAAGACAAGCAAAGAACATGTGCCCCAAACCCGGGTCTAATTGTGCAGGAAAAAGTCTGTTTTGTTGCTGGTTGAAGGGAAATTAAGGGCAAATGGAGCAGTCTGGTTGGTGCTTAAAATGTTCTTATCTGTAGTGCTATCTCTTTTAATTCTCACTTGAGTGATCTTCTTGTTCACAGTGATCAACAGTTTTTTCCCCCTCCCATGAGAAGGGTCCAGACAGGTCTTGGGATCACTCCAATTTGTCCTCCTTTTGATTAATGACAATCCCCCTTCCTAGTTCCGCAACTAGTTTTGTACCGTGACAACGCTGGTCGCGATCACGTGGTTTTGTCCCTGTTTCAGTGTTCCCATGATCGTGATAACTTGTCTTGTGGCAAGTGTTACCTCACAGTCTTGTACCATGACAAACACTGAATGTATCTAGCTTCCTTTTTCCTTTTTTGGGGGGGCTTAAAAATTCTTGTTCGCTATTTCGCTTCTGAAAAGTCAAAATCTTTGCAGACAGGGAAGGAATCTGCGGCTCATCTGGCTAGCTTTCACTTTCTCCACGTGGCCACATTGGAATGCTCCGAGTGATAACCTTTGGGCTTTCTTTGTTATTTATTGCTTTTGCTTGCTAATTAATTGCCTGTCTGGTGTTCCTCTTGCCTGGCTTTGAAGTTTGGTTTGTTTTATTGGTATTTAATGGAGGAGGGCAAGGGGGTGGTGATCATCTGGGGTGGGTGGGCACTTTGAACATAACACCCAACCAACCCAGTATCTGGGACACAGTTTTCTGAGAGAAACGAATGTTTTGTTGTGTGACAGTTGTTACCTCACGGTGTCTTGTCTGTCTTAGAACAGAAACCGGCAACAAACCGTGACAAGGAAATACCCTACCCCAGCGCCAGGTACAGATTTGTCTCGCTTAGCATCTGTTCCGGGGGTGTAGTCGAGACAAATTTCAGCTGTTGCATGACGGACGTGAAGTAAGGTTTTTTTTTTTGCACCACTCTGAAGCGCAACACTTAGAGAGACAAAACGGACATGAAGTAACCACCTAAGTGACAAAATGGGACACCAATTCATCAAACATTGAAACTGAAATAGTGAAACGTTTTGTATACTTTCCTTCAATTTCCATTCCAAATGGAGACTGCCTCCAAGGAATCAGAAGAAGACTAAGATGCAGAAGGTCAGCAATGAAAGAATTAGAAAGATCATCAAGTGTAAAGTGGTGTCACTGGGAATCAAGACCAAGGCCATCACTCTTGTATTTCCAGTTACCATGTGCAGATGTGAGCCCTAAATAGTAAAGAAAACTGACAATTATTTTGTTTGGAATGTGGTGCTGGAGGATAGCTTTGCATTTAGCCAAATGTCCAGAAAGATGAAAAACTGATTAAATCAAGTCAAAACAATCTGTGGAGGCAACAGTGTAGAAACGGAAGCTGTCCTACTTGGGGCACATCATAAGAAGGCAGGATTCTCTGGAAAAGATAAAAAATGCTGAGAGAGGCGGAAGGCAACAGGAGAAGAGGATTTGGATTGACTCCTAAAAGGATGGCCCAGGCTTAAGTTTTCTAGATCTGAACAGGCTTGTTAAGAGAAGATTTTGGCAATCACTCATTCATGAGGTCACCATAAGCCAGAGGTTATTCGATGGCATTTGGCAATGACAAAAACAACATATATATCCCACTTTTCCTCCATAAACCGTGAATGGTCCATCTTACTGCATGCTTCTCCTCATAATAACCCTAACGGGCAGATTAAACTAAGGAACAGCACCTGGCTCAGGTGATGCAGAGTCATGTACCTCTGGTTTGACATTCAAACCACTGCACTACGTTGTCCGACATTTCAAACACTATGTTGCTTTTCAATAAGCAGTCTGCTGTCGATTTATGAATTACAGATACAGTACATGTTTCTTGTGCAAGCTAAAACATTACACACATGTCATCAAGATGCAGAGAAGAATAAAGTTACATAATAGGATGTGCAGTTCTGTCAAGTTAACTTGTGTTGCTAACAGCATCCACATGTCTAAGTATCACCAGCCCCATTGCACACCAGACATATCGAAAGCAGACAATGGTAAAAAACAGGGTGCTGAGCACAAAGCATTCCCTAGGTTGCCACAAAAGTAAATTTTAGTTGAATTGACACCTCTCTTGTTCATTCAAGGTCCATAAGCACCACCTAACTCAATCCAAAGCTGCTCTTCTATGGAAAGGAGGTGAAACTATGTCCCATGGAGTGGACACATGATGCCCTTTTCATGCTAACCAAATAAAGTTGAGGTTTCCAGTCAATCCAGATGTGAATTTTGCTGGGGCGGGGAGACCTCCCAGGGGCCCAGGGGCTGAGAATTCCTTGGCAAAAATTCAATGGATTTCAAACTGTTTTGGTTAATCACAAGGCAGACGATGGGGATTGGCTGTCACGGTGCTACTTTTCCCGGAGCCTCCTTTGCCATGTCCACAGGCACTTGTAGTCTCCGTGGCTCCCATCATGCAGTAAGGATGCCAAGGCTAGGGTGGCATGGATCAGCTGGGAGCTGCATTGGCAGAGCCTCAGGTCTCCGTCCTCTTCCTTGTCTGAATGGCATGGACAGGAGGAGGTGGTTCCTTTTGTCCCTAGTCTCTGTTTGCACCTCTCCAGAGACCCAGAAGATGGGGTCAGTACTTGACTGTCTCCTCCCACGTCTCCCTTTATTCTGAGGTGGTTGACCAATAATGATGACTCAAAGCCAGTGATGGTGAATCTTTGCCACTCCAGATGTTTTGGACCACACTCCCAGAATTCCGAGCCTAGATTGCCAATGACAAAGGACTGTGGGAGTTGTGGTCCAAAACATCTGGAGTACCAAAGGTTCACCACCACTGCCCTAAGCCATTGCTCCCACCCTCTTTTCCCCCCACCATCATGCCCTCCTCTAGCTGTCCCACTTGGAGCAGTGCATCCCCTCCGCCCAGGGGTCTGGGTGATTTGCTGTCTCCCAAGGTCACCTAGACTTGTGGGACAAACTGCTAGGAGCACTTGGGGCAATTCCCCTCACATCAGACATCTGGAAGCATGGGTTATTCTAGCCTCACTCAGTGCCTATGGCAGGGTTGCCTTCCCTATACTTCTGGGCTGTGGTTTCACCACTCCCTCACCAATGACTGTGTTGACTGCTGAGGATGATCAGAGCAGTAGGCCAAAAAATAATAATAAAAAAATCTGGAGAGCCACTGTTATCCCCTCCTGCTCTGCAAATGCAATGTGTGTGGGTTGGTTCCTGAGTAGCTTGTTAAACAGCTGATAAATGGCTTGTAAACAGGAAGCTGAAAGTTCACATTGGGCTTACTGTGAGCAAATTCTTCACAGAGGCCCTTTGTTTCTGCTCGTCTCTCTAGAGAAGCTTATAGCCAGGAAGAGAAGGAAATGTGAACATTGTGCTGATTTGCATAGAATATTATTATTTGCAGAATTCAGATGTTTTGTTTTTATTTGTTTCTTGCTCAGAGTCATTAGTTGCTCTTTTACAGATGGTGGACATTTTTATAATGAGGTTGCCAATTCTTTTTTTAATGGACCTTGCTCTTTTCTTTCACACCAGACCAACTGGGAGAAGTACAACAGGTGACGTTACCAACACCTTATTGCCAAATCCTGCATGTCAAGTAGCAAATCAAGGTCAAAAGAGCAGGGTTGGTAAAGGGCAAGAGAGCAATGGAGGTTTGAACTTTATATAACCAGTATTTAAACATGTGTTTACAATACTGTAGAGCAGCCAGTATTTGAATTATGAAGGCAAAGGGGACTGCAGCTTGTGTATATTTTGTGAGGGCTTCCAGACTCTGGTTTATTGGGAAACAATAGGGGATGGGAGCATGATTACATAAAACCCGGAAGTCAGGGAATGAAGACTGCGTATTTCATTAAGTTTTCCCTCTATCTGGGTTAGTGAAAGTGAAAGAAGAAGGTGCCAAATAGGATTACAATTAAACATTAAGAAGACAAACATCATAACTACAGAAGAATTGCACAACTTTAATGTTAGGAGTGAGACAGAATGGTTTTCTATAGGCAAAGAGGTCAGATAAGGGTGCATTTTATCCCCTTATCTGTTCAGTCTGTGTGCAAAACATGTAACTCACAGAGCCAGACTTGATTCAGATGAAGGAGGAGCGCAAATTGTTGGAAGAAACATCAAGAATTTTAGATATACATGACTCAATTTTACTGGCAAAAAGCAGCAATGACATGAAACAACTTTTAGGAGAAGTGAAAAGAGAAAATGCCAAAAGTGGGCTTGCAGTTCAACTTGAAGACAAATCGCACGGTGACTAGAGAAGATCTACACAACTTTAACACTGGCAATGAAGAAACTGAAACAGTGAAGGATTTGGCATATCTTGCTGCAATCATCAATCCAAATGGAGACTGTTGCCAAAAGGGAAGAAATGAAGGAACTAGAAAAGCTCATCATGTTTAAACATGTATGTCACCGGAGACCAAGGTGAAGATCATTCATGTGATTGTATTGCCGCCAGTCACCATGTATGAAAGCTGGACAGTAAAGAAAGAGGACAAGAAAAAAAATTGGAACATGGTGCTGGAGGAGAGCTTTGTGGATACCCCGTACTGTCACAAAAATGAACAAGTGCGTCCCAGATCAATTCAAGCCTCTTCTTGAGGCAGAAGTGTTGAAACTGAGGCTGTCTTATACTTTGGCACGAGAAGGCAGGGTGCTCTGGGAAAGCAGGAGGAAAGGAGGCAAACCAAACACGAGATGTTATTGACTGACTGGTTGGTTGGTTGCTTGCTTGCTTGTTTGCTTGTTTGCTTGCTTTAGAAGGAGCCTCATGGCACGTTGGTTAAACTGCAGCCCAGCAATCCTGACACTGCTCACAACATGATCCCAATCGCCACACATAGCCACCTTGAGGGCAACTCAGACCTCCATCCTGCCATTCACTTCCTATATAATTGTAAAATATACAGAGTGTGCTTTAAGCACTGTTGGAAGGTATGTAAAGAGCCCCTTTCTTTCTTTCTTTCTTTCTTTCTTTCTTTCTTTCTTTCTTTCTTTCTTTCTTTCTTTCTTTCTTTCTTTCTTTCTTTCTTTTCTTTCTTTCAACAAGCAAAGGCTCACAACCCCCTACCCAACTTTGTTCAAATGTTGAAATTAACACCGTTTGAGAGTAAAATGTACTTAAAGGCTGCTTTATTGTATATCTCTTTCTTGAATATTTTCTTGAATACTGTATTGATGGGGCCTGGCATGCCACAACTGGTTGTTCATCCCAGACTCCTTGTTGTTACTATTTTGGCTTCCTTCCTCGTAGCCACCTTTAACATAGCGGATTGAGGAGAGCTCAGTAGTACATGGGACGACAACTGCCAGCATCCCACAATCAGCATGGCCATGTCACGGGTTGGATTCAGGGAATCTATAATTTTAAAAAGATAATTTTCCCAATCTTTGCACTGCGGTTGCTGACTTACAGAACCAATTCCCTCACTCTGTTGAACAGCAAGGCTGGTCTTGACCTCTGTCTTGTCTGCAGAATTCTAGTACCGAATTGACTCCTGGGAGGTTATTTCATTCTATATTTTTTTCCACCTTGATAGATCATAGTTGTGAACCGCCCGGAGTTCCTTCGGGAAGACGGTTGGTATATAAGCTTAATAAATAAGTAAGTAAGTAAGTAAGTAAGTAAGTAAGTAAGTAAGTAAGTAAGTAAGTAAATAAATAAATAAATAAATAAATAAATAAATAAATAAATAAATAAATAAATAAAGGAGTTGTTGGCACTGCAGTCCTAAATGTATGCTTATGAATGGATTTGCCTTCTCTGCTCCCCTCTGCTCAGGCCTTTTCAGGCTGCTTACCCTAGAGTTGGAAGGAAACCAGCTGCATGATGGGAACGTGCTTCCTACCACTTTCAACCCCCTAAGTGGACTTACCTACCTGCGAATGGACCACAACCGTTTCCGGGCCATCCCTTCCGGTTTGCCTGCCTCCTTGCGGGTGAGCACAGCTGTGGTGATGGTTCGTGATGTGCATTTGGGGGGTGAACATTAGAGCAGAGTAAAGAGACCAGGGCTGACCAACACTCCCCCCACAGATCCACTGTGGCAACTGTGGAGCCAATATGTTGCAATTCAAAAACCCCAATATGTTATTATTAAGAATGGAGAAAGGGATCACTATCTGATAAGGAAAATAGTAAATTGGGGGGAACAACACCCCCTCCCCCAAATCAAGCCCAAGATACCTACTGCACAGCCTACTCGCTGAGGCCTACCGGTGGGGGGGGGACTCTGTCAGTGCCGTGACCAGGAAGGGCTTGTCCTTGGAAGTTTGCCAGGTCTAAGACTCGACACTGAAACTTCCTTCCACACAACTGAGGTGTCTCAGTTTCCTATAAAACCCCTCTTATTTTTCGCAAAGTGCCAATACGGCCATTTAAAATACAGTGGTACCTTGTATAAAGGAATTAATTCATTCCAAATGAAATTATGTTAAGCAAATTTTCCTTTATACAAATTCCCATAGGAATGCATTGAAAATGGAGTAATCAAATTTTTATGTTGTACGGATTTTCCCCATAGGCGATTATGTTAAGCAAATTTTCCCTATCTCCGGAATTTTTTATGTTGTACAGATTTTATGTTATACAAGCTGTTTGTTATACAAGGGTCCACTGTACAATGGTAACCCGGGTTACAAATGCTTCGGGTGCCACCCACCGGGAGAGCAAGGATTGAAGAGCAGGGGAGCTACCCTTTGAGAAAGCCATGCAGGCTTTTGAATTTCCTGCAAACACAGCACCCTCGCTGTGGGCCGCGGGAAAAGCTCTTCGATCCTCGCTTTCCTGGAGGGTTAGCATGGGGAAGCTACACTTCAGAAAAGTAAGGGTCGAAGAGCAGGCTTTTGAATTTCCTGCTCTTCAATTCTCACTTTCCTGCTCTTTAATTTATTTATTTATTTATTTATTTATTTATTTATTTATTTTTGAATTTGTACCCCGCCCATCTTCCCACGGGAACTCTGGGCATCCCAAAAGAGAAAGAGTGGTGTGGCTGGAGAGTGATTTGGAGCTAAGAATGAGCCCACCAGCCGCTGCCTCCCCTTCGCCCGGCTCTCTGCATGGAGCACAGTGGCAGGCTCTGCGCGGAAGGGAAAGTGCCATTGCTGTGAGGGAGCGATGTCGTGTGCCCACAGAAAGGGCTCTGCACGCCACCTTTGGCACCCATGCCATAGATTCGCCAACACTGAATTAGAGCAAGGCCAGAACTGTATGTTTCCATCTGTGTTGCATCTGTGGCATACTTTTAGCAGTGAAGTTTAGGAAGTTAGCTTAGGTGGTTCATTCTGCATGCTAGATCCCTGCAACCGGTGTGCAATAAGAAATATGTCTGTCAATTTCTCGACTTGCAGCAATTTGCCACTCATGGTTAGACCCGTGGTTCTCAACCTGTGGGTCCCCAGATGTTCCTGGACTGCAACTCCCAGAACTCTTCATCCCTAGCTGAGCTGGCCATGATTTCTGGGAGTTGCAGTCCAGGAACATCTGGGGACCCACAGGTTGAGAACCACTGGACCATTAGACCACCGGCAGGACACCAATGGGCACAACGTACAGGATTCTAAACCAATAAGTATTTCTAAATGTGCACCTCTAAAGTAGCACGTGGCAACTTGATGCGCATCTGACTCCTCTCTTTTTATTTAAAAAATGCTATATTCCCTCTTTGTGACCAACTCGTAAGTAAGAACAACAGAGGGCTCTTGGCCTCGTGTCCTCCTTAGGAGCTTCCCAGAGGCTCCTGCTGGGCTCACGCTGGGAAAGAGGATGCTGGAATCGAGAGACCTTTGCTCTTGTGCAGCAGGGTGCTTCTTAGATTCTCCCGCATTCAGTCTTACATGACACCTTCAACTCCTTCCAAAAATGACTTTGGCTCCCAGCTCATTTCACGGGAGAGGGGGCTAGGCAGTGCTGAACCTGTGGGCACCCTACATCCCCAAACAATCCCATCTGATAGCACTGAGCAGAACTCAGACCAAGGCAGAAATTCAAGGAAGGAGTAGCTGGAGGCAACCAACTATTGGGTATGGGACATATTGAGAAACTGTTAAGGAGCCCCATGGCGCAGTAGTTAAATGCCTGTGCTGCAGGTAAAACTGTGCTCACGACCTGGGGTTCAATCCCAGGTAGCAGGCTCAAGGTTGACTCAGCCTTCCATCCTTCCCATGTCAGTAAAATGAGTACCCAGCTTGCTGGGGTTGTGTGTGTGTGGGGGGGGGCAATGTGTAGCCTGCATACTGCGATTAAAAACTGTAAACCACCTAGAGACTACTTGAAGTGGTATGGGGCAGTATATAAGCACAACACTTTTTGCATTTGCTTTGTGTTAAATCTGACACACTCCCCCCTCCCCCTTTGCAGGAGCTGCACCTAGATTCCAACCTCATTGAGGAAGTCACGGAGAGTGTCCTGAACAAAACCGTCAACCTCACAGTGCTGGTACTGAGCAACAACAAGCTGCAGGAAGATCGTATTGCTCCGCGTGCCTGGATAGACCACCCGTGAGTCGCCCTAGCTTCAACACTGGGGTGGGGGTGGGGTTGGAACCACAGACGGGGTCCTCCTAGCTAGCATTGCCAGCTTGGATGTCCTGTTATGCCTTCAAGAGGGACGTGACAAGAAGCAGAAATTTAGAAGAGCATTTTTCTTCTTTCTCAGAACGTAGAAACAATGACAGGGAAAAGCGGTGTTCTGTGATGAATTCCTGACCGCTCCCCAGCTGTTAAAGGCCTCAGAACACTATGAGAGGGGAAAGTGCCCTTCTGACAAAAGTCAACACATGCCCTAGTTTAAAAGTGAGAAACCCTTTATACAGCACGCTCCTTATTTCAGTGTGTTTTTAAAATAATAATAATTTTGGTGTGATAGTGGGAGAGGCCTGGAGAGGTTACAGAAATGGATAGCAAGCAGGCTGGAAGCGATGGGTTTCATGTTTCTAGTTTTGGACTTTTCTATTGCGTGTGTGTGAGTCTAACAGGGGCTCCTGACAAGGCCTGTGTCTTTTTCTCTTCCAGGATGTTGGAGGCACTGGATCTGTCTCACAACCAGCTAGTGCACGTGCCCTCGTTCCTGCCCCGACACTTGAAGCAGCTGACCTTGCACCACAACTGCATAGAACGCATCCCAGGCTACGTCTTTGCCCACATGAAGCCCGGCCTGGAATTCCTGCATCTCTCGCACAACATGTTGCGGGACGACGGAATCCATGCGGTCTCCTTCCTGGGGCTCCACCACTCTCTGGCGGAACTGCTCCTGGATAACAACCGGCTCCAGTCCATACCCCGCGGCATCTTGAACTTGAAGGGGCTACAGGTTCTGCGTCTGAGCCACAACCGCATAAGGTGAAAGGTGTTCCCTTGCAGAACGTGGCAGAATTAGATGTTTAGGTGGCGGCGGCGCCTTCCTTATTGGCTGGGCTGCCTGGGAAGCTCTGAACGTTTGTAGTCTGAACGTGTAATTTGTCCAAGTTGTGTTTCGTCATCTTCTCTGGAGGAGGAATGATCATAGCTGTGTGGCCGGTCACGAGCCTTGCCTTTCATTCTGGGTCTGTATTGTACATATATTTATTCCCTATCTTCTAAAATGATACCCTAGGAATACTGCTGGCCTGCTCTAAAGTAAGTTACAAAGACTTCTGTTATAGAATTTGTTACTATCGGGCTACACGACTCCTGTCTAAAAAGCTCAAAGTCCTCCTTCTGTCTTCTTGGCAGGCATGTCCCCCTGAACTCTGTCTGTGACACCCGAGCGACAGAGGACTCCAATATTGTGTCCATGCACCTGGAGAACAACTTGATTGACCGCCGCCGCATCCCCCCAACAGCCTTCTCCTGCATCAAAGCCTATCACAGTGTGGTGCTGCGGCCGCAACAGAATGAAGAGGAGGACTATTAAAGGAGGGGCACTCCTTGATAGGGCACCCCCGACAACTGGGAGATGGCTGCCAACAGTGAAGTCAGATGGTGTGTCCCCTTCTGGAGCTGGGGAAGAGGCTCTTCAGTTGCTCTTCTGGTTGTTACACGGCGGTAGGCGCAAAAAACAATGCGCCTGCCCAAACTCCTCCTTTTCATTAAGTCTTGTTTCATGCTTCCTATGTCTTTGAGATGCACAAGTGTCGGAGTAGCCCTGTAAATGGTTGGGGGTTGGGATTGTAATGAGAGAGCAATATGATTTTGTTCTATCCTGTCTGTTTCGAAATACAGTATAGAACAGTGGTGGCGAGCCATCGGAATTCCAGATGTTTTTGGACCAAAACTCCCAGAATTCCAAGTCCAGACGGCCAGTGACAAAGGCCTGTGGGAGTTGTGGTCCAAAACATATGGAGTGCCGAAGGCTCGCCTCTACTGGTATAGAAGGTGAACGTGGGACAGAAGGCGAGCACCAAACTGAACAATGCCACCTTATAAGCGATATCAGTCTTGTCCCTATAGGAAAAAGTATGTCCTTAAGCCCATCTCTACCATCTTGTCCCACCAAAACAAAACACATTGTTCTGCCACCTTTGCCAGTTTCAGTCCAATACTAAACTACTGCTTCAGCATTTTCATGAGCGGGTGGGAATAGATACTAGCTAGGAGCGATCATTGATCCTGGACTTTCACCAAGTATCATTGTTGTTGGTGCATGCCATCAAGTTAATTCCGACTTATGGTGACCCAGTGAATGAGAGCTCTCCAAATTGTCCTGTTCTCAACAGCCCAGCCTAGCTCTTGCAAACTCAAGCCTGTGCCTTCCTTGATGGAGTCAGACCACCTCCTATTTCAGTGGTTCTCAACCTGTGGGTCCCCAGATGTTCCTTGGACTACAACTCCCAGAAGTCTTCATCACTAGCTGAGCTGGCCAGGATTTCTGCGAGTTGCAGTCCAGGAACATCTGGGGACCCACAGGTTGAGAACCACTGTCCTAAGTGGTCTTCCTCTTCTCATGCAGCCTTCTGACTTTCCCAGCATCATTGTCTTTTCCCAGAGAATCTTGCCCTGTCCTAATATGCCCAAAGTAGGACAACCTCAGTTTCATCATTTGTCTCCAGAAAGTGTTCAGGATTGATTTGATCCAAGACTCACTCGTTTAGCTTTCTGGCAGTACAGGGGATCTCCAGAGTTCTCCTCCAGCACCACATTTCAAATGAGTTTTTTTTCTTGGCAGCTTCCTTACTCTCCAGTGTTCACACCTGCATATAGCTACTAGCAATGCGATAGTGTGGACCAGTGGTTCTCAACCCGTGGTTCCCCAGATGTTCCTGGACTGCAACTCCCAGAAGCCTCTACCACTTGCTGTGCTGGAAGGGGTTTCTGGGAGTTGCAGTCCAGGAACATCTGGGGACCCACGGGTTGAGAACCACTGGTGTGGACGATCTTGGCCTTGATCTCTAGAAACTGACCATTACGGTTGATGATCTTTCTTTTCTAATCCTTTCATAGCTGCCTTTCCACATCTCAGTCTACTTCTGACGTCTCGGCTGCATTCCCCATTTGGGTTGGTGATTGAAACAAAGTATACAAAATCTTTCACGATTTCACTTTTTCCCAATGTTGACATTGAAGTTGTGCAGTTCATTTCATATCATTGCTGCTTTCCACCAGTACGATGGTGCCATCTGCACATCTTATATTTGTGATGTTTCTTCTACCAATTTTCACTCCTCCTTTTCAATCTAGTCTGGTTTTCCATATGCTTTGTACTGTGTATGGACTGAACAGGTAAAGGGATAAAATGCATGTGTATCTGATGCCTTTGGTTGCACCCCAATACTGGTTATGCATCAGGGCAATCAACTGCTGAGGCACACCTATTTCACTCAAGCAACTCATCGCTTTTCATGACCTACACAGGGAAAAGCCGTATTGTAGTCCGCAAAGCCTACATTGTCCTTTTTCTGCAATTCTTTGGTGTGCTCTAGTAGCCAGTGGATATTTCCAACATTGTTTGAATGAGAAATTAAAGCAATGGTCCTGTAGTTACTGGACTCCTTTAGCCTCTCCCTTCTTGGATATTGGGATGTATATTGAGCATTTCCAGTCATTGGGGCATTGTTTCGATTTCCATATGTGTTGTCATACTTGTTAGGATTTTGGCAGATTCAGTCTTTCTGGCTTTAAATAGTTCTTATGATATCCCATCTACGTAGTCCTCGTGATTTACTTCTTTCCTGTGCTTTCAAAGCAACTCTCACTTCACTCTCTAAAATTGCAGGTTATTTGTCAAAGGACACTTCCTCAAAGAAATCCTTTATCCCTTCTGTAAAGATTTTCAGTATATTGTTTCTACCTTTCCTTTTATCGTCTCCTGGTCCGAGAGTATGGTTTTGGGATACCTTCTTCCCCTCCTTTCACATTCCCCACTACAAAGGTCATGCACTCTTCTTCTTTCAACAAAGGTAAGTCATTTATTTCTAACAGGATAGCTCCTTGTGTATTCCACATCTCAGTATTCAATTACTCATTCCCAGCAATTGGCATGGGAGTACAACTGGAAGTGTCAACCAACCAGCTGGGTGTTATATTTCTAGGGCCCGAGATTTCTTGGGCTGTGACTATTATTGGAGGGAGGGGTTAGAACACCCAGCCCCCAAAAGGTTCCCATACTTCCTTGCCTGAGTTTTTTCCAGACCTTGTATTGAAATGGACTCCTCCCAGGGAGCCTCACTGTGCGGTCAATACACGCTCTATTTTCTTTATTATTCTCTTCCCGGGCTCTCCACTCTATCCTCAATAGGGGTTTGTGTTTTTTTGTACTTCTTTTCTTTCTACTTTTTCTCAGCCAGTTACCCACGGTCCGTGGATCCTCGTTCACAATCATGATCCATCCTTTCCTCACTTGGGTCTGCTACCGTGCTCCAATAGAAGCAGTCTCCTGAGTCATTCACCTCCATCTTCAACTGCCCTGCTTCCTCCTGTCCCTTTTCTTTTATAACCATTTCCTTTCCTGCCCCAAAGGTGCCCCTTACTGTCCCACCGTCTTCTGGTCTTTTCACCTCAAGCCTAGCATCTCCATTACATGGTCCAGCGATACCAGAGAAGGTTCCTCAGCTCCACTTGGTTCTCTGGAGAGTACACCTTTGTTCAGTGTCATTTACCTCACAGCTTCCCTATTAGTCTTTCAGCATTCCTCATTTAGACTTAGGTTTCCTTTTGATTTCTTGGATCTTCCAGAAGAGATCTCTTGTTTTCCCCCTTGTGTTGTTCTCCTCAACTTCTTTGCACCGGTTATTGTAACAGTTCTCTTTGCCTCTATG
This sequence comes from Phrynocephalus guinanensis, assembly GCA_037367245.1. Taxonomy (NCBI): domain Eukaryota; kingdom Metazoa; phylum Chordata; class Lepidosauria; order Squamata; family Agamidae; genus Phrynocephalus; species Phrynocephalus guinanensis. The sequence goes on from CM074734.1 coordinate 158,857,358, forward strand.
TGACAGTCTCTGAAAAACTGTATTCAGGATTCTTCTGACCCTATGTATTTCACTTTTTACTTGGGCTTTATGCCTATTTTAAATCTTTTCTTCACCATCTGTCTTTTTCCTTAATGATATCTCTAGGTTTCAAACCACAGTCCTTCTGGTTCATGGTCAATTGAGTTTAACAATGCAAATCTGTTCCCTGTGTAGATTTTAAATTCATCAGAAATGTTGTTTATGATGGAACTTGGATTCTTTCAGTGATTCTCCTCATCTTTATGCTAATGTTGGATATTAACAATTCATGAACAGTATCAAAATCTGCTGCTTGACCTGTTTTGGCAGAAAGGATACAGCTTCTTTATCCCCTGCTGCTGATTATGTAGTCTTTCTATAGTGACCATGTGGTTATGTTCATGTGTACAGTAATGTGTTTGGTTTCTTGTGCCATGAATTTCTAATAATCAGATTGGTGACTTTACAAATCTCTAGAAGTCACTCTCCTGCTTTGTTTTAACCCGTTTTACAAATAACATTTGTTTCTGCTTTGTTTCCTATTTTTGTGTACTCGTCACTTATGATTATTAGCAAGTCTTGTTTTGGTGTGCACTACAGTACTAACAAAAGCTAAGTTGGTGTCACTGCTGTTGCTGACCTTGCCAGTGTCACCTTCAGCTAACACTGTTGTCTACTAGTTGCTACCCTCACTGGAACTTCCTTTCTCTTTGGCTAATAGAGTGGTTATTCTTGAAGAGGGTATATGCCTCTTAGTCTGATGCCTCTGCTATGGTCATTCTGCCTTGAGTGACCCTGTTAGTACAGCCTTGCAATGGAGTCTGGTCTCCTGACAGTGTTGCATTCAGCTTCACTGACACATTCAAACTCCTTCACACCACGTGAAGGTGTGCATCCAAGAAGATGCAACTACTTTTAAGTAACAAAATATGGAAAGGCCTGAATATATGTTTATTTTTCAGTGGCATGCCTACAGACAAGTTAAGTACAGGAACTGCATTCTTTGTAGGAGCTGACTGACCCTGATAGTGGAACCATTTCAAGATAGGATTTTTCTGCTTATACTGTATGCAGCAGGTTCATTTAGTCAGCTGCGTATTCATATTAATATCCTTATTTGCATAAGTAGACCATCATCTACTTTACAGATCACAAATTTGGGTCTAAGTCTGAATTGATAGCAAGTCCCTTAACTTGAGTCCTCATCCCAGATTAGCTCCCATGCACATTATCATACATCCACTCATTCCTGTTGCCCTCCTCCACCCTTCATTTCTACATCTATAGTGTTTGCCTATTTATAAATATACTTGTGTCCCAGGAGGAGGGGAATTGCCATCACTGCTCGGCTCAAACGTTGGGATCTGAGGTCTACAAGGGCGGGGAGTTATGTATTTACACTATGAAGGACTTTTAAAACATAAAAATAATGAGCGCATTATCTATTTGAACAAGTATTAATAGACTAAAAAAAACTGTATCTTTTGAGTCTACAGTTGTGTTGTGTGAGAGTCAATAAAAGTTGCAGGTCTCCAGTGGCGTTGTTTGCTCCAAGCTGGGTCAATACCAGGCACACTGACAGAGTTTGGCTATTTATTCTGTCAGCGGAAGCTACCTCTCAGAGAGACAAAATACACAACCAGAGTTTCTTAAAAACAGCTATATTACACATGTACAAACATAACAGAGTTTCAACATCACATCCCTGAGTACAAACAGACAGCATATCAGCATTAGATGTTACAGACAAAAATCATGGCAACATGGGTATCTTCTCGCCAAAAGTCCAAAGGCTACTGATTTCTGGAGCTCTTTTATACTCATGATAACCAATCAGAAAACTGGTTACATCATGCAGTTGCATCTACCTTGCCTCAGCTTTAATCATTGTGTGTATTTTGTACACCTGGGTTACAGTTACTCAATATTACGTACTGGACTCCATTTTACAAACCAAGTAAATATACGCATGAAACACCTGCAAACAAACCTATTCTGTCTAATACAACATATTTCCCCTCACTAATATCTGACACACACCTCGGTATTCTAGTTTTGGAAGAGGGTGCCATTTTAGTGTGTGCAGAAATCAAACACAAAACAAAGCAAAGCAAAAAAAATGTTCTGCTTATATACTGCCCCATACCACTTCAAGTAGTCTCTAGGTGGTTTACAGTTTTTAATTGCAGTATGCAGGCTACACATTGCCCCCCCCCAGCAAGCTGGGTACTCATTTTACCGACCTGGGAAGGATGGAAGGCTGAGTCAACAATGAGCCGGCTACCAAGGAATTGATCCCCAGGTCATGAGCACAGTTTTACCTGCAGTACGGGCATTGAACTACTGCGCCATGAGGCTCCGTTGGAGCTGACGTGTAGCTTCCCAGAGGCCAATGATTTTGTGTAATTTCTTATGTTAACAGTGATCCCTTGGCACAAAGTCAATCCATTTAACATCAGTCACTCTGGCATAATCTGATATACAGGTATATAACGTGTGGCACCTTATAGACTAACTATTATATATCAATATAAGCTTTAAAGCTTACATTAAAATATAACAGTTAGTCTTTAAGGTGCCACACTTTTTTTGTCTTTTGTTATATACAGTGGTACCTTGTATAAAAGAATTAATTTGTTCCCAATGAAATTTTCCTTTGTACAAATTTCGCATAGGAATGCATTGAAAACGGAGTAATCCCTAATCGCAGCCATTTTTATGTTGTATGAATTCGCCCCATAGACGATTCTGTTAAGCAAATTTCCCATATCTCCGGAATTTTTTATGTTGTACAGATTTTATGTTATACAAACCGTTTGTTATATGAGGGTCCACTGTATAGGGACCAGAGGTGAGATATAAGATTACCGTATTGGAACTGCTGGATTGCTTGGTGATTTAGGTATCAGGGTGTGCAGTCAGAGTTTGGGAGTTTGATTCCTCACTTGTGCCTCCTTGGCAGGAGCTGGTCTTGATGACCCATCACATCCCTACCAGCAATACAGTTCTAAGACAAGGAAGAAGAATATTCCATACTAGATCCTTTTAGACTGCAACTGAAGAATGCCATTTTTAAATTACTCCTCTTCATAAGAACATTTATGCTTTTCATTCTAGTGTGCCAGTGGGAAAGAGTAGTTCATTTAAGAGATTTAAAGAATATATATCTAGTAGTCAGACTTCATTTGAGTCGACTTCATACTAGATTACATGGGTGGTTACTTCACGTCCTTCCTCGAGCCGAGGTGAACTTGCCTCCGTGTTGAAATCGGTTTTCAACACGGATCGAGAAGTGGATTGAAAAGATTCCCGAGCTCCAGGACGGGAATCTCTCACCCCGCTTGGAGTGCAGTTCAGGGGGTGTGGTCAGGGTGAACTCGGATTGACCCCACAAGGACATAAGGTCCGTTCCTTTGAACTCGGGTTGACCCCACAAGGACGTGAGGTTACGTTCCTTCGAACCGGTCTCCAGCGGGGCCGCGAACTGCAGCGAGAGGGACGTGAAGTATCAGTGATGGTTATGGGGAAGCAGAGTTAGACTGGAACTAGGGAAAGTTTATTTGGAGGGACAACAACTCTTACAATAGCCAATGGTGGGAATTATCACCCTAATCAGCCTAGGGAAATAGTTCCTTCCTCAATTTTCAGATGCAAATCTCCTTGTCAAAGATGCTGAAAAGAAACAAAAAAGGGCCAGGTACTTGTAGTCTGGCTATCATGGCATATGCTTTCTCAGGAAAGATTTTTTTCTTGTAGCATAGTAGCTTCCCAGAGGCCAATGATTTTGTATAATTTCTTATGTTAACAGCGATCCCTTGGCACAAAGTCGCTCCACCTAACATCAGTCACTCTGGCATGATATGATCACCACTCATAATCCAAATTTGTTTATCCAGTAAGTGTCTTCAGTGTATCTAATGCTATCCTCATTCTTGTATTTCTTTACTCTGTCTTGTTGCGAGCCCTGTCAATTTGAAATGTCAGTGTTCATTTTTTTTTGAAATTTGTAAAATAAATGACAACTATTTCAATTTAAAATGTGAGTTAAAACATGGTACTTCTGGTGTTCACTTATTTCTGTAGTTAATTCATGAAACATTATGGTATTTTTCCAAATTTGGAATTGGCAATGTTATATCTGTAGCATCCCAGAATCCCTAGGCAACATGGCCGCTAGTGAGAAGTATGAAAAGACTTTATTCTAAACTCTAGAAACATCTCAAAGTCCATATCTCAAAGTTTAAAGCAGTAGTGATTCATTTGAACGGGGATGTGCCTATGGAATTTCAGCAAATATTAAGAGGACAAGCACTCGTGAGCTGAAGGAACTGTGATGATGATGCCTCTGGAGGGTAAAAGCCAGGCAGTGTTGTGTCTGATGAAGATGTTGCCTCACCAAAAACCCACACAAGGAGAAGATTGTAACCACAATGTCTGATTTTAAAATGAGCAGTGAAAAAACATGGATACTTCTCACCCACACTACTTACTAAAAAATTATTGCATGCATGTTGCGAAATTGATGAATATTTTATGTACATACCACTCACCTCCCAAAGAGGATACAAGATTGTTTACAGTCAACTAAAAACATACAATAACTATGATTACCAACACAATAGGGAACACACGAAAAAGCAAATATGTAAAAACACAGTTGCAAACTGTTTTTAAAACATTTTGAATCAATAGATGGGGCATTCCTCATGCCCCTTCCCATTAAAAGCCTACCTGAAAAGATAGGACTTGGTCTGACCAGGAAAGAATAAGAGGGTGGGGAAAGTGCATTTCAAATGTACAAAATGTATCAAAACAAACAAACAAAACAAAACAGCCAGAGCTGAAAGATGGATGGTTTTGCTGACCTTCTTGATAGCAATACAACACATTAATTTTTTTACACATTTTTGTATTCCAGCCATGCATTTCAAAATCTGTCTTCCAGTCTTTGTGAAAGTTTAGTTGTTCTGTACTGCAGGAATTACTGTCAATAAGAAATGCCAAACATCTTCAGGATTTGCATACGTATGTCTAACAAAGAACTTAATTTAACATTCTTGCCACACACAATTTCATCTGGAAATTGAGTCATGGCAACTGGACTTCTTTTCTTGGGAAATCGAAATGGTTTGCTACTCATCCAAGCAGCTGCATCAGACGTTTCGATCTCTCAAGAAAAGAAGTCCAGTTGCCATGACTCAACTTCCAGATAAACTCACCAGGATGACTGAGAATCTTCACAGATGATACAATTTCATGTTTTCCTTCTTGGAGTATATAATGTTCTCATGTTCAAAAAAAATTTAAAATGCGGTTTCCTTCTTTTTCAACATGATTTTTGAAAGAGATTATTAATTTAATAACTTGTTGACACTCAGATCAACCTTTTTTTTAAAAAATGATAGGCTTGGTTTTTTAAAGAGCTCCCCCTCCATCACACACACACACACCAAACTTGCCTCCTTACCATTTGGGGCTGGAATAGTATGATGGTCCAGAATTTTATGGTACACTACCTGGGATAGAGGAGATCCATAATCAGATCTCCTGGTGTCTTTTGATTTGATCTGCCACAGAGGGAAAGGTGAGATCTATTATCGTTCAGAATTTTATGGTACACTATCTGGGATAGAGGAGATCCATAATCAGATCTCCTGGTGTCTTTTGATTTGATCAGCCACAGAGGGAAAGGTGAGATCTATTATGGTTCAGAATTTTATGGTACACTACCTGGGATAGAGGAGATCCATAATCAGATCTCCTGGTGTCTTTTGATTTGATCTGCCACAGAGGGAAAGGTGTGTGATCTATCATGGTTCAGAATTTTATGGTAGACTACCTGGGATAGAGGATATCCATAATCAGATCTCCTGGTGTCTTTTGATTTGATCTGCCACAGAGGGAAAGGTGAGACCTAGGCTGGAGCCATATAAGTGTCAGGGGAACAGGTGGCTCGACTCCTTCCACCATGCCACAGGACACCTGCTTTTCTCCCTTCCCTACCCAATAGCACACTGTGTGAGTTAGGGGTAGGTGGGCGTGGGCAGATTGCAGTCCTACAGGGTGTCCTCTGATGTTTTTGAATGATGATGCCAAAGAAGAACATTTAGAATTACAGGACTCGAAAGAGCTGAACGGAGAGCATTCCTCATTTCAGCAGCATTATTTTGAGTGGTTGGTGGTGATGGGAAGTATCGCTGCTGCGGTTAAGCAGACAAGACTCGGAAATTCTTGCCCATATACTGCAAACCACCTAGAGACCCATCAAGAGATCCAGATCTACCTTTTCCCTCATCGCTTGTACAGTATAAGCAACTGCCTTGAATGACAGAGTTGAGGGAGGCAAACGCTGACCTCTGTGCCACAAACAGGCTAAAAGAGGCACATTTCAACTCAAGCCCTTCTGACCCACACAGCTTTGCTCTGCTCACGTCCGGGGACGGCTTGTGGGGGCAGCAGGGGGAGGAGGAACAGCTCTGTGACATTAAAGCCAGCAAAGCTGGTTCCAATTTGCGAGGCACGAGATTAGGTCAACGTGAAGCAGGGACCGGAGGGAACATGGCAAGCCCCAGCCCAAGCCAACATTTGCGGCTGGCCCAGGCGACCTTTTCAAAACAGGAAGTGCCTTTATTATGATCCAGATCAGAGAGAGATTGTAGCTGCAAGCCCGGCATTAACTGTTCCTAGCTCTTCATGGGTCCCTGATGGGGCCTCGCTTTGGGGGAAAGGAAGAGATGCACACAGAGAGAGTCAGCCCAGGGAAGAAATGCTGGTTTTGGTGACAGAATGAGTTTGGGATGAAGAGAGAGGAATGATAGTTTTCCTCCCAGGCCATGTAACGTATGGAGAGGACACGAACCTTTTTACAATACAGTATATGCTTTGGGCATTGGCTCTCAAGTATTTTTTTTTTAAACAATGGACATATCGCACTCCACTCACTGAGAACTTGTGTTTTGTTGTGTTCTCCTTAAAGCATGGCAGTAACTAGTTACAAATGGATTGTCACTTGCAGTCCATTCCATCTGCCAATAAAAATGGTACAATAACTATGAACACATCCCATTAGAATTACGCCTCCATGGGAGATAGTTTTACTTCTTTGGTGGGATAACAATTTTTAAAAATGTTTATACTTACAAGGTAAGCTCTTTGAATAGTGAAGGAATAATATGGGAGATGTTGCATCTCATGCTGTGTTGTGGGTGTTAAGGCGGCAATGTGATCACCAGGAAAAAAGGCAGTTTTTTCAACCACAGATTAGTAAATTATAACATTTAGATAATTTTAAAAGTAATTAGTTACTTTTGAAAAATAAGAAAGCAAACAGTTACTTGCTCAGATTGTTTTGGGATGCCAAAACTCACTGAGAAAAATTGAAGGAGCAGGAAGACTGGAAACCTAACATGAGAGGGTTTTGACTCAATAAAAGAAAAGTCATCGCTCTGAGTTTGCAAGACCTGGGTACTGGGCAGGACTGTTAAAGACAGGACCTTCTAGAGGTCACCGATATGCAGAATAGCCATAAGCAGGAAATAACATGCAAACTCATGAGAACAACAAATGATAACAAACTACTTGGGGATCTCTGAGCTGTAATTGTATAGATCGTAGAAGGTAGTTCTCCAAGATTTGTGTGGGAGAAAACACTGAAGAAGAAAAGACAGACTCTGCCTCTGTCACTATGGCGTGAGATTGATAAGTGTAGAACATCTGCTAATCTCTGTCACGTGCAGTATGGTCCCACTGCATCTTAACCGATATGGTGGGTGATTTTCCTCATATATATATAACAAAAGCAACAACAGGAATGATTGTGGGGGATTTGGGGTTGCACTGAAAATAATATGCAGAAAATGACAGTTGTGTTGTTGAGACTGGTAATGAGCTTTCTCAGTGTTGTTTACATAAACCTCCTGGCAATAGATAACATAGTAACTAAGCATATGCAAAACATCTGGGAGCTAATACACAACTATTAGGCTGACTGCTAGCAAAAGGAGCTAAGCAAGCGGCAGTGGCAGATTGGATCCCCCACCTCTGCTTGCCTGGGTTGCTATACCTTTCTGAAAATGGTGCGCTTCCCCCTCCCCATCGGGCTTGCTGGGGGTGGGGGAGCAGCGGTTCGTTTAAAATGTGTGCATGCCACCGACCCAACACATTTTAAACAACACACACCTTCTTCCCCTCCCCCAAAGCAGGGGAGGGGTTGGTGAAAAGGCGGGCATTGTTAAAGCAATTTCCCATAGGAATGCATTGACATCCATCCCTCCGGAACGTATACATTTATTTTCAATGCATTCCTATGGGAAACGGCTCCCTGATTTATGAGCTAACTGACTTATGACGAGCGTTCGCTTGGAACAGAAGTTGAGGTTCCACTGTATTCAAATAATGTATGTCTATATGCCTCTTTCCCAATGAGTTCAAAGTTTGTAGCACCGAACCTAATTAAAAAGCAGAGAAAAATATACAGTGTACAGCCATTAAGAAATAAGGAAAAATACAGACCTCCTCCTTTTAAAAACAACAACAAAGCCATACAATAGCCTTAGGGCTGAAGGGATTCCCCCCGGGTTACCTGCCGCTTATCGCTTGAGCCAGAGCTGGAATAACCACGCCATAGTTTCGTGCAACGGAGAAATGTTTTACTTCTTTGCAAAGAGACTCTCAGTCGAATTGCTTCGAAAAGCTGAGAGCCCCGAACAAAAAAACTTTTACAGTCTTTATAGCATACATTCGCCAACACCCCTCCTTTATCAGCAGAAAAAACAAGGATACATCTGTGCGCTGTAAGACGCCCACAATGAACAGAGAAACTTCAAAAAAAACACACAGTCATCACATTGTTACACAGATACAGAGTACTATCAATTTTGCATTGTAACACCCCCCTGTCATGGAGTTCTCGGAACCCTCCGCTCTTTCCAGGAAAGCGTTTGACAGCCCCGTATCGATGCACGGATGTCTGGTTATCTAGTGGAGGGGTCTCATTGTTCTACAGATAAGTGTTTGTTCGTTAGTTCGTATCCTGTTTATCTCACAGGCTTGGGGGAAAATAGTGTGATGCTTTGTGCTCACAGGAGAGGGGTGAATCAAAGGACATATAGCCATGTTAATAATGTGGCTGTGTATATATGCTTGTGCCATGTGTTGAAATATTTCTATCATAATCCCTCCTCTTCAAATTAGACAATTAATTTGTATGCAAATTAATTCGTCTATAGACAATATGCTTCTTAATATTCAACAAGATAATAAACTTAAGGTCAGTGACTAACAAAGAATAGTAGCAGAACATACAGAATTATACAAACATAAACATAAAAAGCAAGGTACCACATCTTTTGTGAAAAGTGTGTGGATTCCACTCTAAGCAGATGAGTCCAGTATGCTTACATTAATATATAGGAGTGTAAGTGAAACACCATTTTCCCAGGTCCACATCTCAAAATACCTATAAGGATAAATGTCATTCGTGGCCAACTAATTCATATGTGTTTGTCCAAGTAAAAATGTGTGGGAGGGACTGCTCTTTGCCATTTTACGTTCTGCCATATACCCTTTTGGCCATGCACGTTTCAGACTGACAAAATAGCTGTCCTCCCCCCTTATTTTGTGAGACACTTCAAAGAGAGGGTATGTGTGTGAAATATGCTAGTGTCTTATGCTGACATAAGTGTTTGACAACCATTATAAAGCCATAAATGTGATTCTAGTTCACCTACCCTTTTGCAGTATCCTTTACACAACTTGTTTAAACCACAGGGGTCCCAAACTTCTGGATTGCCTGTTCTGGCCCCTTTCATGTGGGTAGCACAAATACTTGCCATTTGACTTGTATGCATTCACCCATGTAGCTGATCCACAGCGAATTCCTAGGCCTCTTCCAAGTGCATCATAGGCGTCAAACCAAATGACTGCCCGCCTGCCACTGTTCTTTAGGACAGTAGTGGAGTCTATATAGTAAAGAAAGCCCCCACCTTCTGGATTGTCCCTTCTAGGTACTCCAGTCCTAGGCATTCCAGCCCAAATCGTGTACCTAAATCTGTGTGGGACCCAGGCTTATGACAAAGATGCTCTCCAGACAAGGTTTCACATATGTGATACATCTTGTCCTAATTTAGGCATGTTGTACCTGCTTGTGGACATTCTATTGGGCGCTGGGTGAAATAAACCAAAGTGTTTACCACTTTGTCTCCCTGAGTAGCTGCAACAACACAAAGCTTACATTTTTCTATACCTTCAAGTTGAGCAGCTAAACAGACAGATCGAAATAAACCAAAGAACAATCATTTCCACTAATTTGAGCATCCTATTAAACCTTTGCATCCAATTATTATTAATTGGCAACTCTCACAACATATAAACCAAAGTTATAACAAGTTAAATTCAGTTTAAAAGACACCTTCTAAAAGTGCTGAGGCTCCTTTAAGAACTTTGACAGCTGCAGAGCTTTCTACAGCTCTTTGACAGCTCGCTGACTGCAATAGTTCCAGGCGCTTGAAGAGAAGGCTTCTGGAAAGAATTTCTTGACAAGCACACACAGAGGAAGGACCAATATTTTACTTTGGCCTCCCAATGTCTGAAGTAGCTTTCTTGGAGATTAGTTTCAAGCTGTCATCTGGGCTTAGATACGAAATCCACAAGTCCAGTCCGCGCTGGTTCCCTCTGGTCTGGTCTGGTCTGGTCTGGTCATCTTTGGTCCTCTGCGTCTGGCACGCATCGGCATCTGCCAATGGCTCAAAACAGTTGATGATTTCACTGATTCGCGTGGATTCCCTCTGTTCCGGTTGATGCTGGCTTAAGTCGTCTGCTGCCGATGGGACATCACGGGTCTGGTCTCTCTCTGCCACAGGGTCGCCTCTGGGGTGGACCTCCTCATCTGCTGGTTCTGATGCCTCCAACTTGAGACACATGTGGTGAATTCAGGGGGAGAAGTCATCGTGATGATGTTGGTTGGGCCGCAGGACGGCAGAGCCTCATCCCATGCTGGCTTTAACTCCCTCGTCCGGCGGGTACCCAATGCTGCATGGTGATAGGGGCGATGGTGACGAATGGCCTTACAGAGGGGTCCTCAGTTTGGCATCCACGACCAGCGCTGTCAGCCTTCCAACCCAAATCGACTCCTTAACCCGGACACAATGGATGGATGGTCTTCTTCCTCAGGAAAGCGTTCCCTCCAGGGTCTTTCTGTGCAAAGAGAGACAGACAGACAGACACACACACATACACATACAAACACCCCAGCAATCTGCAGCATACACTGTGGCACAGGGTAGCACAGTCCATCTGAGAGTCTCAGAAGAAGAAGAAAATGTCCTGAAAGGTCAATGTCCTGCAGAATGTGGCGTTCCACTTCGTGAAACAAGCATATGAACTTTTCTTAAAAATAGGGAATCTTGCCCTTTGCATGGAGTTTCGTGTACACAAAGAGAAGAAATTCAAAGGCCATTTGAAAAGGCTTCATTCTCCTTCAGAGGAGCTTTAAGACTAGGTGTGGGTTAAAGCTGCTGGCTGGGCAAATTTGCATTTTAATGGTTTCAATGGCGGGGCGCCTAGGGCAAAAAGATAGTCCTTATATTCTCCTGTGGTGAATTAGTTGTAAAGAGTCATTAAAATAACAAGTCAATTCATTATCCCTGTATCTTTTGAACTTCCAAGGGCCTATGAAGAAAAGTGTGGATTGTGCTGAATAAACAAGGCCCCTCTCTCCTTTTAAGGTGGCACGGAAAGTCTTTTAGCTGGAAATGGGGGAAAAACCTTCTCCTGGGTCTTTGATTATTTAACAAGTATACAAATAGTCTCTAATTTTATTGTCCTTAAATTTCTTCAATGTTTGCTTGGGAAAAATTCTTATGGCACATGTAGTTATCACAGGTCAGAGGCATAGGCTGGCTTCCTGACCGTCTTTGGATCATTTTATTCCTATATTTTGCACCCATTCCCCTGACTGGTGTGTTCAAAATATAAGCTTTGCCTCCAAGCTTTGTCTAACAGCCTGGGAAATCGCTCTAAAAAATTAACACATTGCTTTTTCATCCCGAAACGGGAGGCTGGATACTCTGATTTTGGTGGGTAAAATCCCACTCTCTGTTCCCCTGTCCTTAAAACAACAGCTTGGCACTTTTTCTTTCCTTCGTTCCTGAGAATCTCCTTGTGTTTTTAGTTAAATTACCCTGTTTTTCCTCAAAGGTTCTCAGCTGCTTTTGGAAAGGAAAAGAGCATTCATTCAACTCTCTGTATGATATCTCATGGATATTGCCAGCTTCCAGAGTTGGCGTGGTCTCTGATTCAAATTTTCTGCTCTTGATTGTGAAGAACTTAAAAATAATATCTCTGCCAATCCGTCCGTGCTACACACAATAAACAGTGGCTCCCTCAAGATCTCTATAGTCAGGCAGTTATCATGGGATGGAAATACCTCCTAACACTAAAAAAATGGAATTCAGGGTTGCACATACTGGGCTCCCATCTAGTGCTGCCTGTTTCCCCATCTCTCCTGCAAAATGCTTTTTCATCATGTCGTGTGCCTGTATCTGGGCATCTGGAAAAGGCACAAGCTGTTCTTTCTCGTTCCTATTCATTCATGCCCCCTTTTCTTTTCCTCCTTTCTGCTTCACCTCCTTTTCCTTCTATCTCTCCTTATTTATCCTTCCATCATTTCTCAGGTTCCTTCCTCTGGGTTCGGGTGCAGCTTCAAGGAGTGATGCTGAATCAGTTTTTACTTGGATGCAGCTTACTGATCGAGGTTTAAAACTGCTTGCTGCTTCTTTAGGGCATAGGATTGGCTTTTTTTTTGGTTTTAAAAGGAGTGTTTCTTAGGTGTTTTTCACCTCCTAAGTTCGACTACGGGACTTGATCTTTTAAGGAATGTTATTCTCAAATGCCTTATGATGTTTTTATTTAAAATGTCCCTTCGGCTGGTAAATTTTGTTGTGTAACAAGCCAGCCTAATTTATACAAAACATATAGGATGTTACTTTCTTCTAAGTACCTAAAAACATTCTTCCTAATGTCAATATTTCCCTTGGCCTTTTAAAATAGCTGGCGGGGTCTTCGATTTGGTAGAAATTTTTTTTTCTTTTCTTTTTCTTATATTAATTAACTAACCGTGTTCTTGCAATTTCATACACCTCTTGCTAGCAGGGCAAAATTGTTTCATCCTTCTTGAGGGCTGGAATCAGGGTGGTAATGTCCTGGATTCTCTTAGCCAAGAGGGGTTCTTCTTAAAAATTACATTCGTTCCTGTTTCATTTAATACCAAGGTCATTTTTCCTGGTGGCTAAATTCCAGTTTGCCATGAAGCACATCAAAAAAGGGGGTGGATGATTTGCTTTGGTCTGTCCCCATTTTAAAAGTTCTTATTCGTGTGCCTGTTACATAATGGGACATCTGAGTCCTGTCTGTGTTGACACTTAGGATCGCTAACCCTGCTTACATTTAATCGTTGCTTGTGTCCTCAATCTTCCTTTGTTCAAGAAATTCCTCATGTCTCCCTGCTACATCATACGCCCTTAAAGGATATCACTGCCTCTTTGTAAGGCATGATTTCCTGCTTCCACCACCGACCTGGCACTTCTTTACTAAAACAGCCACTCTTTGATAGTCCGCTTCTTCCCATTCAACATTTCCTTTTATTCTATGATAGAATTCCTCTTCACTTTCCTCTTCTTCTTCCTCATCTCTCTTGGGGGCCCCTTTCCCTGTTTCTTGCTCATCTTTTGGAGGTTTGCCTGACGGTCCTGGCTATGGAAGATCTTTTGGTGTAGGGAGATCATCATCTTTTGGAAGGGAAATGTGTGCTGGACCTTGCAAAGGCAAAGCTGGAGGAAGGGGGGGGGCTCTGGATTCCCAGGAGGGATAGCAGCAAGGTAAGGAGTTGGTGGGTTGAAGACATCGTAATCTTCAGGACGGCTTTCTAAAGCTGCCTCCTTTTTCTTCAAAGCCAATAGCTTAGCTTGGGGTTGCAACTCTCTACAAAATTGAATCCATAAAGGATTTTTCTTCACATTTCCTTTCCAAACTTCAATATAGGGAATGTGTTCAGGGCAGTTTTTGAAAATTTTTAACCACAGTTGCCTGATGATACTTTCATTAAAAGTCCCTTTTGGTGTCCAATCCATCTGCAACACTGGCTACTCAATCTGACACAAAGTCTGCATTCTTTCTCTCTTGATTTTTGATCCCAAAGTCATAGTTCCTGATTGCAGAGTGCCAATTTAACAGGAAACAGTCCAGGGGAGATGTTGGCTTGCTTGAATCTTGCCCCATGGCTTTTTGACAATTTTATTTAGGCTATTTTCCTAAATTTCTCCCACACAATGCCACTGGACCCGCACCTGAATTTTACACAATTTCACACACACTCCACTCGATTCTGACAGCGACTCGGTGGGTCGCCCCAAACGAGAACTGCGCTTGTCCACATTCGCCTGGTTAGGGAGATGCTAGACTCCAACCTTTCACGCACTCACAGATTCACTGGGTCAGTGGCCACTCAAATCACCCACATTTCAAACTGCACCCCAACCTGTTCTGGAGCCCACTGCCTACCCAGAACCTTATTTCTACTATTCTAAAACTTTGACAGCTGAGAATTTCTTCTTGCCGCCACACACCAAGTGGGTCTCCTGCCCCACTCGAACCCTTGAGGTGTTAGAGCACTGCTCTTCTCCCCTCTTCAAAGCTACAGAACCACCGTTCTGCCAACCCTTTACATGCCAGGAGGTCACCCCCCAGCCTAGGGATCCCAGAGAATTACTCCCCTTCCCGCTGCCCATACCAAACAACCAAACAACATTTGTTTGCTTCACAAGGGATGTTAAGACATATATACTGCCCTGCTCCTCCCACAAACACAGAACCGTCGTTCCGTTACCCTTTACACACTTTTAGAGGCTCACCCCCAAAGTTCCCACTTTGGACCGGTCCGATATCTTACAAAATTCCTTCACGAACTCTTCCCCAGCCGGCAATCAGCAGTTTCTCCCCGAGCGGTCCGTCTCCACCACCACGTTAAGTGAAGAATTCCCCTTTTTCAAAATGAAAAGGTGCGCGCTGGAAATCTTCCCAAATCGCTGGCTGTTCGGCCCCGCTCGGTCTGGCCTCTGGCTCTGAAGGGAGGGCGATCCCGGCACGAGCCCCCAAATGAAGGGATTCCCCCCGGGTTACCTGCCGCTTATCGCTTGAGCCAGAGCTGGAATAACCACGCCATAGTTTCATGCAACGGAGAAATGTTTTACTTCTTTGCAAAGAGACTCTCAGTCGAATTGCTTCGAAAAGCTGAGAGCCCCGAACAAATAAACTTTTACAGTCTTTATAGCATACATTCGCCAACACCCCTCCTTTATCAGCAGAAAAAACAAGGATACATCTGTGCGCTGTAAGACGCCCACAATGAACAGAGAAACTTCAAAAAAACACACAGTCATCACATTGTTACACAGATACAGAGTACTATCAATTTTGCATTGTAACACCCCCCTGTCATGGAGTTCTCGGAACCCTCCGCTCTTTCCAGGAAAGCGTTTGACAGCCCCGTATCGATGCACGGATGTCTGGTTATCTAGTGGAGGGGTCTCATTGTTCTACAGATAAGTGTTTGTTCGTTAGTTCGTATCCTGTTTATCTCACAGGCTTGGGGGGAAATAGTGTGATGCTTTGTGCTCACAGGAGAGGGGTGAATCAAAGGACATATAGCCATGTTAATAATGTGGCTGTGTATATATGCTTGTGCCATGTGTTGAAATATTTCTATCAGGGCCATGCGGTACATAAGGCTGAAATCAGTATTTTGTTCAAATAAATCTTAAAGGGAGATGTAAAATCTACACTGGCAAGAATATATATTCACTTCCCCTTTTTTCCATTTCTCAGCCTTCACAAGCATCATTCACACATGGCACAAATGAAGTTCAAGGTTGCTTTTGTAACAACATCTTGTGTAACAGTCTTGAATACACTCAGCTGAAGTTTCATAACATGCCTTCCCACATCACTTCATGTCACGTTTGGTGGACAGTGGGGGGAGGGAGCTCTCCAGATGCAGTCAGACTACAACTCCCACCACTCCTAGGCAGTCATCAGGGAACATCTGGAAGGCCTCACATCCCAAGGGGGTGGATTCCACGTCTTTAAGCCATTGACATCCTGGTTATTTCTGTGGCTTTTTGAACATGGCTTTTTCTAACTGTGTTGTTCTGAATGCTCCCCTGTCAGTTGCCATTCCCCACCATGTATTTCCCTGAAGACAAACAGCCATAAGCAGCTGGTGAGTTGAGTGTCTGAGTCCATGTTTATGTGGGTCACTCTGAAGCTTTGGTGTAACCCCCCCCCACTCCCTCAGATAATGACCCACACTACCAACATGTGCCTTTTGTTTCTCAGTCACCCTCTTGAACGTAAAGAGCTCCATGTTTCTCCCCTTTCTCCTGCAGCTACTAGAATGTTCCGCCATCTTGGGGGGCTTCTTGTGACCCTGCTTTTCTTCTCAGCATTCACAAGGAATCAGCTTCTTGCTTCCTCAAACCACATATTTCTCTCTCTTCCTCCCACTTCCCCCAGTGCCTGCCCTCCCTTCCTGCCACGTGCTGTGGTGGTGCCTGATGTGCCCGGCCAGGCCTTGTCTGCCCTGGTGAGCCTGGTTGACATGTGCTTCTGCCTTTTCCCTCTCCTCCTCTGCCTCCCCTCCTCTGGGCTTCCTGCCCATCTGGCTCCCCAGGGCAAGGAGTACTGGCACAGCAGGGAGAGGCCAGTTCCAATAACCTGCTGGCTGCCACTGGCTCTCCTGCCAGCTGAAAAAAAAGGAGGCGGTGGCAGCGGTGGTGGCGACGGAAGCACCCCAGAATAGTTCCACTGCTGGTCCACAGCCCCCCCAAGGGAACCACCCTTTCCAACTACTTGGGCTCATGCGTGGGGAGGGAGGAGTAGGGAGTGTGCTTCGGAGAGCCAGAGGAGGCAGGTGGTTCTTGGAGAAAGACTCTAGGACCCAGACACGATAGAAATCCTGGTCTAGTGATGGACTGCCGAGGTGACCCAGTTTTGGTGAAATGCATCTGTCTCAGGATGACTTTGATTTGTTGTAAGGAATTCTGCCCGAGGTGAACCTTAATCCTCCCAGATCCTGATGCTCCCGGCTTTTCTCCTCAGTGCATTCTCAGGATGACTTAGCTTGGCTCTATATGGATCACCATACGCGATTGCATTGATTGATTTCATAAGAACACCGTAAGAATATGTCTTATATGTTCTGGGCTGTATATCATCCCTCATTACTGTAAGCCACCTTGGGTCCTTTTCCAAGGAGAAAGGTGGGGTAAAATATGCAAATTTAAACAAACAAACAAACAAACAAACAAACAAACAAACAAACAAACAAACAAACAAACTGTTGAAAAGACCAGCAGTTTATTTGTTCTTATTTGTTAACTGCAAATAACAGCAAACTACAGACAAAGCAAAGTGCTCTGCTTATATTCCACCCCATACCACTTCAAGTAGTCTCTGGGTGGTTTGCACTTTAATTATGCAGGCTACACATTGCCCTCCCCCAGCAAGCTGGGTGCTCATTTTACTGACCTCGGAAGGATGGACGGCTGAGTGAACCTTGAGCCTGCTACCTGGGATTGAACCCCAGGTCGTGAGAACAGTTTTACCTGCAGTTTTACAGGCATTTAACCACTGCGTCACGAGCCTGTAAAACCAGCACAGCTCAGCAAATTCTCATTAAAAACCATTTCTTGCGATCTATCCCTCCAAGGTCCCCAAAGTAGTTCTTTGCTGTGACAACTGGATAGTTATTTGCCTCCCTGTTTCTGAGCAGTAAATAAAATAGTTACTTTAAGATCCTGAATGCTGAAAACTGCGAGTACAAAAAAAAGGCCTCCTATCTGCCTTGTCGTCACCTCAGCATCACCATCAATCAAAGCATCACAAGGAAGGAGGCAGGGTATGAAACAGCAACTGGACCACAAGGGACATGTCTTCCAATGCTACAGCCCGCAAGTGTAAAAGTAACTGGTATATATTACTGTTATGCCACAAAAGGAGTGACATTATATCTCATTAGCTGCAATTATGAAAGCTGTGTTTCTGTTATTGAAAAAGAAAAGAAAACAAGTACCAGTAGTTTGCTATTTTGTGACTTCCAAATGATGAAAGGAAGAAGGAGACAGCACAAGACTGAAGTTAGTACCCCTCCTTGCTTAGCTACAAGGAGATCTTATGAGTTTAACTACCAGGGATACTTTCCACTTTTCCATCAATAGCAAAGATTTCAGCAAGAGATGTTTTTCCCCCTTGGCCCTGGCTCTAATGGATGTTAAATTGCATAAAGAACAAAGTGTATTATAAGAGCATCAATTCTAGTTTTTAAAATACAGCAAATATAAGAATTTTAAAAACAAAAGTACTGGTACAGCAAAAGGCACAAAGATGCAAGACAGGAAAGCTGGTTCAGGACCAACCTATGTGAAATATTATGTGTAACCAAAATGTAAATGGTATTTTAAAAACATAAATATCTTTTGCAGGTTGGAAGGATGGAGGGACATTATAGTGCAGGGCTGTTCAACTTTGAACAGTCCAAGGTCTACTTTTTCCAGCCCAAAATGCCTGAGAGCTACTACACTAAAACCTCTACTTACAAATTTTATCCGTCCTGAGTACATGCTCATAAGCAAAAACTTTTGTAAGTAGAGCAGCAGTTTCCCATAGGAATGCATCGAAAACCAATTAATCTGTTCTGGAGGGAACAGATTTCAATGCTCTATGGCCCTTGAGCTGCTCCGCTCATCTGAGACATTGGGCTGGCTGACCCAAACTTTGCTGGGGCAGTGGTGATCCTTGGGATGGGGGAGGGAGGGGTGGAGAACTTATCCCCTCACTTTTTTTAACGATGGCCGGCGGGCTACTTTTGAATACTTGGTGGGCTACCAGTAGCCCGTGGTCAGCCTGTTGGGCAGGTCTGTTATAGTGGATGGAGAGATTGAGTGTCTCCCACAGTACACTTGTTCTGATAAAAACTGTCCTTCCCTTAAGTGCTCATAGCCAAATACAACATGCTTTGATTGGAACCAAGAGCCCTCCTGTGTCTCCCTGGAACCTTTGAGAAAGTGATTTTAATTAGGACTAAAACTGGGTAAATATATGAAGTCTTCTCACGTGCTACTGTCCCAACCATGCTCATGCAAGTAATTAATGTCTTCTGTCATTTGGCTCCAATGGTTATAAAAACACGATTCTTCTCATCTGGAATTTGGGAGAAGAAATAAACACAGCTAATGAAAATATACAGTATACTTTATGTATACCCCATCAGGGGCAGGGGAGATGGGGAGTATACTTGTGAATGGCCAACGATTGTTGAGAACCATGTCCCCTCTTTCACTGATATTTGAAAGGGAACCTTTTCTTTTCTTTTTTTAAACATATCAGACAATAACCCAAGATTGCTTAGAAGCATGTGCAGAGTATCTATTCAGCATTGCCATTCAACCGTACCAGCATCCACATTCCTTTGGTTGGTGGAAATGTCTTCCAGGCAGGTTTGAATGCCATCATTGTGACTTCTGGGTTGGTCGGGGTGGGGGTTGGGGTTGGGGGTTGGGGGAAAATTAAACCACTGTCTGGCGTATAGCCATGTTTTGTACAGGACCTTGCAGTTCCAGCCCATACCCAAAAACAGCTTGGGCAGAGAAGTAAGTTTTTAGTCTTACATTTTAAATAGCAATATAGGAGTGTGTGTATGCGGGGGGGGGGGGAGGGGAGGGAATGGTCTGCGAGTCTGAAAACAAGACACCATTCCACAGTGAAAGTAAAATCTATGAAGAGATGAGCAGTAGTAAGGCTACACTATTCCTCAGCAGTCACTCAGTGCAAATGTCTTACCACATGATTTCCCACTACAGTAACTCTGGATAAAATTGGACAACTGGACATGGGGCATGCTGGGGGGGGAGGTAATTTGAAATGGGAACAAGTAGGGGAGATCTGGAAACATTAACTTTCTAATTAATCCATGTTGTTCTCCCAGCCAAAAACATAGCAATACAGGCACAGGACGCCAGTGATAATTTAAAAATGTTCAACAACTCCCCAGACGTTTTGGCACCTGCCAAAGACCCAAAATGGAACATGGAAAAAATGGTGGCAGCTTAAGGGCCCCGTAAATGTTTCCAGTGTGAAATCCTTTCTTTTCCATCATATTTCAAAGAATTCTACTGAGGAAAAGGCCTGCAGTGGAGACCTCTCACCTGGCATGGAAATAACCAGCAGGTTTCTGGTGTGTGTGTGTGTGTGTGTGTGTGTGTGTGTGTGTGTGTGTGTGTGTGTGTGAGAGAGAGAGAGAGAGAGAGAGAGAGAGAGAGAGAGACTGAGACATTTTGTAGAGATGCTCAAGACACATTATAAGTTTAGTGTACTAGTATCTTTTATAAAGTAGGTTATACCACCAGCAGGGACAGTCTGAGCCTCCCCCCCCCCCCGGTTTAAGGTAAAGGCAAAAAAGTAGAGACAAAGTAACACTTGATTTATCAAGGGGAACTAGAAAAAAGTTGAACATTGTTTCAAGACTAGCAATGGGAGAGCATCCTCCCTATGCCTGAAGATAAGGGGCTCTTGGCAGGCCCCAATGGGACACGTGGCTTTGTCTTCCAAAATCTCCCCGGCATACCTCTCAACAACTACTGCTGAGGGCAATGCCTCATTCTACTTCACTGGGAGGCTGTTCTTGCCAACGATAGGGGTGTAAATGCCTAGAAGGGAAGCACAAGTGGGTAGACAGAGAGAAAGGAGTGAGCTTTAGCTAGAGAGGGGCCAGCAGAACATAAGAACATAAGAAGAGCCATGCTGGATCAGGCCAAGGGCCCATCTACTCCAGTTTCCTGTATCTCACTGTGGCCCCACCACATGCCTCTGCGCGCACACAATACTAGATATCTGTCTCCTGATACCACTCCCTTGCATCTGGCCCTTGAGGTACCCCGGTTTTAAGACTAGAGATTACAAAACTCCATCATGGTTTATAACCTGTGATGGACTTTTCCTCCAGGAATCTGACCAATCCCCTTTTGAAGGCATCCAGGCCAGATGCCATCACCACATCCTGTGGCAGAGAGTTCCACAGACTATAACTTCAAAAATGAATCAGTGGGCATTACTTTCTCTTACAGATTTTAAAAGTAAAAAAATAACTCTTTGATTTCCCAGTTGTTGAAAGTAAGAAAAATAGTTACATTGTACAGTAATTACTCATTTTAAAAAAATACCAGGGGAATTTGTACTAGCCAAGGGCCTGGGGTACAAAACAATTTCTTTATGCCCACTCCATCATCTCAGTACCTACAATAGAGTCCCAGACAGCCCCATTATGATAATAGTGCAAGTGTAGTTGCAGTCTACTTCATGAAGTCATAGTCATTATGTAATGTACTTACATCTCTGCACTGGGAGAAGATATTAGCTACAAATGCCTTATTATGATTTTAACTGGTACCTTCTAAGCTTTAGATATTTGTTTAAGCTGTATGGCAGTAGGGAAGACAGAAGCAACTGTAATGTCGATTAATTTTCTGGCATGCCAGGAAATATTTTCCTATCAAGAGCGTGACCAGCAATGAGGTACTAAAGCAAGAGAAGAAATAAATAAACAAAAAAAGGTTTTTAAAAAAACAACAAACCAAAATGCAGAAAGCGAGCAAGAATACTTCAATCATATAATGAGAAACAAAGAGCACAGATTGTTCCATCTGATCATTCTAGAGAAAAAGAGAGCAGAGAGGAGAATATAGGCGAAAAACTGTCAAGACGGGCTTGAACACGGCTCATCATTCTTGCTCAGAGCTGCTACGTAGATCTGAATGGCCATGGTGGTACCCAACATCTAAGAGGAGAGAAATCTGAAACTGAAGATTTCCAAGATCTTAGGGCGAAGCACTGATGAATCAACGAAAGAGAGTCCCTGACTTGCCCAGCAGTCATTGAGCCTTTGACCGATCCCCCTTCAGCTTGATCCCTGACAAGTGAGAATTGCTGGTTTCCCTGGGTTGCCGCTGAACACAGCTAGTAGCCCTGCCGCTCGGGGTCTTAGGGCCCGTTGGGTGGGGGAGTGGGAGGACTGAGGTAATTCCAATTTCCAAGACATGTGAAGCGCATCGCAGCTGTGAAAACAGTGCAGTTCGCTAAGCTAGCCAAAGAGGAGGGCTGGGCAAAGGAGCGAAGCAAGGAGGAGAGCTTTGCTCAGTCCTTTCAGAGGGGCTGGTGGGATGTAGCCGGCTATACACCTAGGACACCCCCCCACAGGACTTCACTGCCTGCCTGCCTGCCTGCCCTGCCCTGCCTTCCAAACCGTGCATTATGTAACAGGGTGCCAGCCCCCCCTCCGATGGCCCTGCAATCTCCTTCAGGCAGCTCAAAGGGTGCGGTGCCCTTACCTTCTCCGTGGCCTAGAGGGATACTGCCTCACCCTGGGCCCTAATCCCATCAGCCTCAGCTGATCAACCATGTAGAACAGCATCAGGTGGTGAAGAGATGTCTGTTCATACTGCATGTGCTCTAGGTTTCCCTTGCACTAAAGAACATACATTGATAACTGCGATCAAGTATCAAGCACCAGGCTACACAGAAATGTGGACTGCACGTACATATACATGCTCCTAAGCTTGTCGTGTGAAACAAGCAAGCGATGAAAATATATTTCTCATGTGACATACTATAAGTTTAACATTTTAAAAAGACTGCTGCTTATATATTGGCCCATAGCACTTAAAGCATTCTCTGGGCGGTTTACAAGTAATGATGCAGGCTACACATTGCTCTCCCCTCACCCTCAGGAAGCTGGGTGCTCATTTTTACCTACCTTGAAAGGATGGAAGGCTTAGTTAACCTTAAACCAGCTACCTGGAATTGAACCTCAGGTCGTTAACACAGTTATGTCTTCAGTACAGCAGTTTTTAAACACTGCACCACAAACCTAGTAGGTAGGAGATACAAACACATATGTTATTAGGGCTAAAGGATAATTGTTTCTGTTCATAATTCATAATTCTACAAGAATTTTCCAAAATTCACTTTTTTCATATTTAGCATGTTTTTAAAAAATGGTTATAGGAGAAACAAACTCATAGTTTGGTTCATCCAGATCAATGCTTCAATGCTGGATGGTGGAATTTCCTTTGGAGGTTTTTAAGCAAAGGCTGGATGAGTCAGATGACCATCTGTTGGGAGTACTTTGATGGGGGTTACAGCATGGCAGGGGGCTGGGCTACATGGCCCTTGAGGTGTCTTCCAACTCTGTGATTCTATGATTCTATGCTGCACTTATAACACTATATATTGCATACTTGCTGAACTGATGGGACTGAATTAGAGAGGCAGGCAGGCAGGCAGGCAGATAGATGGAGTTTTGCTTTATTTTGCATTCAGTTTTTTTAAAATAACTGTATGTTCTTTACATATCAAATATTTCATTTGTGTGTTTTGGTATAGTCTTCAGAAAAAGAACCAGAATTAAATTCAATAGGTAGGGGTATTTCCAGCAGGGAGAGAACTCAATTGTATCGTATGCCATATCTCTCTTAAAAATCAAGAACATTTCAACATAGATAGATAGATAGATAGATAGATAGATAGATAGATAGATAGATAGATAGATAGATAGATAGATAGATAGAATGCAACTGAATGCAAAAGAAAGTAAAACTCACAGACCTCTTCTTTCTTACATGTTATACCCATGAGAAGGAGCCAAAAGGAAGGCGGGGTGAGGTGGGAAGGGAGAGATATTTTCAAAAATAACCAGGGCACTCGTCCACCTGCCCATCAGAAGGTGAAATCTATCCACACAGTCTCAATAGTAATAAAAGTGCATCTGGGAAACAAAATATTCAAAAGCATGCTTTGCAATCCAAATTAACCTGTCATGTTACATAACTGTGCTTGCTGGGAATATTTTTGTGCTGAACAAGGCAGAAGGTTTTTTATTTTCCTTTCAAAAGTACTTGGGGAAGGAGAGAAATGTTAAGCACACAAGCAATGCCATTTAGACATACCGACAATTTTTTTTAATGCATTCACTTTACATCACAATCTCTCAGTACAGAAAGCTATGGCGGCTCCTCTCGGGGAAGCCATGTTTTGCTCTCCTGAATTAAAACTCAATGCACAACACTTCCATTTCTCTTTCAAAAAGGCTATTTAGTTTTGACCCGAAGTATAAAGAGGAAGGCTCACAAACACAGCAGGGCTGTTTTATTGCTTTTTGGGGTGTATGTGTAAGTGAATCCACATTGCCTCCAAAGAGGAGATCCCTTCCAAATACCATTAGAACAAAGTGGTTCATGGGACCATCCATAAAAGTTTCCCACTATTCGACTGAGCCTCAAGGTGCAGTGATTAAACTGCAGTACTGCAGCTAAAACTCTACTCATGACCCTAGTCACTAGTGCAATCCGTGGTAGCCATCTTAAGATTGACTCAGCCTTCCAACCTTCCAAATTTGGTGAAGTGAGTACCCAGCTTGTGGAGGGAGGGGGCAACATAGAGCCCGCATAATTAAATTTTAAATAGCCCAGGGAGTGTTTTAAGCACTGTGGGATGATTATATAAGCAGCATGCCTTATATGACCATTGAATACCACGTCAACAATTACCACCAGACTATACTACTAACAGAAACTCACATGGCCCCCACACTGAAATCTACTACAGACCTTCAGCATTCACTCATAGCTTGAAATCCCAGAGTTCATTTGCAATTTGCAAAATACTCCAATTTTATTTATAGTTGTTGATTCATTTTTCATTCTATTCCCAGCATTTTAAGGTGAGAAATTTAACCCCAGTTAATTCTACCCTTTGAGTAATTCATCCATCTGTCATACAAACCCCCACCCATCTACCTGTCCCACCACCCCCACCCCCACCAGGTGTCCTTTGCAGTTCCTTCTGTGCTCTTCCATGTCTTACCAAAACCAGGGCCACCCACAGCTGTGTCCGGGACTTCCCTTCCCTAACCACCCAATCAGGCATGTATGAGTCAGAGGTAAGAGGCCCAGATGCGGTGGGAGAGAGACCACCTCCCCCAAACCCAGGGCTTCAGCACATGAAATCTGAGGCACATCTGGAGGCAATTACTGTAAAGGTCTTGTTGGGGGCAGCAATGATGCCAGCCTTGCCTCGGGTGCCTCCCACACCCATTGTTCTTTTCTCTGCTAAGGATTTTGGGGGAGACTGAATTTTCTGTCTCCTCCTCCTGTCTCTTCTACCATGCTGCTGATCCTTGGACCAACAGTCTCTCAGAATCAGGTTATGGGTTATACGCCATGAAGCGGCTTCCAGCTTGAGATGTGTGAGATATATAATTAACCAGTGCCACCCTCTCTCGCTGAACTTTCATGGCCAAACGAGGAGTTGAACCTAAAAGTCTCCTGAGTCCCAGGCTGACACTTGATCCACGCTGGCTCTTATGACATCGTGTAGCCGTTGTAAGAAGCATAGCATAATTTTCCTCAGCCCAGAACCTTCTTGGGAAATAAAATACAGAGCAGAAGGAGGGGGCGGGCACAGAAGAACTCTTAGCTTCTCTTGCCTTCTGAAGTAAAAGGACAACCACACTCTGCACTCCTTGCTTCCTTGAGGGGCCAATTTCCTTGTGAGCAGTGTGGCAGTGGTGACCAAGCCTCAGTGGTTCATAGCCTCAGGACTTGTTCGTCACCCGAAGATAGGGCATCTGCGGCCATCGCCCTCTGCTGCCCCTCTCCCTGCCAAGCTTATCTGAAGTTCTTGGGGAGCAGGCTCCCCCAGGACCCCATTTCTCTAATGTAACACAAAAACCATTTTGTGGTGACTTGATTGGGCAGTGATGGAGAGCTGTTGGCTCTACTAATGACCTGCTCTTGATTAGATTTTGAAAAAAACATGTTCTGAACAGTTTGTTGATGTGGATCAACACAGCTGTTTAGAGTTTTGGGCTTTCTGTGAGGATGTGGCTGGAGGGAGTACTCTGACAAGTGCCTGCACTTCAAAATTTGCTTGCCTTGTTTGCTACTGCATAACTGCTTGTGTACTGGGGGCTTGTTGCTTTAGCCCCTCTTCTGTGGCGAATCAGGGAGATGTACAGAGAACCAGGGAAACTGCCAAACTATTCCCTTGTTAACCATGGAGGGAGGGGAACACAGTCACCAGGTGCCCTACAAATACCATGCCTTTTGGATGGGGTATGCCCCACAGGTTATTAGCTAACTACAGTACATTTAGAAATCATGCATGCTAGCTTAAGCAAGCTTCTTCCAACCATCACCCAAAAAGGCAAATTTGTAAATCAGACTAATTTAGTTGGAGCAGTGTAAAGAAACTGCATCCCTCACTACCTGGAGTTGGCTACAGTGCCAAGGCTAAACTCTGGAAAATGTGAAAAGGTATATGAACTCATCTGTGCTGGTATTTCCTACGAATCATGGTTGATTTTCCTAGTCTCTGCCGATGTTTTTTTTCCAGACACAACTATGTGCATTTTATGCCTGGGATACACTGAGGTATGGTCAAATCAGTTAAAGCTGAAACTCTTTGTAGCTATTCGCCTATGGGGCAAATCTGTACAACATAAAAATGGTTGCAATTAGGAATTACTCCGTTTTCAATGCATTCCTATGGGAAATTTGTATAAAGGAAAATTTGCTTAACAGATTTTCATTTGGAATGAATTAATTCCTTTATACAAGGTACCACTCTGTGTGTGTGTGTGTGTGTGTGTGTGTGTGTGTGTGTGTGTGTGTGTGTGTGTGTGAGTGAGTGAGTGAGTGTGTGTGTGTGTGTGTGTGAGTGAGTGAGTCTTTGCTTGCCCATAACTTAGAACACCACTATTAAAAGCAATGGCTTATATTTATAATTCCAAGGGCCCCTTGGACACAGTTCTTAGAGGTAAGCATTTCCTTTCCTGTTTTTCAAAAGTAATTGAAATAGTATTTACTTACTTTCACACACCTATCTAAACAACAACCCATAGCCTACAGTACAAAATACTGTATCTTCCAGTTGACTGTCACCTTATCATTCACATCAAGGCATCTTAATAGCATGAGGCCAAGCAAGGCCCAGCACTTTGGAGGCCACTATGTTGATCTCTCTCTCTCTTTTTCTCTGTATCTGTATGGCTATATGTATACAATATACAATGCAGCACATGCACAACATTTTAAGAAATCAGTATTACATGATCTAATGCTGTTCTTAGGATTTGTGTGTGTACATGCAATACATTGGGATCATCCAACAGTTATATAAGACAGCAGAAAGACAAAAAGTGTTCTGCTTATATATACCGACCCATACCACTTCAAGTAGTCTTTGGGTGGTTTACAGTTTTAATTACAGTATGCAGGCTACATATTGCCCCCCCCCAGCAAGCTGGGTACTCATTTTACCGACCTCAGAAGGATGGAAAGCTGAGTCAACCATGAGCCAGCTACCTGGGATCGAACCCCAGGTCGTGTGAGCACAGTTTTACCTGCAGTACAGGCATTTAACCACTGCGGCAGGACGCTCAAACAACTGGTTAGGTGTCAGCTGTTGGGCCAGTCCACATTGACCATCTGTCCTGATTAGACATGGGCACGACCAGAAAAAATGATGTTTTGAGTTTTTGTTTGTCGGAACGGGTCCATTTCAGGTCGTTTCCGTTTGTCGTGAAATTTTTCAAAAATTTGTCGTTTCCGTTTGTCGTTTCCACTGCGATTTAGCGCAATTTGACTTCCCAGAGCATAGGGGCGCCCCGCAATCAGGGCCAGCGCTAGGTATTTTTGCGCCCTAGGCGGGGGGCGGGGCGGGGGGCGGGTGAGCGGGCGGGCGGGCGGCAGCCGCAGGTGGGCGAGCGGGCAGTTAGGATATCACTTAGGATAGAGGTTCTGTTCTTGGCTTGCACCCCAAATGTTTGTGTGCGCAAGCAAATTGAAGTTGGGAAAATAGAAAATAAATGGTAGTATATAATATATATTTAAAATAAATCCACACCTCCCACTTTAAGTCGAACCTCCCCCTTTATCCAATATCAGAAAAAAATCCTCACAAACTACCAGAGAAGAAATAAAGAATAAACTGCTATTCCCTTCAGCTGACAAAGCTGCAGGGAATCAAAGAAATTATTTTCTAAATTCAATTCCCTCCCTCCCTGCCTAACGTAAATCCTAAAGCCTCCAGCCTCCCTCCTCAATCTCGATCGGATCACACCAGCACCAGCAGCCAGCCCTCCTCCCTCAACCACATCCATATACCCGACTGCGATTTCTGGAAGGTGCCTCGGCTTTTTATGCCTTCTGGCACATCCAGAAGTGTCAGTCAAAACCTGGCAATGCCATTGGTGGAATGGTTCAAAAAATTTGCATGGTCCCATCCCATGCCCAGCCCACATGGGCAGGTCTAAAAAAATAAAAAATAAAATAAAATAAAATAAAATCGGTGCGAGCTTTTACTGCTATAAAAAACCCACTGCTGCTACTATTAAAATTCAGGCATTTAAAATAAATAATTTTCACATGTTTCTGTGGTGATTTGGTGTGTTTTTTGACCACGATTTCAAAAGAAAAATTGCGGTCACCATTTTGGATCCCCCCCCTACTGCATGGCATGGCGAGACGAGGAGGATGACCCCCCCCAGCTTGGTGCAAGCAGCCCAGGACAGGAGAAGAGGGGGGGGGGAAAGGCCGGGGACCCCCCAGAAACCACCCCTCTGGTAGGTGGCAAAGCCTCAGGCAGGCATATTTTCGCCTGCTTTTTTGGCCGGGAGTCGGGTTTTTTTAAAAAAAACTTTTAATTTTTTTTTCTGTGCTTCACATTGCGCGGTCACCGTGATGCCACAAACGGAAACGAAAAACCCGACCAAATTTTTCTTTTTTCGGTTCGAGTTCGAGTTCTGACGGCTTAATTATCGTTACCGTTTCCGTTACGTAACGGAAATGATAACTGAAAACGGAAACGACAATTTCGCTGAGTCGTGCCCATGTCTAGTCCTGATGCAGAATGGGGAAATTAGCATACTTATATATGTGGTCCATGTGATCTCTAGGTGGGTGTCAACAGCTGATATTAAAATGTCACATTTTAATTTATTATTGTTAAAACATGAATGGTCTTATCAGACCAACGGTGTCCAATTTCTTCTACATGAATGAACATGTGTTAATGATTACTAGTACGCCAGTAACACCTGTTTCTTAATAAACCTGCTCTGGCCACTGTGACACATGCCCTAGTGACCTCCCGGCTGGACTACTGTAATGCGCTCTAAGTGGGGCTACCAATGGAATGTCTCAGGAAACTTCAACAAGTCCAGAATGCAGTGGCCAGATTGCTGACTGGGGCAAGTTACAGACATCACATTACACCCCTACTAAAGCAGCTCCACCGGCTGCCAATCAGCTATCAGGCACAATTCAAGGTGCTGACCTTAACCTACAAAGCCCAAAACAGCCCGGGTCCAAGCTACCTCAAAGATCGAATCTCGCAGTATGAACCAGCTCGGGTGCTAAGATCATCAGGATAGGCCATCCCGCCACCTTCACAGGTGCATCTCAGAAGAACACATGAAAGGGCCTTCTCTGTTGCTGCTTCCAGATTTTGAAACTCCCTCCCGCTGGAGGATAGGACGGCCCCATCCCTGCTGTTTTTCCAGAAGCAGACAAATGTCTTCCTCTTAAGTAGAGGTGGGCACGAAACAGAAAACCAATGGTTCAATTTGTTCTGTTTCGGGCCCACCTTCAGTTCAGTTCGATTCAGTTTGTACGAATGTTTAAAACAAACATTCGTACAAACTAAACCGAGCCAAACTGGTTCGGCTTACCTGGATGGCGGTGGCAGTGGCGGCGACGGTGGCGATCCCAGCGGTGGCCTGGAAGGCCTTGGCATTGGCCGAGCCTGATGGCAGGAGGCCTCACCGGGCAGCGGTAGGCCTTACCAACGCCTCCAGAGGCCCAGCAGCTCCTCACCGCCACCTTCGTCCCTGACCTGGACATCAGGTAAGAGATGCCGGTGGGGTGGGGAAATGAAAAACGAACGAAATTTCCATTTCATTTTCCTTAAAGGGGGCTGCTCGTTATTCATTTTGTTACCGAACAAAATGAATAACAAATAATGAAACAATTTTTTATTCATTTCGTGCCCATCTCTATTCTTAAGGCAAGCTTTCTCTGAATGAGGGATTACCTACATTAGTGACTTTATGTGGATTACCATACATGATTGCATTGAGTGATTTCATGAGAACACCAGTGTTTTTCCATGTTGCTTTTCACCCCTCATAATGGATTTTTCTTTTCTTCTTGCGTGCTCTTTGTAGCTCTAATGTTACCTTTTCATGTTCTAAGACGCCTCTTCAAACTCCCTGTTCTTAACTTGAATATGTCTTAAATGCTCTGGACTGTATATTGTCCCTCATTATTGTTAGCCGCTTTGGGTCATTTTCCAGGGAGAAAGGTGGGGTAAAAATATTCAAAATAATAAATAAATAAATAATACTTTCTTGTTGTTGTTGTTCTTCCTCCTCCTCCTCCTCCTCCTCCTCCTCTTCTTCTTCTTCTTCTTCTTCATCCTCATCCTCATCCTCATCCTCATCTTAGAACTGTAGAGCTGGAAGGGACCCTATGGATCATCATCACGTCCAGCCCCTGTCAAGGAGATGCACTACAGAACTGAACAGCCAAACTGTACCTCCACAGCCAGATACCTAAACTGCTTGACAACCATTTCAATAAAGCACAAAGCATTCCACATGCCATACCCGCACTCATGTAGAATTAGTAGCAGATAATTATTTGGGTTAAAGTAGATGGCATTAGGCATGATACAGTACATCCTGCAAGGAAAGTCTCATGTACCAATCAACAGCTACAGTGCAAAATTCCAAAAGTAAAATGAAACACACTACACTAGACTACAAGGGGCATATTACTGGATGCAGTGAAACATGTAGGCAAGTCAACATTCTGAGGACTTTGGATAGCATGTTCTCAAAAGTGTGCCATGGATAGATAACAGGTGTGTGAAACAAGTGGAGGCAGGTGAAATGAGGAGAACAAATTCAAAATGCCTCTCCAGTTTCATTGATCTCAGTTGTTTTTTTAGGGGGTGTGAGGGGTTCAGAGGATGCACATTCCATCATGGATATTTTGCTCCCCAAGTGTGCTGAATCTGTATCACATCCTGACAGCTAGGGACTATTAGTTTTTCCTGTTTTTGTTCTGGCCCACATTATTTTTGGTCTTGGGTCCTCTGTGAACCCACAATTCTGGAATATTTCTTTACATGTTGCCATTACAATCTCCCCTTTTAGGTGTTGCTAACTTTTCCACCTCCATTCTCCTCCTCCTCCTCCTCCTCCTCCTCCTCCTCCTCCTCCTCCTCCTCCTCCTTTATTTACCAAGTGTTGATTCCTCCTTGTGCCAAAGGATGACTTGGGTTCGGTTTTCTAGTACAGGTGTAATGGAAAGAAATTAAAACGCAGATCTATGAAATCAAGAATGGATTGTTGTGATTTCATGTGGTGTGATAATAAATAAAGTGAAAGACAAACCTATGAAATTAAGAGCAGATCACAGCTCTCATGATTTCATGTGATTTTTATGGAGTATTATTGCAAAACCACCAACAATTTATCAACCCCATTGATGCTCACAGACTAGACCAGAAAAATCAGAGAAGAGAGAATGGTGTAGCTTGAAGCACACAGACCCTGGTCCTCACTGGTCCTCCACGAATGGTGTTCATTAAGGCAGTGGAGTATCATTCTGTACTGCATCATGATGGACAATGCAGTGGCTGGCCAGTTCCTGACCCCTGATGGCAACAAATCAGGGATGCAGCCCCTAAAACCTATGTTTTGACATCAATGATATGACTTCCATGAATCAATGTTGTTGTATTATATATTTAGAGAGGGTGGGGGAGAGTTAATGAGAAATGAGACTACTGTGAAAGCAGAATATTGCATGATAGGTGTGTGACTGAAGCATCGCAGATTTTTGTCCCTTCTTCATTTCAAGGCTGATAATAGATGTCTGGACTCTGAAATCTTACCATGCTATATTGGTTACATGACACAATCATACAACCTAACACAGAAAACTGAAACTGGGAGAAACTGGAGGAATTTCTTGTGTGTGGACAAAGCTTTAGAGTGGGGAACGGGGCAAAAGAAGAGGGCCATAATGGCTGGGAATAAATTGTCAGGGGACAATTCAAAACGTATGTGGACAGAATGTATTGTTGCTTCCCTGAATATCCATTCACAGTTGCCTGGATGCAAATACTGTACAGGGCTGAGGTATTTCAAGACAGTTCAAAACAGTTCAATACAGCAAATATCAACAATTACAAAACAGAAACATCCTGGAAAAACAAGGGTGGGGGAACGCTATTGTGTGGATGAACTTTGTGGAAAGCTGAAGCTGCTTAAGAAAGTGGGGAAAACAGGGTTAGGGTTATGATAGCATAAAGAACACTCGCTCAAGAGTTGACCAGCAAGAAACACTTTTGGTCAGTATCTTGGAAATGTCTGTCTACGTAATTAAGGGTGAAGACAATGATGTGCTTACTTGGTGAACAGGTTACACAACCCGGCACGCATCAGACATCTTGCCAAACGAGGCATCACCTTTTATACCTTTTAGGACCTCACTACCTGTCAGCTCTTCTTTCCTTCAGGTTAGTCTCCAGCCCCACCTGCACCTCTGAGCGGTCACCACTCTCAGAGAACCGGGGTGGTGGTGGTGTCATCAACCAGAAGTTGGGTCTTCTTGTTAGTGGCCGCCTCACTCTGGAATTCTCTCCCAGTGAAGGTGCAATTGGTCCCCGCCCTCCTGAGCTGAAGAATGCAAGTTAAAACCTGCCTTTTAAACCTCAGTCCTTTGCAATACAATATTAATGCGGCAATTTGATGCCAGCCCATGGTTTGCCAAAGGGCTTATTATTTTTATACATTCAGTTTTAAAAAGCTGTATTTCCCCCCCTGGAAGCCAACCAAAGCAGCGGCTTGTTCACTAAATGGGCAGGGTATGTCTGAACAAACAACAACAACAACATTTGTGGCACACGTGGAAGTGCCCAACAGGATACTGGCCTTTTTTCTTTCAGTCAACATCACTTCCAGCTGTTTACATCTCCGCCAGCAGCAGATCCTTTTGTGAAGCTAATAGTTCTTGATTGCTCATACAAAACCCGTCATCCATAGTTTTCATTAAGCTTAGACTCACTTCAAGGGGCGTGGGCGTGACAATATCCTGTTGTTGCACGACGGATGTGGGGTACCATTTTTTTGTACTGGTCCTAAGCACAGTATTTACAGAGACTGCTGCTTTCACACGACCACTATAATCCGCTGGCAACTTAAATTCAGATCCCCCCCAACCAGAGATCATGTGTGTTTTTTGTTCTGCTTCCTGTGTTCCCACCCTTCCGCACTCTGATTCTATTGCTTCTGTCTGCTGTGAGGGGAGGGGAGAAAAAAAGCAGGCTCACCTCCGCCTGCCGTCAGCAGCAGCTAGTTGTAGTAGGACAGGAAGCCCATTAGGGATTCCTATCTGTTAAAAGGGAGGGGCAACAAAAACAAACAGAAGGCGGAGGCAAGCCAGGCATTCACAGCTTTAAAATCCACATCGGAAAATTTTTTACCTCCTTGAGACCAGGTACTTGTAAAATGTGCTGGGGTGCGCTTAAGTGGGCGTGGTTGTACTTTATTTTTTTAAAGTCCGCTGCTGGTGGGAAAACAATTTTATGCTCCGCATCTGCGAGCATTTTGCAGCGGATTTTAGGGGTCGTGTGAAAGCAGCCAAAACGGACATGAAGCAACTGCCTAAGGTGATGCACAATTGCTGGAGAAATCCCTTCTGTTTCCAACAGCTACTGTGGGGGTTGCAGATAAGCTTAGAGAGAATAAACAAAATATTGATAGGGGAATGATATAACTTTCTGAACAGCACATTAGTGATCCAGGCATTTTTGTCCTTGTTTTTTAAGGGTGATGGGAATACATGTCCCCTACAGGGCTATCAAGCTATTCTGGGCAAAGCCTCTCTCTCTCTCTCTCTCTCTCTCTCACTCACTTTCTCTCTCTTTTGCAGCAGTCATCATTCTCCAGAACCTTTCTTTTGAACATGACTTTGAGTTATCCCAGTAGACTTACACAGGGATGTAAAGGCAATAAACAGATTGTAAGTGTAGTGGACGTAACATAAATATTTCTCTACCTCAGCTCCTTCCCAGAAGAATTTCATGAGAACCAAGAGATGTGAGAGTAGCTAAGGTTACATGACATCTTTCTAAATCAAAGTTGTGTACGTAGGGTCTTCCAGATGTTTTGGCACTGCAGGTCCCATCAGCTTAGTTCGGCACAGCCAATAGTAAGGGATAATGGCAGTTGGAGTACAGCAGGTTTTTGGAAAGAGAATCACGTGTTTCTCATCTCCGAACCAGAGCTATTCTGAAGTTCGCTTGTCACTCAAGTCAGCTGCTTAAATTTTGCTTAATAACTGTTCAGGGAAAGAGACGCTTACATAAGCAGTTTTGTCCCTTAGAGGGAGTTGGTTAGATAGAGGCAGATGGCTGGTTGGCTGGACGTCCATGAGGATAAATGGCTTGGAGCAAACTGGCCTTGCATAAGAAAAGAGTCAAGAGCTGCCAGGATGGTGCCTGCCAAAGCAAATGATCTGGATTTGTGTGGTATTCATGGGCTCACCCATGTTTTCCAAGCGCTGAGCAGTTCCAGGGGTGCAGTGCTTACCCAGATTTGGTTCCATTCACTAGAAGAGAGCAAACAGGGCCAGCTAAGGCAGAATGAAAAGAGTCCCATCAGGTGAAAAATACCAGGAGGCAGAAGCAAGATGTAAGATGAGGAAGCTGTGGGCCTTGTGGACTGCCCTGCAGCCCACTCGAGTATGTTTAGTTAATTAAATATATTAGCTATTGCTGCAAAGGCAGAATGTTTCCACTGCCAGTTTGGTCAGTGTTTGAACAAAAAAAATGGCAGAGGGTGACATATTGTACTTTCCACATTTTAGACATTTCAAAGGCTGTAAGCTGATCCTGGGCACAGGATGTGTAATTTATGTACCAAATACTGTACAGAGGTTTAGTATAGGTAGAAATACATCTTGAAACACCTCAGCAGAGGAGTGTCAGAACCCTCTGTTCTCACCTCAGATCACTAGGGAGACTGCCAGTTCCTCAAGATGGTTACAGGTCTCAGTCTCCTGTTATAGCACCCCTTAGCATCCTCACTGCGTAAATTTGGTGGCAACATAGCATCTTGTTTCCAAATAAAAATCTGTATGTGATCAGAAATGGCCTTTTGCCCCGTGAACACCTAGCTTTTTATTCAAACCAGTCTCACAGTGTACTCTGGGTAGGAAGGGATCCAGCAGTAGTTTTTTATCTATCTATCTATCTATCTATCTATCTATCTATCTATCTATCTATCTATCTATCAACAAGTTAAAAGTGCATACAGTCTATATTATATCAGGGCAGGAAAAAGAAGGAGAAAGGCGAGAACAACAAAAGAGCAAGTCAAAATAGTGCCATAATAATGTAAACTAATACATTAAGTTGCACAATTCACATTGAAACAAAAGCATTATAGATGATGATGATGATGATGATGATGATGATGATGATGATGATGATGATGATGATGATGATGATGATAAAAGAGCATAAAGTCTAAGGCAATGTTAAAATCTATGCTTTTAAGTATCAAAACCTAAAATGTCAAATTATAAACTTTTTAGTTGGCACTGCAGTATTGCACCTGTCTCTGGAGTTCAAGATCCCTGTTCATGGGATTTGGACACCTTGGAGGCCTAATTATGGGAATGTGATAATTTATGGGTATGAGGCAAACTTCAGAAGCTGATCCTTCCTTGCTTCCTTGACACCACCTTTCCACAGCTAACATTTACTTAGAACGGGGCCAAGGCATTATACTGCTGGAGGCACCACAACCCTTTGCCCTGCCTCAGAGGGAAGGCAGGTTAGCACATGGGTCACAGCAGGGCAGGCTACATAACAGTTTATAAAGCTGTGTCCTACCACAGGTTTATAAAGTAGCATGTGTCTGTCACTTCTCTTTTCCCCGCCATCTCCAGCATCTGCTATTAAAAGTGAATGCCTCACTCTTGTCTATCAGTGGGTAGAATGCTGTATCTCCTTTTGACATCCTTTTAAAGCAAGTGTGTGCTTGCCCCTGCCCACACTGTCATTTCTGGTTCTTCCCTGTGCGGTATCAGCCTCTTGATCCCAGTGGGAGCTGGTCCCAGCTGGGTTAGGGCAGCAGCCGTTGCAGGAATGCCGGCTGGATGGGATGTGACGCCAAAAGGAACATTCCTGATGTGATCTTTGATCTCCACTGGGGTTCTCTCTCTCTCTCTCCTCTTGGAATTTCAAATCCCCTGCAGAAAGTTGCTTATGAATTTGTCCTTCACCCTTCACCTCCACTTCACTGCCTTTGCTTGAACATCTTGTATGAACTTATTTTGCCCTATTTGAACAAACTAGCTATCAGCTTAGGCTGTCTCTCCAGGGCAAACTAAATGCCACAGTGGCGGCCATGTTTGTCAACCATGCACTATATCACATACAGTGGTACCTCAACTTACGA
Organism: Phrynocephalus guinanensis; assembly: GCA_037367245.1. NCBI lineage: Eukaryota > Metazoa > Chordata > Lepidosauria > Squamata > Agamidae > Phrynocephalus > Phrynocephalus guinanensis. Next base: position 158,893,998 of record CM074734.1, read on the forward strand.
ATTTAATCTGTTCCAAATGCATGCTGTTAAGTAGAACTACTCTTAAGTCGGGCTAGCTATCTAAAAATATTGAAAAAATAAGTTAAAAAAAGAAAAAAAAGAAAAAAATGTAAGTCGATCAGACCATTTCTAAAATTTGTAAGGCGGCAGTTAAAATGCCAACAGTTTTCCGCTCTTAAGTCGAGCTGCTCTTAAGTCAGGGTACCACTGTATAGTGGATCAAGTTTTTACATCCAAGGGGGCATCAAGATAAGGACACTCACTTTGCCTCTCCCTAGTCTGCTATCCTTCTCCCCATGGCCCTGACCAGGATCAGGCTCCCATTAAGTAGCCTCCTCAGGCAGTAGATTTTATATATCATTAAAAAAACCCACAGCAAATTGCTTCTTATTTAATGTGGTGGAATTGTATTTTTTTCTGATGATGATGGAGAGTTGTTTTTGTAGGACTGAACCTCATATGCCATCACAGTTCTGCACACTTTGGTACTATGCACCTTCATACAGATGAGTGGCTTACCATTTGCTGCTCCACCTCAAAATATTTTGTGCCAGCCTTCATTCAGTCCATTACTGGAAAGTGGTACACCTTCAGAGGAGGGTGCCTGCTCTGAAGCAAAACCCCTCCGTCCAACCTACATCTTCTTTAGTGTTAAAATTAATCATACATCTCATTTTCTTCCTTTCAGAGATAGCCTTATGAACACAGTGTGGTTACCACAGTTGCCTCAGAGTTGGCTTGCATGAGAACATATACAGTACATTCATAACTTGCAAGTTAGGAAAACTGAGGAACTGCTACCATTCCCTTTCTTTGTAATCATGCTTTCTTTTACTCCCCTCAAAATTCTTCAGCCATTTTGTCTGAGTAATCGCCTCAAAATAATGAGGGACTACCTACTATGTGACTTTTATAGGGATTACCATGCATGATTGCATTGACTGATTTCATAAGAACACCAGTGTTTTCCGTGTTACTTTCTAGCCCCCTTAATGGATTTTTCTTTCTTTCTGCGTGCTCTTTTTAGCTTTAATATTACCTTCAGTCTTTGTGTTTATAACCACTTATAACTTTGTGTTTATATATCTCCTTTTGTTATTGCGTTGACATGGCTATCAATTGTTAATTTTAATGCTGCCTTCTAATGTTGCAAGATACCCCTCAATTCCCTGTATCCCAAACTGAATGTGTCTTAATTGTAATGGAGTGTATATTGTCTCTCGTTTCTGTAAGCCGCCTTGGGTCCTTTTCTAAGGAGAAAGGTGGGGTAAAAATACTCAAAAATAAATAAATAAATAAATTTAAATGTTCTAAGATGCCTCTTCTAATTCCCTGTTCTTAAGTTGAATATGTCTTAAATGTTCTGGGCGAAAGGTGGGGTAAACATATTTTAAATAAAATAAAATAAATAAAATAATAAATCTGAGGTGTCATTACATTCTGAGGTAAGTCATGTTGATGAGCCCCCTCAGTAATGATTGCACAGCACATAGAGCTTGGAGAGAGGTCCCTAATGAACTCCTCTCCAGAAAGCTTGCCCTGAGTCCATTGGATGCCTTCATATGTGGTTTTGCTCCATGTATATCTCAGTAACAGCACTACATTCTTGACATTCCCAGAATGCACAACCCAGGTCCTCCCCTTCCCCCCTTTTCCTTGCTAATTAGCTTCACCAGGCTCCTCTGAAGAGTTTGTTCTCAATTTCCCTCTTCAGTCTCTCTCTCTGTGTGTGTGTGTGTGTGTGTCTCCCACCCACCTTTTTGGCACAGATAAAAGAGTTGTTCCTTGGGCAAGTTAACACAGGTTTGCTCCAAGAAAAGGGAGTGGGAGAGATAGCTGTCATTTTGTAGAGAATCTCTGTTTAAAAGCACATCCGTGGAGAGAGAGAAAAAGAGGTTTCTAGCGCTTAATTTCTGCTTTGGATGTGTGAATGAAGAACCTGGTGGAACAGACAAGGAACCATTTTACTCCAGCATTCTCTCTGCTAGAGTAGCTAAGAAGATACTTCTGGGAAACTTCCAAGTAGGACATAAAACCAATGTCCCCCCTCCCTTTACTCCCTGTGATATACTGCCACTGAACGTGGAGGTTCCACAGAGCCATCAACAGTCCAAGATATATATAAATGAGAAAAAAGATTCTCAATTTCAGTTTGCTCACCAAGACTGGAGCCTGGAGTTCCCTTATCATAGGAGGCACTAAGGAAAAATGTTTGAAATATATCCCCACGTGATATGTTGCTTATTGGCTTCAGACAGACAACAATATTGGCCACTGCAAGAAACAGCACCCTGGATTAGTCTCATCCAGCATGGCACTTCTTATGATTTTAATTTATTCTTTTCACATTTTCCTATACAAATATTCATATTACACTTTCCAAGACTGGCAGTAGGACCAAATATATTTGTCTCATCAATCCCTATATTTCCATGGCTCATGAGGCATGGTGGTGAAGCCACAAACATACAAAATAGTCTCCCCACCCCCGTGTGTGTGTAAAGTTTAAAATAATTTGTTTTTATGAATGCACATTTTCTAAATATTCTATATTCATGAGGTATGTAGTCATAAAAAGTGTGACTACAAACACATTTCAGCCGAGGGGGGACACATAACATTGCACATGGCAGGAAAAAATATGTACACACACATAAACACATTTCTGTGCACAAAAAGGAGGGAAAAGGTCTTACAGGCTGATATGAATAAGAATGCTAATAGGATTCTAAAAGGTTCAACAACTATACAATAGACACATTTTTATACCTCTACCCTTCAGTTTCATACATAACCAAGTGGTCTAGTACAAATAGAACCAGCAGTATCTAGATGCTGGAACCCTTTTTTTAAAAAGCAGGGATGATAAGGTCATTAACTAGTTTCCTCACTCTTCCGCTGAGTTTTGCTGCAAACTTCCCCATAGGTGGTAGGCTATTTCCAGACAACAGTACAGTCTTCGGAGCTTAGTCCATTGGCGTGATCGTAAATCAACCTTTGAGACCCACTTACCTTATAAAAGACTTGCTCGTGGTGGGAACCAGAGTGCTGGAACTGGCTTGTTGACATGGGCTTACACAGCTGCCTGAACTTTTGGACACTGCTTTGGATGTGTGGATAATGTCACGATGAGCACCTGCACTCAGAAACTGGCAACGTGATACTCTTCGGATACTGTATTTCAAAATACATTTTTTGTAATCCCCAGCCTGCCTGGCCAATGAGAAAGGATGACGGGAAATCAAATCAGCTGGTAGACACCCAATTGACTGCTTCTTCCCCCACATCAAAAGGTATCACTGTACAGTATATTGTCCCATACATCTTCTCCTACTCCAGCTGTGTTTTCTTAACTTTCTACACCCACACTAGTTCAAATTCTACAAAGGCTCAAATACTGATCTTTATTATCCATGACCCAAGTATTTTTTATTTTTTATTACATGGAGTGAGAGCAAGTGTTGGAAACAGATCACTTTGATGGAGCCTGTAATGATCCGTAAAGGAATTCTGATCAGTTATGTTTCCCTCAAAGTATGCAGTGATTAAGATCAGTCAATTCCTAATTTCTCTTACCATTCTCTTCAGAGCACCTCACACGCCCAGCTTATCTGCAGAACCAGCAAAGCAGTGAAACTATCTACAGGTCCACTATCAAAACAAGATAGAGGTCTCAGGAAATGCTGCAGAATGATGCATTTTAATCTTGGACTGCAACTCCCAGAAGCCTCTGGACATCATGATAATAGACGTTGCTGGGCAAGGTCATTTTGGGAGTTTTAGTCCAGAAGGTAACTTTTCCAAGTTCCATTTGCTGCACAACACAAACTGATTTGTGACCTCTGTGCATGTATGTACGCAAGTGCATGCATGTATATGCAAATAGGATCATGTATGTGCAAGGTTGGATCAAAGCTGTTTGCTGCCAAAGTGATTTTAGAGTAAGAAGCATAATGATAAATGAAGTTCACATGAAGGATTCTGGCACCCATATGCTTTTTGCGTGTGCAATAGAAATGTTATTGATTTATCCTCACATAAAGCCAGGCAGACAGCCATGCCTCTGAATAACTATCTGTAAGGGATAAAAATGCTTATGTGATCTTTCAGGGTTAATCCTCTCATTACGCAAATCTAAGCAGCTGCTCTTAGTGACAAATACACTTTGCAAATGTAAAATGACTTACAGTATATATCTTCTACATTAGATGGGGTAAATTAGCTTTCCCCAAAGTGGCACCCTTTGCTTGGGCAATAATGGGGATTGCAATCAGAGGACAATCAGGATGAGGGAGACTAGAATAGGCAATCAGGTGATGTGCAGTTGGACAATAGTTTTAAATCTTTGGTGCTAATGCCTACCACTGGAAGAAGTTGGCATGCTGTCAGTGATACATCTGGACCTTGGGGGTAAGTGAGGTAAAATTGACAGCATGTCAGCTTGCCTCCACTTTAAGCCTTGGCACCTAGAGATGTTGCCTCAAAGGGCTTCCTGGAAGTCATACATACCCTGTGATTGTTTTTATAACACTTAGTGGTTTAAATATGTTGATTTGTCCTTCTTTCTTTCCGGATGGACTACAACTCCCAGCACCTGAAGCATTGGCCCTGCCATCTGCAGTCCACTGGAACAGCAGAACTCCCAAATACCTGTAGGGCAAGATGTTGGGGAAGGCAAGATGGATTCAGATCGTCTGTCTTTTGGTCTACCTGTGCCTTTGCTTTTCATCCTACAGAAGTGGAGCATCTGGCCCTTGAAAAGCTATGAAGCCCCAAACACTTGGAAGGCTAAAGGTTCCTGACACCTTGTGTACGGCAAGCCACAGGGAAGACTAGTTGGATACCCCATGAGCTGCCCAGTATTGACTCACAAGTCAGCAGCTACTGCGAGAGGTAGTTTCCGGACATACAATGGGGCACGCACACCCCACTGAAAAGAATGGGAGCCACACAAGAGCATCCCACTGAGCTAGAACACTGCCTGTGCTCTTGCAAAGGATGATCAGAAGGGGCAGAATGATGGCAATTAGTTTTCAGAATGTGGCAACTTGCAGTTATAACTTGTGTGGCTACTTTCGCAAATGTTCACTTTGGAACAAACTGCCGAGTGAGATTCTCCTTGCACAGTCCCTGCCCGCCTTTAGAAAAGCGCTTAAGACCCTGCTTTTCAAAGAGGCATTGGGTGACCATTAGGGTTTTGTTTTGTTTTGTTTTGCTCTGTTCCGCCATCTTGCTGAGCATTATTTTTTCTTTTAATTGATTAAAGTGTTTTTTTAAAAAAAATGTTTTATGTGATTGTTGTACACCGCCCGGAGTTCCTTCGGGAAGATGGGTGGTATATAAATAGATAGATAGATAGATAGATAGATAGATAGATAAAAGGGAAAATGTTAAAGCCTTAGTCACTTCTCTGCCTACCTTACTCAGTATGCAGTTAAAACTGATTTTAGATTAGCTGGACTCTTGGGCGGTTACTTCACATCCTTCCTCGTTCCGAGATTATGTTCGTTTTGTGATAACGTTGTTCGCAGTCATGTGGTCTTGTCCCGGTTCTGTCCCTGTTTCTATTTACCCATGGGCGTGATTGATGGTATCGTGACAACTGTTACTTCACGTCTTGTTTCGTGACAATATCTGTACTTCCCCACCTTCGTTTTTCCTTTTTTTTTTGGTCCAACCTTCCATTTTTCAATATTTCAATTCTCCGTAACTTTGCCTTTCATGGGTTAAGCAGCAAAGTTCGAGGCTTTATGCCTTCTTGTCTCTCTGTGATGCATTGTTTATGGCATTGGGATTGTACTGGAGAATGCAACTTCGCACTCCTGCTACTAGATGGAGAATGTGTATGTTGCGTGACGAGCCTTACTTCACAGGCACTATGTCTCGAAACAGGAACCGAGACAAGATAATTCCTGAGGTGAGGGAGAGATATGGCTCATCACGTTTAAATCCCAGTTCAAGGGGCGTGGTCGGGATGAGATTCCGCCGTCACGCAATGGAGATGGAGTAACATTTTCTTGTACCGGTCTCAAGTGTGACCGCGAACCGCGATGAGAGGGACGTGAAGTAACCGTCTTGGTGGGATTTTACAAGCGCCTTCATATTTCATTCTCTTTTCCCTCCAGAGGTTATGGAACTATTCCACACTTAAATCAATCTGTTCTCAGTCTGTTTAATTTAATAATCCATCTTTTAAAAAATAAATTCTCCCACCAGACCTATCAATCTTCCCTTCTCCACTTCCCAGACTTTTCTTTCTCCCAGCTCCCTTTCTGCCCATTGTTTGTTCAAAGGCCTAAAACCCGCATGCCCAGTTCCTTACCAAAAAGATGGCTTCCTTCTCTTTCATGTTTATCACTGGCCAGTTCCTCCCAGGCAAGGAAAACAAATATTTTGCATGGCCTTCAACCAACACAAAAGCCATCCTCTCTGGCGCCACAAAGTCAGAGGGTTTTGAGCTGTTGTTTTCCCACTCGTCCCAACCATATTGTTATCCTAACCCCCCCACCCTTTTTCTGGGTGGTGGTGGTGGTGGTGGTGGAGAGAGGGGCTATTCTGTTTTCTCACTATCCTCTTAAATCGCATGCTCTTGTGACATCCCTGATTAGAAGAATGATCAAGAAAACTCTGCCATTTTGGGCAAGGAGGGTGTGTGTGACTGAAAACCTCCATCCTTGTGGTTGAGTGTTTCCCCCCCCCTCGGCTTTTTTCTTCTTCTTCTTGGCAGGTGGCTGATGTAAACCACATGACAGTTCAGGCCCTGAAGAAGTTTTTTTCCCTTACTCTTTTCTTTCTTTCTGGAGTGTGTGTGTGTGTGTGTGTAGAGTGAGGGCTGTATCTCATTGAAACCAGCTTGCTTACAAGGGAAGTCAAACCCCTCTCGGTTCCCTCTAGGAGAGTACAGCCTCCTCCAGCCCCGTGAAGGACTTGACACACACACAGCTCTGGTCTTCTGGCAGGCGGAGGAAAAAAAACAGGAGTAAGGGAATAGGGGGGAGAAAAAGAAGGCGAGGAGGAGGAGGAGGAGGAGGAGGAGGAGGAAAGGAGTTCTAAAGGCAGCAAAAGGAGCATCATAACTTGGCTGGAGAAGAAAAGCCTGCCCAAGAGTGGGATATCCAGGACCAAATTCTCACCCAAAGGTACATTTTTCTTTCTGCATTTGTCTTTTAGTGTATGCTACTAACCCTCAGCCTTGTTGCCATAGTGTGTGTATGTATATCTTCATAGTGGGTGGGTTAAGACCACACACTAGTGTTCCCAGGTGTGGAAATAGAAGCCTGAGATGTTGGTTCCTAGACTCTTTCCTTTCAATAATTTTTACTGCCAGAATGTCCGAGTTCTAACCCTAAGATCTTATCCGCCCCCTCTCCAGCTTTCCTACTAAACCCATTGAAGTAAAAAGTAATAAAACTCTTTATAGTATCCCTTCTAGTCCCATTGACTGCAACTTCGTTTTCAACCTGGGCTCCTCGAAACCACAATCAACTCCTGGAGACCTTCTGGCAGAGAAATATTGGATGCTTTCTCTGTTTTTAGGTCTGTAGTTTGGGCCATTATCTGAAGTCTTGATAGACAGTTAAAAAAAACACACACCCTGTGAATCTGTGTTTGCATGTGTGTGTAAATTTTATTGCAATGGAATTGTTATCTGCGGCTGTCACTTCCCTACATCCTCCTCCCTCTTTCTACAATCTGATGAGAATCAGGCTGTTAACAACTGGCTCTTAAACTCCCTTGTTCTCAGGTTTCGGTTTATTTCTTTCATCTGCTTGGCAGCTGCCTAACACTTGAGAACAAGACTGGGTTTCTTGGTTTTCTTTTCTGGAAGAAACTCCAAGGTTCCCAGGATGGATTGCTATTCCTGGCTTTACTCCCCTTGGAATGGAATTTTATAGACTAGTATAAAGTTAGGGCCATATTCTGATCTCAGCCATAATTATTATTATTATGTGTTTTTTTTGGGGGGGGGGGGACTTTTTTTGCACCATTACCACAACTTTCTCAAAACTTGAGGGGAGGAGGTGTTTCTTTTATTTTTTTGGAGGCATCCTTCACTCACTCTGTTTTCTCCACCACGTAAATGCCAGAAAAAGACCTTATCATAAAGTAATATGGGATGGTTAACTCAAGACTTGCATTGTGTGTGTCTAAGGATCAGGAAGACAAGAGGGATCTGAAGTGAGGAATCCAATTTGGGGAGGGGGGGGAGGGCAGAAGCTCCGCCAAAATAAAGAGAAACCTGATGTGGTTTTGTGCCACCTATTGGAGGGAGGATGGGGAATGCACCTCAATATTGCATTACAGCATAAGAAGGCTGATTATAATTTTTGCCAACAGTTCTTGGAACCTCTGTTATTCAGGGTGACCAGAGGCCAGTTTTGTAGAGGTTTTGAGGAGCTGCAATTTAAAGAAGTAACTTTTTCAGCATTGGGTAGAGATCGGAAAAATGCCTAGCTCAGCCTTCTGTAATCAAGAAATCAAATGTCTAGGGGGAGCCTCCAAGTGGGCCAGAAAGCCAGTTGTGTCCCATAGACGTTTGTCTTCAGCATCTCATGTGCAGGATATACCGGTACTTAAAAAAAAGAAAAAAGAAATAGAGGTTCTGCTTAAACTCCCATTCTTAGTGACCTCTAATCAATCCAGATCTTCTTCTGTGCAAAGCTATATAAGACAACACCGCATCTTGCAAGAAAACATTTCTTCAGTGAATCATGGGTTACTTTTAAAAAAACCCAATTTTTCTTTTGTTTAGTCTGTTCCAGGTCCACTGAATATCTGTTTTAATGCCCTCTGACTCACTACTGGTCCTCTTTTTCTCCATCCCGAATCGCTAGATGCCACGTCTTTCCAAAAGTGTTTGAAAGATTCTGGGAAGCTTGTCTATTCTGTCAGTCCGGCTGATGGTTAGGGAGATTCCACACATCCTTTCCCAGGCAGTAAAGAATAGAATGGGGGGTATGTACCCCATTGCACCACTAATCACAATCCTCTGCTCACTGAAATCCTTGTCCCTCATCTATTTAGTCCTGTGGACAGAGAGGCTACTCCCTGTGCTCTCAGTCCAGCATTCAGTTTTTCAGTCCAAGCACGGACGTTGGTTATGGATGGGGTAGACCACTCTGATGCCTTCTGTTCTGTTTGCCCAGAGTAAGCAAAGAAAAATTAAGACCAGCACACTGGAAGACTTTTTCATTCATAGCCAGCATAAATGTTTGCAAACCAGGATGCTGGCAAATCCAGCAGATGTCTCCAGGAGCATCCTATTCCCACCCTTGGAAGCAATTAGACAGGGAGGCCTCAAGAGGGACAGGAAACCACAATGGCTGCCAGTTTAAGGAAAGCCTCTTGCACTAGTTTAAAAGAGCTGTGCAAAAAGAAAGATGATAGATGTTAGAGAAAGAGAAGGAGAGGGTGTATCGACAGTGTTTGGATGGGAGGAGAGGTATCCAATAAATGGTATTTGATTCCGACCCATTGACATCTGCTGTGGGGAATGGCAAGCACTGATTTTTGCAACGGCTGAAAGTTGAAATGGATTAACAGGAAGAGCAAGCAAGACCCTAAAGTTGTGCCTTTTTCCATCTCTGAAGAGAAAGGGGCTTGCCAGACATGAGCACAGTCGGCTGGGTGGGGGAGACGGTAGACACGTACAGGCACATGCCTGTCCAAGTCCACATCCTTGTGCCAGCTCCTGCCCTTCCTTGGCACACAGGATGCTGAGCTGGCAGGCATGGCCCACTGCCTGCCACAGAATTACCAGCTTGGCCGCACATAGGCACAGATGCCAAACCCACACGGGCTCCTCCCAGGCATGGCACGTGGCATTCAGGCAACATTGGCTCCACCTTCTCCTCCTCTTCCTCCATCGCAGTTATCCCACCTCTGTGAGCTTGTGCTTAGCTCAAAGGCTCATTAATCTCTCCTTAGTTTATTTGGCACTTTGTTGGGTGAAAACCTTGCCCTGGCCTCCATTCTCCTGATGCGCATCTATTCCCGCCTTATTAGGCTGAGAGCCAAGTTGATCATTATCAAGCTCTTAAATGTGAGCTGGGATACCTGGGTAGCAGGTATCCCAGGCTACAAACTGTACAGGAAGGACAGGAAAGGGCAAACGGGAGGTGCTGTAGCCTTGTATGTCAAAGAAGTGATTAAATCTACAACTTGGAATATCTAGATTTGGAGTCACCATTAGAAACTCTGTGAGTAAGAGTATCAGACCAGGTCCAAGAGGACTCTGATGTGGCTTATAGGAGTTGTTTGGGAAGTGACAAAAAAAAGAAAAGCTCATTTAGAAGATGGAAGGCTTGTCCGAATGAGGACAACAGGCAGAAACATAAATTCTGGCAGAACAAGTGCAGGGCAACAATCAGGAAAGCAAAGCAAGACTTTGAGGAGCGTATAGCTAAAAACTCTCAAAGAAATAAAAAGGAATTCTTTAAGTACATTACAAGTTAAGTACCCAACTAGGAAGGCCATTGGACCATTAGATGACAATGGAAGGCAAGGGATTATTAAAGAGGAAACAGAGATTGCAGAGAGACTCAATGAATTCTTTGCTTCAGTGTTCTCTGAAGAAGACAGAGACCACAATCCCAAAACAGAGCCTATCTTCATAGGAAGGAAAACAGAAGAATTAAGCCAGATAGAAATAACCATGGAGGAGGTCCTTGCAATCATGTCTTGTTAAACTAAATGCTTACAAATCACCAGGACCAGATGGCATCCATCCATGAGTTCTCAAGAAACTTAAAGATGAAATTGCTGGTCTAGCCAAAATATATACTCTTTCCCTCAGATCTGGCTTTGTGCCTGATGACTAGAAGGTAGCGAATGTGACACCAATCTTCAAAAAAGGATTCAAAGCTGATCCAGGAAATTACCGACTGGTCAGTTTGACATGTGTCCCAGATAAAGTGATGGAAACCATCATAAAAGATAAAAATAATAGGCAAATAGAATAGAAGGCACAGCTGAAGGAGAGCCAACATGGCTTTTGCAAGTGCAAATCATGCCTAACTAATCTGTTGGAATTTTTTGAGAATGTCACCAATCATGTGGATAAGGGAGATCCAGTTGACATTGTTTATCTGGCCTTTCAGAAGGCTTTTGACAAGGTCCCACATCAAAGGCTCTTGAATAAACTTGCCAGTAATGTAATAAAGGGACAGGCCTTGTCCTGGATCAGCAACTGGCTAAGGGACAGGAAACAGAGAGTAGCACTAAATGGATACATCTCCAAGTGGAGGGAGGTAAAGAGTGGGGTTCCCCAAGGTTCAGTACTGGGACCCCTGCTTTTCAACCTCTTCATAAATGATCTAGAAGGAGGAGTAAATAGCAAGGTAGCCAGATTTGCTGACAACACTAAATTATGCAGGGTAGTTAAAAACTGGATCTCTTGACACTGGGGAGTGGGCAAACCAGTGGCAAATGGGCTTCAACATTAGTAAGTGCAGAGTGATGCACGTTGGGGACCCCCCCCCAAAAAAAACCCAATTACATTTATAAACTGATGGGTCTGAACTCTCTGCAACAAACCAGAAAAGGGACCTTCATGTCCTGGTGAACAGCTCAATGAAGGTGCCAATCCAGTGTGCCGCAGTGGTGAAAAAAGCAAATTCAATACTAGGGATCATTAGGGAGGGTATGGAAAATAAGTCAGCAAGTGTCATTTTGCCTCTTTATAAATCTATGGTGAGGCCCCATCTGGAGTATTGTGTACAATTCTGGTCACCATACCCCCAGAAGGATATTATAGAAATGGAAAAAGTGCAGAGGAGAGCAACCAGAATGATTAGGGGACTGGAACACTTTCCTTACCATCTGAGGCTGCAACGGCTGAGCTTCTTCACTCTTGAACGATGGTGTCTAAGAGGTGACCTGATTGAGGTTTATAAAATCATAAATGGTGTGGACAAAGTAGATAAGGAAAAGCTGTTTTCCCTATTGCACAACACTAGAACTAGGGGGCACTCCATGAAACGTTTGGGTGCTAGATCTCAAACAAATAAGAGAAAGTACTTTTTCACCCAGAGGATCACTGGTCTGTGGAACTCCCTGCCAGAAGAAGTGGTGACTTCTGTCAGCCTTGACAGCTTTAAGAAAGGATTAGACAAGTTTATGGAGAACAAGGGTATCAGTAGCTATTACTATGGATGCCTAAGGACAACCTCTGGGTTGGAGAGATAGGCAGGATATCTCTCAATACCATTTGCAAGGAATCATAAGGAGGTGAAGACATCTGCTTAGGAATACCCTGAAGCAAATGGTGAGCCACTGTGTGAGATAGAATGCTGGACTGGATGGGCTGTGGTCTGCTCCAGTAAGGCTGTTCTTATGTTATCATCTTCAGGAGTACAATGGGATCTACAGATCTGGGAGAAGAATGATGCTTGAGCGCCCTTTTTCTCCTCATTTTCCTGGAAGTTGGCTCTTTCCTTTTAGTCTGATTCATCATGACTAAACAGGATGCCTGCTTCCTACTTCAATGCCCTCATGACGACTCTAGCCTTTTAGTACTTTGTGTGAAAACAAAGGGTCCCTACAATCCATGCCAGGAAATAATGGATTGGGAAAGTATGGCTATGTAATCATAATATGTCTTGGGATATTCACTTTTCAAGGTTTACATGGTAACTTAAAACAACCTTACAAGTTAGGTTAGTATTGCTGTCCCAGTGTTGTAGTTGCTGTGGGGACAGGGCTAAGTCTTGGACTTGAGTAAGTTGCCTTTTTTTATTACTCTAACTCACAGGACATATGCCAGGCCCCACTGCCTGTGGACCTTGAAGATCCTCTAGAGCAGTGGTTCTCAACCTATGGGTACCCAGATGTCACTGGACTGCAACTCCCAGAAGCCTTCATCACTAGCTGAGCTGGCCAGGATTTCTGGGAGTTGCAGTCCAAGAACAACTAGGCCAGTGTTGGCGAACCTATGGCACGGGTGCCAAAAGTGGCACCTGGAGCCCTTTCTGTGGGCACCCAACATCGCCCCTTCACAGCCACCTGTATTCAGGTTAAATGCCTGTATTGGCACTTTGCAAAAAATTAGTGGGTTTTGAATCGCAGTTTGGGCACTCGGTCTCTAAAAGTTTTGCCATCACTGATCTAGGCATAGGCACCCACAGGTTGAGAACCCCTGCTCTAGAGTCTAGAGCAGTGGTTCTCAACCTGTGGGTCCCCAGATGTTCCTGGACTGCAACTCCCAGAAACCGCTTCCAGCACAGTGAGTGGTGTGGTGGAGGCTTCTGGGAGTTGCAGTCCAGGAACATCTGGGGACCGACGGGTTGAGAACCACTGGTAGAGCTTTCAGGGAAACTTTTGGGGAGGCCCTTCTTAGTTCAAGGAGAGAGGAAGAAAGAAAAACAATGGAACACCTTAACGTTAGTGTCAATTTTAACTGCTGCTTATCCTGATGGTTACCTCCTGTACTGATTTCTGTTACAGTTGTCTGCTTTTTTGTAATTATATATTATTTACTGTTTATTGTTGTAAAATGCTCAGAATAATGGTTTCCATTAGATAGATGGTATAAAAATCTATAGAAAGCTAAATAAACTCCCTAAGAGTTGTCATTCAAAAAGCAGCCTTGGTTAATCTCTAGGTATGTATGAGTGATAAAAGCAGGAGGGGGATCTGAACGGAAAGAGTTTCTTGCCGTATCTGATAATGGTTTTGGTTTTTTTCCTGATGTTTAAATGACACAAGGTTTAAATCAGTACCAAGAATGAATAAGAGTGAGAAAAACACTGAGTTTTCAAAATTTTAAAAACCACCACCTTTTTAATTTTTAATTATTATTTTTCATTGTTTTATGTGCAGTTCAGGTGGCAACAGTTTCTTAGGTCAACAAAACAGAACTCCATCTGAAAAAAAATCATTTTCAAAGAGTTTAAAGGGTTTCCTCACAGTATGTGAAAAAGAAATACTCTTTTATGAAGTAGATTAGCAGTGGGATGAGTCTCTCCTGAAACATTTTTCAGATTGGAAAAATTTCAATGGTAGCATTAATTTATCTCAAAACCAACAACAACAACCTAGAAGAAAAATACTTCCTCAGTCTTTTTGAAATCATTTTGAATCATTTCCTTAGGGAAAAGCTGGTGCTTTTTTAAATTAAAGAGGAGTGGAATTTGAGGAAAAAGTGAAGACATGTCTGGGTAAGAAACACACTCATCTGACACCAAGCAGCACCAGTGGTCACAAAGAGGAAAAGAGCAGTTCTACATCTTGATGACTCCTTAATAATAATAATAACGTTTGGACTACAGCATTCAAAGGGGTCCTATGGATCACTCTTAAGGAATCATGGTGGCAAATTGAACTCTCAAACTTTTGCCTCCACAGCCAGAGACTTAAGCACTGAGCTGTCTAGCAGTCATGATGAGGTTCGAACAACAATGATCTCGGAGGTTCTGGTGGCGTCATTCATCTCTTTGTTTTAACTACATATTTCACTGCAAGCGCAGTCCTACACATGGGTGCCTTGAGTATTAAGATCCACTGAGTAGATGAAACTTATTAGTAAGCATTCAAAAGACTGTACCTGGCATTATCTCACTGGGATCTATAGTGTCCCTCACTACTGTAAGCTGCCGTGGATCCTTCTCCAAGGAGAAAGGTGGGGTAAAAATACTCAAAAATACAAATAAATAAACCAATAAATACTGGTGGAAGTGGAAGGTGGGCTAAGAGGAATTTGCTGTGTGACTACTGTCTTTGCACCTTATGTGAGCCATACTGTGGTTTTTAAAATGGCACCAATGCTCCCCCCCTTTTTTTAAACAACTGCATTAGGGCTTCCATTCCAGCTGGCTAGAAGCCTTCCCGCTTGGGGTCAAGGCAGCAAGAATTCTTACCCATTTGACATGTGGTGAAAACGGAGCCACTGAAGCAGCTCCTCACTGATGCAAGAACAGCCTTGCCACCCAGCCAGGGGAGGGAGGCTTCCTGGCTACTTCAGTGCTGCTTGGCTAGTGATGCTTTTCTTTCGGGGTTGGGGATGGGGTGTGGGGTGGGGAAGCTTCTTGCGAGGCTCACTTCATGTTGGGTGCATGAGGGTTTCAGCTGCTGCCCAATCCCAGTGCTTTCAGGAGCCAGGCAGCCTCCCAGCCCTGGCCAGCTAGTGACTACATGTCCTGCTTCACAGTGAGGGATCACATTAAAACAGGATGTGTGTTGGAGGCAGATTCAAACCACGTTGAGGACACCCTAGAGGAACAATATTTGCTGTGGATTGTGGCAAAAGTGTCATGCCTGACTCCAAGCCAGGAAACTTGTTTAGCACTCGGCCTCGTGGTTAAACGGCTGCACTGCAGCTGTAACTGTGCTCACGACCTGGAGTTCAATCCCAGGTGGCAGGCTCAAGGTTCACTCAGCCTTCCATCCTACTGAGGTCAGTAAAATGACTACCTAGGTCCCAGGGGTGGGGTAAGGGCAATGTGTAGCTCATATCATTACTTGTAAACCACCCAGAGAGTGCTTTAAGTGCTTTGGGGAAGGTTTATAAGCAGCACACTTTGCTTTGCTTTTTGCCGATCACAACAGAAAGGTACGGACAGGAGATGCAGTATGGAATTGGACTGGTTTATCAGGTTAGATAATTGTGCCTGTCAATATCTTGGGGTGCCAAAGTGCAAGCTAATTTATTTATCCCACAAATGACTCAGCACTCCTTTATTCACCATGCTAGTGCTTTCAGAGGACACTTCCTACTAAGTTATTTTTTTTTTTACTTCATGATCTGCAAAATGGGGCACAAATACTCTGAGGATTCTGGAGGATCTTCAAGCAGGCATGGAAATGACTCATCCTACCCCCTTCGAAAAACACATGTGAACTGAGTATGCCTTCTACAACCCTTGTCCGCAGCTGCAAAATGCAGAGGATGTTGGGTCATGGAAAGCACCCTGTCATTCAAGGGAGCCTTGCTGACCTTTACTGAGGAAATTCTGATAGGTTTCTTAGGAAGAGTGAGGTTCTCTAGCCTAGAACATCATATGACATTGTTGGCGAACCTATAGCATGGGTGCCAAAGGTGACACTCGGAGCCCTTTCTGTGGACACCCGATATCGTCCCTTCACAGCCACCTGTATTCAGGTTAAATTGCTGTATTGGCACTTTGCAAAAAATTAGTGGATTTTGAATCACAATTTGGGCACTCGGTCTCTAAAAGGTTCGCCATCATTTTCATATGATATCATGCCTACTTTTTTCCAAAACAATATAGGCTGGGGTACTCAGGACTGGCTGGGTGTCAGGAGTAAGGATTCAAAGCAAAAGCAAAAGTGTTCTGCTTATATACCGCTCCATAGCACTTCAAGCACTCTTTGGACAGTTTGCTGTTTATTTATGCAGGTTACACATTGCACCCCCCCTCCCAGCAAGCTGGGTACTCATTTTACCAACCTCGGAAGGATGGAAGGCTGAGTGAACCATAAGCCGGCTACCTGGGATTGAACCCCAGGTCGTGAGCACAGTTTTAGCTGCACTGCGCCACGAGGCTCTTAATACACACTAATTCACATTTTGATATCTGAGATTGAGTGGGGAGATGCCGTTTGATGAGCTAGAAGATGAATGGCTCAGAGTCTGGACTCCTCCACTGAGTTCATGAAAAGCAAAATCTGGCTCAGCTGCCACAGGGGAGGGACCAGTAACAATGTGAAACTTTGGAGTGACATTTGGGGAGTCCGTGCCAGGATGTCGGCATAATCTGGGCAAACCCAAGGCTTTGTGTTGCTGGAAATCCAAATCCCGCCCACCGTAAGGATGCAGAGAGTAATTTCCATGATCTTTTAAGAAACAGTCCAGAGTACATCTCTTTAAAAGGCATGTGTGGAGAGCAGGGGAAAAGCCCACCTTTCAAGTATCATGAATGAGGTTTCAGCAGGAGAACTTTCCTCTGGATTCTGTACTTAGAATAAGTCTTTTTGCCTAAAAAGCCCATGGGTGGTACTGTACTTTGTATCATCAGAATACACAGTATGGTTCAGAGCTGGGAAAAGGTACTTTTAAAAACTTCTGTTCATGCCGGGTGGGATATTCATTCCTTAAAAGTACAGTAATACCTCAGATAAAGAATGCCTCGGATAACAATTTTTTTGGATAACAAATGGAAATTTCCAGGTATAGGGCTACCTCAGATAGCAAATGTTGCCTATGGGCTGCCTCGGATAACAAATGTTTCATAATGCCTCACAAAAATGTGCACCCTGCATGCATTGTAGGATGCATAGTTTATGGAGGGTGTGGGAGGAGTTAGAGTGTTTTTTCCCCATGGTGTTTTGGAGCCATTCTGGACATGTTTTGCTGAGGGATTTGGACCTTTCAAACTTGGTAAGATAGGGAGCTAGCTTTTATTAATCTTTGCACTGCTTTTCTTTGCATTTTTGGCTGGAAGAGGCTGGTGTAGTCTTGCTGGTTTCATTTCTCCGTGTTTGCAGTCTTTTTTCATTGCTCTGCAGGAAAAAATGGGCTGGATTTTTCTTTCTGCTTATGTCTGATTGTTTGCATTTCCCCCCATTGCACTTTGGGTGGGAACAGGCTGGGGTAGTCTTGCTGGTTTCTCTTGTCCATGTTTGGATTGCCCCGCGGGGGGATATTTGGGAGGGTGTTCCAGCACTGCAAGCCTTTAAAGTGCATTTTATAAAGAGGTCTGGACACCCCCCCCAATGTTTGGCTTTTTTCGGCCCTCCGGAATGGATTAATTGGTTTCCCATTTATTTCAATGGGAAACCACGTTTCGGAAAACAAATTTTTCGGTTAACAAATTGCCTCTGTGACCAAATTAAATTCATTACCAGAAGTACCACTGTATTTTTCCCAAGCTCCAGGGTTGCTAGTCTGTCTCCCCTCCCCCCCCCAGGTTTTCTCTGACAAAACGTGCACGAGAAGGAGCGGTAAAATATAGCAGGTTTACAAAGAGAAGCTGTCTCCTACCTTGCAACATCCACCCTCTCTAACAAGGGAGAGCAACTGCACAATAAACGCCTTGTCCACTAGCATCTCCAGGTTTACATTTCTTCCCATCAAATTCCTTCAAGCATCCCTCCATCTTACTTTTAAAGTGTGCTAAAAGTAAAACAAACATGGAGGAGGAAAGCCCTAGGGAAGCTTATGTATTTCCCCTTGCCAATGCTGAAAACATTTTTCAGATCAAATATTCCAAAATGTGAATAAACTCTGGAAAAGCACTGATGCACTGAAATCTTGTTTATGCAGCTCCTCAGGGCACGGCTGCAGTTAGTTGTAATTAGTTGTGCCTAATAAAACAAATGAACATATGATAACAGTCACAAAATGCAAAGCCATTTAACCCTCAGGGCAGCTGAGCTGTTGCAAAGAGGTTCTGTTTTGATCACAGACCTTTCTTTTTATTCCTCTAAAGTCCTAAATAACAGTAATTAAAATTTTGAGGGGACAAGCAAGATAATTGCAATTTTAGTAAGCAAAGTTGCTTTTTTAAAAAGTCTATTGCTAATATTAAGCTGCTTCATGATACTGGAAGCTTCAGAGAGGGTAGCTGGAAATTGACAGCTTAAGGCTTACTTTCTGGCCCTTTCCCATCAGTTACACATGCCGGAAATGGACCAGACTAGAGCTAACTACCCACACCTAAAAAGTAGTAGCCCCTGTCAGGCATTCAGAAGGGTGTGAGTAAGGGCACTCTGGGGACAGATTGGTTCGCTCTAGCAATTATGTCTTCTAACAACAGCATCCACTGACCAGCATGACTATTGGTAACCCAAAACTCATAACTTCTGAGGCTTTGTTTTTTAATACAGTATTTGTGGCTAAACAGGAGGTAACATG
The DNA here is from genome assembly GCA_037367245.1 of Phrynocephalus guinanensis. Lineage (NCBI taxonomy): Eukaryota > Metazoa > Chordata > Lepidosauria > Squamata > Agamidae > Phrynocephalus > Phrynocephalus guinanensis. The sequence continues at coordinate 158,912,809 of CM074734.1, forward strand.
GCTCCAGCACCAGAAGATGGTTGGTTCTTCTCATATGGCAAGCTTGCTCTAAATTCCCAGGGATATACAAACCTATTTCATTTCAGCAGCTGAATAATTACACTTGTCTGTTCTTTGTGTTACCATCTTCACCCCAGGACTGAGTTCAAGGGAAACTTCTGTGTGTGTGCAGGATAAGCCAGCATTGCCTAGAAGATATAATTAAAAAATAATTTCCTAATATTCCTAGTGCAGTGCTGTTAACCAATTACATTATCAGTACTAGGGGATCCAAACTGAAGACAACTGGGTGGCCTGGGGCCAATTAATCTTTAGCTCCATTTCCATGGGACTTTATGGACTTAGATGTTAGTTGAATCAGTTCCGGATTGTAGCTCCAGTTTTAAAAGATATACTGTCCGTACTGTATAAGATGTGGAACCTAGTTCAGGGATAGAGTTCAGCACCCTGGATAGCTCTTTTCAGATTTCAGGCTAAAATCTGGGGTGGATTCACAGCTGCACTGCACTCAGTCACCAGGCACTTTCCCTCATGTGAGCCAGGGAGAGGCCAGACCCTTCTGTGCATTGTGGGAATCTAGATGTGGAGACTTGTGGCATTTCAGGTATTGCTGGTCTGTGACTCCCATTGGCCTTAGCCATCAGTGATGCTGAGAGCTGCAGTCCAATAATATCTGAGCAACTACCATTTACCCAGATCAGCATGAAGCAGAGTTAATGGCCAGAAATGGATTACAAGAGCAGAGCTTCAAATACAATAGAATATATAATATCAAATCAGACTGAAATCTCCCATTATGTCCCAGCATAAACCTAAGCCTACAAAACTGTTTTAAATTATTTCAACTCTTTGGAAAGATGTTCAACCTTAGATTCTAATAAAACTCCTCGGATTTGTGGAAATCATGGAAGCTGGGGATCTTTGTATGGTCAAGTGTTTTCTTAAAATGCATAAATAAAGCAAGTCATATTTTTATTGGACATCTCCCATTCTTTTCATTGAGGTTTGTGTGAGAGAATATCCTAAGATATTGGGTTCCATGTTAATTGGAAGGGGAGAATGGCAGTCAATTTTGGATTTTCTAGACCCAAACTTCTTGGCCAAACCCAGCAATATGTGCTCTATTATTCCCTCTCCTACCTTGCCAACACCTACACAGGCATACATGCAGACATACCTGTGTACGAAGGCACACACTCACACCAAGCTCAAACTGTTGAACAGTCGTACTCATATTTTGTACAGCCTAGTACTACAGGAGCAAACCCAGATGCCAAGGAAGGAGAGATTTTTCCACCAGCCCAGCGTCTGCTCCAAAACTGGAACAGAGAACTGGGTGTGACCCAGCCTTTAATCGCAAACACTCGGATCTTGGGATATAAAGGCTGCTATTGTGGGCTCCAGGGGAGCTGTGGGTTTGGAAGGGATGTGAAGCGCTTCGGCAGAGATGCTAACCTCCTGTAATTGTTGGCTGCAGCCCGTGCGGAGAGCAGCTTTTACTGGAAGCAGCTCTTCTCTCTTACAAGGATGTGTATCATACATATCCTGGGTTGTTGGGGAAGGGGAAAGGCAGGCAGGCAGATGGTGAGAATGACTGACTCTGTTGGGAAAAGTTGCCATGTTATTTTATGGCCATGCTCCTGTGCCATGCAACAACAGCTTCACATTTTAAAAAATCCCTAAATTAAGCAGCTGTAACTTCTTCCTGCATGGAGATAAAATGAAAGCTTAGCTGCCTACTTTCTGTATGACAGGTTACTGTAAAAAGCACAGCAGTCCAGCCAGTAAAAATAGGTTTAAGGAAGATGAAAGAAAGTTCCAGAATGAGCACTTAAAAGGGACTGAGCCCAACACATTTCATACTGGATTCTTCCTCAGGGACATTCTGGGTATTTACATGTGCAGATATTTTTCTAAAACACGCTTGAATTTAAGCCCTCTCACATGCTTTTTAAAAAAATATACAGTACTGTACACAATATAATTGTAATAAATAAATAAAATCAGTGAAGTCAATGTAGTCATAGTCTAGAACAGTGATGGTGGACCTTTTAGAGACCGAGTGCCCAAACTGCGATTCAAAACCCACTACTTTTTTGCAAACTGCCAATACACCAATTTAACCTGAATACAGGTGGCTGTGAAGGGGCAATGTCGGGTGCCCACAGAAAGGGCTCTGAGTGCCACCTTTGGCACTTGTGCCATAGGTTCGCCAACACTGGTCTAGAATATATTACAGTAATACCTGGGGCAGAACTGAAATGATGCTATTCCTGCACAGACAGGATGTTGATGGTTGTTGTTGTTGGTGGTGTGGGGGGGGGGAAACAATGAAGTCACAAGTGGGTTCCTGTTAATTTCATTGTAAATCTTGCCATCTGATGCAATCTGACCTCATGGTCAAGGTTACTGACCGAGTTCACCCAAGCTGAAGCCAGCTTGTGAGGTTGTTGCATTCTCACGGTAACTATGCTCAACTCAAGTATCATCTTAAGTTCAGTTTAAGATACTGTGGGCATACAGTGCAGTTTGTATGTGTGTCTTTATGTGTGAGAGCAACACCTTAGGATGTTTAAAGATTCAAACCTATGACATTTTATTTTGCTTGTTTGCCTAAGCTACAGTACTGATGTCCTTTCCTCATGCTGACCAGGCAATACTGGGAATTGTACTGGGGCAGGGCTGGGGAAACATATCTCTGATCTCTGCTTCAGTACTTGTACTGAACCTTCTTATCTCAGAGTGTGGGTAATCTGTCCTAAGGCTAGTACAGTGGTGGTGAACCTTTGGCACTCGAGATGTTTTGAACCACAACTTCCAGAATTCCAAGCCTGTATTGTCAGTGGCAAAGGACTGGGAGTTGTGGTCTAAAACATCTGGAGTGCCAAAGGTTCACCACCACTGGCCTAGTAGGACTGTGAAGAAGAGAAGATAGGGAGAAGTAAAAGCAGTAGAGGGAAGAATAAAGATGACTGTGAACAAGGTAGCAGACTCTCAGTAAGGCAAGTATGATTCGAGAAGCATGTAAGTTTCTTTGCTATGGAAGAAAGACAGGGACAAACAGTTACTTAAAACCAATGGGCTGCTAGAACTTGAGACCCTGAACACCAAGAGAGGGCGGAGAGGAAAGCAATACCCAACTATGGGTGGTGTGTGTGGAATCTAAGCCTTCAGTACATTGTCCCCCCACCCCCCAACCCAAAGAAGGATCATCAGCCAACATGGCTTCCAGCCCACAATGGCTTTAGAACAATGGCTGTTTCATACAGAGTCCTGGGCATTTCTGGGAAAGGTTATTCTGTAAAATTATTATGATTTCAGGGAATCATACAGAGAAAATGACATTTGGTGGGCCAGGTGCAAACATGCCTTGCTTACCACCACCAGGTATAATGATTTGCCTGTGGTTCATTGTGGTGCCTGAATCTGGCCAGTTTGCTGAAAACAAAAAAACCAACATCTGTGACCTGTAATGGGACAAATGCTTCCCTGCTAGATGTATGTATGTGTTGGAACTGAGAGTGTTACTTTTTTGTGCTCACTCAGTTCACCTATAAAGGTGCTCATCAGTTCTATGAGCCCCCACCAGGAACCTAAAGTAGAATACACCAAAGGAACAAATTAATAAGTTAGGTTGTTGACTGGTTGGACTTGTCAAAATCAGCTGGGTGGGGGTTGTGGAGAGCAGCCTTTAGCTGTCCTTGACTGAAGGAGAAGCCCGGGCACTTTGCAAGGGAAGCACTTACCTCCAGTTATGTGCTTTCCTGGAGGTAATTTCTTCCCTTGCAAGGTGCCCAGGCAGGGCAAAGAGATCCCTGGGGCGGATGCATGATTGCCCCACCTAGGCGGTTTGGAAAGGAGGCATGCCTCCTTTCCAAACCACTCAGGCTGCGGAGAGATGCATCCTTCCCAGGGATCTCCTGGGGTGGATGCATGTTCACCCAGCCCAGGTGGTTTGGAAAGGAGGTGTGCCTCCTTTCCAAACGGCCTGGGCTGCAGGAAGCTGCATCTTCCCCAGGGATCTCCTGGGGCGGATGCATGTTTGCCCAGCCTGGCTGGTTTGGAAAGAAGACACACCACCTTTCCAAACAGCCCGGGCTGGGATCTCCTGGCGTGGATGCATGTTCGTCCAGTCCGGGTGGTTTGTTGAAGCAACCTAAGTCGAGCTAACACTGTAAAGGGAAATAATACATGCTTCTTTAAATATGTTCGAAGTAGAAAACCTCCTAGAGAACCAGTTGGCCCTCTGGATGGCGAGGGAGGTAAAGGGGGACTTGGAAATTGCAGAGAGAAATTAAATGATGACAGAAGACCTTGGGTAAATTCTGCTGCCCGAACAGCCCCTCTTGGCTAAAAAGTTAAATTATATACAGGTTAAAAGATTGAATGTTTTAGGTTTAATTGATAAATTGAAGATCAACAAGTCACTGGGACCAGATGTTTTTCACCCAAGGGTTATTAAGGATCTGAGAAATGAAATTGCAGATCCCTTAATGGTAATATGCAACTTGTCTCTTAAAATGGCCACTGTGCTGGGGGACTGGAGGACAGTAGATGTCACACCAGCTTTGTAAAAAGGAAGGAGGTGGGTACTCGGGAAACTATAGGCCGGACAGCCTTACGCCTGTCTCAGGGAAGATGGTGGAAAGCCTCATCCAAGAGCAAATCTTAAAACACACAGAAGAACAAACCTTGCTGAGGGAAAATCAGTATGGCTTCTGTAAGAGTAAGTCTTGCCTGACAAACCTTTTAGAATTCTTTGAAAAGGTCAACTGGCATGCGGATTTTGGTGAAATGGTGACTATTTTCTATCTTGATTTTCAGAAGGCTTTTGACACAGTCCGTCACCAAAGGCTGCTGAGAAAATTGCATAAAATAGTAAGGCCGCACCTGGAGTATTGTGTACATTTCTGGTAACCGCATCTCAAAAAAGACATACTAGAACTGGAAAAGGTGCAGAAGAGAGTTACTAGAATGATTACTGGGCTGGGGCACCTCCCTTATGAGGAAAGGCTACAGCATTTGGGGCTCTTTAGTTTGGAAAAAAGGTGCCTGATGGGGGATACGACTGAGACATACAAAATAATGCAGGGCATGAGTAAAGTGGATAGAGGGACACTCTTCTCCCTCTCACAAAATACCAGAACTAGGGGACATCCACTCAAATTCAGGGTTGGGAGAGTGAGAACAGACAAAATAAAATATTTTTTCACCCAGCGTGTTGTTGGTCTGTAGAACTCCCTGCCACAGGATGTGGTGATGGTATCTAGCCTGGATGCCTTCAAAAGGGGATTGGACAGATTCTGGGAGGAAAAAGTTACAAACCATAATGGGGATGTGTAATCTCCAGGCTTAAAAAATTGTAGTTCCAAGGCCAGATGCAGGGGAGTGGTATCCGGAGACAGATATCTAGTACTGTGCGCTAAAAAGTAATGTAATGATTAGGGACAAAGTCAGGTCTATTGATATAGAAGTTCATATTCTTCTCCAAGTTACTTTTATATGCTTTTTTAAAGGAAGCATTCTGAGAGAACAGAATGTTCTGTGCTACTCTTTTATCAATCCTAAAATCCTCTCCCCAAGTAACAAAGTAATTAGCAAAGAAACAAGTAATATGGATTGCTTTTATGATAATTAATCAACATGTTCTGTGAGTAATGAGTAACTAGTTTTGGAGATGGAAAATCCAGAGAGAACCCGTATCTTAACAGTGGATACAGTGTTAGTGTTGGAATGAGAGCTCTACAGCCATGAATTACTGACTGAGCTTGCACAAGTCATTTCCTCTGAAGTCTGACCCAGTGCCCATCATAAGGTTGTGGCTTTATTTATGTTTTGCATAAATGGCATTTATGTTGGGGAGGTAATAACCATATAGACTGTCCTGAGCTGCTGCTGCTGGTAGATTGGGAATAGAAATGCAACCTAAATAAAGAAATTTAAGATCATGGCAGGCTCTGCCACTCCACGATTCAGACTCTACTGCCTTGACCAAGAGATGTGTCTTTAAAACAAAAATGGTCCTTTAGAGCTACTTGGTATAGCTATTATACCCAGTCTGACATCACAAAACAGTGAACTTTTTTAAAAAAAGCATGGTTTATAACTGCTCTGTTTACTGCTCAGTATATATTTAACCCGACTGAGTATCTCAGTCATTTAGGTATCTGACTGCAGAGTTTGAGATGAGGAGTTTGATTCTTCATGGTGTCTCCTGGCAGAAGATCTAACCTGTGTGGCTTTGGGCAAGCTGCACAATTCCAGAGCATCCCTAATTGATGCGGTATACAAACATAAATTGGTACGGTATGTAAACAAACAAACAGACAGACAGACAAACCACTTCTGTTTATCAGAATTGACTTTCCAGCACATTATCATTTTATTAAAGTATAATTGAGGGCTTACCTCTCAGTAGTCATGTCTACAACAGTGGCACTGTAGACTAACGTGTAAATTCTCACATTTCTGGCTTCTCACAACCCGGTAGCAGGAGCACAACTGCTCTTCTGCCAACCCAAGCAACAAAGGCATATTGGCTACTATGGTTCTCCGTCTGTCTACGTTCTAATTCTGCCTGGTTTTGTTCAAGGGAGGAGGAAGAGGAAATGCTTCCATCCCTGTGCTGGAGGAGCATACAGCTGGAGCGTGGGATGTGATTCAAGCATCTGCAAAGAAGAGATGCCCAAAAGGAGGGTCTAGGCAGGAAAGTATTTTATATGAATCGATAGGATCACATAGACTTCATGTTTATAACTACTTAAACCTTATGTGTTTACATTGACAACTATGTTTTCGATGTTAGTTTCCATCACTCATAACTTTTACATGGAATTTTACTCTCTTTTTAACTGTGTGTGTTTTCTTGTATCTTTAATGTAATGTTGTCTATTAATGCTGTAAGATGCCCCTCAATTCCCCGTTCTCAACACCTGAACATGTCTTAATTGTACTGGACTGTATATTATTCCTCATTACTGTAAGCTGCCTTGGGTCTTTTTCCAAGGAGAAAGGTGGGGTAAAAAAAATACTGTACTCTAAAATAAATAAATAAATAAAAGCCAGGAACCTGAATCCCGCTGGTTTTAGGAAATCTACATGGAGGGCAGTTGAGGGCAGTGGCAGGAGAGGAGTTCACCTCCTCCCTGGGTGTAAATACAGAATGGCCCAGGGCACTATAGTGGATAGTAGGAGCAAGATTCTCACCTGAGCATTTGTGCTTATATGGATTTTAGAGTCTTGATGGACAATTGTTGGAAATATTAAACCAGAAGTATTCCTTTACCCCGTGTACATTCTTAGACATTACTTTGCTTTTTTTTAAAAAAATCTTTTATGTTTTGCCTCCTTTAAGGGCTTGTCTACACAGGCATTTTCCAGCTCTAAGGGTCACCCCATGTGTACTCCAGTATCCACACACTTTTGCTTAAACTACTTACTCGGTACCTGCAGTCTTTGTCTGCCTTTTGGGTTCTTTATTTGCACCCTGATATATGTGTTATTTGTGTTGTTAGTTTGCTTTGCTTTGCTCTTATTGTCATGAGTTTCACAGCACTATATCTTAGTCTTCTGTGGTCTGGTCACATTTTTCAGTACTTGATGTATCATTGACATCCATGTCCTTTGGATCATGGTTTATTAGGCTATAAGTGAGACATGGCATGGGAATGTCTAACCCATCTCAGTCTTTGCCTCTCTTGTGCCCCACAGACATCACTGGCAGGTTCTGACCTTTGCCCTTCATACCATGTCTTTCAAGAATATTGGGAATATTTTGTAAAAAATATGCTGCATTTCATATGCTTTTGTTTTGGTTGATTCGTTTGGTTTTGAGGGGAAAGTGCGATCATTGACAGTGTCAGATCTCAGTGTTGGGCAGCAGAGATTCACTCTACTACTAATCTCTTTTGAAAATCAGATGTTTATAATACCAATCCTTGATAATTATTGGGAATCATTAAAAATGACCCTATATTGTTCTCTGTCCTGGACCGGCAGGAGGGTGGTTGTTTTGATGGGTTATTGCTAACATTGAAAGCTTTCTGCCCAGGAAGTTCTTAACATCTGGATTTAGCTGTTTGATGTGAATTAGCACCCATCTCATTATGAATTTAAAAAAATTGAGAATTGGGAAATTGCTTACTCTCCCAAGTGTTTGACACTTGTTTGAGGAAGAAGGAAACTGGGGTATACATGTGTGCTACAGAGAAATAACATGTGAAAAGGGCAGAGGAATAGATGGATGGATGCAGATTATGATAGAACCATGATCATAATTCATAAGACCATGGTGTTGGCTCCCAGACCTCAGAACATCCTAGAATGAAAGACATTTTAAGTGCAGACTTGAGAATTTGATTTGATCTGTGTTAAAAACCTTGCTGAGTTTTATGTTCACACAATAAATTCTAAAAGGAGCATTTATTTTTCCCTGACTTGTTTTATTTTCTTAAGTAGTGAGTTAGAATAAATAGCTGCCAGAGAGGTGTTTGATTTAGCACGCTATTTTCTTAATCGACATAAGGCCATTGTGAACCTTACAAGCAGTTTTAAAAGGTGGCTTCTCCATGCATACCCGATTTAAGAACACAAACTGAAAATATGTAGTCCAGGCGTGTCCAAACTTTGGCCCTCCAGATGTTTTGGACCACAACTCCCACAGTCCTTTGCCACTGGAAATACAGGATTGGCATTCTGGGAGTTGTGGTCCAAAACATCTGGAGGGCCGAAGTTTGGACATGCCTGATGTAGCCTCTTCATTAAAGAAGATATGCATTCCAATTATCCAGTAGGAACACATAAAATGTCTCAAAAACCACATTAGATGACTCGGCTAAAATTAAAATACTACGTATTGTGGTTTTGTGGATAAATATAGATAGGTCCTTGGGCTCATTCCACTTGTCTAAAAAGATACCCTCTTTGTCCATCCTCTGTCAAATCCATAGCTTTGCCCTCTGCTGCTGGATCTTCTAATCTACTTGTTTCCACAGATGATCCATTTGCATTTGGTGATGTATTGTAATCATTTGAATGGATACAAAAAAGTGTGTATCTATATTAATACAGGAAAAAGAAAGAGAGGATTGTTCTTGCCATGTGATTCTTGTTTACAGTTTATTGAAATTCTTATGTAACAGTGCCTTCTTCAGGAGAGCTGCATCCATAAGCTGCAAACAAGGCTGTTTAGCTAATTTCCTTCTCTCTCCTGTGTTTCCAGTTAACATGAACAGACTGTGGGAAAACTAAATTCCCCTGTGCGACTTCACCATTGAGTGAATTCACACTTCTCTTGTAGTTTGTCACAATCAAAAATTCTTGCAGGAGTCTATACTGGCAGTTTTCTATTCATAACTCAATTTTTTTTGTAACTCAGGGCATTCGTAACTCAAGGTACCACTGTATTGTCATTAAACTATTGCATACTCTTTTTTCAATTGCATTAAGAAAAGCATGGCTTTTTTTTCTTTTTTGGAGAACTTGCTGATTGTCATTTGAAAATATAACACAGACTTATCAGAAATTGGACCAAAATCTCTCACTATTTCAGCATTTTGGGGAAGGATCTATTCATCACCCACATACAGAGCAAATACTTCAAAATACTAAATTTCCATATATTTCCAATCACAATATGCGTGCTTGTGAACAAGGTTACACAATCTTCCATTAAAACACCAGACAGCATGAACCAAAATCTCAAGAGAGAGTAAGATTTCCTCAAGGGGAACTTGTTTAAAATGATTAAATAACACACCAGGCTATTCTGATACTTAAACCATGTTGTACCAGGGCAAAATCCAAGTAAAGTCAAAGATGATAAATTACAGTGACTAAACAATTATTTCAGTCTGTTTTTGAATTCTGGTTTGGCTGTGGATCTTTTGACTCTATTTAAAAAAAATAATATTTTGATAAGAAGCCATAAAAATGTCCAAGCCATTCTTTTAAGTACCCTGGCTGACTATATTGAATTGAATTTTCCTTAGAGTTACTTCAGACATTTACATTTTATATAGTCCAGAACACAAAAGGGGAAAGGGAAGGGCTGGTCGGTCCCGAAGCTTAACCAATTAGGTATTGTCTTTTATCGGGCCAGTAAAAAATAAAATGACTGTAATAACCTTTTTTTCTCTTAGTGGTCCAATAAAAGTTATCACCTTCTCTTGCACGTAAGACATTTGGTTCCCTGAAGAAGAGCACGAAAGGTTTCCCCCTGTGCTAGGAAAGAGGACCACACAAACATTACTTGTCTTCATTTATACCCTAAAACCCTGCTGCCTAAACCATTGTTTTTCCCATTGTTGGCCCTGAATTTCCTCAGCCAGAGCACAGGTTTGATTATATCTCCTTTGTTTCCAAAGATATAGAAGAAAATAAATGAAAAGACATTAGTAGGAGCTGCATTTTGTCATATTGTCTTCCAAAATTCTAGCACTCCTGCAGAGTCCTCTGTATGAGAGAAATTGTTTTGTACAGAGAAGGGGTCAGTCCTGTTTCCAACTGGTGTCTGAAGTGCCACAGATTGCTAAACACATCATTTCTACTTTTTTCTTTTCTTTTTGCCTTTACCTTTGGCAACAAATGGTACAAGATTGGGGAGATTTAACTCTGAGCTTGGTGGCAATGTATCAGAAATAATGATGTTATTTGTAATGTAACAAACAGAAAGAAGTGAGCACTGGCAAGTTTCTGGGGTATTTGAAGTAGGAGTAGAGCTGCTTTAGAGGCCTGCATGCTGAGATTTCATATAAACTACAAAGAAAGGAAATATTCTTACTAGATAGAAAGAAAGGTATTAAAAGTTTAAATTTTCCCCAATGGAGTCTGAGGGAGCAGCTGTACTTACTTTCAACCCCTGTGCCATGTTTGTCATCCTGCCAATGCACATGGAGAATGACACTTGCAGAAACTGCAAGCTGGTTGCACTACTAGAAGAGAAGGTCCAGCAGCAGGAGGCCCACATATCTAACCAGCAACAAATTGAGGAGCTTGAACTCTTCTTGGACACAGCAGAGCAGACTATCCTGGACAAAGAAGTGATAGGGCACAGTTCTGAGGAATAAGCCACTCCACCAACTCAGGAGGTAGATGCATGGAGGAATGTGACTTCGAGAAGTAAAAGGGCAAGGGATTGCTCTGAGAGTCTGAAATTACAGAATCAATTTGAGGAATACACAGAGGAACAACTGGTTCCACCCGAGGATCTCTCCCTTCATCACTCCTGATGACATACAGGAAGACAAACAACAGGAACAAAACTGAGGACCTCTCCCTTAATATACTTGAATAGGTGCATGTAGATGAACAGGCTGCAGGAGAGAGGCTCCTTGTACTAGGTGATTCAATTATTAGAAATACAGAGGGTTGGATTTTTGATGTGCATGATAACTGTATGGTTACTTGTCTGCCAGGTGCAAAGGTTGCAGACATCACAGGAAATGTAGATAGTTAGAGAGAACTGGAAAGGAGCCAGTGGTCATGGTACATGTTGGTACCAATGATGTTGGGAAGGCCAAACAGTCAGTCCTGGAAGCCAAATTCAGGTTGTTAGGAAGAAGACTGAAGTCCCAGACTTCCAAGGTAGCAATTTCAGAAGTGCTGCCTGTTCCTTGTGCCGGAGCCGCCAGGCAGGCAGAGCTCAGAAGCCTCAATGTGACAATAGTGTTAAGATCAGGGCTTCAGATTTGTCACGAACTGGATAACATTTTGGGACAAGTCAAACCGGTTCAGGAGGTACAGGTTGCACTTGAACCATGATGGGACCAGATTGCTGGCACTCAATATCAAAAAGGCTGCAGAACAGCTTTTAGACTGATAACTGGGGGAAAGCTGACAGGAATTAGTGGCATCTGGTTCAGAATGCTTCATCCCCGTGGAACAAGGTTGGAGAGGGTAGAGAACCACAAAGTGATAACATAGTAGGTATTAGCACTTGGAGAATATTGGCATGTGGTAGTTTGTCTACTGGAATTAAAAGCTGTAGGGGGAAAAAGAACAAAGAAGCAGCCACTCTTGGGGCCCCTCTGTACAGGTGCTTCTACACAAATGTTCAAAGCCTCTGAGCAAAGATGGGAGAACTTGAACATTAGGTAGCTATAATAGCCTAACAGAAACCTGGTGGAATGCGGAGAACCAGTGGGATACTGCAATCCCAGTCTACAAACTCTATAGAAGGGATAGAGGCAGATTGGATGTGGAGTGGCCATCTATGTCAAAGAAGGGGTAAAATCCAGCACAGCAGAATGGAGATTGATGGTGGGTCTCACTCCACCATAGAATCACTGTGGGTTAGACTACGAGGTTCAAGGAGCAATACGATAGTGGGGGTGTGCTATCGTCCACCAGATCAAAAACTTGAGGGGGACCTGGAAATGAGGAGACAAATCATGGAGGTGTCTAAGAGGAAGATGATAGTAATCATGGGGGACTTCCATTATCCCCACATTGACTGGGCCAATGCGAGCTTGGGGTGAGAAAGAAACTTTGTTTCTTGACATGCTGAATGACTGTGCCTTAGAGCAACTTGTCATAGAGCCCACCTGAGAACAGGCAACTCTGGATCTAATACTGTGTGATACTCAGGATCTGGTCACAGATGTGAATGTCACTGAGCCTCTGGGGAACAGTAACCATGCTGCAATCTCCTTTGCCACGCATGTTGGGGGGAAAGAGTCAAGTAAATCTGACACAAAAACCCTGAAGGACGGATAACTCAGATGAGGAAACTAGTTAGAAAGAAATTGAAAAGGAAGGTAAAAAGAATCCAGTCTCTTCAGAGTGCATGGAGCGTGTTTAAAACAACAGTAGTAGAGGCCCAGCACAAGTGCATACCACAAATAAAGAAGAGCTCATCTAAGTCCAAAAGGGTGCTGGCATGGTTGACCGGTGAAGTTAGAGAGTCTCTAAAGCGAAAGGAGAGGTCTTTACGTAAATGGAAATCTTCCCCAAATGAGGAAAATACAAAGGAACACAAACCAGGCAAAAGAAATGTAAGAAGATGACAAGAGAGGCAAAGAAAGACTTTGAGGAACATATGGCTAGCGATATAAAGGGAAATAATAAAAGCTTCTTTTAAATATGTTAGAAGTAGAAAACCTGCCAGAGAACCACTTGGCTCTCTGGATGGTGAGGGAGGAAAAAGGGAGGTAAATGAGAACTTGGAAATTGCAGAGAAATTAAATGAGTTCTTTGCATCTGTCTTCATGACAGAACATGTTGGGCAGATTCTGCTGCTCTTGAGTAAATAATTAAATCAAATACAGGTTAAAAGATAGGATGTTTTAGGTTTGATTGATAAATTGAAGATCAACAAGTCACCGGGCCCGGATGGCACCCACCCAAGGGTCATTAAGGAACTGAGAAATGAAATTGCGGATCTCTTAATGGTAATACGCAACTTGTCTCTTAAAATGGCCACAGTACTGGAGGACTGGAGGACAGCGGATGTTACACCAGTTTTAAAAAAGGAAGGAGGGGGGACCTGGGAAACTACAGGCCGGTTAGCCTTATGTCTGTCCTAAGGAAGATGGTGGAAAGCCTCATCCAAGAGAAAATCTTAAAACACACAGAAGAACAAACCTTGCTGAGGGAAAATCAGTATGGCTTCTGTAAGGGTAAGTCTTGCCTGACAAACCTTTTAGAATTCTTTGGAAAGGTCAATAAGCATGTGGATTTGGGAAAAGTTGGGAAACGTTTTCACACATCCCCCTCCCCACACCAAACAACGATCACAGTATACTGAATTTACTATTATTAACAAATCAACAATGGATGTTCAAGTGATGTGTCAAATCTTAAATGCAATATAGCCCTTAAACACAGGCCTGCCACATCATTGCCAGGGAGGCTTTTGCTGTAAAAAAAATGGAGCCACGAACTCTCTCATCTAGTTTGCACATCAGCCTTGCAACATGAATTGTACCTTAGACCCAACAACGTACTACAAGAAAGTATGAGCCACCTGTTGCTACAACTCCCTGTTAGTGCACAACAGGGGGAAAAATCCATCTCATTAACATTCATCATTGTCTAGAAAGGACAGCCAATGAAGCAGATCAGAGGGTATAGAAAAGGTAATATGGCAAAGTTACACTAGACATTTTCCCTAAGAATATATTCCTGGAGAGAAGCTGAAGGGGATGTGGATTGGCAGTCCTCTTACTTGGGGCCTACTTGTATCTCAGAGTACTGTGCAGAACTGTACCCGTTTCTGGAGGCCAAACTTGTATTAATTTGAACTGGAGCCAAACCAGAGCAACCTTAATCATAGCTAAACCTCAACTGGAAGAGAATGAAAAATAATGAGATGGTTTGATTTCCTTGTGGTAAAGTTTGAAAATTAAATCCAAGAGGCTGGGACAAGCATCTGTGCCTTGGGTGACATGCCTCCTGGATCTTTAAGAGATGCGCAGAACAGGAAGACTTAGAAGGAGATAGGGTTTTATATGCTGGAGTGTGAATTTCTGTCTTCTGCACAGCTTTAAGGGCATAGGGCCATTGTCCTCCTGTGCAGCTGGCCATACCCTCCTCTTGTGCTATGTCTATGAGCTAAAGTCTAACATTTGGATTTGTGAACCAGGGGTTTACCTTACAACTTGTGGTCAGGATGGGGGCACAATCCAAAGGATAGAGTGCCTCTGATAAGAATTTATAAGGATGAGAAAAGTCAAAATTATTATAAGCATTCTGTTATTAAAATATTAACAGATCCCAACTGTGACTATCAGATACATTTCTGAGAGAACATGAGGTCTCAGTGACCCAGCTTCTCTGCAGCTGAGGGTTGGCATGACCGCAAGTTGCGGGGGTGTCAATTTGCTGAGAGCAACATTTGGCGGTTAGCCAGGAATGAGGAACCAACAACTATCAAACAAACTGGGTAACAGGGCCGGTGCTAGGTTTTTTTGTGCCCTAGGCGAGGGTTGGGGGGTCGGGTGGCTGTGGCAGGGGGCAGCGCAGGGGCGGGCAGTGGCAGGCGGGCAGGGGGGCGGGGTGGGGGCGGGCGGCAGCAGGGGATGGGGGCGGGCGGGCAGGTGGCGGCGGATGGCGGGGGACGGCGACGGGCGTGGGGGGCGGATGGCGACGGGCAGGGGGTTGGGGGGCGGGGGGCATGGGGGGCGGGGGGCGGATGGTGACGGGCAGTGATGGGCGGCTGGTGACGGGCGGCTGGCGGCTGGTGGGGGCGCCACTTCCCCCCCCAAGCCGGGCACCCGCCACCCCATCATCACACCTCTGCTGCGCCCGGGCTCCGCAGGTGGCTGGGCTTATGAAGCGCCGCCGCCGAGGAGCAGGAGCGCAGCATGCCTAGTGGGGCGAGCAGCAGCCAATCCGGGGAGGCAGAGCCCTTCCGAGGGGGCGGCCCGTGGCCTATCCAGCCCCCCCAAGGCCGGGCTCCTGGGCGAGCGGGAGCTGCAGACAGCCCACTGCGGGGGGGGGGACGGACGGCTCTGAGCATGGACAGAGCACTGTACCCCCCGCCGCCCCCACGAGCCTCCTCGTTCCAGGGCAGCTGTGGGAGGGGGCGGACCCCCCTCTGTCTCTCCTCCCCCTCACTTTCTGGCCGCTCAGCCCTTGGCAAGACATGGGGTCTCCGCCGGCCATCCCTCCTTCCCTCTCGTTCAGGCTTCTGGGGTGACCGGAGTCCTCTGGGGAGAGGGCGCCACCTGGCCGGAATGCGTGCGCCTTCCCGGATGGCTGGCGGAGCTCGAAGGGTGTTTGATATCGGAGGGCGGTGGCGGGGGGGGAGGCTGGGGGACAGCAGGCTTGCCAGTGCCCTCTCCATTTCGGCACTCTAGGCAGCTGCTTAGTTCGCCTTAATGGTAGCGCCGGCCCTGCTGGGTAATAAGGTCAGGTCATTCTGGCTTTTGACGGCCAACTGGGTATGAGCTAAGAACACGTGCAAGGAACAGACACGTGTAGGCACGTAGGAATATATAAGTCTGATGTCATACAGAAGGGTATATAACAATGATGAGAAGCCATTTGAAGTCCATTGGGAAACTGCCCTGTGTTTGTCTTGGAACCTTAAGGGACCCTTAGACCCTTAAGCTGTTTACTAACCTACTTTCATTACTGTATTGTACTGTGTTGCATCTCTGTCTGTCTTTAATAAGCCTTTTACTATTTGACTACCTCTGAGTGTGGCATTGGCACTAAGAACAACATGATGCAGAGAGTCATTTTAAAACAAATCTCAGCTTATCACCTCGAAACGCTGAACAACCAGACAACCCACACTGGAAAGCACACACACACACATACACACACACACATGTCCCATAGCACTAGTTGTGCCTAATCCTTGATAGCTGTACACTCTACATCTCCAAAAGCAGTGCAAGTAGCAACAACAGCAACAACAGCAGCAGCAGCAGCAGCAGCAGCAACAGTGTGGTATAAATGCATGCTTGTGGGAGGGAGGAGATAAGATTCAGTAACAGCCTTATAGACTCATTTCTAGAGATGTAAAATTTCTGAAAAATTTGAAACTCGGAAAAAAACTCTTTTTTTCTGGTTCCTCCCCACCCCCCGGGAAAAAAATGGAAATATTCAGAAAAAAATGTTACATTAGCATTCCCCACCCCCTTTTGCAGCTTGAAAGTCATTCTGTTACCTTAGGAACATAACATATGACTATGGACAATTTGACTTGGCATAAAGTTGTCACAACTAGTATATAGTGTATCCAAATAATTATTACAAACAGAATTTACTTTTTAAATGATATTTATTTGTAATTATAAGTAACAAATTTAGTAACTGTTTACAAGTTTATGCGGAACAAAAAACCCTCCACAAACAATGTTTAAAAATCCAGAATTAACAATTATTAATTATTTCCTCTACATAGTATTAAATAAAAATAAAATAAAAAACTCATTCTCATAAAAAGAATTGAAGAGGGGGGGGAAATGTATAAAAGAGAATGTGACTAAGTATCAATGAATGGGCATGAAATTTAATCAGAATCATTTTTGTTGCTCTGTATTTTCTTCCAGTGCTTTGAGGCCTAGTGAAGAGGACAGAACAGAACCAAACATACCCACCCACATGCAAAAACAAAAGTGAAACCTTTTTCTTTTTCTTTTGACAATAGCAGCTCTTCCTAAAGGAAGAAATGCATCTTGTTCCTGCTTTGGAGAGTTCAGTTTGTAACCTAGGACTTGCTTGTCCTTCAGGACACAGAAATTAGAATAATCTGATACTATGCATATTTTTTTAGAAATGACTTGGAAAATATTGGAACACCCTGTCTTAAAATATTTTAATCATTGTGTTAAAATAAAACATTCCATAATCATTTTTTCTTTTTTTCTTTTTTCTATTATTATTATTTTTGGGGGGGGGGGACCAAAAAGCCTTCAGGGGGGGAAACGGGAAAAATGTTTTTTTCTGGGCCTTCACATCTCTACTCATTTCAGGTATTTTTATTTATTTTATCTTTATTCAAAATATTTTTTCTACACAGGATGATACTTGCCAATATACTTCTTTGGCTGGTGCGTTCTTTGGCCCTACTATTGGGCAGAGTCCACATTCTGTATATGAGAGGAGAAGGAGGTGCCATTTGTGTACAGTGGGCCCTCGTATAACAAACAGTTTGTATAACATAAAATCTGTACAACATAAAACATTCTGGAGATAGGGGAAATTTGCTTAAAAGAATCATCTATGGGACAAATCCGTACAACATAAAAATGGTCACGATTAGGGATTATTCCGTTTTCAATGCATTCCTATTGGACATTTGTATAAAGGAAAATTTGCTTAGCATAATTTCATTTGGAACAAATTAATTCCTTTATACAAGGCACCACTGTACTTTGTCTCAGGCAGCAAAATTCTCTAGAGCCAGAATTTGGTAATCATGATCATATAGTTTTCCAATGCAGAACTGCAACACACAAATCAGCCTGCCTGTGATTCATATCAGTGTTTTGTTTTTATTATTTTATTTTTTGTGTTGCTGGGGCAAGGGGTTTTACTTTCTAAAAGTTGGGGTTGAGGTACCACTCATCCCAGTACAGTAAATGGATTGCCCATGATTTCATTGTAAAAACTGGATAGGGGAAAGTTAACCCGATGGGCTCTGGGACTCAGGGCTTGGCAAAACATGGAATTTTACTAAGTGCTTCAAACTCTGGGAGTCTCTCAGGGTTGAAAACAGAACCCACAGAACTTTATTGCCTGAGATGAAAGAGAAAATGGCTTCCTTCCCAACTGTACTGTACAACATGTACTGTACTGTACAAAAAAAAACTGACCACACTGGTAGTTGATGCTGACTTCAGAACTGGCAACAGAGCAATTACCCCTACCAGACATGAAGGCAGTAGTCTTATTTAGGAGGCAGTGGCAAACATAGCTCTGTAATCCAACATCTCGCTGCAATCCCTGCCTTTCTCAGGTTTTCTCATCCTCAGTGGCTGGTTCATTTTTGCCTTAAGATCCAGTCAGTCTTGGTTGAACATGATTTTAAATACAGTTCAATATCTGACTGATAAGTTTTCAGAACAAATAAGGTGGTCATTTTTCCTCATACTGTAAAAGGTAACTCAGTTCTGATGGGGACACATAGTATTTAAGCTAGAGAAGCTTCTAGAAGCGTAACCTCGATGCCCTCGCTAAACCACAACTCCCCAGCCAGCATTCTTTGGGAAAAGCCACAACAGTTAAATATGCCCTGTATGCCTTCAGAGGATTATTTTAGACTGAAAAGAAAAGGAAAAGGAAAAGAAAACTGGGGGGGGGGGAAGCAAAGCAATCATTCTCAGAATGCTACAAAGGGTCTTGGTTTTGGTGTTTTCTCTTGGTAACTCTTCCATGTTTCCTTAAAACTGTGGTAAGGAAACTGTTTCCTTCCACAGAAGATTCATTAAGCCCTCCCACTAGGCAGACCAGTGGTTCTCAACCTGTGGGTCCCCAAATGTTCCTGGACTGCAACTCCCATAAGTCTTCATCCCTAGCTGAGCTGACCAGGATTTCTGGGAGTTGCAGTCCAGGAACATCTGGGGACCCACAGGTTGAGAACCACTGAGCCAGACTAAGGTGGTTGCCTCACATGCCGAATGCCAGGTGCTAGAAGGAGAGCCTGCCCTGTAAGCGGCCCTTGCTCCCCAGCTAGTCTACAGCTTGTCTACAGCTGCTGTGAAGGACACTGGCCTCTCATTGGTGTCAAAGAAAGTCCCAGTTTTCCTGTCAGACTGGGACAGGAGAGGGCACTATCTTACCCTTTCTCTTAGGCAGCACGATGCCTTGAGTTAGCCCTACTGTTCAGGACGCAAAAATAAGAACTACATCATGTCCACTGGCGACTGGCACACAGCAGTACTAAGAGGAGTCCTTCTGGAAGAACCACAAATCATTCACTTGTTTCATTGACATTGTTTTCGTACATGCTATGACAAAAAAGCACATTTAAACCTCTTCCCCTGTCAAAGCTTGCCACCCGGCTTAGTTTATTGCTACGTGTCTTCGCTGTTCTCTGCAGCACCTCTGCCTTTAATGGGCCAAGCTCTCTCGCAGTGTGTAGATCTGGCCTAAGACATTTTGCTGTCTGAGGCAAATGACAAAAGGCCAACCTTCCCATTCTACATACAGAAACCACCTGCGCTGACAGTGGGACTTGGTTTCAGTACTGACAATGGGAGGGAGTCTCCCGCCACACTTGAGGGCAGGAAGCAAGCTTGGCAGGGCGGCATGGGTTGTGCAACTGCCACATTTCTGTCCTGCAAGGCAAGTGTGTAGCTGAGGGGAGGGGGCAATAAGAAGAGCCCCTTCTGTGGCTTGAGGCAATAGCTTCACTCTTTTGAACAACAGGGCTGGCTCTGTCAGTGGGCCTCCTCTGACTGCCCTAACTCTGACTATGGGGACTGATGGGTGCGTGCTTGGATTTGATCAAGGGCAATCCTTCATTCCTTGGTGGAATGACCGTTCACTGAATACTTTTACTGTATGACTTCAGCTCAGAAGAGGCTCAGGTCTTTACCGAAATAAGGATGGGGAGGAGGCATGCAACCAAGTCACAATGATCTCACCTCTTCAAGCTTTGCCATCTGGAACTCCATGACTTACTACTACAATTTTCCACATCTAAAGGACCTGGGGGAACTTGCAAGGAGTGGGGCGTGGAGAGGGAACATGCCAACGACATCTGTGGCCTGCTTCCAGATTCCTCCTTCACCCCCACCTATGGCTTACACAGTAAGGTCTCAAGAAGCTGGCCATCAGGGTAGCTTTGCGGGGTGGGGGTGGCAAGGAATGGGTCTCTTTCTGACCATGACAAGCTTGGAGGATGCAGGCTAAAATAGCTGCTAAATTACAACCCTACTTTTTCGGAGCTTCGTACAATTACAGGATGGCTGCCTGCTATTAGAAGCCAGGCACAGTTTCTCTGTTTTTTTGTTAGGTATCTGTGGACACGTAGCTATAAACAGCACCGATCCAGTTGCTATCGGAAACAGTATGCAGAGGTGAAACATAGCTGAGAGCCCTCTCACTTGCCTTCTCATGCAGTATCCCTGATCGATGAGACTCAAACGGATGCATGAGGGCCCAAGTGTTCATGCCTACCTAATCCTTTTTAAAGTAAGCAAATCAGTACTGTTTACAACTATACACATCTGTGTATCTGTTGGGACTAAAGAGTTATACTATGACTCAACAGTCTTAGACGTAAATCCTTACGCAGCCATAAAGCACAATGTGTGGCCAACCACATGTTCTTGGTTTTGCCTACGTCACCGATTGTTAGAATAAAGTGGAGAGGAAGTGGAACATGAATGTTGTCTTGAACAAATGAAGGGAAAACAGGTTGCACACATAGCAAACAGACAATCACATTTATAGATACCTAAACTGGGTAGGTGGGTCCGACTCCACTGCTCTGATTAAAGATAGCATGGCGGTAACCGGTTCCAATGCCCTTCATTTATTCCAGAGGACTAACTTGGTGGAAAAATATAGGATCGTGGTAAAGGAGCCAAATGAGTAGATCATTTAGCAACGCATGAATGTTATGCAGGCTCAGATAATCTCTCAGGTCCTTTTTACACGACCCCTAAGATCCGCTGGTCCCTTAAATTCGGACCAGAGATCTTGAGGGTTCGTTGCTGTTCTTCCCTCCCCACCCGCTCGGCACTTCTTTGTTCTGTCTGCGGGGGGGGGGGAGGGAGGGGAAAAAAAAGCCTTAGACAGAGACAAAAGAATAAAAGGCTTACCTCCCGGTGTTGGGGGAAGTTGCTCCGATCTCCGTTTACTTCCTGGTTCCTCTTTAAGGGGCGGAGGCAAAAGAAAAACAACAGAAAGAAGCGAGGAGACCTCAGGCAGTCTCCGGATCAAATATTTTTCACCATAAAAAAGCAGGTACAAGAAAACTGCTGTTTGGTCACGCTAAGTGGGCGGGGTTGCACTTAATTGTCTGCAAACTCCGGAGCTGGTGGGTAAACATTTTTATCGTCCGGAGCTTGCAGCCATTTGCGGCGGAGCTTAGGAGTCGTGTATAAACGCCCTCAGTTGACATTGTATAGAAATTCAAAGCATCCCTTTTCTTTTTTAAAAAAAAGAGTTACACTTCCAAACCTCATGAATGTGAAATATTTAAAAATAAGTCATAACCGTTGGCAGAGGTCTACACTATCTGAGTGCTCTTGTTATTATTGTATATATCTATATGTATTTTTTTCCATTTAATTGGGGGGGGGCTTTTTGCGGATCCTTGTTCAGCTGCACCATTTGCAGTATTGCACCAAATGGCTTGTGGACCATGGTAAATTCGGCTATGGAAAATTTCTGTAGTGCCCCTTCTTTCTTTGATGCCCCTAAGTACGTGTTCATTGTGCTTAATGGTTAATCCATCCCTGACCGTACCCATCCAGGGAACCCCCGAGGAACAGAACCTTGGTCTCCTTGGGGTTGAGCTTATCCCACTGTCCCACCAATAGGTGCAGGCATTCCAACCCTCTACACACCAACACCACGGATTTGATGACATAAAGAGAGTCCCTGTAAACAATGGCCACCCCACCCCATGACCCTCCCACCTGCCCAGATGCTGGTAGTGAAACCACGGTGGTGGGGGCAAAGCTGGGTGAGGGAAGCCCCACCCTCTTCACCCACCATGGTCTTGGTAACACAGGCCAGGTGGGCCCGCTCATCCACAATCAAATCATGGATGACAGGGATCTTATGGACCAACCTGGCATTAACCAGCACTCAGGACTAGATATGGGCACGACTTGGCGAAATTCCCGTTTCCGTTTCTCGTTTCTGTTACGTAACGGAAACGGTAACGACAATTACTCCGCCAGAACTCGAACTCGAACCGACTAAAGAAAAATTGGGTCTGATTTGTCGTTGTCGTTCCTGGCATCGCAGCGATCGCGTGCGATGCCAAGCGGCACAGGAAAAAAGTTTTAAAAATAAAAAAACCCGATTCCCGGCCAAAAATGAGGCGAAAATATGCCTGCCTGAGGGCACCTACCAGAGGGGTGGTTTGGGGGGGGGTCCCCAGCCTCCCCCCCTCCTCTCCTGGGCTGCGCAAAGTGCGCATCCTCGTCGAGTCGCAACTCGCCAAGCGGCGCGGCAGAGAAAAAAAGTTTTAAAAATTAAAAAAAAACCCGATTCCCGGCCAAAAAAGCAGGCGAAAATATGCCTGCCTCAGTGAGGGCAGCTACCAGAGGGGTGATTTCGGGGGGGGGGGTCCCCGGCCTCCCCCCCTCTTCTCTCCTGGGCTGTGCATCCTCGTCATCTCGCCAACTCGCGCCATGCCATGCGGTGCGGGTGGGGGATCCAAAATGGGGCGACCGCACTATTTATTTTGAAATCGCGTGGTCCAAAAACACACCAAAGCACCACAGAAACATGCGAAAATAGCTATTTTAAAACTGCCTGATTTTTTTCAGTAGCAGCAGTGGGTTTTTCTTGCAACAAAACGTCTCCATTTATTTTATTTTATTTTATTTAATTTTTTTTTTTACACCTGTGCAATGATGGGCTGGCCATGGGAGTGGACCATGCAAATTTTTGGAGCCATTCCACCAATTGCATGGCCACTTGGCCAGGTTTTGACCGAGACTTCTGGGATGTGCCAGTCGGGCATAAAAAAGCCACTAACCCTAGCCCGAACCCGAACCCTAACCCTAACCCATATGCCAGTACACTGTCCTTCTTAGTGGGTCAGAGAGGAACCCAGAGGTGCACCCCAGTAACTCACCCTAACCTTACCAGTAACCCTAAGCCTAGCCCTTGCGCTAACCCCTAACCAGTAAGCCAGATGTGTACTCGCATTGCACTACAGCAAGTACACTTCCCTTCTTAGTGAGTCACAGGGCACCTGTAGGGGTCCTCTCTCACTTCGTTCCCCAGCCCAAGTGCACTGCAGGCAGTGAGTCACAGAGGCACCCGAAAGAGAGGTGCCTCTGCCTGCTGCAACTGCAACTTAATGGTATGCATATCCAATTGGCTATGCATGCCATTTTGTAGCGGGCCAGAGGAGGCCCCCACCCCAGAGAGGTGCCTCCAGGAGCCCGCTTTCCCTTCATGGCGGGCCAGAGGAGGCACCCACACCCACCCCAGAGAGGTGCCTCCAGGAGCCCCCCCCCCCCCCCGAAAAAAACCAGCAAATTTTTGGCGCGAAAAACGGTCAAGGGTTCAACTGCCTGGTCGTGCCCCCTAGTTCAGAATGTCCCCGTAGCATATGGCGGTCAAGGGTTCAACTGCCTGGCCCTAGTTCTCCTTACCCGACCGACCCCAACGTTGAATTTTGAAACATGCTGGCCATAGTTCTTTTGGATTCACACAGAATATCTAGGACAGTGAAGCTATCTATGTTGCCCTCTTTTGTCACAATCCTCTGCCTCCTTGCGTCAAGAGAACAGTTTTGTGCCTGGCCACAAGTTCAGGCAAGCCAAGAGAGGAGGATGGAATGGACCATTGTCCTTATGCATATCCCCCCCCCCCCCCGGATGGATTCTGGCCACTGGTGAAACAAAAAGGTGGTTGTTTGTTTTATACTTTTCCATTTTGTTTTTAATCTTTAAGGGTACGCTGCCCAAGTCTGAAGTCAGCCATCCACATCTTACAATACATGATGTTACTTAATGGTTATATAATTTTATATAATTACCAGCTGGACTACCATAGTCAGTGAATGTCATGGCTCTGCTGGATGAGTCCTCTAAAAGCCCCCAAGCCTGATGGAGGACGTTTCATATCCTGCAGGCCCTGAGGGCAGGCACGTCCAAACTTCAGCCCTCCAGATGTTTTGGACCCCCCAACTCCCACAGTCCTTTGCCATTGGAAATACACGCTTAGAATTATGGGAGTTGTGGTCCACAACATCAGGAGGGCCAAAGTTTGTACATGCCTGTCTCTCTGAATAGGACAGCTCAGTACCTGGAGGAGGCTTTGCAGCTATTGCCCAGTTCATAAGAATGCCACATGACAAAGGCGTGGCTGCAATCTCGCATGCAAAGTTTATTAAATCAATGCAAAGCAGAGCACTTCCACACTAAGCATTTGTACAACCTTCCTCACACCCATGGTGCACAACACGGGGCTGAAAACTGGTTCCACAAAGTCAAAAGGGTAGATGTTGTCTCTTTATGTTGATACCATCACCAAAGAGTGGTGCATTTTGGTTGCTCCAATTTGCTGCAGTGCAGGATATCTTACTGCGGAGCTTACTATTGTCATTCCATGTTGATCCCACACGTTGTGGGTGTGTCATCTGATGGCCCTTACTGAAAGGTCCTGTTGGTTAGACTCCATCCCTCCACCCTGATGGATAAGTAAAGTAAGGAGGGAATGGAGAAGAGAATGGGATAGGCAAGCAGATGGCAGAGAAAGCTTTCTGTGATGAGACTGAACTATCAGAGAGCAACTCCAAATGTGTGTGGGCAGGTCATACTGGGACAACCCAATGCCTCCCGGTATGGATAAGTAGTAATAAGTACCCCGTTCCGTGTGTGGACACTAATACTGTCACGAGCTTTTCCAGTCTGTAATAGACAGGGGCACGACTTGGCGAAATTCTCGTTTCCGTTTCCGTTTCTTGTTTCCGTTACGTAACGGAAACGGTAACGACAATTACTCCGCCAGAACTCGAACTCGAACCGACTAAAGAAAAATTGGGTCTGATTTGTCGTTGTCGTTCCTGGCATCGCAGCGATCGCGCGATGCCAAGCGGCACAGGAAAAAAGTTTTAAAAAGAAAAAAAACCCGATTCCCGGCCAAAAATGAGGCGAAAATATGCCTGCCTGAGGGCACCTACCAGAGGGGTGGTTGCTGGGGGGGGTCCCCGGCCTCCCCCCCTCTCCTCTCCTGGGCTGCGCAAAGTGCGCATCCTCGTCGAGTCGCAACTCGCCAAGTGGCGCGGCACAGAAAAAAAGTTTTAAAAATAAAAAAACCCCGATTCCCGGCCAAAAAAGCAGGCAAAAATATGCCTGCCTCAGTGAGGGCACCTACCAGAAGGGTGGTTTCGGGGGGGGGTCCCCGGCCTCCCCCCCTCTCCTGGGCTGTGCATCCTCATCGTCTCGCCAACTCGCCATGCCATGCGGTGCGGGCGGGGGATCCAAAATGGGGCGACCGCAATATTTATTTTGAAATCGCGTGGTCCAAAAACACACCAAAGCACCACAGAAACATGCGAAAATAGCTATTTTAAAACTGCCTGAATTTTTACAGTAGCAGCAGTGGGTTTTTCTTGCAACAAAACGTCTCCATTGATTTTATTTTATTTTATTTTATTTTTATTTTTTTACACCTGTGCAATGATGGGCTGGCCATGGGAGTGGATCATGCAAATTTTTGGAGCCATTCCACCAATTGCATGGCCACTTGGCCAGGTTTTGACCAAGACTTCTGGGATGTGCCAGTCGGGCATAAAAAGCCACTAACCCTAGCCCAAACCCGAACCCGAACCCTAACCCTAACCCATACGCCAGTACACTGTCATTCTGAGTGGGTCAGAGAGGCACCCAGAGGTGCACCCCAGTAACTCACCCTAACCTTACCAGTAACCCTAAGCCTAGCCCTTGCGCTAACCCCTAACCCCAAGCCAGATCTGTGTACTCGCATTGCACTACAGCAAGTACACTTCCCTTCTTAGTGAGTCACAGCGGGCGCCCGTAGGGATCCTCTGTCACTTCGTTCCCCAGCCCAAGTGCAGGCAGTGAGTCACAGAGGCACCCGAAAGAGAGGTGCCTCTGCCTGCTGCAACTGCAACTTAATGGTATGCATATCCAATTGGCTATGCATGCCATTTTGTAGTGGGCCAGAGGAGGCTCCCACCCCAGAGAGGTGCCTCCAGGAGCCCGCTTTCCCTTCATGGCGGGCCAGAGGAGGCACCCACCCCAGAGAGGTGCCTCCAGGAGCCCGCCCCCCCCCAAAACCAGTACTAACGACAGACGAAAAACCAACAAACGAAACGACAAATTTTTGGAAAATTTCGCGAAAAACGGAAATGAGCCGAAACGGGCCGGCGCCGACACACGACAACTCGAAACGTAATTTTTCCTGGTCATGCCCATCTCTAGTCTGTAATAAAAAGGGCAGAACGACCCCAAACAATTCCAGAATTACTGGCAACAACACCAATGTATGGGCAAGCCCTGAGTAACAGTTGTGGTTGTGTTGCCTGATGGTATGTTGACAGTATTAGACTGCAGTTGCAAGAGGCACCTGGCAGTTTCCCCACCCCCACCCCAATTATCAGCCTCCATTGCCAAGCCAATAAATGTTCTTGGTTTGCATTTATTTATTTTTTGCCTGTCCAGCTTTCTGGTTTCTATTTATAGCCAGACATGATACTTTGTGTTTATATGTGATTGGTGCCCCCATCCACTTTATTCCCTTTTAGAGATAGTGTGATGCATTCATTGTCCAAGCCCCTGCTAGAACTTTGAATTTCTGGATGTCTAGAGAAAATCCTTCCCACCGATGTGAAAATGTGAATGGCTATCTCCTCAAGTGTGTCTGTATGTGAGCGAATGCAGCAGTGTGAGGGGGGGGAATGTTACACTATAGAGCACCATCGAAATTCCCACCTAGATGGAATCAAAAGTGGCACAGATATGAGCAAGAGAGCACACAATTTCCCTGGAATTTCTCCCGTTTAAGCACAATAGAAAGCAAAGTTCTGCTTATATACCGCCCCATACCACTACAAGTAGTCTCTGGGCGGTTTACAATTTTGATTACAGTGTGCAGGCTATACATTGCCCCCCCAGGAAGCTGGGTACTCATTTTACCGACCTCGGAAGGATGGAAGGCTGAGTGAACCTTGAGCCTGCTACCGGGGATTGAACCCAGGTCGTGAGCACAGTTTTACCTGCAGTACAGGCATTTAACCACTGCGCCACGAGGCTCATAATGAAATGAAATGAAGTTGCTGCTCCTGGTTTTTCTTACTGAGGTTCGGGCAGGGACATTTCCTGGTTATGTGTGTGTGTGTGTGTGTGTGTGTGTGTGTGTGTGTGTGTGTGTGTGTGTTGTGTCGTTACAGTCGTGACCGACTCTTCATGACTCCATATCCATGAGTTTTCTTGGCAGGAATACTGGAGTGGTTTGCCAGTTCCTACTCCAGGCGCCTACAGCATAGACACATTAAATAGCAAATGAGAGATGTGTGCCATTTAACAACGTTCTGCCTCAGACACCAGAAAGATGGGAGCAGATCCTGGATGCACAACATTCTCTGGATTTTCTGAATCAAGGGATGGCATGGTTCCTGCCCAGTGGGCTTATGGCTTGGAATTAAAAAAAAAACATTTTCATAGATTTACAAAAGGGAACACAAGAGTTGGATGGCAAATAGAGAAAC
Source organism: Phrynocephalus guinanensis (assembly GCA_037367245.1). NCBI lineage: Eukaryota > Metazoa > Chordata > Lepidosauria > Squamata > Agamidae > Phrynocephalus > Phrynocephalus guinanensis. Next base: position 158,940,632 of record CM074734.1, read on the forward strand.
AAGTAAAGATGACCAGATTTCTTCTGATATTTATATTCCACTGTCTTGCAAATGATACTCTGAACCAACATGTGCACATCAAAAACGGAAGGACATAACATTTATTACAAAGTAAGTTTTTTTTTTAAAAAAAGGGCACAGGATATAAAACAGGAAGGCTCAACACTGGCTCACACCAGGTCAGGTTATTTGTCTGTTAACCCACCCCACCCCACCCCCCAAAAATTGTTTGCATTGGTTGGCAGTGAGTCTGCAGCTGTGGTACACACCTGGAATGGGCTACTTGTGGTTCCTCCAGAAAAAAAAAATGACGACAGGCTCTGGCTGATGGGAACTGCCACTCAAGAGCTGTTGTCTACCACGCTAATTTCTTCCTAATGCAGATACAGTGACCCCCCCCCCACCTATCTCTGGGGTTAGGGACCCGAGCCAACCCACAATAATTGAAAATCCACGATATGCGGATGCAGGTTGGGTTCAGGCCTGGGGGTCCTAGCTGGCAGCTCTTGTACTTACCCCCAGCCTGGAGCTGTCCTGAGTGGGCCTGCGAGGGCCTTCCTGGGCCTTCTGGAGGCTGCAAAAGGGCCTCCCTGCAAACTAGAAGTGACTTCCTGAAAGGCCTCCAAGGGACTTAATTAATCTGTTTTCAGTGCCTTCCTATGGAAAATTTGTACAAAGGAATATAGATATAGATATAGATATAGATATAGATATGCTACATTCCATAGAGGACCCAAGGACAACAATAATGAGTTTAAAATACCATACAAAACTATACACATCTCTCTCTCTCTCTCTCTCTCCCTCTGTGTGTATGTATGTGTGTGTTGCGTCATTACAGCTGTGACCAAATCTTTGTGACCCCATGTCCACTGAGTTTTCTTGGCAGGAATACTGGAGTGGTTTTCCAGTTCCTACTCCAGCCACCTGGTATTCCCTGGTGGTCGCCCATCCAAGTACCAACCTGGGCCCTTCCAGCTTAGCTTCTGAAATCAGGCAAGATCGGAATTGCTTAGGGCACCTATACACATCTATAGATATCTATATCTATATCTATATCTAAATCTGTCTATCTAATAAACATTAATAGGAATAGGAATAGAAATCTTTGTTGTCATTGCCCCCTTGCAGGAACTACGAAATTTTGTGGTTGCTATATTCAACTCATTTAAAACATTTCACATAGATTTAAAAACAGGTACAACACATAATAATATGACATATAAAATGACTAAAATATGACATATAAAATAAGCTGACTTCAAAGTCCAGAATTTCCGTTTAAGGCCAATATTGCTCTAAAAAAGAAGCTATTTTTGAGATGGTTTGTTCTTGCTTTCATTACTCTATATCTCCGTCCCGATGGCAGCAACTCAATGAGGCGATGACCAGGATGTGGTGGATCTCTTAATATATCTAATGCTTTACAGTGGCACCTGGTAGTATAGATTTGTTCTAGGGTGGGGAGTGAACAGCCCACAATACTCTCTGCAATTCTTATGATTCTGTGCAACACTGCCTTATCCCGCTGGGAACAACTTCCATACCACACACATAACCCGTAAGTAAGTACACTCTCAATTGTGTACCACACACATAACCCGTAAGTAAGTACACTCTCAATTGTGTACTCAAATGATAGAAGGCCAGCATCAGCTTTTGTGGAAGATGGTTTTTCCTTAAAGTTCTCAAGAAAAATAGTCTCTGCTGAGCCTTCCTTGCAAGCCCCTTTGTGTTGACACTCCAGGACAGATCCTCCTGTAACTCAATGCCCAAAAATCTAAAACCTGTAACCCTCTCCACACCAGTCCCATCAATCACCAGTGGTTGAATATTAGTTTTCTGCCTCCTAAAATCCACCACAAGCTCCTTTGTTTTCTTTATATTTAGGTGCAAGTTATTTATTCTGCACCACTTGGTCAACCTCTCCACTTCATCTCTGTAAGCCATCTCACTCTCCTTGCCAGAGATGAGCCCAATCACAGTTGTGTCATCTGCAAACTTAATGATCCTATTGCTAGGATAGGCAGAGACACAATCAAATGTGTAAAGAATATAAAGGAGTGGCCTAAGTACACATCCCTATGGTGTTCCAATGTTGGTACTAAGAGTATTAGAGGTATAAGGGCCCAACCGGACCCTCTGAGAACGTTCTGACAGAAAATCCAAGATCCATCCACAAAGTGATGGTGGAAGCCCTAGATCTTCCAGTTTAGAGATCAAACGTCTTAACAAAGATTAAAAACAGTTTTTAAAACTTTTTCAGAAGATATTTAAAATATTTAAATTTCATTAATGAGCATTCCTTAGAACCCTACTTATTGCTTAAAAACTGCCTGAAAAAGTAGGTCTTTGCCTGATGGTGGGACTACAAGAGAAAGGGAACAAATCTGGCTTCTTGAGACAGAGAATCCCAAAGCCTGGGAGCAACCAAGCTTGGGAAAGTGGTGGGACACAGAGAAGGGCTTCCCCGGGATATCCTAATGTCCCAGTAGGCTTTTATGGGGTGATACAACCCTTCAAATGGCCTGGACCCAAACCAGAAACCTCTGGAGATGGGATGCCACCATATACTCCAATACTGTACTTTGCCAAAAATGGAATATTGGACTATGACTAATAATTGTTTGATAGAGTGAGACACAGGGAGGACTTTTTAAAGGAAAATCTTGCTGCAGCCTCCTGTAGGCATGCTGATATCCTGCCATGCTGCAAGGAAACTTTATTTATTTATTTATTTATTTATTTATTTATTTATTTGCCCATCTGGCAGCAAAGCCACTCTGGGGAGTTTGCAGCAAGTGATTAATCAACAAACAACAACACAATCAGTTAAAACAAACAGCAAACACAGGCACAATTACATTAAAATAAGATTTACAATTTGTATGCATTCACAACTCCCATAGTTCAATCAATCAATCTTCCTTTGGCTGCTTTTATAATTCAGGAAGGTCAAAGTTCCCCCCTCGCAGGTGGTGGCTTCTACTCCTTAACTGCAAAAACTGAAACAAATCTCTTATAACAAGAAAACCAGGAGCCAAAGTTACGCCCACAGGACCTGCACCTATGACAGCATCTAAGTCAGAACAGGATTTGGTTGCTTTATCTCTCAAGTGCCCTACAAACTCCTCACAGTGGGCTATTGAGAGTTTTTAATCCCACATTTAAATCCTACAGATACATATTTAACACAAGGGATCCTTGTGTTAAATGTTGTAGGGAATGGTACCTACTTTGAAAACACCATATGCTCTATCATGAAAGGTTAGAAGTTTGATGGTCACAGGGAGCAGAATAAAGATTTGCAGAAAGATGTAACATGACGATAGTGAAAGACTGAGATACAGTATTTTGGGCACCCTAAGGATTTTCAGAGAACAGTAATGTAGTCAGGGAGAAAGAGTGAAAAACATTAATTTACTATGCCAAATGGATTGGAGATGGCAGATACAGTGGAGAAGACTACCAAGACAGATGCTGCAGATGTTGTAGACACAGAGGTGGGGTCAGGTCACCACCGTATGGAGCAAGCATTTTGGCAACCTTCACAGAGAGGAGAAAAACGACTTGATCATTCAGATGTGGGAGGAGAAGCCAAGCTGATGGTGAGACAGCTTCAAGAATTACTGCAGAAATTATTCCATTTGTGGCACAATCTCCCACGGAGGGATCTTCACAGAAGGCCATTTGTTCTTCACAGAGAAGAACAAGTATCACCCAGCCATAAATCACATTGCAATAAATTGCTCTTTCATTTGAATATGCCAAAATAAGACCATCCAAATATGGTGCTTCACTGCCACAGGCCAGAGCTGGAAAGTAGGAGGCACAAAGCAATGGGAGGAGCTGCCAGTCTTGAAGAGTAGGGACTGGCATTGCTGGCAGGCAGGGCAGAGGGTGGGGTGGGGTGGGGTGGGGGTGGGGTGGGGAGGGCTAACTCGGACACCCCAAAACCTAGAGACAGAACAGTTGGTGACTGTGGTGGCTGCAGAATCCATTAAGCTGTAAACCCCCAAAGTCAGGTCCCTATGCCCTACACCAGGCATGTCCAAACTTCAGCCCTCCTGATGTTTTGGACCATAACTCCCAGAATTCCAAGTCTGTATTTCCAATGGCAAAGGACTGTGGGCAGTTGTGGTCCAAAACATCTGGAGGGCAGAAGTCTGGACATGCCTGCGGCCTACACCATAGCACGTGGCACTGAAACCCTCTGAAGAGGCTTCTCCCACCACCACCACCACCACCTCTGCCTGTTCCTTCCATATTTCTTTTGCAACCAGGAAAAAAGGCAGAAAATCCTACATTCATGCTTTCAAGCTAGTTCTGGCAAGAACCAGCTGGCATCCCTCCAGGGGTGCAGTGTTCCAGCTGCTGGCCGGCCAGTTCTACCCAAATTTTGGACTGAGCAGAGGACAGCAAAGCGCAGCTGCACATTGCCAGGTCTGACACAGCTCTGGTGAGCCACAGCCTTGGGCAAGGAGCCAGGCTTATTTCAGTCCTGCCTCTCTGCACAGAGATTTAAAGGTGCTTTTGTTGCACCCTCAGTTTGGGTGGTGATGAAATAAGTTCGCTCTCACGTATATATCCTCCTGCTTTTTCCTGGATGAGCAGCAGATCTTAGAGAAAGAGAGAGAGGCCGAGAGAGAAGAGGGGATTTCTTTCATAAGTAAATGTGAGGGTCTGAATATAATAGCAGACGTTTATAAAATACAGGTGCAAAAACAGGTGATACCTTTATAGACCACTACCCCCCCCCCCAAAATCATACAATAAACAAGCTTTCACGGATTTTATGTCACCCTGGGACTATGTGAACTGGCTTGCCTTGTTTGGTGGTGAGTCTTCAGGATTTTGCAGTATGATTTTGCCAACCTGAAAAGGTTGTCTCAGTCACTTCTCCCTCACTCCACCCTGACACGCTTTCAGCTCTAACAACAGACAGTCTACAACAGTGTTGGCAAACCTATGGCACGGGTGCCAAAGGTGACAGTTGGAGCCCTTTCCATGGGCACCTGACATCGCCCCTTCACAGCCACCTGTATACAGGTTAAATTGCTGTATTGGCACGTTGTGAAAAGTTAGTGGGTTCTGAATCGCAGTTTTGGGCACTCGGTCTCTAAAAGGTTCGCCACAGTGTCTGCTCCTGGTCATCATCCCCAGGCCTGGTGGCTTATCAAGGCTCCTTTCCATCTCCTCCCCCTTACTCACCCCATCTATTCATGAAATAATGAAGTCAAAAAGATTTAGGAGGTCAACTTGCATTGAATGAGGAAGGGATGTGGATTTTTTTTTTAAAAAAAAAGCATGCCTGCTGCCATCTTACCTATTTTGACTTTTGGAGTACACAGTCAACTTTCGAGTTGAAGACTTAGGAAATCCTTCCCACAGGAGGCCAGATTGGTCCCGTCTTCCACAAGCAAGTACTGTAAAAATGTTTTGCTTCAGGAAAACTTTCCCTCAGCAACTTGCTACATGAATGTGACTTTTAGATGGATTGCTGTTGCGTTACTGCCCCAACTCGGTCTTGAGTACTACTTGTGTTTACCGTCTCTCAGGGTGGCATTTGTTTGTTCCTTTTTAAATATTTGTAAATATTTGATGTAACCTGCCTCTTTTTTTGTACTCATTGTTTATAGCGGTAAATATTGCCTTTCGATGGTGTAAGCCACCTTCGGTCCTTTTTAAAAAGAAAGGCACTCAGTGTGTGTGTGTGTGTGTGTGTGTGTGTGTGTGTGTGTGTGTGTGTGTGTGTGTTTTAGATAAATAAAGTCACACTGTGAGTCAATTTCAAAGCTGAGCATACTGTTGTATCTAATAGGTGGTTAGGATGGCCGTGTGTCTTTATTTTAGAGGGCATTCTCTTTTCTGAAGGAGTAGCAGAGGAAACAGATTCCTCTGAAGGGATGTCTAGTCTAAGGGCTCATCTCTCCTCATTCTGCGCTTCCTCTGGACTCTTCTGCCCTCCTTCTCCCCAAGTTTGATTAGATCATTCCAATATTGGTGTGCACAGACGGAGAGGGTATTTAGGGCTGCATGGACAGTGGTACCGCTTAAGACAGCCATGTCCAAAGTCCAGCCCGGGGGCCGAATCCGGCCCGCCAGGCCATTTTGAGTGGCCCATGGCTGGCCCACCCGCCCCCTTCCTCTTTCACCCTCCCCATTATTAAAAATTAATACATAAATAAATGCAAGGAGAGTGGTGGGGGGGGCAGTGGGCAAGCAGGCAGGTAGAAGAGCTTGGCTTGCCTTGGCGGGGGTGGGGAAGAGTAACTAGCCAAGGAGGAAGGAGGTGGGGTGCTTACAGAAGGGGACCCTGGAGTGTGAGTGTGTTTGTATGTAGGGGGCTTTATTTTTCCTCTGAAAAATAAAAAGAGGGGGAATTAGCTTGGGGAGGAAACATGGCTTGCAAGGGGTCAGTGGGTGGGGCTTAGGAGTCAGTAGGCGGGGCTTGCAGTGGGGGCAGGGACAGGGGGGCAGTCAGCCCCCCACACATTCTCAGCCACCAAAACTGGCCCTCCTTACAAAAAGTTTGGACACCCCTGTCTTAAGATAAGTGCCTCATAAGACAAAAAACTCATAGGAAGAAAAACACGTCCAGGAATAGGCATGCTTTGAATGACAAAAAATTCCCCATGGGATGCTTTGAAAGAGAAAAAAAACTGCATGTACCCGGGGGGGGGGAAACAAGTTGTTTTTGTCTTTATTCTAGCCTCCGGAATGGCTTACTCCGTTCCCAATGCATTTCATAAGACAAAATTTTCATAAAGCAACCCATAGCCTCCGGAACAAATTAATCCATTTTCAGTGCCTTCCTATGGGAAGCCGCAGTTCGTAAGACAAAATTTTCTTAAAACAAATTGGCATGTAGAAGGAATTAGATTTGTTTTAAGAGGGACCACTGTACTGATATGCACTGGGTTGTCCTAGTATAGCCTGCCTATGTGCATCTGGAAAGACTCCTTAGCATCTCACTCCCAACACAGGTTTCCCAGATTTTGCCTGACTTCTGCACCTTCTCTGCACCTGCTTCACCCTCTCTTCCCATCCTGCCTGGTTTACAGAGGGGTGGATGTTGAACAGCTCCTAAGGAACTGTCCTCACATGAAAGAAATCCCCAAAGTGTATGGCTCATCTTGAGAACAATGCAGTACTAGGGTCCACACAGGCAAATCCTGTGTTGGAACAAATCAGAGCAAAGCTGAACTAAAACACACCACCCACCCGTAGAGGAACAAACGTTTTCAGGAAATCAGGGAGTTTTTCTTACTTTGCCTCTGTTGATACTAACTACAGCTCTGCATTATTTAGACATCTGGATGCTGTACCAATATCATGGGTGGAAGGAAAGTAGAATAAATGCTCCGAGTGGGTTAACTCTATAATTGGTTAAAGATAAAGTTTCATCAAGAAGTGGAGCAGAAACCTTGGGGTTACTCACACCATGTTTGCTTGTGGACAGCAAACTGCTCCAGGCACATGCCTTGTAGGATCAGAGATTGCTATACTGTGATGAGATGTACTGTCTTTTTTAAGTACAACAATTATTTCTATCAATTCCTATGCAGTTTCAGCTTACAGTGCTGTTATGAAATGTCATGAACAGCTCTGGTCGGGACTTGCAAACTAAAGACTGTGGGTTCCTTTATTGAGTCAAGCTGTCTTATGTCCGTTCTTCCTCTTTTCCTATGGCCTTTCAATTTTCCCAGCGTTGTTAACCTTTCTAATGAGCCTTGCTTCCTGCCCATGTGACCAAAGTATGATAGCCTCTGTTTAGTCATTTTTCACTTCCAGAAAGAATTTAGGCTTATTTGAATCAACCATCTGTATACGTTTTATGAAAGTTAGATTTTATGTAAGTCCCTTTTTCGGGGTGACCTCTACTGATTAGTGCAATGCTGGATGAGATGCTGTCAGTGGAGGGTCCCACACTTCTCATGAAGGTCCCTTATTCACCACTGTTGCTACTACTGCCTCCTTGAATGCTGTCTCTTCCAACAGATACCACCTTCCAGAGGAAGAGGACAAGGTGTGCAAGGATTAGATAATCTCTCTCCATTTCCCCCTTGCTCAAGTGTGGTCCTGTGAATAGGCAGCAACAAGTGGAGGAAGTAGTGTTCCATTAGAGCTGTACATGGAGAGCACGCATCCCACAATTGTACCTCCCCAGGTACCACCAGAGGAAACACTGTTTGTAGGAATTCTTCTTCTTCTTCTTCTTCTTCTTCTTCTTCTTCTTCTTCTTCTTCTTCTCTTCTCCTCTCTCCTCCTCCTCCTCCTCCTCCTCCTCCTCCTCCTCCTCCTCCTCCTCCTCCTCCTCCTCCTCCTCCTCCTCCTCCTCCTCCTCCTTTTTCTTCTTCTTCTTCAGCTTTTTGTCGGACAGATATGCTGTGCAGGGAGACACCTGCTCCTTGAAGTTCCAGCTGTCTCTGCCTGGGGCACTTGGGAGCAAATGAACATAGTGTGCTCCTCTGACTGAATAATGAGCAGCAACGCCACTGGAGGAAAAGGTGGCAAGGAAGTTTAACTTACTAATAGATAAATACATCATTCTGCTCACTCACAGAGCAAATTGCCCTCCAAAAACCTTTCTCTCTCCTCTCATAGCCCGGCAGCTGCCACTATGGAATACCTCTTCTTGCTAATTCCCCTCCTGGGCCTCGTGAGCAGCGAGATGCCCTTCGTGCAGAGAGGCTTCTGGGACTTCTCCATGGATGATCCCAATGTCCAGGAAGAGGAAGAAGCTTCGGGGATCTTCCCTACTTCAGGAGGGGCTGAGACCGACGTGACCATTCCCTTCTACCCAGGCCTCTGTCCATTCGGCTGCCACTGCAACCTAAGGGTGGTGCAGTGTTCTGACCTAGGTGAGTCAACGTGTGTGTGTGTCTGTTGATGTCTATGGTGAGTGCTTCTCCGCTATAAGGCTCTATCACTCTCACCTCGACTACAGCAGGGAATTCTAAAGACCTCACCAAACTGCATCTGCCATTCAAGGATTCTATCTCGTTTTAAACGAAATCAAAGTAACATCATTACCCTATGTGTATATACAGACTTGAATGCCAGAATTCAGATCTGTGAAGGAGATATCTTCTGAGCCAGGGGTAATCACTAGTGTCTTTTTTCTTAACATGGCAATACAGTAGGACCCCTGTATCTACTGATTCAGTTATCCACAGGTGGCACAGGGAAACAATTAAATAATTCAGCAGCCACAAAGCAAGCTGTAAAGCAGCAAGCTGTTGTCACAAACAGCAGCTGTAAAGCAAGCTACTTTCACAAACAGCGGTCATAAAGCAAGCTACTGTCAGGAAACAGCAGTTTGGGGGTGGGTGAGCAGGCGTTCTCTCTTATCCATGGTTTACATCATCCACGGGAAGGCCTGGAACAAATCCCCAGCGGATACCGGGGTCCTACTGTACCTAGAATCATAGGATTGGAAGGGACGTTTGAGGTCTTCTAGTCCAAGGCGGGAGACCTCATACCATGCTGGACATGCCAAGGGTCCTTCAGCTCCCATGAGACCTCCTGCCCCTGATAGACAGCAAGACACTTTGCAGGCTGCCACCCAAGAGGGTACAACAGCCAGTGGTAAGAGGGAAGAGATGGGGCCAAGAGCACCATAGGCATTTGCCCGTTCTCTCCCCACCCCTCACCCCAAGCAGTGATATACCAACTGGAGGAACTGGTGAAACACCCGGGTTTTTGTTAAAATGTTAGGTAAAAGCATTACTAAAAACAGATATAGAACCATCCGCTTTTAAAACCTCTTGTACACAGCCAGACACTCAGGAAAGGCCTTCCTGAAGAGAAGGGTTGTGGCAGGACCCCAAAGATGAGGCCAGCTGGGCCTCTGGTGGGAGGGAGTCCCAGTGTGTGGGAGCAGAGGTAGAGAAGGTTGTCTCCTGTGTCCCCACCAAACACACCTCCAAGGGTGGTGGGACTGAGAGAAAGGCCTCCCTTGATGCTATCAAAACCTGAGCAAGCTCATAAAGGTGGATGCAGTCCTTGAAATAGCTTGGTCCCAAACCATTGAGGGCTTTATAGGTTAAAACCCTGCACTTTGAAGCATGCCCTGAAATGGATCAGCAGCTGGTGGAACTGTTGTAATAATAGAGCGAGTTCTGCGATCCCTGTCATTAGCCCAAGTTAACAACCTGGCTGCAGTGTTTTAGACCCACAGGAGTTTTCAAGCACTTCCCAAAGGCGGCCCCACATAGTATGCATTACAGTAGTCCAGCTGGGATGTAACTAAGGCATATTTCACCATAGCCAGGCCAGATCTCTTGTAGGCATTTTTAAGTTATTCCCATTTTCAAAATGTGTGTGTTGTCTTGCATGTGCTTTGTTTCTTTGAAATGCTCCCTGAACTCCCCCAGGGGAGTAGATTTTCGGGGCAACGTTTGTTTTGTCTTGTGGTAGATCTTGAGAAGTGAAAAACAGCAGCTTCCACCGAGACTGCTGGCACAAATGAAATTCTTCCTTTCTCTGTTTTGTGCTCTCTCTCTCTCCCCCTCCCCCAAACTGGAGTTATTCAAAATATTTTTTCCACACAGGTTGGTACTTGCCGTTGTATATCTTGGACTGATGCGTTATTTGGGCCCACTATTAGGCGGAGTGAAGTGTTTGCCTCTCAGGCAGCACAAAGTGCTGGGGCTGCAAAGTCAAAGTATAGAGTTTTGTGTACTTTGTACTAGTGAGAACTGCCCCCATGGGTTCAGGATGCCTTCCATGGCTCAGCTGCTCACTAGCAGCACATACCCCGCATGCGACTGACTGAATGGCTGTATTTGGCATCCCCTGTGAAGACGGCTTGCACATTACTACGGGGAAGACAGTAGAGGAAGGCTAGATGTACCTTGGCTTCTGTATACCTGTATCACAGCTCCTAATATAATGCACTCCTACTTGCACTGCCCTACAGCATTAGCACACGGGAGTATGGAAACCCATAGCATGGCAGCATAGCACCACACAGGAGTGCTGTGGTAGAATTATCATAGAAAAGGGTGCAAAAAGGGGGGTGGGTGGGGGAGAAGAGACGGCAGCAGTTAATTCTGCCCTCTAAAATTATCACCTAAGAGGGGAGGGTGTCTGGATCACTGACAGGCCTCTATTGCCCTCTGTTGGTGGTTATGACAAAGAGCAGTTAAAGAGGCCAAAGGCTGGGTTCCATATAAACTGAAGGGTTGTTTTAAAAAGTTGCTTTTTAATACTCTTTTAAATCCATTGGAAACCTCCATTTGGGGCTCTTTAGTCTGGAAATAAGGCACCTGAGAGGGGAATATGATTGAGACGTACAGAATTATGCAGGTCATGAGTAAAGTGGATAGAGGGACACTTCTTCCTCTCACAAAATACCAGAACTAGGGGACATCCACTCAAATTGACGGCTGGGAGAGTGAGAACAGACAGAAGAAAATATTTTTTTTTACCCAACATGTTGTTAGTCTGTGGAACTCCCTGCCACAATATGTGGTGATGGCATCTGGCTTGGATGCCTTCAAAGGGGGGTTGGACAGATTCTTGGAGGAGAAGTCCAGCACAGGTTACAAACCATGATGGAGATGTGTAATCTCCAGGCTTAAAACCAGGGTCCTTCAAGGACCAGATGCAGGGGAATGGTATGAAGAGACAGATATCTAGTCTCGTGTGCTCCCGGACGCGTTTGGTGGAGCCACAGTGAGATATAGGAAGCTGGACTAGATCGGCCTTTGGCCTGATCCAGCATGGCTCTTCTTAGGTTCCTATGTTTTTATTGCTGTCTGGTCATACCCTGATCTGCCTTTCGTTTCAATACAGCACCTGGAAACGAATGGTAAGCATTCTGGAACAGCGGAAATGGGGCATTCTTGCCCCACTGAGCTGGAAAATTCACTGGGTGGCTTATATGAATATAAGAGAGTGAAAACAAAGAAGAGCCATGAACATTGTACTGGATTCACTAGAGGAAAACTGGAATAGAAAGAGAACAAATAAAGATGAGTAATAAATGAGTGAGCGACACTTTCTGGAACCCCCTTTCTTTGACAGAACTGATGCAGGAAATTTTGTCCTTTTGTACCGATCGCTCTAGCCACAATTCTAGCTCACATTTGCCAGCTGCCAGGTACTCCACCTGGAGTATTGTGTACAATTCTGGTCTCCGCATCTCAAAAAAGACATAGTGGAACTGGAAAAGGTGCAGAAGAGAGCTACTAAAATGATTACTGGGCTGGGGCACCTCCCTTATGAGGAAAGGCTAAAACATTTGGGGCTCTTTAGTCTGGAAAAAAGGCGCCTGAGGGGGGATATGATTGAGATGTACAAAATAATGCAGGGTATGAGTAAAGTGGACAGAGGGACACTCTTCTCCCTCTCACAAAATACCAGAACCAGGGGACATACACTCAAATTGAGGGCTGGGAGAGTAAGAACAGACAAAAGAAAATATTTTTTCACCCAGCGTATTGTTAGTCTGTGGAACTTCCTGCCACAGGATGTGGTGATGGCATCTGGCCTGGATGCCTTTAAAAGGGGATTGGACAGATTCCTGGAGGAAAAGTCCATCACAGGTTACAAACCATGAGGGAGATGTATCATCTCCAAGCTTAAAAGTGAGCTACCTCAAGGACCAGATGCAGGGGAGTGGTATCAGGAGACAAATATCTAGTCTCGTGCGCTCCCAAACGCATCTGGTGGGGCCACTGTGAGATACAGGAAGCTGGACTAGATGGGCCTTTGGCCTGATCCAGCATGGCTCCTCCTTATGTTCTTATGTTCTTATGTACTAGGACAGTGATGGCGAACCTATGGCACGGGTGCCAAAGGTGGCACTCGGAGCCCTTTCTGTGGGCACCCGATATTGCCCCTTCATGGCCACCTGTATACAGGTTAAATTACTGTATTGGCACTTTGCAAAAAAAATTAGTCGGTTTTGAATAGCAATTTGGGCACTCAGTCTCTAAAAGGTTCACCATCACTGTACTAGGACTTCACCAGCCTTCACCTGCCTTACTCTCTCCATTTGCCTGCTTTATTCAGGTCTCAAGGAAGTGCCCAAAGAGGTCTCACCAGACACTTCCCTGCTGGATCTGCAGAACAACCAGATTACTGAACTGCGCAAAGATGACTTTAAGGGGCTCCATCACCTGTATGTACGTATTGTAGAAATCCCTCCTCCCTTTCTCCTTTGGATCTCTGATGTCAAAAAGACCAGACAGCTAGTAGTCCTGACAGCTTTCATCCAGGGCTATACCTTTGGAAAAAAAGAAACAAAAACATAAGTGGAACTTGAGGCCTGCATTGCTCCCCCCCCCACCACCTATTACTACCTGCACCCCTCACTGCAACACACATCTGGTTTTGGGCAGCTGGGTTTTTGATTCAGGCTGTCTGTTTTTCTAGAACCATATTAAGTCCTGTGTGCTCTGTCTTCAGCATGGCTTCCTGCGTAAGAGATCTCTCTGCAATCCCCATTCCCCAAAATTAGGACTGTGAAGCCCTCCAGATGTTGTGGGAGGCCATTTCTAAATAGCTACAGACAAACTTTTCCCACGATGAGAGATGGTGGGATTAGTAGTTCATTAACACCCGGAGAACTTGTTCTTGTCCCTAAAAAGGTGGTTACTTCACGTCCTTCCTCAAGCCGAGGTGAACTTGCCTCCGTGTTGAAATCGGTTTTCAACACGGATCGAGAAGTGGATTGAAAAGATTCCCGAGCTCCAGGACGGGAATCTCTCACCCCGCTTGAAGCGCAGTTCAGGGGGTGCGGTCAGGGTGAACCCGGATTGACCCCACAAGGACGTGAGGTTCCGTTCCTTTGAACTCGGATTGACCCCACAAGGACGTGAGGTTACGTTCCTTCAAACTCTGATTGACCCCACAAGGACGTGAGGTTACGTTCCTTCAAACTGGTCTCCAGCGGGGCCGTGAACTGCAGCGAGAGGGACGTGAAGTAAAGCCTCTTAAACGACATTTCAGCAAGGAGCACCCCTTTCCATTTCCTGCTCCTGACTTTCTCTGCAATAGCACCCTCTGCTGACAAAATTAGAATGTGAAGACTTTTTTTTAAAAAAAGAACTGTTAGGATCCTGCTGAGTGCAACCACACTGGCCCTTTTGGTGCAGGCTGGTATAATCTAAATAGGGGCACTTGAGGGTGCCGGGGGGGGGGCGATGATGTGCCATTCACTGCAGTTGTCTAGGCATATCAACCACAAGAGATCCCCTGTTTTTCCCCACTTTCAATTGAACAATTCCCCTGCTGCTTTGGGGAGGGGCGGGGAAACTGAAATTATTATTTTTGCCTGGTGCTGAACCATCCATCACTGATGCACCGAATCACTTAGAATACATTTTTTTAAAATAATTGCTTGGGTGTAACTGGCAAATTAAAAACTCCCTCTAGCCAAGGTTTGGATCAGCAAAAGATAAAGGGATTCAGCACAACAGCCAAAATACAGAAGAGTAAAAAAAAATCACTTCTTCTGCATAAGAGCTGGTAAAGTGTTCACTATGCTGATATTCCAGCTTGCTTATTAAGCCACTTCACGATACCAGGAGTAGACAGTGGAAAGTGTTTTGGGGAGTGGCAAGGCTTGATTTTATTCATTTCCCAACGATCACACATCCTGTGATGGAACTCAACTAGAGTACACCAATCCATAAATTAGAAGCCCCCGGCAGGGGCTCAAGAAGTTGCAGGATGGGGTGCCCACTGGGATGCTCAAGTGATGACATTGTGTAGTAACTGGGAACAAAAGCAAACCAATCTGCCCTTGCAAGGCACCAAACAGTGGGACAAATGCCCAACTGTTATAAAAGCAGCAAAAGGATGGCAGCTCACATCTTGAGTAAGCAAGTATCCCTATTGACATTTTGGGGTGAGGTGTCCCCTCTATTCTGTTTCTGTCCTTGGGATATATTTTTAACAAGTGTTCTGCTTATATACCGCCCCATACCACTTCAAGAAGTCTTTGGGAGGTTTACAGTTTAATAGCTTTAATTTTATTTATTTATTTATTTATTTATTTATTCATTCATTCATTCATTCATTCATTCATTCATTCATTCATTCAACTTATATGCCGCCCACTACCCAAAGGTCTCTGGTCGGCTTACAATCAAAAGAATTAAAATAGTTTAAAATAGTTAAAAATAGAATATCCATAAATAATCAAAGCTATAATAAAAACCTTACACTAAAAACATTACACTAAAATTTAAGTTCTAATTTACTTTTCATTTTCATGAACAACAAGAGGCTGAACCTTTAATGGGCAAGGCTTGTTGCTTACTGCGAATATATAACTGCCCAACACACATTCCACTCTCTTTCTGGCATGGTAGGCTCTCTGCTTCTTACCACCTGGCCTGCTCATGAGAGAGTGGTGTAGCAGCCTGGATATTGTAAGCTCCTTCCAGTTACTACATGTGTGCACTGTATATATAAGCTCCCTTACCTTGTCTTCACGTGATTTCTATGTCTGTGGCCACAGGCCCTGGTACTGGTGAACAATAAGATCTCCAAGATCCACCCAAAGGCCTTCAGCCCCCTGCACAAGCTCCAGAAACTCTACATCTCCAAGAACAACCTGGTAGAAATCCCTCAAAACCTCCCCAAGTCCCTGGTTGAACTCCGCATCCATGACAACAAAATCAAGAAGATCTCCAAGGATGTCTTCAACGGGCTGAACAACATGAATTGTATTGGTGAGGCACACCAGGCATTCTGGCTGACTCGTGCATGCGCTGCCATCTTTACGGTCATGCTTGCTATGTTGTCCCATTCTGTGAATTGTCTCAGGAGGATAGGAAGCTCGCATTCTCATCAGTCACCTGCCACCATGGTTTGCTGCCTTGGGGCAAAACCCATCAGACGTTTTTAAACCCACTCTACACAAGTGCTGCTTCCAATGGTAGATCAATCCAATCCACGGAAACATGATGTGTGCTCCTAAGATTAAAAATGTCTTCCAGAAGAGAGAACTTGGAATGAAGCAATGGGGGGCATGGGATGGGGACCTCTTTATGGTCTTCCTATGCAGAATTTGTAGTTGTAGCTATTGTGACTTGCATTCACGGATGCAAGTCACAGTAGCTAAATCTGTGTGTAAATATCCATACTATTTATTTATTTTTATTTATAAAAGTATTTCAAACTTTCTCCATAGCAGTAAACCTTAGTGCAGAGTAAATTCAATCAATAAAATTGCTTTGAAAAATATAAAACATTTAAATTATTTTAAAATTATTTCAAAAGCTTCTGAAATATTTTTTTTAAACGGTTTAAACAGCAGCCCGCAAACCAGAAGCCTTCACCAGTAACTGTGCTGGTTAGGGATTTCTGGAAGCTGCAGCCCGAAGAACAGCTGGCTTGGGAAGCATTGCTGTATAAACAAAGACAGAATCCCACCAGACACCAAATACTTGAGTAAATACCCCAGATTTTAACTTGGCAGTGGCACAAAAATAAGGTTCACACCAGTTTGGCTTCCAAGGGGAGTGAATTTTACAATAGGAGTGCCACGGCTGTTAACACTTCTTTCCACACTGATCAACCGAAAGATAAAAAGGCTGGAATCATACACAAGGCATAAGTTTAAAACGGCCCGTGTTGGCAGACTGGGATGAAGGTGGTTCTGTTTCCAGTAAGTCGACTGGGCTCTGCTGGTCTGTATGACACAATATTTTGTCTCCACAGAGATGGGTGGGAACCCTTTGGAAAACAGTGGATTTGAACCTGGTGCTTTTGATGGCCTAAAGCTGAACTATTTGAGGATCTCAGAAGCAAAGCTTACTGGTATACCCAAAGGTAATGTATACCACTCTCCCTGCTATACTGTATTTTCCCCTTTGGCAATGCCTCTGGCAACATTTCTCTTGATGCCGTATGCAGCTATGGTTCTCTGGTTTGATATGGGGCTGCCTTCAGTCACCGCCAGCATGCTTATTCCAGACTTAAAATGTGTTGTATCCAGGGTTGTAGTAGAGCAGTGGTTCTCAACCTGTGGGTCCCCAGATGTTCCTGGACGGCAACTCCCAGAAATCCTGGCCAGGTCAGCTAGTAACAAAGACTTCTGGGAGTTGCAGTCCAGGAGCATCTGGGGACACACAGGTTGAGAACCACTGTAGAAGAAGCCTGGGGTCAAAGGGGGGAAGCAGGGAGGGTGTTGTTCTTTGCCAACCCTACAGGCATCCATACTCTGAGTGTACGTCTAGTCCTCATAGCAGCTGGGAAAAAGAGTGAATTCTCCTCCATCAGTGTATTGTAATCCACCCCTGTTGTAATGCCAAGTATTTTGGGTTTAGAATGAGCAGAAAGCTTTACAAAAGACCTAGCCTCCCCGCCCCCCGCCCCAAATAAAACAATTAAATCTTGTTCTGATGTTATAGATCAAGACAGATGCTAGATTATTGGACTTCCTTTGGGATGTGTGGCCAAGGGAAGCTGTTGCGACGATTGCTTGCATTTTCAAAATTTCACCACCACCACCACCCTGGCCAAGGCTTCTATCAATGCTCAGAGAAGGAGGAACAAAGAAGTGGATGGAAACGTCTGGATCCTCTGAAGGCCATGGAAGAAGGGGCAGGAGGGCACTGGATCAGAGCAGGCTTAGGAGGGGGCAGGCACGGCCTCCTGGTGTTTGTGTACATGAGCAGTGCTAAGAGCCCATAGGGATTGACTAGCAGAGGGAGATGAGGCAGCATCTCATGCTGTGAAGAAGAGGGCAGTGCCATAGAAGGGCAGCACGGAAGACATCTCAAGGGGGTAGCAAGGGGGCAATGCCCCCCGCCCCCAAATCCGGCTTTGTAGTTTGGCTTTCATGGGCTTCATACGTGGCATGACATCAGGGAGAGCTATGGAGGGGGAGGCGGCTGTTAAAAAACTGATGGCGATGACTTTTGTCATATTCCACCTTCTGCAAAAGAAGGAGGTGGGGCTGCCTTTTCTAAAGGACTCCTCAGGGCAAAACCCAAAACACTCCCTTTCCATGGCTTCTGTCTCCATTCCAAGTTCCACAAAGATGCCTTTTTGCTCTTTGGGTTGGCTTTGAAGAGGGCTAGCTATTGTTGCACGGTTTTGTTCCACCGTTGCTGCACCGTTTCCTAGGTTGCACTCGTGTTTAAAAAAAAAAACTGGCACATTTACAGTCACTTTAAATGTTGTGACTTGTGAGCAACACGAATGTTTGGTGAACAGCTGATATGAAGTGTCTTTACACACCTTGTCCCTCAACCAGATCTGCCTGAAACCCTCAACGAGCTGCATCTGGACCACAACAAGATCCAGGCTATAGAATTAGAGGATCTGATCCATTACTCCAAAGTTTACAGGTAGTGTACACTGGCGCCTCGCTTTGCGGTCGTGAATGGCGATCTTGGGGTACTCCCGGAACTTCCAGAAAAACCATGGGAGAAGGCTGGTGGCAAAGCGACCTTGAGGTTTTCTTTACAGTATGTTTCTTTCCCCTTTAGGCCTTCCCCTAAATCCCTTTACAACTCTTATATAAGGGCCAAACCACCAGCACCAACAACAACAACAACAACATGCTGTCAAGTCAGTTCTGACTTGTAGTGACCCTTTCTAGGGCTTTCCAGGTAGAGAATACTCAGGCGTGGTCTTCTAGATCCTTCTTCTGGGAGTTTGCCAAGGCCACACAGGCAGGAGTCTTCTCCCAGGAGGCACAGCGGGGATTTGAACTCCCAACCCTTGACTCCACAGCCAGATACCTAAACCACTGAGCTACGGACCCGAGGAGTCAATGGAAATGGCCGTGCCCTGAAAAGATTTTTAGTCCAAAAGACACAAATATGCATGATGACTCCAAGGTGAGGGGGATGGGGAGGAAAGAAAAGCTGTAACTTCATTGTGGCCTCATTACAAAAAAAATAATTGACGGGTTGTTTCCAAACAAGCATGCTTTGTTTTTGTGATTGTTCAGACTTTCTTTGCAAGTCTGATCACTCAGGCTGGAAGGTTCACCCGAATATGGACAGTAATTTGATTTTGATGACTGTGGCATGTTTGTCGCCTGTGAAATATATATTGGCACTGAGTTAACTTGATACTTCCAAGTTCTGCCTCTTCTAGAATTTTACGGAGGCCATTATTTTTTGAGATTACTAGGCTTCTTTTACATGAGGACGAGATAGGCTAGTGGGCATAAAGACTGATGTTATCTAAATGCAAGCAATAAAAATAGTACAGTTGTTTGTACTGTGGGGGAATGTGATTGATTGTTTTATACTGTGGGGGAATGATTAAGTTAAAAGTTTTCCAACATTTTTCCTTTGTGGGCTTGGAGAGCACCTCTGCCAGTTATCTTCTCCATAAGAATCCTCAATAGAGGGCGCTATTTGCTCATATAAGGCTTATTTGTCAAGTTTGAGGGGACAGAATTGACAGAGGTCTAAAGGACAAAGGCAGCTACTTCACATCCGTTTGGTCTCTGTTAGTGTTGCGCTTAGGAGCGGTACAAAAAAATGTTACTTCACATCCGTCGCACAACTACTGAAATTTGTCTAGCCCATGCCCCCTTAACAGGTGCTAAGTGTGACAGTACTGTATCTGGTGCTGGGGTAGGGTTTTCCCTTGTTACTCTTTCTGCTCTGAGACAAGACACTGTGTAGTAATGACGGTCACACAACAAAACATTCGTTTGTCTCAGAAAACTGTGTTTGGGTTTGGGTTTGGTTTTGATTTTTCAGAAGCAAGATATCGGGGGGGAGGAATTAAGCCCCCTAAAAAGGAAAAAGGAAGCCAGACAAATCCAATGTTTGTCACGGTACAAGAACGTGAGGTAACACTTGTCATGAGACAAGTTATCACGACCATGGGAACACTGAAACAGTGTACGCTGTCACGGCACAAAACTAGTGGCGGAACAAAGGAGGACGTGAAGTAACTGCCAAAGAGTCCCACAGGACACACTACGAAAGATTGGCAGTGTCTGAATTTGTAAGATACTGGATTGTTTTAGGTGACACATCCCCTGGGCATTCATAGAATTACAGTCCTCAAGAACTGCTTGTCTGGAAATCATGACCTTAAACTGTACTGGCAGATCCTTTTGCTGCCCTGCAAATTAACCTTTTATTCCAAGCACGTAAATAAGCCGACACAGATGAGTAGTCTGCAAAAGATTTTACGAGCCAGCTAGAAAAGAACTCTTGGGCAGTGTCTCCATGCTGCTACAGAGGAAGGCAAACCCCTCTCTGGGGGAGAGGGGTTAGCATAGGCATTCGGGCTACTCTGTTTCAATACAGAGCCACAGCTAGCCATTTTGGCCACCATAGCAAACAGGGGCTTCTCCCGCCCACTCTGCCCCGGAGCCATAGGAATGACTTCATCCACCCACCCATTTGCACCCACCCATTGCAAAAGGTGGTATTCTCCCACTTCGAAAAACCAGAACACTTCTACTATTGTTGCCACTAATTTCCTGCAACCCAGCATGATAAGCTCTAGGTGTCAGTGCCCTCTAAATGTTTGTGTCCAGGGGCAAAGGCCCACTTGCTCTACCCTACCTATGCCCATATTTCAGCAGGCTAATCAAAGGGGAAAAACGTATCATACAAAACAGAATTGGAGAGGAAGGAGATTGAGCCATTCCCCCTCTTGCGTTACTAGCCTGCTGGGTTTTCATGCTGGTTGCAAAGGAAGAAACTTCCCTTTCTCTCCGGGCGGAATGGAGATGCAGCAGAGGGGACACAGGAGATACAAGGCGAACTATCCTCCCTCTACTAGGCCGTCTTGTCACTGCTCTAAAATCCCTGACCTTGTTCATCCACAGCTATCAGGAGTCTTGCAAAATACAAGGCGAACCTGTTCTCACAGTGAGGAGCATTTGCAGACCTTATACTGCCTTACGTTTCTAGACATAAAACAAATGGTAGTGCTTTTAAAATGTAAAAAAAAGTTTTACATTGGATGTTCACTTTCCCAAGGCATTTATTTATTCGATTTTAGAATTGCTGCAACTGCAAGCACCCTCGAAAATATTTTGTTTTAATCTGTACACAGGGATTATTAGGGACACAGGAGCATGCATGGCTCTCTTACTTTGCTATACAGTATTACTGTATATATCCGAATATGTCTAGTTTTTCAGCCCTAATTTTGGGCTGAAAAAGGGGGCCCTTGACTTATATTCGGGTCAATACTTTTAGCCACTGAGCCAAGTGCTTGGGTCAGTGGCTAAAAGTCATTTTAAACAAATCATGTGGCGCTTCTCCTGACCCCCCCCCACTCCACGTTGTGGGGGAGCAGCACACGATGTTTAAAATGACTTTTAGCCACTGAGGCAAGTGCTTGCCTCGGTGGCTAAAAGTCATTTTAAACATCACACACTGCTCCCCCAGCTCACAAAGGAGGAGCTGCCAGGCCCAGCTGTATACCCCCCCTGACTTATACTCGAGTCAATAAGTTTCCCCAGGTTTTTTTTTGGGGGGGGGTTAAATTGGGGGCTTATACTCAAGTATATACAGGTAGTCTTCATCTGGTGGGTTTGAGCCCTTGCCATCCAGATCCAAAACTAGAGGTAGAATTGTAACTCAAGAAGAAAGGTTACTTGTACAAGGCCATCAGAATGGGACCATCTGTTATCCAGAATAGTACAGTGTTTCACAGGGAAAAAACAAGAGGAAATAGGTGCGGAGCCATGAAATAAAGGACACAAATTTAAAGACTAGCATCTAGTCATAGAACGTAGAATATCATACACGTAGCACATTTTGAGGGAACTCAACATTTGCAGAACATTTAAATATTTCGAAAATGCCTTCAGTCGTAAGGCTGCAAAGAACATTGAGCAGGGGGGTGGATTAAGTGGCTGTATATAGGCACCTTCCAACTCAGTTAATCTACATTTTAGGTTTAAAATACCAAGTACAGTGGTACCTTGTATAAAGGAATTAATTTGTTCCAAATGAAAATTTGTTAAGCAATTTTTCTTTTAGACAAATAAATGCATTGAAAACAGAGTAATCCCTAATTGTGACCATTTTTATGTTGTATGGATTCACCCCAGAGACGATTCTGTTAAGCAAATTTCCCCTATCTTTGGAAATTTTTTATGTTGTACAAATTTTATTTTATACAAACCGTTTGTTATACAAGGGTCCACTGCATTCTATTAACATTAACTTTTCCAAATATCTGTAGGGGTTCAGCCTTAGAAAAGAATGAGGAGGAGCGCAGCTATGACTGAATGTAATTTCTTGACTGCAGGTAGCCCTGCTACCTGGAGAAATCTGGGAGCAGGAGTCCAAAAAAGTCCAAACAGGGACACGTCTAACTGAAACCAAGATAATGACAACGAAGCAGACCGAAAGTCCACGCCTGCCTTCCCCCTCCCACCCCTGTTCCCCGACTGCCACCCAACTTGAAGATTTAAGTTCTAGAAAGCTAACATTTTCTCTAATGGACTAAACAGGGACAAGATGGATGTGGCATCCGTCAAAATAAAGGTGCATGAAAAGCTCAGTCCATTGAGACTTTGGTTTGAAACTGGCTTAAACTGATAGCCCAGGCAGGCATCCTCAGAACCATGTATAAATGTGATCTTACCTATCTGGCTGCAGAGTGAGAGGTTAAGGGTTCAGTTCCCCACTGTGCCTCCTCCTAACAAGAAGAACCAGCCTGTGTGGCCTTGGGCAAGCTGCGCCGTCCTGGGGCATCCCCGGAAGAAGGGAAAGAGAAAACCACTTCTGAGGAATTTCTCTACCTAGAAAATCCTGGGAAGAGCCGTTATAAAGCAGAATTGACTTGATGATATGGAAAAATAAATTCTTAAATGATCTTGCCATTTCCATTTAAATACATGCTTTAGCCTCTAGAGGTAGAAAGAGCCGTGTGTGTGTGTGTGTGTGTGTGTGTGTGTGTGTGTGTGTGTGTGTGTGTGTGTGTGTGTGTGTGTGTGTGTGTGTGTGTGTGTGTGCATGCGCGTAAAACCCTTTTGTGACTCTTCCAATTGAATGTAATTTCTTCCCTGGAAGGTCCTAATTTAGAAAGGGTGCATGAAAGAGGATCCACTACCCCCTTCAATACTCCGTACTTAGACATCCACATTGTGAAAGAGGGAAAAAAACATTCAACCAAATCAGTGAAACGACCCCCCCCCAAAAAAAAATCCGGTTCCCTTGTTCAATGTGGGATCCCTCCAGCTTTTGATTCCCACCTGTTGGCTTCCTTTTTTGGAACCAAACAAGGCACAATATGGAAGATCCATGAATAGGACCTACTGGGTACACACACAAAAAACACCCTCTTCTTCTATGGGTCTGTGAAGTCGACTAGCATTGCTTTGTTGAACCATATTGGTGCAGCTGCTTGTATGGTTGAACCCTCCTTGGCCGTGGCCCTGGTCATGATGCTGAGCAGGGCCTCCTCTTCAGAGTTCACCACTGCCCCGCTGACCCCACGTCCTTCCCTATTTTCTCCTTTTATCCCCTCCCCATCTGCTTCTCCAAAGACTGGGCCTGGGACACAACAACATCCGGATGATCGAGAACGGCAGCCTGGCTTTCCTGCCAATCCTACGCGAGTTGCATTTGGATCACAACAAACTGTCACGGGTTCCTCCTGGGCTGCCTGACCTCAAGTTTCTGCAGGTACCTTGGGGTTCTGGGGTGGCCCATCATAGCTACTGACCAAGCCACAGGAGAGACTCTTTTGTACACACATAGCTGAGAAACTGTCAGTCTTGGGCATTCTGGATCCAGGGTGTGGCCTAGCAGTTTAGAGGATCAGACAATGACCTCAGAGATCCTGGTTCAAGTCCCCACCAGGCCATGCAACACACTGGATCACCTGATGGGTCTCTGTCTCTCAGCTTGATGTACCCACTTTACAGAATTGTACAAATTCTGGGACTTGGACTATAATTCTTAGACCCTTCCGCCCCTCACCCCCAGTGTAGGCCAATGGCTACACCGGTTGGGAGAGTCAGTAGTCTAAAGACAAAAATAACTGTTTCCAAGCTCGGTTCTATTTTCAGCATAAAGTGAGACCAATAGTCATGGATGCCTTAACTGGAAGAAGGGTGGGATGTAAAAGGTAATTAACAAATAGTAAACAGATGGGAAATGGATAGGATGCTGCAGCCAAGGAGGTGTTTCTAAATCAGACCCACCATCTTGGTTCTTGGTCTTGGGTACAACTGGATCCAGAACCAAGACAATCCATTTATCGAAAAAGATCTCTCCTGTCAAGCTCTCCAATTGCTGTGTGGTCTTCACGTTCCAGCTCTAACCAAGCCTCCTCTTCTCTCTCCTCCCCCACAAAATGCAGGTGGTGTACCTTCATTCCAACAACATTACTCACATTGGCGTGAACGACTTCTGTCCGGTGGGCTTTGGGGTGAAGCGTGCCTCGTACCATGGCATCAGCCTCTTTGGCAACCCAGTGCCTTACTGGGAGGTCCAACCAGCCACTTTCCGCTGTGCCACTGACCGCCTGGCTATCCAATTTGGCAACTACAAAAAATAGATTATAAAAGGAGGGTCCGGGGAGCAAGGGAGGGGGGGGAAGGGGGGATGAAAAGACAAAAGAAAAGCCATTGGGGCAACGGGGGTTGGGTGGGGGTGAGAGGTGTGTGTGTGGGGGAAACGGAAGGAAGGACCATTCTAGGAAGGAGGAAATCTGTTAGGAGGACTTAACAGGCAGAGGCCCAGGAACTGGCAGAAGGCTGGCTGATGCCCAGGGAAGTAAAAGGGACGTGGACGAAACATACCCGGCAAAGTCATGGAGATCAACAGGTACTGAGTCATTTCAACACTCCAATGTCAGCCTGCCTACAACAGCCCCACCTTTGAAATGACTGGCATATGATCGGCCAGGAGGCACCAGTTCATTTGTGTCAATGGGCGTGTGGGAGCAGCTGCCGCCTCAGAGGGTACGGGGCAGGGTGTCTGATCTGGGTGCCCTTGAATGGTGCTGCTTGTGCCAACCTCTTCAGCAAAAGGCGTGAGAGGGACCTACAGGGACCCCATGGAGCAGGAGGTGAGAGCCCATGGAACAACACTCATTCCTGATTGCTCCCCATTATTAGATCAAGGGTGAGCAACTTGTGATTCTCCAGAGGTACTAGATGGCCGCTTCCACCAACCCTTGCCACAGAAGAGCCAATGATGGGACATGCTGAGCAACGCCGCCTCCATCTGTACTTTAAACACTTTGACAACAAGAGTTGCAAATCTATTCTATCCTGCACCCAACATCCATATCCCCATCTGGGTCTGCACGTATTAAATGGCACCCTTGGAACATTATTCCCCCTCCCCCCAACACACACATGATACAAGACGTTCCCAAGCCTAACATTTAATGCTAAAGCCATTTGGAATTTTATTGGTGGTGCTCAGTAGGCTTGGAGAGGAAGCCTGGTAAGATGGGAGAGCGCCTATGGAGAGGCGAGAAAGCCACCCAGTCCACCAAAAAGGAGACCTTGGCCTGTCGAGGCTTGTGAGAATAAAGCTTGGAAATTTTACACTCTCGTATTTTGGATGACCGTTTCCAGACTTCCATGGGCAGCCAATGGCCACTCTGGCTGGGGAGTCTGGGAACTGTAGTCCAAAAATGACATTTCCAAGCTGTGTTTAGGGCAGGGGGAATGAAGAATGAAGTGCTGGTAGGTGGAGCAAGTAAACATAAGCCAAATGAGGGGAAATGTATAAGTGTATTCCTGCATGGAATGGGAGGTTGGGGTTGGTGGCCTTATAGGCCCCTTCCAACTCTACTATGCTGTGATTCTATGTAAAAATGTCCTTGCTGGTTAACTTTTGAGGCGTGGTGGCCCCAGACTTCATTCCAGAGCACGAAACCCACAGCAGGCCACTAATCACTGTAGGGAATTATTTTTGTTCCACATAAGAGTCAGGAGGAAAGCAGATGAATGAAGGAAATGTCTGGCATGGGGTGGGAGCAAACATTGCCACAGACATGAGCAAAATGATTTGTAGAAGAAACTGGTCCTAAGGTGAAGTTAAAGTCCCACCAATGAAGGATCCTATGTCACACCAAACTATTTTCTTGGCTGTGTAGGTCGGTTAATGATTCAGGAAAAAGTCACGCCTGCGTCCAAAGAAGGGCGAGACTGCAGGTGAATATTTTAGAGGAATGGAGCTCTGGGTTTTTGTTGACTTCCTGCCCTCTCCTTTTCTGTAGTCCCAAAATGGATGGTGGAATCCTCTCTTTCACTAGAGGAGTGCAATTTCGGTTCCACTTTCTTCCCCAGCGCACTACAGTCCCAACGCTGTGCACAGCCGCTTTGTACCTGTTATACAATGCCCAAAAAGCTGTGAGGCTTCACCCAGTTGCGGATATATGCATAAGCAACACTACCGTGCCTTCAGTTGCATGAGGTTAGGATTTCTTATGTGGTCAGCAGGTGCCACAAAGGCTTCACGCAATTATTTGATGCAAGACTTTCTGGTCCAACAGGAGGACACAAAATGGGGAGGGGGGGAGTTGCCCAGGTATGGATGGACGAATAGTTGACCCAGCCCCTTGTGTATAATGTTTAATGTACACATTGTTTGCATTCTCTAGTGACCCATTTAGAAAAATAAAAACCAGTTGCAGTGGAAGATTGCACAGTATTCACTTTCTGCAGCATCTTGAGGCTGGAACCTTTGTGTGGTTGTGAATTTGACTTCCATGCCTTTGGCTTTTTGTCACGATGTAGGGATTGTCTTCCTAAGACTTTGCTCTCCTTTAATAAAAACAACAAAGATATTTCTTTGGGATTTATAAAAAAAAGGTTCTTTTAAACAATGTGCAATATTAACTTCTGTAAAGGGGGGTCCAATAAAGTTAGTGGTCATTGCCAACCTCCAGCTGCCGTAAATCATTTTGGATGGGTGAATAAGGTATCTTGGAAACAGGTTCTCTGCTGGCATAGAAACAGACTGGAAGACCAATGGTTGATTTTTACATTCCATTATTTGCATGTATGACTAAGCCTTTTTTTAAATGTGTAAAATTATAAAGTACATACACTCAGAAGACATGAGATGAGTTCCTTCTGTTATATTCTACACGAGTTTGTTGTGTAATGTGTGAAACCTTTCGGGCCACTAAGAACATTGCTGAACAAGATTTACATTGTGCACGTAACACCCTTGTGTGACATCCGAAGTAATGAAAGAAACAGTCACTGCACATAAATATGATGCTACATTAACACTAGCCAACACTTCCTGGTGCCAGTATGAAGATGTGGTGAGGACTGCCTCAAGCATGCCAACACACATTTTGCAGACTTGCCTGATCAAACAACAATTAACTCTTACTCAACATACTGTAGAAAGCAGCATATTGGGGCTGGGTATCATGGGGCAGAATCTTCTTGTGTAAATCATGCCAACATAGAAGAAATGATCACTCCAGCAACAGATTTCATCTATTCATCCTTGCTTCAATTTTGTCTTATGGTGTGCGAGTCATGTATGACTCAGAATCAACGCAGAGACTCTTTAATTAGTGGCAATCTGTTGCTGCTGGCGATAGTCTGCCTAGAGTGGTAGATGAGTCCTTGAAGAGGGGTGAGGGAGGGTTTTTTGTTTGTTCAGGGCCACGTTTCTTCTGTGGTTGAAAGACACTAGGGGGCAGGGCTAGGGTAGTGTGACTGGGACTTTGCCCCAGAATGCTAAAATGTAGAGGGCACCAAAATTTTGTGATTGGAAAGTAAACCATTATTTTTTAATTTATCTTTGGAGTATTTTTACCCCACCTTTCTCCTTGGAAAAGGACCCAAGGGACAATATACAGTCCAGTACAATTAAGACATGCTGTATTCAGGTATTGAGAATAGGGAATTGAGGGGACATCTTGCAACATTAAAAGACAACTTTACATTAAAGCTACAAGAGAATGCAAGCCGTTAAAGAGAGAGTAAAAATTCCATGTAAAAATTATGAGTGATGGAAACTAACATTGAAAACATAGTGTCAATGCAATCACAAAGTCTATGTGATCATGTATGGTAGATTCATATAAAAGTCACATAATAGGTAATCCATCATTCAGGGGAAGCTTGCCTGAAGAGAAAGGTCTTTGCCTGTTTCTGGAAAGACATCAGAAATAGGGCAGTCCTGGCCTCTAGTGGGAGGGAGTTCCAGAGTTGGGGCAGCAGCTGAGAAGGCCCTTTCATGTGTTCCCATGAACACCCGCCAGGGTGGCAGGATGGAGAGAAAGGCCTCTCCTGATGACCTTAACACCCGAGCTGGTTCACACTGTGAGATTCGATCTTTGAGGTAGCTAGGACCCAGGTCGTACATGATGCCCCCTGCCCCTAATAATGTACCTCCCTCTTTTATTTTGTTTATTTTGAAAAATGAACTTTCTCTTTATTTTTAGGATAGAGGGTCACATTGAGCTACTCTTATTTCTCTGTAGGGCTGTGTCCCAATGTCAGGGTAGAGCAGGTAGAAGATGGGGCTTATCGTTCAGGGTGTCAACATTGTGAGATACAGCTCTGGCAAGGTTAAAGTCACCAGTAGAACACACCCACGACAAAACAGGTGGGCTACACCTTTTCCCACTTGCTCACTCTGCCCTGGTCGCCTCCTTCCCACCTATCAAGTTTCAGGGACAAACCACTCCTGCCAGAAGTTGGAACAGGACTTAGAGCAAGAGTGCCATGAGATTATTTATTTATTTATTTATTTATTTATTTATTTATTTATTTATTTATTTATTTATTTATTTATTTGACTTTTAAACCACCCATCTGGCAACAAGGCTGAGGGCTCCTTGCATCCCTTATGTCACACAAAAGATAGTCGCTCAGTCTTAGGCAGGGAAAGACGGATTCAGTTGCCCATGATAAGAACAGAGAGACATTCCTCACTAATGACGCCGCTTGTCTGACTGTCACAGCAGGATCTTCTGTCATATCATCGTGTTTGCAAATTAGTTTGCTTTCCTTGTTGATTGGCCCTCAGGACAGGATGCCTTGGAAATCTCATTTTTCAACCCTGAAAAATTACTCCAGCTATTTCTCTCTCTGACGCTTAAGGTGCTTTCCATTCTAAGTAGGCACTCTCTCTATAAGATCTGTTTCAGTCCTTTTAGGAAGCAGGACTGGGTTGAATTCAGGGCTTCCTATTTGGCTTAAGTATTAATAAGCACCAAAGTTTTAACTGATGTTAATGTGTGGCCAACAGGCTCTTTCACTAGACACCCCATGTTTCTCAGCTGAATAGAACCCACCATGGTTAATGACCATACAGGAAGCATACAGCCTTCTGCAGTCTTTCATATAGCAGTGGAATATGCTGCCACAAAGGGTGGTGGAGTCTCCTTCTTTGGAGGTTTTTAAGCAGAGGCTGGATAGCCATCTGTTGGAAATATTGTGATGGGGTTCCTGCATGGCAGGCGGTTGGACTAGATGACCCTTGAGGTCTCTTCCAACTCTGTGTTTCTATGATTCTATGAATTGGCCCATGAGTTGATCAACCCACAAGCTGGCTTCGTAGCATACATGGGTGGGACCCACCACTCAGGCAGGCATGCTAAGCAGAAACAGTGGCGCCTGGTGGTGATTTTAAACTATTCTGGCAACTAGAATTTAAAAACCTGGGTGGGTGAGTGGGCTGGAATCTGACCACTGGCTGAACATTCAAAACAGTAACAACCTTCTTTGTTTCTGGTGAGTTGGAAGCCCTCACATCAACCAGGAGAGCTACTGGTTCTCCTGATATTACCCTGTGCAGAGGAGTCACTACCATAGCAATCCATCCAATGTCCATTTGCTTCAAAATGAGTTTAGGATTGCGACCAGAATGTTCTTCTCCTTTTACCCTAATCTCTCTCTCTTGTTCCCACATCTTTGCCATTAAACACAAAAGCTAAACTGTGCTTCTTCCCATTCAGTTGTGTCTGCTCTCCATCCCTTTGTAGATCAACACTCTCCATGCCTTTCAGTCTTATACATGGAAAATACGGTAAAATGTGGAAGTCTGCAATGCTGCATAATTTGCTGTCTTTTATGTATCCTGTTTATTCTGCATATTAAAAATGATTGATTCTGCTGCAATTATCAAGGAGAATGGGGGATAAGGGAGTTTTTTTGGTGGTCCATCAAGCCCTAGCTCTGGACAACCAGACATCTAACTGCTAGATTTTACAGGACACTGAAAACTAAGCTGTAATGGAAAGTGGGAGGTGGCGTTGGCACTGGTATCCTTGGGAAGTGGCAGGACCATCAGTTTATTCCATGTTTTCTTTGCTCTCCCAAGGAATTGTAACATTTATACTTGGATCTACTAGGGTTAGCTTGCAATAAACTTCCTGCTTCTTCCCCTCTTGTCTCTTTTTGCCTTCTTTCTGTCTCTTTACCCATCCCACCATCCCAAATTCAGAAACTTCAGTTCCCATGGAAACATGACCCAACTAACTCAAGTCTCCATCTGCCTTAGGAGCAGGTTTAAATTTAGATGCATGCACGCGTGGTTCCCTTTCTTCCCTGCCCCCCCCCTTGAGAGAATGCACCGAACAGAACAAACTGCACAAGAAAGCAGGTTATGGAGAACGACTGACAGACTAGCTGTTTTCTTGTACTTCTTCCTACTGAATAGGACAGGCAAACTTTTAAGCAGCCACTGTAGCTGTTCCTTGAGCACAAGATGAATCTTCACCTGCTGGTTCTGTACACTTTGTTGCTGTTAAAAGGGTTGCTGAGTTTTGAATTTGTGGTAACATTCTTTGTGCTACATGGCAGAAGTACAGAGACTCACAGAGGAGAATAGCTACAAGGTCCCCAGATAGTTCACACCTTCCTCATTAACTGGCACTTAAGGTCTCAGTGAGAACTTTGTAGAAGAAGGAATAAAAATGTGTAATTACTCACAGTTGTGAATAGATCAATAACAAACAACTCAAACAACTCTGCTTCCAACAGACTAAAGAGAGGGAAATGGGGAAGCACTTAGCAGAGAGATGGTCTTTCTTTGAATTCAGAGGTGGGATGGAACAATTGGTTAGTGCTGGACTGATGGATAGTCACTCCAGCACAGCAAAGTCCCTCCCAGTCACACAAGCCACAGACAGAATGCAAGGTTGTAAAAACTCCAACAAAAAAATCAGGCCCAGTCTGTGGGGAGTCGCTGGTGGAGTTTTAGGCCAGGCTAACCTTGGCCACAGCACAGAAGCCAACAGACACACACAAATGCCTTTCTTAGCCAACTGAGAAGATATGCAAGCACAGACAAACTGCTGTGTTCCTCTCAGAAGGCTTTGTTTTTATTCATCTTATCTATGTTGACATGCAAGAGATTGGAAAGCTTACAAAAACAAGAGCTCGGATAGGGGGCAGGTGCCCTTTAGCCCTTTGATCCGGCCTCAAAGCAAAAGGTCAGGGGAAAGAGAAGGTCACCTCCTTTTCAGATATGCCACGTCGACCAGGAGCATGTGCGCATCACTGCAGTCCCTCTGGAACACGCCCTTCAAAGGAAGGTTCCCGCACCAGACTAATTTTTTAGATGAGAAATATGACATTGTTGCTATATCTGATGAACAGAAGGACTTAGCTGTCACCTTTACTTCAGTCCACAACCCACAAGTTCTTGGCATGCCAGACAATTGCTTCTTGGAGGACCCAATAACCTAGATTTGTGACTGTGTCTTCTCATTCACACTTGTAGTAGAATTGGTGGAGGCAATACCAGGGATTAACTTTCCATCCTCAAAACACTCTAGGAAAATTTGGTGGAGGCTGAGAGGAACAAACTCATAATAAAGGCACCATTCACCTGCCCTTCCTCAAGATGAGCCAAGATATAGTTCCAAAAGCCTCAAGGCCAGGCGTTTAGTATGCGCTGCTCAATTTCGAAGGTGAGACATCCCTTCCAGTTTTCCAGCAGAAACATAGCCTGGTCCTTAACTGAAGTAACTTCAGTGTATAATTGACCTACTGTGCAGTTATTTCAGGCAAGATGGTCCATTGGTCGGAGCTCCTTTCTTGACCTGATATTCCAGCAACATCTGCCATGGGGTTTGCCCTAAGGTGGTATCCTGTAGAGACACCTGGACATCATCATCACCTATTCCATTGTGGATGTTGTTGTTAGGCTGAGGAAAAAAAAACCTTTGGAAATGCCACTACAACATGTTTCAGACTTGTCCTAGTGGGATTTTTTTTGCTGCCCTATTTATTTGCTTGCTGCCATCTTGTATTTGCTGGTTTATTTGCCTTTTTAATTTCTTTTATCTGTTATTTTTCAGTAAATCTTATTCCCTATTTATTTTTCTATGTTGTTCACCACCCAGAGTTCCCAATGGGAAAGTCAGGTGGTTTATAAATGCAAATAATAAATAAATGAATAAATGAATAAGGTCATAGGTATCTAAGAGTGGTGTTTCTTATCTACCTATGTTCTTAATCTTCCCCCAGCAGGATATATTCTCTCACATGGGATGGTACTGACCTCTTCCCTTATGCACAGCTCTGCTGCTGCTCATCTGGAAGCAATGCTTAGCATTCGTCACTGTCTCCATAGGTCCTAGCATTACCTTGGACATAGTACTGCAAAATGGCTGCCTATATCCCAGCTGTAAGATTGGGGTGGGCACCTTGAGCCCTTTATAAGCTCTGGCCTATAACTTCTGCACACTTTTTTAACCATTGGCTGTGCTTTGGGGGTTGATGAGCATTGAAAAGCATAACATCTGGAGGACCACTGTTCTTGATCCCAGCTGTAAGGTCATTCCCTGGCCAGTGTGTGATTTCTCACTGAGTGTAGCAGAAGGAAGTTGTTTTCGATTGAGAAACTCTAGGATTGATGGTGGCAGGTTTGAGTCACCTTGCAAGCACGAGCCGCAACAGCTGGTACCAGAATGTGGTGCTGCACCAAAGCATGAGAAATGAACGTGTCTCCCAGAAGACAATTAATTAACAAGGGGGAGATGTTGGCATCCATAATATCATTTGGAGTGTCCTTTTATGTTGTTCGCCAGGTGCAGATCAGGATGTCTTTCCAAAGCAGCTCTTTGGCCGTTGGACCAGCTTTTGCTGGTGAGATCCTGACACTTGTAACAGGCCATGCCATTAGAAGCCCTTGTTCCCATGTTCAGGGTTCAAGCATTCAGGGGTCATCATTCCCTCTGTATTGTCCAGTCATGCTCCCCACTCCCATGACCATCTCGGGTACAGGGTAGTGGTAGCAGAGGTGGAGGCAAATGAGCAACAGTGGTCTTTGGCCACCTGGTGAGAACACAAAGCACTAGTGGACCATCTCCAGAAGTCTGGATCTTAGAGGTCCACACCTGTTCCCAGTCTCAATCAAGTTCTCAAAAAACGTGTATGTATGTATATACTGTATATCTCTTTAGAGCAGCGGTTCCCAACCTGGGAGTCGGGATTCCTTTGGGGGTCGAACAACCATTTCACAGGGGTCGCCATGAGCCAGTGAAGAAAAAGGCACAAATGGCAAGGGTCTGGAAGAGGAAGGAGGGGAAGAGTGAGTTATAACTTGATAGGTTGGAGGGGATGTCAGTCAATGGCACCGGAGGCTGCAATTGGCTGAGAGTGCCTGTAGAGGGAAGTTCTCTATGGCACCTGTGGCAGTGGCCGGCCAAAGGGGGCTTGTGGCCTCTTCCAAGCAGGGCAAGGGGTCACCACAACATGAGGAACTGTATTAATGGGCCGTGGCATTAGGAAGGTTGATAACTACTGCTTTAGAGGATATGTGGGTTCTGGTTGGCCGTTGGGTACGGGAGAATGCATTTGAGCTCAAGAAGCCTACATTAGAGCCCAAGGGCTGCATGTTGCCCAACCCAGTGTATTTTATTTATATCTTTTTATTTTGAACATTTTACCCCACCTTTCTCCTTGGAAAAGGACCCAAGGTGTAAAACTTCTGTTAGTGTCTCAGAGACTCCTGTTTTATCTTTTCCCTATGCTTTCCCTTCTTCCATCGGAGGCTATTAGATGATAATAATCTCCCTCCTGGCAAGGCTCCGGCCATTTTTTTTAAATTTGCTGAACAGCACTGCAGTAGGCCTTCTGAGCGCTTCCATCAACATTATTTATTCATTGCACCTTTGTACCATGTCTTCACCTTCTTCCTGTAAGAGCTCCAGCTGGCCAGTCTGGGCTTCTATCATTCACTCTTCACAACAACCCTGGAAGGTAGGATCACTTGAAGGAACTGGACTGTTGCCCCGAGTCACATTATCCCCTCATGCTTTGTGGCTGAACGAAGAACTGGAAATAGATTTTCCACATCCAATACTGCAGAGTTTGGGAAAGTCTTTGGATTAGAACTCCCAGAAATCTTTCCACCAGCACAATCTGAGGCACTGCAAGGAAAACAGCACCATTCCCGAGCCCCACAATAAAACTAGCCACACACCATACCTGAGTAAAAGAAAGAGCTCAACCTCCCAGAGTGAAGCTACTTTATAGGGTGCTACCTCATATTTCAGTATTTAAATCTCTCCCTCCCCAAAACTATATATAGAAGTAAAAAAGTGAGTTGAGCTGTGTGACCAGAAAAACAAATTCAAAAGTAGATTAGGTGATACCTTTATTGGTCACTACTAAAATAAAAAATGTAAGCTAAGCTTTTGATAGCAACTTGCTGTCTTTATCAAAGCAATGTACCAAAAATGAAGTCTTGATAGAACTACACAATGTTGTTTCTGGTTAGGCCCAAACATTTGGGTCCAGCTTTCCCTACAACCAAGCCCCAGAAACATCTCTCTGAAAGCATCTAGACAGGTGTGTGCTGGCTCACTGCACATTATTGCATACATGACCACACACACACACAATTTTGTTAAAAGGCTTTCTAAAGCAGATTGGGTTGGCCATGATCAATATCTTTAAAACGGCAACAGGAATGTTGCACCCAGAGCAGATACCATGGTCTGTTGTCTTTCCTCCTGTAAGGCTAGCAGAGTGCAGAAGCCAACAGAGGAAATGGGATAGGAACGGAAAGAGCCTCATAGAATCACAGAATCATGAAGTTTTGGAAGGGGCCTCTTAGGTCATCAAGTCCCATCCTCCACTCAAGGCACGAATCCAAATCAAAGGATATCTGGAGTGCTCAGCAGTTCTCAAGATATTTGGTCCCACTGCTGTAACTGCTCTAACAGGAAGGAAGTTTCCCCCCCTGATATCCACGTGAAATCCAGCTTCCTGTAACTTGAGGCCATGGTTGCATGTCCTGCACTTTTGGTAAACTGAGGGTTTATGAGGGGGGGGGGGGAACTATACAGGTATATAGACCAGCGGTTCTCAACCCATGGGTCCCCAGATGTTCCTGGACTGCAACTCCCAGAAATCCCTTCCAGCACAGCGAGTGGTAGAGGCTTCTGAGAGATGCAGTCCAGGAACATCTGGGGACCCTCAGGTTGAAAATCAATGCTATAGACAGCCGTTCAAAGCTGAAATCAATTAGCACTCTGAAGGCATGATACAGGCAGACCTTTGTGACTGAGCAATCATACTTGTAGATATCTATGTGCCCTTAGCTCTCAATATTCAGTCACAACAAAGCAAGCTAATCTGCACACTACAGGGGGCATGATCTGCTCTTAATGTATGAATTGGCCTTCACACAACCCCTAAGATCCGCTGGCCACTTAAATTAGGACCAGAGATCTTAGGGGTTTGTCGCTGTTCCTGCGTTCCCACCCCCTCCGCATTCCTGGCTGCTGGCTGCGTGAGGGGAGGGAGAATAAAAGGAAGAAAAGAATGCCGCTCACCTACGTTCTGCATTCAGATCTCTTAAAGGGGCAGGGGGCAAAAAAAGAACAAACAGAAGCAAGGAGAACCGGGCAGTCACTACGTTATATCCGCATCAGCAATTTTCACCTCCAGAGAGCAGGTACCTGAAAAGTGCGCTGGGACGCACTTAGGTGGGCATGGTCGCACTTAATTATCTGTAAAATCCGGAGCTGGTGGGGAAACAATTTTAAGCTCCGGAGCTGGGAGCCATTTGCGGCGGAGTTTAGGGGTCGTGTACAAAGGGCGAACTCTACAGGGATTGACAGGGAGTGGGAGTCCAGGCAGGGGAGCATGTTTTATTTCCAACTTCCTCCCTTTACACCTTTACTCTCAACTGCCTTCTATTGAAATACAGTGACTGCCCGGCTATCATCCGTATGCAGAGAGGGGATATCTGCATTACAACCACAAAACTTCTTAGAACAAAACAAAATAAAAAGGATTCCAAGATATACAATATTTCACATAACATCTGTAGTGTTGTTAACGTGTTAGGGGAGAAGAGATGCTAGTCCTCCTGAGGCTGGGAATGGAGTGTGAAAAGGCGAGGGCAATTTTAGACTTCTCCTGGGGAAGAGAGATCCATAAAAATTCAGTCTTGAATAGATCTCGTAAAATTCAAATCCATGCTTCTGAGGGCAAGGCAGCTGTTTTGGGGCCCTGATTATAGGTTTGCCAAAGGGCTCTGTTTGCTCTCTAGTGTTGAAAACAGGACGGCTGTCTTATAGTTAGTCCTTTGGTCTGATACAGCAGACACCTTCTTGTGTCCATTTATTTGTTAACCTGGAGCCATCTACCAAGGGAAAACATAAGACATGACTAGGCAGTCTTCCCTCCTTTTATTCCACATTTCTCTCTTGTGCTTTGAGTCACCAGGATTGTGCTGGCATGGCTCCTCATTCTTTGAACAGATTGAAGCTCCGAAATGGAAAGGCATAAGTACCAGCCTTTGATGAGCTGAACTGGCAGTCAAAAGAGGCAGAGGGGGGGGGGGAAGGGGGGGAAATCTGACTTCATAACCCCAGCCCCCCTTTTCTTGTTTTCTCTGCCCACCTGCAACTGGAGCAGAGCAGCCCACTCTGTGTCAATATGATTAAATGTGTGTGTGTGTGTGTGTGTGTGTGTGTGTGTGTGTGTGTGTGTGTGTGTGTGTGTGTGTGTGTGTGTGTGTGTGTGTGAGAGAGAGAGAGAGAGAGAGAGAGAGAGAGAGAGAGAGAGAGAGAGAGAGAGAGAGAGAGAGAGAGAGAGAGAGCAGAAGACAGTTTAATGGAAAGGCAGTTTCCAGATTTTGATCACCTCAACTTTCAGAGAAAAGCAGACAGTGGAGGGGGGGGGGGCAATTTGTGGCCGAAATCATAGGTTGTCTGAAAAGAAGAGTTCGTTGGCAGTGTAATTCAGAGCAGTGCGATCAACCTCGACCCGACCAGTTCGGCAGTCGCGAGCGCACTCGCTTCAGGTTGCTACACCCCGAGAGGCCAGATTAACTTCCACCCGAAATCGGGCCTTCTCGGTGGCTGCTCCATCGTTGTGGAACAGCCTTCCCAGCGAAGTGCGCTCTGCAGAGTCCCTGCTGGCCTTTCGTAGAGCGGTGAAAACCATCCTATTCCTCGAGGCCTTCGGCGACCTAGCCTAATAGTTTCCAGTGTTCTGTCCCCCCCCCCCCGCCATCTGTTTGTCCGCTCAGCCTATTGCCTGATGACGTTGAGCGAAGAACGTTTAGTGCTAGGGTGTGTTACGATTTTTATGACTGTATTTTATTGCTTAATTGTTGCTGTCCTGTTTTACCATGTTTCTTTGATTGTGCTGAATTCATCAGCTTTGTAAGCCGCCCAGAGTTCCCTTAGGGAAGATGGGCGGGGTATAAATTTAATAACAAACAAATAAATAAATAAATAAATAAATAAATATTTAAGGCCTGCTCTCACAAATCCTTCAAAATGAAACTTCAACACACACACCCTTAATGCTTAAATTTCATACTCCCCACCACCACCACCACCACTAACTTCTGTGAGGCCTGTTGCTAGGATATCAGCGGGGGGGGGGGGAGGGGGAGTACTGCAGGCTGATTAATAAGGTGCACAATGGTTATTTGCCTTCAGATGTGCTTCTTTTTTTTTAAAAAAAAAAGTACTCAATCAGCACAAGGCTTCTCTACTGTGCATTTTGCTTCTTCCAAGGAAACACAAGATAAGTTCTTTGAGAAATGTCCAAAACATAGTGCTCTTCTTTAAAAAGAAACCAAGAATTTATGGCCAAACGAGAAAACTTCAGACTCAGAAACACAGGCTGGCAAAACTGTGGAAAATTATATACCTTTTTTTTTTGGTACATGTGTGGTTGCGAATGGGATTCACTGGGA
This sequence comes from Phrynocephalus guinanensis, assembly GCA_037367245.1. NCBI lineage: Eukaryota > Metazoa > Chordata > Lepidosauria > Squamata > Agamidae > Phrynocephalus > Phrynocephalus guinanensis. The sequence continues at coordinate 158,978,710 of CM074734.1, forward strand.
AATTGGTGTTGCCCCTAAGGGCACTTTATTCCTAGCTAGAAGTCTGCTATTCTGAGGCACTCGTTGATAGTTATGAGACAATACCGCTGACGGGGCCTTTGACAATCCTTTCCCTCCTACTTATACTGTAGATGTCCGACATGTAGCCTGCATGATTCAACCGCACACCACCCAGAGAGTGGGTGCTATAGGAGCAGAACACTTTCCTTTACGTACATGCCAGTCAACTTTTTTGCCTTTCCTTCAGCTGCCTTTTCTGTCCCCTGTTGCAGTTGCTGGAAAATGCCCGAGAAGATCAACGTGGTCCCTACTACCAGCTGGGAACACCGAAGAACGGAAACCAGAGGACATCTATTATTCATAGCGTGAGTGCTGCTGACTATGGGCTCTTGGAGCCGGGTTCATGCTTGCCCTGCCAGCTGGCCAGTGGGGCCCATTAGCTGATAGCTTTGCTCAGAAGAACCTTTCTGGCAAGGCAAGGGGAAAAAAGTAAAAAAAATAAAAAAAAATCATTAGGCTTTGGGGATTTGGGGAAGCACTCCTGTTGACCTCTTGCCAACCTGTTTGGAAGGATACTACACAGCTTCTCTCTCTCTCTCTCTCTCTCTCTCTCTCTCTCTCTCTCTCTCTCTCTCTCTCTCTCTCTCTCTCTCTCTGTCTACTGTACCTACCTACCTACCTACCTACCTACTGTATCTCCCTACTTACCTATGGCATGTACAACATTCCTCACAGCTCAGATCTTTCAAGACTATTTAATCCCAACAAGCCATTAAATTGACAATTTAGGGTACAATTCCCAGAGTTAGAGGAGAAGGACCATCTTTTTGGATGGCAGAATTCCGGGTTGACTAATACTTTTATTGAATCACAGAAAAGTTCCAAGCTAGGTGAGCTCTTTGAGTCCTCCAGAACTCTTCTTCAGATGTAAATGTCACGAAATTTGAGGGACTGGGGGTGGCTAAGCTATCAAAGAGGTTCTGAGAGCTGCAGTGGATGAAAGGAAATTTTCTTTTCTTTCATTTTGGGGAGCAGCGTTTCTGTAAGCTAGCCAGACCTCTCTCAAAAAATAGGGCCTTTCCTGTGATAGCTGTGATGGCATCAGATGACTGCCCATGTTTTGACACCCACAAAGTCTGTTTTAGAAAGCAAGCCAAGGCTTCTTATTTTTTTATTATTCAATAAGCTTAATGGGATGTAAATGCAGTACAGACGTGGTAACTGTCTAATAAGGAAAGCAGGGAAATGAAGGTCGAGATTTTGTTGGCTTTTTATGGCAAATGTTATAAAAGCAATAATACATGTGAATTTGGTGTTTTGGGGCCTGTTGAATAATCCATTGCACAGCTAGGGTACAATCAAGTGCACAATTGACAGGCAGTAAAATTAGTTAGCGAAGGTAACAGGATACTGGTTGGAGTTTCTAGCACGGCACATGCTCGTCCCTTGAAATATACTGCACACCTTTTATGAGTTTTTATTGTCACTATTATAATTCCCTTCCCCTCCAATACAGAGTTATTGGTGAATGTGCTAGAAGTTTATGTCAAAAAGCTCTGGCTCTCCTCACGGAACTACATTTCCCAGGATTCCTGGGCAAGAAGATCCTGTTGCTATATCAGTATTAGTCTAGATCAGGGGTCCTCAACCTAAGGCCCCGGGGCCGGATGCGCCCCCCCAAGGTCCTGAATCCGGCCCCTGGGACCAATTGCAACCCCCTCACCTACCCCCTGTTTTGTGAGCAAGCCAGCCTCCGCAGCTGCTTTTGGACTGTGATCCGGCCCCCAGTGGTGTCTGGGTGGTGGTGGACCGGCCCGCTGTTTGAAAACTTTGAGGACCCCTGGTCTAGATACACCCTTGGAATTAAAACCAGAAAACTGTATTCCTCGGATAACTGGAGTCTGGGGGGTAACAATGCTTGTTACAAAATGCTGCATCCCACCAACCCAATATTCTACACAAGGCTCAAATAATCTTTCACATTTTATTTTGTCTTTCTGTATCACTGTATATATTTACTTGCACAGTTCAAGCTAAAAAAATTTGTCTATGTGGTCCTAAATAGTCAAATGAGGTTCAGTGATTTTTTTTTGAAAATTGACCAGGTTTCTTTAGATATTCATGTATGCAAACTTTCCAGTCACACAGAATAATGTACATGTCTACCCACAAGGCTTCAAGAATGCAAAAAGATACATTCCATGACTTAGCAATTTCATTGGGTATGTTTAGCATATGTGTTGTGTGACCCTGCTGACTGAGTTGTTAAGCATTGGGGCAAATGGTGTGGGGAGAAAAACCAAAAAGAAAAAGAAAAAAGAAAATAACAGATCATAGTAATGGTGGAATTGTTTTATAAGGCCATTGAGTCCAACCCCATGCTCAGCACAAGAATCAAAATCAAATCATATCTGATAGATCTCTAAGTTTCATCGTCTAACTTTTATTTGAGTGCTTCCAGCATTGGAGCACTCAACCCCCTCCCACGGTAACTGGCTCCACTGTTGTACTGCTCTAACAGGAAGTTTTTTCGTGCTATTAGTCGAAATCTGGCTTCCTAGAGCTTGAGCCTATGATTATGTGTCGTGTATTCTGGAATGATTGAGACCGGATCCTACCCCTTCTCTCTAGGACTAACATTTAATATTCGAAAAGTCCTGTCCTATCTTCCCACCAGTTTTCTTTTCCCAAGGACAAACACGCCCAGTTCTTTCAGTCTTTCTTCATCAGGCTTGGTTTCCAGTCCCCTCATCATCCTTATTGCCCTCCTCTGAACTCGTTCCACTTTGTCTGCGTCCTTCTTAAAGGGCATTGTCTAGAACTGGATGAAAGACTCAAGATGAGGCCTGACCAGTGCCCAATGGAGGGGAACCTTGCAAATTAAGGAGGTCCAGAAAGTGTTAACTAGGGAGCTGTTCAACTTCTCGATAGAGGCTTCTGTGGACTTCACTCCTTCCAGGCCCGTTGCAAGCTAGTCAAGGCATAGCTTTTCAAAGAAGCCTTCAGTAATATTCTGCCCCTTTGGCAATTTCCTGTTGACCCTCATTTGTATCATCTACTTCTGTTATTGACTCATGGTGCAGTGGTTAAATGCCTGTACTGTAGGTAAAACTGTGCTCACGACCTGGGTTTCAATCCCAGGTAGCAGGCTCAAGGTTCACTCAGCCTTCCATCCTTCCAAGGTCAGTAAAATGAGTACCCAGCTTGATGAGGGGGGGAGGGGCAATGTGTAGCCTGCATGCTATAATTAAAAAACTGTAAGCCGCCCAGAGACTACTTGAAGTGGTATGGGGCGGTATATAACACTTTGCTTTGCTTTACCCTTTATTATTTTGTTGTTGTATTTAAATCTCATTTTACTGTTTCTTGATTGGTGCGGTGGTGAGTTTTTAACATGGCTGTAAAACATCCAGGGCAGTGGCATTTCTCTGGATGGGGTTGTGATGCAAAAACAACAACAACAGAGATCCCTTGTTGTCTTGTTAACACAACACTTATAAGGGCAGGGCTTTTATTTTTATTTTTCAATAAGCGGCACAGCCACCACGCTTAAACAGTTACAAAAAATCCTGCATGTGGCAACCACAAGTAGGGTAGAGCCAGTGGGGGGTCACTCCAGGACATCACAATGTAAGGGGCACTGAAATTTTGAGGTACAGCTATTGGTGAATGCCAGGAAAATGAATGGCAACCCCTCCAAGCCCTCTTCACTTTCTTTTCTTCTATTTTTAAAGTGTAAATATTCTGAGGGGGGCACATTCTCTCCTTTTGGGGGGTGCTCACATTAGAGCAGTGTTGGGGAAAGATGGCGCAGATTGCCCTGTTTATAAAAAAAAACATGCGGCTTGGGCCTTTCTCTTATCTTCTGTATCAACAGATGCCACTGGGGTGCACAGGATGGTTTCATTTATTATAGAGTGGTACCTTGTATAGAGGAATTAATTCGTTCCAAATGAAATTATGCTAAGTAAATTTTCCTTTATACAAATTTCCCATAGGAATGCCTTGAAAACAGAATAATCCCTAATCCCATTTTTATGTTGTACGGATACGCCCCAGAGGCGATTCTGTTAAGCAAATTTCCCTTATCTCCGGAATTTTTTATGTTGTACAGATTTTATGTTATACAAACTGTTTGTTATACGAGGGTCCACTATATTTACATCTTGCCTCTCCTCCTGTGAGCTCAAGTCAACACATGGACAGCTTCCTTCCTCCTTATTCTGTCTTCATAACAACCGTGTGAGCCGTACCGTAGGCCGGATGGAAAGTTTCATGGTTCAGAGGAGACTTGAACCTGGATTTCAGAGGTCTTAATCAGGCATGCTAATCAATGATTTTTAAATCCGCCTATTTAGTGATTTAACCTTTGCATGGCCAGAGTTTCAGCTTCAAATTCACAAGCAAGCTATGAAGCTCCCTTGAATAACCTTGAGCAGGTCACGATCATTCTACCCAACCTTTTCCTTCCTTGCAGGGCTGTTGCGAGATAAAAATGAAGTGTAGGGGGCTTAAGACTGTGCTGAAACTCAACTGTAGAATGTGCTTGAAAGGCCGCCAGGACTTTCTACAGAGAACGTTGGCCTAAAATAGCATCAGGCAAGAGCTGCGCTGATCTCTGAATCAAAATCCATTTCAGCCACAAAACTCCCCAGGCAGCCTCAGGCTGTCCTCTCCGCCCTCATGATTTGTCCACCATTTTGGGTAGTAATCCTGGCCTTCCCTGCAAGATGGTTGTGTGATTTACCAAGACAATCCATAGCTTTAAACAAAGAGAGAGAGAGAGAGAGAGAGAGAGAGAGAGAGAGAGAGAGAGAGAATGGATAATACAGGAGAGGAAAGAGGGAGAAAATATCCCCAATGTGTAATTCTTGCATTTGGAAGTTTTGGCACGCCACTCCTCCTTCCCCTGTGCCCTGTTAGAAAAGGAGAGCCATTTCTGCATAAAATGAGTGGATTCTAGTCCACCAAGGCTTAGGTATATCTGTGCATTTCTGTGGTGCCTGGGATCCCTTCTCTCTCTCTTTTTTTTTTTAAGGGGGAGAAGACTAAAACAGCTACCCTCTTGTTTGTTTCCAGGTAGGATTGAAAAGACAAGTGGGAGATTTATATTTATTTATTTATTTAAGGATGGAAGCATGCCAACCTTACGATCTTGGTCAACCTTAACGTTTTTGGCTTCCTAACCCTATTACTTGCCACCACCCACCCACCCACGCATCGCCTTCCATACCTCTCCTCCTGCACAAGCGCCCCATATATCTATGGAATAGACGTCCCCCAAACCACCGCCGCCGCCGCCATCATCCCCACCACGGCCACCCCTTCTTACGTATCAAGGGAGGGCTGCCTGCCGGCCTGAGCCATGATGATGACTGCGTGCGTGCCTTAAAGGCTGGGGGGGGGTGGATGCTGCTCTCGGGCGGCCAGGTGAGGTGCACCCTCCCCGGCCAAGTGGGGCTGGCGGGGCCGGCGGACAGAGTGTGTGTGTGTGTGTGTGTGTGTGTGTGTGTGTGTGTGTGTGTGTGTGTGTGTGTGTTGGGGGGAGAGAGATCGAGCGCGCGACCGTGACTCTCTTCCATCGCTGCATCCTTCCCGGGCGCGATGGAGAGCTTGGGTGGAACGTACCATCTCTCCAGCCGGGGCGGGGGGGGGGAAGAAAGGGGGTGGGTGGGTGGATAGGGAGCCACCACCGTGAGTGCGTCCCATCGATTAGACTCCTAGCTATAGGTGTCTCTTGATTGAGGATGAGGAAGGTCGCAGGCGCGGCGGGGAGGGGAGGGGGCGGGGGGGAGGGGAAAAAAAGGAGCCGGAGGGGTGGCTGGGTGAGGTGAGCAGGAGGAGGAGGAGGAGGAGGAGGAGGAGGGAGGGAGGGGAGGGGGGGAAGAGAGAACGATGAGCCTTACCATTGGCTCTCGCCCTGCTTTCCCATTTTCCCTCCACCCACCCACCTGCGCCGCCGCGTTTTCCCCTCCTCCCTCCCTCCCTCCCTCCCTTCCTCCCTCCCTCTGCCGCCCCCCCTTCCTCCTCCTCCCCTCTCGGCTGAGATTTGCAGCTGGTCCAGCGCTCGGCGAGCCTTCTCCATCCTTGCAGGATGTAGCCGCGGCGATGTCAGCCGCAGCTTCCCCGGAGCTGTTGTAGAAGACGACTGGCTGTTCCCCCACCCCACCCCACCCCACCCGACCCAACCGACCCATCCTTGCCCTGTTCCCCCTCCCAAATCCTTCCGAAACCCCTCCCGAAGGGGAACATTAGGCCGGCATTTGAAAAAAAAAGTTCTCCCCCCCTCCCCTCGTCTGGATCCGGGCCAAGGGAGAGAAAAAAAAGAAAGAAAGAGAGAGAGAGAGAGAGAGAGAGAGAGAGAGAGAGAGAGAGAGAGAGAGAGAGAAGCCCTCAATTCCGCCCCGCACGCTTCATCTTCTAGTCTCTCTGCGCATCGGATTCCCGACCTCCTGCCCTCCAGCTTGGCACCCTTCCTTCTTCCCCACCACTTCCGTCTGCTTCTCGCTTTGTAGCATGGCCTGGTGAGTACCTCTCTTCACGGGGACGGGGTGGCGGGGTTGGGGGGGTTGGGGTAGGGAATCTCTCGCTCGCTTGCTTCCCTGGTAAAGAGGTACCTCCTGATGCCGGCAGCGGGGAGGCGGGTGGGTGGAAGAAGAATTTAAAAAAAAAAGACACGAAACGAAAATAAGCGTGTTTGTCAAATGAGAAATGTTTAAAACCGGAGAGGTTTGGCGGAGGCGTGATGAAAGAGACCCCCCCCCGCGCGCCGCCGCCTCCTCCGTTCGCCAGAGGAGGGAATCCGGGAAGCCTCCGCCGTATGTAATGCAGAGATGTCAGGCAGAGCGCGGGGTGGGGAGGGGAGGGGGGTGGCGGCGGAATGCGGTTGGGATGGCGCGTGGATAAAGTCACTGCAGATAGGGATACTCGGTGGGAATCGAATGAGCTTTAATTGTCGTCTTCAAATCCTCCCCCCCCCACCTTGCCTGCGTACTGTGATGGGGGGGTTGTAAAGAAGTGGGAGGTGTTTTATGGGAGACCTGGAGAACGCATAATTCAACATTCACTGCAACCTAGGTCGATCATTGGTATGCGGGCATAGAGTATGTGTGTATGTGTATGTGTGTAGGGGGGAACTGGCAAATTCTGGATCGGGGGGGGAGCCAAACCCTTTTTGCGACCCTCTTCCTCACTCCCGTCGGAGTGTTTTTCGTGTCCCTCCCCTCCCCAAGCCTCTCCTCCTCCATTTTGGAGGGAGGAATGAATTTCTCTCCCCGTGCACCTTGCAGCGCCTGCCTGCCTGCCGGCATCTCAAGGTGACAGCGACGTATCCCTGGTGTGAGTGTGGAACGAGCGTGTGCGCCCGTGCGCGCGCCCGCCCGCCCGCTCGCTCGCTCGCCCGCGCTCAAGCCGAGGGAGAGCGAGTGGAGGGAGCGCCGGTGACGTACCTGGCTAGATCAGCAAAGGAGGAGTGGGCGGGTAGGTAGGGGGGGGGGGCGTCTTTCAAATCCAATAGGGATCTCCTTCCTTCCCTCCCACCCACCCACCCACCCACCCACTGCAGCGATGCACCTGCTTGAAACGGGGGCAGGACGGGGCTGCAAAGCTAGCTAGCTGCTGACAGCTCAGAAGCTTCTCCCACCACTCTTGTTACCGTATGAGGGTCTCGATCCCTCCTTCTTCCTCCCCCCCCCCCACTCCGCCAACCTCCTTGGTTAGTTAATGGAAGACGAGGTGGGGAAGAAGAGCGTGTGAATGGGGCGCTCGCTGGCGTGGGGAAGCATCTCTCCGGCACTGCTGCTGCTGCTGGGTCCTCCGGCCGCCTCTTCAAGTGGGGCGCGTCGTGGGCCGAAAGAAGGCATGCGTAAGCCCCAGAGGAAGGAGTGAGGAGGAAAGGAACAGAGGAACGGGTCAAAAGGAAACGAGAGGGCCTGTAGTGCTCCAGGGAAGGCGCAGGGAAGAGAAGGAGGAGACACAGAGGGCGAAAGGCGATGGGGGTGCGGGGGGTGGGGGGGCGGCAGAAAGAGACGTAACGGAGAAGGGCCGGCGTGTTTTTAGTCGCTTAAAAAAAGGCCTGCAAATCTGCAATGTAAAGACGGGGTAGGGGTGGGATGGGGAGCCAAGTGAGGGGTTAGTTGGAGAGAACCAAGCGGGCGACCAGGTCAGGAGATAAAGGACCTTAGGCTGGGCTGGGCTGGGCTGGGCCGCATCAGAAAGGTGGTCTCCATCAGCAGCCCACGCGTCAGACCCGATATTGGCTGGCGGGGCGCGTCTGGGAAGTGCCGGACCCGCATCCGAAGGGGAGCGGAGGCGGGCGGCCCTTCCGATTTGCCCCCCCCCCACACACATCTGGTGGTCGCTGCAGGGCCAGGTTCGCTGCCTCGGAGCCTGGACGCTCCCTTTCCGCCGCCCGTGGGCTGCTGGAGTGTGTGTGTGTGTGTGTGTGTGTGTGTGTGTGTGTGTGTGTGTGTGTGTGTGTGTGTGTGTGTGTGTGTGTGTGTGTGTGTGTGTGTGTGTGTGTGTGTGTGTGTGTGTGTGTGTGTGTGTGTGTCGGGGGGGGGGGCTCCCTCGCTTCGCCTCCTGAGAGCCGCCCTGGTTTCTAACCGGCAGGACATGGCTCCACCTTGCCGGGTGTGTGCCGGTGGGTTGTCGTGAGAAAGGCATGCTGTTGCGGGGGTGATGGGGTGGGTTCCGGGGCTCGAAGCTTTAGGCGCCTCTGGGCTCCTGGGGTGGAAGAGACCTTGATCGAGAGGAGGAGGCAGAAGAGGCCGCGATGCCTGGGCCTTTCACGAGGGGGCCGCCACCGCCACCGCCGCCGCTGGCTGGCCAAGGGCACCCGCCCGCGCTGGTTCCGTCCGCCGCGCTCTGCTTTTGGCGCATTGCTCGGGATGGGAAGCCGGGCGCGTTCCGCCTCTCGGTGTTTTTTTTCAAGGCGACTGCAGGGGAGGGGGCGGGATCCACAGGCTGCCGGGGGTTGCCTTTCGCCGTCCCTGATTGGCCGAGAGAGGGCTGAGTGGCAGCATGGGAGCGCTGGTGGAGGGGAGGGGGCAAGGGGCCCCCCAGAGTCTGACAGAAGGAAAGGCGGCGGCGGGGGTGGCGGGGACGGGTCAGGGCTTCTGCGCGCGGGATGCGGGGAGATGGGCTTGTCCCGCGCAGCCAAGGCCAACCCGGGAAAACAAGAGGAAGGAGAACAGCCAGCATCTTGGTTGCAGCTGCAGGCAGCAAGTGGCAGATCAGGGGGTCGCCCCCCCCCCACTATCAAGGGGTGGCCGGACCATGATGATACCCGGTATCTCTGGATTACTTATTTATTTATTAAATTTATATACCGCTCCATCTAGCTACATGGCTACTCTGGGCGGTTTACAAACTGAACAGAAATCAAATCATAAACAGTAAAATACAATGTAACAGATAAGCACAGGTCTATAAATAAAAACACTATGACTAGTAAACAATATATAACAACAGCATAGAACAGGAGCAAGCAAGATGGCCTACAGATAAAAGCAAATAAATATATAATAGCGATCATTATTAGAACAGATTAATATCTGGGGAAAGCCTTCCTTTGTCGTTTGCCTAACTCCACCCCATCTCATGGGGCACTCAACTAAAATAATGTGACCCCCCCCCAAAAAAACCTGCTTCTCTCAATGGGCAATTACCCACATTTCCTGTCTATAAAGATGCCCCTGTGTATAAGACGACCCCCCACTTTCCCAAGCAAAGATTACAGTATTGCAACCATGTTTTTATTTTTATTTTTGTTCCCATCAGTCCAAGCCATCCTTGCCCCAGTGATAGGAGTAACTCTTTCTCTTTCAATCAGTCATTATTTCCATGTATAAAACGACCCTCAATTTTTAGTCTAACAATTTTAGACCAAACATAGTCTTAGGCACAGAAAAATACTGTAACCTTTGGGGTTTAGTCTCAAGGGATGTGGTGAGCATTTAAAACAGGGCAAAGCCAGAAATGACATGTTGAGATCATTGATAATTCTTCATTTTCTCTGAAAATGCCTGTTTGGTTTCAATCCAGGAAACAGTTGTGACTCACAACCTGTGATAAAGCCACATCTCAAATTCTTCTGTTTTTTTTTTAAATAGCTGCCTGTCTTATTCTCGGCCATACAGTAGAACTGAGAATACATAACACTGCACATTGTCAAAGCCAATTTTTGTTGCCTACCGCATTCTTCATCTTAAGGAAGCTGCTCCAGGCCATCTCTGTGCTGACTGTCCATCAGTCATGGAGGTTAAATGGAGCCTCCTCATCCAGAAGTATTATGCGTCTGAATGCTACATTCAGAATAAGCAGCAGAGGAAGGCTTCCAAACCTTCTATGCCCGTGATGAGAATTTGTGGCTCTCCAGATGTGGGTGAATAGTTACTCCTAACACTGGGGCAGGGATGGCTTGGACTGATGGGAATAATAAAAAATAATAATCTGATAGTCAGCAGAGTCCACAAGACTGCTCTGTGCCAGGCTTTCTGGAGGCATATAGGAGAGACTGATGGAAGGGGTGGGGTGGTGGCAGCAGAGGTGGCCTAGTTAATTGTCAGTTAATATATATGACACATGGAGATCCAACAGGATAAGGCACATGTGTCCTGTGTTTAGAAGTGGGCAGGAAAGAAGGGGGGAAATATGTGAGCAAGTAAGACAAAAAGAAAGATGTTAGACTGTGCACAATCTTAGACTGCGCTGAGATGGACAGAATGACATTGATCATCAAAGAAAAAGAGGACTCTGTGTATTACTCAACCTGGAATAGATTTTATGATTGGTTGGAGAGAAAAAAACAATGCATTAGGACGGTGGTACTAAGACGTGATGTAATTAATATTAAGCGCACCCAGACAATATGATGAATGACAACTTGAACTGTTTGTAGAAAATAACTGAGAAATGTGAAATGATAAGATGATGGAATATTAATACACTTATTACTAAAAAAAGAAAGAAAGATGGGATGCAAAAGGGAGATGAAAAAGATTGGCAAAGAAATAGGGGGAAAATAAAATAACATATCCAAATCAACCATCAAATGAGTAATCTAGCATTTTTAAAAGTGGGATGCTCTGCAAGAGACCACCCGTGGTTCCAGAAGTTTAGAAAGATGTCTAAAATAATGTCTAAGGTGGTGTTTAATCTTTTTAGGAGTATAGGACATAAGAATGTAGGAAGATGCCTTACCTCAATCAGTCAAAACTTTATTACAGTCAGTGACCAGCAACAGGATACGGTATATAAATAATAGTAAAATAGATAAAATATAGAATATAGAATATAAAATATATTATATATAAAATATATAATATAAAAACTGCCCACAAATCCATCCTGACCATCATGAAGCTATACCTTATTAGTATCTGAGGAATTAGTGATGTCAATGAGCCAGAGAGGAAGACTGAGATAGATATATACAAAAGACATCAGAGTAAATATATACATACTATTCCATGCACATAAGACATTCCACATTTGTTGGTTAATCGAGAGTTGTTGGTAGAAGTGGTACTTTTAGTTAATTGATGACGCTGGTCATTGTCCTGTGGATTTTGATCACTGCAGCTCAGAACCTGATGCCTTACCTCAAAAACAAACCCTGGGTCCATCTAGTTTAGCATCGTCAGCGCTGAATGATAGGCAGTCTCTGCAGCTTCAGGCGAGTGGTCTTCTCCCAACTCTACCAGGAGATAACTGCAGACTGAACCTGAAACCGTAACAGATGCAAACTGAACTAAGGCCAGAATCCTGCTAGTACTATGTCACACCCGTGTAAGTAGGTAAATTGCAGTGGGGAATTGCCACTAGTTAACACAAGTCATTGCTTGTATCCCTCACTGCACTCCAGGGATGTGAGTTGGTGCACAGCTAGGGCCATGTACAACAAACCCATTAAATATCAGCAATTTAGCTACTGGGATTTCTACAATTGCACTTCTAACACACCCATAGGATTCTGGCCCATGCTCCCTCCCCCCCTCTCTCTCCCATGCATTTATCAGGCCTGCAAGGCCGTTTGTGTGATGGAAAGGAGCAGGCAGCTCTTTCTGACCACTTCTGCACACATCTGCCGTATACTAATATGGTAGGCTGGTAGTCCACGTGGAGGCCTGGCTTGCACAGTCTTCCCCCTTAAAGGAAGAGCAGAAGGTGACATGAAATAGCACTCACTTTGGTACAGGTTTGGTGTCTTATGTGAGGCTGGTGTTTCCTTACATTTTGGGTTGCGAGACTGGCAGGGGAAATGCGCCCATCGTGTGGACCTCCAAAAGATCACCGCCTGCCCAGTTAAGCACTTGAAGGTGAAGTAGCCAATGTAAGTCTCTTACAGTAAAAGCATCCAGTTGCCTTGAGAGGGTAAAAACCAGCCCCTTCCCTATTTTGGTGCCCTCCAGATCCTTAGAACTGCAGTGGGCTGTCTGCCTGGGTGATGATGGAAGTTGTGGCCCAATCCACAACTTCCAGGTTAAAGACAGCAGGTTAAAAACAGTCGGGGGATAAGGTTTTGTAGATTAAAGAATTTGTGGCTGTCCCAACTCGGCCCTAGGTAGCCGAGCCAAAGGTGAAGGACGTGGGAATGATAGCTCATCACCACCTGAAGGGCTAAACCTCAGGTATGAGTAAGACCTTGTCTTCTTTCTCTTCTTCCATCCGTGCGCCAGTTCTTGACATGGTATACATTTTCTTTTCTTTTCCTAAACTGGACTCATCCAGTTGCGTGGAAAAGTAACAGTCGGTGGGCATCTAACAGTACATTTACGGTGTGATCCAGCCTCCCTCAGCCCGATGCTCTCCAGATCTGCTGCATAACCCCCGCCATTCCCATCATCGTCCCCGAGCACAGAACATGGACCCTGCTCCCTGGGGAGAAGGGAGACTGTAGTCCGGCACATCTGGAAGACAGCAGATCAGGGGATCGCTAGTCTAATTTGGCTCTATCAGGGGGAAAGATCCTGTGGCAAGGACAAGGTTGAGCCTCTTCCTTGGGCTGCTGGGAGTTGTTAGGCCTTTGTCCCCAACCTTTGGTCGTCAGGTGGTTTGGGATTTCATCTCTCAGCTGACTGGAGCCTCTGGTGGACAGTGCACTAGGCCTAGTGTCCTTCTATTTAGATCTAAGGGCCTACTCCAGTAACTAAGCACCACCTACATTTTCTCTCTCTGTCTCCTTATATAACCCTCTATTAAATAACCTACTCATGTATTTCTCACTCATTCTCATTATTGATGCCACCCTTGCTCTACCCCCTTCCTATCGCCACCACGAGTCCCAGAGCAACCAGACAATGCCTGTGCTGCCTCTTCTCTATCCTCTGACATTGTTTGTTTGTTTATATCAGTGTTTTTCAACCTTTTTTGGGCAAAGGCGCACTTGTTTCATGAAAAAAATCACGAGGCACACCACCATTAGAAAATGTTAAAAAAATTAACTCTGTGCCTATATCAGTCTCTAAAAGGTTCGCCATTGCTGGTGTAGGGAGAAGCAGGACAGAGGGGCCACAGATTGAGGCAGCCCGCTCTCTAGCACCCAGTTCCCACTTACCTGTGTTGTTTTTTTAAAGACATTTTGCCCTGCATGGACTTCTGTGTCCAGTGGAGACCTGAGAAGGGGCACTGACTCTCCAGGAACACAAATAAGACCCAAAAGCCCATCTTGCTCTCCACACTGTGGCCAAGGCAGATGCCTTCAGCAAGTCCAGCGACAGGAGGGGAGGAGGATGAAGGAAGGCAGGAAGGAAAGAAGGCAGAAAGTGTTCTGCTTGTATACCGCCCCATACCACTTCAAGGAGTCTCTGGGCGGTTTACAGTTTTAATTACAGTAGGCAGGCTGCTAGACATACACATATGCAGGCTAGAAATGAGCACGTTTCTATGAAGAGGGGAAAGGGTACGAATGGAAAGAGAGAGGTGGGGGAAAAAGAAAGAAAAGACAGACAGAGAGAAGAGGGCGACCCAAGACAGAAAGAAAGGGGCAAGACTTCAAGGAACCCATCGCGGGGCCCCTCAGAGACGGCTCTTCCCCTCCCGGACCCTAAAGGCCGGCCGGCCGGCCGTCCAGCCGTGCCAGTAGCCCCCCCGCCCGCCTCCTCAGCCCAGGCCCGGCGGAGGCCTCCTCCATCCCCTCCTCCTCGCAGCCCTGCCGCGGTGCTCGTGGGGCAGCCGGGCGCCCCTCCTCCCCTTCCCCTCACCTGGTGGTTTGTTCTGGGCTGGGGCTCCCGGGCCGGCTCGTGTTGGCGGGCGGGCTGTTGGGCGGCTCAGTCCATTGGTAGCTCCCAGGAAAGGGGTAGTGGTGGTCCAGGGTAAAAAAAGGAGGGGGGAGAGGGAAGCGAGCGAGTCGCGGTGGCAGGCACAGGGCAAACACTAAGAGAATGAGCGGGGCCAGGTCCGGCCGGGGAGGAAGTGACGCCAGCGCCGCGGACCTCGGGGGGAGGAGCCAAGCTGGCCCTTGGACGCTATTTATAGCGCCTCCCAGCTGTGGGCCGCCCGCCGGCCCCGGGTTGAATTTCTTTAGAATTTTTCAATTTTTCCCACGGCACACCAGGCAACATCTCGCGGCACACTAGTGTGCCACGGAACAGTGGTTGAAAAACGCTGGTTTATATGACTGTAGATGGTTGGTCTCTGTCAACATCCAGGATGCCATTCCCAGATCTGGGAACCTGAGAGAAAGCCAAGATTTCAACTGGCTTGAGATGCGCTCCATTTTGTATATATTGGGCAGGAAAACAAAAATCAATAAAGAGTGCATTTTAAGAACATTTGCTATGATCCTTTTGTATAATATCTGTTCAGCTCATAAGAAACATTTTAGCATTTTAAAGGTATTTTATAATATCCCAATACCCACCCCAGAAAATAAAAGAAATGAGACTTGTGTTTTTGAGAGCCAGGATTGGGTAGTAAATACAAGTGGTACCTTGTATAAAGGAATTAATTCATTCCAAATGCAATTCTGCTAAGCAAATTTTCCTTTATACAAATTTCCCATAGGAATGCATTGAAAACAGAGTAATCCCTAATCATGACCATTTTTATGTTGTATGGATTCGCCCCATAGGTGATTCTGTTAAGCAGATTTCCCCTATCTCTGGAAGTTTTAATGTTGTACAGATTTTATGTTATACAAACCATTTGTTATACGAGGGTCCACTGTAGATTGTTGGTCTAGAGCTCAGGAAACTTGGGTTCAAATCCCCAGTCGGTCATGGAAACTTACTGGGGTGTGTGTGTGTGATGATAGTAAACCATTGGAATAGCTCACATACTTTGAAACCCCTGTAAGGGTCGCCATAAGTTGGAAGTGACTTGAAGACACAGAGCAACAAAGGGATGCTTACGTTTGGTGTGTGTACTGATTATGTGGGACTGTTTAAATGTTTGCAACGATGCTCATTCAGTGTGAAGAACGCTATCAGCTAGGCCAAAAGGATGAGTGCATCTGAGCAATAAATCCATACCGCCAGAAACATGTCGGGAGGCAAGTGAGGGGCTCTGTCCCTAAATGACACAAGCCTTATTGCTTTTTTTGTTGGGCTAGAAACGCTATTGTAAAGCTCTTGAGTGCAGGGGTAGGAAAAGAGATCTCTGTATTGCCATAAGAACATAAGAAGAGCCATGCTGGATCAGGCCAAAGGCCCATCTTGTCTAGCTTCCTGTTTCTCCCAATGGCCCCACCAGATGCATCCGGGAGCGCACAAAACTAGATATCTGTCTCCTGATACCACTCCCATGCATCTGGCCCTTGAAGTACCCTGGTTTTAAGCCTGGAGATTACACATCTCCATTATGGTTTGTAACCTGTGATGGACTTCTACTCCAGGAATCTGTCCAATCCCCTTTTGAAGGCATCCAGGCTAGATGCCATCACCACCTCTTGTGACAGGAAGTTCCATAGCCTGGTTAATTCAACATGAGAAAGCACCCAGTTCTTTAACCATTATTTGCGCAACTGGCAGAAATGGTATCAAGGGTGGGATTCAGCACGAGTGAAGCTATCATACCATCCCTTGCGTCACGGTTATACTGTAATCTGTAGGCAGTTGTGTGTACCTTAGATCTGGATCCCTTGTTCCCCTGCAGGGCTGACCCTATTATTAAGCATAGTAAGTCCACAGCCTCAGGTGGCAGACCCTGGGGCATTAATGGCAGACCTTCAGCTGTTCCTCCTGCGCCTTTTCCCCCCTGTTCCTTTCTTTATAAGGTCATAGCTGTGTGTGCCACAGTGCCATCTTATATCCACTAAACTAGCTGGCTGCCCTTAGATGTAGAAGCTGAAGTGGTACCATAGCCAGTGTTGAAGAGGGGTTCATCTGTCCATCTAGTCTTGTTTCTCCCACTTTGTTTCCATCAAGGTCAATTTTTTTCCTGTTATTTCCTGCACTGTGTTTTCAAGTCAACACAGGTACCACAACTGTCACTCCAGCTGTCTTCATATTACAGTATGATGTCAGTCAATTAGGATGGGCACTAGTCCATTGCTACAAAGGAGAACAAACATTGATGAAGATTTGTATAAAATATGCATATGCTCATCTATATCCATACATGCAAATATAGATGTAGTCACTGTACTTGTAAACAGAAATACAGTACGCACCGTGGTTGAGAGGACTGTAACCAAATGATTTGTGCACAAATTCTGGTCCTGTCCCAGAACCTCCTCATTATAACTCTTTTCTTTAAACCCATTTTGGATTAGATAATGATAATGGTCAGAAGACCCTAAAGCCGTCTTTAGCATCATCCCTACGCTTACTTGACCGGCAGCAAGGAGCCTCTAGATTGGCCAGAGGAAATAGCAGATGGTGGTGATTTCAGTTTTGGGGCTTGAGGTTGGGACTGTGAATCCATTGACTGTTTTTGTCTGTGCTTGACTGGAGCTATCCAGGGTGCTGAATGCAAGCACCATATAGGTCAGTGATGGCGAACCTTTTGGAGACCAAGTACCCAAACTGCAATTCAAAACCCACTAATTTTTTTTTTGCAAAGTGCCAATACAATAATTTAGCCTGTGTACAGGTGGCTATGAAGAGGCGATGTTGGGCGCCCACAGAAAGGGAACTGGAAAAGGTGCAAAAGAGAGCGACTAAAATGATTACTGGGCTGGGGCAGTAATGAGGAAAGGCTAAACATTTGGGGCTCTTTAGTCTGGAAAAAAGGTGCCTGAGGGGGGATATGAGGAAAGGCTAAAACATGAGGAAAGGCTAAAACATTTGGGGCTCTTTAGTCTGGAAAAAAGGTGCCTGAGGGGGGATATGATTGAGACATACAAAATAATGCAGGGCATGAGTGAAGTGGATAGAGGCAAGCTCTTCTCCCTCTCACAAAATACCAGAACTAGGGGACATACACTCAAATTGTGGTCTGGGAGAATAAGAACAGACAAAAGAAAATATTTTTTCACCCAGCGCGTTGTTAGTCTGTGGAACTCCCTGCCACAGGATGTGATGATGGCATCTGGCCTGGATGTCTTCAAAAGGGGATTGGACAGTTTCCTGGAGGAGAAGTCCATCACAGGTTACAAACCATGAGGGAGATGTGTAATCTCCAAACTTAAAACCAGGGTACTTCAAGGGCCAGATGCAGGGGAGTGCTATCAAGAGACAGATATCTAGTCTCATGTGCTCCCAAACGCATCTGGTGGGGCCACTGTGAGATAAAGGAAGCTGGACTAGATGGGCCATTGGCCTGATCCAGCATGGCTCTTCTTATGTTCTTATGTTCTTATGAGTGCCACCTTTGGCACCTGTGCCACAGGTTCGCCATCACTGGCATAGGTTCAGCACCATGAATAACTTGTAAAATGCTGACTAAAACCCAGAGAAGACTCACACAGAGCCCCAAAATGAGAGTCACCTGCTACCACTAGCTGAACCTGGTATATACAGTAGAAGCCTGCCCTTCTGGACCTAGCTGTGCCTGCAGCAACACGGGGTGGAATGAAGCTGTCCATTCTTGTTCAAGCAAGGTCTTTTTTCAAACCTTCACCTACCAAGATTACATGGAGCTGATGCATCTCCCCATGGCTGGGTAGAGAGGCTCTTGTAGGAAAGGAAGGATGGAAGTGGGGTGGGGGAAACTGAACCCTTCTAGCCCATGCGCTTATATCAACCTTTGCTAGCATGGTGTCTTCCGGATGTGTTTGGCCATAACTTCCAGTATCCCCAGGAACATATCTGGGGATGATGGGGATCTTAGTCAAAGGCATGAGAAGAGAATCATTCTGGGATATGTTTCTTTAAGCTGTTTAGGACTCAGGAAAGTTGGGATAAGGAATAAGATCCAGTGCCCAGATCTCGAGTGCCACTCACCCCCCCCCCGATCTTCCTTTTGTTCCAGTCATTTTATGTCCACTTACATGTTTTCTATTGACTGGCTTGCAATGGTCCATTGGTGGAAGCTTGGGGGGGGCACAGTCACAGAAGGATGCCCACTGCCAGCCATTGTGCTTTGATATCCTCTAGTTTGTCACAATGACAGAAAGAAGGATCGTTGCACAAAACCACTCAGATCATTTCTATCGACCTGAGAAACCCTGCTTTAACCACCCTTTCCGTGTCCTTATGTAACTGAGAACATTCCACAATAGGTTGGGGCGGAGCCCCTGTAATTAATCTAGTTTAATTGGAGTGGATGCTCAGTTTAATCTGACTGATTTGTTATAACTGGGAAGGATTGTTTAGAGTGATAAGATTAAGAGGCGTAGGGTATCTTTCCATAAAGCAAAGGCCAGGCGTGTTCTTGATGATGCAGCACCCACCTGCCCCCTCCAGCCTTGAGAATTCTGTGCTGAGAAGCAGAATGGTATGACTGGCACTGTGTATCTATTATTCCCCACCGTTCATTACTTAGCCACAGAGCCAGGGCAAACAGTCAAGGAGGGGGAACTTTCCTAGGACAACCTAAAACAATGATGCCAAACCTTTTAGAGATTGAGTGCCCAAACTGCAAATCAAAACCCACTAAATTTTCACAAAGTGCCAATACAGTAATTTAACCTGAATACAGGTGGTTGTGAACGGGCCATGCCGGGTGCCCACAGAAAGGGCTCGGAGTGCCACCTTTGGCACCTGTGCCATAGGTTCACCAACACTGACCTAAAACAACCCTTCCTCAGTTTCTCTCTTCTGGAACATTTCTCCGAGCAGGGAATGCTCAGCCTTGATTTGCTCCATTGTTTTGCTTCCACCCAAGCCAGAAGGTCTGCCAAAGCAGGAGAAGTGGGGTGCCTGGGAAGTGAGAGGCTGCCGCCAGCATGGCATCCTGCCCTGTTGTTCTAGCTGCACAGAGGCACCAGCTGCGGAGCCCCACCTGATAGAAAATGACTCAACTCCCTCGCTGGAGGGAGGCTGCTGGGCAAAAGCACCATGGGAGCCCATTCTCCAGGTGTTAGTCTTTGGGCTTACAAGCATATGGCAGTGGTGGCAAACCTTTGGCACTCCAGATGTTTTGGACCACAACTCCCACAGTCCTTTGTCATTGGCAGTACAGGCTTGGGATTCTGGGAGTTGCGGTCCAAAACATCTGGAGTGCCAAAGGTTCACCACCACTGGCCTATAGAATGGGACTTTGGCCATGTGGCCACCCTAGATTTGGAGCTTTATTCTCATGATTTGAGAACACACTGTTTATTCAGGACACGCTCAGGAATGCCCTTGTCTTCTTCATGAATTTTTATGCTTTACAGTGGAAGTGGCCACTGCTAGATACAGTGTATATAATATTAATTCAGGAGGATTATAAAAAAATAAGTTAAGAGAGATATGGCAAGAAGATATTAAAAAAGAGATAGAAGAATGGGGGAAATGTGGAATAAAAGAATAGTGAAAAATATGTCAGTGAGAATTAAAGAAAACTGTTATAAAGTATATTGGGGATGGTATACAACACCTGCAAAGTTAAATATAATAAAGAAAGAAATATTTCCAATTTTTTGGAGATGTAAAAAAGAAAAAGGGACATATTTACATATGTGGTGGGCATGTGAGAAAAGGAAAATGGAATGGGTTTTGTTTTTTAATGAAATACAAGAAATATTAAGGGAAAAGATTCAAATATCCCCCAATTGGTATTGTTAAAGATGGTTGCAGATACAGAACTGAAGAAAGAGGAGGGGGAATTGGTAATTATAATGGTTACGACCACAAGTCTGATTTTTGCCAAATATTGGAAATCTAATAATCAATTAGTATTGGATGGATGGTATAAGGAGTTATGAAATCTGGCTATTAATGATAAACTGACTTGTGAAATTAAAATTAGGAAAGGCTTGAGTAAGTCTAATGGCTTTAATGGAATATGGGACAAACTGTTGGTATATGTATTTCAGAATGGTAAAAGGTATACACCCGGAGAAGATTCAATGTATTTCTGGAGGGAAATGGGCTGGTCAATATCATGAGAGTTGCAATTATGTTAAAGTCCCGAGGGGGGGGGGTTTGCACGGGGTTTATATTTGTTATATTTGTTATATTTTTGTTGTATTGGCATGTGTTTTGATTAATATTTTCCTTTCCTTTATGATATTTTGTTGTTTTATCTGTTTTTTTATTGTGGTTTGATAATATTTAATAAAAACTTTTTTTAAAAAAAAGGAAGTTGCCGCTGCTAGAATTTGCATGTCAGATTTTACACGAGTGCTTGCACTATATGCCTGTCACACAAACACAGCCTTTTGCAGTTGCTGCTGAAGGATGGACCCAATGTGACATCAGGAGGCTGACCCCAGAAATTCTAAGGGCCCGTCTGCTAGCCCCAGGTTTTGGCCCTGAAATATCAAGAAATGGGAACCAGCTGAACTGGCAACCCAGTTCAGTGCCGGACACCTACTTTTCTCCTCTATTTGTGGCTCTCCATGTTCTGGATTATGGGAGTTAATCTGCAGAGGATTCTGTCTTTGGACCATGGGCTGAACAGCAGGTTGTTTAGCCTGAATCATTTGTGATCCACCCTCCTACCGGGAGATATGGAGTGAAGCATTTAGAAACAGGGGTCAGCAACTTGCAGCCCTGTCGATGTTGGCACCCTTCCACTCACCCCAATGACACAGGGAGGGCCTCAACATGGCCACTCCTGGCATAGAGAGCAGAACAACAGGTTGCCTCAGAACTGGCATTGATGGGTACACAGTGGCAGATGCTCAGCAGAGACGCCAGCCCAGAAAAGTCCACCTGAGAGATAGTTTGAAAGACCAAATGCAGAAAAGAGGAAGAAGATCAACCCAGCCTGACAGGGAGGGCAGAAAGGAGACAGGGAGGAATGGGAGATGTTTGGGGCTAGACTGGCAAGCCATACAAGCAACACCACAGACGAACTGTTGCCCAGGAAAAAGGTCCAGAAGCAGATCAGGGGAAGTTAAAGGGGCTTCCAACAACTCATCGGGTCCTGACTGTAAGCATGAGGAGTGTGGGTGGAGGGAACTAATCTGACCCTTTCTTCTTCCATCTCACAGCCATGAGACCAGGGGGGGCCGGGGGGGGGCATTCTGTCTGAGTCTCAGCGGCAATGTCCAGCATCCATAGAGCCACCCCAAAAGCCAGCCTCAAAAAGGTATCTTATTGGATCCCTGTTCCTAGAATTTCCCAGCCTACATCGCCAGCGGACCCTGGGAGTTAAAAGTCGGACAAAAGAAACTTTTCCATGTTCTGCCAAAATGACCTTTCTCGGTCATCTAAGTCTCATCAGCCTCCCATGTGACGGAAGGTGTGCTCTAGGTGTGATGGACAATCAATTCCTAATGAAATCTCTCTCTCTCTCTCTCTCTCTCTCTCTCTCTCTCTCTCTCCCTCTTTCCCTTTTCTTCAGTTTCTTAATCTTATGGCTGTGTCCTTGCCAGAGACGGATCTGTTGTGGAAGGGCTTTGGTCTCTTTTTCCTCATGCAGGGCCAGGCCAGCCTCTTGTTCCTCTCAACACCTCATGCATTATTTAGGCAAACCATGGCAATTTCAATCAAGGACAATCAAGGGGACAATGAGGAGCAGCTCCTTGCCCTGGCAACGTGGCAGGCAGAGTTGTACGTTTGGTGAGGACAGATGTAACATCTCTCTCTCTCTCTCTCTCTCTCTCTCTCTCTCTCTCTCTCTCTCTCTCTCTCTGTGTGTGTGTGTGTGTGTGTGTGTGTGTGTGTGAGAGAGAGAGAGAGAGAGGGAGTGAGAGAGAGAGAGGGAGTGAGAGGGGGGGAGAGGGGGGGAGGTGATGAGGATGGTGGAGACAGAACGGGGCTCTGTGGCTGCAAGATCAATGCAGAAGATGGTGACACAAGCTGCTGACTTATACTGGTGGCCCATCGTCATGCTAACAGTTTTGTACTTTAAGAAGGAAAAAGAACAACTTAGATTATTCTTCAAAAAAACCTGCTTCGGAGGTTGGAAGTATACACAAGAGTTCATGCAGAACACCCACCCACCTGCCTGAGTTGAGAGGCAGAAACGGGGTTCATGACTAACCAGGGTATGAACCCCGTTGTCAGGGAGAGTTAAGGCAGCTTTCTCCAGCATTCAGTTAAGGCAGGGGAAATTCTCTGTCTCTCTGTGTGTGGGTGTGTGGGGTTGGTTTTTTTTTTTGGGGGGGGGAGATTCTTCTTGAAGTTTTACTAACGGGTAGGAAGAATACGTTTGTGGATATATATATTTTTTTATTCATGTGCCAAATTCACTGTACAGTACTTGTTGTTGTTCAGTTGTTCAGTCGTGTCCGACTCTTTGTGAGCCCATGGACCAGTACTGTACTACCTTTCACTAAAGGCACCTTGTTTGGTGTGTGTGTGTGTGTGTGTGTGTGTGTGTATGTGTGAAAGAGAGGGGGGTGTAATTTGCTGCAGAGGCTGAGGTAACAGAATGGCTTACGCTGACAGATAACCTTTGATTTCTGTTCCGGCATGGAGCAGGGGAGGTTGGACTTGATGGTCTGACTTACAGGGTCCTTCCAACACCACTGTTCTAGGATTCTGGAATTCTATGACCCTGGTGGCCCAAATGGCAATTGCCCCACAGTAATGCATGCTGGTCATTTCATTTCTTACACTGGAAGTACACTGGGGCTCCCCTGCCTCCCAAGAGGAAAGATGTGCCCTTTCCCCGTTGTTTGTCATTCATCCGGTTACGTGAACTGGGAATTCAGGGTGAAATCACAGACATTAAAATGGCCAAAGAGAGGAGAAAGAACGCAAGCCATCCCATACGATAGGTGGCAGCAATTTCTGGTTTGCCACCAAGTATACATCAGCAGCTTGTGACTGCAGTGGCTGCAGAAGTGGGTGGGCGACGCCCACACTTATGGCTCTTGCTCACTCCTACAAGAGTAAATTCAACAGTGAGTAAATTCAGCCATAGCCAACCTCAGCTTTTTGAGGCGTGTACCTCTGCAGCACATGCATGTGCCAACCTTTCTGTGCCACCTCCATTTTTTATGTCTCAACGTCTTACAAAGCAACCGTGGTCACATCTTCTGAATGATTCATCCCTCTGAGGCAGTGGGGAGCACTTCCAGAGGCATAGGACGGCACCTTTCATTTTTTATATGTAAAAGACAGTCGTGTGAAAAGGGCCCACAGGTGTGGTGTATTGCCATATCATTTAGTAGTGATAACTGCATCTCTTTGAGAACCCTAAAGCAAAGATAAGCACTGCCATTATAGCATTTTCTGCCAGCGTGTTCTGTCAATCGAGGTGGAAGCCGAGCTTAATTTCATAAAGGGAAACCCAGAGGACACTAGAGCAGTGGTGGCGAACCTTCGGCACTCCAGATGTTTTGGACCACGACTCCCAGAATTCCAAGCCTGTATTGCCAATGACAAAGGACTGTGGGAGTTGTGGTCCAAAACATCTGGAGGGCTGAAGTTTGGACACCACTGCACTAGACCATTAGACAGCCCGGGATTATAGCCTCAGGTGGCAGATTCTGGTAGTTGGCAGTGAATTATTACATTATGAGGCCTGAGGCCAAGGGATGCCATTGGCCATAGCCATTTTTCAGAAATTAAAGACCTTCCAATCTCCCCACCCCACTCCTTGAATGACCTAAGGCCCCCACAGAATCTTTTTTCATCACTGGAATTTCACTGTGGACCATGGGATAGGGGGTAAGACTAACAAAACAACCCCAGATCCCTGCCAAGAACGACTTTAATCAGTAGGAGCAATTCTGAATCATTGAAAAAAACCTCCCTTCTCTCCTGTAGCCACCAATGGCTTCCCTACACCAAAGGGAGTCCAAGGGAATTTGGCAGGGTGGGGTGTCAGAAATTGTTTATTCCCCCCCCCCCGCAAAAAAATCCCCCTTACGCCACCTGACTTCCAGAATAGGATTTCCTGTCCAGGTGCCCTGTGAACCCCAAGCTAACCCTGTGCCTCTAGGGAAGGAGGTGGCTTCCCCGGTTGCCACAATGTGAGATTCAGCTGCCAGTCTGCATATTTTTTATACAGAGGAATGGATATCCCATTGTCTGTTGCCTAAAGCAGTGGGATGCCTTGAGAGAGCCCAGAGAGAGGAGAAGGAAGAAGAGGGGCTTGGAGAGAAAGCCAGGGAAGCTCAAATCTGCCCAGGACCCTTGTCCGTCTCTCCGGTCCCTGCCCGGGGAGAAAGCTGGGCCTTCATTGGACCGGTGACTTGGAAGAGGCTGCAGTTCTTCTGCGAAGGATGGCATTGCCCACCAGGCATGCTCAGAGTACCTTTAGTACCGCATTCCACTTGACAAGTGTTGCTTCAAATAAGGATTCAGCCTTGTTGGGGAGAGATAGTATTACTAAATGGGTTGGATAAAGGAGCAAAGCAGAGATGGCGTATACCACCACGCCTGTGGATGTACGGCTGGGGTCCTGGGTTCCAGAACAGCATCTGTTCCTCCTCCACCACCTCCACCCCCTACCTGCCAGCAACCTATTTAAAACAAGCAAGCAAGGACCACTAGCCGCCACTGGTGCCAGTCCTTCCTTCTGGCAATTCTAGCTCAATGATCAATTTGATGCTGCCTCAGCTCCGGGAGGGAGCCCGCAGCCAGGACAAGAGGAATGGCTTAGAGTTCATTGTCATCTGTATTCCATTTGAGGCTGCTTCGATTCTGCTCCAATGTGTCATTTCACTCTCTTGGGATGGTTTCACATGCATTCCAAATTGGGCTTGGGGATGAGGCGGGGGGGGGGGGATGGGATCTTACACAAGGGGGGGGACAGCAAAATGCCTGAATGAAAGTACTCCGATGCTTTTTAAACCGGTTACTTAATTCATTACATGGCATTAATCACCTTAAAATGAATGTGACTGCAAGTCGAAAGCGAGCGCCCAAACCTTGTTTATCATTCCGGTCCCTTCGCCAATGTGTGCCAGAATGTGGCCTCGATCAAACACTGTCTGCTTGCTTTTGTTTTTTTCCATGTACTGTACTGCACTTCCATAGGTAAAAGAACTATAGACCATGCACGCATGTGTCTTTTGTGTGAGAGGAGTGCTCTCCATGGTGCAGTTAGGTCATTTTAGCCTTGAGATGTAATTGCAGCGGCCGGTGGGGAAGTAGTTTCTTGGGAAGGTAATGTGTTTTTTATTTCATTCGTTTCCAAATGCTGTGTACTGGCGGGGGGGTGTGTGCTCTCTTGCTCCTGTTTCTGAGCAGATCTCTGGAACTTTATCCCAGAGCCCCAATGGCACTGGTGATGCTGAGTCCTCCCTGAGGACAGTTGTGCAGGCTCTTGTGATCTTGAGGATTGACTACTGCAATGCCCTGTACGTGGGGTTGCCCTTGACCCTTGTTTGGGGGCTCCAGTGGGTGCAGAATCGGCGGCCACACTGGTGGTGGGCACTCGTAGATTCAAACGCATCACCCCAGTTCTGGCTCGCCTGCATACCCGTGGCTACTCCGGATAAGGTTCAAGGTCCTGGTTTTGATTTTCAAAACCCTCCACGGCTTGGGACCAGAGTACATGTTGGAGCGTATCTCCCAGAAGTCAACTGGGGTCAGGCCTACAAGAATGGCGCAGGCGCGCTCACTAAGGGTGGCCACACCCAGGGAGGCATGGAAATCGCTCACACGTAACCGCATCTTCTCTGTGGTGCGCCCTACGCTGTGGAATCATCTCCCTCATGAGCTGCGCCTAGCAGAGTCCCTGCCCGCCTTTAAAAAGGCCTTGAAAACCCACCTCTTCAAAGAGTCATATGGTCCCCCCCCCCCCCGCCCGTGTCATCTGCTGTGGAGGGTATGGTCCCTTCTCTTTTATTATTACTTGCGTTTTCTCTTTTCTTTTTTGTCTTTGCTGTCTTGTTTTAATTGTAAACCGCCCAGAGTTCCGTTCAGAAGATGGGCGGTATAGAAATATAACAAACAAATAAATAATAAATAAATAAATATGCCACTGTAGGTGCCCACCCTAATTCACAGAGGCTGTAGCCTAAACCCTCATTGGCAGTGGATGTGAGCAGGAGAAATATTCTTAAAGATATTCTCGGCTTCATGTGCCCCAGGCTTCAGATGTAATTTCCCTATTCAGAGATTGAGATTGAGATTGAGAGAGAGAGAGAGAGAGAGAGAGAGATGAAGGGGTGTCTCAAATCTCGGGTGCCACACAGAGGAGTGAGGTCCTATTGTTAACCCCAGCTGTTGTCAGCCTAGCACAGGTGCCAAAGCTGGCACTTGGAGCCCTTTCTGTGGGCACCCGACATCGCCCCTTCACAGCCACCTGCATTCAAGTTAAATTGCTGCACTGGCAGTTTGCAAAAAAAAAAAAAAGTGGGTTTTGAATCGCAGTTTGGGCACTCAGTCTCTAAAAGGTTCGCCATCACTGGCCTAGGAGTTTGAAAGCATGTACTGTAAATGCAAGTAGATAAATAGGTACCGCCTAAAAAAGGGAAGGTAAAAAGTATTCCATCGATAGATGGATAGACAGACAGATAAACAGACAGACAGACAGACAGACAGACAGACAGACAGATAGATAGATAGATTAGATAAATAGATAGATAGATAGATTTCCTCTGACTCACAGCAATCCTATGAATGTCCTTTGAATAAGAGAGACCTCCGCAATGTCTTGTCACCAGCTGCTCTGCTCACCTCTTGCAGATTCAAGGCTGTGGCTTCCTTTAGGGAGTCAGTCCATCTAGTATTTGGTCTTCCTCTTCTCCGGTTGCTTCCCCTCTTAGGAGAGCAGAAGCTAAGGGCAATCTGAAGGGACAATTCAAGGAACAATTACTAAATTGCTCATTGCTCATCCTAAACTTGTGCTCATCAGGAAGTTGGGGGGGGGGGGACCTAGCAGAAGAAAATGGTGACCAAGTGATGCAAAATCATCAAACCCCATTTAGTGTTCATGTAGCACCTTTGTTCAGGCTTTTTTTTTAGATAACTGGGGGAAAGCAATGCCAGAGCAAGACCAATGACTTCAACTGCATTGCATGCAACTACTATTCCCCCCTCTCTAAAATGACACAATAGAGAACAATACCTCTGAGCATACACAGAGTATGTTCCCCTCAGTCCTAAGCAAGCACAGTCTGCTCCAGCGCAGGCAAGGCTTGCATGCAGGCATAAGCTCCAGAAATTATTTTGTTCAAGAATTGCCTCCATCAACATTTCAGCATCCAGTCCTGTGCATTTTGAAACACTGTGATCATGATGCGATCATGATGCACACTAAACTGCCTACAGTGGTATCTGTCAATTTGTATTTTTTTTTTACAAGTGCAAAATTACAAATGGTTTCTATAGTTCAAGATGGATGACAAGGCAATTCCTTACACACTAGTGAGAGAGAACTTACATGCAAATATACCTACACACAACAGCCAATGAATATTTGGTATGAAACGTATATTCCATACATATTATATTGCACACCTGATTCTGCTGCTACTGTATATGTCTGAAGAAGTGGACGTGTCCATGAAATGTTACATTAAAATATGAAAGTTAGTCTTTTTTTGTCACGTTTTTTTATCTTTTTATATTTTCCTTGATTTTTGCCTGGAATTCATATACAGACTAACATGGCTACCTTCTCCAAAACTTCTACTAGGGAGAAAGGCTGTGGCCAAGTGACCTGTGTGCTTGCCTGCTACTGGGTCAATTAAGAACATAAGAAGAGCCATGCTGGATCAGGCCAAAGACCCATCTAGTCGAGCTTCCTATATCTCACAGTCGCCCCGCCAAATGCCTCTGGGAGCGCACGAGACTAGATCTCTGTCTCCTGATACCACTCCCCTGCATCTGGCCCTTGAAGTACCCCGGTTTTAAGCTTGGAGATGACACAACTGCTGGAACTCTCTCTCAATAGGCAACTTACAAGTCCCTAAATTTTTTCTATATAGTTTTTTTTTAAATCAGATACGAACTAGACACCCACATTCTTCAAAGGGAGGACACTTGCAGACAGAGAGCTGCAGTCCATCATCTGTTTACTTCCCTCTGAAAGAAAGAAAGAAAGAAAGAAAGAAAGAAAGAAAGAAAGAAAGAAAGAAAGAAAGAAAGAAAGAAAGAAAGAAAGAAAGAAAGAAAGAAAGAAAGAAAGAAAGAAAGGTGCCTCTCTTATTCCCCATGTGATAGTGGGCACAACCTCTGTAGAACCATTGAATCTATGGGGAGTTAATAAATTAACTTTTCCGTAAGTTCTGCTGATTCCAGTGGGTCTAGCCTAGTGGTGACGTACTCTGCTAAAGTAAGTTGCAAGGAGAGTCGGGCTACTTACATACTTACTTAATTACTTACTGCCCATCTAGCAGCAAGGCCACTCTGGGCTGTTCACAATGATGTAAAGAAGCAGCATAGCAAGACAATAACGAGCGAGTCAATTAAAACCCACATAAAGCAACCTATGAGTGGCAGAACAAGATAGAACAGATTCAAAGAAATCTGTTTCCTTTCTGGGTTCTTTTTGGTATCGCTGCCGGAGCAACAAAGAAATG
This sequence comes from Phrynocephalus guinanensis, assembly GCA_037367245.1. Lineage (NCBI taxonomy): Eukaryota > Metazoa > Chordata > Lepidosauria > Squamata > Agamidae > Phrynocephalus > Phrynocephalus guinanensis. Next base: position 159,007,613 of record CM074734.1, read on the forward strand.
CACTGCTTGGCCCATGTCAGTTGAAACTTTTTTTTAAAGGAGCAGTTTTTGCTCTTGACATAGAAAACCGATTGCTCATCTTTCTGGTAACAAATATCAGCATATGATAAAAGAATCTTGGAAGAAGGGATTCATTCGGAGCCAGAGGGAAATACAGTCATTATATATATATATATTTTAATTATCGGTGTGCAGAGAAGCCAAAACAGGTATTCAGTGTCACACCTGAGAACGCCTTTCATGCTAAAATAAACAGCCACAGAAGGAACAGGGATGCTGTTTTAATAAGTGAGTTGGAGAACAGCCAGAAAAGTTTAAGGCGATTATGCATGATATATTTTCTCCATAATAGGAGAAAACTTTAAGACATGACACCCCCCCCCCGAGAAAGCACAAATGGACACTCAGTTCCCACTTATGTTGAATCTGACAAGTCCCATTGGGGTCAATAGATGTTATCGTGCCTACCTAGTAGAGAGGACGAAGGCAACAGTATACATTGACCCAGAAGCAGTTCCAGTGGATTCATGTTTAATTCACTAGTCGATGTGTCCAGGCTTGTAGCTTTTGATGACAGGAAACGGAAGGTGGCATATTAGGGGTTTCAGTCCCCTTCGGCAAGAGGCAGGTGTGGGCAGGTGCCTGCCTCCAGAAGTTGCTGAACCCTGACTTCCATCAACCCTGACCCAAAGGGTGAATGGTGAGAAATATATTTTGTTCACCTGGTTTTAAAGAAGCTGGCTGGATAGTGAGCTCAGTGGTTAAAGTATCTGCCTGCAGAGGCAGGGGCTGGAAGTTTGATTCCTGATTGTAGCCACTGGGAGAAGAGCCAGCCTGTGTGGCTTTGGGCAAGCTGCACAGTCCACACACACACACACACACACACACACACACACACACACACACACACACACACACACACACACAACGCACGCACAAAGGGGGGAGAGAAAACCCTTCAGAGTATTCTCTACTTGGAAACCCTTGGAAAGGATCACCACATAATGTCTGTGAAGATTCTCAGTCATCCAGGTGAATTTATCTGGAAGTTGAGTCATGGCTACTGGACTTCTTTTTTTCATGAGAGATAGAAACGTTTCGCTGCTCATCCAAACAGTTTCAGCCATGACTCAACTTCCAGATCACTGCATCAGAACAGACTTGATGTCCCATTGTTATAATTGTTTTTATTTCATTTTAAAGCTATATGGACAACATTAAAGTTTTGGATCTGATTTATATCAGTTCAGGCCATTATGCGAAGCCTTGTCTTTTCAAAGTAACAGCACTAATGGACAGCGGTTCTCTAGCGGTGAAGGTGAGCCATACTGATGTAAAACGTAGCATATTTAAAATTACTGGTCTTAGGCCAGCTGATTAGGGCTGGTAATGGATTGCTTTCGGCACTGCTTTATACTATTGCCAAAATCCTATTAGATATGAATGTGTGTGCAAGAGGAATTTCAATGCTCAATGACAGCAACCGTGGGTAGGGGACTGCTACCTCATCAAAACTTCCACAGTACCTTTTCCAGATTTGCAACCCCCAAAATAGGGTTTTGGGCAACATGTCATTTTTATTGTTTTTAACTTTTAGATAGATCGATAGATAGATCGATAGATAGATAGATAGATAGATAGATAGATAGATAGAGAGAGAGATAGATAGAGAGATAGAGAGAGAGAGAGATAGATAGATAGAGATAGAGAGATAGATATAGATATATAGATATATAGATATATACAGTATAAGGGAAAAGTGCCCAGTTTAAGAGAGAAAAAGAAAAACCTTCAAACGTTTGTGAAATCCAGTTCCTGCCTGGTTGGAACGAATAGGAATGTGAGTCCCAGCATGTTTGAAGGGCCATAGGTTTCCCTTCCCTGGTGTCGTAGTTGTAATTCTCCTCGGAGCCTTGTAGCACAGTGGTTAAATGCCTGTGTGTGTGTGTTGTGTCGTTATAGTCGTGACCGACCCTTCGTGACCCCATGTCCATGGAGTTTTCATGGCAGGAATACTGGAGTCGTTTGCCAGTTCCTACTCCAGGCGCCTACAGCACCTGGTATTCCCTGGTGGTCTCCCATAAAATGCCTTTTACTGCAGCTAAACTGTGCTCACCACCTGGGGTTCAATCCCAGGTAGCCAGCTCAAGGTTGACTCAGCCTTCCATCCTTCCGAGGTTGGTAAACTGAGTACCCAGCTTGCTGGGGAGGGGGAGGCAATATGTAGCCTGCGTTACTGTAATTAAAACTGTAAACCGCCCAGAGACCACTTGAAGTGGTATGGGTCGGTATATAAGCAGAACACTTTGCTTTGCTTTGCTTTGCTTTCAATCCCCCCATTAGATTCAATGTATTTGCCTCACTGAGGCCAGGAGGTGCAGCTAAAGCAAAACAGATTCTGGTCAATTTGGTGCCAAGATGAAGAGACCAATTCAGGTGCTTGCCTTTTTGAGCCTCATGCAGGGGGGAAAGGCGGTCTAGGGTTAAACAATTAATGTTTCTATAGAATCATTGCTGTTAACTCATTAATGAAATGGAGCCACTGCACAATGGGTGAATTCGGTTTAATTACACTGCATAGATTCCCATACAAGCCATCTAACTCAAATGCTACTCTGGGTGACTTCGCCTTCACCAAATATTATGCTTTTAAAAGAGAAAGTGGATATGTGGGGAGTGAGATCTCCATGGGTGGCCTCTCGAGTAAAGAGACAGATCCCGATTTTGCAAGGAATTCAGTGGATGCTGAACCTGGAGATTTGACAGTGTTCTGGTAGGGCTCAGAAATGACACTTTGGGGAGGCAGACTACATGCAGAGGGATCTTATGGAAGCTCTACCCCCCCCATTACATTTCCAACCTTTTGTCCCTGTGGCACACTCAGCCTTATCTTCCAGTATTTCACACCCACACCCACACCCACACCCACACCCACTCCCACCCACACCCACCCACCCACACATACACATACACACACACACACCAGTGCTTTGCCGCCTGAGGCTGCTGACTCCTTCTGCCTAATGATAGGGTCTGCTGTGAGCTTCAGACCCATGCTTCTCCAAGGGTGCTTTCATGTTATTCCTTGGGTGCTTGGAGTCCGTTCTTCCACTTAGAAAAATTAAGCCAGCAAGTTTGGTGCAGCCCTTCCTTAGTACCCACTGGGTGAGATGGGGACTTAGATGTCCTTTCTTCTCTTCTGGGTTAGCACACATCCTTGTTTAAAGAGAAGAGGGCAGTCCGGCTTTGGTCGGTGTCCTCCGTTTGAAAAGCTGGCCAGGACAACCTACAGGGAAAGAACCAGAAGAAGGTAGACCCAAGACCTTGAAGGAACCTATCTGGAATGAGGACCTGGGCAACTGAATGAGCCAGCCGTCCAAGCGAACTGGCCACAGTCTTTCCTTCTTGAGCGTGATGTCTGATAACGCTGTTTAAATTGGGAGGGGGGTTGTTTCTAATTTGGATGGGGTACACATAAATGAGTATTTGCAACCCTCTTTTGGTTCCCATGTCAACGGCCCAACTTTGCTCCTTGCCCATATGCAGTATACAGGGTGGCATCACTCTAAACAAGGAAGAGGCAGGGACACTCTGCGATTCATAGATGCAGCTCACAGCTGCAAGAGGGTCACTGAAAGCATCCTTTTCTACCCAGAAAATGCTGCTTAACACCTTACCTCTGCTGGGTAGAATGAAGAGAGGGCTAGAACAAACTCACCCCCCCCCCCCGGTGTGCCTTGCCTTCCAGCCCCTCCTGTGGTCTTTTCTCAGAGAGGAGATCAAGCCAAAGCATCTTCCTGAACCGTGGCCAAGTGTGTTGACCCCAAGAAACACATCACAACTGTAGGTTGATCACGAATCAAGCAAGGGGCCACTTTCTCTGAAATATGTGGTTGAGGAGGCGTTCTCCTGGGCCCTGTCTATAAGGTGCCCTTGAGAACAGCCTGTGGTTCCATTACTAAGAGTCTGAATGATTTCTGGCACCCAGGAAATAGCCGGACTAAATATGGCGTGGGTTTATTTTAATTTTACACCAAGTGGAAATGGGTGTTTCCCCCCCCCCCTTTACTGAACTGTGTGTGGAAGCTGGGCAATGTATTCACATTTGGAGTGAGGTAGGTGTGCCTAGATGCCCTAAGCACATCCGATCTCGCCTGATTTCGGAAGCTCAGCCCAGGTTAGTACTTGGATGGGAGACCACCAGGGAATACCAGGTGCTGTAGGCGCCTGGAGTAGGAACTGGCAAGCCACTCCAGTATTCCTGCCAAGAAAACTCCATGGACATGGAGTCACGAAGAGTCGGTCACAACTGTAACGACACAACACACACACAGGTGTGTGTGTGTGTGTGTGTGTGTGTGTGTGTGTGGGTGTGTGTGTGCTCCATGTTCAAATGTCCAACCCCACCCCATTTACGCTGCAGAATCTCAATGAACTGGACGCTGCTGCCTGAGAAATTCTAGTGGTGAAAATATACCCGTCTGTTGACCCTCGTGCCTGTATCAGCCATTGAGAAAGCTGACTTGGGGCTCTCTGCTGTACTCCACAGCCAAAAGATGGATTATCTATTTCTCCACCATATTTTGTGATGACTCAAGAAATCTTAGGAGAGTTCAATCAGGTAGTTTGCCAGTTCATTGATGCACTTAAATATATAGCCGTTGAAAGCAATCGTTTGTGTACTCAAGCCAGCCTGGAGTACTCAGCAATATACTTTTAAATCATTTATATGCCCACATGAAGAGGAAGAGAAAGAGAAGGAGGGAGGAAGAGAACAGCTTAAATGAAACAAAATATATATTCTGATTAGAAACTATATATGTGAGTGTATGTGTACAGTATAATAGTGCAGGTGTTAAATCAAATAGGAATACTGACAGACTCCTTAAAGTTGTTAGTATAAGGAATGTGGAAGGTAATCTTGCTGTATCCTGGCTTTCCTGTTCATCATAAATAAATAAAAGGAAGCACAAAAATAAAATAAAATAAATTTGCTGGAAGAAAAATAAGGAAATATTTCGGGTGGGGGGGCAATGTGGCCATTTGCCCTAGTTGCCCATTCTTGTTTTAAGATCTTGAACTGGGCAGAGAAAAAAGGCAGAAAAGAAAAATGTTCTGCTTATATATCTCCCCATAGCACTTAAAGCACTATCGGGGCGGTTTGCAATTTAATTATGTAGGTTACACATTGCCCCATTCCCACCCACCCTTGTGCTGGGTACTTATTTTACTGACCTTGGAAGGCTGGAAGGCTGAATGAACCTTGAAAACTCCTGCCTGGTTTTTTACCCAAGGTCATGAGCACAGTCTTCTCCATGACCAGATATCTGTCACTCAGCATCTAGCAATTCCCGTTTCCTAATCTTCCAACTATATGTTGTGAACCACCCAGAGTGGCCTCGTTACCAGATGGGCAGTTGATAAATCAAATATCTGTTTAAATGCTATACATTTATAACTCAGTTCTTTTGTCCATTCTGAGTCTGGACTTATATTAAAAACAAAGGTGTGATAGTATTGTGATTTGTGAACACTAAAATAACAAAATCAGATGAGCCTTTTGGGTCCTGCTGGATTCTGCCCCACGTTGAACCTGATGCAGCCACAATGGGGGAGAAACAGAGAGGTCCAAACATCATCATGGCCAGAAGGTGAGGATTCAGTTGGATCTTCCCTCTATCAATTATTATTGTTTTTAATGAGACCTTATAACCCATCATGCAGACCCAAAAGCATGTTACTGTCTGAAGCAAAGCAGCAAATGCTTTCCCCTGGTCAGCTAAGTCCAGTGTAAAAACCAAACATGTTATCTGGGTGAACCAGCCCCCCCACCCCCACCCCAAAATCTTAAGTTCTATCTCTCCAGCAGCAGCAGCAGCAGCACAACAACAACAAGAACAATGCCCTTTCATGACGCTGCAGTTCTTTGACGTTGCTGGCAGAGGGTTGCCATGAAGGCCATATTTTGCTCTCCTGTCGTGTAGTGTCAACAGCTGAAGAGCTGGACCTGGAACAGGGAAACCCAGGTTCAAGTCCTGCCTCGGGGTGCCAAAGAGCTGGGGAAAGAAAGAGCATGCTGGATCATGAGGGGAAAGGTGGCCTCTAGAGTGTGATCTTAAAAGGGACCCCTTAAAATGGCCCTTCCATGCAGTCCGCACCTGCCCACTCCAAAAAACAAAGACAAAGTGGTAAAAGAACAAAAACCTGCGGCTGGACCAAGAAGATCCGGACAGGGCAGGGGTTGGCCTGGTTCACGATCTGCAGTACTGTTGTATGCTCTATGCTCACTAGCAAACAGAGGGCGCTTTTACACGACCTCTAAAATCCGCTGGCAACTTAAATTCGGACCAGAGATCATGGGGGTTTGTTCTGCTTCCTGTGTTCCCATCCTTCCGCACTCCATTGCTTCTGTCTGCGGTGAGGGGAGGGAGAAAAAAAGGGAGAAAAGAATGCAGGCTCACCTCTGTCTGCCATGGGAGCAGCCCTGTAGAGATTCCAGGCTGTTAAAGGGGCGGTGGGGACAAAAAAACAAAAAACAAAAAACAGAAGGCAAGGAGAGCCCGGCATCCACAGCTATATAATCCGCATTGGAAATTTTTTTTACCTCCGGAGACCAGGTACTTGTAAAATGTGCTGGGGCGTGCTTAGGTGGGCGTGGTCGTACTTAATTTTTTTTAAAGTCCACAGCTGGTGGGAAAACAATTTTAAGCTCTGCATCTGGGAGCCTTTTGCCTTGGATTTTAGAGGTCGTGTAAAAGCAGCCAGAGTAAACAAAGACGGTGCTGTCAGCACTCCAAAATGTGGTCTGGAACCCTGTCTGATTGCACTTCAGGTCACATAAACTATCTGATGCCCTTATAGACTAATCCATAGCTCTCAGCCAAATATAGCTTAATGGGATGTTTAAGGGATAAAAGGGGAACCACGTGACTAAAAGTATCTAAGAAACATTGTGAAAGGAGGCTAAGAAATCAGAAAATGTATAATATTCTAGCAAGATATTTCAGCTCATGCTTTTTCCGATTGCTTTGAAGAGAAGGGTGCTGTTTTTAGCACTGCCCTTAGGCCATGTTCTCGGACTAAAATTCCCAGGAATCCTGGGCAGTGGAGTTAGTGGTGAAGGGTTCTGGGAGTTTTAGTACAAGAACATCTGGGGAACCAAGGTTAATGGGAACCATTGTTTTAACCACTTAAAAATGCTGCTGTTGTTGCTATGCACTCTCAAGTACGCTGTACTTATGGGGACCCTATTATGGAGTGTGTGAAGATTCTCAGGGCCTTTTTACACAACCCCTAAACTCCGCCGCAAATGGCTCCCAGCTCCGGAGCTTAAAATTGTTTACCCACCAGCTCCGGAGTTTACTGAAAATTAAGTGCGACCACGCCCACCTAAGCGGGTCCCAGCACACTTTTCATGTACCTGCTCTCCAAGCATGAAAAATCTTGATGCGGATGTGCCGGGCTCTCCTCGCTTCTTTTTGTTGTTGTTTTTTTGCCTCCCGCCCCTTTAAGAGAAGGAACCAGGAAGTGACGGGGCTCCCGGCAGCTTCCACTGGCACCGGGAGGTAAGCCTTTATTCTTTTGTCCCTTTTTTCCTCCCTCCCCTCACGCAGCCAACAGCCAGGAAGTGCGGAGGGGTGGGGACGCACGAAGAGCGACAAACCCCTAAGATCTCTGGTCCGAATTTAAGTGACCAGCGGATCTTAGGGGTCGTGTAAAGGCGCCCTTAGTCGTCCAGGTGAGTTTCATCTGGAAGTTGAGTCATGGCAAATGAACTTACTTTCTTGAGAGATTGAGACATTTTGCTGCTCATCCAAACAGCTTCATCAGTCTGAGGAAGGTTAGTGGCGAGTCCTCCATTTTGTAGTTCAACATGATTTCACATGACCCTGGTGGACAATGGCCTGAATAGGCTTGGTAGGTGGACAATGGAATGAATAGATTCATAGGTGGATCATGAGCTGAGTAGGCTTTTTAAGTGGAAAAAGGCCTAGGATGCGTGAAAGTCCCACCTACAGTATGCAACCTTTCACAACACCCATTAAATATGCGTCGTTAGCTACGGTCCTCTGGTGGAGGTGTGAGGTGCTTCTGGGGATTGTCTGGGGATTGATGAAAGGGCCAATTGATAAGTAGATTGTATCTGAGTCTCCCGTGATTTCCCGTCCTCAACTGCTCAGCTCTTGTAAACTCAAGCCGGTGGTTTATTTTAAGGAGTCAATTCATCTCATATTGGGGTCTTCCTCTTTTCCTGCTGCCTTCAACATTTCCCAGCCTTACTGTCTTTTCCAGAGAACTGTGCCTTCTCATGATGTGCCTAAATCAGGTTTGATATGATCTGGGGCCCAACTGTACATCTTTCTGGCAACCCATTGTACTGTACCTGCAAAGCTCTCCTCAAGGACCACATTTCAAACAAATCATTTTTTTTCATTCTCAGCTTTCTTTACTGTCCAGTGTTCACACCCAGACATGGTGTTTGAAAATACAGTGGCACCTTGTATAAAGGAATTAATTGGTTCCAAATGAAATTATGTTAAGCAAATTTTCCTTTATACAAATTCCCATAGGAATGCATTGAAAATGGAGTAATCCCATTTTTATGTTGTATGGATTTTCCCCATAGGCGATTATGTTAAGCAAATTTCCCCTATCTCCGGAATTTTTTATGTTGTACAAATTTTATGTTATACAAGCTGTTTGTTATACAAGGGTCCACTGTACAAGACTGTGAATGCTTGCTAGTTCCTTTGTAGCTGCCCTTCCATATCACAGTTTCCCTCCCTCTTGTCTAAATACTGTGTTTCCCCCCGAAAATAAGACAGTGTCATATTAATTTTTGCTCCCAAAGATGCGCTAGGTCTTATTTTCAGGGGATGTCTTATTTTTCCATGAAGAAAAATATGGTTCACATTTATTGTTATCTTATTATGGGGAGGCCTTATTTTTGGGGGATGCCTTATATTTCATTGTGGGGCAAAACTGTAAGTAGGTCTTATTTTCAGGGGATGCCTTATTTTTGGGGAAACAGGGTAGCTTTTCAAAAATTGGCTCTCGTTGTTGAGAGGGGCCCTGCCTTGGAGTGGCAGGACAGAAACAACAAGGAGTGTGAGATTCTGCCGGCAATTGCCTTGTCATGGTTGGCATGAAGGAAAAGTCTCCATCAGATCTAGACAGGAAAGGTCTGACATGCCGCCCCAGCACCACCGCCACTAATATTCTGTGGGGAGGGAGCTGTTCGCCGGTCATGGGGCTGCTCCCCAACACACACACACACACACACACACAGAGAGAGAGAGAGAGAGAGAGAGAGAGAGAGAGAGAGAGAGAGAGAGAGAGAGAGAGAGAGAGAGAGAGTCCTTTCGGTCTCCATCCCACCCGCCGATCTCTTTCCCTGCAATAGGTTCGTGCCAAGCTGGGGAATGTGGCAGCGCTGGAGGAGCAGGCAGCTCTGCCATGCATCACTTGGCAACGGATGGTAAAAATAGCATTGGCTTTGGAGGAATCTGGCTCTCCTGACACTGCAGCAGCCTCAGAGAGAGCCAGGCCTCGCTGTGCCAGGCAGGGCAAATGGAGGCTTTCGTGGGGTCTGTGCCTTGCTGTGGGGCACTGGGTTTTTTTCTTTTCCCAAACCTATTGGATCTTGAATTCCCCTTCCCCTTCCACCATCACCACATGTGGACAGGATTGATTTTATATATCCTAGAATTCAGAACTTAGATTGCCAGTGACAAAGAACTGTGGGAGTTGTGGTCCTAAACATCTTGAGTGCCGAAGGTTCACCACCACTGATCTATGCCGTGATGAAGCTGCCTAAATGCCCTAAGCACATCTAATCTTACCTGATTTCGGAAGCTAAGCAGGGTCGGCCCTGGTTAGTACTTAGATGGGAGACCACCAGGGAATACCAGGTGCTGTAGACGCCTGGAGTAGGAACTGGCAAACCACTCCAGTATTCCTGCCAAGAAAACTCCATGGACATGGGGTCACGAAGAGTCGGTCACTACTGTAATGACACAACACACACACACACACACACAGAGAGAGAGAGGAGAGAGAGAGAGAGAGTTTTATAATAGATGAATAGAATGCATCCTTTTCTGCAGCCGGGGGCAATTTTGAGTCAGCACCATCCCACCGCTCCACATTCGAACACCGCAGAGAATTTTCTGATTTCTTTTCTTTTTCAAATGTATGCTATCCTTTTGCTCAAGCGAGCTCCAGGCACTCGTTGCCTACCAGACTTTATGCCATTGTACAAAATGACGGTAAGGCCGCACCTGGAGCATTGTGTACAGTTCTGGTCACCACATCTCAAAAAAGACATAAGTGGAACTGGAAAAGGTGCAGAAGAGAGTGACTAAAATGATCACTGGGCTGGGGCACCTCCTTTATGAGGAAAGGCTACGGCATTTGGGGCTCTTTAGGCTGGGGGAAAGGCGCCTGAGGGGGAATATGATTGAGACGTACAAAATAAAGCAGGGCATGAGTAAAGCGGCTAGAGGGACGCTCTTCTCCCTCTCACAAAATACCAGAACTAGGGGACATCCACTGAATGTCAGGGTTCGGTGAGTGGAAGGCAAAAGAAAATAGTTGTTTACCCAGCATGTTGTTAGTCTGTGGAACTGCTTGCCACAGGATGTGGAGATGGCATCTGGACCAGATGCCTTTAAAAGGGGATTGGACACAGATTTCTGGAGGCAAAGTCTATCTCCAGGCTTAAAAAGAGGGTACTGTACCTCAAAGTGCCTGATGCAGGGGAGTGGTCTCAGGAGATAGGGATTTAGTTCTCTCATGTGCTCCCAGAGGCATCTGGTGGGGCCACCATGAGATGCAGGAAGCTGGGCTAGATGGGCCCTTGGCCTGATCCAGCAGGGATCTTCTTATGTTATCCTCACAACCGTTTTGTGAGCCATACGTAGATCAAGAGACTGCGTGACTGCTACCCTGAGCTCATCCAGACCAGCTTCTTGGCCAAGTGGGGATTCGAACTCAGGTCTTTTGAGACTTAGCACAACAGTCTAACCACTTCCCTACCCCTGGTTCTTACAGAGTGGTTGCAGGCATGCTCCCCACCAACTGCTGCTGACATGCCCCTTGGCTAAGGCTTGGAAGGAGAAGGGGAACGAGGGAACCTCCCCCCCCGAATCATTCTACCCCAGAACCTACTATCAGGAAAGGCAGATTGCTTTGTTAGGGGGTGTTCACGTTATATAGCTCTTAGGTGGGAAAGACCTCTTTCCTCCCCACCTACCTCTCACCCTACCTGGGGGGCTACCTCTCCCAGAACCCATCAATGGCCAAGGCCAGGATCCTGCTACCTGCATATCTCAGACAAAGACACGGAAAGGTTTCCAGCGTAATCGGGGCATACCTTCTCCACACCCAGGAGCAGCTCCCCACACATATCTCCCTGCATATCAAGGAACAGGTCAAGAGCTTCCTGGGCAGCTGGCTAAAGGCTGCAAGCATACTGATGCTTCCCTGGGAATAAACACCACTGGATTAATTGGGAATTACATCCGTGTAGACCACCATAGGATAGAAACTCAACACTGATGACACATGGAAGGAATCCAGGAGTTGCAGCCATAGTTCACAGGAGGGGGGGGAGCTACAGCTTTCCAGATCTGGATGAACGACGACTCCCATCATCCTTCATCATGATGAGCTATAGTGGCAGGGGCTGATGGAAGAGAAGTCCAGCAGCATCTGTGGAGCTGTAGCTTCCCCATCCCCGCCATTGTGGCAGCCTCTAATTTGTGGACTGACGGTGCCACCTTATCCATTAGTCTCTTGCTGAGCAACTAACAGAGAGTCCAGGTAAAAGAACCACCTTGTTGCTGCATCGGGCTGATTGATCTCTGCCTGTCAAGTCTAGCTTTCTGTTTCTGATGGAGGTCAGCCAGAAGTCTTCAAAATCTCGCAGACATGGAGGTAACCACCATCCTCAATCAAACAGGGAAGCGCTTCAAGCCCAGTGCTGGCAGAAGCAACCACATCACATCAAAATTATTGATAAAGTCACGTGCACAGATTACAACTCCCAGAGCTTTGTTGCGAGGAGAGGTGCACAAAGTGCAGGGTGGCACAACTCCCATATATAGTAGGACTGCACTATCCAATGGGGATTGGTTCCAGGCCTTCCCGTGGATAATGAAAACCATGGATAAGAGAGAACACTTGCCCACCCACCCCCAAACTTCTGTTTCCTGACAGTAGCTTGCTTTATGACTGCTGTTTTGAGACAGTACCTTGCTTTATGACTGCTGTTTGTGACAATAGCTTGCTTTGTGGCTGCTGAATTATTTAATTTTTTTCCTCTGCCAACCGTGGATAAATGAATCAGTGGATACGGGGGTCCTACCGTATCTTAAATGTGTTTATTATTTTAGCGTACCCAGGTGGACATGATATTATTGGAGTGGTACATGCTAGGTGCAAGAAGGTGGCAAACCTTCACCACCCCAGATGTTTTGGACCACAACTCCCACAGTCCTTTGTCACTGGCAATCTAGGCTCAGAATTCTGGGTGTTGTGGTCCGAAACATCTGGCGTGCCGAAGGCTTGCCACCACTAGCTTGGCCCTCGCCTACCTTGAGGGGTGGGAGCAGAGATCGAAAGATGTGTCTTGAGAATCTCAGCTCCTTTCCTTTTTAAAGATGCTCCAAATGAATCCCCAGTGGTTTGGGGAGGGGTAGATACACTGCATGCAGTCTGGTTTTTGCCTCCCTCCTCAGCCTGTGATTAGCAACCCCCAAAATGACCTAAACAGCCATAGCCATGGACAAAATGCAAAACACCTTGTGCAGAAGAGGACAAATCATGGGAAGGAGCTGGGTCTGTGCTGTTTGCAGAGGGTACAGAACGAAGTCTTTCTTGTATAAATATTGGCACAAAGTTCCGTACAGCCTTGGTTACAGGTGCTGGGGATAAATATGCTGAACCATGCAGGGCAGGGAAAGTGGTCCAGGGAGGGGACAAAATCCGTTTAAGCTCGTCTGTTGGCATAGGAAACACATGCCAAATCTTGAATCTCAGGCTGCTTTCACACAACCACTAAAATCTGCTGCAAAGTGATTGCAGATGCGGAGCATAACATTTTCCCACGAGCAGTGGACTTTTTAAAAAAAAGTGTGACTATGCCCACTTAAGCACAACCCAGTGCACTTTACAAGCACCTGGTCTTAAGGTGGTAAAATCCTTGTCGCTGTTCCGATGCGGATTTTAAACCATTAAGTCAGGGCCTTTTCACACGACCCCTAAGATCCGCTGGCCACTTAAATTCGGACCAGAGATCTTAGGGGTTCGTTGCTCTTCCTTCCTCCCCACCACTCCGCACTTCCTGGCTCCTGTCTGTGTGAGGGGAGGGAGGAAAAAAGTGGGGGGGGGAAATGCAGACTCACCTCGGAGAAGCTGCGGGAGCTCCGTTGTGCTGATTCCTTCTCTTTGTTTGCTTTTTTTTCCTCCCGCCCCTTCTCTTAAAGGGCGCGGGAGGCAAAAAAAAAAAACAGAAGCCAGGAGAGCCCAGCACTGACCAGATTAAATCCGGACCTGGCGATTTTCACCCTCCTCGAGCAGGTACAAGAAAAGTGCGCTGGGTCGCGCTTAGGTGGGCGTCGCACTTAATTGTCTGCAAACTCCGGAGCTGGTGGGGAAACATTTTTAAGCTCCGGAGCTTGCAGCCATTTGCAGCGGAGCTTAGGGGTCGTGTATAAACGTCCTCAGTGGGACACGGAAAATCTGCACCAAAACCTTTTCGCCCCCATTATAGTGTCTTTGCTGCGGTTCTCAGTTGTGGAATCAGAACGGTTGTGGATTTTCAAATGCAACCATGGGAACACCCAAACCGTGGCATCAGCCATGTGACCACTCTGGGGGGTGATCCAGATCAAAATCTGTTGCGGATTTTAGTGGTCGTGTGGAAGCAGCCAGAGGAGCAAGATCCAGATACAACTGTATTTGGCTGAAATTGAGAGAGAGAGAGAGAGAGAGAGAGAGACTGCCTTCCACCAGTGGATGTGTTCCAGAGGTACCAAACTCGGGGCCCTATCATCCCCAAACAGATCGTCCCCATTGAAGCGGAGGATCCTAGTTGCTCAGCACACCTCCAGGAGGCTGGCAGAGCGAAACAAACAGTTGGGTCCGATTTGCAATACCTGCGTCACTTCCCACCCGTCCTCTGTTCTCTCCAAGCTTGCCATCCCAGCCCGCTTTGCCCTCAGGGACCCTCTCCTGGGCACCAGAGCCGATGCATTAAGCTACTCTGGCCTCCCACCAAAGATCTGCTCTCTGCCTAACAAGCAGCTAATGGCTCCATTAGAAGCCAGGCCTGGACTTCTGCATTGCCCTTCCCAGCACCTGCTGGAACCGCTCAAGGCCTGAATAATAATGACCTAAATGGAGAAGAGGAGTTTGATTCATTCCCCCCTACACACAGACACCCTGCAACTCTCTTTTGCCCCTTCCATTTCTCCTGGCTAGACCCAGAGACGGCGGCCTTGGTCAATATAATCAGGATGAATCTTGGCTCGGAGATTATATTTGGAGGGAGAGCGACCGGTGGGCAATCTTAAAAAATTTCCAAGTTGTCCTTATCAGACAAGACCTTGGGTCCAGTGAATGCTCCTCTAGCATCAGATCAGGTGGTTTGAGAGAGGGGTCAGGGAAGCTGTTCATGTGTGTATTGAGAACCCCTCTCTCAACAGAGGTGCAGGACTCATATACAATCTGTCTGCTGCTTATCAAATGGCCCTTTCATCAATCCCCAAACAAATCGGAAGCACTTCACACCTCCACCAGCAAGGCCATAGCTAGTGACCCATACTTAATAGGTGTTGGGAAAGGTGCCATAGGTGGGAGTTTCATGCACCCTAGTCCTTTGTCCACCTAACTAGGCTATTCAGCTCATGGGCTACCTATGAACCTATTCAGGCCACTGTCCACCTAGCGAGCCTATTCAGGCCATTGTCCAACTTATGAGCCTGTTCAGACCATGGTGAGGTGAAATTAAGGTGAACTATAAATTGGGGTGACTCACCACTAACCTTCCTCCAGCTGAGGAAGGTGCTTGGATGAGCAGCAAAACATCTCAGTCTCTCAAGAGAAAAAGTCCAATTGCCATGACTCAACTTCCAGGTAAACTCACCTGGATGATGGAGAATCTTCACAGACATAAATCTCCACCAGCAGAAAATCCAGTCTGTTATACAACGGATTTGGGGACAGAACATGAGCAGGGGCAGGCATGCCTGCCACCTTCCTCTTTCACCAGCCTTCATCAGGAAAAGACCACTGCTGCCCCCCCCTAATGATATTTTTCTGGCACTTGAGGTCATCAGTGGGATTAGAGAGATCCTCTCCTCTTTTATCCCTTTCTCCACTAACGGGGCTCTGATCTGCCTGCCTGCTCCTGTGCCCATACAGGTAGACACACCTTTTCTTTTTAAGTCTAAATGAAACTCAAACTGCCAATCTAGCTGACTCCTCTCTGTCAGAAGGGGAGGGATGTGCACTCAGGAACAGCAAATAAGTGATTTGGATGCTCTGTAGGACATCTGAAGTAAAGGGATCCCAATGAGATCAAAGACTAATAGCTTGGTGTCGCTCATAGCTACTTGTAAAGAAATAATTACTGTATATACTCAAATATAAGCCTAGTTTTTCAGCCCTAATTTTGGGCTGAAAAAAGGGGCCCTCGACTTATATGCGGGTCAATACTTTTAGCTACTGAGGCAAGTGCTTGGGTCGGTGGCTAAAAGTCATTTTAAACATTGTGTGCCACTTCTCATCACCCCCCTCTGCATCACAGGGGAGTCTAGGGTGGGAAATGCAGCACGGCCTGGCAAGTGCTTGGGTCAGTGGCTAAAAGTCATTTTAAACATCGCACACCACTCCCCCAGCTCACAAAGGAGGAGCTGCCAGGCCCTGCTGCATTTCCCACCCTAGACTTATACTCGAGTCAATACGTTTCCCCAGTTTTGGGGGGTTAAATTAGGGGCCTCGACTTCTACTCGGGTCAACTTATACTCGAGTATATACGGTAGTTATAGTTGCTTTCTGAGTAATTAATTACTATGGTTAAGAAATAGCTCTTTGGTTTCTTGCTATTCAAAACTGAGTTAAAACGTTATTTCTTGAACAAAATGTAAAAATGCTCCAAAGCATTGACAAAATCCACCTATGAAAGTAGTTAGATTGTTACAGCAATGACACAAAGGGTATGAAGCCATTTCTTATTATGTTCCTAGCTGAATGCCATCTAGTGATGTCCTAATCACTGGGATAGAGGGATGAACGGTACTTCTGAGTCCATGTGCAAATCAGTGCAATGCTGGACTTGATAGACCTGTGTCCTGACCTGTGTCCTGACTCTAGATGAGGTTGCTTTGTGACACCATCCTTTCTAGAATGTTATGAAAGGTAAAGATTTCCCCTCTCATTTGCATGCTAGTCGTGTCCAACTCTAGGGGCAGTGCTCATCTCCATTTCTAAGCCAAAGTGCCAGTGTTGTGCAAGTCCGTGGCCATGTGGCCAGCATGGCTGAACACATTTCTGCGCATGGAACACTGTTTACCTTCCTGCTTTTTACGGCAGTGGCTGTTTATCTACTTGCATTTTACATGCTTTTGAACTGCTAGGTTGGCAGGAGCTGGAGTTAACAGCGGGAACTCGCTCCGCTGCATGGCACCCGGGATTTGAACCACAGAGTTGCTGACTTTGCAGCCAACAGTTTTCAGTACTCTATCCCGCTGAACCACCCTGCCCCCTAGAATGTCATTAGGCTGGCATAATAAAGAGCCATAAAGATGACAAAGTGATCGCAGGATCCTACCACAGAGTAGTAACTTCTAGCATGCCACAAATGTACTTGAGGTGACTCAAGTAGATACTCAAGTAGAAATTTGAAGACAATGCAAAATCCAGATGTGGGAAATCTCTTTATTAAGATAAACTATAAATCGACACAATACACAAGCCTTTGAGTTCTCCAGGACTCTTCAGGCTTGTTGCCGTTATGTGCCCAGAAGTCCCTCCTGAATCATGCCAAAGCTATGAATGCACAATCTCCAAAAAAAAAATGCCCTGTCCTCAGTAGATTTGCTCAGCTGTTTTAAACTCAAGACTGTGGCTTCCTTTAGGGAGCCAATCCACCTTGCATTTCTCTTTTCCTGGTGACCTTCAAACTTTCCCAACATCATTGTCTTTTCCACCAAGTCTTGCTTTCTCCTCATGTGCCCAAAGTAGGACGACGTACAAAATAATGCAGGGCCTGAGTAAAGTGGATAGAGGGACACTCTTCTCCCTCTCACAAAATACCAGACGTAGGGACATACACTCAAATTGAGGGTTGAGATAGTGAGAACAGACAAAAGAAAATACTTATTTACCCAGTGTGTTGTTAGTCTGTGGAACTCCCTGCCACAGAATGTGGTGATGGCATCTGGCCTGGATGCCATCAAAAGGGGATTGGGCAGCTTCCTGGAGGAAAAGTCCATCACAGGATACAAAGCATGATGGAGATGTGTAATCTCCAGACCTAAAACCGGGGGTACTTCAAGGGCCAGATGCAGGGGAGTGGTATCAGGAGACAGATATCTAGTCTTGTGCGCTCCCGGACACATTTGGTGAGGCCACGGTGAGATACAGGAAGCTGGAACAGATGGGCCTTTGGCCTGATCCAGCATGGCTCTTCTTATGTTCTTATATTGTTATCCATCTCGTATGGTTTGTGCTATGGTGAGCAGCTCTTCATGACCTATGCAAAGGTCTTTTCCCCAAAGAAATTCTGGAAATTGTTGCCCACCTACCAACATCCCCACTCCAACACTCCTGACTTTTCTAAAAAAAAAAAAATTCCTGCAATCACCTCACCGAGCCATTTGGAAATTGTTAGCTTTGCTAAGTTTTTCCTAGAACAGAATCTGGTACCTGATACACATGCAAAGTGCCATTTTACGATCACAGAGACATTTTCCTCCCGATTTATCCATGTCTTAAAAAAAAAAAATTCTGCCTACGGTGAGAGATGCCGGCAAGTCTGCATATAGCCAGGGAGATCTGAATCCGAGTCTTTGATATAGTCCTGAGTGCCATCCCCCAAGTCCAAGTTTCTATGAAAAGCAAACGCCTTTCCCCAGGAAAAAAGGAAGGGATTGGTGGGTTCTTCTGAGTGTGGAGTTGAGTTCGGCACATGGGGTGGG
This sequence comes from Phrynocephalus guinanensis, assembly GCA_037367245.1. NCBI lineage: Eukaryota > Metazoa > Chordata > Lepidosauria > Squamata > Agamidae > Phrynocephalus > Phrynocephalus guinanensis. The sequence goes on from CM074734.1 coordinate 159,025,816, forward strand.
ATGAGGAATGCTAGTTGAATCTGAGCTGGGTCACCGATGAGACTTAAGTCAGACTTAACAACAAGTCCCATGACTCAAGTCCCCATCTCTGCATACAGAAAATTAGTATCTCAAAGAGAGGTTTCCTCTAAAGCTTTTGGCTTTCAAGCACTAGGGAACTATTTGAAATCTATTTTTTTTAATCCCAAATTCTTTTTTTAACCATTGCAGCAACAGAAATGAAGCTTCAAAGGACAGGCACCCCAGAAGGTCCCTTGGACTGGGTGATGGCTTTTGGGACATGAATTTGAGCTGACTCCAATTAGGCAGCATCCTTGGCCCACAGGGTCTTGTCTGTGGGGCTGGCTGTGGGGCAAGAAAGGACGTGTCGGTGATTGAGGAGAGGCAATGAATACTGGGGGACTCACTTCCAGGATGGTCTCGATACTCAGAGCTGTCCCCTGTAGCTATAGCTTCCTTTCCCAATGAATGTTGGGTCTCCTACTCATCATGGCATGTGTGTGTGTGTGTGTGTGTGTGTGTGTGGGTGTGTGTGTTGTGTCGTTACAGTCGTGACTCGTGACCGACTCTTCGTGACCCCATGTCCATGGAGTTTTCTTGGCAGGAATACTGGAGTGGTTTGCCAGTTCCTACTCCAGGCACCTACAGCACCTGGTATTCCCTGGTGGTCTCCCATCCAAGTACTAACCAGGGCTGACCCTGCTTAGCTTCCGAAATCAGGTGAGATTTGATGTGCTTAGGGCATCTAGGCAGCTTCTACATGGCATAGATCAGTGGTGGCGAACCTTCAGCACTCCAGTTGTTTAGGACAACAACTCCCACAGTTCTTTGTCACTGGCAATCTAAGTTCTGAATTCTTGGGGTTGTGGTCCAAAAACATCCGGAGTGCAGAAGATTCACCACCATTGGCATAGATTAACACAAATCAGTTCAGGATCCTACCAGATCGTTGCTGCTTAGGAGACTGGGATGATTTGCAGAGCTGGCTGCTAAAGATTTCTGACTTCCGATTGTTTAATAATGCTGCCACAGAATGTCAATATCACTGCTAGGAATTCTACATCATCCTGCTAGGATTACAGAAATCTGAGATAAACAAGAATGGTTTTAATGTGTGGAAATGCTGTTGGCGTTGGTGTGTTTCTAGCATCTAAACCCCATCCCTTTGGTTCAGGAGAATGATTTAATTATTTTCCACCAGACTTTGGGTGTTGGATCCTGGAGTTCAAGTGAAAATTGAAACTGAAAAAAAATTGAAATTAGAAAATTCAAGTGAAAGTTGAAATAGATCCCCAAAGCCTGAAGCCTGTTGAGCCCTGATGTGTTCTAGATCCATTTAAACTACAGGCAGTTCCTGAACTGCATCTATATGCTCAAATCTTGTTGATTGAATGATTCTGGGTGCAATCATCCCCCCTACCCACAAAAAGTAGCTTTTCCATGCTTGCTTGCCAGGCATGCTCATATGTCATGTGTGTTTTTTTTACCCTCTTTCTCGCATTGTATTTTTGCATTGTATTGTTGCTTTTTAACTTTGTTGTAAACCGCCCAGAGTTCCTGTTGGAAGATGGGCGGTACAGAAATAAAACAAACAAACAAACAAACAAATAAATAGTGAGTCCCGAATGATGTTTACGTGGGAAGTTACCCCAACCCATCCGCTTGGCTCTGCTTACCAGAGACAAGACCCCTCCCCTCCCCCCAATCTTCAACAAACCCCAGCTTCTGTTTTGCCTTTTGGGGTGGTTGCCTTCTATGGACCTAGTCAACCTACCACATGAAAGGAACCATTAAGGTTGCCTTCCTAACAAGCCCTGTGCACTCCAGAAGGTGGCCCGTGGCAGGCTGTTCTTCCTGGGTTCATGACTAACATACCGCTAGAACTGCCAGCTCCTGTTCCTGCACTTTCAACAGCTGCTCAATCTGTAGCAATTAGCATGTCACAGTGCTTCTCTCCTTGCCATGGAAAAGGCACCAGCCTTGCTAATGGCTGCAGATCAAAGGCAGAGGAGGAGGCTGAGAAATACTGGAAACAAGAGGAAAGGTAGTGAACCCAGTGGGGCTCAAGAGTAGGGCACTGGGGCACAAGTCTAGGGTCCTTCTTAGCAAAATATGCATCCCCCCCCCCCAAGGATGATGGGAGGGGACAGAAGAGCAGGAAAATACTCCCCCTTTTTAAAAAAGGAGGTGGGGGAGAGGCTATGATGATGCAGAAGTATAAAACAAAATCCACAACCCCCAAGTGGCAGTATAAAGTACAAATTAATTTAGTTAATTATAGCCTTATATGTTCCTTTGTTAGTTAGTAATGTGTCACCAAGTCAGTACCAACTTATAGTGACCCTAATTAGGGGTAGTTAGACAAGATATTTGAGTAGGGTTGAGGACTAACAGCAAAGGGAGATCCGATATCACTTTTCAAACACTTGAAAGGCTACTATACAGAGGAAGGGAAGGAGCTGTTCTCAATGAACTCAGAGTGAAAGACATTCCAGATGAATATGGGGGGGGGAGTATCCTGGCTGTTAGAGCAGTACGTCAGTGGAAGCAATTACATCAAAAGGTGGTGAGAGTTCTAACCCCAGAGGCATTCAAGAGAAATCTGGACCACCACCTGCTAGATAGCCTTTGATTTGTATTCCTGCTTTGAGCAGGGGGTTGGACCCAATGGGCCTTATAGGCTCCTACCGACTCCATTATTTTGTGATTCTATGAAAGCCTTTAACTATGTGGATCATGAGAAGCTATGGGTTGTTCTGAAAGAAATGGGTGTGCCTCAACACTTGGCTGCTCTGATGCAATCTGTTTTATTCTCCCGTATTATGGAGAAGCTGCTGCTGTTAGGGCAAAATGTGGAGAAACAGAATGGTTTCCAATATGCAAAAGTGTCAGACAAGGGTGTATTTTTATTTCCTTACCTGCTCACTCTGTATGCAGGACATATGACACTGAGCCAGACTAAATTCAGATGAAGGAGGAATGACAATTGATGGAAGAAACATCAGTAATATATGAGACGCAGATGACACCATCTTTCATACAAAGCTTCTGATGAAAGTGAAAGAAGAAACTGCCAAAGCAGGACTGCAGTTGAACATAAAGAAAACAAACACCATGACAGCTACAGAAGAACTACGCAACTTCACTGTTGGCAATGAAGAAATTGAAACTGTGAAATAATTTCTACACCTTGCTTGGTCATCAGTCCAAATGGAGGCTGCATCTATGAAATCAAAAGGAGACTCGGAAATGCAGTAGTGAAAGAACTAGAAAAGATCATCAAGTTTGTAAAGCTGTGTCACTGGAGACCAAGACCAACATCACCCACACTCTTGTCTTTCTGATCACCCTGTGTGGCTGTGAATGCTGGAAAGGAACGAAAAGCCGACAAGAAGGAAAATGACTGGTTTGAAATGTGGTGCCGGAGGAGAGCTTTGCAAAGACCCTGGAGGGCTGAGAAGAGAAACAAGTGGGTCCTGGGTCAAATAAAACCTGAACTATTTCTGAAGGCATAAATGACAACACTGAGGTCATAAGAACATAAGGACATAAGAAGAGCCATGCTGGATCAGGCCAAAGGCCCATCTAGTCCAGCTTCCTGTATCTCACAGTGGCACCACCAAATGTGTCCGGGAGACTAGATATCTGTCTCCTGATACCACTCCCTTGCATCTAACCCTTGAAGTACCCCGGTTTTAAGCCTGGAGATTACACATCTCCATCATGGTTTGTAACCTGTGATGGACTTTTTCTCCAGGAATCTGTCCAATCCCCTTTTGAAGGCATCCAGGCTAGATGCCATCACCACATCTTGTGGCAGGGAGTTCCACAGGCTAACAACACGCTGGGTAAAAAAAAAATTGGATCAGTGAACAGATTCAAGGCAGACCTAAAATGTTTACCTTTGACGCTAGTTTTGGAGATAAGGATTGAACTTCTGCCCAGTCCGAAGCTCTCTGGCTGTCTTTGAGCAGCTGCAGAGGTTAGAGATGAGTAAGGCTGGGTTTGAAGTACAAATGCAGAATCCAGACCCAGCATGACCACAGGCATCTGAGAGATGCCCCAGGGGGTGGGGTGGGGGACTGTTTCCTATCACTGAACAAGACATTTGCATCTATCCGGTGAAATGTCAAGGAGGACAAAAAGCTGCCCTTACTCTCCTTACTCCCAATCCACAGATGTATCTTGGCCTCTGATTCCATGAGTTTGGGTTCTGTTTGGGGGGTGTTGGAGGCATTGAGGGGCCAGCTTAACATTTCACAGGCAGCCTCACTGCAGCTTCCATGTGCAAGTCCAGTTCTTGAGTGAGGTGTTCGGTGTGGAGGAGGACAAGGAGGCAGAGAGAACAAGGATGGGGGGGGGGTTGGGAAAAGAGGGAGTGAAAAGCAGTAGAGTCAGAATAACAAACAAACACACACACAAATAAACAAATAAATAAATCTTGCAACCACGGAGAACAGCAAATAGAAGCAAGGGCTTTGAGCCACGTTGAGATCTAACTCTGTTCTACAGCAGCAGTGCAGCAGCGGTACTGGGGAAGCCTGCGTCTTCCAGGTGGTAGCCGCTTCTTGCTGTACGGCAGGGTTTGACCTCTTGTGGACATAGAGGTGCCTGAGACATTTTCCCACCTGAGGCGAAGTAGAAAATGGCTCTCTCGCACACACGTCAAGTAAAGGAGCATGGGGTAGAACCTGGATTGATTGGCCCTTTTGTGGCAGGGCGGGGAATTTTTGTTGCCTTTTCTGGACCCCTAAAAAAAAATCAGCTGCTGAGCGAGTCATTTCACCATGCCTAATGATAGAGCCGGCCCTGCTTGGGTTGTATGCAGCTGATGGCTTAATTTCAAAAGCTCCTTGGAAGTGATTATTTCAGACCGACCGCTTGTACGAATGATTGGTGCTTCGTCTGTTAGCCCATTGAATGAACAAACAAAAATTGGAGGGGTGATATGCTTCAGGAAGGGAGACTACCATTCTTGATGCTTTTGGTTCCGACCCTACTTTCCACCAGCATACACATTCTAGCTGATCACCCTTGATGCAAAGAGGCCCTGGATGGAACAAACACCTGCTTAGACTGTGTGTTCAGCATACCAGCTGCTGGGAGTGGCCAAGAGATTTTGCTGTGTACAATGAGTTATTCTAATGATAAAATTGAAGTGTGTGTGTGTGTGTGTGTGTGTGTGTGTGTGTGTGTGTGTGTGTGTGTGTGTGTGTGTGTGTGTGTGTGTGTGTGTGTGTGTGTGTGTGTGTGTGTGTGTGTGCGAGAGAGAGAGAGAGAGAGAGGGAGAGGGAGAGGGAGAGGGAGAGGGAGAGGGAGAGGGAGAGGGAGAGGGAGAGAGAGAGATGGGGGGAGAGAGATAAGGTGGAATACAAGGGGTGGTTGGTTTTATATCTGTGGCATAAGAAGAAGGGATTCTGGAACTGGAGGTGGGGATGGCACATTGGCCAAGCCTTCTGCCAAACATCTAGCAGAGTGCAATTGTAGGGCTGACTTCATTGATAGCTGAGAGCCACCACCTAAAGAAAAGTGTCCTGATTTGCCACATGGCCCTCTGCTGTCTGGAGGTGTTCAGAGGCTCATCAGCTTTTCATCAGCAAGCCTGTCATTGTCTCCGGCGCCCTTTTAAGCAGAGGGTTGGATCAGAGTATCTCCAAGCCCCTTTCTGATTCTATGATCTTCTATTCAGGGAACATGGATTTCCTACGTTTGGGAAAGAGTCTGCATTCCTGACATACCTTCTGAATGGAAAGGGATCGAAGACCAGAACAGCGACTTGTGCAGAACTGCAACAGCCAGTGCCTCCTCTGAGGGTGGGGAAATCTGGCACAAGTCCATGATGGGGGTTGACTGGGTGATCCACTCATTGTTGACGCAGAAATATGGGTGAAGTGCCAAGGCTGGCCCAAGATAAGCCTGAGGTAAAATTTGCTTGTGAAGGATTAAAATCCCATTAGTGTCAACCCACCCATCCAATCCTTGGCTGTATATACAGGAATTAAAAATTGGATAACCGCATGCTGCTCTTTCGTGACATGCTGGGGGTGGTCACCTCCTTCTGCCTAATGAAAGGGATGGCACTGCCTGGAGCAGAGACCAATCTTTTGGAGGCACAGGTGGGGCATAAAATCAGGCAGAGAGGTGACAGGAAACCTCCCTTGTAGACGGGTGCTTCAGGCTCACGGCAGCCACACTGAATTAATATCACAGCACATGAGCTCTTGTTTCATGCAATGCTCGCACTCCTCTGGTAGGCACAGTATGCAGGTCTGACCAGGAGAAGGTTCTAAGATGACCACAAGCCCCCCCCAAAAGTGTGCTGCTTATATATCACCCCATAGCACATAAAACACTCTATGGGAACTTTACAATATACTTACTGTATGTAGACTACTCATCGCTGCCCGCCCCATAAGCTGGCTATTCAATTTTCTGACCTTGGAAGGCTGGAAGGCTGAGTGAACCTCAAGCCCTCTACCAAGGATTGAAACCCAGATTGCAAGCAGAGTTTTGGCTGAAGTACTGTACAGGGGGTTAACCACTGCACCATAAAGTTCCAGGAGCATACATTGGTTATGGGGAATCTATAGGCTGGGGGTGGGGAACCTTCGGCCCTCCAAATGTTTTGGACTGCAACTCCCAGAATTCTGAGCCTATATTGCCATTGATAAAGGATTGTGGGAGTTGCGGTCTAAAATATCTGGAGGGCCAAAGGTTCCCCACCTCTGCTGTAGGCCCTTTTGAGGCCTTTATGGGATACCCCCATGACATCACACGTAGCCAGTTCAGATTTTTTGCTACAAATTTAGCAAAAACTATGTGCTGTCCTCCACCACCACCACTACCACCACTGTCAGAGGTCGCTGCTATCACAGGTTAGGTTTTACATGGGGAAACGGCAGGCCTCCTCCAACAAACGTAAACTAAAAGCAAACAAAAGCCCCATAAATATGACCCCAAGAAGCTAAATTAGAAACAGACATTCATTCATATCTGGATTTGATTCATTTTTTCCCTTGATCATTATTGGGCTATATATTTGCCCATATCTGGGCCAGGTGAGGTCTGTGAGAGGGCAAACCTTTGGCCCTCAAACCACCAGAGTTAGCGAGCAAGGGTGAGCAAGGTGCAGCCTTCCAGATGTTGTTGGGCTGGACTTCCCGGCTTCACTCGCTACAGGCAGTAGAGGCTGGGGTGATGGGAGTTGTAGTCCAATGCCATTAGGAAGGCGACCTCCCCACTCGCCCCCCCCCACTCTCGAGGACCTCTGGCTTTGTCTTGCTGAATTTGACTAGAGTGGCAGGTGTGGTCTTCTGAAGAGATCCTGGGACAGAGTGATGTACTTGTCACAGCAAAAGCCTTTGCTCGCATCACCAGCTTATTGAATAGAGAGAACGGCGGCTGTGGATCCAACCCCAGGCTGCTGTATAATTATATCTGTATTTAGATCCGGCTGCCACCAGCAGCTGCCATGAGCCAGAGCATGGCGTGGAAACTCATCCCTCTGCCTGCCAGGGTGAATGCAGCTCTGCAGTCACCAATCTCTTGGCCTTCCTTCCAGGGCACTGGGTGGCCTCCTGGCTTGCGCTATGCACTGGGTGGCAGTTTCCCGGAACAGGCCTGTGTTCCAGAGTTCCTGCTGACCTCCTCAAATGGAGGTGTCCCCCATCTGATGTGTAGGCCACTCATGCCGTAGGGCACCAATGCTCTGACATCAAGCTCCCTGCTGCAAGGAAGAGTACCAGTGTGCCAGGTAATATTTGCCCTCTTTGTCTTCTTGTCCCAATGACCTCAAGGGCTACGGACAGGAGGAATCCAGCGGACAGGATCCCCACTTGATTCACCATTCCATGGGGATTCCCCACTGCCTTCCAAGCCTAGCTTGTAGGGAGGGATTGCCGTGCTAGTTCTGTGGCAGCAAAAACGAGTGAAAATCTTGGTGACGAGGACCTTGACGACTAGCGAGTTTTATGTGGCATAAGCTTTCCTAGACTTTGCATGCCCAGGATGCAAAGATATCTTCTCCCCGACCCCCTGCCCTGCAGTGGGAATTCTGTCTCTTGAAAACTATCCAGTTCAAAACAGATACTTTTTTTTAAAAAAAATAAGTTTGAAATACTTACCCTGCTGTTCCCTCCATGAATGGAAGGCAACTCGGATGTCTCTTCTCCTCCTTGCATGAAAGCCACCATGACAGTGCAAGTGTGGTCAAGTATGAGGAAGCGTGATGAGTTTCATATCTCAACAGAAACAAGCACCAGGATCTCCCAAGTGACCATTGCATGTTGGTTCTCAGCCTTAGGTCTCCAGGTGTTATTGGACGACATCTCCCAGAAACATTAACCACTAGAGCAGGCATGTCTAAACTTCGTCCCTCCTGATGTTTTGGACCACAATACCCAGAATTCTAAGCTTAGGTTGCCAATGGCAAAGGACTGTGGGGGATGTGGTCTAAAACATCTGGAGGGCCAAAGTTTGGACATGCCTGCACTAGAGCCAATGACCTGGGTTTCTGGGATCTGCTGTCCAACCAGATCCAAGGACTCAAGCTTGGGAAGGAACCCCTGGATGCGAGTAAGTTGTGTACAAAAAAGCATAAAATCAGAGGGTTTTCTTGACCAGCCAGCCTGATTCTAAGGAAATGTGCTTTAGGGCAGAGGCATCTTTGCCAAGAAATGGCAGCTGCCCCCAAGTAGTAGTAACGGCGGAAGGGGCAGAGGGAAATGCCACAACCTTACTGGCCCTCGTCATCAAAATGAGACAAAGGAGGCTGGACTGTGCCCATGATCATTATCAAATGATCATCTTTTTGGGGATGGTGCCTTGTGAGTGGTTCGGGGCAACATGCAGCTTTCCAGATACGATTGGACTGCAGCCCCTAGCAGTGTTTATCAATGGAGCGTCTAGCTGAGGAGGGGCCCGGTGGGTAGCATGGCATGAGGCACAGGGTCAGATTAAGAATCACTTTAGATTCTCATGCTCAACCAGTGGGCATGAGCCAGCCTTTGCCTCCCCCTCAGGGTTGTTGTGAGGATAACATCGCAGGAGGAGAAATGGTCTATAATATGTCACCTACAGCTCCTTGCTGGAAAGGTGGGATATAAAATGGACTCGGTGGACAAATAAAACAGACAATAGACTAGCTAACAGATAGACAGATGTTCCCAGAGGGCACTGCTTATAAGGCAGCTTACTCCGTCTTCCCCCCACCCCCAAGGCCACCCCTGTTTCTGAGGGAGATGACAGTTGAATTCACGTAACAGTGGCACCCAAGCCTGCACTCCTGTTTGCAAATTAGCACTTCATGAAACAAATGAGAGCTTCTCTACATTCACCTCCTCCCTCCCTCCCTCCCTCCCTCCCCCCCCCTCTCTCTCTCTCTCACACACACACACACACACACACACAGAGCCACCGTAGGCCCCCGGGAGTCCTCCAGCCACTGCCTTGGTTCTTGAGGGTTTTTTTCTCCTTTGCGTAATTATTTTTACGAGCTTTCTGAGAAGGAAAATGCCCGGGAAATAAAATTAACTAACAGAAATAGAACAGCGGAATTTCTTGCTTGTGACACTCAATTATGGCAAGAACTCCCTCTGAGTGTGGTAGTTTGTCGAAGAGGAAGGCCCAGCAGGGGAGGAATTACCAGCTGGCATCTCCAGGTGCCACCTGGAATCTATTCAGCACACTGCTTCCCATCCATCTGGTGGCTTCCAGAGGCATTTGAGGGCAGCCTCCCACCGGTCCCCTGTGTCACGGGAAGGATGGGAAGGATAGTCCAGTGTAGAGATGGGCACGACTTGAAAATATTTTTTTTCGAGTTGTCGTTAGTCGGGCTGGTCCCGTTTCGGCTCGTTTCCGGTTTTCGCGAAAATTCACAAAAATTAGTCGGTTCGTTTTTTCGTTTTTCGTTGTCGTTAGTACTGGTTTTGGGGGGGGAGCAGGCTCCTGGAGGCACCTCTGTGGGGTGGGTGCCTCCTCTGGCCCGCTATAAAGGGAAAGTGGGCTCCTGGAGGCACCCGTGGGTGCCTCCTATCCTCACCCACTAGGAAGGGGAAGCAGGCTCCAAGAGACCCCTCTACATGGGGGTCTCCCCTCCTCATCTGCTGCTGCTGCTGCTGCAAAATGGTATGCAATAGCCATATGGATATGCATACCAGTTGCAGGCTATGAGACCAGTGAGAGTGATAGCGTCATGCCTTCCCTGCACAAGGCTCTCGCACCACCATGTCTCACACAGAAGGGAATTGTACTTGCTGCGTGTAGTGCAATGCAAGCAAGTAGATCTGGCTTTAAGGTGGCTTAGTGCAAGGGCTAGGGTTAGGCTAGTGACAGGTAAGGTTATGGTGGGCTAGTGGGTTGCACCTCTGGGTGCCTCTCTGACCCACTAAGAAGACAGTCTGTGACGTATGGGTAAGGAGTCAAGGATTAGGGTAAGGGTAAGGGGGCTAGGGCAGGTTTTAGGGGGCTTTTTGGCACATCCCAGAAGTCTCCATGGCCAAGTGGCCATGCGTTTGGTGGGATGGCTCCAAAATTTTGCATGGTCGTCCACTCCCACATGGCTGGCCACTCAGCCAGCCCATCATTGCGCAGGTGTAAATAAAATAAAATAAAATAAAATCAATGGAGGACAGAGGAGGAGAGGTGAGACATTTTGTTGCAAGAAAAAACCCACTGCTACTGTGAAAAATCTGGCAGTTTATAAATTTTCGCGTGTTTCTGTTGTGCTTGTGTGTTTTTGGACCACGATTTCAAAAACAATATTGTGTTCGCCGCCCCATTTTGGATCCCCCGCCCGCACCGCATGGCATGGCGAAATGGCGACTCGAGTCCGGCTGCCCAGGACGGGGGGGGGGAGGCGGGACCCCCCCTCCAGAAACCACCCCTCCGGTAGGTGCCCTGCGCCCTTAGTCAAGCAGGCATTTTTCTGCCTGCTTTTTTGGCCGGGAGTGGGTGGGGGGGAGAGTTTAAAAGTTTTTTCCTGTGCCGTCCGTGCCGCTTGCTTGCGCTTTAATTGCGGCGGCCGGCGGCGAGACTGGGCTTTTTGCTGGCTGCGAGCCTGCGGCGAGTCCCACCAGAGCAGCCCAGGACGGGGGATGGGGGGGGAGGCCGGGGACCTCCAGAAACAACCCCTCTGGTAGGTGCCCTGAGGCACGGCAGGCATTTTTCTGCCTGCTTTTTGGCCGGGAACCGGGGTTTTTTAACTTTTAAAAACTTTTTTTCTGAGCCGCGTGGCATCGCGCGATTGCGCGATGCAAGGAACGAGCACGACAAATCAGACCAAAATTGTTCGTTCGTCGGTTCGAGCTCGAAGTCTGGCGGAGTAATTCCCGTTACCGTTTCTGTAGAGTAACGGAACCGAGTAATGGAAACGGAAATGGGAATACCGCTAAGTCGTGCCCATCTCTAGTCCAGTGCCTTTGCCACAGGGTTGAAGGAGTCAGATTTAGTCATTGAGCCTAGCTAGTGTGGGGAGGAAAGTGTTAACACCACTGGGGTATCGCCAGACTTCTCTCTGGGACCCAGGCCTCTCTCATAAGGGGGTTTACCCTCGAGGAAGGGATGCTGAAGATCTTAATGCACAGATAGGGTATATGGAAAGGGATGGCCCTTCTCTGGTGAACCTGGTCATGGAAGATCACTTGGCTTCAACAACAAGGGGAGGGAAGAAGAGAGAGAGCTGGCTGTGTTGCGTGGAGGCTAAAGGCCCATAAACAGGGTTTCACAACTAGATGACAACAAAGACCTTTTGGGGGGTTAGGTTTTCAGGGACCTCTTTTAAAACCCAGCAGTGTTTGGACAATGAACATCTCCTTCCTGGGTAGGAAATGATCACCAAAAAGCCACATTTTAAAAAAAATCAAGAAAGGTGTGCTGTGAAATAGGCAGGCAGGACCATAGCTCTCCCAATGTTGCTGCCCCAACATTTCTACCAGTCCTAACCAGCACAATCAATAGTGACGGGTGATAGTTGGAGGGCCCCATGTTCCCCCACCCTACTGAAAAGCTCCCCACACTTTTCTTTCAGGGGCTGATATCAACTCTAGGGTTTTGGGGTGGGGTAGAGGTTATTTCTTTTTGTTTGTTTTTTTGTTGTGATCCAGATTATCTTATCATTAGATTTTACCTGGGCATACTTGTGAGGGTTCGTTATTAGGAGCAAGAGACTCAAACATAGTCAGTGGATGCAGATTCTCTTTATCTTTAACTTCAAAAGGATTTTTATTTCTTACAGTTTCAAACTTACTGTAGGCTCGATTATCTTCATTAACAGTTACTTTAGAACAAGTTTTTGTAACATTAAACAATAAACCATCTTCTTGAAGGCTAAACTCAAATTGTCTTATTCTTGACTCTTGTTCATTTACGGGAGATGACGGATACTCCCCCCTCGACCCATACACCGGGTTCCACAACATGGATGTTTCGCCCACTGAGCTAGGGGATTGACATTCCTGTCTTTCCTCCATAACTTCTGAAACCTCTCTGAGGTTTCAGGCCAACGGAGAGGCTTTACTGTGACAGCCCATGTTATCTCCTTTTCTCCTATCTTTTGGACTGTCTTTTTGCCTTCCCCTAATCCTCCCTCCTCCGTCTGTGTCCCAACTGACACTAACTGACGCGAACAACCGTCAAATTCCTCCCTTGTCTCACACGCGCCCAGCGAAATAGGCTCCTCCCCTTATTCCACCATCTCTTCTACTGCCCATAAGAACTCTGGCTCTTTATCCCCTTCAGAAGTCGTTATGTCCTTTAATCCTATCACTTGCTTCCTTCGCGTGCCTAGGTCCCTTCTTGCAGCTTGTTCCACTGTCTGGTCCTCGTTCTTGGTGTCCTCTATCTTGCCAGACAGACCACTCTCATTCCTGTTGTTTTGAGGGGTCCCTCTCTCACAATACTACTACTTATTCCAGAATCTGGATTTTTTTTTCACCTGCGCTTCCACATGTGTAAGGTAGCTTGGGCTTTGCCTTAATAGTATCCTTAATGATGTGGCTTTAAAAAAAACTTCTCTCACAAAAGCCTTATCTTCCTTGGCTTTGACACTGAGTGACCTTCAAGCAAAATGGAACCTGGACAAATATGATAATGTGACAGAAAAGGGCTATACAGTAGGATCCCCGTACCCATTGATTCAGTTCTCCACAGTTGACAGAGTAAAAAAAATTAAATAAATAATTCAGCAGAACAAAGCAAGCTATTGTCACAAATAGCAGCTGTAAAGCAAGCTACTGTCCCAAAACAGCAGCCATAAAGCAAGTTACTGTTGCAAAACAGCAGTTGGGGTGGTGGTGTTGGCATTTCCTCTCATCCACGGTTTTTGTTATCCACATGAAGGCCTGGAACCAATCCCCAGTGGATACCAGGGTCCTATTGTATGCTTGTAGTCAGTTAGTGAACCAGTCGGTCAATAGCTACTGTATTTTAATGCAGACATGGAGATCATGGGGTCTTCCAGATACAGATGAAGTGCAGCTCTTTCCTGCTTCGCAACTGGTCAGGCTGGCTGGGGCTGATGGAACTCAGAGTACAGAAAGATCAAGTGGGCCAGAAGGCCGGCCAGCCCTATTTTAACGAATGAAAAGCTAACCATTTAATATGGTTGCCTTGACTAAATGGTAGACGATCTTGTCCTTTAATATCGCTTTTAAAATTCTGGGCTCAGCGTGCCTCTTCAGGACCCAGTGTTCTGTGTCCTGGCGTGTACCGTGAATACAGAAGCTCCCAGGAGTTCCCAGGGAGCTCAGGGGTCAAAGAAAGTGTCTTTTGCTTGGGTTTGAGGACAGTGTTTATTGCCAGCCCCGTGGCCCCACGTTGACATCCATCTCGTTCCACATGAGAGTCCTTAAGGCATAGCCAGGTCCACGCTTTGACCTTATAACCAGAAGCCGTTGGACTCTACCAGTCTCCCCTCGCCAGGCCTCGATGAAGGGAGCTTTGGCAAGCCAGCTGCGATCCAGAAGCAGAGGATCATTCTCTCCTGGGTCCTCACCTAGAGGCTGAACTAGACTTGACTTCAACACTAGCAGCAGGGCAGGTCTTTCTCCATGTTGGAGAGGTAGCAAACCATTTGGGGGATGGGGAGGAGGTGTGTAAGGTGTGCTCTGTGTTGAGTTATTTTCTCCAGGAGATTAGAAAAGGCCGGGCAATGTAAGAGGAACAGCCGGAGTAAATCTACTGCTTCCCCCACCCACCCGCTGAATGATTGCCTCCTGGCATGACTGTGACTCCCTATCAAATGGTAGAGCCAGTCCTCCTTGCTTTGCCTTCTAGAACAAGAAGCAAAAGCAGGAAGCCTGTCATGTCCCCGGTGTCAAGACAGCCGCCATCATCCCACCAGGTACAGTGGGCCATGCTTGACTTGGGTAAAAGATGTGCTCCATCCTCTTCTGCTCCCACATTCCATCCTTCTGAGGTTGGTAAAATGAGTACCCACCTTGGTGGGGGGGGGCAATGTGTAGCTTGCATACTGTACTTAAACTGTAAACCGCCAAGAAAACTACTTGAAGTGATATGGGGTGGTGTATAAGCAGAACACTTTGCTTTTGCTTTTTAAACCCCTGCCATCAGCTTTCCTTTGAGTCACTTCCAGCTGGTTCCCCATGGGTATTAGGAATCAACCACATAAACAGGGTCTTCACCTCCATTACAGGAACAATTACAGAGTGGACCCTTGTATAACAAACGGTTTGTATAACATAAAATCTGTACAACATAAAAATTCCGGAGAGATGGGAAATTTGCTTAACAGAATCGCCTGTGGGGCAGATCTGTACAACATAAAAGTGGCTGCGATTAGGGAATACTCTGTTTTTAATGCATTCCTATGAGAAATTTGTATAAAGGTAAATTTTCTCAACATAATTTCATTTGGAATGAATTAATTCCTTTATACAAGGTACCACTACTTGCAAGTTGCAGTCAGTGGAGCAATGGAGCAGATGGGAGTCCTTCTCAGACAAGTTTAAAGAATAGATCCAGTAAGGAATAGCCTCTGTTCAGTTTATTTCAACAAGCTGCCTTATGGTTATACTAAAGAAAGCGACAGAGGGATGGAAAAAAAACATATTGTGCATAGGTCACACAGAGCAAGGTGTGCCTTTATGCCTACTTTGTGCACAGGTAGATGCTTATGAAAGCTAAGGATGACTCCAGGTGTATTTTGGCCTATAATTCTCAGCAGCCCTAGACTGCATAGAGGTGAGAGGAAAATGGGAATTGTAGTCTGAGATCATAGGGAAAGCCACAGTTTGTCATGTTTATGGCAACAAGATATGCAAAGCTGTTGAGTTGGCCAAGAACAGTTGTGTTTCTAAGGAGCGGGGAAGGAAGCCCACCCCATGTGGCCGACAAAAACCAAGATGAGGAAAAATAGGTAAGCATGCTGTGAAAGCTTTGCAATATATGTATTATCCAAGCTCTGTCATGGCTAACAGTCAGAGCAAAGGCAAGCTAACAATAGCTCCGGCAGATGGTCTCACCTGGCTCTGCCTGGTGATCTGGAGAACAAAGGAAGCAACCGCGGGGCAGGCAGGAAACTCACACAGATCTGTTCCAGAAGGTGCTGTCAGGGATCCTGGAATGACCATTCTTTGTGAAGCCGTCTGTTCTAGCTGTACTAGGAAGCGATTTCCTGTCAGCAGGAACTGTCATCCTTTCGGTGGGTGGGAGGGAGGATGCAACGCCCACCTTCAAGCTTCTGTGACATATGTTCCTCCAGCCATTTTGGACTAGAACGCAATCATTTTCTGACTCCATCTTTGCTAGGC
This sequence comes from Phrynocephalus guinanensis, assembly GCA_037367245.1. Taxonomy (NCBI): domain Eukaryota; kingdom Metazoa; phylum Chordata; class Lepidosauria; order Squamata; family Agamidae; genus Phrynocephalus; species Phrynocephalus guinanensis. The sequence goes on from CM074734.1 coordinate 159,041,583, forward strand.
GGGGCTCATGGAAAGCCAAAATGTAAGCCAAAAGGGACGGAGGGCTCCTGACACTCCATCAGGCAGAGAAAAATCACATTTTTGGAGACCAACAAGAACTCCCTGTCAGTAAGCATGGTCAGCACTCAGCTGCCTCAGTTAATTCTCTGAGTGTATTGTTTGTACATAAAACAAACATTACAGGGTCACGACATATCTTCAGAAGATTGACAACCACAGAGAACTTAACTCGGCAGCCATGCCCCTGGCATTTTTCAGTCCTTGGGGAAATGAGTAACTGTACGTTCTAAATCATCCAGCTCAAGGGAAATAATATAGAGGTGAACAAGAACTTAGTCATTTAAAAGAGGTAGGTGCTCCTTTCTGGACCTCCAATGCCTAAAAGGCTGAGCCAGCATAACTCTAGGGAGTTATAGTCCCAAAATATATGGGGAATATGATGGATAGCTCAGCGTCTTAGGTCTCTCTGACTGCAGAGTCAGAGGTTGGGAGATCAGTTCTGTACCATGCTTCCTTGAGAGGGGGTGGACTTGATGGTCCATAGGGTTCCACTCTGCAGTTCAAAAATGAAGAAGGAGGAGGAGGAGGAAGAGGAGGAGGAGAAGGAGAAGGGGGAGCAAGAAGGAGAGGGAGGACGAGGACGAGGACGAGGACGAGGAGAAGGAGAAGGAGAAGGAGAAGGAGAAGGAGAAGGAGAAGGAGAAGGAGAAGAAGAAGAAGAAGAAGGAGAAGAAGAAGAAGAAGAAGAAGAAGAAGAAGAAGAAGAAGAAGAAGAAGAAGAAGAAGAAGAAGAAGAAGAAGAAGAAGAAGAAGAACCACTATACTACAGAGATCACCTTCTCAGGGGTGGCTTCTATTCACTATGGGATTTCACGAGATAGTTGGTGGGCTCCATCTTGACCTGCTCTTAAGACAAAGTTAAGAACCTCTTAATGGATGTTTAGCATAGTTTTAAGAATGCATTCTTTTACCTTTTAATTGATATGGCTATTATGGCATTTGCTACTGTTAGATATTTCAGCCACCGTTTGTGAGTTTCTCAGGCAAACGGGGCATTCAGACGCAGGTCTCCCTGGTCCTAATTCAACCCTCTATCCACTCCATCCATTGGGTGCCTGCTACATGAGGCCTGTGGTGATATCTCTCTGTGTAAGATTAAGCCATTTAGAATGGGTTTCTTGGTTTCCAGTGACCCAGTTGATTCTTCCTAGGCACTGCAGTACAGCTGAGTAGCCTTGGGTCCCTCCTTTTCATTTACAGCCAGAGTCAGCTGGGATGCTGAGATGGAAGATGACAATGCTGACCTTTGTCTCCTAGTGACAAAGCCAACTTTTTCTTCTTCTTTTCACCAAGGTGCTTTTAATCTTGAACTGTGCTATTATTAGCAAAACACCTTGCAAGAGTGAAAGGAAACGAACACAACAACCTCTCCTTCCAGGAGAACAATCAGGTAGGACATTCTCCCAAAATGGGGGGAGGAGTAGAGGAAGGTTGGAAACAGCTCTAACTCTTCCTGGCCTGGGTCTTTTTAGAAAAGAGGTAGGTGCTTATTCATACTCAGGTGCTGATGGCAAGGTTTAAAAAGAGATGGCTGATAACTAGAACTAGGAATGCTGAATATAAGACTGGCGATGAACTGAGAAGTGGTGCATTGTACTGGGTAAAAGGGCCAGACTTGAGATTGGGAGACAAATCAGCTGCAGTGAAACTCTTTGGATGACTTTGGGTACTCCTGGTAGCTTCCCATTTCAGCTTTTTATTGGGTTTGCTGTGCAAATATTAAAGAATGACAAGGAAAGAACATATGCAGTATGTTCCTCAAATGATGGTCAGGAGGCAAATAGGGGACAACAGAGCCAGCCCAGGACATTGTGCTACTTGAGGCAGGAGACAAGGTGGCAAGTGAAAACCCTTCCTGTTCTCCATATGCTAGCTAATCAGACTAACCATTGAATCGTCAAGTTGGTTTGAGATGGATATAGGGCAGGCTATGTGGTGAAGCTCTGTCTTCCCAGTACCTGCCCACCAACCAAAATCCCTCACATCTGTTGTGTGATGCAACCACCACACTCTGGCCAATGGTTGGGCAGGCCCACCCTTGGGAGGAGCCTGGCTTGCTTGTATGCTGCTAACAGTGTCTTGACATGCAGGTGTTAGCCAGTGATGTTGTTCACGACATGCAGATAAATGCTATTATTAAAAGACTGCTTACCACTCCCCCCTTAATTGTGGCAAGAGTAATTGTCCTGTAGAGCAATTGATGAGAAAGGTTGACCAGTACAATGCTGTCTGTGGTTACCTGGTTCACTAAAAAGCTGGCAACCAAAAACTCAAAAGTGGCTGTGTTGTTAGGGAACAGAATTTATTCTTATACCTTTTAAGAGCCAGGTAGGAGGGAGAGGTTTTCCTCTTACCAAGAGTAACAAGCTAAATTACACTGGTCACCATCCTGTCCTTTCTGAAAGCATGAAAGGCAGGTGATGAATTGTAGGTGAGACAGGCCGAGAAGCCCTTGGATCAAATGTCGTTCCTTCCTGTAATTCAGTAGGTGGCCTCACCAGGCAAGTCACTGTCCTCTCGGCTCTCCTCTTCTGTAAAATGGGGACAATCCTGACCAATTTTTCTGGGATGCTGCATGAGTTAATGATGCCATTGCTAATATAGTCACCTCTCCCCCTTAATACTCATTTCTACCAGCCCATGTTTATAGCCTTACCTAAGGGCAGATCTACATTTTTAAAATGTAAACTAAAAAGCACGGGCTGACCTTGCCATTCGGAATGCAAAAGATGGCATGAGTGAATTCTCTCCCCTTCCCTTGACCAAATAAAATAAAATAAAATAATCTCTTTCAGTTCTGCTATATCATGAAGAGGGAAACCCTCTTCTTGATATTCTAAATTTCTCTATGCAGTGGTGCCTTTATGTGGCCGATCATGCAAATGTATCTTCCTTACTTAACCCTTCTAAGACAGTAAATAGGCGAGGGCAAGAATATACATAACCTCTCATAAATCATGAATTCAAATCAAAACATTGCCTTACTACAGGCATGTCCAAACTTCGGTCCTCCTGATTTTTTGGACCACAACTCCCAGAATTCTAAGTCTGTATTTCCAATGGCAAAGGACTGTGGGAGTTGTGGTCCAAAACATCTGGAGGGCCGAAGTTTGGGCATGCCTGCCTTACTCATTACTCTGAGATGGGTAGGGTGTTCTTTTGTTTCCTATGTGTGTTGGTAACAGCAGATTGATGTGCTATGTAGTATAGATGGATGACCATCAGGCGAAAAACATGCAGGGAAATGTACCCTGGTTCTCTTTAATAGCCAGCTATAACCCTTGCTACCTGTGATTGAAGAGAAGGGGAGGTAAGAGGGCATAAAATTTGGAAAATTCTCAGCCAAACCCCTCTCAGGTTTCTAACATGGTCTTTAAAAGCAATGCATGAAAATAAGTGGGAAATGCTACCCATTGCAGTCATTATGTTACACCCTTATTCTTAAAAATGTGGCAAGTTATAAGCCATTTGTAACTAGTTTCTTCAAAACTCTTAATATGAATCCTTTATTATTTGCGACTTTCACAGATACCGGATTTGCCAATTGGGCTGCTTAAATTTTGTTAACCAAATATAATATCATGTTTTATCAAATTGGTGTAATTTGGTTTTATCCTGCCATGTGGCATTTCCCAAGGAAATTGCCATTGGTTTCTATTTTTAATTCTCCCCCCGCCCCAATAATTTTCTTTTTACTTCTTGCCTTCATTTCCTTTCTTTTAACCTAATATTCTAATGATGCTGCTGTTTAATGACGCCGCAGTGATGTAGCCTCAAGTGGCTTCTGGCGTATGCTGAGCCAATGAAGGAACCATCTCCAAAATATTGCATCGCCAACAGCCTTGCTCAACTCTTGCAGACTCAATCCTGTGGAGCCGATCCATCCATCTCGTATTTGGACTTCCATTTTCCTTGATTGCTTCCCCGGATTATTGTCTTTTCCATATAATAATACTCTCTCACAGAGCAAGATTATTTTAATATCTTTAATTGCGTTGTTTGCGGTGGGTAAAACTCTTACCCCATTTGTATCACTGAGGGGGAGGGGAATGAATGAGCTTTCTTCATGATGATTTTAGAAACTGTGACAATGACGGCAACTATAACACGCTCATAAGAACATAAGAACATAAGAACATAAGAACATAAGAAGAGCCATGCTGGATCAGGCCAAAGGCCCATCTAGTCCAGCTTCCTGTATCTCACAGCGGCCCCACCAGATGCGTTTGGGAGCGCATGAGACTGGATATCTGTCTCCTGATACCACTCCCCTGCATCTGGCCCTTGAAGTACCCTGGTTTAAAGCCTAGAGATTACACATCTCCATCATGGTTTGTAACCCGTGATGGACTTTTCCTCTAGGAATCTGTCCAATCCCCTTTTGAAGGCATCCAGGCCAGATGCCATCACCACATCCTGTGGCAGGGAGTTCCATAGACTTACAACACGCTGGGTGAAAAAATATTTTCTTTTGTCAGTTCTTACTCTCCCAGCACTCAATTTGAGTGTATGTCCCCTAGTTCTGGTATTTTGAGAGAGGGAGAAGAGCTTCCCTCTATCCACTTTACTCATACCCTGCATTATTTTGTATGTCTCAATCATATCCCCCCTCAAGCGCCTTTTTTCCAGACTAAAGAGGCCCAATTGTTTTAGCCTTTCTTCATAAGGGAGGTGCCCCAGCCCAGTAATCATTTTAGTCGCTCTCTTCTGTACCTTTTCCAGTTCCACTATGTCTTTCTTGAGATGCGGTGACCAGAATTGTACACAATACTCCAGGTGGGGCCTTACTATTGTTTTATATAACGGCATTATAATGTTGGCTGTTTTATTTTCAATCCCCTTTTTGATAATCCCTAGCATGGAATTGGCCTTCTTCACTGCTGCCACACATTGGGGAGACACCTTCATGGAGCTGTCCACCAACACACCAAGATCTCTTTCCTGATCCGTCACAGATAACTCAGAGCCCATGAGTTGATAGATGAAGTTTGGATTTTTTGCCCCAATATGCATTACTTTACATTTGGTTACATTAAAACGCATTTGCCATTTCTCAGCCCACTCCCCCAGTTTGGAGAGATCCTTCTGGAGCTCTTCACAATCTTCTCTGGTTTTTACCACATGGAAAAGTTTTGTGTCATCTGCAAACTTGGCCACCTCACTGTTTATCCCTGTCTCCAGGTCATTTATGAACAGATTGAAAAGCACCGGTCCCAGGACCGAGCCCTGGGGCACACCGCTTTTCACTTCTCTCCATTGTGAAAATTTCCCATTGACACCTACTCTTTGTTTCCGGGATCTCAACCAGTTCTCAATCCATAAGAGGACCTGCCCTCTTATCCCCTGACTATGCAATTTTCTCAGCAGCCTATGGTGAGGGACTGTGTCAAAAGCCTTTTGAAAATCCAGATAGACTATATCCACCGGTTCACCCAAATCCACGTGCCTGTTGACCTTTTCAAAAAATTCTAAAAGGTTTGTAAGACAAGATTTACCCTTACAGAAGCCATGCTGATTTTCTCTCAGCAAGGTTTGTTCTTTTATGTGTTTTAAGATTTTCTCTTGGATGAGGCCTTCCACCATCTTCCCTGGGACAGATGTAAGGCTAACCGGCCTGTAGTTTCCTGGGTCCCCCCGCCTTCCTTTTTTAAAAATTGGTGTGACATCTGCTATCCTCCAGTCCTCCGGCACTGTGGCCGTTTTAAGAGACAAGTTGCATATAACCGTAAGAGATCTGCAATTTCATTTCTCAGTTCCCTAATAACCCTTGGGTGGATGCCATCTGGGCCCGGTGACTTGTTAATCCTCAATTTATCAATTAGTCCTAAAACCTCCTCTCTTTTAACCTGTATTTGATTTAATTCTTTAGTCAAGAGGGGCGGCTCAGGCAGCGGAATCCTCTCAAGGTCCTCTGTCGTGAAGACAGACGCAAAGAACTCGTTCAATTTCTCTGCAATGTCCAAGTCCTCCTTAACCTCCCCTTTTCCTCCCTCACCATCCAGAGGCCCAATTGGTTCTCTGGCAGGTTTTCTACTTCTAACATATTTAAAGAAGCTTTTATTATTACCCTTTATATTGCTAGCCATGCGTTCCTCAAAGTCTTTCTTTGCCTCCCTTATCATCTTTTTACATTTCTTTTGCCAGAGTTTGTGTTCCTTTTTATTTTCCTCATTTGGGGAGGATTTCCATTTACAGAAGGACCTCTCCTTGTGCTTTAGAGCCTCTCTAACTCCACTCGTTAACCATGCCGGTGTCCTCTTGGACTTAAATGAGCTCTTCTTTCTTTGTGGTATGCACTTGTGCTGGGCCTCTATTATTGTTGTTTTAAACAGGCTCCATGCACACTGAAGAGATTGGATTCTTCTAACCCTCCCCTTCAGTTTCTCTCTAACTAGTTTCCTCATCTGAGGGAAGTTTGCCCTTCGAAAATCAAGGGTTTTTATGTCTGATTTGGTTGACACTCTTCCTCCGACATGCATGGCAAAGGTAATTGCAGCATGGTCACTGTTCCCCAGAGGCTCAGTGACATTCACATTCCTGACGAGGTCCTGAGTATCACACAATATTAGATCTAGAGTTGCCTGTTCTCGGGTGGGCTCCATGACAAGTTGCTCTAAGGCACAGTCATTCAGCAAGTCGAGAAACCCAGTTTCTCTTTCTTGCCCAGAGCTCGCATTGGCCCAGTCAATGTGGGGATAATTAAAGTCCCCCATGATTACTATCCTATCCCTCTTAGCCACCTCCATGATTTCTCTCCTCATTTCAAGGTCCCCCTCAAGTTTTTGATCTGGTGGACGATAGAATACTCCAACTATCACATCACTCTTTGGACCTGGTAGTTTAACCCACAGTGATTCTATGGCGGAGTCAGACCCTCTGTCAATCTCCATTCTGCTGGATTTTATGCCTTCTTTGACATAGAATGCCACTCCTCCTCCAACCCGCCCCTCTCTATCCCTTCTATAGAGTTTATAGCCTGGGATTGCTGTGTCCCACTGGTTCTCCACATTCCACCAGGTTTCTGTTATGGCTATTATATCAATGTTATCCCTAGCTGCCAGATGTTCAAGTTCTCCCATCTTTGCTCGGAGGCTTCGAGCATTGGCGTAGAAGCACTTGTACAGTGGGTCCCGCAACAGCTGCTGCCTTGTTCTTCTCCCCCCACAGCTTTTATTTTCAGTAGACGAACTGTCACATTCCGCTATTCTGCCAGTGTTAATACTTGCTATGTCATCTCTATGTGATTCTCTACCCTCTCCAACCTCATTCCCCGAGGATGAGGTGTTCCGAACCGGATGCCACACAGCTCCTGTCGGCTTTCCCCCAGTTATCAGTTTAAAAGCTGCTCTGCTGCCTTTTTGAGGTTGAGTGCCAGCAATCTGGTCCCATCATGATTCAAGTGCAACCCATCCCTCCTGAACAGGTTTGGCTTGTCCCAAAATGTTCTCCAGTTCCTGACAAATCTAAAGCCCTCCTCTCGACACCATCGAACAGAGTCTCACTTGTTACTTCCTGTTCATGCCTTACAGGTTGTTGTTGCTGAGCTAATGGCTCTGAGGAACGAGATACAAAATAGATTCGCTTTGCTGAGAAGAAGCTTCTACTAGTGTAGGAGTAAGCAAGCTGTCCCGGTTAAAAAGATCAGATTACCTGTTTTGTATCGCTCCCCAGTTTCACCACAGTGTGTTACTGTATGGAGGCAACTACCTCACAAACTGCTCTGCTGTTTTATACAGTAGTGGCATTTTCTCGTGTGCCTTTCATCGGCTCATTCCCACTTGGACAGAATTGGTCATGTTTTTATTATAATTCTCATTCTTCCATAACAAATTTTTGAGTGTCTGACCTTTTTTAAAAAAAAGTTTGCATTTCCTACAGGTTTTTTTTAAAGGTCAGTAATGAGGTGAAAACAAATTCTTCTTTGTGCTGGGCTGAAACAGGAAACCCATGGCGACCATCTCTTGCAATGGCTATAAGCTGTACGCGGCTTCAAAAGGCTGGATTAAGACCCTTAGAGGCCCTAAGCGCTTAAAAGATTTCCGTGCCCCCCATATACAGTACAGTATATGTAATTCAAAATAAACCGTAAGATAAAATTTCCCTTCAGGCTTCCAAGTAGGCCTTGTGAGAGTGGTCTAGTAGCTGCTGCTCAGGCCAGGGCCTGAGCCTGCAAACACCAGGCAATTCCTGGGTCAGGCTGGCCCTGATCCTGCAGTTATTCTTATTCTTATTATGTATATATCTATATGTAATTTTTTTCATTTAATGTGTGTGTGTGTGGGGGGCTTTTTGAGGATCCTGGTTCAGCTGCACCATTTGCTGTACTGCACCATATGGCCCATGGCCCATGGTAAATTCGGCTATGAAAAAATTCTTCCACCTGTCAACTTTAGGAAGAATAGCGACAGTAAAGATGAATGTGCTTCCAAAATTACTTTTTTTATTTCAAACTATCCCTATTAATTTAGGGCAAATTTTTTTTGAGAATTGAACAAAATGATAAATAAATTTATTTGGGCGGGGAAGAAACCAAGGATCAAACTCAAATTAATGCAGGAGTCAAAGGAAAGAGGAGGCTGGGGAATACCTAACTGGCACCTTTACCATCAAGCATGTGTATTGACTTGGCTGAAGGCCTGGATCTTACTGAGAGATAATAGATTATTAACTCTAGAGGGTTTTAACCTTCAGAGGGGTTGGCATTTTTATTTATGGCAAAAAGGAGTTGAAAATAAGATCTTTAATAGTCACTTTATTAGGAGTTCCCTTGCTCAAAGTTGGAAAGGGATTAAAAGGAAATATTATAGGAAAATACCTAGATGGTTTTCACCGCTAGAGGCAACTATGCATCCTAACTTAATAGAACGAGGAATACTACCCACATATAAACATCTATTAGATGGAAAAGGACAGTTAAAATCATATGACCAACTACACACATCAGGAACTATTAAATCATGGTTGCCATATCATCAAATCAATGCGAGATATAAATTAGATAGAAAGGAAATTGAGATAGAAAATCATGAGTCAGCTCTGGACAAGTTGCTATTGGACACGGAGGGTAAAGCCATTAGTAAATTATATACATTTATGGTAGATTGGGAGTTAAAGGATGAGGAAGTAAAAGATGTTATGATTAAATGGGCGAGAAACATCCATCAGGAAATAAGTCTAGAGCAGTGGGGAAGGTTATGGAAGATTAATTACAAAGCAACTATAGCTGCATCCTATAAAGAAAACTCTATTGAAGATATTCCATAGATGGTACATAACTCCTGAGCGGCTACACAAAATTAATCCACAAATATCTGATAAGTGTTGGAAATATAAACAAAAGAAGGGAACCTTCTTCCAGTGCTGGTGGACTTGTAAAAAAGCAAAAAAGTATTGGATTAAAATACATAAATGGTTACAGGAAATAATGAAAAGAATAATAAAGTTTAAGCCACAATATTTTTATTAGGACTAACTATTGGTGAACAACCTAAAGAAATAAATTATCTAATAATACATATATTAATAGCAGCAAGGCTAGCTTGGGCTCAAAAATGGAAACTGAGAACATCTCCCAAGGATGAAGAAATAATCTCCAAAATTTTAGATTGTACGGAGATGAATAAATTGACAAATGCAATAAATAATAAAGAAGACAACGTTTACGCACAAACTTGGCAACTATTTTATGAGTGGTACAACAAGAGACTAGATAAGCAAAATTAGAGGGAGAACTGTGATCAAAATAAATGATATAACAAGCCATGAGACATTAAAGACATTAAATGCACAAAGTTAGATTAGGGGGGGGGGAGTAATCAAATAGATATTGGTTGACTTTTGAAGTGAAATATAGTTCCTTTTTTCCTTTGAAAATTTTTAAATGTGAATGCATTAACTGTAACTTTAACAGTGTACCTTTGTCTCTTTTCCTACTTTTGTTTTTATTGATTGATGCTTATTGTGTAAATATAATCACAATTAGAGATGGGCACGACTTGAAAAAAAAAATTCGAGTTGTCGTTAGTCGGGCCGGTTCCGTTTCGGCTCGTTTCCGTTTTTCGCGAAAATTTGCAAAAATTAGTCGGTTTGTTTTTTCGTTTTTTTGTTTTTGTTAGTACTGGTTTGGGGAGGGGGTAGCGGGCTCCTGGAGGGAGCTGCAGGAGTCAGCCAGAGCCACAAGTGACGGACTGGCAGACTCTTTGCACCCGCTGTGTCTCACGTACTTGCATGTAGTGCAATGCAAGTAGATCTGGCTTAGGGTTAAGACTGGTTAGCGCAACGGCTAGGGTTAGGCTAGTTCCGGGTGAGGTTAGGGTGAGTATTGGGGTGCACCTCTGGGTGCCTCTCTGACCCACTTAGAAGGACAGTGTACTGGCGTATGGGTTAGGCTTAGGGTTCGGGTTTGGGCTACGATTAGTGGGCTGTTTATGCCCGATTGGCACATCCCAGAAGTCTCTGTGGTCAACCTGGCCAAGTGGCCATGCGATTGGTGGAAAATTTGCATGGTCTACTCCCATGGGCGAGCCCATCATTGCAAATGTGCAGGTGTAAAAAAATAAAATAAAATCAACGGAGACTTTTTTTTGCAAGAAAAACCCACTGCTGCTACTGTAAAAATTCAAGCATTTAAAATAGCTAATTTTCGCATGTTTCTGTGGTGCTTTGGTGGGGTTTTGGGCAACGATTTCAAAAAAAATATTGCGGTCGCCATTTTGGATCCCCCCCCCCACCGCATGGCAAATGGATGCGCCCTCCCAGCCTGGTACAGTCAGCAAAACCTGGCCATGCGATTGGTGGAATGGCTCCAAAACTTTGCATGGTCCACTCCCATGGGCGAGCCCATCATTGCGAATGCGCAGGTGTAAAAAATTAAAATAAAATAAAATAAAATAAAATCAACGGAGACTTTTTTTTGCAAGAAAAACCCACTGCTGCTACTGTAAAAATTCAAGCATTTAAAATAGCTAATTTTCGCATGTTTGTGTGGTGCTTTGGTGGGGTTTTGGGCAACGATTTCAAAAAAAATATTGCGGTCGCCATTTTGGATCCCCCGCACTGCATGGCAAATGGATGCGCCCTCCCAGCCTGGTACCAGCAGCGCAGCAGTAGCAATAGCCAAGGAGAGGGGGGCGGGGAACCCCCCCCCCAAATAAAACACCCTTCTGGCCTGGTAGGTGCCCTCAGACAGTTTTCGCCTACTTTTAGGGCCGGGAATCGGTTTTTTTTTAACTTTTAAAAACTTTTTTTCTGTGCCACTTGGCATTGTGCGATGCAAGTAACGAGCATGACAAATCAGACCAAATTGTTCGTTCGTCGGTTCGAGCTCGAATTCTGGCGGAGTAATTCCCGTTTCCGTTTCCGTAGAGTAACGGATACGAGTAACGGAAACGGAAACGGGAATACCGCTAAGTCGTGCCCATCTCTAATCACAATAAACACTTGAAAATGAAAAAAGAAAAAGAAAATTTTCTGTGGTGCCCCCTTTTCCCTTGATGCCCCTAAGCACGTGCTTATTATGCTTAATGGTTAATCCACCCCTGCTTCAAAATATATGTCATCAATAGGTCCATCAATGACTACCACTGTTTTCTTAGCAAGTATATGTGGGGTGGGGGGTGGGGGTTACTGAAGACCAGAGTCTAAACACAGCAGAACCACCCAGTGGGCTGGTTTTGTTTTGTATGAGGAACCCTCCACAGTCCACTGTCAACAGAATGGCCTCTAACTACTAGGCCACTGGTCTGACTTGGGATGCATCTAGACAGCTAATTGTCTTGAGCTACATCAGGCTGAACTGGGTCACGTTGACATTTGGGGCATTCACACACAAAGAGTCAGGTGGTTTGGGGACCAGAAACCACACTGCACCTCAAGCAGCCCCCTTTAGCTCATTTCTCCCTTTAAATGACAACGGAACCAAAACCCACCACCACATATCTCCTCTAGTCTCCACTAGTTGGGGGTGGGGGAGAGAAAAGCAGCTTTTTAAAAAGTTTGCAAGTGATCTTCTGCTGAATTGGCTTGCTATTCAAGTGGTTCGGGACTGAATTTTAAAGGGAAACAAAAAAATCCCTTTCCACACCCTCTTCTGTCTCACAAGGAGTGAGGCATCTCTGGATTTTATTTTTTATTTTATTTTACTTTAGGTGTTTGCCATTTATTAACACGTGGCATATTGTCACTATGAAGGATCCACTTTGGTTTGATACTGGCAACCATGCAAACCAAAATTGATTGATCTGACCCTCACTAAAAAAAGAGAGAAACAATAAGAACAAAATCAATTACCAGAACATTGTGAAGGCAACAGAATATGGAGTGAATCATCCTGTACCCAAAGCAGTCCAAACTGCAGAATAAAGTGCTGCCTTATTGCATCCGAACTCCTGAAACCAGCAGGGAAGCAGTCACCTCTAGCAGAATATTTGCAGTGTCATTAAAGTCAAAGAAACAGCTACGGTACTTATTAAATTTGGTATTTACTGTATTGTTGATTCCAGGAATGGGGTCAGGTGGTCAATGGATTTCCAGCATCAAAAGCCAACATAATTTGACTGGTATTTTAGGCCTTGACATGATTGGGGGGGTTGTTATATTTTGTTTTTGTAATGTGTTCCAGCTGCCAATAAAGCAAACACAGTCGTAGGCTGCATCAAGATGGGGATAGCATCAAAATCATGGGAAGTGATAGTACCACTCTATATTACCGTAGTGAAGTCTGGAATACTGTGTCCAGTTCTGGTCACCACAATACAAACAAGACATAGGACAGATCCACACTTGCTTCCCATTGATCCTTTGATACAACCGGAAATGTTAGAGCAGTTAGAGGTGGTGAGGGGTCCAGTGCTGGAGGCATTCAAGAGAAATTTGGACAACCCCCTGGCACATATCCTTTGATTTGTATTCCTGCAGGGAGCAGGGGGTTGTATTCAGTGGCCTTCCAACTTCGCTTATTCTATGAGTGGGAAACAACTGTCGCAGACCCTCCAAACACTAACTGAGTGAGCCCAGCGAGGCCTGTCTTAAGGCAGAGGGGCAAGAGGTTTGTGCATGAAGTAAGTACAGTGGTACCTTGTATAAAGGAATTAATTCATTCCAAATGAAATTCTGTTAAACAAATGTTCCTTTATACAAATTACCCATAGGAGTGCATTGAAAACAGAGTAATCCGTAATTGCGACCATTTTTTATGTTGTATGGATTCGCCCCATAGACAATTCTGTTAAGGAAATATCCCCTATCTTTTTATGTTTTACAGCTTTTATGTTATACAAACTGATTGTTATATGAGGGTCCACTGTATAACAGCATTTTTAGGCCAACACCCTACAGTACCTTCCAATGTTAGCCCTCTTCACCCATGGTTGGGGCGTCTTCTCCTTCCTGTCCTATCCACCGATCAGATATTTCTCTGTGGAAATTGGTATTGTTGTGTTGATTGATCTGATGCTGAAACAGGATATCTTTGAAATCTAATATCCACGGTAACAGCTGACCACAGGCAGTGTTGTTTCTTTATGCTGAATAGCAGTGGGTTTCTGTATAATTAGCTGCTTGCTTTCTTGGTTTGTGTCAGAAACACCACAGAACAATTAATCAACATGGCTCCCACTTGTGGCTATAGACATTAGGCTGGCTACTGCAGGAATAGATCAGTTGGCCTCTGGGTCTTGATCCAGCCCAGGTTTCTACAATACAGGAAATCAGATCTTAATGTTTGTCCAGAAGTGATTGGTTGCCTTTCAAAATAAAAATCACTTTGTTCTGGAGGTAGTCTTATTGGGACACAACTGGACAGATGGATTTGGTGTTTTCTTTTTGCATCAAAATGAGTATCAGCTGCCTTCGGAAAAAGCAATATGCAGTTAATCGTATTATTCACCCAATAAAATCTGGGCAAACAGCAAGTGAACCAATTATGTCTGTGTACTTATCAAGTTGATGACCTAACTTCATTGAAAGCGGCTCCCTGTTCTGCAGGTTCTTAGGATAAGCCAGAAGTTCACCAGTTTAATAGTCATACCACAAAGTCGCCTGTAACACAGCCGCTCTCACCTGCAACCAGCCTGTGACTGTGTGGCTCAAAGAATTTGGTGTAAAGCTCTTGTGCCTTCAAAGAGAGTAAGCCTGTAGCCTGACTCTTAAATTAGGAGTCTTTGGATTTTCAGTGAATTCATGTAAGGAGGTTGATTCAGATCTGGGGGAGATCAACATGCATGCCGATAGGCAATTCTTGTTCTTCTGTCTTTGGCAGAAACAGCCACAGGAGGGGGCAAATTTGGCATGGTTTCTTAGCAACGGAAGGAACCATTCCCACCTATCTATGGCTGAGCTGGCTGCAAAGGGCTCCTAAAGATTCCACTTTCCTATTCCGTCCCCCTCCGCTAAGAAAAAAGAATAAAAGAATAAAATCAAACAAAGGGGGTTGCAATCTGAGTGGAAGCACAGCCAGGCCTGGGAGAACTCAGATAATAAAGACTCGGTGCCCAGAGAACCTCCAGTTCTCGATAGAGAAAAGCTGCATTTTGCCTTCTGTAATACATCAAGTACATTCACATACTTATATAAAATGACTCATAATGTATATCTGCATCTGGTAGTCATGGAGAACAGCCTAGCTCTCTGGGGACTGAAGCCTCCCTCACGCTCTCGCTACAAGCAATCATATTCAGCTCTCCCCCGTGTTCCGCCTCCTCCTCTTTTTTCCCCCCTGTGTCCATACCTTTGACCATAACTTGGAAGGACTGCAAGGTTGCTTTGAGAATCTCAGGCAACCGAACTCCCAGGAGGCCTTATAATCCAGTCTGTGCTCCTCTCATTATAAAACACCTGTATTCAACTTGCTAGGATGTTATTGTCAGATTGCAACAGCCTAGTGCTGACTTGGTGGCTACTGAGAATGATGGCCGCTCTGCCAACTGAGTAAAATGTTGTAGGGTTAATGAACTTCTGGGTAGCTCAGTGGTGTAGGTATCTGGCCGAGGAAGCCAGGAGGTTGGGTGTATGATCCGGACAAAGACTGGATTTCATTATCCATAGGGCCCTTTCTAGATCTGTCATTCTAAGATTCTGGGACAGTTTGTTATCTAAGAAATGCATTCAGGAATAGTGCAGGAGTTTAAAAGACCACTAAGCATATTTATAAAAAACAAACAAACCTAGAGTTGGCTTCTTTACATGAAAGTCTGATCGGGTAAGCTTCAAGAGAAAAACACGTGCCCATTTATCTGCATATTTACTTGTCCACTAGTGTAGATTACTTACTACATGTGTCGGTGCTCTGTTTCACCTAGGCTCTGAAGGAGGCCTCTAATGAGTCAAAAGAGACAAAGTCTCATGGTCCTAAGCAAAAAGATACTTTATTGAAACAAAAGCCCAACGCATTTCGGCTTAGGAAGCCTTCTTCAGGGACTATGTTTAACTGCATTAAAACAAAAGGACAACTAATGAATATCTATTATTATTATACAGCAAATACTGTAAAATAAATAGTATATGTTCTGTTAGGGGGCTTATAGACATTAAAATATATTGGATAAAGAGTCATTAGAGTACTGCCACCCTGCAGAGTATGTTGATGGAGGGCCACCATCTTATATAAGTGTTTGCCACTTTAGGCTGTGGGCATGCCAAGGATGATTTTGCAATTGTTCTATTTTAAAAATGGGGAAAATTCACAGATTACCCCACCTCACCCTGACCCCATTCACTACTGCAAGCCACAAAACCCCTTGAGTTTTCAAGGTATTTCTCATGTGATAGGTGGCAGTGATGGGTTGGTCTTGATCAAGAAACCTTTTTCTGAAGCCCTGCTTGGGTGCCTAACTATCCACAAAGGGGTATGGTGTTTTGTTTTGTTTTGGCTCTTGGTTGAAGATAATAAATACAGTGCTGAATTAAGGTTGACTTCATTGAGAAGCAAGGGAGTCGGGGGGGGGGGTGTCTAGGAAACCTGCCTCTTCCATTAGGGACTGTGAGGCAACCACCAGGCTGACAAATTCAGCTGCCAGTTCACTGGCCCCAGCTATTCCTTTGAGGCTCCTGGGCCTTTCACTTGCTTACGAGAAGCCAGAGCAATGCATTTGCCACACAACTTTCTTCTGCAACCTTCTAAATTGGCCTGATGGCCTCAGGGATGGTGTAGGATGCTACCCAGTTGCTAGAGGAGTTGATATTTCCACATGGGATAGAGAGAGCAGTGTGTGTGTGTGTGTGTGTGTGTGTGTGTGTGTGTGTGTGTGTGTGTGTGTGTGTGTGTGTGTGTGTGTGTGTGTGTGTGTGTAATCATGTCCTTTTGTCCCAGGCAGCAAAATAGCATGTGCCAGTGCTGGGGGGTGGGGGTGGGGAAGAGACACAAATGAATAGAAAAACATCTGTTTAGAAACTGCCTTGAAACACTTGCCTGTCAACATATTTCCTGCAAAGCACTTTTTAAAAAAAGTATTGGATTGCCTGGTAGGCTTCAGAGGGCTCAAGAGTTGTTCTGGTTGCTGTAGCACTGCTGGCTACAAGAGGGATCATCTCTGTGTGTCAGGCTTTGCAGATCAGCAATGAAAGCACACGCAGAGAGAACACTTTGACAGGTTCAGGGGTTCTCCTTGTTAAAAATGAGACAAGACATTTTTTGTGAAGGAGTAGTCAGAACATTCCAGTGCAGTAATGTGAGAGGTGGTGGAGATGCCAGTTTGTTTGTTTGTTTATTATTATTATTATTATTATTATTATCTGGTGACATATGAGATCCAGTTTATACACTCAGCTGAGTCTATGGATAAAGCATTTTATGGACTGCAGTATTTCATTTTTCAGGTGAGGAACTGCAAGTCTGAATGCTGTCTTATTGGGTGGGGGGGTGCGTGCTTCTGAGCATTGGAACATGGTATTTCAGAAAAAACAACCCTGCTCTCTCTCTCTCTCTCTCTCTCTCTCTCTCTCTCTCTCTCTCTCTTATTAACATGGGAACTGAGTGATAAGCAAAGACACAATGGATTTATATATTTGAAACAAGGAGAAAGCTAGATGTAAATTTCTGTGCTTTTTTCTAAGGCAACCTTATTAAAGCAGGGGTCCTATTATAGGGCAGCAGTGTAAGCATAAAATATGCCACCTGTTGAAAATTATGGGGGAAAGATGAGCTGCCATTCGGTGACATTCCTTGATTTGACACAAATGAGTGTCATGCAGAAACGATCAACCTGGCGCGGTCGCCAGATCACTCATCTCATCTGAATTCTTCCGAAACTGCAGCAAGCAGGGCTCTGCTGAATTGCCTGCTTCAGCACCCTGGTCAGCTCCTTTCGTCTTTTGAATAGCTTCTGGTATTTGGTCTCATTGAGAAGTTTACCTGGAGAAGGCTTTGGCTGCACACAGAGAATCCTTCCACTGGCCTCTTCCGCCTCACTCCACTCCCCAACAGTGTTTGATATGTCCCAGCATTGTGCAGTGTTGCTTTTCACACTGAGCCATGGTGGTGGGTGGGACGGGGGAAATAATTGACTTTTCAACTTTATTTGAGAGCTCCTTCTTTTGTGGGAGCAACTGAGAAAGAAAGTGCTTTTTGGTCCAGTGTCTTCTAGGGCATTTAGTATGAGCAGTGAATAACCTATCCACAGCATCATTCTCCCGTGGTTATTGATGGCCTCCAGCATTTCACTGTATTCTGCCTGCTCTTTATGGAGACACTGCATGGTATTTTTAGATGCAGAGTATCCAGAGTCAGAGAAGATGCTTTGATATTTCAAATAGGAAATCCCATAAGCATAACTCTATCTCTGGTGGTAAAAATACAATAAAAGCTGACTAAATAACCATTGCCCATCCTTCCATGAGATCCTGGATCCATTGTCACAGATGGTTGCTCCACTGTGCCTTAGGGTGGGACTGACTGGGTTCATGCCAGGCCAAAATTTTGTAGGAGAGTGTGGGAAGCTAAATAAGACAAAGTCCTCCCTTTGCCCCATTGCTCTGACATTATTCATGTTAATAAGAGGGAGTAGCAGCGGTTTTCCTAAAATGTTGGCCACAGTGGGCCTTTGGTTGTGTGTATGCACCTTCTAGAGTCTAGACCAAGAGTAGGAAAACAGGCACTTAAGACTACAGGCTTCACTGGCCCTTGCCAGCATAGCCTTTGGACTAGTACAATGTGTACTTCAAAACATCTGCTGGTCTCCCATATCCTGGAATACAAGATGATACTTATTTTGGAAGCCAAGTATTTCTAGTAATTGGTTAAATTCACACAGATCTCTCTTCTGTTCCTATCCCTCTGCTTGTGTATAGCCTTCTACTATTTCCTTTATTTCCCTAAGTATTTAGGTTCTTGGATACAGAAAATATTCAGTACCTTGTATTCTGTAAAACAGATGAATGTATGCAAGTTTATGTATGATTGTAGACAGTATATAACTGAACATCTGTCTTGCTGGTTCCATTATGTTTAACATTGGTTCCATTTGCGTTGGAACTGCTTAGATCAGTGGTGGCCAAACTTTGGCCCTCCAGATATTTTGGACCACAACTGCCACAGTCCTTTGTCATTGGCAATACAGGCTTGGAATTCTGGGAATTGTGGTTCAAAACATCTAGAGGGCTGAAGTTTGGCCACCACTGGCTTAGATAGATGACTGTAGCATAGTTAACCTTATAGACAGACAGACAGGCAGGCAGGCAGGGCAGGCAGATAGATAGATAGATAGATAGATAGATAGATAGATAGATAGATAGATAGATAGATAGATAGATAGATAGATAGATAGATAGATAGATAGATAGATATCATAACAAGCTAAAATTTGCTTGCACCTTGGGGATATAGAGTTCCATGAGCTGGGAACAGATATAGATATAGATAATTTATGTATTACATTCAATAAATAAATTAAAATATACCCTCTGCTGCTTTCCTGGCAGGTTTCCTATGTGCATGGAGAACACTGGTTGTGCCAGGCTCTGACAAGGACCCCTAATCTGCCTCTTCCATGGCTTGGTCCCCTGGCTGGCCTGTATAACACCTTGCGGCCCCACCTCTGGGGCTCCATAGAATGAACATAGGACAACACTGTGACTGAGCAGGTAAGCAGAAAGACTATGGAAGGGAAAGATATGTGATATTTTCTGTTGTTCCTTCTTCTTCCTCCAGTGTGTGCTTTTCCCACCCCCACCCTTCATCCCTCCCACAGGTTTCTCCTCCTATCTACCTGGCTGACCTAGCCTGTACCAGCGCGTCCGTCTCTGCATCTCCGCCGAGGGTTGCCCAGCCTGGCTGTGGCTTGCTTCCACCATGGGAGACATGGCCAACAGTTCAGTGGATTTCTACCCTAAGAACCAGCGGCGAGAGCTCAACCATGCGGGCGGCTTTGGCTGTACCCTGGCAGAGCTACGCTCCCTCATGGAGCTGCGTGGAGCCGAGGCCCTCCAGAAAGTCCAAGAGACCTACACTGACGTCAACGGACTCTGCAGAAGACTCAAGACCTCTCCCACCGAAGGTACTAAGATTCGTGGGTGTTTGGGTAGAAGAGGGACGGAAGGCCTGGTGTTCCTACATACTTTAAAGTAAACTACTGCTACAGTATGCAAAATCTTCTGCATGGGCCAGCCCCTGTAACCCACAACCAGGGTGGAGTCTTGTATAGCTCTGGCTTTGTCAGGGATGTCCTGGTCTAGGATATGACTTTCCTTCATTTTCAGCTTTAATGCTTTCTGTTCTAATTCTCCTGGTCTTCTGTTTAGACTGCTTACATTTTTGTTTTTGTTTTTCATTCTGTGACTTACTCCATGTACCTATAAGCATCAACCAATACAACTGTGCATTATACAATATGGCTGCTCTAATATCCATAAGGAAGCCTGCCCCACATCTATTGCTGTAGAGTTCTGGACAGACCTTAGGATGGTCTACATTTTTAGTTGTGACTAGATCAGGAGCAGGGAAGCGACATATGTTGTTGGACCTCAGCCTCCACCATCATTACCCCCATGGCTGATGTTGGGTTGGAGTCTAACAGCATCTATTGTGCCATAGGCTCCTCAGCTCTGAACTTGGTGGACCATTCTGCTCTAAGAGAGGTGGGAACAGAAGCCAGGAACGCTAGTTCCAAAAGGTGGCCAACTTTTCTACCTGCTCCTGTATCTCTCCCTTCGGCAGCAATTTGGGCTGCAGGCACTCGCTTGTGGTGGGGTATGCTTGTCTCCTGTGGCACAGAAGAAACATTTCATTTCTGGATTTAAAACTTTTGCTCAGGAAGGCAGGCTTCCCCTACCTTTTGTTCTAGGTGGTTGTCCCAAATGAATTATCACCAACAATGATGCAGTTTGATCATAGTAGACTGGTCGCTGTAGTGTTACTGAAAGAGAATCCTCAATACAGGGAACTAGGAACCAGTTTCTCCACATTCAGTTGGTTCTGCGATAGGATAGTAGTTGGTGCCATTGGGCAGAATGTTGGAGTTATGTCGCCAATTGTGTACCACCAAAAAAGAAGAAAGAAAGAAGAAGACACAGAGAGAGAGACAGAGAGAGACAGAGACAGAGACTGAGACTGCTCATTTGCACCAAATTTCATATGCCGATTTATATGCATAGATGTAAATATAGAAATAATTACCAACATAATTTAAGCATCAATGCAATGCATCTTTCCATAGTGGTGAGGACTACAACCCAGAGCCCTTAGTCTGCTGCCCAGGTGCTTACTGTTGATGGGCAGCTTCAAGGCATTTGAGGTTCATAGCAAATGAATTTCACACGTGCATTTCCACATATGCAGGACATATACTTGTCATCACTGCCAGCAGAGTCACCCTGATATATTCTGGTGACATGCCCTGCACAGTCACACACCTGGGCCCCCAAGTTGCTCCTGATTACTTGATAGAATGTGAGGTTTTTGTGGATTAAAGGTAATGAAAGGGTAAAGGGGACGGTGGTTGAAATTCTTAGATGTGCTTGAAGAAATGTGGTCATTTGGTTATGAGAGGCACCTGCCTTGTGATTTCTGCTGTCCTCCACTAATCTTCAGAATGTTCTGTGCAAGGAGAACATGGCCACTTTAGGTTCTGTAATGTTACGCCAAGGAAAAGATGTTGGCTTTGGCTAAACTATTTGATAAGAGAAAATATAGATCTTGGGCCTGGTTATCCTTTCTACAGTTTCCTTCTGCCCACCTCATTTGAATGGTTCCTCCCTGAGAAAAAACAAGTTTCCAGAATGTGCGGAATTTAGAAATAGCCCTGCAGTGGGGAATCAGCCCCACATCTAGGGTCTCTGTTACTCGGGGCAAACATGGATTCTATTCCCCCCTCCCCTCAGCAGAATAGCACTGAATAGTACAAAGTACAACTACTATCATGTCTATTTGGTGCTCCTTCCCCAGCTCATCACCCGGGGCACATGCCCCGCCAGGCCCCATCTAGTTGCAGCCCTGTAGGAGATGCCTGCTATAGAGATGCGGCATCACTCTGCATCCACCCATTCCTGTTCCACTGTAATTCACTAAATCAGGCCTGCCCAAACTTTGGCCCTCCAGATGTTTTGGACTGCAACTCCCACAGTCCTTTGCCATTGGCAATCTAAGCTTAGAATTCTGGGAGTTGTCGTCCAAAACATCAGGAGGGCCGAAGTTTGGGCAGGCCTGCACTAAATTATGGTGTGCTCACCCGATTTATTTTATTTCATTCAAAACACTGTGAGTTTCATTGCAACCTACAAGGGGAAAAGTGGGATATAAATAGAGTGAATAGGTAGGTAGGTAGGTAGGTAGGTTGGTTGGTTGGTTAGTTAGTTAGTTAGCTAGTTAGTTAGTTAGTTAGGTAGGTAGGTGGGTCCTTAAACCTATTAGAGGCTACTACTCAGGGCTATATGCTACCTTCAGAATGAGAGGAGCCATATACAGTGGTACCTTGTATAAAGGAATTAATTCGTTCCAAATGAAATTATGTTAAGCAAATTTTCCTTTATACAAATTCCCATAGGAATGCATTGAAAACGGAGTAATCCCATTTTTATGTTGTATGGATTTTCCCCATAGGTGATTCTGTTAAACAAATTTCCCCTATCTCCGGAATTTTTTTATCTTGTACAGATTTTATGTTATACAAGCTGTTCGTTATATGAGGGTCCACTGTAATTGAACAGCAGCTGCTGGGAATATAAGAAAGCAGAAATATTGTTTTCGTGTCTTGTTTCTGGGCCTGCAGTTTGGCTGCAGTTGGAAACGAGAGTCACAAACTAGATGGGTTTTTGGTGCGATTCACCAGGATACTTGCTATGTCATTATGGCGGACAGGCCCAACTGCCTCTGAGCTGTAGTGCCGAGGCACCACTTTTTAATCTGTTTGGGGTTTTTTTTTAAGCCATTGCCCATATTACACAACGTTCATGGCAGTTTCTGATTTAACAATGTTGTTGTTGACGTCATTGTTGTGGTTCTTCCTTGTCACCTCCTCCTTCATGATCTAATTTATGTTAATCTGTTTCGTCGGTTTTGCTGTTGCGCTTGAAGCTTGGAAATAAAACTGGCGAACCAGCTGCTACAGGCATAAACTTTTAGAAACGAATGCACGCTTGATAGATTTCTGATTCATGTTTTTCGGATATGCTATTTCTGCCTGCAGAGATGCAGAGATAGAAGGGTCAGGATTAAGGTATGGCTCACAAACCAGTGTAGACCTTATGATGGCAGCATGCAGTCCTGACTGAGCACTCCCTTGGAACTCTCAGTGAACTCAGTCCCTGGGCTGGCCTACATGTAGCGGAAATGAGTGTTAAAACGGATTGTACCAATTCAGTTTGGTGTCAGGAAAAACAGTTTTACATTTTAAGTTTCATGTAACATACCTTTGAAGCCAAGGTCATCTTCTGCATGAGAGCGCAAGTAGAAAATAAGATCCACTACCTACAGTCACAAGAAATATATTCTACCATTGCATGACTCATTCTACCATTGCATGAGTCCATCATCTGTTTCTTGTCCAGACCAGGCCTTATCAGGAGTTTTTTTTCCAAGCAAGCACTTGTAAATTGGGTTTTACCAGAACAGGGAATTCTGTGGTTCTTGGTGTGTTGGACATCAACCTCCAGAAGCTGCTACCAGAAATTGTAAAAGTCAATTATGGTAGATGTAGCTTAAAAACATTGGGAGGGTGAAAGTTTCCCCATTCATGGACATTTTCATCTGAGAAGTATAAAATGTGGATGTTACCGATGTACGTTCTAAGCAACATGAGAGTGCAGTGATAGATGATGTGCAACAGAGCAAATCAGCAGTCTGTTCAAACTAAAAAAAAATGGGCACCCAAAACAAAGATGTATAAGTTTGAAACTATTGAGCAGCAGTCAAGTTGGTCTGCAGGACACACACTTGTGCTCAGTACCCTTTACAAAGTGACACCACACAAAGGAAAACGCCAGAATCTTACACTTTTTTAAAAATCTGTTAACCTCTCCCCCAAAAAGAAAGCAATTATCAAGGCTGTTTTTCAACAAGTATGAATGATAGTGAGCACAAGAGGGCAACCTATAGACTATCTTGACTGCTGCCATTGGTGTTGGGAGCATTCGGGCTGCCTTTTGCTATGTAAAGCCAGGCATCCTGTTTTTTTCTTTTCTTTTTCTTTTCTTGGTTGTTGTTGTTGTTGTTGTTGTTGTTGTTGTTGTTGGCAATGTAGGCACAATATTGTGCTACACTGGGTTATTGCCTGCCTTTTTGAATGGTGGGACAGAAGCAAAACATTCATAAACCAAAAGCTTTTTAAAGAACTGAATATGTTTTACTTTCACATTTTCTGTCCTTGGTAAATCCACCAGTTGTGGATTTAGAATAGAATAGAATAGAGAATAGAATTTATTGTCATTGTTTAAAAACACAACAAGATTAAAAAGTGCCATCCGGTCAGCTCATTCACACACCCCAGTATAAAAATCCAAGACATAAAATCTACCCTTTAAGAGCAAACATCCATACACATACTCCTACATTCACACGCAGAACAACATCACTTGTACTCATTTCAAACTGGCATAAAAACCAAACATACACACACACAGCCCTACACTCTCTCGCCTGACAGCAATCACATCCAATACATAAAAACTACATTTTAAAAAACAACAGCCATACACAATCCCCCTTACAATATACATGTTACACATTCAACACTGATATTTACCCATCAACTTAATTTTTAACATAATTTAGCATGGTTACGGCTATTGGATAAAAGCTGTTTCTGAATCTTTCTGTCCTTGTTCTAATAGATCTATACCTTCTGCCTGATGGCAACGCTACAAACAGAGAATTTCCAGGATGAGAAATGTCTCCTATAATATTCTGTGCTTTCTAAAGACAGCGGGAGCTGTGTAATTCTTCCAGTGTGAGGAGTGGGCATCCAATGATCTTCTGTGCCATACTGATAACCCTCTGGAGCGATTTCCTCTGAGCCACTGTACAACTGGAGTACCAGTTTAGCGACAGACTAAAGGCTTTGTGTAGAAGCCCCCGAGAGGTGCTCCCATTTGGAGTAAACTAGCCAAGCACCAGATAAGCCCTGAACAAACTGAAGTCCTACAATTCTCATTGTCCCTACTCGTCCTTGCTCATCAATTATGGTGGCTGGAGATGATGGGACCTGGAGGCCATTGAAGTCTAAGGAAATACTTCTGTGCCAATTGGACCTGGTGGTCTGCTTGTTTTGTTCATGGCAGGAAAAAACTTTACCAAATTCATGTGAATGAACCTACTGTTGAGGCACAGGAGAAACCTAGAATCCATGTATATGAATCCAGTCCTTTGCATACTTGCTCAAAAGAAGGTCCCATTGTGTTCATTGGGGCTTGCTTCCTGGTAAGCATGTTTAGAACGGCAGCCTCAAGAAGCAAAGAGCAAAAATAGCACAAGAGATTGTCCAGTTGCTAAACACTGCAGACGGATAATGTAGTTAAACTGTGCCCATTTATCAGAGCCCAGAACGGTTACTTTTTAGTCTGTGAATTCCAGACTATCTCAGCCCAGCATGGCCAGTAGGCCAGGAAATTCTTGGAGTGGCAGTCCATAAATACCTGTATCCGCCATCTGTGCTCCCTTAATATCCTGGGGTGTTTTTTTTTGTTTTGTTTTTTGCTTCCTTGGATGTGGCAAGAAGTGGCCATTGTGCTTCTCAGTGGACATTAGAGGTTTATGCATGAAAACAACCTTCAAAGCTGAGCCAACCCCATTCGATTTGATGGTCCATGAAAGACAGACAGTCCACCCTTTCTGTGTAGGCAGTTTGACCCAATGCTCAATAGACTCTCCTGGCTATTGAATAAGACAGCTTCTCTTTCAAGGCCTCACTTCATCAAAGGCGGGAGGGAAAGTGAAAAGGTAGTCAGAACGCTCCGGCTTTGTGCTGGCCCTGTTAGACCTAAAGACTCTGATGTCAAATCTCTCCTGCTTCCTCATTTATCTAGTTCTAATGACAAGAGCAAAGAGAGGGAGCTGTGTGTTCCTAGGCAGGGGTAGTGAACCTTTGGCTTTTTGAACGTTGTTGCACCGAACGTCCTGTCCTTTCTAGCCAGGGTAGCTGATAATAAGGGATCATGGGAGCTGTAGTCCAACAATATCTGGAAGGCCAAACGTTCCTCACCTTAGAAAGGGTGTTTTCTTTGAATGTAGGGCAGGATCCCATCCTATTAATAATGCTGCCAGCTTATTCAACTGCTTGTCCAACTAGTGTCTGCCTGCTGAGGGAGGATATAACTTGACCTTTGCCTCCAAAAATGTACTAGACTGGTTTTGGTCTGAGGGGATACATGATAATAAGGTTTTAATGATAAAGTCAAGTCAGCTCTGGTAGGGTTATGGACTAAATAGGAGACCACTACATAACAAGAGTTTTTCAAAAGAGCATCCATGACATAATAGCTCAGCTAATTTAAAATTATGCATTCATCATAGCGTGGGAAGTGCTGCAACATGATTCCTTTTGGTTTCCCACTCCAATGAGGTAAGAAGCAGGGATGGCACAAACTTTGTGTGGATTTTGGCTCGTAATAAAGGGCAACAATCTGCTACGGCCTTATTATTGTTTCTTATTGTTGGTGTTATTTTAACTGTCAAGGAGGGGAGTGTGTGCAATTTACTGTCTCAGGAGCTAAAATAACTTGACTAGCTTTGTGTACACGGGCATTTGGGTGGATGGGGGTGCCATTTGCATCCCTCCCTCAGGCAACAACAGGTTCTCTGTCAGCCCCAGTAAAGAACAGGCCAAAAGGCCATGCCAGGCTGTCTTCAGTCAACACAGTCCTGAGAGTCTCAGATAATCCGAGCCAGTGGGCCATACTACAGCTCTTACTCTGAAGGAGTCACACTGTAGCAAGGTCGACATTGTGGAGCCCTGTGGGGCTGAGCTAGCCAAAACAATCTGGTACCTGAGGCAAGATAGCATCCTTACCACCCATTCCACAAACTGAAATCGCTGCTGACTTTTCCTTCAGAGATGGTGACCTCACAGCAAGATAGTTTGGAGCAGGCAAAGGCTGCACAGCAGACATTGGTCTGCACACATCTAACACCCCCCCACACACACACACAGGAGGAGGCAACCTTGTTTTGTTTAATGACAGAACCACCCCGAATTTAGGGAAATGGTAAACACTGAAGCCCAGCATTTCTGTCGTTCCTCTACGTTCCTGTTAAAAACCAAGGACAGCAGCGTTGGGCTGAACTGTCCAACTGCATTGCTGCAGGCAGAACTCTACGCTGGCCGATCAGCCACCGGTTTCCAAAATGATCTGGGCAGATTCAGAAATGAGGCATGGGAGAGGAACTAAGAGCAAAGAGAACACCAGCACAACCTATTAATTTGTTTATTTTGGGAATCTGTGCTCTCTTCAAAAAAAAGCCGTGTGTGTGTGTGTGTGTGTGTGTGTGTGTGTGTGTGTGTGTGTGTTTGTGTGCTCAGTCTCCTCAGAAGCCCTTCTAGAGGCAGTTGGTAGAGAGAAAAAGGGATCCATGTGGGGAAACCAGATTGGGTTGGGCCTTAAAAGACGAGGGGACACAAATCAAAGTTTTGCAGTGGAAGAGGGAAAAGGGATTTTTCATTCTCCCCCTCGGGACAAGGTTACAGAGGCTGAAGGAATCAGCAGTGGCTAAGGCAGCACCTCCACTTTGAGGTGATCTTAGGCTATTAGCCAACTACCTTCAGTCAACACAGTCCTGAGAGTCTGAGGGTCAGACGCGCGCGCACACACACACACACACACACACACACACACACACACACACACACACAGAGAGAGAGAGAGAGAGAGAGAGAGAGAGAGAGAGAGAGAGAGCACAACCCCTGCAGTGGCAGGATTATGATGTAGTAGTAGATAGAGTGATGGACTAGGACTCTGGAGAACAGGGTTCGAATCCCCACTTGGCCATGGAGGTTCACTGGGGGGAGTGGAACTGGGTAAAACCACTCCTTAAGTATCTCACTTACCTTTAAATCCCTATTAGGGTCGCTATAAATCCCTTCCAACTTGACAGCACATAATGAACCAACTTGGAAGACTATAATAAGGATTACAGCAATAATGTATGTTAAGCTTTTCAAACACTTTGAAAAGTGCTGTATAAATAGAAAATAACATTGCTGTATTTCATCGTATTTGGAAGTCTAAAATGCCAGTCACCCATCTTGGAGTAAGGGTCGCAGTTATTCTTATTCAGGGAGATGAAACTATTCTGCATATGCTGAGTTGTACCCTTTTCTTAAAAATAAAAAAAAACAGCAACCGAGAAGCACTTTTTACAAAGAGACCTCTCTAAATCCTGACACCAACTGTGCTCTGTGTAATAACCCATTTGTACATTTCTTTCAAGGAGACAGGTGGAGTGAGCGTGTGTTTGTGCACACCTGTGCATGTGCGCATGCTTGTTGCTCTAAGAGAATTCATTTCTGCCTTTCTAGTCCTGGATTTGAAGCACAGTTGAACTTAGTAAAAGCGAAGGCATCTTATATTGACATTCAAACTCGGTTGTGCCGGAGCTTAGTGCATTGAAAGGCATGCCCTGAGCATGTGCAGAGTCGACCCTTTCCCCCACCTACCTCGCTAGGGAATGACTAAAGTCACCCCACAAGCACATTTGCAGTTGAGAGGGAGGATGCCCAGTTCCTTCAGCAATTCCTCTGAGATGGAGGCGTCTGGGTGAAATGTGTTGGTGTGGTTTTGAAGGAGGGAGGGAATGCTGACCTTGACTATGATTCATGCCCCTGTGGGCTGTTGTCGGTTGCAGGCTTTCTGTGCCCGTGTTTTCATCCTAGTTCTTCCGATCCCTTTCTAAGAAACTGAGTGGGAGGGGAGGCTTGCTTTGCTTCCTTTCTCTCAAGGAGATATTTCCCTTCCCTCTTGCCCTGTAGAAAGCTTCGTTTTCAACCCTATGGATAGGTAAACGTGCCTGACTGGTATTGTGGAAGTAGACAAACTCAGTCCCATTCTGCTGCCTGTCCACCTGCCTGCCCGCCTGCCTCCATCTCTCTCTCTCTCTTTCTCTCTCTCTGCTGCTTTCCCCTTGAATCGTCCTTGAGATTGCGGCAGCAACAGTAGCAGAAGCCAGGGACTGGCTTTCTTTGCTGCAGGGAGCTGCAGGCTCCTTTCCCATCACACTGGGTGAGGAAGGGGGGGGGGGGGAGATCACGCAAAAGAGAGGAGGGCAGCATGCAGACCATTGCAGTGGTGGGGAAACAATCCAGGAGGGCCAGCATACACCAAGGGATGGAGGAGCCACTCTGTGAGAAAGCTAGGAAGAAGCAAGGGGATGAAAGAGCAGCCACCATAGCAATAGTTCTCGAGTTGTCCTTCCACAAAGGCAGATGCAAAAGGAAAAAAAATTGCTTCCGTGCCATTGAAACCGGGGTCCCAAAGGGAATTTTGGATGATGCCAATTTTTCCGTATTCCACACGATGAGCTGCCCCTGTCAGTATTTTCTTTTCCACCTCAGCCTAAATGAGTCATTTTGTTGAATCCGAATCCGGACAAGACAGAGGCAGCATTGATAGTGGGTGCCATAAGAGCACCTGTAACTAGAAGTACAGGTGTGCTCCTGGATCCAACGGCTAGGAACCTTTTATTTGTATTGTTATCCGTTTCCCCTGGATATGGATTGCTTTGTCATGCTGCTGATCCATTATCTGGTAACGTCCAGGCTGGCTTTGTGTAATATTTTTATAAATTGGATTGGTGTTGAAACCAATCCCAAATACATCTGCTAACACAGTGGCTCTCCTGCCTAGATGGAGCTGCATTGTATAGATCAGTTTTGTAGCAGCTACTTTGGCTGCTGTTCACCACTCCCAAGCCCAATTCACGATCTTGGTGCTGAAACCCAAACTGGCTTGGGATTCACATAAATCTGGTTATACATCAGTCTGTCCATTAACACTTTTTTTTTTGAACCATTGGAAGAAGGTCTCTTTTGTATTCCATCAACAGCAGAACTACATGTTGCCTACAAAAGAGAAAGATTTCTGACAGATACCTCCTGGAGAGACACACAGCTCATGTCAACATGGCATTCTCTCCAGAGCCAGGTCAAAACCTTTTTATTTGGCTAAGGCATTTACACTGGAACCTGCATTTATTACCTGGCCGAAATGGTTCCCCTCTCGGTGTGCTTTATATTGTACTGAAGTTCCCTGTTAACACAGTGTTTTATCATTAGTAAATATTTGGTCTCTGTGTATACAGTCCTCAAATTCCTTTTCAGAGGAAGTTATAGGCTCTAAAATATTTTTTTAAGTTGGTAAAATTAATACTAAGGTTTATTTAGACACAGCTCGGTCTTCCTTGATAGGTACACTGTATATAAAAGCTCTTCTGTTGTCATTCTTTTGTTGCTGTTGCTGTTATGCACTATGAATTTTCTGCATGTTTACTCAAAAGCAAGGACCATCGATCAGAACCCTGTTTGCTTACATGATTGTGGAAGAGGGATCACATAAGCACTTCTCTCGGCCTGCAGGCTCAGATTTACAAGTGAGTGATTGCATGAAGGGAAGCTGGCAGGAAAAAGAAACCACTGCTTTGACTAGCCCATAGACCTGCAGTTCCTCTCCAGTTCCGTTCTATTCAGGGGCTCTGCCCCTTTAGTGTGTGCTTTTGGGCGGTAGTCTCATTGTACTTTGGATAACCAAGTATCCTCATTTGCTCTGGGAGGGTACCCTGTTTGAAAAGAGGTCCAGTCTTGTTTAAAGGCCAAGAGCCATTTGAAAAGTGAGCAACACGGGCCTTGAAGCTACCTATTCCCATTGAATAGGACCTGGACACTGAATAGGCACATGGGTGAGGTGCATGCAGTCTGCCCATCTATGCTGAGGAGCATTGCATTTTTTTTCTCCTACCAAAATTATTTGTAATTATCTTCTCATCGATTGGGGCTGCATGCAAATGGTGGCCAGGGCTGAAGCCAGTGGTGGATGAGAACAGAGCCAAGAGGAGGTGAGCCCAGCCCTTCTATCTGTCTCTGCCACCAATTCCTCTTTCTCCCTCGCTCCCTCTCTCTCGAGTGGGGGTCTGGGGAAGGGACAGGGTGCTGCACCAGAGGCATGGCCCACCATATGCGAAGGAGCTGTAGAAGCAAGGGAAAGGCTGCAGTTGGCTGGCCTCTGTTCCTAGATAGGCTCACCTATAGGTGCCTACACCACTCATTCCACACTCGATGGACGATTCCTGTCTAAAGTTGAATGACCTTCAATTGTATGGTGAGCGAAGCTTGCAAAAGTTATCTTGTGTTATAAACACTCCCAGGATCCCCCAGCCACTGTGAGTAGCATAACGTTTTCAGGTTCCGGCACAGGGCGTTTGTGCCTTTGGTTGGTTAGAGCAAGAGGAACAGCTTTGATTGTCCCTGGATGTTCTTTTCCCTGACTCTGGGACTATACTGGCACCTCGTTAGAAGATGAAGAGAAGGGGGAGGGTGGTTGCTGTTGATCTGCTGGTCTCTTCCATGACCACCTGTGCCAAGAATCTGACAAGAACCCCTGACTTGTGATTCCTGCTGACCACCTGGGGGCCTGACATTTTCAATATTTAACAAAGCCCTCCCACTCCTCCAAGTCAAGGGCTCAGCAAAGGTAAGCAAAGGAAGAGAGGACCACTGGCAGTGCTGCCCTGAAGCCCTTTCATCTCACAGGAGCCATGAGATCCGGGCCTGTGGTGAGGGCCTCCTCTTTCGCTGCAGGCACCCACCTTTTGAAAGGTCTCTGGGATATAGATGTATACCAGTTAGAAACACATCTTGCTATATAGCAATACTCCGGGCATTGCTGTCACGCTTTCCCCAGGGATTGCATGGGGTAGAACCATCTCCAAGGTTTCATTAATGAAAAGGGGGTGATGCCCTCATATTAAAAGCCTTTTACTCAATACGGTGGCCCGACCCAACTGGGGTCTCTTTTAAAAGTATGCACTTTAGATTAAGCAGAGCAATGCTTAATTGTTCCTTTAATTGTCTGCATATATTTTAAAATATGATCTAATGTGTTCGGGGCCTTTCCAGCTCATTCTTCTAAGTGTGGCCCTGGCCTTCTGCTCCAAAGTCTTACCTAGGCATCACCACTGTTATGGCCAAACCTAATCTCTATATCTAGGCAGATTAGTTTTTTCATGAAACACCCCAAAATAATTTGTCTTTCTTTTTATTTCTTCTTGTAGACTGGGAAGGCTGTCTTGATTTATTGCATAGGAGCGGCAACATCTGAAACACAAAAGCAAAAATTAAAATGTTGCACTCAACAAACAAAAATGGATCCAAGCCAAAAGTGTCTTTAAACGCTGTTGGATCTGGTCCTTGAAAGATGAATAGCAGTGTAGCCAGAAGGACCTCCACCATGCTCTCTTCATAGTCTGGGTGCTGCCCATCACGTCTCTATTGAACAGTAAATCAGGCCTGAGCCTGTGGCAAGGCCAGTTAGTTTCCTTCTGGGTCAACACATTCACTGTCTTACATCAGTCTGTTCTCGCTTCCATCCCCGCAGGTCTCTCAGACAACACAGCTGACTTGGAAAAGAGGAGACAGATCTACGGACAGAACTTCATTCCCCCAAAGAAGCCCAAGACCTTCATGCAGTTAGTATGGGAGGCACTCCAGGACGTGACCCTGATCATTCTTGAAATTGCTGCCATCATCTCCTTGGGGCTATCTTTTTATGCCCCACCCAGTGAAGAGAGTGAAGGTGAGTTGTGGTCCTCCTACTATGACATTAGCAACATATACAGAGGGATGGAGCTTCCATCTGGAGGAAATTGGGGTGTGGTGGTGGGGACATTCTTTTTAACTGCCCAGAGGTATTACACGTAAGTTACTCATATGGAATTCTTGACCCTCTTCCAGATGGTTTGGCCTGCAAACCCCATCAGTTTGACCCAGTGTGGGAGATAGTAAGGCAGTGGTGGCCAAACTTTGGCCCTCCAGATGTTTTGAAACACAACTCCCACAGTCCTTTGTCTTTGGCAGTCTAGGCTTGGAATTCTGGATCATGGTAGCCCACAACTCTTGGAGGGCCAAAAGCAAAGCTTTAGAACAGTAGTTCCCAACCTTGGGTCCCCAGATGTTCTTGGACTACAACTCCCAGGAATCCTGGCCAGTGGTGAAGGCTTCTGGGAGTTTTAGTCCAAGAACATCTAGGGACCCAGTGTTGAGAACTACTGCTTTAGAAGGTTGTTCTTTTTTTAAGACAAAGGAATATTATGACATGAACGAAGCCGTCCATGTCTGAGCAGGGAAAGGATGATGCTCGGGAGCCTGCCATTTACTCAGTTATTACTGACGTCAACATTAGTCTGAAGAGTAACTTTCTAGGTTCTGATTCCTTCCCACCCCTTGCAGTAGATCGTTGTACTTTCCTGGAACATCAGGTCTGTTGGCGAAAATTCATGTACGCTAGCTTGCTCAAAATTACTAAATTCTTACACTTCCTTGTACTGCCTGATCCATGTTATACCATTCAGTTATCTTTTTATTTTATTTTTATTTTGCTCATCTGCCATTCTTCCTGAATATAAAGAGCCCTTGTAATCCTTACTGCTTTCATTGGTACAACCATTCGAGGTAGAGAGGTCTCTTCTGACCATTTTAGAAGTGGAAAATGTACGTAGAGTCCAGGACTTGTCACTAGGCATGCTCCCTGTTTTGACTTTACCATCCATGTACGTGGCACCACCACTCCTTCAGGGCACCACAGATCCATGATCCAGTTAGGGCAGATTTGAGAAGTGACTCCACTCTCTGCAGTGTTGAACCAGTAGATCAGCAACATGATGAAGGTGCCCATCAGTTATATTTATGGGAGGTGGTTTTGAAAGCTGTATGACCTTGAGGACGTAGCTGCACCAGAGAAGGGGAATATAATACCCTGAACTACAGTTCAGTCCCTCTTCAGTTTTTTGTAAAGTTGAGAAATCAGGTGGGTTCATGGTGCTGGATGAGAGCTGGGTCATGGGCCCAGGGGAGTGCATACAACCTGCTGGCCAGATTTTATCTACTCTGCGTTAGAAGAACCTAGCGTAGGGCTCTGCAACCTGGTCCCCTCTGGGTGCATGATATTATAGCTGTCACGTTTGTCAGCCGTGTGATCTTGGAAAGCTGGACAGTTCTGTGATGCTTCCTTTCCCTTTCCTCTCCCAGCCTGTGGGAATGTTGCCGTGGGTGCTGAGGACGAGGGTGAGTCTGAAGCCGGCTGGATTGAAGGTGCTGCCATCCTGCTCTCGGTAATCTGTGTGGTGCTGGTAACAGCCTTCAATGACTGGAGCAAAGAGAAGCAATTCCGGGGTCTGCAGAGCCGCATTGAACAGGAGCAAAAATTCACCGTCATCCGCAACGGACAGCAGGTCCAGATTCCTGTCGCGGAACTGGTTGTGGGGGACATAGCCCAAATCAAATACGGTAAGGGTCAAGGCAAGGGATAGCCAGCCAGATTGGAGTTGGCTTAGGGTGATCCTGCTAAGTCGGGGCTGGCTGCTCAGGAAGGAAGGAAGGAAGGAAGGAAGGAAGGAAGGAATCTTTATTGTCATTGCCCCCTTGCAGGAACAATGAAATTTTGTGGTTACTATATTCAACTCATTTAAAACATTTCACATAGATTTAAAAACAGGTATAACACATAATATGACATATAAAATGACTAAAATATGACATATAAAATAAGCTGACTTCAAAGTCCAGGATTTCTGTTTAAGGCCAATATTGCTCTAAAAAGGAAGTTATTTTTGAGATGGTTTGTTCTTGCCCTCAGTACTCTATATCTCCATCCCGATGGCAGCAACTCGAAGAGGCGATGACCAGGATGTGATGGATTTCTTAATATATCTAATGCTTTACAGTGGCACCTGGTAGTATTAATTTGTTCTAGGGTGGGAAGTGAACAGCCCACAATACTCTCTGCAATTCTTATGATTCTGTGCAACACTGTCTTATCCTGGTGGGTACTAAGTCGGGGCTGGCTGCTCAGGAGACACCAGGTGATGTCTTGGGTAGTCAAGCCCACTAAAACAATCAAGGCAACTGAGACTCAGGTCTTCTAGGGTTGGCCCTTCGCTCTGTCCTTCCTGCCATCCTCAGAGGAACATCCGGTTGGAAGTTGAGAAGTCTATCATGATGGCTGCTTCCAAACGGTGGAAGGATAGCCTGACTCCCTTGCTTTTTTCCTTCCATTGGCAAGCTAAGGTTTTCTATCTGACAATTGATGGCTGCTGCTTACTCTGCTGGTGCTGTATTTATGGATTGGTTTTAGATTTGCTGCAATCTACTTGCCTTTTACTATTTCAATTAATAATTCTTACTCTGAGCTGCTTTGAGCCCTATTTTTTGTAGGGAGAAAATATGAGCTTTAAAAAAATCCAGTCAATTAATCTATCCGTTGATAAATCAATCGGCGGCTCTTGATGACCTAGAGTTACTGTACTGTAGTGGTTAAGAGCATTCAGCTGACTCAAGAGGTTCTCGTCTTTGGAAGCTGTGAAACATGCATGCCAGTCACATTCCCTCTTAGCTTGACCAACATTGCAGGTTGTTGGGAGAAGGAGGTTGTAATGGGGAGAACCATTTACACAGCCTAGATTAGAATTTATTGGAGGAAAAGGGGGGATAGAAATGTAATTTAGAAGAAGAATCCTGATGGACTCTACATTAGCTGCCCAGGCATTCTCAAGTTCTTGGCCTGTGGCATGAGGTGGAGGTGGCTTGTAGCTGTGGAGCATTTGTTAAAAAGACATCGCCTACAGCTGTGGGGCATGGATGTCTGAGCTCAGCAGCTGCAGAAGGCTATAAGGGAAGAGTCATAATCTGACATATTACTGGGGAAAGGCAGCTCGTGCGTTGAGGGAGAGGTCCGGGCAACACTGGCCATATTTTGTCGGGTGAAACAAAATGGGCACTCATGGTAGCTCTGTGAAACTGGAGGAGTTTATAGGACAGAAGAAATACCTGGAGATGACTAAAAGTGCAAATCCTGTCCATGACTGTTGACACGTCCTACAGACTTTAAAAACAACAACAGAGACAGCGGTGTGGTCCTTTACCTAATGTAGAAGAGGTGATGCCTTTATTCATACCACTGAAAAGCAAACATGCAGCACAAGCTTTTGTGAATGAAATTAACTGCATCCAGCATAGGGTAGAAAAATTATAAAGGAATGTCCCAAAACGGCCATGGCAGAAGCATGTTTGTGAGCAGAGAGCTCATACCAACTGGTTGAGGTATCTGTGTTTTTAAATGCCTCACCCCAGGTGCCATTCGGTTGGAATATTCCACTCAGCCTCCGGGATAGGAGTGAATCCCTGAATGTACCTACCCTGGATGTGCTGAGTAGGACTTTCTTGATCTGTGGGGACAGAACTGCAACTTACACTGAAGAACCTATTGCTGTAACACCTTTCTTTTTCCAGGTGATCTGCTTCCTGCGGATGGAGTCCTGATCCAGGGGAATGATCTCAAGATCGACGAGAGCTCTTTGACAGGGGAGTCAGACCATGTGCGCAAATCGGTGGAAAAGGATCCCATGTTGCTGTCAGGTAAGGGACAGAATAATCGGGATTTAAAGTCGCCAAAGGCAGTCCTTTTCCCAGTTCCTTCAGCCTACCTCACAGGAGCATCAGGTGACAAACAGGAGCTTCTTATAGTTGCTCCCATAGTCCACTCCTCCCTGTCCAGGAAGACTGGAAAGAGGTACTCATCTAAAAAAAATCAGAAGCACCCTTTGTGAACTGGTTTACTGGGCACTTGATCCTTGAATGAACAAGAAAATCCAAATTTTCTAGCTTCAAGGAGTCTCATCCCATGTTGATTCCTGTCACCAATACACATGTCTGCTTTGCAAAAGATGTTACATTATATTTGGGGTACACGGGTATAAAACATCTATCTATCTATCTATCTATCTATCTATCTATCTATCTATCTATCTATCTATCTATCTATCTATCTATCTATCTATCTAGAGAGATTGTATGCCGCCCACTACCTAAAGGTATCTGGGCGGCTCACAATCAAAATAGACAATTAAAACATCAAAATTACAATAAAATTAGAACAATAAAAACATGTAAATACAATAAATACAATACGTTAAAAACACAACACTAAAATTGCCATCAGGACCCACAATCATCAGTTAAGAAGCTTCTGGAACAGGAAGGTTTTTACCTGGCGCTGAAATGTTATTAACATCGGCGCCAGGCGGATCTCACTTGGGAGGGCATTCCAAGCCATCCCTTTCACCTCCTTGAGGGATGGCTCTTTCAGGAGGGCTCCCTGACTAGATCTTAATTGCCAGGTAGGTTCATATGGAAGGAGGCGGTCCCTCAGGTATCTAGGTCCTAAGCCATTTAGGGCTTTATATGTCAAAACAAGCACTTTGAATTGGGCTTGGGCAGCAACTGGTAACCAATGAAGGTTATATAGAATCGGTGTGAAATACAGTAAATAAATGAATAAAGCATTTTCCCACATGGACTGACCCCAGAGCACATTCACTGTGCTGCATGCGGCAGGGGCACATATGATTCATTCAAGAGCATTTGCAGCGACTGTCCAGAGCCGATACTTTGATGATTAAAGAGCGTGAGGCAACTGCGTTGGGTGGCAGATACTGAAATGTGGCAGCCGTCCATCCTGAGATCCTTGGCCATTCTACTTGAGCAGAGGTAGGCCTTCCACATGGCCTCTCCCGCACCTCTTAAACAAATGAACTGCCCTTAGGTGCGGTGGATGAAACTGGCCCATCACAAGTATGAATGTAAGATCCAACTGGCAGCGCAGGAAGCCTCCAGCCAGGGAACAGAGGAGCTGTCATCTGGTCTTTGTGTCGGTTAGCAAAATCTCTGCTGATGTTCTTACTGAAAAGTTACCTCGAACATTAGGACTCCCTGGAACTCAGCTTGGAAGCCACTGCGGCAGATCTGCACTGCTAATGCCACGTGGTTCACCTAGCATGCCGCTAAGGCCTCTAGGACTTCACTGGTACCCAACCTTAGATAGATAGATAAATCTTTATTGTCATTGTCCTGTGCAGAATAATGTGAGAGACTCAAGGAGATCTGCCTCTGATTTGGTTTCCATCTAGCAGGGATGACCCCCACCCTCTGATATTCCCCCTCCCCAATGACACTCCCTTGGATTTCCCAGGCACCCACGTCATGGAAGGCTCCGGGAGGATGGTCATCACAGCTGTCGGGGTCAACTCACAGACTGGCATCATCTTCACTTTGCTGGGAGCCGGTGGAGAGGAGGAGGAAAAGAAGGATAAGAAAGGTAAGGTCTCCCCCCTGGCCTCGGTAAGTTTTTTTTTTTTGCCCGTGTACATTGGTGTTCTTTCTGGTGCATAAAGTCTCCATGCGTTCTCTGCCATTTTGTTTGCCAAGGGAACAGATCCATCTCCTTATCGACATTTTCAGCCTAAGCCTGTGATGTTTAGAGTCAAAGCAAAGCAGTATTAAGTCAGCAGATGTCATCGTGGTTACAAGACGATGGGACTTCATTAAAACATTTGCCTTCAAGGTCATTGATTCATTTTGAAAGTGCATGTTCCACTTCACTGCCACCCTTGATTATTGAGTGTAACAAATGTTGCACCTTTGAGTTGTCAGTACTTACTATTCAACTTTTGCAGCAAGATGATACCAGAGCCAAAGTACTAGCACAAAGGCACTGATACAGCACATCAACATTGGGCTGGCTGTTGAATGACCCTGTGCCATTAGATCACTTATTAAACTTTGAATAGTTGCTTTGGAGGTGGCAGAGACATAGCTGAATCGAACCCTGTAAAGCCCTGGAGGGGCTGAGATAGAATCCATACTGCTGTGGACAAAACATGGCTTTTCAGATGTTCTTGGACTGCAGCTCTGTATTACTCCACCAGTCATCCCTCCTGTGGCACCAGTGGGGCTAGAATCCCCTGGCAATAATACCATAGGTCCAGCTTAGCTTCTTGGCTCAGAACAGCTTTTAGTAGTAGTATAGTCTCACTTCCCCTGCCTTTTCCTGCACAGGGATGAATTATATCCTTTAAACCTTTGGGTGCCACTTGCCAATCGGGGACGCAGTTAACCTCATTGGTGTTCCCCAAAGTCTGGGTTCTGGAAAGCAGGAAGGAGAAGAGAGCTTAGGTCCAGCATGCTCTACTTTAAGGGAAGGATCGCACAGATGTGCAAAAGAATCCAGGTGGCGTACCTTGTCTCTACCTGTCCCCTTCCCTTGGCATCACTTGCGTCTCCTGGGCTGTGGTGGTGTCCGGGCTAACATAGCCATGCCCAGGCATTAAGGAGCTGTCGTAGTGCAGCCAAAACTCTCCTCGCAGTCCAGGTTCACTCGCAGCCAGCCAGCTCAAGGTTCACTCAGCCCTCCATCTTCCCAAGGTCAGTAATTTGAATAACCAGCTTGGAAGAGGCAGGGCGGCGGCGGGGGGGGGGGGAGAACAACATGTCACCTGTGTTATTAAATTGTAAACCACTGAGAGGCTGCTTGGAGTGCTATGAGACAGGATATAAGCCGCATGCTTTGCTTTGTTTTTTGCATATGACTGGAGTCTCTGATATCTTACTCCTTTTGCAAGCTAAACCTAGTGGGGCTGGACAGCTTCCAGCATTTTCCTCTCTTACATCTTTTCACAGACCCTTGTCTTCAGAAATAGAGGGTCACCCCATGCTATGCCAATCTTGCTCTTTTATTCTTCTTGACCTTTCTTCCTCTAACTGTTCCTTGTCAGCCATGCATCTCTCCTTCACCTATGTGGATTCCCTCCCTCCCTCCCTGTGGCTTGCTACTGAGGAACCCTGCCCTGATTTCAGCTGCCTAACCCTGGTGTGGTGAAGCCCGGTGGCCGGCTAAGTGTGTGTGCCTGCATTCCCTCTCAAGCTCACATGTTTCCTTGCCATGAACTGTGCCAGCTAGAGCGACTGAGGGTGGCGGCCCAATAACATGCATGAGACGACAATTTGCCCACCCGAATCTCTAGCCGGGAACCGTCACTGTTCTTCTGCAATCTGTCATAACTTTCCGGAAAGATGCAATCCTCCAGATGTTGTCCCCATCATCCCTAGCAAGGCTAGTCCATGGTGAGGAATTGCAGATGCTCTAGTCCAGCAACACCTAGATAGCCACGCCTTTCCCCTCCTTATTTGACCAGATGTCTCCTCCTTTCGCATTTTTGGACTGGACACTTACCTCTCTCTCTGCCCCTCTCTTGCCCAGTGGTATTTCTGTTTGTCAGATCAGCCCCTTGTTGATGCAGTTTGCAGCCCCTTGCCTAACATTCCCTGCTTTCCCACACTCCTGCCCTTCTTGATGGAGCTGACCTTCCTTCAAGTGGCTTGGTTCCCTGGCCCTTCGTCTCATGCTCCTCTGCTCAAGTTGCCCACACCACCCTTTTCTGACCTCGGTTTGCCCTCTTGCCCCCCCCCCCCGGTCCTCCCAAATGCCTTGACTGTGATGGGGAGGTGTGCAGCTCACATCTCTTGCCTGGAAGAATGGGAAGCCTGTCCATTCTGACTCCTCTGCCCATTAAGCCCAGAAGGCAATGGTCATTTTTCAGATGTTCTTTCTGGCAGCCCATCCACCAGCCCCTTCCCTAGCAGCTGGAGAGCTTTTCAAAGGACCCAACCCGTTTGTGTGTGTGTGTGTGTGTGTGTGTGTGTGTGTGTGTGTGTGTGTGTGTGTGTGTGTCGGGTGCTGAATCATATCTTTCTTCCCCCACGTGATAGGGATGGGCTCCTGGATAAATAGGAGAAGGAGGGCCAGTTCCTTGAGAAAGGGGCTTGTGATTGGCGTTTCCCTTGCTCGTGTGGCTGCCCTATTTAAATGTTCTTGCTCAGCTGTAAAGGGATAAGTGACGCCCACACAGCTGGCGGAATTTCTAAAGGGCACCAGGGTGCAATTGCATTTGACTCACTGCTCTTGGTGCCTCTGCATGTCTTGAAGTTGGACTCAGCCGGCTGAATTCTGGCTCATCTTTTTTTGTTTTGTTTTGTTTTGTTTTGTTTTGGAGAATTGGGTTCGGGGAGGGGGAAGTGACTGCTCGTCCCTTTTGTGTTTGATTCCTTGTAACAGTGGGCCTTTTCACATGACCCCTAAGATCCGCTGGTCCCTTAAATTCGGACCAGAGATCTTGGGGGTTCGTTTCTGTTCCTGCGTCCCCACCCCTCAGCACTTCCTGCTCCTGTCGGCGTGAGGGGAGGGAGGGGGGAAAAAAGGACAAAATAAGCCTTTACTAACCTGCCGGTGCCGGTCGAAGTTGCCGCGAGCCCCGTTACTTCCTGGTTCCTTCTCAAGAGGCTCTTAAAGGGGCGGGAGGCAAAAAAAACAACAGACAAGCGAGGAGATATTTTCATAATATTTTTCACCTCCAGAGAGAAGGTACAAGAAAAGTGCGCTGGGTCGCGCTAAAGTGGGCGGGGTCGCACTTAATTGTCTGCAAACTCCGGAGCTGGTGGGGAAACATTTCTAAGCTCCGGAGCTGGGAGCCATTTGCAGCGCAGCTTAGGGGTCATGTATAAACACCCAGTGTCTTTAATACAACCAGCATTCAAATCCTTAGGTACCTGAGCCCACATAAGCGGTAGACAAGCAACCAACCACAATTTCTTTATGCTGAGCATAAAGGAATTGGTCTACTTTTCAAGGGGAGGGGGGGGAGGAATCACCTATGCAAAATAAATTCTATTTTCCAAATGCTTCAAATTAGAGAGCACAAAATGGGGGAAAATGGCATTTTGTTTTGTTTCATTGTTATTAACATTTCTTTCTTAAAAAAACTCATAACAAAACAAAATAATACAAAACAATTTATTATACTATATGGGTCTGCTCCCCTGGATCCTAGAAGCAGCCAGTTTTGTAGGTCATTCAAGAGTCAGGATAACAGGATGGAAATTACAATTTGTGTGCAGAAAGGTGGGAGCCC
This sequence comes from Phrynocephalus guinanensis, assembly GCA_037367245.1. Taxonomy (NCBI): domain Eukaryota; kingdom Metazoa; phylum Chordata; class Lepidosauria; order Squamata; family Agamidae; genus Phrynocephalus; species Phrynocephalus guinanensis. Next base: position 159,083,065 of record CM074734.1, read on the forward strand.
ATGCAAAAATCATAAGAAATCAAGAGGATACAGTAAGATCTGGTGCAGCCAATCTTCTCTGTTTAAATTTAAATAAAAGAGGTTTATGGGAAAAGAAGCTGGATCTTACTGTAGCCTCTTGATTTCTTATGATTTTTGCATGGATCTTTCTCAATCACCATGAAATCATCCTCCACACTGATATATCTGACGGCCCATCTCTCCCCAAACAGACCACTATATCTTACTGGCACATCATCCATTCCTAGGTCCCACCTCTCTGCACACAGATTGCAGTTTCTAGCCTATTAACCCGATTCCCTAGGATGGTATAAGTATGTTCTGCTAAGGGAAGATGAAATGTTTCATTCCTAAAACAGAAAATGGCATTTTGTTTTGTTATTTGATGGAATGCTTATGTTTCATTTTATTTTGTAACATTTCAAAGCCTTATGAAATAGCATGTCATTTTTTTTGTTTTATGCCCATCTCTACTTCAAATCCCGTTTTCCATTTCTTCCAAATAACAGCCAGTTTACTTCTTTACCAACTGAATCAGTTGACATCCAAAATTAACTTGAACCACAGGCTTCCTTTGAAAGTCCAGTATTACCAACTGATTCCTGATCGAGGAACACTGAGTAATACCTCTGTGAATTGTCTTCAAAGGACACTGAGTAGAATCCGTCAAGGATGAACCAATGCCATTACCTAACTCATTGCCATGGATGCACGCTCCGATGCCATCACCCACAGACAAGAATATGTCTCTGTGTTAATCAGGCTCAGTGCCACTGTATAAATTAAGCAAGAGCCAATGGGTTGGCCAATCTGTGTCAACCAGAAGCCACCACTGAATCACCCAGTCCAACTCAAAACTGATCCTCTTCCATCATGGACTGGTGTCATCCTTCCTCCAGTCGAAATTCATATCTCTTTTCCTAACATCCCCTGTTCCTGTGGACTGGCCTGGAAGTTCATGATGCAGCAGCCTTGCTGAGGTGGAGAAAGCGTGAGTCTCACCATTACTCGAGAAACCATATTTGAGCTTTAGTACACCTTGAGTTCCTTGGAGATCAGGCTGAGAATACGTTTAACAGATAAACAAACTGTAGTTAGGCAAGAGTGGCCCTGCTGCCAGATGGGCGGTATAAAAATGTAATAAATAAATAAATAAATAAGAGAGAGTGGCACCAAACATCTGTGGTTGGCTTGCTCAGGGATGCTGTCGCCAAATGCCATCCCAAGCAGTTTGGAGACAATTGTGAATGGGTTCACTGTCACCATGTATTAACTCAGCCTGTTCCTCAGTGACTCTCAGCGCATCCATAATGACGCAGCGCCATAAATCATTCATGTCAGTAATGCAGAACATGAAATGCTACAAAGATTATGGCATATTTAACTGGTGCCAAATTTAGCTGATCGTCGCCACACATTGGCCTATCAGCTAATAGCCTCGCTCGCATTATTTAACCGAATCAGTCCCATCCTGCCTTTCAAAGTAGAGTGGTACCTTGTATAAAGGAATTAATTCGTTCCAAATGAAATTATGTTAAGCAAATTTCCCTTTCTACAAATTTCCCATAGGAATACATTGAAAACGGAGTGGTCCCATATTTATTTATTTATTTATTTTAGAATATTATTACCCCACCTTTTTCCTTGGAAAAGGACCCAAGGTGGCTTACAGTAATGATGGATAATATACAGTCCAGTACAATTAAGACATGTTCAAGTATTTGAGAATAAGGAATTGAGAGACATCTTACAGCATTAATAGACAACATAACATTAAAGCAACATGGTTATAAGTAGTCATAAACACAAAGTCTATGTGAACCCATAGATTCATATAAAATGTTATACGGATTCTCCCCATAGGCGATTATGTTAAGCAAATTTCCCCTATCTCCGGAATTTTTTATGTTGTACAGATTTTATGTTATACAAGCTGTCTGTTATACAAGGGTCCACTGTATAACTTACCGAAGTCTGCTTACAATATCAGAAACAAGAAAGGGTACTTTTTGGATTACATTTCCTCCAAATCTCCCAGCTGTAGTTCCAAAAAAAAAAAATGCTTTTCTCAAGCTCTACAGTGCACAAAAAGCTTTGCCAAATAAAGAGGTTTTTCATGGCACATCTGAAATTGGGAAAAGGTGGGTGCCACTACTTCCTTATTGCACACCTGTCAAGTGTCCTGTTTTCGCTGAAACACTCCTATTTCCCCCCACCCCACCCGACGGACATCGGAGAGTGCCACCACAAGGGATTCTGGGAACCCTGTATGCAAATGAGGCTGCACCCCCTAGCCTCAGGGCCCAGCTGCCAGCGCCCCACCTCACTGGAGCTCCCAGTGGCTCCCACCTCCCTCCACCCCCGTCCCAGCTGGCGCCGGGGAAAACTTGACAGCTATGCTTATTGTGGTGTCACCACTGAGAAGTCTCTATCCCCATTTTACACTGAGCCGGTCATCAGTAATGATGGATCTGAAAGGCATTCTTCCAAAGCTGATGCTCTGATCAATTCATGCTGGTGGTGAAAGATCATTCACGGAACCCCATACTTGGCCCTGTTGAGCAGCCAGCTCTAACCTAAGTCACCCTAACTGTGCTGGACTACAGTTCCCATCACTCCTATCCTGTATGGCCACTGACCATGCTGGGTGGGGAAGATGGGGGCTATGCTTCAGCTGTGGAAAGCTAATGGATAATTTTAAAGCTCAAAAAGAGACACTGTAAATTGAGGTTAGAAATAAAACCCGGGTTACCAGAGCAACTGGTGTAGGCTCAGAACAATGTGAGTTTCGTTTCGTGGGCTTTTCTATGGATTCTGAGACCCAGCAGCATGAATATTAACTTACTATTGGCAAGCAAGCATTACAGTATAATTAATTGGCAAAATAGACCACAGATGATCATGAGTCCAGTGTTTGGGCAGTGACCACATATTATCACTATCCAATCATCAGTTGTTAATGCCTCAGTTCCACAATGTATTGACTGTTCCTGAATGAGCTTGCGCCCTGTGCCATAACTAACAGACATTTGGTCATAACCAAGGGTGTTTTCCAAAACAGTCCTCTCGTCTCATTTCATGCTGCATTTCACTCACGCCTACCTCCATTTCCCTCCATTCCATTGTATTCCATGTCGATCTGAATACAGGAGAAGACATCCAAAAATAAAAATGAACTCAATATCTGTCTCCCAGTTATGAAAGCAGATGTAATGTTTGAAGGGTGGTGATAACAGTTCAGCTTTGACCTGTAACATTCATAGTTTCTCCCCTTTCCTCCTGGAATGGGCGATGGTTCTGGATGTTGAATGCGTTCATCCTGAATTGGGGTGGGAGTGGGGGGCAGGAGAGAATAAGTTACCTAGTGCCCATATGACTGTCAATATACATCATACCTGATGCTCGCGCGCACACACAATCTGTCAGTAAGTGCAAGTTGTACTTTGGCTATCCTCAAAATGGAACCTCTATATTCTTCCTTTAGTCAAAAAAAAAAACCCACCCCCACCATGAACCCACCATGGGGGAGGAAATGGCCCTATTAAAGAGAATAAAAATGACAAGATTATCAGGTCGCTGTGTTGTGAGACTATGAACTGTCCCAGTTTGATTTCTGCTAAAAGAAGCTAATGGAAGAAATGAATACAGGCTGTACCCACTTATATAGTACAGTGTTGCCAAAGGAGGCAACAGTGTTGTTGAGATAGGTTTGAAGAACTTGGAAAGTTGCCACTGAAATGTAATCAGTTACAGGAAGAATACCAAGCCCTCCCCTTACTTATGGTAGTTGTAGCTATAGTTACATTTTAAAACAAAAACACTCTTTGTCTTCCCATACCTCAAATAATGTGTCCCCTATGAGCTTGGGGAAGCTGCATGATTCTAGAACACCATCAATAAGAAGTGCTAAGAAACCACTTCTGACTGCTTTGTACCTAGAATTGAGAAGATTGCCACAATTTGGAATTGACTTGACAATCCATAATTGTTATTACAAAGGGTGAATGCTTAATGGAGAATCATGCAGATGTCTCTTCTTCCAGGCACATGGGGAATGGAAAGCTCCTTAGTGGGACAGGAGTCCCTGCGTTCCCCAGCAACCAATAGCCTTTTCACACGACCCCTAAGATCCGCTGGCCACTTAAATTCGGACCAGATATCTTGGAGGTTAGTTGCTCTTCCTGTGTTCCCACCCCCTCCACACTTCCTTGCTCTTGTCTGCGTGAGGGGAGGGAGAAAAAAAGAGAGGGAAAAAATGCAGGCTCACCTCCGTCTGCCCGTTGAAGCCACCCCGAGCCTTGTCGTCATCCTGATTCCTGTCTCTTAAAGGGGCGGGGGGGCAAAAACAACAACAAACAGAAGCGAGGAGAGCCCGGCACTCACTCCTTTACATCCGCATCAGGGATTTTCACCCCCGGAGAGCAGGTACCTGAAAAGTGCGCTGGGATGCACTTAGGTGGACGTGGTCGCACTTAATTTTCTGTAAACTCCGGAGCTGGTGGGGAAACAATTTTAAGCTCTGGAGCTGCGAGCCATTTGCTGCGGAGTTTAGGGGTCGTGTGAAAAGGCCCCAAGAGTCAAGTCAAACGCTAAGTAGAATGTGTGATGCCTGCTATTATAGTGGTTTAACTCAAGGCATGTGGCTCCTCCGAAGCACAATCAGGCTATAATAAAATGAGGCTTGTTTTTATCTGCTGAAGATGTATCATGGAACAAACAAGTTAATTTGCAAAATGCAGAGCGAGGCAACCTAACCCTAGTAGAATGAGATGCATTTGATTGGTACGTAGAGCTCCACTTCCAATGGCATGCTAACCATATCACCTAGGTTTGGCCTAATATCCAGAAGCTTACTTCTTGTGTTTTTGGAGTGGAATTACTATACACCTATCATGACTAGCGACTACTGAGAAGCTCCACTCGTTTATATAATCTTGTTATATTAATGGGCATGACAATCTGCAGCAGATTAAGGCTGAAATCCCTGTTCAATTGGATTTCAACCATTGTCTAAAACAGTGCATACCACAGTTTTATTTAGTGTTGCTAGAAGATGCACCAGCACCACCAGCAGTAAACATAAGAGTAATTATTTCTCACTAGTTCCCAATAGACACAGCCTCCCTGTTGCCAGTGCACCTTGCCTTGAAGCCATTAGTGCTCTGCCATTCATAAGGGACAATTCAATTGAATTACGCACTGAGGTTGCCAAGTGAGTCCATATCAGTGGAGTCTGATCTAGTGTTTCATAGCCACCTTCAGAACCAGACCATATACAATATGATGGACTAGACTTGGGGTACAACTACACTGCCTAAAAAGTTCTAGAGTAGTCTCAGGGTATTTGTGAGCTGGCCCTGCTTCCCCCTTCATGATGAGAATGTGAGCCATAGAGTTATAGCATCATGAAGTTGGAAGCAGCCATTGACACCAACCCCTCCGCCCAAGGCAGGAATATACAGTGTATTGAGTAGGGTTATCTGTCAGGTGGTTGTCTAAATTTTGCTTGAATACCTCCAGCGTCCACAACGGTTTCCACTGCTGTACTGCTCTAACAATCAGGATGTGTTTCTGATATTCAATGGATATCTGGGTTCCTGTAATTTGAGTCCATTGTTGCATGTCCAGCACTCTGCCCCTCCTCTGTATGACGGCCTTTCAAGAACTATGTATGAAAAATGCTATCATCTCTCCTCTCAGTCTCCTTTTCTTTTCTCAAGTCTAAACATGCCAAGTTCTTTCAGTCTTTCCTTATAAGACTTGGTTTCTGGCCTCGTAATCACCCTTGTTGCTTTGCTCTGAATTTGTTCCAATTTGTCTGCATCCTTCTTGAAGAGTGAATGTCCGGAACTGAACAGAAGGCTCAGGATGAGGCCTAACCTGTGCTGAATAGTGCAGGAGTCTTTACAGAACAAGGGGCTTCATTAAAGTGGGGAAGGGGAGAAAACAACTTACACAAAAGTCTTTTACAGAACAGTTTTAAAAAATAATGCCCTCGAAAAATGCAGATGTAGGAAAAAGAGAAAGAAAACAAAAATATGGAAAAGTAAGGAGCTGGCATTATGTTTGTATGGAGAAGCTAAAGTCACCAGATGAAAGGCAAGCCAGCAGGTTGCCAGTGCCAAGGTGATGCAGTGTTAAAGTCAAATGGTTTATTTAAAAAAAATAAAATAAAAGTGTAACAGTTCAGACAGCAGGCATAATGGCTGATTTCCCAACGGAGGCAGCATCACACATCACCTCAACTACATTACCAAGATGTCGTCGTAGAGAATGCTCCCGCACACAGGGCAATGACACAGCCATTCATAAAACGGTAAAAAAAGCAGAGCCACGTAGAGGAATTTAAAACACACACATCCAAATAGGTGTTCAAGAAGGAACAGTTCCTCAAGGCCAAGTGTGAGTTTCCCCGATACTTACAATAATGTAATGTAATCAGGAAATTTTGAATGGATCTGCATTGTGCTAAACCCCGAGTCATTGGAGGAGTATACTACAATTTAGTCACTCCCATAATCTGTCAAGAAAACTCCGTGGACATGGGGTCACGAAGAGTCGGTCACGACTGTAACGACACAACACACACACACATAATCAAAGTTTATTCTTCAGTTGCATATTTCATGCTGATGCATACAAGCTGTTTCAGATGGATTCGAGTTGGCTCCATTTTTATCATACATTGACCTACTGTGTTTCAACTGTAAGTTGCCTCCTACACTGAGTATACATAGCAATGGACTTCTCAGGTTCCCAATATAATTTCTTTCTTCCTTCTGTCTCTATAATAATAGGCTCCAATAGAAATGTGCTTTATTTTTCATCCTATGCAAGGTGGGGGGAATGACAAAGTAGAGGACTTTTAAGCCGGTGCATAGTGAACCTGATCCAAACTGGGCCTACCTAAGCTTACTGGGGAATAAGAAAGAAATTGATTGACGGCGTACCTCAGAGTGGCTAACTTTGGCTTCCAGGACAGCCTTCCATCCTTATGTCACTTAGGTCCACGTTACTAAGGTGCAGCAATTACTTTTTATGATTACTTAATAATAATCAAAAAGCTGAAAATCCTAACCAGACCAGCAAAGATTCTTGCAGTATCTTAAAAATGCACCAATGCCATAGATTTTCATGGAATGTAACTACCTCTTTAAATGAACTTCAGCAGATGCCCCCTTGAAAAGTAACTGGATGAATTACTTTTAATTTAACCCTAAATATTTCACAAGCCATCAGCCCGTGGTGCATGGCAAATCTAACTAATGATGCCACACAACCGTGTACAATAGTTGCAAAATTTTCATTGAAAAAAATACAGTTTTATCACACACACACTCTCTCACACACACACACACACACACACACACACACACAAAATAAATTTTCCTTTGTTATGTTACAACCATACAACCATAATGTAACTTTGAGTTATGCCTTGGCTATTGCAAATGTGAGTTAATAAAAGTGCTGCATTCTGATGCACTGGGGATTATACTTCTATGTCCTCTTTCAATACCTAGTGATGTTTGCACTGCTCAGATGGAATGGTGTTATTGCACTGTACTGATGGGTGCCCCATCTCAGAACAGCTTCCTTGGGTAAAAAGCTCTCTTTTGTGCATCATCGGGTCTTCCGTGAGTCAGTGGTGGGGGTACTCCCATCTGCTGATTAATGTCATATTTCTCTCTCTCTTCCCTGGTCCTCCCCATATCCCTGGTCCTGACTTGACCCCTGCTACATCTCCCTCCTCCATATGCATCCCAATCGCCTCTGCCTCACGGCTCCATCTGGCACTGGTTTCCCCATGGATGCCAAAGCAGAAAGTTCTGATACAGAAAACACTGGGGGTATGAGCATACAGGAGCACACAGTACCCTAGGTTTCCCCAGTTTGCTCCAGCATAGGCCGGCAACAACCCCCCCCCCCCGAACATTATTTAGCACCCCTCCTACCTCTACCCATAAGAGGAAATCTGTAAGATCAAACTTAAAGTTTGCCGAACGCCTTGTGTCCCTCGGTGGCCAGCCTCTTGGGTAGCCAAGAGACCTTGAAACCTCACCCTTAGCTGCCCCTTCCTTCTATGACAACCTCAACATGCATTTTAGGCATTTTCATTGATCCTTGCCTTTTCCTAAACTTCTCCCAAGGATGGCCTAAGACATTTTGCTAACATAAACAGAGGAGCAAATGGCGTCTCCCCCCCCCCACCATGCACACAAGTAAATGGGGCTTTGTGCCCAAAGCCTGCCATTATGTCATCACACGAGGCAAAAAAAATCTCGCAAATGTTCCTCTCTGTATTCTAAAAATAATAAGTTATATAAATAAATATTTGTTGCCGTCCAAAATCTGTCGCCTAAGGGTAGCTGAATCACTCCACCTCAAGGTAGGGCAGGCACTCTCTACCACACGGCTGTAACGTCCAGAGAGTTCAACCATATTTTTTCCTACAGATTTTACCCTGATATCTGTCTCATTTATTTGCTTGTTTACCTGTCATTCAGTCTGGCATTTTGGCACCAAGTTGGCTCCCTATGAGTGGAAACAACTGAACATAAAAAAAAGCAATTTTTTTGAATTGAAAATGAAATAAGATAGACTTGCCAGGAGAACCTAAGTACAATATGGATCTAAGACCTGCATAGCCATGGCAGCGTATAATGAGAGGGGATTTGGGGACAATGTAGCCGGCCTAGAGTAAAAGCCAAGATGGGGTACATCTGATTAAGAGCAAAGGGACTTGGCAGTCAGGGCCTAGATACCTCTGGCTTTTCAAATTGCAATCCTTGTAGATGAACAAAAAATGTTTTTCTGACCAGATAGTAAAATAATGGCTGATGACTGTAGAATTTGTGGAAAGCATGGCTGGGCATTTGCCAAGATCTACACCCTGCAGGGGAAGGGGTGTGGTGGCTTAGAGTTCTGAAACTGTTGGCTGCAAAGTCAGCAGCTCAGCGGTTCGAATCCCGAGTGCCACGCAGTGGAGTGAGCTCCTGCTGTTACCCCAGCTTCTGCCAACCTAGCAGTTCGAAAACATGTCAATGCAAGTAGATAAATAAGTACCGCTCTAAAAAGGGGGAAGGTAAACCTTGTTCCATGAGCAGAAATGCATTCAGCCATGCCGGCTACATGGCTACAGACTTGCTCAACACTGCCTTTTTGGCTTTAAAAGATCAGCATTGTCCCTAGAATCGGACACAACTAGCATGCATGTGTGTGGGGGGGGGACTTTACCTTTTACCTTACACCCTGCAGAGTGCCACCACTGACAGGAAACCCAAGCCGTGCCACCTGTTGTTGTTGTTGTTATTATTATTATTATTATTATTAGCATCATCACTCTTCTCACCTACTTGCTTACCTTTCTTTTTACAGCTCAGCCTGGCTGGGCCCAATTCCTACTCTTACTGGGAGAGAGAGAGTAAAGCTTACTTAATTTTACACCACATATAGAAATACAAAAAGCATTTGTTAAAAAAAATGTACAAATGTGTACACAAGTGTACCATCAGAAGAAACCTTGCAATGACTGTGAATCGGGCACAACTGAAGGGATAGAAGAGTACTAATAAAAAAAAATCCCCCCAACTGCAGTTCTCAGACTATTCCAGCCACTGTATTTCAAACAAATAATGTTTCCCATCTCTGAAAAGGTGGTCTGTAGAAGAAATTGCAGAACCAAGGTAGGGCCAACCCTAGCAACACCAGAGAATCAGTACTAAGAAGCTACATTTAAATGGCATCGCAGCCTCAAAGGCTTTGAAGAATACGTATGGTTTAGCTTAGTTTCCAAATCCACCTTCTGAAGTCTTTGATGTAGGGATCCTCCTAACGTGTTTGGCTTCTCTGTGGAAGCCCTTTGAAAGGGGAGCTGCTGCCTTTCACTTCAAACGCCACTAAACCTCCCCCCATATCCATTGGCATAGCCTTCATGTCACTCCTCTCTCTTGATACTACTCTCTGTACCTGTCTATCTGGGATGTACTGCTGAAGCTCAGATGTGGAGCAGGAGAAGGTGGAGTGCTTCTGTTCAAAGGTGGCAGTTCAGCCCCGTCTAATTTGAAACGATGCCATGCTGCTCCTTTGACCGTTTTGCACACCTCTCAAATGAATGTGTCCCAAAATGGTGCACTTCTACAATTAAATAGATGTCATTTTGTCATGCCCAGACTAAGCTGTATCTGGCATTAGAAAATTAGAGAGAGAGAGAGAGAGAGAGAGAGAGAGAGAGAGAGAGAGAGAGAGAGAGAGACCTATTTAGCTTACTTAAAAAGAATTAGGTACATAACCTCTCATCTCCAGTGGCAGCTCTGCCTGCACCCATATTGCCCTTCCCTAGAGTGGTGCTTTCCCCCATGTGCTCATCATCCCAGTAGCCATTGGCTGTGCTGTTTGGGGATTCTGGGAGTTGTAGTCCAATGCCCCAGAAAGGTATCAAGTGGAGGGAGGCAGGTCTGTGTCCTTTCTGGAACCCCCTTAGCCAAGATCTTCACAGGGGGCAGGGAGGGATGGGATGAAAGTCCCTGTTTGTGGAGACTCATGCTGTCCATAGTGTGTGGTTGTGCGCATGTGTGCTGTGATAGTGCTGTGTTGTTTGTTCTCAAGCGTCCTGTGCTTGTCGTTCCCTTTTTTCTGTTGTAGGGAAGCAGCAGGATGGGGCAGTGGAGAATAATCAGAACAAAGGTAAAGCATTTTGAGACCCTTCCCTGCAATACATCTCCCCAGTTCCTTAGTTCTGCATTAGTTTGTGTGTAAAAACTATTAGTAGAAAAGGATAATTATAGAGATCAGAAAAAGCCGTGGTTTCAGACAGCGGTTCCCAGGATCTCCAAGCCAACAGGATGCTGGCTCTGTTGGTTGGAGGACACAAGGAGCTGAAGTCCAAAAATATGTTTTTTCTCATCTCTAGTTAGTCATATGTAGGCCTTAGCTGCCTGGCTCCATATTTCCCAGTCCTACCCATAAATTCTACTGCTTTCAGAGAACTGGTGTGTGTTAACACCAGTAACAAGGGAGTCTAGGTCCAATGACAAAGACAGAGCTCTGCATGAGGTTGCTATTACTTGAAATTTAAAATTCCAAAATCCATACTTGGATTTGGGCAGTACTTTTATTCAGACTGACCCAAATTCAGCAAAATGCTTGACTAAGATGTTTGTGAAGATTCTAAGTCATCCAGGTGAGGTTATCCGAGAGTTGAGTCATGGCAACTGGGCTTCTTTTCTTGTGGGATCAAAACGTTTCACTACTCACCGGTTCACGAAGATACTTGGATGAGTAGCAAAATGTTTTGCTCTCACAAGAAAAGAAGCCCAGTTGCCATGACTCAACTCCCGGATACTTGACTGGATACTTGACTAAGAATTCATTTTCTCCCAAAAGCCTTTATGAAGTTGAATGTTACTCAAAGCAAGAAGTAAAGGTGAGAGAGTAGGAGAAGGGAAATATCCAAAAATAGGTTGAATATCTAGATTAGATAAAATAGACTTCCATTTCAGTTTGTCTTTGACAAATGATGGTGCCAAGGAAATACTCACCTCCTACAAAGGCCTGTGGCACAGCATGGTCAAAACCCATACAAAAACTATGTTGAGCTTTTAGAACCAAATGATTCCCATATGAGTGTGTGTGTGTGTGTGCACATGAGCACTTCTTTCTGTTTCTCTTGGTTCAAAACATATGTGCGTGTTCATCTGGGACAGGAGCTTTCTGGAATCTTCTACAGAGAGACAAATTGTGCCTGGGACACAACCTGCACTTATGGTTATGTCTCAGATGTTCTTGGACTTCAGCTCCCAGAAATTTCAGCCAGCATGACCAAGAGTCAGGGTTCTCAGAATTATAATTGAGAACTGGCTGAAGACTCAATGTTGAGAACCGCTGCCCAAACTGATCCTAGTTTTTTGTGAACTTGGCAAGTGTTTGTAGAAACTGCTGTATGGCCACAGCAGCCATAATTACCCTGAAGCTAAGCAGGGTTAGGCCTAGTTAGTACTTAGATAGGTGACTGCCTGGGGATACCAGGTGCTGTAAGCTAGGTGACAGGCATCAAACAATGGGCCTGTCTAGTGGACCCCACCACCAAGTGGGACAAACACTAAAGAAAAAGATGACAAGTGTTTGTAGAAAAGCCTTGCCACAGAGAACAATTAATTCCAATATATGCTACCAGATTGTATTTCCATTAAGAGGGATTTAATTTGTGCATGTTCTGTACATCAGAGGTATGTGTGTCTCACTATATGTTTATTGAGGTAATTGGTGTAGACTGGGATGATGGAATGTTTGGAAGGGGTAATTAAGAGATAGCAAGTTGCATCCAAATGACATTTGTATATTTGCTGCCTTCTACTGGACAGAACTAATACTGGCGTGGAAGGAAATTTTGCTTTATCTGAGCAGCGTTTACAAGAAAGAACAAGTTGTACTACAGAGAGAGAAGCAGCAGCATTATAGAAGGAAGTAGGAATGCCATGCTTACCGGTGGATCAGTGTTTGTTCTCTATTTATCCGCAGCCAAAAAGCAGGATGGAGCAGTCGCCATGGAAATGCAGCCTCTGAAAAGTGCTGAGGGTGGTGAGATGGAAGAACGGGAGAAGAAGAAAGCCAGTGTGCCCAAAAAAGAGAAATCTGTTCTCCAGGGGAAGCTTACCAAACTGGCTGTTCAAATTGGAAAAGCAGGTACAATAGGACGCTGTGCTTATACAGTCTAGTGGTGCTCCTTATCCCATGGGAGATGAGATAGTCCACATCCAAAGGAGGATGAAAAACAAAATATGGGCGGAAGAGTGTATTGCTCCACTAAAACAATGGCAAGTTTTCTGCTAAGAAAAGTCAAATTCTGCAATTTTTGCAGGTTAAGCAGTGTTCCTCGTTCCTTTAAAAGTGGCGTGATGCTGTTCTCGTTTTTACTGGGATCATTTTGTTCAGGTTTTGCCAGTGAAGAGGAGAAACAGTAAACAGTTCCATGCATAGAAACTCCCAGCAGGTGCTCTAGACATGAATTATTTCCAGCCAGTCCTTATTGCCACTTGCGTCCAAACAGATCTTCATGACTACAAGGTCTAAAAGCCTGTCCTTTTGAAAGATGCCATGGGGATACTCAGCTGCATTTGACCAATGTATAGTGTATTTTTATTTATTTATTTATTTACTTATTTATTTATTTTTATATTGTAAAAAAAATTATATGTGTACAAAATAATTAGTTTTAATTACTTTCAAAAATAAACACACGTGACTGCTGCAGGCAACGCATAATCTTCTCCAGTCCTCAGGACTCCTCATAGTGATTTATATAATAATTTAATTTTTCCTCAGGACTCACAAGAGAGCATGCCACTAGGATGGAGTTTAAATCTACAATTAAGATATTATAAATAATTTAATGCTTCCTTGCTCTTTTTTAAAAAACTGGAATAACACAATGTGTGGCACCTTTTTTTGAATTATAGGTCTATGAGGAGCAGCACACTGGTTAAAATCACTTTACTCATCATGGGCCCGTCCCCGGGGGCTCCTTGACCCCCGGTTTTTATATATTTTATGAATATTTTTACCCTGCCTTTCTCCTTGGAAAAGGACCCAAGGCGGCTTGCAGTAATGAGGAACAATATACAGTCCAGTCCAGTACAATTAAGAGATATTCAAGTTTAAAAGCAGGGAATTGAGGGGTAGAGCAGTGATGCTTCGAAAGTCTTCTGAAGGAGACGGTGTGTGAAGCCATTAAAGAGATGCGGCTTGGCGGTCATTGCTCTCTCCTAAACTCTCTAAAAGGGGGAAACTGGAATAACACAATGTGTGGCACCTTTTATCTATGAGAAGCATCTATGAGGTCTATGAGGAGCAGCACACTTCTTGCATGAGATCAGCAATGAACAACTTGTGGCCCTCCAGCTCTCATCATGCTTTACCAGGGGGCTGTGCTAGCCTAAGGTGATGGGAACTGTAATCTAGGAAGATTGGGAGGGCAACACTTTGCCTGCCCCACCTTTGATCTGCAATGTTTTCAAAGGATGATACCTATTGCAACGCTCTCTACATTTTTTTTCAAAAATGCGGCGGCCAGGCTGGTGGTTGGTGCGCGTCGTTATGCACTGGAACCCAGATCTCATCCATGCTTGGCCCCGGCTTATTTCTCTTCTGCCTACCTCTTTCTTCTTTTCCCTCCTTTTCTTCTCCTCATGTCAGGACTGGTGATGTCCGCAATCACTGTCATCATCCTGGTCCTATATTTCGTCATTGAGACATTTGTTATCGATGGGAAAACATGGATGGCCGAATGCACCCCTGTCTACGTGCAATACTTTGTCAAGTTCTTCATTATTGGTGTCACTGTCCTGGTGGTGGCCGTGCCTGAAGGTCTACCGTTGGCTGTCACTATCTCCCTCGCCTATTCTGTCAAGGTGAGATTTATATTTCCCTGACTCATGTTGTTCTAGGTGGGCATGAGAAAGTATCTCTGAAATACCAGGCTAACCAAAATATGGGATTCTTTCATCCTCTTAATACAGACCATTCCTATAAATCAGCCATGTCCAAACTTCGGCCCTCCAGATTGTTTTGGACCACAACTCCCAGAATTCTAAGCTTAGATTGCCAATGGCAGAGGACTGTGGGAGTCGTGGTCCAAAACATCTGGAGGGCCGAAGTTTGGACATGCCTGCTATAAATTATCTCCTCCCCTTTTGAAGCCGTAGTCAAGGCTAGGACTGGCCCTATCATCGGGCAGCACGAGACAGCTACCTTAGGCAACAGGTACTGGGTGGCAGCAATGGCAACCTCTCAGGTGTTCCACCTAAATCCCTAAGCCATTCTCTGGGGGTGGGGGTAGAGCCCCTTTATTTGTTCTCATTCCAGTGAGAGCCGATTGGCAGCCAAGGAAGAGCTTTGGATCTTCACAGATACTCCTCAGTTAGGGACCAGCCAAGACGACTGGAATTACAGTATATGTGGCTGACGGGCATGTGTGCCTTGCCATATGGGTAGCCTTGCATAAGCTGCATGAACACCAACAGGAGGGGCTGGCCAACCAGTGCCCTATAATTAGATAACGCCATAAAATTAACCATAAGTCAGAATTAACACGACACCATGCGTCTTGCCTCTTGCGTAGGATAGTCAATGGTGATGGTAGATTTGCTTGTGTTCTGAGTGGCCAGGGAGGCCAAGGAGATGCAATGCTTCACAAAGCATGTATTAAGGTTTTGGGTGTGACTGAATAGGCCTCGGTAAAGAAGTCTGTTTACCCATTTAGGGGTGTGTGTGTGTGTGTGCGTGTGTGCGTGCGTGCAGCAGGAGTGGAGAACTGTGGCAGTTAAAACTTTTCTGAACTACAGTTTCCATCATCCTTAGCCACTGTTTATGCGGATGGCTGAGGCTGCTTGCTATGAGAATTCTAGGCCAAAAGCACTGGAGTTGAGCAGGGAAGGGCAAGCACAGTTGCCCACCCTCAATATACATTCCCTCTTAGTACAATACTTCTCTGCTATAGTCAGGCCTGGGGCCTACTTCCTGTCGGGCCAACAGGAAGCCTGGGGCTCACAGAGAGAAGGAAAGGCAATGGGCCTAAGTGCTGGCTAGAGCACATGAGTTACGAACGGGTTACAGGCCAGGCATCCAATACAGAAAGCAGGGATTTAGATTTAAAAGCAGCAGGAGATATAGCCCTGGAGAATATGGGAAAGCAAATACTTCTAGTTTGCATAAACTGAGGCATGCTGAGCCAGGGTAGGATGGGTACTAAAGAAGCCATTGGAGAGTCTGCCTTGTTATCTGATAGGGAAGGTTGCTCCTATTGCTAGATGAGCCAAGAGGTGTGTATTGAGTGTGGAATCATTTCAGCAGTTTGGGATAACAAGTGACTATTTTCAGCCTAGGGGATTTGTCTGTCAGCGCTCAGGCCAGCCCTGAAGCTGGTAGAGCCCACCCTCCTACAGAACTTAGTCTAAGGTCAGGCAATTTATCCCCACCCCAACTTTTGTGGTGCCCCAGCTTTCCTCATCCACTGCCATTTACAAGGCGGGCAGAAAGCATGTGGGAGTTGCCGTCCAAAGATTTCCATTCAACCCTGATCTAACCTGGTGGGCGACTGATGCTCCAGAGTACTGATGGTTCAGCAGGTAAGAGAGCAAAAGGCCACCTACTGGAGGCACAGTTTATATGGACACCTCTGGAGGTAACTAACACTTAGATTTCTCCCTTCCTGCTTTCCTTCCCTCCTCCTTCATTCCTTTGGTTGGCTTCAGAAAATGATGAAGGACAACAACCTGGTTCGACACCTGGATGCCTGTGAGACCATGGGCAATGCCACCGCCATCTGCTCAGACAAGACGGGCACCCTCACTACCAACCGCATGACTGTGGTGCAGTCCTACTTGGGCGACGTGCACCACAAGGAGACCCCTGACCCCTCCAGCCTGACATCCAAGATCTTGGACCTGCTGGTACATGCCATCGCCATCAACAGTGCCTACACCACCAAGATACTAGTGAGTGGGGACCTTCTGAATAACTTTTGATAAATCATCTGTGCCACTAGATGAACCAGGACCTCAGAAGTATTTAGGACAGTCCCAACCCCCGCCCCCAACACGGTGATTTGTACACGTTTTGGACTGCACATTCCCTTTTGCCTAGCCATTGACTATGGTGGTTGGAAGCAACAGAAGTTGTACTATAGTTCAGAACATCAGGAAGCTACTAACATGGGGAAGGTAGGCAAATAGTTACCAATTCGCAGGGCCAGCCCTACTATCAAACAGAATGAGGCATCTTGGTTGCAGAGGTGGTAGCTTTCCAGTTGTCCCAAACTAGCATACTATCTTGGCTGTGGTGAGGTCACAAGTCACCCCATTCCTAGTGTTGTACTAATATCCAGCAGATAATAGAATCACCCTTTTTGATGGATTAAGGAGAATGTGCCATCATGTCCTTCACATCGGATGGCAAAAATATCACACCATTTTGAATGACAAATGGAATAATACAGCATAGCCAGAGGGAGGTATAGCACTGACAAAGATCTGTGGTGCATCTCTTTATCCGCTGGCAATGTTATCAACTGATGGGGAGGAATTCAACCAGCCAGTGTGAGAAGAACATGCTACCATGCTGAGCAACATTGCTTTTGGGATTGCAGCTCCCAGAATACGATAGTCAGGAAGGCCACTGGTCTGAGATAATTCTGGGAATTGTGACTTCTCCAGAGTCTGGATGCCTGCTGAGACATCTGTTAGAATGGTAGTCTGCCCCAGTGTTGTTTATTTTATTTATTTATTTAGAGCATTTTTTTTACCCTGCCTTTCTCTTTAGAAAAGGACCCAAGGCGGCTTACAATAGTGAGGGGCAATATGCAGTCTAGTACAATTAAGACATATTCAAGTTTGAGAACAAGGAATTGAAGGACTTCTTACAGCATTAAAAGACAACATTAAAGCTATAGTATAAGAGAATGCGAACAGTTAAAGACAGAGTAAAAATTCCTTGTAATTATGTATGGTAGACCATCCAGAAGTTATGAGGGATAGAACATTGAAAACATAATGTCAATGCAATCACACAAGGGGAGATATAAACACGAGTTATAAGTGGCTACAAACACAAAGTCTATGTAATCATGTATGACAGATTCATATAAAAGACACATAATAGGTAGTCCATCATTCAAGGAAAGCTTGCCTGAAGAGGAAGGTCTTTGCCTGTTTCTGGAAAGACAGCAGAGATGGGACAGTCCTGACCTCTAGTGGGAGGGAGTTCCAAAGTCTGGGCACAGCAGCCAAGAAAGCCCTTTCATGTGTTCCCATGAACGTACCTGTGAGGGTGGTGGAATAGAGAGAAAGGTCTCTCCTGATGACCTTAACCCCCGAGCCGGTTCATACTGTGAGATTCAATCTTGGCGTTAGCTAGGACCAGGTCATACAGTGGTTTGTATGTTAAGGTCAGCACTTTGAATTTTGTCCAATAGCTGACTGGCAGCCAGTGGGGCTGCTTTAGTAGGGGTGTAATGTGATCTCTGTAACCCGCCCAGCCAGCAATTTGACTGCTGCATTTTACACCCGTTGAAGTTTCCTGAGACTTTTCATCGGGACGTCACTAGGGCATGAGTCACCGAGGTCAGAACTGGTTTCTCAAGAAACAGGTGTAACTACCAGCCTTAACTGTGTCTTATCACTGTGGACAGTGGTTTACTCTCCAAGGCATATGTACCATATAGGCAAAAGGTAGTGAACCCTCTCCGCTCGTGAGTCTTGCCTCTCTTTTCTTCCAGCTAGGGTCCCGTCTAAGAAATGAAACTAGTCAGAAGAAAAGTGCTTTGAGAGACAATCAGCCAATAGGAAAGCAGAGGGTGTGGAAGCATTCAGCTGCCCCACCCCCTGTCTACATTCGTAGTTTTAGCCTTGGGTTTCCAAGTGTTTTGGACTAAAACTTCCAGGAACCTTCACTTCTAGCTGTGCAGACCTGGATTTCAGGGAGTTATACGCCAGGCACACCTGGCGACCTAAGGTTTGTAACTATAGGTTTGCATAATCTCCTCCTCAACTTTATAGTGGTGAAATTGTAATCCAAAGCATTCAGAGGGTGCCAAGTTAGAGCAAGACTGTTCCACATACATTGGTTTGATATGAGATTAAATGTTCTGCTTCCCCCCAAGGAATCCTGGGAACTGCTGTTGGAGGGAACAGAGAACTTTCTGACAGAGAGTTGCAACCCGCCTTAGAAAGAGAACTATTGTCCCTAGAATTCTCTTTGCAGAGGAAATGTCAGCTAAACTAGTTTAAGATTGGCTGCCGCTGGAATCAAGATCTTCTGAAAGAAGGGACTGAGTATGTGGGACTACCCTTCTGATTTGTCTCACTTTCCCAGGGAAATGAGTGGGGTCTGATGAAAACCCTTCTCCTTAAAAAAAAAAAATCCTCTGCTTCCTTTAGCCTCCAGAGAAAGAAGGGGGTCTGCCACGCCAGGTCGGCAACAAGACAGAATGTTCGCTGCTGGGCTTCGTGATTGACCTGAGGCGCGACTACCAGCCTGTGCGTGAACAAATCCCTGAGGAAAAACTATACAAGGTTTATACCTTCAACTCTGTCCGCAAGTCCATGAGCACCGTCATCTGCATGCCTGATGGTGGCTACCGTCTCTTCAGCAAAGGCGCTTCAGAAATACTCCTCAAAAAGTGAGTCTACTACCCTACATGTGAGGTAAAGGGGCCCCGATACAAATAAGCAATCTCTGCTCCAGTGGTGGTTGAATTTTCTGAGGCAAAACAATGGACAAAACCCTAAAGGTGTGAGGGAAGACTTTTACAAGGAAGGGAGGAAAGATGGCGAACCTTTTAGAGACCAAGTGCCCAAACTGTGATTCAAAACCCACTAATTTTTTGCAAAGTGCCAATACAGCAATTTAACCTGAATACAGGTGGCTCTGAAGGGGCGGTGACAGGTGCCCACAGATAGGGCTCTGAGTGCCAACTTTGGCACTTGTGCCATAGGTTTGCCAACACTGTACTAGGCTGCTCTTGGACAGAGATCCCAAAAATGAGGTGGGAAGTCTCTGACCAGGCTCACAGCCTACCTGTTTTCAGCTATCAGCAAGGCCATTAGGAATTCTCAAGAACCTAGGCACGTCCTATATAGTAAAGTGAAACTCAAGGGGATTTCCTAACTTTGGTAACAAATCTCTGTGTGCTCTGTGTTGGTGTCTTTCTGGTGGTTACTTCACGTCCTTCTTTGTTTCGTGACTAGTTTTGTACCGTGACAGCGTTGGTCGCGATCACGTGGTTTTGTCCCTGGTTCAGTGTTCCCATGGTCGTGATAACTTGTCTCATGACAAGTGTTACCTCATGGTCTTGTACTGTGACAAACACTATTTGTCTAGCTTCCTTTTTCCTTTTTGGGGGGCTTAAAAATTCTTTTTCAATATTTCGCTTCTGAAAAATAAAAATAAAAACAACCTGGACACAGTTTTCTGAGAGAAACGAATGTTTTTTTGCATGACAGTCATTACTACACGGTGTCTTGTCTTGGAACAGAAAGCGGGGACAAAGAATGACAAGGGAAAACCCTACCCCAGCACTAGGTACAGGATTGTTGCGCTTAGCACCCATTCCGGGGCGCGTGGTCGAGACAAATTTCAGTAGTTGCACAACGGACGTGAAGTAACATTTTTTGTACCACTCCTAAGCGCAACACTAACAGAGACAAAACAGACATGAAGTAACCACCTCTGTGTCTGTCTCTGTGGGTTTGTGAGTGTTTACAGTGGTACCTTGTATAAAGGAATTAATTCATTCCAAATGAAATTATGTTAAGCAAATTTGCCTTTACACAAATTTCCCATAGGAATGCATTGAAAACAGAGTAATCCCTAATCACGACCATTTTTATGTTGTATGGATTCACCCCATAGACAATTCTGTTAAGCAAATTTCCCCTATCTCCGGAATTTTTTATGTTGTACAGATTTTATGTTATACAAACTGTTTGTTATACGAGGGTCCACTGTTTATGCACATGTATTGTTTGTAACCTATAGTCCAAAGTGGGAGTGCCTTATCTCCAAATTTTAAGATGAGGTGCCTCCCAAGGCTAGACTTCTCCCTCAGGACATGAAAATTAGTCAATTTCCCTTTTCTGGACTTTCTGAGAAATCTTCACACACAGAAATGTGTGTTTCCAGTGGAACACACATTTTCTAACATTCACCATTTCACACACTTTTATTGATGTAGGCATTTCAATGTATTCTCCTCACAGAATGAAATATATATGTACATCACAGACACAGACACACACACACACACACACACACAATCTTTTTATTTTGGACACAGGAACTCCATGAGCCGCCCAGTCCCAGGGACAGGAAACCAAAACATATGCATGCATTTTCATTTATAGTCTCCCAAACCCCAACTACCAGTAATCATCCCTTACTGTGTGGCCCTAATACATTATTTGAAGCATGTGCAATGTTTCCAAGAGGGGTTTACTATTGCTTCTTCCCCAGCCAGTGTCCGTGACCAAGCAGGGATCTGAATTTGGATTCCTTGCTCTATCCACGTCAACACCCTGGCTCTCAAAATGTCTTGGTTAATGTGTCTCTTTTCTGTGCCTGCCTCGTCCGTTTGCAGGTGCACAAATATCCTAAATGGCAAGGGAGAACTGCGCGCCTTCCGACCACGCGACCGAGATGAAATGATCAAGAAGGTGATCGAACCGATGGCGTGTGATGGGCTGCGGACTATCTGCATAGCCTACCGTGATTTCCCAGCTGGGAAGGAGCCTGATTGGGACAATGAGAATGAGATTGTGATAGACTTGACCTGCATCGCTATAGTGGGGATTGAGGACCCTGTGCGGCCGGAGGTAACATGGCTGAACGCAGACAGCTTTTCTGTGAACAGACTCTGATACCAGGAGCTTGAGGCTTGCGTTTCTCCTTGTGTGCTTCTTAAGGGAGGGAGGGTCATCACAGAGTCAAGCTACAGAAAACATCTGCTTCCCAATTAGAACATGATCTAAGGTTATCCTTCCAGAGACGTGCCTATGTCTTCAAAATTGCTGTGTATGGGCAATTAATTTTCAAACGAAGCCCATTATTACCTCCTCACAGTCAATTAACAGATAAAAACAAGTTAATTTGTAACTTTTAAAAGGTAAAGGTCCCCCCCTGCACATGAGTGCTAGTCATGTCTGACTCTAGGGGTGGTGTTTATGTTTGTATTCAAGCCAAAGAGCCAGTGCTGTGTAAGTCCATGGCTGCAAGGACACAGTTTTACCTTCCCGCTTTTTATGGCGGTACCTATTTATCCACTTGCATTTACATGCTTTCGAACTGCGAGGTTGGCAGCAGCTGGGGTTAACACCTGGGATTCGAACTGCTGAACTGCCGACTTTGCAGCCAACAGTTTTCAGAGCAAACCTTATGTTAGGATAAAAAGATCCTTTGCTTCTAAATCAAGCTCTGCTTCTAGTTTGCAAAGCTGGAATGCAAAGCTGTTTCTGGAACTTTGTCTCTCAAGTCCCTCCCCAATGGTCTGACCCAGAATTTGAATGGAAAAAAACCCCAAAAAAAATCTGGATTCTGCCTTTTATTTAAAATTGAATTAGTTCATACGTTTATATCAATGTGTGCTGTAAGACTCCTCCCAGAAGAAAGGTAATGGTCTTGAGTGGTGGCTACAAAACATTGGGGTGGGGGCAGGGCAGGGGCAAGCATTCGAGAAAATTGATGCCTCAGATTCTACCTGCCTTCCCGTTCTTTTGCAGGTGCCGGAGGCCATCCGCAAATGCCAGTGTGCTGGCATCACTGTCCGCATGGTGACAGGGGACAACATCAACACAGCCAGGGCCATTGCTGCCAAGTGTGGCATCATCCAGCCAGGAGAGGATTTCCTGTGCCTGGAAGGAAAGGAATTCAACCGGCGCATCCGCAATGAAAAGGGAGAGGTGACAAGATGTCCTGTTTCCCATCACTGGGGTGGCGATGATGCTCCTAGAATTTAGGGATGGGGGTGGGTGGGATGAGGAGTGGGGGGGGTTCTATTCTGATTAACAGGTTTCCTTCTCCCATAGCTTTTCCACCTGGGGGGAGGGGAAAAGAGAGATACAGTAGGACCCTAGTATCCGCTGGAGATTGGTTCCAAGCCTTCCCGTGGATAATGAAAACTGTGGATAAGAGAGAACGCCAAAATGTCCCCAAAACTGCTGTTTTTTATAGTAACTTGCTTTACAGCTGCTGTTTTGCAACAGTACCTTGCTTTACAGCTGCTGTTTTATGACAGTAGCTTGCTTTACAGTTGCTCTTTGTGACAGTAGCTTGCTTTGATGCTACACAATTATTTATTTATTTTTTCCTCTGCCAGCCGTGGATAACTGAATCAGTGGATAATGAATCAGTGGATGCAGGGGTCCCACTGTATTTCTCTGAACAGATTTGGTTGTCACTTTCAATTTCATGCAAAAAATACAGCAACAAAAATCATCCCTCTCAATAGGCAGATGAAGAGAGTATGCATAAACTATGGTATGCTGCATGGACTACTCACTGTCCCTAGCCTACTTGAGATTTACCTCTCTGGCAGCAGGGATCATATTATCTTTTGCCTCAGGCAGCTAACTTTGTGAAGCAATCAAGATTCAGGACTATGTTGAGAGAGAGAGAGAGAGAGAGAGAGAGAGAGAGAGATGATCACATGGATTCCTGCACACAAATACATGCATACAATTGCATTGATAGGTGCAAATGCTAGTAGACTCTCAGGTCTGATGCAAACAGGCTAAATCTATGGGAAATCCTGGTGTTCCATGGCAGGAGCGAGCCCAAGCTCACAAGATCCCATTCTGTTTGGAGCCTCAGAGGAAGAGAGGACAAGCTTTGGCTTTCCATTTTAATTAAACCTCAGCTTTCGGTGCTGTTCCAACCGTTTGAATGCTGCTGAACAAGAAAAACAAAAGCCCTCCTGCAAGCAGAAAACTAGCACAATAGAAAGAAAGGTTGTGATTCAGATGGATGCTTGGTGATAATTAGATGTTAGCATGGAGACATATTTTGTATAGGGGGGGGTGGTGGTAGAAATCCCTTTTTATGTGTATCCGTCGTGGAAGCAGTACATGGTGTGCATGTATTCATTTATTCTTAATTGTAGGCATATTAATCCTGTGGGGCAAAACATCTTTAAATAAATAATAAAATATGCATTAGTCCATTATGTGATCTTATTCCTACCTTGTTCTGCAGTGTGTGTGAAGTAAAACACTACAGAAGATGATATGGAAGTCCTACCCGAGACAGGTCATTCCTATAGAGGTAGTCATCAGCAGAAGAGCACCCTTATTAGAATCTGTCTCTCAGACTTTGGGGAAAATGTTTTTGGAGAGACAAATGGTCTGCTCTCAGGGCCAAACGGTATGCTCAGTAGTAGAGCCAAGAGCAGCCGGTGGTGCAAGCAGTGGGTATGCGCCCGTGTGCAGAAACCCACATTCAGGCAACAGGTCTAGATCACACACACACATGGACCTCACGTCACCCATGGGTAGAAGGCATGTGTTGTATGCAAAAAGCAACCGGCAAGGTAGGGGAAAAACACTGTCTGAAATCCTGGCTAGAGGTATGCAGGATTGTGGTTTCGGACTTCGTTTCCCAGAATTAAATGCAGGGAGCTGTAGTTTTAAAAATCCCAACATGGATTTGACCAAACTCTGGGAGGCAGTGAAGACAGGAGGGCCTGGCATGCTCTGGTCCATGGAGTCTTTTAAAAAAAAAATTACAAATCTGGATGTCTCTAATCCTGGTTGTCACACCAAACAAGACTGGAATGGGTCAGTAGTTTGGCCGGATCTGGGTCAGCTATGCATCTTGTATTTGGTTGCATTATCCAGCCGTCCTTTTTTCTCCTTGCCTCCTGCCCTGCAGATCGAACAAGAACGCCTTGATAAAATCTGGCCCAAACTGCGAGTTCTGGCTCGATCGTCACCCACTGACAAACACACACTGGTTAAAGGTAAGAGTCCTCGCCCTCGATCTGTGGGGAGCCCAGTGGGGTCTGGGATGGATTGTTTTTAATTGTTATTAAAAAGAGGGGTGGGGAGCATTAGGCCCTGTGGCTGAATCTGGCCATCTGACGTTCTTCCCCATTATGCCAGAAGTCCCTGGCTCTGTAGGTTTTGGGTGGATTTTCCCTATTCTAGCAGGTTGAATTGCCCCTTCTAATGTTTAACTTTTTTTGGTAATATCTTGAAATTAAAATGTTCAAATGCTTTTGGACACAAACATGCACACACATCAGTAACTACTTATCTGAAATTCATTCTGTCCCTTGGACTGAAGGGGCATCCCACACCTTGTAAAGTGTATCAGTCAACCGATGAGAAAGACTCTGAGAACCCTTTTGAGTTCTGGCCCTCTTGCTGCAAGCTAACTTTCTTACCTTCACCTTCAAGGAATCATTGATAGCACCATTGGGGAACAGCGCCAGGTGGTGGCTGTGACTGGTGATGGGACGAATGATGGACCAGCACTGAAGAAGGCTGATGTGGGCTTTGCCATGGTAAGAAAAACAGATGAACTCAGTCCTCTCCCCTGTGTCTGCTGGGGGGTCGATTCCCCAGGGAAGTAAAGTGAAGACCTGCTGGGATCATGCACCAAATCTTACATCTGTGGGATGAGCCCAAATTCCATGTGGTGTCACACCTGAAATCAGAGGGGCCTGTACTGTTGGACTGAACCTTGGCTTGGCCAACGCTTGTTCCTCTTTGCCACTGTTTTAGGCAAGCTGTCTCTCCTTTTTTAAAGCCACCGTTTGCTTTATATATTGCACCAGCATGAATGAATGATTGACTTGCTCTAGAATTTGGTTACAAGGCATTAAGCATCCATTATGTGAGTTTAGTATATAGGGAACCTGAGAACAAGAACAGCAATCAAGCAACAGTTGGGACAGTGGGATGCCTTTTCCTTGATAAGAGTTCCTAGTTTATGTATAAATGGCTGTTTATAAGATTATTTCTAATTCTGAAGAATTAGAAAAGGTAAAAAAAAGGTTTACAAATTTTCATTTTGCTAAAACTTTAGTTTATAAGTTGAACCTATGCAGTCAGAAGTCAGCACAATTGAGTTCAACAGCGCTTACAAACCAGGGCCAGCTCCATCATTTAGGCAAAGTGATGCAACTGCCTCAAGCAGCAGCTGATCAGGGTGATGACATAATATCCTAAGTTCCCTACCAGTTTTTGGAAGACAGAACTGCATATGCCTTATATCTTGTCATGATGTCCTAAAATGGCTCAATCAACAACCCAATCAGCTTCTGTGCATTGAATAGGAAGTGAGGGTGCCATTTTATCTTTTACCTCACAACAAAAAGTCTTGGGTTAGCTGTATGATTTCCTGGTAACTATGCCTGAAGGAATACAGACATGCTAATAATGGTAGTTTCCCCATATTTATTTATTTATTTATTTATTTTTGTATTTATATCCCGCTTATCTACTACATGTAGTACTCTAAGCGGCTAACAAGGGCAATTAATGCTGAATCAAATACAATAGAATACATAGAAACATCACATATAAAGCAATATAACATAAACAATGGGACAACATACCATATAAAAACCTACTACATCCCAGCATGTAGAGGAATAGGTCCTAACAGATAAAATTAAAGTAAGAGGCTCCTAAAACAATCAGAGCTAATAACAAGAGCAACGAGAGCGATAACGATGGCGGGAGGAAAAATAAATAAAGAAAAACTAAGGATCGCCGAAGGCCTCTCGAAACAGAAAAGTTTTTAAAGCTTTCCGAAAGGCCTGCAGGGACTCTTGTATTTGTATTTGTATTCTTAATGCTAAAGTTAGACTGTTCCGTGGAGCTGCGAATAATGGATAACATTTACCTGTTCTTTAACAAATGTTATGTTTTCAAGGTCATGACGGCAGCTCGGCTACTTTTGACCATTAAAAATACAAACAATTTTTCACTCAGCGTCAAGGAAAAAGCAGACAGAAGCCCCTTGCGAAACAGTTCCTACTTTGTCTTTTGTGTGTGTCCTTTCCAGGGCATCGCAGGCACTGATGTGGCAAAGGAGGCTTCTGACATTATCCTGACAGACGACAACTTTTCCAGCATCGTCAAGGCAGTCATGTGGGGCCGCAATGTTTACGACAGCATCTCCAAATTCCTCCAGTTCCAGCTCACAGTCAATGTGGTGGCAGTCATTGTGGCCTTCACGGGTGCCTGCATCACACAGGTGGGATTCCCTCAGAGTGCACTAGAGGAAGGCTACTCAACCAGGCAAGGCCAGAACAGTTTTTTTTTTTAAAGGAGTCAGGGTTGCCTAGAAATTGGGATAATCACAAGCAGCACCTTCAGGAGTTCTTTGGGAAGGCGTATGTGGTAAGAACTAAGCACAAGGGCGAGGAATCAGGGTGAATGGAAAATGAAATTGCAGGAATCAAACTAGGCGAGAGGGCATGAGAATAACACTTAAGTCCAGTCATTATCAAATGTAATATTACTATATTGCCACTTTTTTCCATAGACTCTAAGGTAAAAACTCTACATTGCCTTTTTTCATGTACTTTAAGGTAAAAACTCCCACCCACCCCTGTCTCTTCCAACACACCCTCACCCTCTCTGATCTGATCTGGTTTACCTCAGGGCCATAGTACCACACTTAATATAAATAAATCCTGGCCACAGAGCCATAAAACCATCCTTTACAGCTTTATAGAAGCTGGCCTAATGTTCCCACCATTTCTACTAATCAACTCTCCCTCCTCTTCTTCACCCTCCTCCTCTCTCCCCCTCCCCTATCCACCCCCCATCTCTATATACTGCAGCCAATGAATATCTGGTATGAAATGTATATCCCATTCCATATTATATTGCACACCTCATTCTGCTGTTCTATGTCTGAAGAAGTGGACGTGTAGTCCACGAAACGTTACATTATAATATGAAAGTTAGTCTTTAAGGAGTCACATTTTTTGTCTTTTGTTTTGTTTTTCTTTGATTTTTGCCTGAAATTCTTGAATAGATTAACATGGCTACACTCTCTGAAGCTTCTATTTTTTGTGTGTGATCTCTGAGGGAGAAGAAGCTAGGAAAGCTAATTTTTCCAGGCTTCTTGAGAAGGAAGTTAGTACGAAAGCAAAGTTTTTAAGGGCCTGCTGCCATGTTCTGAGGGTAATTTTGAGGACGAAATGATGAAGAACATTTTAGCCCTTCAAGGAGTAGCTCTTCAATATGGTTTCAATGAATTCCACATGTGAGTCCTTCTGTGCCTTTTGGAATATTCTAGAGTTCAAGACAACTACTACAACATCAGTCCCCTTCCCCTCCAATGTGTACATAGGGGTTAACCCTCAGTTCCCTTTAGGAAAGAGAAATTTGTCAGACAACATGTCTGTGAAGATTCTCAGTCATCCAGGTGAGATTATATGGAAGATGAGTCATGGCAACTGGACGTCTTTTCTTGAAAGAGTGAAACATTTTCAGCTGTTAAGGAAAGAAGTCCAGTTGCCATGACTCAACTTCCAAATTTGTCAGACAATGTTTCTAGAACCTTTTTCACACTTACCTTTGTGTTTTGGGACCTTTATTGTTGCTGTTTTCATTGCCATTTCTTAATTTCTGTGAGTTTGCCCCTCTATAACAAAAATGTAATATACAGTGGACCCTTGTATAACAAACAGCTTGTATAACATAAAATCTGTACAACAAAAAAATTCCAGAGATAGGGGAAATTTGCTTAACATAATCGCCTATGGGGAGAATCCATACAACATAAAAATGGAATAACTGTTTTCAATGCATTCCTATGGGAATTTGTATAAAGGAAAAATTGCTTAACATAATTTCATTTGGAACGAATTAATTCCTTTACACAAGGTACCACTGTATATATATATAGTTTAGTATTTGTCGTTGGTGTTCATCATTTATTTTCAGGTTTGATGCTTTCTCACCTTTTTATACCCCAGTGGGCTTGTTTTAAAAAATGTGTTGTGTGCACCAGCAAAATGCCCATCACTGAGAGATACTGCAAGTGCTTATATTGTTTTACTGAGGGATTCCAGAAACAATTCTGTCAGCCCTGCCACAAGTTTACAAAACTTACTCTTAGGGACTGACATTCGTACCTCAGGTTTCATCTTTGAGGAAAATCCCTTCAAGTTATCCGTTCTCTGTCACTCAACCTCAACAGTATCCACGTGGAAGAGTCCCTCTAAGCAGCTTATCACAGAGTCTCTCCAACCAGAATCACGTACCAAGGATGATCAGGAAGCAAGGGAAATTGAATAGACTCCAGTGCCCTCCAGCTGATGCTGATGACACAGTGATGACACCAACAGCACCATCCACTCAGTCAATGACTTCCAGAGTGACACTAGGAGTAAAATCCACCCCTTTCAATCTGAAAAAAGTGTAAGACGTCTGCTAAGTCTGACTAGACTCCACCAAGAAATCAAAGCCAAAATAGTAACCCAAGACTCATATACATCTGGGTTCTGCCTCTGATGAAGAAACACCTTGTCTTCAGGCTGCATGTTCATTATTCAATCAATTTCCCAAAGAGAAGTTGATTCATTCCGCGTACTCTGAGTAGGCCCTCTCGACTCCTGGAGGGCCCATGCCCAAAACCTGAAGTGTCCCCAGGGGACAACAATATCCCTCATTCACCTTAGGAATCGGCTTCTACTGTTTGAGGAAATAGTGGGCCATGTCGAAAAAGTCTGCAGAAGACCCATAACCACCACAAGGTCAAACTCGTGGCAGAGCAGGGTCCAGTGTGCCCACCATCATACCCAGTGCCAGTGCCATACTTTTTTGTGTCCTAGGCAATAACTACTTGCGCGCACCCCATCCAATTTTCAAAAACAGACAAACTGTAGAAAAATATGCCTCTCTCAGGTCAGTTCTATGACCCTCTGAGGTCAGTTTTGCGCCCCTCTGAGATCTGCGCTCTAGGCGATTGCCTAGTTCACCTAGTGGTAGCTCCAGCCCTGGTCATACCTCTACTATCCAATGCCCCTTGATTACCCAGGGCCTCCATGGCATTTCCCCACACCTTTCCATGAGTATCCGAGGGTCCAGATATTCTGAGGGTTCATATGCTCTGCAATGCCACCCCCAAATAACAAAGATGAAAGTAAAACTGACGTAGTAGGGAGGAGGATGTATTTGACTGTGGCTCTAGACATATTTATTTATTTATTTATTTACATTTTTTTAGCTGCCCCATTACCAAGTGATCTCTGGGCAGCTTACAACAATATATTAAAACAATAGAACAACATGTTAAAACATATGTTTTTCCCATTACTGGGGTGCCATAGGTTCCCTCAGGGATAGTACCCAGTCACTGACTAACATCCTACTGGATGAAAAGAGGGTGTTAGTGCTCACTTTCTAGCAAGCAGGTGTGTCTTTTGATGCCCAACAAATGCTATCTTTCTTTACAACATGCAATGGACTGTCCCACCAAGAATATATCAGCCATGGTGGCCCTGAGACTCTTCATCTGCTTGCACTTGGCTGGTCTCCAAAGATACAAGGGCAGAACAGAGGACCTTCCATTTGATGGAGAAGAACTTTTCAATGAAAACATAAATGATATAATGGAGAACCTGCACAAAAAGAGGAATACTGGTAAAATAATGGATTTCAATACATCTTACCAACAGAAAAGACAAACAATACCAGAAACAGCTCTATCCACATTCATCCACAAATTTCTCATCAACCCATCAAAGAATTCCATTTGCCTCATCTTCTCACTTTTACAGGTAGCATTCACAATGCCATAAGTATAAACAGCAAACATCTTCCAGGCATCAAGATAAAAAGACTAAATAACATCTTTGAGTGTTGATACACCAAAGTCCAAAAGCAATAGACCCCCTTTAATGAGGAAATATATACACCAGGCACCATTACACTTCTAGCACTATACCTCACCACCTGGTGCACTGTCATCAGCAATAAATGGTTGTTGGTCATCATTATTTCACAGTTCCAAACAAAAATGGTGGTTTGTTGATTTATGGCTAATCCTGGGTTTGAGACATGTAACTTCTTGTGTAGACACTAAAAAGTTTTGAATGTTGACACTAGAAACAATATTACCACTCCTCAGAAAAGTAGAGTGGTTTGCTAAACATTTCCAAAAGCATGCCTATTGCCATAATACCACCAGTTCAAACCATCATGATAGTCTACATTTCACATTATCTACCGGTTCCAAATGCTCCCTTTTTGGACTTCCTATAGCACTTAGTGGTTTCATCAGTTGCTGCCTACCTCACATCCCATGACTTAATTGTGTTCCTTTATATAGACAACTGGTTGGTAGTAATCAGTTCTATGATCTAGGCAAAAAGAGACATCTTGTTCGCCCTCCATCTCCTATTGGCTCTCAGTCTTCATGTGAATCTGGGGAAAAAATTAAATTTGGAACCACACGAGAAAGTTCAGTATATTGGTATATTGCAGGATTCCAGAATTATGAGAGCCTAGTTCCCTCAAGAAAGAATGAAAAAACTAATGGCATTGATAAGGGAATTAAAAATGATTGGGACAGTCACAGAGTTCACCATCAAACAATTTCTTGGTCTCATGGCATCTACAATGGCTGTGATTCTGCAAACTTGTTTGAAAATGAGATCTCTTCAGCCCAGTCACCTGACTCTTTTGCTATGTTGACAAAGGGCAATACCAACCTACCAGTCATGACTCTCTAGCAAGTGTAACAACTCTTGTGGTGGACCCACAAATCCATTTTAACTGGGAAGGTGATCCAGACATCTCAGGATCAGAATTCAGGTCACTCACAACAGCTGCCAGCTTGACAGGATGGGGAGCAAATTGTGGGCACAGACAAATCCATGCCCCATGGCCCAAGAAACAAAGAAACCTGCACAAAAGCTACTAGTGGTACTGAAAACCTTCATAGCATTCAGAAAAGTAATATTGGGCAAAGTACTATAAGTTGCCACCACCACCACCACAATCATGTACAATGTAAACAAACAGGAGAGACGCACTCCATGCCTCTCTCGCTCCTAGTCATCAAACCTTGGAAACAGTGCCTCCTATGTCATATACAGTATTCCCAATGGCTATCCATGTGGCAGTGGAAGACAACCAACTGGCATACAATCTATATCAGAAGGCATCTCAAGATCACGAATAGGAGTTAGCCCAACACAGCTTCAACATTTGCAACAGATGGGATGAACTGGGTAGAGATCTGTTGGCCACTTGTGTCACAAGTACTGTTCCAGAGCGAGGTGAGGTGGGAATTGTCTGGAGATGCTGTCATGACATGTTAGTCGAGGAAACTTCACTATCTCTTTCCCTATTACACAGAGAGATAGTGAAGCTTTGTCAGGACACGTCCAGTGCAGTCCTACTTGAACATGGTGGCACTAACAGCTTTGTTTTGCCTCATTAAAATGAATGGCAACAAAAATCTACCACCTGCCCATACTTCCTCACCTACTCACTCAGATCAGAAGAACACCACTCATTCAAAACAAAGGCACAATTCACCATCCGGACTTAGTCAGACTGAGGCTGCTCGCAGAGAGAATTACCCAAAGCTGAAAAGAATCATGCATGAGTTCGTGAAGCCATCCACTGGGAGCAGTTACAGATACTGTATAAATGGTTGAGGCTCTCCTCCTTCACTTAGTCACACCTGACCTCCAATCCTCATTGCACACAATCCTGTGTTTTCTTCTGTACCTAAAGAGAATGGCTTATCTCCTCCTTTTATCAAGATCTACTTGTCAGCTATAGTAGCAAAACACCCTCTTGACTCCAAAGCGTCACCAACCATACTTCAGAAACCCAGTCTGCAAAACATCTTTCTGTATGTGAGAGCCTTATATCAGCCATTCATTCATTCATTTATTCATTCATTCGAAATGTTAGTGATTTGTTTAAGTATGTTTTCCGTGAATAAATGCATCCTTCATGGATCCATAAAAATCTTAATTGATGTGCTGTTCAGTTTTCATTATCTGTTTATAATTATTTGTTCATTTACAAATAATGATATTGTATTTACATCTGCATGTTCATGTTCATGTACATATATACATGATTGTGTTTTAGACCTGGGGCAGATCTCTATCTCTCTTTCTTTTCCTCAGTGTCTTTCTTTCATTCTACTCCCTACTTGAATAGGGCACTAGGTACAGTATTATCCAATTGCACGTTGTCTAGTCCAGTGATTCTCAATTTTGAGTCACTGCAGTTCCCAGATGCCTTTGCCTAGTTCTAACTTAATGGCAACCTTTCCCAGGAATGTCTAGCTAGAGCATACTCAGAAATGGTTTACCCTTTCATTCTTCTGGGGTCATCCTGCGACTGTGCAGCTTGCTCATGACGGCCCAGGCTGCCTCTTCTGCCAAGAGGCATGGATGGAAGTGAATTCCCAGTCTCTGGCTCTGGACCAGTAGGAAGAGGTGGCAAAGCAAGCTTGAGGGAAAGGATCGTGACAAAAACGACCCCGAGACCCTTTTTAATGATGGTTTGAGTCACAATTACCATCCAAGGCTCCTTGTTCCTTCCCTTTGGAGTAAAATAATAAACATCTCCATACTAACCTTGGGAAACAGCTTATGCAATCATAGGAATCAACATGAGGGTATTTTTTCAGTGCATTTTGGAGCACGGACAAAGGTTGGCGTGGCCATTTAGACAGAGCAGGGGTACAGCCACATGTGCCAAAAGAACCCAGTTTTACCGATTCTGCCATTACTTAAATTGTTTTCTAAATTTCCTTTCACATGAAGCCACAGGTAACTGATTCATTTGACCAGCCAATTGGTTCTTCTCCACCTCACTGGTATGGCCTTTTAAAAATGATCTGATCCCTTACAATTTCGGCACATGTGAACATTACTGTTGATTTATGTACTTTGTGAACAGATCTGGGGTTTGGATGCCATAGCCACCACTTTCTTTTTTTAATTTTTTAAAAAATACTTAGCAATAAATCAT
This sequence comes from Phrynocephalus guinanensis, assembly GCA_037367245.1. Taxonomy (NCBI): domain Eukaryota; kingdom Metazoa; phylum Chordata; class Lepidosauria; order Squamata; family Agamidae; genus Phrynocephalus; species Phrynocephalus guinanensis. The sequence continues at coordinate 159,116,577 of CM074734.1, forward strand.
TTCCTTTTTCTCTTCTATTTTTTCCCTCCACAACCGTTTACCGATGTATCACATAGACAATGCCTTCCCTATTGTACCCATTGCCCTCGCTTTTGTTTGGCATGTAGTAAATTCCCCACCCGCAGCTTTTCAACAAATAATTCAACTCTTTTTTAATGCTGCCAGGCGTTTATCTTGTGACATACCCCATCAAGTGACGCATCAACTAACAGCTGGAAGGGATAGAAAAATGGCATTTATTATGCCTCTTGAGCAATATGTATTTACAGTGTTTGTTTTAAAGAAAGTTTTAAGGTAGCAGGGACCCAGAAGTGGGATGGGAAATAAGTTGATTTATATGAGATGGCATATGTAGCCTATTTATTTATTTATTTATTTATACATCCATCCATCTTATATGCTGCCCACTACCAAAAGGTCTCTGGTATAACTGGTACAAATGGCAAGGTGGTCTGTGTGATTTAGTCCCTGATACCTGTAGTAAAGGGATTTCTTGCTTCATCCACCAACATAAATTGGCAGGCTTTAAGTACTATCCAACTTGACTTGAACAAGTGAGAGATATGGCACCCTATCTCAGGTACCAAGTGTCTTAGGACTGCAGTTCTCTCCTCTCACCAATTCTGCCCTGCGTATTCTCCCCAGAGATATTTTAATCCAGGCCTGCCCAAAGTCCAGCCCGGGGCCCAAATCCGGCCCGTCAGGCCATTCTGAGTGGCCCGCGGCTGGCTGGCTGGCCCGCCCCTCCCTCCCCCTCCTTCATCCCATTTTTTTTTAAAAAAAAAACTTCTGCCAACACTGACACCACTGGGAAGCTTGGGCGGCTGGGCGGTCTGCCGCCACTGGCACCACAGGGGAAAGTGTGGGGGTGGGCAGGCCAGTGGGCCTCTGCCACCGCCAAGGAGCTTTGGGGTAGGCTGGCGGGCGACCCGTCGCCACCGCTGGGGAGCTTGGGGGCATGCAAGGTCACACAGATTGCCTCTTCCAAGGGGCAACCTGTGGCCACGGCTCCCTGTGCTTCCTTTGGCCCCCACCTTCCTTCCTCCCTCCCTCCCTCCCTCCCTTGGTCCCCACCTTCCTTCCTTCCTCTCTTGGTTTCCACTAGAGATGGGCACGACTAGGGAAAATGACGTTTTCGAGTTGTCGTGTGTCGGAGGCAGTCCGTTTCGACTCGTTTCCGTTTTTTGCGAAATTTCGCAAAAATTAGTCGGTTCGTTTTTTCATTTTTTCGTTGTTGTTAGTACTGGTTTGGGGGGGTAGCGGGCTCCTGGAGGGAGCTGCAGGAGTCAGCCAGAGCCACAAGTGACGGACTGGCAGACTCTTTGCACCCACTGTGTCTCACAGACTTGCATGTAGTGCAATGCAAGTAGATCTGGCTTAGGGTTAAGACAGGTTAGCGCAAGGGCTAGGGTTAGGCTAGTTACGGGTGAGGTTAGGGTGAGTATTGGGGTGCACCTCTGGGTGCCTCTCTGACCCACTTAGAAGGACAGTGTACTGGCGTATTGGTTAGGCTTAGGCTTAGGGTTCGGGTTTGGGCTACGATTAGTGGGCTGTTTATGCCCGATTGGCACATCCCAGAAGTCTCTATGGTCAACCTGGCCAAGTGGCCATGCGATTGGTGGAAAATTTGCATGGTCCACTCCCATGGGCGAGCCCATCATTGCGAATGTGCAGGTGTAAAAAAATAAAATAAAATAAAATAAAATAAAATCAATGGAGACTTTTTTTTGCAAGAAAAACCCACTGCTGCTACTGTAAAAATTCAAGCATTTAAATAGCTAATTTTCGCATGTTTCTGTGGTGCTTTGGTGGGGTTTTGGGCAACGATTTCAAAAACAATATTGCGGTCGCCATTTTGGATCCCCCGCACTGCATGGCAAATGGATGCGCCCTCCCAGCCTGGTACCAGCAGCGCAGCAGTAGCAATAGCCAAGGAGAGGGGGGCGGGGAACCCCCCCCCCCGAAATAAAACACCCTTCTGGCCTGGTAGGTGCCCTCAGACAGTTTTCACCTACTTTTAGGGCCGGGAATCGGGTTTTTTTTTAACTTTTAAAAACTTTTTTTCTGTGCCGCTTGGCATTGCGCGATCGCCGCGATGCAAGTAACGAGCACGACAAATCAGACCAAATTGTTCGTTCGTCGGTTCGAGCTCGAATTCTGGCGGAGTAATTCCCGTTACCGTTTCCGTAGAGTAACGGATACGAGTAACGGAAACGGAAACGGGAATACCGCTAAGTCGTGCCCATCTCTAGTTTCCACGTTTCTCCCTCCCTCCCTTGGTCCCCGCCTTCCTTCCTGCAGGTGGGGTTACAAGGGGTCAGTGGGTGGGGCTTATGGGTCAGTGGGTGGAGCTTGCAATGGGGTGGCAGGGTCGGGGAGCAACCGGCCCGAAACATTCTCAGCCACCAAATCTGGCCCTCCTTACAAAAAGTTTGGGCACCTCTGTTTTAATCCATTTTCAACTAGGGTAAACATATATCCTTCTCAGGATGTCCTCTCTTTGAAGTCATCCTCCTTTTCCAGCGCTGTGGGGTGGTACATAAATTGAAACAACAACACATATCCCTGCATCATCCCCTCTGTGCCATTATGGTCAGCCAAGAACTGACCCTCAGGGTTGCATTGCATGTTCAGACATACAGTATACAGATATCCTCCTCTTAAACCTCCAACCAGGAGCACAGATTGTTTAATATACTATGGGCCTAAGACATTAGACAAACAAAAGCCATGCTCTCTCCCAGGTTGGCCAATTTCAAAACATAATTTGCCCAGCTAGCTTGTCAAATGAAATAAACAGTTTTCAGCTGCTTCTAGATAGGGGGAGCACTGTACTTTATCTCATCTGGTGAGGCCTGGAGGTGGCTAGCTCAGGCCGCTGATTTGTGGTTTCAAAATTAAGGGGTAGTTGTTTAATTTATTGTTTTTGTTTTTGTAGGGAAGTAGAAGCCAAGGTGCTTGTGGGATTTTTCTCTTATGTGCCTTTATAAATTTGGCTAGCTTTAGTACTATGAACCTTAACTGCTGAGCTTGGTAGGGACCCCTGTTCTACCTGAAACAGAAAAATGTCTTGATATTAACATTGAATATGACCTTTGGGCAGTGTGGGCAGCATATATTGTGAATAAATGAATAAATAAATAAATAAGTAGATAAGTAAATAAATAAATAATGACTTATTACACACACACGCACACGCACACGTCAATATTGTGTGTGTATGTGTGTGTAATGTCATTATTTATTTATAAATAAATAAATAAATAATGACTTATTACACACACACACACATGTACTACCAGAAAATTTGCACGCCCCAAAAGAAGCTGCTTCCCTGTGGTTTGGGAAACAACAAGAAGATTCCCTTCCTGATCCGTTGATGATGGGATAACTGGGTGCCATCACGTGCCTTCATCTCTACTTCTGTTGTAGGACTCTCCGCTCAAAGCAGTGCAGATGCTGTGGGTGAACCTGATTATGGACACTTTTGCTTCCCTTGCTCTTGCGACCGAACCCCCCACCGAGGCCCTGCTGCTGCGCAAGCCGTACGGACGTAACAAGCCTCTCATTTCCCGCACCATGATGAAGAACATATTGGGCCATGCCGTGTACCAGCTCATTATCATCTTTACCCTCCTCTTTGTGGGTGGGTTTTCTTTTCTCGTGACGTGAGCTGCTGGAGTTGGATGGGGGTCGGGCTGGGTGGGTCTGGTGGTCCCTTCTGAGATGTGCTACTTTACCCACCCTTCCCCCACTCGCAGGCGAGGTTTTCTTTGACATCGACAGCGGCCGCAACGCTCCCCTGCACTCCCCACCCTCGGAGCACTACACCATCATCTTCAACACCTTTGTCCTGATGCAGCTCTTCAACGAAATCAACGCCCGGAAAATCCATGGCGAGCGCAACGTCTTTGATGGCATTTTTGGCAACCCCATCTTTTGCAGCATTGTGCTGGGCACCTTTGTCATACAGGTACGAGCTTCAAGTCAACGTATGCACACATCTGGATGAGGTTGGCAGAGGGAAGAAGAGAGGAGCAGGCCTATGGATGGAGTTGATGGGTGTATGCCTGTCTGTGTCCTGAATGGATACACTTGTTTTTTATTCCATTATTATTACTATCGTCAGGATTCTTATCTGTATTTATTAACTGCAATTCCTATGCTGCTATATATCTAGAGATTACCAATGCTGGAAGAATTCTGTATCATGTGTTTCACAGTATGTACAATAGCATAAAACAGTAGAATGAAGGTATTAAATGTGTTTAAAATAAAGAACAGACCTTTTCATATTCCTCATCTTAGACACATTTACTACATTTATTGCACCGATTTTATATTACAGTATTGTATATACTGTTAAACACATTATGGGGAGCTGTGTTTTTGGTGTGTGTGTATGTGGTTTTTTTGTTTTTTTGTTGTTTTGGTTTGGAGGAGCAGTAGTAGTTTCATTCCGTACTCCCTAATTGTAAAAATAGATATAGATATTTCAGGGAAGGTAAAGAAGAGAAAACAACCCGGAGCAAAATGACTGAAAACAATTCAGCACAACAATGAAATATGTGGAAATCCACTGCCCAGTAAGTCCACTGCCCAGTAACTATGCAAACGCTGGAACGAAGAGACGTGTTTTAAGCTGGTGCTGAAATGAGGCCGGTGCAGTCAGACCCACCAAGGATTACTGTAGTTATAGTACTTTTGTCAAGATACTGGGCACTTAACAGAGTAATATAGTCTGAACAGCTCTCTGCTCCAAGGAAGTCAGAGTATTGATTCCTGAAACTGGGAAATAAAGGGGGGAAAGCAAGGTCAGTGGGGAATAGGAGTGTGCAAAGGCAGCTCTGTGGATACAGTTGTCTCCTGTCCTTTCGTGGTTCATGTACTGCGCTCCTGGTATATCGCGGGTCCGCAGTATATGAAAAAAAGGCCTCCTGGGGTAAGGAGGAAAGGCCTTCCCAGGCCCGTCAGAGGCCCCAAAAGTGCTTCCCCACAAACCGGAAGTGACTTTTGGTAAACTAGAAGCAACCTCCGGATCACTAGAAAGCACTTTTGGGGCCTCTTGGGGACTGGAAAGCCCCTTGCAGGCCCGTTCAGGACAGTGCCAGGCCGGACGTAAGTACAAGAGTCCCCAGAGAGCCCCCCCCCAGACCCAGCATCCACATATTGCGGATTTTCAGTTATTGCGGGTTGGGTCAGGTCTCTAACCCCTGCGATAGGCGGGAGTTTACTGTATAGGGTTCAGTTTAATTGAAAGATGAGAAATTAAGTGCAACGAGTGTAAATACTGGTCACTCTGGTCCCATTTCCCAGTTGCCGTTGCCGAAGAAGCTGCTGCTATCAGCCTGATAAAGACCTCTGTCTCCTTGTGTCCTCATGACTGTCCTGGCCAAACATCAGGTTCCCCTTGCTGAAAGCTCTGTGCCTGCTTCCCTCTCTGGACTTTCTTGAAACAGCCCTCTCTCCTACACACCTTAGAACTGTCACTGTTAGGAAACAGCTCCCAGAATCTCCTAGGCCTGCCAACCTTGGCTGCTCACTGGAGGAGTTCGAGAGTCGTCGTTCAGAAAAGGAATTCTTCCAAGCTTGACTTGAGTCGCCTAAGCAGCCCCACTGATTCAATAAATGTACATAAATGCAGTCAATTTGTTAGGTCTTGCCTGGCTGGAATTGTCACTTGGATTCAGGGCTTCTTCCTGGCTGAACCTACTTCCAACCCTGTTGATTTTCCTCCTAGAATAAAAAAGTAAAGGTAATGGTTCCCCCCACACATGCGTGCTAGTCGTGTCCGATTCTAGGGGCGATGCTCATCTCCAGATTCAAGCCGAAGAGCCAGTGTTGTGCAAGTCCATAGCCATGTGGCCGGCATGGCTGCAAGGAAACACTGTTTTAACGTCCCGCTTTTTATGGCGGTATCTACTTATCTGCTTGCATTGACATGCTTTCGAACTGCTAGGTTGGGCAGGAGGTGGGGTTAACAGCAGAAGCTCACTCCACTGCGTGGCACCCGGGATTCGAACCACCGAGCTGCCAACTTTGCAGCCAACAGTTTTCGGAGCCTTAGTCCACTGAGCCACCACGCCCTAGAATACAATAATGTAAAAAATAAAATAAAGCAATGAGTTCACGCGAGCCAGACCATTCCTAACCATATGTATTCAGGTTTCATGTGGGTCCTTTCAGGGAGAAAGGTGGGATAGGAATATTTCAAATAAATAAACCATGTGGTCTCTCTGCTGTTATTTCTCACCGTCTTTTTGTCTATCTCCCCACACACACAGATCGTCATTGTACAGTTTGGGGGAAAACCATTCAGCTGTTCCCCACTGAATGCAGAACAGTGGCTCTGGTGTCTCTTTGTCGGCTTTGGGGAACTTGTTTGGGGACAGGTGAGCACAGCCTTCCTCCAATCTCTACATCTATGCTTTGTGCAGGATCCTGTAACTACAGGGAAGGTTCCCAATATTCCGTCTCAGGCTCTGTTGTCAGTGCTCTGCTCTGCTCTATAAAATGTGTAGGAGATTTTACTGTAAGGCTGTGTGTCTCCTCTTATTCCAGAAAGGTAGTAAATAAATACAAGGCAGGGAATGAGTGTATGATCACAGCAGGTTTTAAAGACTCTCATTTCCATTTACTTGATCTATTTTGCTAAAATAAAATAAAAAATAGCTCCTCTGTTGCCCTACTAGAAGGATACAGTATCTCACAGTGCCCAATTACAATCCCAAAAGCCAATGATGAGAAGTGGTTGTTTTAGAGCAGTGATGGCGAACCTTTTAGAGACCGAGTGCCCAACACTGCGATTCAAAGCCCACTAATTTTTCCACAAAGTGCCAATACAGCCATTTAACCTGAATCCAGGTGGCAGTGAAGGGCCAATGTCAGGTGCCCACAGAAAAGGCTCCGAGTGCCACCTTTGGCACCCATGCCATAGGTTCGCCAACACTGTTTTAGAGCTTTGTGTAAATCCTTGCCTCTTTGCTAGGACAAGGAGAAAAAGAATGTGCAAGCCCAAGTGTATGAAAAAGTGCAGACTCCAGTTTTTCTTTGCACAAAAATTTGTTTATCTTCAGGGCAGAACTTTGGGTTGGCCAACCACTGTTTAGGATGCCATTTAGTCAGAAACAGAAGGTGAAATCCACAGCTGGCAGGAAAGTCTTTCTTCAAGTAACATTTCCAAACAGTGCTCCTTCCCCGTTTTCTTAAATTGCCTTCTTTCCTAGAAGTTAATTAATTAATTAATTAATTACATAACATCAAAGCCAGCTCAATTCTAACTTACAGCTGCACCGTTCAGGGTTTTCTAGGTATGGACTACTCTCAGATGTGGCTTACAATTTCCTTCTTTGGGCAGTGCCCGGGAACTAGGCAGTTATCCCAAAGATGCACACATGTTGGCTCTTTTTCCAGAGGTTATTTTGAGACATGGCATTTCTGCCAAAGGGGTGATCAGAATTCTCAGCCCTGTCTCTGGTGAGTGCAGTGAAACAGTGCAATATAGAGAATGGAGAAGCTGTTCTTCCGAGCTCTATAGAGAAGCGCCGTCCCTATGGATTCCTGTCTGGAAAGGGAAAGGCTAGAATGTTGGGTCGCTTGTGTCCTCCCTCCGGCAGGTCATTGCCTCCATCCCCACCAGCCAACTCAAATGCCTGAAGGAGGCGGGCCACGGTCCGGGCAAAGACGAAATCACCGACGAGGAGATGGCCGAGGACGAGGAGGAAATTGACCACGCCGAACGGGAGCTGCGCCGTGGCCAGATCCTGTGGTTCCGTGGCCTCAACCGCATCCAGACCCAGGTATGAGGCAATGGGGAGGAGCTTCTTTGCATCCGACTCCTCCCACCAGTGCTTCCCTACTCACCCTCCCCCAATCCCAGTTTTCCCACCCATCCCTTTGCTTTAGCAGAGACTTGAAGACACCCCCCCTTTCATCGTTTGGTGATCTCCCGCCCCTTCCCAGGACATGGTGGTTTCACCCTGCTGCTCATGCCTGGGGGGGAGGAGAGAGACAGAGACCCACAATGCCTTGAGCTGAGGCATTCCATCTCCCCTGCCCTTGGCCTTGTTTCAGCAGAAAAGAGTTCATGTGAATGCACTGCTTGGATGCATGAATGGAGGCAGCCCGATAGAAGCAGAAATGGGATGGCGATGCTGTGATTGGGCGGTTTGGAAATGTCCACGAGATGACTAGCAAACACTGAAGCAGAAGGAGAAATCTTTATAGCAACAGCTGATTCCCCATTAGACAGAGCAGAGGGCGGGGGGGGGGGCGGGAAGAAGCAGGGAGAGACCGAAAGCTATGCAGGAGCACCCAGTGTGTGTCTGATGGTACCAGGAGGTCTGCAAAGCATGTCGCTCCTGAGATGACCCCTAAACTCGTCTCTGTCCTCATTTCAAGAACAAAAGAAGTGACCATAATAAGGTCAGAGTGGCATGCCTTTTCTAAATTACCCTTGAGATGATGTTGGCAGAGGTTACTCCATGCCACATAGTAACTGTGGCAGCGTCAGCCGTGGGATCTGCAGTGTACCCCCATTCCACAGAATTTGCCTGGCCAAGAAGCCACGAAAGGCAAGGTGATGCGTGCGCTCACAAATGTGTTCGTTCTTGGTAATAGAACATGACGTGACTGGGATGTTGGGGCAAGCAAACTTCGGAAAGAACCCACCCGTAGAGAGCCATCCTTTGTAGGCTTTTCCCAAGCAGGTGTGTATATTTTGGGAAATGAAACATTGGTGGTATACAAGGCCACCTAGTGCTGCCATGGTGGTGAACATCTGGAAGACAAACTGGAGAGATTTATGTTTATTAGAATGAAATGGGACCGGCATTTTGAGTGTCTGAAAAAGTATCGTTGTGCCCTGTCTTAAGGCTTTGGTGAGGGATTTGGCCTGCTGGAGCATTTGGGTTTCCTCTTCCTGAATTAGAAAAACCTTACAATGAGAAACAGACCTCCTTGCAAATGTTTTCTTCTAGGGTGGGAATAGGCCGATCTATTGTGGCAATACAGAGTGACACAAATGGATCAAGGAATTGGCATGGAATTTACTTTATCTGTAAGATAAACCCAGTGTTTTTTTTTCAAAACCAGACTTCCCAAGTTCGCCACTGGGAGAATAACTACAGTATATGATGATTAAATTCTACAAATGAATTTAATTAACTGCTCAGCTGGCTATTTTTGTCTATAAATGTGATCCAAGTAGGGTTTGTTAGCCACCAACTTCATCTGCAGCGGATGTGAGGTTAAAGCCTGAAGAAAGTTATTTACTTGGACGACAGCTCTCAGATCCCTCGGCCAGTCATGTCGCTGACCGAGCTGGCTGAGAAAGTCTCAAGACTTTTTCAAGCTTTGGGTGAAATTATGAGACCTTGATGGATGGAAGTTGGGGACACTAGGAAAGGCAGGCCTACTGCCCAAAGAGGAAAAGTACAAAGTAGAAACGATAGCCCCTCCTTAGCCACTCAGGTCTCAGGGCGCTTCCATACTGACATTTATTCTTCAAATGACACTCTTGATCCACTCATCTACATGATGTCATCATCAACCTGATGCTGTTCTGTCTTTTGCCCATTCCACATAGCCTACTGAAGTTGCAGAAAAACGCTTCTTGGGAAGGGAAGGAACAGCAATGCAGTCTCTACATATCTAGGTCACCTTAGAACTCATGTTCCACTTTAAAAAAATGTTTTTATGCAGGTTTCACATGAGAAGCCCTTTAGTATTATGCCCCCAGTTATCTCTAATTTAAAAAAAAAAACAGATCAGTTTCAAAATTTATGCTAAAATACTTTTTTTTTAAAAAATCAATGAATTAAATAAAGATGTGGCTTGATAAGAGGCATGCCACTTCTTCACCCACACAACCATGTGGTGCAGTCTAGTGGAATGGTCATAACAGGACACCTTAAAACCAAAAGTGTGACACCACCAACCATTACTATTTTGAATGCTGCTTACTGCAGAGAGCAGTGACTGGGTCATCTGGAAGCATCCTCAGATAACTTATTTTCCTGTTAGGCTTATGTGCGATCTCAAAAGGCCAAATAAGTTGTGTGCTTTCTTTTGTTTTTAAAGAAACTGCTGACAACTGCAATTATTGGGGGCCTCAAAGCTGCACTTAAAAAAAAAAGCTGCAACCATTTATGGTGCAAATCACATCAGAGTCACAACTGTCCTAGGTCCTTGCTTATTGCTTGGACACGAGTCCCAGTAGTGACGCTATTAGAATGCAAGTTGTTCTACCTGTAGCCACTGAAGGATTGTATGCAAGCAAAGTACCTCTGACAAAGTCCATGGGGGAGGCATGATTCTGAGACACCCATGTCTAGCTTCTATGTTCTAATGACACATGCTTTCTGATTGCAGCCCTTCCCCCAACCCCTCCCTTTCTGTTTCCTCAACCAATCTGAAAGAGGGGGTGGGACATGTGCCTTGCAATTCTTCTTTTCCTTTAGCAAGTCAAACAAAAGGTTCCTGCCTTAAGACTTGATGGCTCTTGGATCAAAGAAGGACACGGGTCTGGAGCATGATCAGAAGTAACCCCATAGCATGTGTTGTGTATCCAAGCTGCTGCTTACTGGTTAACATGAAATGACTGTGACCCAGGAATCCTGTTTTCCAAACCTTCTCTGATACGCCAGCTCCACCCCAAACCACCCATGGCAGATTCCCACCCACCCCCAACCCTAAAGTGAAGAAGAGTGTCCATTTAGCTGATCCTCGAGAGGTCCAGATTCCCTTACTAATGTCAAAGCTCATCAGGCTCTCACTCCACGGGGGTGAAGGACCAGGGCTTCCAAGGCAGAGAATAGCACTTCCAAGAGCTGCTTAAATCCCAGCTCTTTCCCTGGAAAACGAAGAAGGAGCACTGCCTCTCACTGCCTCTAGGCCGAGACCACGCCTTTGTTTTCTTGGAAGAGGCACAGAGAGCCCTAGGCCCTTGTTCCCTGGGGCAATACCACTCTCGACCATCTCTCAAACCAGCCCCATCTCACAAAACCATGCTGTCTTCCGAGAGGCAGACAAACTGGGGAGGCGGGGTGGAGAGCACGGAGCTTCCTGTGGGTCAGACTGCCTTGCCTTCCCAAAGCCTCTTTACTGGCACTGGAATGGAGACCCTTCTGCTTTCCGCTACTCATCTGACTTGCACCAGCAGGAGCTCAAGATTTCCAAACTGGTTTGTATGCTTCTTCCCTCCGTTTCAGCTAGGCCAGCTGGTTTATTTGGATATGCAACCGTAGTGGGGAACCCCCAAGCCCTAGTGGCTGAATCTGGCTTTTCTTAAAAGTTAATGGGACCCTCTGAGCCTTTTCAGTTACCAATGCTTCCTTCCTCAAGTCACTGGTTGGTTCCTGAGCATTTACAAGGGGTTTTCCTTATTCTAACAGTTTGAGCCCTCTGTTTCAAAGGCTGACTTGCTGCCACTCAAAGCTTTCGACTACGTTATGGTTGTATTGCTGGTCCCAGTTTGTTGTGCCTTGCCCCTCCCAACCAGTGGCATACACCCTCCAAAAAGCTAACTATGGCCGTTGGGCTGAAAGATGTCCCCTATCCTATAACTATAACCTACTTCCCTTATATTGCACTAGTTCTTGACCTTGTATGTGGCCTTCATGACAACCTGGTGAGGATATGTTCCCTCTTACATAATTGTGGGTAATATGGCAAAGAGGGTGACCTGGCCTATGTTGGAGTCAGAACCTGTGCTTCAGTTCCCATTCCCAGTTTCCATTCGGCACTGCTAGGAGCTCCCAATAAATGGACGTGAAACAAAAAGCATCCAGGCTGAGGGAGGTAGTCCACACACACCTTGAAAGTTACAATATTTGCAACTCGATAAATTAAGTATATCTTCAATGTACTTTCCCCCTATATAAGAACAGCAGCCTCGGATCATTGGTTGGTATTACTGCATGGTGTCTCAATGAAGCCCACTTTTCAAGTAAATCAGTTTACAGCCCACGGACCTTTTTGTCCAGTTGTTTTTCACAATAACACATGGGCTTCCATTCATTCCAAAGAGGCATGGGCCCTCTGCCAGCTGTCCCCAAACTATGCCCCCCCCCAAAAAAAATGTTGGAGACTATGACTTTCATCATTCTTGACCATAGGAATTAACTGTCCAAGGCTGAGAGAAATTGTAGTCCGAAATAATTGAAGTTGGTGAGGACGGTGCTGGGCCAGAAAGCAAAGCTGACATTGGAATTTTTCTGCTGGAATTATTTCTTTTCAACCCTGATTAAAAGAGCAAGATCCTTTGTTTCCTTTTGCATCTCATCAAGGGTGTAACAAGATAGAGCAACTGGGGCTTTTCTGCCAAGCACTAACCTCCAGAGGTGAACTAACCTGTGAAGGTTAGGGAAGTAAAGAGCAACCCCTCGAACCCTATTCCACTTCCTTCCTTTTTGAAAGCGTCAAGTTTTTCTTTTCTTTTGGAAGGACACCCTCATTTGTCGTCGTCCCCTTTTTTGGGGGGGGGGTCACAAGGAGCTTGTAGGACAGTCTCATAGGGTTGGCACTTCCTGCAGGCCTCGGCCTACAGGACGGATCGGCCTCTGACTAGCCTGAAGGGTTTGTGTGGAAGAGGAGTGTCAGGTGGTTCCAGTGCTGCTCTGTGTCTCCTCGCGCCCTGCTGATGCTGAGGAGGATAAGGATGACAGGAATAAATGTAGCATTTATATTCCAATCCTGACCCCTGGCTTATCATGTTCAGTTGAGTCTTTTTTTAAGGAATTAAAAGTTACAGTGTTTATTGCTGTTCAGAAATTAGAAAGCAACGCACTAACTTGTGGTTATCAAAACAACTCCTTTTTTTTTTTTGAAACCTTAGCATTATTATTGAAATGAATTTTTAAAGTAAATTTCTAAGCTTTGTGACATAGAATGGGGAGGTCAAAATTTGTTACATCCTCAGCAGGATTGGTGTTCACAGAAGGGAAAAGTATAACGGACTTAGGCGATTTTCGGGATAGCTTCTTATGCGATGATTTGAGTTTAGGTTATGAGTGTATGCATGTGAAAAAGAAAGAGAGAGGGGTAGTTCAGATGCAAGGTAAAGAAATAGATTGAGCCATAACTCCAACTGGGTCCCTTTTGTCCCCATGGGAATGAATAATACCCCTTCATTTACCAGGGAGAAAGGAAAATATCTACAGTATCTTCAAATGCACAATTAAGATAAATCTAAAACTTGCTTCCTTGGCCGTATCAGCCCAATCATGGAGAATCAAGCCTGTTCTTATTTCCTGATGTCTTCCATCCATTTGTCTAATTATATATATATATATTTTAAAAACCCTCTAAGTTTCAGTTCCTTGACCAGGCTAGATTCTAGCCAAATGTTGGGAAAGAGTGAACTATTTGGATTACTGTTCAATTTTACTGCAGTCTGAAATGTGTCAAATATGCTCTATTCTACCCTTGTTTGAGGCACTACTCCATGCCCTGGGTCATAGAGACAAGCATGCCGTCTTATGAGGCCCTCATAAGGATCTAATTATTTTCCTCACTTTTCCCACCCAAAGTTTGTGTACTCTTGATTTTCATCCCAGAGGTTCCATGGGTCAGCTGTGCCTTGCTCTTAATGGGTGGGTTTTCACCGAAATTTCTCCTCTGGCTGGATTGTCTCCAGCAATCCTAGTATAAGATGCCAGAGGTTTATATTCCCTGTGAACGTTCCAGAAAGGGACCCTCCAAGTACGACCAGTGGCCTCGATCTTTTGCTGGTGCAATTTGCTCTTTCCATCAAATAATGTGATGTGGGGTATGAACGCGTCCCTGCCCCCCCCCGACGTCCAGCTGGCCTCTGGCACATCATGCTTCCAAGACTGTGGTCAGATCCCCAGCATGGCCCCTTACTCTGGCTGGCACACGCTGTTCTGCTGCAGCCACTGCCCGCTGCCACCCGAATTTTCTATCTCATTTTCTCTCCTGCAGATGGAGGTAGTTAGCACCTTCAAGAGAAGCGGCTCCTTTCAAGGGGCTGTCCGACGCCGCTCTTCCGTCCTCAGCCAACTGCACGATGTAACCAATATTTCTACCCCCACTCACGTAATTCTCTCCGCCGCAAATGCCAGCACCGGTACCGGGAGTGAGTCTTGATTTCCTCTTACTGCTTGTGATTTGAAAACAATCAAAACAGACAAAAAAAAACCAACCCCATCCTATTTCTGCCCTTCTCCAATATATCCTTCCTTCTCTTCTATCCACCCTACCTACTCTCTACTTTCCTTGGCCCCCTTGTTACTGCAATCGCTGTTGCAATATTATTTATTTCAGTTTTTTTTCTCTGTCCGGTCTCAGTCACACCGGATTTACAACCTCTATAAAAGCCATACCGTGTCTGCGCTTTGCCCCCTCCTTCTTTTTAGCCACCTGCACCCTTTCGCTCCTTGGTTTGCTCGTTTCTTTTCACCTTCTTTATCGGTGGTAGCTGGTTTTTAATGGACTGGAGTGAGATCCCCAGCTGGTGAGGTGGGAGATGGTCTGGGCACAGGAATATATTTCCATGGAAGGAAATGGAGCAAGGTACAGGAATACCAGCTGGGGATCCAGCCTTGTTTTCTCTGCCTAACCCCACATCTTGGTGGTAATTATTGTTGTATATTGTGGTGTTTGGTGTGTGTCACTCACTGCTGCACATCAGAGACTGGGCGCCTGACTGGGCAGGCTGGTAGAGAGAAAAGTTAAAAAAACCCACTGGTTGCAGACCTGGGCACAAAGCTTTGGGACACGACCAGATTCTTACAACCCCGTTCCATGACCTAAATGTGAAGATATTTTCCGACTGTGATCAAGGTCAAGTCCATTCTGATCCAGATTAGATTTAGAAGAAGAAAAATACAAAAAGAGCAGCTGTTTCCATTGCTGATCAATTGGCCTAAAAAAAAAACCTAAAGGATGCTCTCTCTGCTCCACACGACTTTGTGCCCTTTCCTGGACCTGACATAAGGATGAATTAGCAGGCCAGATTCTTGTCACTGCTAAGACCGAGGGGGACCGATTCACCTCACCAACCCCAGCTGCTGTGCAATCCCCACTGGAATAAGTGGACGTTGCTCAGAAGCAAGCGCTGTTTGTTGCCTGTAGCATCATCACTTACAACTCCATCTACCACCAATGCTTGACATTTAAACTAATACCAAAATTGATTTGACAAGCTTGCCCTCAGAGAATCTTGGGAGTTTTGTAGTTTTGTGCTGGAAACTAGTTTTTTCTTATGGGGAGCGGGGGAATAATAGGCATGTAGATCCTACGATTCTGAGCACATCTACACTGGAGACAACAAATATATCACACATTCTTTGTTCCTGGAGAGCCCGTTGAAGAGGGATCTGGCTGGTTAGTTGGAGTCAGACTGTAGTTCCCATAATCCCGTGCCTCTGGTTATGGATATCTGGAGGCCCATGGGTTTTCCTTTGCTTCTTTAAACGAATTATAATCACCACGGCTAAGCAGTGTTTCCTCAGGTCTTTGGGAGATGCCATAGCAATTTAAATTGCATCAAGGCCATATACATTATGTTAGTCCTTTGGATATCCTGTATCTGAGTTCCTTGGCTAGGAGTCAGAATAATCTGAAAGTGATTTAAATTTGTATTGTAGACAGGACACCGGAGAGACGAGGTGGCCAAGGAGGGCAGAAAGAATGCCAGGCTCTTAAGCTGAGTACAGGAATATGTTTCCGTAGCCCTGAAGCTACTATTTCTTCATAAAACAGTTAAACAGACTTTCTGTGGGATAGTTTAGCACAAGAAAGAAGGATCCGTTTTGCTCAGATTAAGGAGGACTATGGAAACTCTTGAGGAGACCTTTAGTGGTTCACCAGCCAGTTCCTCTATGTGTGATTACGAAGAAGTGCTTCCCTGTCTCCTATCCATGTCTTGCCCTCCTATCCCCCTTTGTGAAATATGTTACCTCCTCCTTGCCTTCTTGAAACCAACTGCTCTGAATTTCCCATTTTTGGGGGTGGGGGTGGGGACCACAACCATGAAATGATCCAGAGAGAGGTAAGCTGTTCGTTCTCCAGCTCTTCTGCTTCCGGAATAGGTCCCAGGTGTTCATGGCAAGTTGGTTTATTATTAAATTATTTCAACAGTTCCTTTTTCCTTTCCTTTTTTTTTCTTTTTAACCCAATCAAAGCTATGCTGGTGGTCATGCCAGCATTGTGGTGTGCTGTGGTAGAGTTGTGGTGCCTTTTGGTATGACATGCACTGGTCTGGCTTTTCAATGGGGCGCAGTCTTACAGTGTAAACCTTCGAGTATGGCCTTGTAATCTTTGCTGCAGTTTTAGCAGTTCTCTCTCTCTCTCTCTCTCTGTCTGTCTTTTTAAATGCTGCCTTTATATTAAATTCTTTTCCTACCTTCCAGTGAGCTGCTGTCACTCCTTGGGAAATTGATATCCATTAATGGCCTTTGGTCTTTATCCACTTGTTGCATCTTGGAAGGGCTGTGTCTGTTTTATACTTTCTTTTCTTTTTGTTTGATAATGATTATATTTCTTTTTTTTTTAGGAACCATGCTATGGATGCCAAACGGGTTTTGCTACCCTAAATTTTCCAAAGGGGAGTTTGTCATTTCAGGCTCACAGAATAAAGAGACATGTGAAACAGAAAATCAAACAGTAGCTCTTGACAGGATCTAATTGGCAGGGATAGCAATCTACAGAATGATTGTGTTTGGTAAAGCCAGCGAAATGAGTGAACCTGGACACATTTTTTTGCCCCCTAAGGCTTTGGCATAAGGACATCTAAGGATATATTATGTTATATATTTCTTCATGGTACCCAAAATCTGACCAGGGATAAATTCTGGAGAGCCTCCCAACCCCAGGATCATCACGAGAGCACATACAAGTACTGGATACAAATATTTCTCATCTTCCAACCCCAAAACCTAAACAAGTCACAATTTCCCCCTTAATTTGTCATAGGCACTACACTGAACAGATTTTCTAATCCTTGGCCGTTCCACCCAGAATCTTAACTTTTACTAAGCGGGCACTGAATTTCTTAAAAACCCACATGTCAACAACTGCCACAAAAGTGATTGCAGTGAAAGCTACGTTTCCAAGGCTCCCGCCTCTCTCCAAGGCTTTGATAGCCTTCATGGCAACACGTAAACCTTCAGCAAAGGGAAAATCCTCAGTGCTCCAAATGCAGGCAAGGAGAACCTTTGTCAGATGAAATTCTATTTACTATTCAAAGTACAACGGCATTGGGCTATTGGTGGGGAATCCAGGCACACCTGGATCTGCACTATTTATGTCCTCTCTGGTTCTTTGTATACATCAGCCTTGTTGGAGACCCACTGCTATGCTTCTTAAATTAGCACAATAATAAGCCTTCTTTGGAGGAATTACTGAGTCTCTCTTCTCTCCCCACTTAATTTTTTTACAGTACGCCACCCTGTACTGAAAATTAGAGATGAACATCATTCTCCTATTTATGAATGTATTTGTATGAATATTTCTTTAAAATCTCCATCTGTACATGTTTTTAACAGGGTTACTCTTGTACATGACACAGGGTTGACACCTAAAAGTGATGTTTCTCCTGAGGAGAAGGAACGTCTCTGTTTTGGAGATCTGAGCTCCAGCCAAAATGAAACGAACAAAAACACAGATATAAGGCCCTTATAAAATGAGTAGGGTGCTTTGGCCACAGGAACATTCCCAGAACTCTAGGGTGAATAATGCCATGTTAAAAACATGTATATTACCCTAAAAGTGGTTAAATAAGTAAACAGATAAACAACTACCAGGAAAATGATTGTCTCCTATATATAGCCCCTCTTTGCTATCTCTGTTTGGCAGTAAGGATTGGAAACGTAGGTTCTTTGAACTATAGTTAACGCTCCAAAAACCAACTCTCCCAATGTCCGATCAGGAGGCCCCTCTCAGAATAACAACACAACTTAGTTATTCCATAATATCTGTCATTTTGTTCTCATAATTGTGGAAATTAACTTATGGCTAGAGCATAGGTCTCCCCCCATTAATAAACAAGAAGTTTATGAGTGAAATTGAGGTTCTGATTTTTTTGTTTTCCTTTGTGAGGCTGTAACCAGGAAATAGTGGTACTGGTTACTTCAGCTAGGAAATAGTGGTACTAGTTACTTCAGCTAGTCAGTGTGATTAGCAGTAAGGAAATGTTAGGCACAGTAGTCTAAAAACATCTGAAGGGTCAAAAATTACCCTTACCTGATATGGGTTAAATATAAAAACCAATTTAATACAATCAAAACACATGAGATCAGATACATGTCTGATTTCTTAGTTTTGTACAGACACAACTCTGAACTGACATAACTGCTGTTCTGTGTCCACTAAATTATTCAGAGCCCTTTCCCACTGGAGCCTGAAATGAATTCCCCCATCTTAGCTCCTTTCCTGTGCACTTTCCCCATACAAACATCCCTTTCCTATTCTTTTCCCTTTGCAGCTGCCAGGATATCATGGATGGAACCATCGCAATGTCAGCTGGGAATGTCCTATAGTACTTGTTTTTGCTTTAACGGAACCCAAACAATAAACCAGCAAAAAAAAAAAACAACCCACAAAAATCCCTTCATTTCTCCCCAATTTCCTTTCCTTATTCTCTCTTCATCCACCTTCATCCCATTTTTACCTCTTTCTGCTTATTCATGGGACGTGGCCATCATGTGGAACTCAAAGATATAGCCAGCCAGCTGTCTTAGCCTGCTTCCTCAACTAAAATGCCCTTTATGTGGGAAGTTAAGACTAGCATGACAATAAACTCCACAATCAGAATCCAGGGAAGAATGTAGCATATAGTTTTTTGAGCTTGTCTGGTAGACACCTTCCTTTGGGGACGTCACCTTCAAGGTGTTGAAAAAAAATAGAAACAGTCCCAACCAACAAATCCCCTTCATTGAGTGTAGGGAATCTAACACCGACTAAAGGGGTATGCTCTATTTATCACTGCCACACAGATTCCTAGACCTAGTTGTCATAATCTAATTATCATTTTAAAATTCATGAAGTACTGTGTATTCATGAAAATCTAGAATCTAAGATCACAGCACTGTTCCCACATATTATGCTGCCTGAATCGGAAAAGTAACTGGTGTCTTTCCCCTCCCCCAAGTCAATGTTCGTAGCACCACAAGGCAGCCAAGTTATTTTAACAACTAGGGGAGGCAACTCCACATGTACCTCTTCTTATCCTTAACAGTAAAAAAAAAATCAGACATGGTACAAGTGCCTTTTGCGGGGGAAGCAAGTTCAGTTCGTCCATGTTCGTTGCGGGATTCTAGGGACGTGAAGTGTTAAAAGGTAACTTTCCCCAGAAATAGTGACGTAAAACAACTAACAATTGTCAGTTAATGGCACCCCAGTCAGTAGCCCTGTTCGGCCCAGTAGTAAAAGGAAAAACACTGTGAACATGGTTGTTAACTACTCAGAGTAGTTGTATGGCCAGATGAGGAGGATAGAAAATAAATAAATAAATAAAATAAATAAATAAAAATAAATAAATAAATAAATAAATAAATAAATAATTTTTTTAAAAAACAAACAAACGATAGCCTGGTCAGAAAAAGCTTCCCCACTCTAATGTAGAATATGGTTAGACTTGCTTTGACTTTTCAGTTCTTGGTCATGCTATGGTGTGACAGAACACTGTTTTTTATACAAAGATAAAGGTTAGTTTATTTTTGTATAGGAAGAGAGCCTAGCTCTGAGGAAGCGTGAGTGGTTTGGGAACAGAGATTTAAAACTTCAGATCAGGCAGATATCTTGACCAAGTCTGTTCTCTCAGAGGAGCTGCAGTTTGGTGGATATGGTGAGAATACAGTGGTACCTTGTATAAAGGAATTAATTTGTTCCAAATGAAATTATGTTAAGCAAATTTTCCTTTATACAAATTTTTCATAGGAATGCATTGAAAACAGAGTAATCCCATTATTATGTTGTACGGATTCGCCCCATAGGCGATTAAGTTAAGCAAATTTCCCCTATCTCCGGAATTGTTTATGTTGTACAGATTTTATGTTATACAAACAGTTTGATATACAAGGGTCCACTGTAATCTGTTACAAAGCAACACTCCCCAAGAGATTTCAGTTCAGCAGGGGAAAGGAATTACTCATAAATAGACCAGTGCATGTGTTTATCTTTATAGTGCAGCCGTGCTCAGAGGGGACAAAGGCAGTGGTTCCCTCCTTGGCATTCTCCCAGCCTCTAGTGGCAATGAGTGCTGAATAATCCATATTCCCACTGCAGACAGTGCTGTAAGGCCTGGCATTCAGAGAAAGATCCCCCTGCCCTATTCTTCTCCAGCTCAACCTGCAGGCTCATCTTCTCTATCCCGTGTCTTCATACCTGCTTTTGGCCAGGGCAAGGGGCAAGTGGGAAGTCCACAAGGAGGCATGGAAGGAGGCGCCAGTGGCACAGCATGCACCCATCATCCCCTCTTCCCTCGTCTCCTCCCCCAAAACAGCAAGGATGGGCCTTAATACTCGAAAGTTTACTGTACTGTTGCAAGAATGCATGGGTCTATCTTCTCTCTTCCTTTCCTGAGGCTGTTAACTGGGGTTGTCTTTTCACTGTCTGTTGCTTTTTGCTTTTCTGAAATCACATGGTGTGTGTGTAGGGGGGGGGCTCCTACTTGAATTTTCTGTGCAGCATGAAAGCAATCCCTCCTCGCTCATCGCTGCTTGCCTGTGTTTTGAACTCTTCCCAACCAGGCTTTTTGCTGCATTAATTAGTGGCTGAAAAACATATGCCATCTTGTGTTTTTTTTTTTTCATTTGTACAGTACTGCATGTTTTCCCCAATTAACCAATTGGTTACACTAGGGCCATGGCTTGGCTGGGAAACAAGTCTGATGGCACCTCCAGCTTCCTGTAAAAAAAAAAAAAAGAACACACACCTTCTCTCTCTCTCTCTCTCTCTCTCTCTCTCTCTCTCTCTCTCTCTCTCTCTCTCTCTCTCTCTCTCTCTCTCTCTCTCTCTCTCTCTCTCTCTCTCTTGAATCCAGTTGCCCATCCCTCCCACCAAAAGGAACTATCCTTTATAGTTTCCAGCCATTTGGAAAAAGAAAAGGGCTCTATAGAAACATTTCATTTTAGCCGTGCACAACTTCTGGCCCACCAAGGTGAAGGTGGCCAACATGCCATGTGTCGTCAGATACTTGACAACGAGACACTCAGACAAGTAAAAGTATCACAAACTGCATAGGTCTCTTTTAACTTATCCTTGCAGTCCTCTAGAGAGATAAACAGGAAAGGTGTGTTTCTCCAGTCTGGCAGGTCAGTGAGGAATTGAGACAGACAAATACTGACAATATGCCCATGTCAGATCTGACATCACCAAATTATCGAGTTGAACTACGCAGGTTTAGCTCTTAACCATACCACTTATGGGGTACTGTATTACTCAAGGAACACCGAGAACGTGACATGTAAGTTGGAACTTCTGACAGGAATGTTTAGGAATTTCTCCTACGTTTCGGCAGGAAAACGCAAGAGATAAACTAAGAGTTTGGAAAATGATTTTTTTTAAAGACAAATGGATATAAAAGATATACTGAAGCCATCCATAGCTGCTCATGTGCAATTAAACTGCACATAAAATCCACTTTAGGGAGCTACCTCATTTTTACTTAATGGCAAGGAGGTAAGAGTTGCACTGAGGCAAATACAGTTCTGCAGCTAGTGCCAAATTAAAATTAGGCAATGGAGTTAGCAAAACCTTTGGAACTGAAATCAGACATGATGTGAAAATAATCTGGACTAGGCATATTTGAGTACTAGAACCAGGGGTCATCCACTCAAATTGAAAGTTGGGAGAGTGAGAACAAATAAGAGAAAATATTTCTTTACCCAGTGTGATGTTAGTTTGTGGGACTCATTGCCATAGGCATAGGGTATAGCGATGGCATCTGGCCCAGATCCCTTTAAAAGGGAATTGGACAAATTTCTAGAGGAAAAGTCCATCACAGATCACAAGCCATGATAGAGATGTGTGCTATCTTCAGGCTTAAAAAGAGACTTCCACAAAATGCCAGGTGCAAAGGACTGGTATCAGGAGGCAAGTATCTAGTTGCCTCACATGCTCCCAGCAACATCTGTTTGAACCACTGTGAGATACAGGAAGTGGAACTGTATGGGCCCTTGGCCTGATCCAGCAGGGGTCTTCTTATGTCCTTATATACATTGCTTTGGGCTGCTTGCTACCTCTAGGACAAAGCAACACCCTCACAGATCTTTCATGTGTTGCAGAAGTGTGGAAAGAAAGAAAAATTTAGATGAAGAGCACATGCTTTAATCTTAGAAATATGCCTTCCTTGCCCTTCTGACTTCAAAGACATGGATTAAACCAACAGTATCTTGTGGCTACATGGTCACTAAATTCAGAGCCAACTAGAAGGGCTAAGACAGAGAGAAAGGACAGAAAGCATAGAAAGAGATTCCCTGTGTTGCCCTTTTAAGAAAGACCCAGAAATGTATGCGCCTACTGCCATTTTAAAATCTCTCACTCGTGCCCTTGTGGTCACATTGGCAATCCAAGTGGAACTTTCTTCTAGCAGCAAGGAAAATAGAAAGGAAACAGAGCATGTAGCTCTGCAGATTGCCCCAGGTGTCGTCCTATCCTGCCTACACCATTCAATCTATGCCCTGTCCTTGCCATTTGCTTTTTCTCATTCTTAAGAATGGGATCTTCACACATGAGAGGTATAGATACCCTATGGATCGAGAGAGAGAGATTGGATTGGATTGGAGTGTGCCCAAACAAGTACATGCCAAGGTGGCATATATGTTTGAGTCCAGGACTGAGGTGCTCTGTGCATCCCTTATTCTGACTTACGAGTTAAATGGTTCTGCTTCAAGCCCCAGGGCACCTATATTCTATCTCAGACTGACAGAAGTGCCAGCCATATCTGTTTGCACAGAATTGTCCACAGCCTTGCCATTTACTTATGAACCTTTTTGTAAGTGGCCGTTTACCACAACATGCAAATTATTAAACATGGCCATCTGTGTTGTTTGACCATTTGCTAAAGAGGTCTCTCTCCCCTGCTTCCCAGCTGCCAAAACTGAGCATTTTCTAAACCACTTGGGAAGACAATGGAGATGACAAATGGTTATATGTGTGCTGTGGTGACTTAGCCACTTGGCAATAGTCATCAGAACCAGTACATGGTATGTTTAGTCAGAACTGCTAAACAACGATGCTATTCCCAGCATTCATTCTAGGAGTCGGCTTTTCCTGTGGTCTCTGTGAATTCTCACATGTGGGTTCTCTCTGAGCCTGCAGATCTCCTCAGAACTTTCCAGAACCTTAAGGAATCGATGAGACCAGTCCCCTGCATTGTGGCTTCTCCTCCATCTGACAGCTGCCTTGCTTTTCCTTCAAATCACTGGAAATAGTTGTTAAGCTACCATTTTCTTACCTCTGGCCCACCTTTCCCTTGTCATCACCTCTTTCACCACACTTCTGAGTATGAATTAGCATTTGTTATATTGAGGTCTCCCTGCTTTTTTATAGCTCGAGTGGCCTCACATGCACTGACAAGATTACCCTTCACTAAGGGACAGTCTAAGTGCCGAAACTGCCTAGGTGGGGAGCACCAGACCCTAAACTGCCAGATCTTCTGTAAATTCACTTAAATCACCATTAAAAAAAACAGCAATTCTATTTAAAGTTCTCCCTTGTGGAAAAAGTCATTACAGGAAACACGATATCGAAACAAACAACACTGACTCCAGCACTGTTCATCCACAAGGCACCTTCTGGTCAAATACTGATGGGGGTACTCCAGTCAGAAACAACTCAGAACGATCCGAACCCTTTGGATAATGGCATCTACACTTCTTCCAAGCTAGAAATCGACCTCAGCCTTGAAGCCAACATCAGTATCTATGTTGAAAAAGAGAAAGAAGCCCATAGGTTTCAAAACCAGTAAAGTAAAGAAGGCAAAACCCAAACAGAAGTCACAAAAAATCCCTCAAGATCAACTGTTGGCCTCTTAAGCACACCTGATCTCGCCTGATCTCAGAAGCTAAGCAGGGTCAGGCCTGGCTAGTACCTGGATGGGTGACCAACAGGAAATACCAGGTGCTGTGGGCTCCTGGAGTAGGAACTGGCAAGCCACTCCATTGTTCCTGCCAAGAAAAACTCCATGGACATGGGGTCATGAAGAGTCAGTCACAGCTGTAACGACACAACAAACTCATCAGATATTAACCTCTATGGAAAAGCCTACATAATCTGCACCCTGCAGACTCAGCCCGCATTTACATCCTTCACATTCATGGCCATCAGATTTTGCTTCAGTGGTGAAAGAGAAGGGGTTTCCACACCGTAAAATGCCTTGAAAGATGCACTATTCTCAGAGGGCAATGCTAGCTGTGATGTGCTGCTCCTTCTGCCCCCGCTGCCATATTATTTTTGCATCTCTGTCTAGGGGGCAGCATGGCATTTTCCACCACCTTTCTTTGACTCTTCAGGTGTGCCGAGAGAGAAGCACTCTTGACTCTCTCCATGACCTGCCTATGTACTCTCCAACGTCAGTGCAATACATTCAGCGTGAGAGGCCATTCTCTTGGTCCCACCACTTCACAGGTACATCTGCTGGGGACACAGGAGAGAACCTTCTCTGTGGCCGCTCTTAAACTTTGGAATTCACTCCACAAGAGGCCAGGCTGTCCCCATATTTATTATTCTTCCACAGGTAGGTAGAGAAATTTCTCTTCAGGCAAGCTTGTCCTTAATGAGTTTTTATGATGTGGTTTTGGTATCATTGTTTACTGGGCCCTCGTGTGGCATTTATTTGATCCTTAAAGTATCTGCATACTTTCTGTTTTTAGGTTTTAATATTGGTTTTCAGTTGATATAAGCCGCCTTGGGCCCTTTTTAAGGAGAAAGGCAGGATAAAAATATTTTAAATAAACATTCAGCACCCAGAGGATCACTAGCCTGTGGAACTCCCTACCAGGAGAAGTGGTGACAGCTGTCAGCCTTGACAGCTTTAAGAAGGGATTAAACAAGTTCATGGAGAACAAGGGTATCAATGGCAATCATTATGGATGCCTAAGGACAACCTCCAGGTTGGAGAGATAGGCAGGATATATCTCAATGCCATTTGCAGGGAATCGTAAGCAGGTGAAGACATCTGCTTGGGAATACTCTGAAGCAAATGGTGAACCACTGTGTGAGACAGAATGCTGAACTAGATAGGCTGTGGCCTCTTCCAGCAAGGCTGTTCTTATGTTCTTAAATTGCTGGAACTAATCAAATTGCTGGACTCAGCACTGAAATCCACCATGGAGATACAGAAGCACTCGACATCTAGATTGTCTCTGGATATGTCTCACCAACGATAGCACTTGCCCTCCAGATCGGCTTTGAAGTCCTTGGTTCCATCTACTCAGCATAAAAAACCCATGGGAAATCCTCCTGACACCCATCAACACCAGGAAAAGAGACACATCCATATTGAAGACCTTGATACTGATATCAAGGGTGTCATTCGGTTTTGATAACCTCATCTTCGTTGGCTTCCCCATCAGCTAGCTACACAGAGCCAAAGGTCCTGGTCCAGATTCTTGTCACCTAAACAGAGTCAAAATTGAAGATCTTGGTCCAGAGACCAATCTTCAGAATCAAACAAAGACAAGCAACTAAAGGAAAAGCATTCCTATCCTTCAGCCTCAAGATCCGCCAGTGTAAAGCAGACCAAAGAAAAACACCAGTTCTGCGCCGATAGTACCAACCTTGTTCTATTTTCAAAACACTCTAAAGAAAAGACCAAGGACAATTTCTAAGGATGGAGGCAGTAAATCTAAAATCAATAAGGATAAGGCCGTTGACCAAATCAGTTTCCACTTCTAGGAAACATTAGGCTCTCCAGACCCCTGTAAAAACTGATCAGTTAACAGTCAGTGATGATTCTCATTCTCAGGACTTGAACCCAATTATGTCTGATGGCTGCTCATCAGTTCTAGTCACTCCAGCTAGTCTGATGTATGGGGATATGCATTCTTCATCTCCATCTGAGAATTTTAGATTGTATTCCAAGTTGGTTTCCAAATGGCCAAATTCCCTACAACTAGAGGCTTAGAGGCCACCACTGCCAAGTTCTCGTCCTCTTTATGACCAGATCAATAAGGATAAGGCCACACCTGTGCATATTAGTTTGCATCTGTCCATATTATACCTTGTCAAGGAATCATAGGTTAAACCATCTACCCTGCTACCAATCTTCAGGTAGGTTAAAAACTATATAGTTTATGACAAGGAGTCCACCTTTTTTCTAAAACATCCACAGCCCAACTCCATCATTGTAGTTGCTTCTCAAATCAGGACCCAAGACCACCACAGTACAACCCCTACCAATGGAGATGGCTGTAAAATGAATATGATAGGTTGATGTATCTACTCAACTGCATCGTCAGAATTGCAAATTCTTGAGCTGCAATAAGGGCATACTAACAGATTTTGTGAAGTAAACTCCAACCCCTTCTTAAAACACTACCTGAACATAAACAGACCTTAGTCTATACTTTCAAACAGGAAGCTAATGTTTCTTGCTGCTCAATGAATGCATTTAACTAGGCATGAAACTGATTCCACAGTAAAATATATGACAGCAGCAGTAGATTTGAGATTCTATGCATGGCTTGCTTCAGCTGTTCTCTCAGACGATTCTAAGTCCAGGCAGGAGATCTTTCTTTTGATGTTGAGGGTCTCTTCAGTGAGAAGATGTATGATATTATAGACAATTTATACAATAAAACAACTCTTGTTGAAGAATGGGCTTTCATTCACAATTTCGACAGAGACAATACCAATCATAATATTTATTTTATTTTTTATTTTAGAGTATTTTTACCCCACCTTTCTCCTTGGAAAAAGGACCCAAGGAGGCTTACAGAATGAGAGATAATATACAATTCAGTACAATTAAGACATGTTCAAGTATTAAGAACAGGGAATTGAGGGATACCTTACAGCATTAATAGACAACATTATATTAAAGCTGCATGAGAACACGAGCAGTTAAAGGAGAGTGAAGTTCCATGTAAAATTATGAGTGATTGAAACTCACATTGAAAACATAATGTCAATGTAAATCCATAAGGTTGTACTTAGTTATAAACACAAAGTCTATGTGATCCTGTAGATTCAAATAAAAGACACATAATAGGTAGACCATCATTCAGGGAAAGCTGGCCTGAAGAGAAATGTCTTAACAGCTCAGTTTTCCTTGGAAAGATAAAAACTACCTTCCATGACATCATCCCAGTACATTACAGACAACATGCTCATTACAAACAACATGCTCAAAGGCAAATATTCATATTAACCAGATTCACAAAAAGACAAGAGTGAAAAAAATCTGAAACAGCACCTTTGACTGCATTCATAACAAGATCCACAGCCCCTTGCCCCTTTTATTTAAAGGACAGTATCCTTCTCCTGATGCTACCTATGACCACCTGGCACATGGTCATCAACAATAAATGGGTCTTGACCATTGTCAAAGAGAACTATGCAACAGAGTTTATATATTTCCCTCCAACAGATCTTTTCAGACCTACTCAACTCCAATTCAAGTCACAGGGAAATAGCTGTGCTGCTTCAGAAAGTTGCCATACAACCTATCCCCTTAGAAACGCTGGTGAATAAATTGTACTCCTGTTACTCTAAGATTCCAGAAAAGGAGTGAGGGTTGAAACCAATTGTGGATTTGTGGGATGTAAACTCGTTCATAGAAACCAAGAAATTCAAGATGGTGATGCTGGAGACTATATTACTACTTCTCAAGAAAAAAGAGCAGTTTGCTGTGATAGACCTCACGGACATTTATTTCCATACCACTATTCACTCAAGCCATTGGTGTTTTCTATGTTTTGCCTTGGGCAACAATATTTACAAGTTAAAGTGCTTCCTTTTGGACTATCAATAGCAACCAAGTCTTCACAAAGTATATGGCATCAGTCACTTTCGACTTCCTATACATAGATGAGTGGTTAATTATAGCAGATTCCATGAGCAAGGCAGAGAAATTTATCTGTTTTTCATGACATCTGCTGGTGGATTTCACTCTCCGTACAAACCCTAAAAAAATTATTTTTAAAACCAAGAATGGTTTAATATATTGGAGCACTGCTGGATACAAAGACACCAAACACTTTCTTACCTCAAAGCAGGATAGACAAAACTGTAGAACTGATGAAGAGATTTGGACCCATAGCACCAATTACAGCATATATGGCCTAGAAATTATTTGTTCTTATGGCAACAATAACAGCAATTATTCCACATGCATAACTGTAAATGAAGTCCTTTCAAGCATAGTAACTTTCATCCTTTGACATGTTATTTTTTGATAACAAGAAAGCAATTTAAAGAAACTAATTGTAACCTAGGAGCAGAACAGCTATTATGGTGGATAAACAAGTCCAATCTCACAATGGGAAGAAGTTTTGGGAAGATCTGTCCAGCCATTCAGATAATGGTGCATGTGAGTTTTATAAGTTGGGGAGCACCTTGTCAAAAAATCATGCTGCTGTTCCAATGAAGAAAGACCTTTGCACTACTCTTCTAGCACCATTATCTCATCACCTTGTGCTAAGTCACCAGCAATGAATTGGTGTTAACCATTACTCAAAGTAGCTATACCATAGAATTAAACATATCTCCGCCTACAGGTCTAGTCGGACCTATAGCACCATCTCTGATTCTAGAAGAAGAAATAGCTACAGTACTGAAGAAATATGTCATACCCCCTGATTCCATTGAAATGTCTCCCAGCACATTCTATTCCCGTTATTTCACAGTTCCAAAGAAAGAAGGTGGTTTGAAGCCAATCCTAAATCTGAAAAATGTCAATTCTCACAGACACACCAAAAAGGGACACTAGAAACAATATTAATAATCAAATAAATTCTGACTTATGAAGTCCCTTTTCAGAGTTTAAAAGTTAGAGAATAATTAGAAATAGCTTTATCATTCTCTTTTTCTGGAGACCTCCTGAGTCTGTGCAGCTTACCCAAGGCCACATTATGTCACCTCTACTCACAGGAGACACAGTGGGGAATCAAACTTCCAATCTCAGGCTCTGTAGCCAGATACCTAAACCACTGAGCTATAATATTACCACTCCTCAAAAAAAAGTACTGGTTTGCTTTAATCAGTCTTAAAGGATGCCAATTTCCATTGCTGTCCATTCAAACAATTGCTGTTTCCTGGGCCTCACGTTGGGCATCAATATTTACCAGTTCAATGTGCTCCCTTTTGGACTTTCTATCACACCCAGGGTTTTCACAAAGTGTATGGCACCAGTTGCTGTCTACCTCAGGCTCCATGTTGCAATGGTGTGTCATACCATCACTGAGCTTGTCAATCATCCACCTGTGTGATTCTCAGAGACCATGACAAAGAAGGACAGGTTGCTTACTTGCAAACTTTGATTCTTGAAGTGGACATCTGTAAAATCACACAAACCACCCATCCTCCCCTCACTCTGACACACAACAATTTATTTAGGGGGAACAGAGACCATGAGGTGGAACAAGCACAGTGCAGAGGATTGGTGTAACACAGTGTTGGCAAACCTATGGCATGGGTACCAAAGGTGGCACTCTCTGAGCCCTTTCTGTGGGCACCTGACATCACCCCTTCACAGCCACCTGTATACAGGTTAAATTGCTGTATTGGCACTTTGTGAAAAATTAGTGGGTTTTGAATCGCAGTTTGGGCACTCGGTCTCGAAAAGGTTCACCACCACTGGTCTAACAGATTCTATAGGTTCTCAAAAGTTCTAAGGAGTTCCACACAGACACAAGGACCACTTGAAAAACTACAGCTACAGGTAAGCCACCAGTCCTTTTTCTTTGTACCTAAAGTCAAAGCTTAGTGTCAGAATTCCTTGTTTATTATTTGCCGTTACAGAGCCACACTTCTCTAACTGCTGCCTAAAGAAACCAAAAATATAGTTTCTGTTCTCATCACATAATCTCCCTCTCTATCTCTGTCTCTATCTCTATCTATCTCTATATCTCTCTCATACACACACACACACACACAAACACACATATACACAGATGGTTAATGAGCCTCAGCACCCTGTTTGTTATGCACCTCTGTTCCATATTTATTTTCCAAACAAGCTTTGAAAATCTTAGTTTATATTTCTGCTATTCTTGCATGCTTCTCCATTTTGTTGGGTTTGAGTTTTCTGTTTTGTCTTTCTCTTCTAGGCCTTCTACTGAAGGTGATTCTTCCCACCCCATCCCTTTGATAATGGAACTGAATCCCCAAAACACGATGAGGCATGAAAAAAATACAAATGCATGCAACTGCTTTGGATCTTCTGTATCAATACTCCTACTCACCAAGCATGGAGCTCTGTCCATGATTTACGTTTCTCTTATCCATCAGTAGCTTTCTGGGCACTTGTCAAGATTAGCTACTCTTGTCTCTTCCTTGTGGAGAAGAGGTGTGACAGAGGTCCAATCTTCTTTCAAACTGAAATCCACCTGCAATTGTAAGCCATTTTAAGCCACTAATGTTCATATCATGCAAACAGCCCTGGATTTTTTAAACCCCCCCAAAGCCCCACAGTTGCAAATTCTTGAGGTCAGTCGAGGTGAAAAACAGTAGCAAATATGCTATGTGTGAAGAAAAGCAGCAGTTCCTTTCTCCTCCTGAAGCTTGACAGGCTATGTTTTATACTTTTTCTTCAAGGCTGGGAAAAACAAATGCTGTCCATTTGATAAGTTAGCTACAGTTATCTGGAAGTTGAGTCACGGCAACTGGACTTCTTTTCTTGAGAGATTGAAATGTTTCGCTGCTCATCCAAACAGCTTTGTCAGTCTGAGGAAAGCTAGTGGCGAGTCCTGCATTTTATAGTTCACTTCGGCCTCATGTCACCCTGGTCTGAAATAGGCTCATAAGATAAACAATGGCCTGAATAGGCTCATGAAATATAAAATGGAGGACTCGCAACTAGCTATCCTCAGACTGACAAAGCTGTTGTCATGACTCAACTTCCAGATAACTCACCTGGATGACTGAGAATCTTCATAGACATCTATCTACAGTTATGTTCTTAACAGCGAGGGAATTTAAAGGATCCCAGCTGAACAATTCCTATCAGCACAGGATGAGAAAGGGACATGATGGCATGGGAAGTAAGGAAGCAAGACACACAGAAGAGAAAAAACATCAGGGATTTTCTTAAAGGAGAAAGTGGATATACATATTTATTTTTAAACCACCTCTTCTCATGCTGTCATCTCCTTTAGACTGAACTCATTTCCATCTTCTACACTCGACTCCATAGAAAGTTCTAGACAATTTATATTGTGTACATATATATGGTTGTCCACCTACCCGCACCACACATTCCCCTTTGAGCCTTTCATCCTTCTCATCTTTTCCGTTGACTGTTCCTCTCATTCCTCAGTTTTGTTTTGTCCTTCGCAGCTGATGAGGGTCCCTTTACTCCTACCCTCTCTTGTTTATCCCTCACTTATTCATCAGTGGCTAAGAATATTCCAAGTATAGCCACACAGTGGAAGGCAAAAGCAAACATTGGGTTGCCTCTCCAAGTAAAATAAGATCATGGGTAGCGGAAATGTGGGATCGGGATAGGTTTGACAGCAAAGTAACAAGAACGTGAAATTGCTGTCTCAAGCGAATGTAAAGAAAAGCCATGGCAGAGCAGCCTTTTTCACATAAGACTTTAGTAAGCTTCTTGAAAGACAAGCAAGGGCAGGCTTTAGAGGGAGAAATCACAATTTCTACAGCTTAAGTCCACACCTGGCTCCCAAGATCCTCAGATAAAAGCATATCTGTTGCCATCGTAAATTTGACACTGACTTAATAGTCATTGTAACCCTAGAAAATTGTAATTCATTAATTAGGTAGAGTAGACCTTTGAGCTTGCTCCCTGAGTTACAATTCCCAGGATTCTTTGAGGGGAAAGCACAACCCATAAACTGGTGTAAAGTTGCTGTGACTTTGTAGTGTACATGCCCCCATTCTTAAGAGGGCTGGGGACTAATGCTCCAGATGTTTGCATAATATCTTGGAGAGACTGACAGCAGTAGGTCTGCCCTACCTTGCGTTGGAATGAGGGGGACATTTAAGTAGTAGGACTAATGAGTCCTATCCCATCTTCTCAATCTGCCCCATGATAGTAGGGGGACAATTAGCAAGCCCCAACACTGTGGCCTCACATTGGGAGCAATAATGAGGAGCTAAGCTCTCATTATTTCTTTTTCTTCTTACTTTTTGGCGTCTTCTTTAGATCCGCGTAGTGAAAGCGTTCCGTAGCTCCCTCTACGAAGGGCTGGAGAAGCCAGACACCAAGACCTCCATCCATAACTTCATGACGACGCCCGAGTTCTTGATCAATGACTACATCCACAACATTCCCCTCATTGATGATACAGATGTGGAGGAGAGCGAGGGTCCCCCGAGACGGCGCTTCCGGGCCAGCCCCCCACTGTCCCCCAACAAGAACAACAACGCCATCGACAGCGGCATCTACCTAAGCACCGACGTCAGCAAGACACCTACCTCCTCGTCCAGCCCAGTCAGTCCGCTCCACAGCATGGAAACCTCTCTCTAACACCACTCCACCATGCAACCCGTTGAAACGACTTTGTGCACACAGCAGGGTGTCCACTTCCTCCTGGGAGATCAGGACTAGCTGAGCGAGTCAGGAAGAAAAAGCGGGCAGGAGATGGCGTTTCTCCTCTTAATTGCTGGAGGGTGTTTTTATTCTTCCTCTCGGTGAGGTGGAAACAGGGAAGGTTTCCGCCACTGAACGGCTCAGGCACACGAAGAAGAGTAACCGAGTTGGCACAATGAAAATGATGGACAAACTGTGCAGGGAGGGCATGGGGAGAAAACAAGTTTTCTTCAGAGTTACCCCTGAAGGGTTTGGGCTGAGTCCCGGAGGGTGTACAGGAAACAACAACAACCACCACCACCCCCCATTTCTCTAGTCTGTTATTTGTTTATCTTCGGACACAAACACACTCACCGAATCCACAATGATTCCCCCATTTGGGAGTTGCTTTGATTTATTTCTGGGACCTCTTTTTGGATTTTTCCCCCTCTCTCTCTAAAGTTGAAAAAAAAAGAACTATATTTGCACCTGGAAAAGGAAAAAAAAAACAAGAAAAAAAGAGGAATACTCTAGAATCTATTATCCTAAACATATATATATTTATATATATATGATACCAACTGACAGATGTATTTACGGACCTTCTGACCATAACGCATGCCTGTTATCAAACCCTCCTCTCTTCTCCTTCCTCCCCCGATGGAATTTCAGTCTGGGGCAATTTTGTTTTTTTGTTTTTTAAAGAAAAACCATTGCTCGCTGTAGCTTGTATTTTATATCAAGGTTTGCTGAGAAAAGGAAAAGGGTTATTTCCTGTTAGGAGGAAGAATGGACTGTGGAACAACTTCTAAGTAACTGAAAAACTGAAGCTCTGTTTGGTTTGGTGATGCACAGATGGAGTACAGTGGTTGAAATTAGGTCCTAGTTGTGATTACCATAGATGTGGTCCTTTTTAAGGCAGTTATCCTGAAAATAGCAACCGAAAGTGCCATCCGCGTGAATGGGACCCAGCCGCCCCCGCCCTCCATCACATCCCCATGCTTGCAATCCAGATGCTTCCTATAGCTGGTGGTTTCAGCCAAACTTCCAACAAAATATCTGAGCAGCAGATAGCAGTTAGGAAAAAATGATAAAGATTGTACTTTTTTTTTAACCACTTAAGGGGCAACCATCATTTCTTCTTCGAGATTACTGCATCTGAAAGAGCATCCATTCAGGCTGTCCCATTCATATTATTCAGCATGGAATCTGGGACCTGGCAAAGAAGTTGTATTTCTAAGAATTCTGCTTTCATTTCCAAACATAGAAACATGCTTCTAGCACTTGTACCCATACAGAGACATTTGGAAAAGGTATAGGAAGTGTCTTCAGATGGTATTGTAGTAATATTCGTAGTTCTTCCCAGCTTCCACTCATTCTAAGTACATTTATTTATTTATTTATTTATTTATTTATTTATTTATTTATTTATTTATTTACCACCTATCTGCACTAAATGGCACTCTGGGTGGTTTACAACATTTCAGCTTAACAAACCATATACAATGAAGAATAAAATAAAATAATAACATAGCATAGTACAGTGATATATAAAAACAAGATCAATCAAGATCAATTATAAAATCAGAATTTTATCAACACTGATATTTTATCAAAGTTGATATTCAGCCTTGTTCCAGAATTCAGTCATGTTTCATACCATACCTTCAAAATGCCCTTCTGATGCTTCCAGAAAGGACTGTCTTCCTTAGTTAATGATAGAACATACAAATTCTGGCCAGGGTGGATTCCTAACCTTTTTAAGGAGACTTGCTCTATGGTCAGTCCCTCACCACTGCTCTGCTTAGATTATTGCTTCCCCTCCCTCAGTAATAGCTAAGTCAGGAAATAAAGTTTAGCCTCAGCAGTTCCCATAATTGGAGAAAATCCAAAATGTTCCCGGGGGGGGGGGAGCGGAGGGAGTTCTGACAATGAGGTAAGACATGGAAACCATCTTAGGCAGAAGACTTGGGATGGCTTTGATGGGGTGCAGCAAAATGGAAGGTGAATGCATTCTGTCCCTGTATACCAGAACCAGTATCTTATTGAATTCTTGCAGAGGGTATGTCCCATCAGCATAGCAGCGTGGAATCAGACAAGCATTGCCATTGCACAAGCTGTGACTTCCATAAAGAAAACCTCCTGGAACTCGGGCTTGGGCAAGCATGATCCCACCTCACTGTGTCGGCAGGACTTACTGTTCACCTGAAGCTCAGTAGGGTACTGGCCTGGAAGCTCTCCTGTGGAAGCTGTGCTGAAATAAGCAAGCACGGTTGAGTTTTTGTGTAGTTCCCAGACACCACAAAATTCACGGAGTAGGCCAACAGTGCAGTTGGACTTTGTCCCCCACTACTTAATAGAAGCAAAATGTCTACTACATATACTTCCACCTCATGCCCCAAACTGGTGAAGATCACAGGGGCATGTGGATCTTGTTTTTGTCCTCCAGCTTTCAGAATTCCCCAGGTAGCAGACCATCCTGTGGGGATTTGCTGGAGTCAATAGTCCAGAACCATATACAGGTATCTACATACCTCTAGGGAAGGCAGTTGTGACAAGGAGTGAAATGGCTGCTGCTGAACTATGTGTAATTCCAAATTGCATAACACCATGATCCGACTGCTTCTATAGAGAATAAGAAAACAATGCATCATTTATATCCCATTTTAAGCTACTGTGAGGAGCTAACTGCAGCTTTACAAGGCACAAATCCATGCTGTGCTTACTGCAGTCTTGTGAGCACAGCAAGAAATCAGAAGAATTGGTCCAAGACCATCAACAAAGCTTGTATGTTTGGATAGGAAATCATCCTACTCTTTTTAAAAAAGCTTGTGTGTTTTGGATAGGAAATCACCCTACTCTAAATTTGGTACGTTAGCCAAAGTCCTGCTGTTTAGCATAGTAAATTCATAGTAAAATCAAGATATAGAGAAAGAGGGATATTGAAATTTACAACACACAGTAGCCCTTAAGTCATGATCTTGGTAATAACTGAAGGTGGTATGCTTAAAAATCTGTGGCATAGGGTTACACAAGTCCCTCAACTGCTCATCGAGAAGTGCGGCTTCCATCAAATTAAACCCATATTCATATTCTCTATCCCTTGCTCTCCATCAATCTAAAACTTACTGAAGTTACATCAACCTATATTACACAACATTCCTATCAGTACCTATAGGAAGGTCCCAGTTACCACTAGCTGTCCAGGGCTGAGAATATGTAGGCCTCTCCCTAGCTAGGATCAATAATTCAGTGTAGGCTTAAAGGAATAAGAAGTGGCAATGCACCATAAATATTGTTGAAATGTCTCTTTAAAAAATCTAAGGTCCCAAGGCCTACACAAGATGCTGTTACTCCAGTTGGGATTCTGCAAAGGACATCCAAAATCTATTTATGGTTTGTCGCAAACAATGACGATGATAGAAGGGAAATGATGTCATGGTTAGGCGTGGGTGGGGCAGAGCTCTGTCATGATACATGGGTGCTACCTTTAACCCAGACTGTTGTGTGCTGCGGGGCTGCCCGAGATGAGTCAGAATCAACTTTTCAGCAACCTCTGCTTTTTTTCCATATTCAGACCGATAGATAAAAGCCCACGATAGGATGTGTCTCTGGAACGTGCTGTTCTCTTCGTTTTCCCAGGGCAAACCTGCTTAAAAATACCAGCTGCGGCACTGTCAGAAAAGCCATCCCTTCTTTGGAAGGGCAAATGCCAAAACCCATCTGTAAATCTTTTTTGTCGCCATCTTTCCTTTCCGAGAGAAAAAAAAAAGATTCTCCCCCCCCCTCGGCCCGAGTGCTTAAAGACGAAAATAAAATCCAAGCTCTCAAGTGTTTAGTTTTTCAAGGAAAGGCAACAGGGCAAAGCAAAACTTGCGTCCCGGCCTGGGCTTTTCGTTCAATATTGTAGATATTATTGATAGAAACAGATATTATATATAAATATATATATATATATTTAAAAAAACATTCAAAGAAATGCTGTACAAATTTACCAGCTATTTACCAGTGAGTTCTGCTATTTCACAAAGACCCAGGAGGGGAAAGAGTCATTTGCACTGCGGGGGAGAGGGAGAGGATTCTCTTCTGCTTGGGGAATTTTTTTTTCTAAACCATAATAACAAGGGGGGAGGATGAAGGGTTTTTCTAAAAAAAATATTAATAAATAACTAAAATAAATGCTTGTACATTTGTCCACTTACAAGGAGTCGTCCCAGAACTGCAAAGGTCTAGCGCTAACTGCACCCGGCGATGCATCTCGACTCAGTTTCTAAACCAAAGACTTGGCTGCCACTCAAGCACTATTATTAATAAAGGGACCACATTTAAGCCAATTTCTACCAAGGTGCATCCACAAATGTATCGCTTTTGATCATACTTTGCTCCATGCTACACAGGAACAGTATGTTCATTCTATGGATGCCAGGCAAAAATCAAAGAAAAACAAAATAAAACAAAAAAAAGTGGCACCTTAAAGACTAACTCTCATATTTAAATGTAATGTTTTGTGGACCCGTCCACTTCTTCAGACATATAACAGCAGAATGAGGTGTGTAATATAATATATAATAGGATATACGTTTCATACCAAATATTCATTGGCTGTTGTATGTGTATTTGCATGCAAGCCCGGTTGTAAATTCCTATAGAGACAGAGCTGGGGGAGGGTGGATAGGGGAGGGAGACGAGGAAGAGGAGGTTGGTTAGTTTTCAAGATGATGGGAAGAAAGATTTGGCCTAGGGTCTTGTGGTGGAAGTTAGGTTTGTTGATATGGTTGGTGTTGTTTTATGGATCTATGGTAAAAAAAAATTCCTCAAGAGACAAAAAAACAGACACCAGATCAGAGGAGGGTGAGAGGGGGTGGAAAAGGAAGGGGGAAGGTGAGACAGAGTGAGAGAATGGGAAAGTTTAGTTTTTACCTTAAAGTCTTTTGGTGGAAGATAAACTTTCATGAAAAAGTAGCAATACAGTGGAACCTTGACTTACGTCATTAATCAGTTCCAGTGGTCTAGACTTAAGTCAAACATGACTTAAGTCAAATGAATGTTTCCCATAGAAAGTAATGGGAAAGTGGATTAATCTGTTCCAGATGATGAAAAAGACCCCCTAAAACAGCAATTTAACACAAATTTGACTGGGATAGGGAGATTCCTTCCGGGGATGTAAATGAAATGTCTCTTCAAAGAGAGGAGGAGGCAGTGGAATTATAGTCCACAAGTTATACGCCTCCACTTTTTAATGTTCATAGCAACAATGTCTAACATTTAAGTTTTACTGGTTTTTAACCTGATGTTCCAAGTTCTGAACAACTCTATGCTTACCATTAGAGTCCCACAACTTTACAGCTCCCCAACTAAAATGCTTCTATTGTGGACCAGACTTCTGCAGCCAGATTTTTTACAAGACTGAGCCAACTGTCTAACCAGCGAGGCCAGCCCCGAGCTCCCGGCCCTTCTTCTCATCTGGCAGCAGCGGCGGCTTCGGTGAGGCCGAGGACCAGCTCCAGGTGCTCTGAGCTGGCCTCGCCGAAGCCGCCGCTGCCGGAGGAGGGGAAGAAGGCAGGAGCAGTTTGGAGGGGGCAGCCGCGATGCTGGGTTGTGGCTGCCGCCAGATTCCGGTGCCTTCTGCCGGGGCTCTGAGATGTAAGTCAAAGCCTGCGACTCAAGTCAAACAGGCCCCTTCTTGCTGCAAGTCAAATATGATGCAAGTCAAGCAGTATGCAAGTCAAGGTTCCACTGTATAGTAATATAATGACTCATGAAACCTTGACTTCTGCTTAATCTATTCTTGTGTGTGTCCATCATGCATATGAATTTTATCTCAGCTGTTTCTCTTTATATTCTTTCTTTGTAATGATTATGTTCCAAAACAGTGACCTTCAAATCCTTCGAGGAGTTTCCTGGTAGACTGAAATGGTTTGAGACAGGTTTCTGAGTATTGTGGTTTCTTATGTCAAACTTGTGTCCATGGATGCATTTTCTTAGAGATTGTCCTGTTTGCCCAATGTAGAGCGCAGATGGACATTGTTGTCATTGTTGTCACCCTGCTCTGATCTGGTGTCTGGTTTTTGTCTCTTGGGGAATTTTTACCACAGAGCCATAAAACAACACCAACCATTTCAACAAACCCAACTTCCACCATAAGACCCTAGGCTAAATCTTTCTTCTCACCATCTTTAAACTAATCAAACCCCCCTTTCAACCGGTCTTGCATGCAAATACACATACAATAGCCAATGAATATTTGGTATGAAATATATATTCCATTATATTGCACGCCTCATTCTGCTGTTATATGTCTGAAAAAGTGGACGTGTCCACGAAACGTTACATTAAAATATGAGTTAGCCTTTAAGGTGCCACGTTTTGTCTTTTGTTTTATTTTGTTTTTCTTTGATTTTTGCCTGGAATTCTTGCACAGACTAACACGGTTATCTTCTACTGCTGGCGGTCTCTTATCGGGAAGGATGTAGCTTGATGACAGAACACATGCCTTGCATCTCAAATTCAATCCTTGGCACCTCCACATTAAATAGGGAAAGACAACCCACCCACCTCATCTGAAAATTCAGACAGCCACTGTCAGGATAAACAAGACTCATCTAAGTGGGCCAAAGAACTCACTCAGTGACCATTGAGATTCTGTCTGTGAAGATTCTCAGTCATCCAGGTGAGGCTATCCAGGAGTTGAGTCATGGCAACTAGACTTCTTTTCCTGTGGGACTGAAACATTTCACTAAGTATTTGAATGAGTAGCAAAATGCTTCAAGCCCACAAGAAAAGAAATCCAGTTGACATGATTCAACTCCTGGATCATAACAAATGATTATGTTGTTTGTTGAAATCTGGCTTGTTGTGCCATGGGGAACAACCACTACTAATAAACCATGGTTTGCTAAATAGCCACAAGCCACAGTTCCATCCCAGCATTTTCAATGGCTAAGTCAGAACCTGTGTTGTGTTGAAAGCCTATGAGAATCCACAACCTGACTTTTTGTTTGTTTTCCCAGTCACAGCTTTAAGACATGAGCTGACAAAAGGGATAGGAGAGAAACGAATCAGAAATACATCCCATCATTAATATGGTCATCTATCATGCCATTCTGCGGCTTAAGCAACAAATCATAGTTAATTCAAACCATGGCTTACAGCAGTGGTGTCCAAACTTCAGCCCTCCAGATGGTTTAGACCACAATTCCCTTAGTCCCTTGTCACTGGCAATACAGGCTTGGAATTCTGGGAGTGGTGGTCCAAAACATCTGAAGGGCTGAAGTTTGGACACCCATGGCTTACAGTAATGTGTGAAGTACAATTCCATATGATCCTGTGTGCAAAAGTCAAACTGCACTGTCTATACGTAAAAAGAGCATAGCACTTGAGGAATCATGTTCACGGAAATACAAACATCGGCATGGGGTGGAGGGCAAAAGAGGAAGAATCAGGTCAGTGTTTCTTCAACACCCTCAGAAAGACCTAGTGAAAGGCAAGCAAGTGATGGAAGGGGTGGAACCTTGTCAATACAAGCATGTGTTTTTTCCAGACATTCGGCTGCCACCTGAGGGTCTTTGTGAGAGGGACAAGAATGTTGCAAGCAGAAGTAATTCTGCAAGCAGTTGAAGGGATGTGCTCTGAATGACAGAAGTGGCTAACCTGCAGCCATAAGTAGAAAAGACAGGAGGGAACCATGACTGAATAAAAGTGAATGTGCCAGTGGAGATGGCTACAGCCTAATCAGGGCAACACTAGCTACTGCTATACTGTGCTGTTGTGTGCAGGTGCAAATCAGCTGAAGGTAAAACCATGCTAGGTGCATGGTAGTTGTAAAGGTATACACTTCAGACTCATGGCGCACTTGCCAAAGTGGGAGCACGTTGGCCAGTACTGGCATACTGAAGAAAGCAACCTCCATGTGCTCCCTCTTCCACACTAGGACACGCTATCGACTAGATCTGAAGCTCCAGCAACTGAAATGACATCACCATATCCAGCAGAGACGCAAGCATGGACAGTGACACAGTAACCTTGGAGTTCTGGCTCAAGATCTGTCTAATCCAAACATTT
This sequence comes from Phrynocephalus guinanensis, assembly GCA_037367245.1. NCBI lineage: Eukaryota > Metazoa > Chordata > Lepidosauria > Squamata > Agamidae > Phrynocephalus > Phrynocephalus guinanensis. The sequence goes on from CM074734.1 coordinate 159,157,291, forward strand.
GTCTCCCGATCCAATCCAGGGAGAATCAAAAGCAGAACCAAAGAACGATAGTTGGCCCCAAGATTCTGACACATACATACATACACCTTTATTGGCATTAAAACAGAGAAAATATAACACAATCAAAACAAGTGATGAGAGACATTTAAAAGCTGCACTGCCTGTGAAGGCAGCGGCTTTCTTAGCTCTCAAGAGCTCGTAACCAGCCTACAGCCAGCACCATGTTGACCATTGTCTGCCACAGTTCTCCATGGGCACAGAAATTGTGCAGACCATCTGCCACAAAGCAGTGGTACCTTTCCCCATTGACTCATCACCTGCCAGCCGGAGGGGATCCTCAGGATGAAGGCATTGTGGTAAGTATGCCAAAGGTGACATTTGGCCACACCTCCCGCAAGGCATTCGAGTGAAAGGCCTCCAAAGCCAGGCGTTGTCTGCATAGCCAGCTGAAGAGCCTTATTTATTTTATTTATTTATTATGAGGCTTCTATACCGCCCATCTTCCCGAAGGAACTCTGGGCGGTTCACAACAAACTGAATCAGATTCAGCCAACTCAACAACACAAAACTAACTAAATACTACAATTGACAGACAATTAAAAAGAAAGTACGCAACCCTGGCATAAAACTGCAAATTAGACTAGGCAGATGGCGGCGGCGGCCGGGGGGGGGGGAGTCCAGCAGTAAATTTGAAACGGAAAGAAAAAAATCCCAGCACACATTCAATGGACAGCTGTGTGTACAAATTGACACATACAGTACTCAACTTGGCCTCTACAAACATTCCTTGTTAAAACCCATTTTCAGTGGCAACGGAGTGGGTAACAATTATGCACAAATATCCTCTGATACGCTGTGAATCCACCACCATCTACAGCAGCGGTGTTCAAACTTCAGCCCTCCAGATGTTTTGGACCACAACTCCCACAGTCCTTGGTCATTGGCAGTACAAGCTTGGACTTCTGGGAGTTGTGGTCCAAAACATCTGGAGGGCCAAAGTTTGGACACCCCTGATCTACTGCAATTGGGTGAAGCTGAGCACCAGTGTTTTGAAAAGGAGCACATTCTCTCTGTGTATTTGAATGCTGGCATCTGTAAGGTTCTAACTCCACGTTGCCCAGGAGGCAAGATCATCAGGAACTCATCCTGAGTAAACGTGCCAAAAAGGTCTCAACCTCTTGCCCTTCCAGAATGAGAAAGCCCGACCAAGCTAACTGTTGGTTAAGGATTTGAAAGCCTGAGGTTTAAAACATCTAGAGAGACAAAGACGGACATAAAGAGGTTGCACTGTGAACATTCAAACATCCAAAGTTTCTGAACAAAGCGCTCCAAATTTAGGAAGGAAGGAAGAGAAAGGAAGAAAAAGAAAAAAGAATTCAGATTTGGGTATTAGTTCTTCAAAATTCTTGATGAAGTTAGGTGGTATAAAAAGCAGCAGATGGGGAAAAGGAAAATTCCCAAAACAAATTGGCTAGAGGAGACGAGAACAAAGCCACAGTTTTGGAATATGCTTTCTGTTTCTCCCTGATGCCTGGCTTTTCATGCCCACCTAGTCTAATGAACAGTCCTGGGAAATGCAATGTTCTTGAATGTCCTGGTAGCATTTTCAGTAGTCCTAATAAAGGTATTCACCCTTCTATACTGAACATTATAGTGGTTGACAGTGTATATAGACTGTAGGATATCTTGTGAAAAGACTAGTGGAAAGAGGGGTGTCAAGCTCACTCCTCCTTGGTCAGGGTATCCTGGGCCCCAGCTTTTGTTCTAGCAGCACTTGGAATGCAAGATTCTGCTCAGAGCCAGCAATTGTCATAGGATCTAGAAATGTGTGGGACAGAATCAAGGCTGGGTGTACATAGGTCAGGGAATGTAGACCACAGGCAGAGAAGGCAGTTTTCTGAAAATCTTAGTTTACAACAAAATACTGGTAGCTCAGAGTAAAAAACCTAAGGTTGTTCCATACATTACGTGGAAGCAAGTCCAGGTTTCATCAAAAAGTGTGCAAGAGGGTAATTAACACTGAAACAAACTACCGTAAAGAATGTAGAAAGCATAAAAGCAGCATGGATTTGGACCTAACCACATTATCTCTTTTCTGAACAGCAAACAGGATTTTTTTTAAAAAAAAAAAGATTTTGCATGGCATATAGATGGACAACAGCATCCCTCCAAGTGGTTATGTTTTTAAAAATTTACTAAAACTCCCAAGATTAGTGATGGGCACGAGACGCTAAAATAGTGGTTCATTTCGGTTTTCGTTTTCTTTCATTTTTACGATATTTTTTTTAAAAATTGTTTCATTTTTTTTTTGTTTTTTAACAAGTGTACTGTGTGTGTGTTGCTTCTACAGGGGGAAGTGATTGGGTGCGAGGAAACTGCGGGCTTTTTATAGTTTTTTTCCGCCTGAAGCCCCGCGCGCCAGCTGATCGGCGCTCAGGCAGAAAAAGTTTTTAAAGCCCTTGGCCCCCCCCCCCAATCAGGTGCACCTGATTGGGGGGAAATGGGGTTTTTTAACCCCCCCCCCGAGTGCCGATCAGCAGGCATGGGGCTTAAGGGGGTTTCAAAAACCTGGCTTTTTAAACTCTTCCCCCCACCTCCGCACACCAGCTGATCGGATTTCAGGAGGGGGGGGACTTTTTTACAGCCCAGCGCCAATTAGCTGGTGCGCGGGGCTGGGGAGGGAAGTTTTAAAAGCCTGCGTTTTTCCATGCCTGACCATTTTCGGAGGGCTCCTGCCAAGCTATCATCCGCTAGACCCCTCTAAAAATGGCCCAGCCACCACCTGGAGATCCCCACCTGGAGATGGCTGACTGGGCCATTTTAAAAGGGATCCAGCCAATGACAGCTCGGCAGGAGCCCTCCGAAAATGTTCGGGTGGATAGTTTGGGGCGATCATGCTGCCCACCCGACCATATTAAACTTTTTTCAAAGTTTGAACTTTAAAACAAGTTTTAAAAGCCCACCCTTTCCTCGACCCACTCGTGGGGGGGGGGGAAAGGGTAGGCCTTTAAATCTTGTTTTCCCTGCCGAAGCCCCGCACTCCAGCTGATCGGCGCTGGCTTTGGGTGAGAAAAAAGTTGAAAAAGTCTGCAGTTTTCCTGCACCCAATTGAGCGTGTTGGTTGGGAAACCGCCAGCTTTTCCCCATAGGAATGCATTGATTCGATGCATTGCTATGAGAAAATGAAAAACGAAAAACAGAACGAAAATTTCCGGTTTGTTTCATTTTGTTTTTCTTTGATGGGTCATTTCGTTTTTTGCTTCATTGTGTAATGAAATGAAAAACAATAAAATATTCATTTTGTGCCCATCTCTACCCAAGATTCCTCACTGCTAGTGCACAGGACTTGCCATCTGACAATGAGTGGAGGACTACAAGGGCCACCCAAGCATTCAGCTCAAGCCCTATCAACCTTCACTCTTGGGAGGAACCTGTTATGGTAGATCAAGAAGGGGCACAAAAAAACCAGATGTCATTTATTCACACACACACACACATTCCACTGGATATGTCACACAGCTGGAGCCAGACCACAGCTCAGTGAAGACTCTTGTTTTTATTCCAGAACTAGTGAGGTCTCATCAGCTACCCACTGGCTAGTCCTCCAGTTATGCAGGAAGGTCTTATGGATACATCACTGTCTGCTCTGACATTACCCACAACTCTGTCAGGGCAAATAACTCCAGAAATTGGCAGTGGGCAGTATATCCTGGCAGGCCATTACATTCACTTGTAATGGGCGCGAACAGGTAGGGAACAGAGGCTTCCCCCACTTACTTCGTCCTCCTCAAGCAATTCCTGATACAGCTTCAAGTTCAACAGAGCAAAAGGCCCACTTTTGCAGGAGACCAAAGGCTCCGGGTTTAGTCCAAGTTGGTTTCGAGAGGTCGGGTGGGGGAACAAAGAGTGTGACCAGGACTTTCCCGCAACTTCAAAGGCATAGTTCCTTTCGATCATTCCATTCAGTCCAACGTCTCAAAGTTATGTAAGAGCCGGATCTAACGCCAGTCCCTTTCAGGTGGGGTCCTGCTACTGCCTCCATCCCAGCTGGAAGTGACAGGTTCATTTGTTGCACTGAACTAGGAGGCTTTCTCTTTCAAGTCCACTTAAGAAATCTCTGCGTCCATCCTATAGATCTGTATCAACTCCAGGACAATCTGGTCAATGACACTCTTGGACAGATCTTCACTGAAGACCTGCAGCAAGACAGAAAAGAAGGTAACGCCAGTGTGTGTGGGGGGGTGTTCCTGCAAAACAGGAAAGTAAGAAAATCGTAGAGAAACAGAAATAGTTGTTTTTCCAAAAAACCTCAGAGCAGAAAACTCAAAGCTGGATGGAAGGAGGGACCACAGCTTCCAGTGTGACTCCTATGAGCTTCCCTTCTAGAAGTTGGCCATGTTAGATTCAAAACCCGAGTTTTAGGGCTACAACTCCCAGAATCCATCCAAAATTGTTCACTTTCTATGTTTTTATCCAAGTATCAAGGGAAGGGGGGGATATTTTGCAGAGCTGAATCCAAACGCTCTTCCTACATCTACGGTTTTTAAAGATCATCCATAAGTGATGGGAAGTGGGAAACGATCACTTTCAAACTTGAAGCTGAGAGCGTCCTTCCTACCTGAACAGCTCCAGCAACAGGACGACAAACGAAAGTAGCACAATCAGAAGGACGTCAGGGCCAACAGGATTCTTTTGAGTCCCATAGCCTAGGTCAGTGGTTCCCCCAACCTTGGGTGGCCAGGGTGTTCCTGGACAGCCATTCCCAGAAGCCCCAGGCAGCAGAGTTAGTGATGGAAGGCTTTTTAAGTACTCCATTCCAAGAACACATGGGTTATCTGAAACAGGGAACCATGTGTCTAGATGAGATAATCTGGGGAGAGATTAAGCCTTGTTTTCACCCTATCAGAGCCAGGCTGCAACATATGAAATAGCAAGATGCACAGGTTTCAAACTCCCCTCTGGGCATTTTGTTGCAAAAGGGCCAACGAATGGTGAGGTGATGGGGGAATAACTTTCCCCTCCTTGCCTCCCGCCACCCCCAACCACAACAAAATTGTTTCCTGAAGCTGTTGTTCATCCTATACAGTATCTTCACGTCTTGCTTCCGAGGACAATGAGCAACAGAGAAAGCCCTGAATCCAGAACCTAATAGAAAACTGACTTAAAAAGACAACAACAACAACAAACCAACCCCTCCCACATTCCCACACCGATTCCAAGCTACATTTGCCGCTTAAAAATAAACAAAACCAGCCACCTGGACCTCTAATTTCTTGTGACACTGAGCATCAAATTTAGATCATTCTCTTGACTTCCGCTGAAATTTGAACATGGTTCTGTTATGTATTGGGGCACAGCTGCAACCTCGCCCTGTCTGGAACCCCTAACCTGTCCTATGCAGCTGGCAAGAGCAAATGTACAGTAGTACCTCGACTTACAAATTCAATCCATTCCGAATGCATGCTCTTAAATCGAACTACTCTTAAGTCGGGGTACCTATCTAAAAAATTGAAAAAATAAGATAAAAATTTTTTTAAAAATTGGAAAAAATATTTGTAAGTTGAGCAGACCATATCTAAAATTTGTAAGGTGGCAGTTAAAATGCTAAAAGTTTTCTGCTCTTAAGTCAAGCTGCTCTTAAGTTGGGGTACCACTGTATTCGGGGACCTGTAATCGGGGTGTGGGGTATGGGGAGCTGTGTTTGAAAGCACCGGTGATGCCCAAGCCACAGTGGAAAAACTGACACCCAAGAAATGGTGCATGCTACACATCCAGTGTAATGTTAAGGCTGTTAGAAAACACACACACATGCACACACTCACAAAAGGGGGTTGGAGGAGAGACAGGCATACGCTAAAAACAGATCTGATTGAAGTTAAGGGGGAAGCCTCCATTCATTTTTCCCAACCAGTGGCTTGTAGACACCCTGCTGTCCCCTCTTTACCTGCCACCAAGGCCGCTCAGCTTCTGCATCGGCAGGAACCTCCACCCCATAGCACTGCAGTGCCAGGTAAAGGACCGTCACGGCGATATGCTGAGGGGGGTGCTGGAGACACAAAGGCCCATGGTAGCTGTCCCGCAAGAGGGCCCACGCAGCCATGGCCACCGGCGTCCGGTCCCAACTATGACGGTTCATCCATTGCTTCAGAGACAGTAAATAGTGAAGGAGGTACTGTATAAGAATAATTAAAAGAAGAAAGAAAGAAAACCAGCTGTCAGGGATGCCTGCAATGGGAAGTGGAGGAATTTCTCACCATGCCTTCCACCAAGTCCCTTTATTATTGACTGATTCATTGCAGGATTTAATTGAGGCGCGGGGGCGCGTCCTTAAAGGGCTCCAGATTCCAGACCCTTCTTGCTATCATCCTTCACAGGTGATGCCGGAAGGGCACACCTTTAGTCTTCCCCGGTGTCCTTTTCTTTTTATGTTCATAATGCCTCTACGAAGGAGGCTAGTGTCCAGAAATTTCAGCAGGTCTGAAACGCAGCGGTCAGATTGCTCACTGGACCACATAATCCCTTCTGTTCCAGCCACTCCACTGGCTGTGCTAACCCGTTTCTGGGCACAACGCAAACTGCTGGTTCTAACCTTATAAAGCCCTGAATGGTTGGGGCCCAAGCTATCCCAAGGACCACAACGTATGAGCTTCTTTTATGATCACTAGGGGGAGGCCTTTCTCTCAGTCCCACCACCTTCACCGATGTGCTTGTCGGGGACACTGCTTCCAGACTGTGAAATTCAATTCCCTCCCACAGGAGGCCACAGTGGCCCCATCTTTGCTGTCCTTCCTCAAGTAGGTGAAGACCTTTCTCTTTATACAAGCTTTCTCTTAATGACCGAGTGAGGTTTTTAAATGGATTGTTGTGCCTTACTGCACGGAAAGCTCTGAATGTGTTTTGGGGCTGCTTATGCTTATCCTTTTTAAAGTTTTGTTTAATAGTTAAATAGTTGAGCTTTGATTCTTTTGAGTATTTGTTGTGAAGTTTAAATACAGTAGGACCCCCTGCATCTGTGGGGATTAGATTCTAAACCCCCAGATTGCCGATGTCATTGGCAATCTTACTTTAGAATTCTGGGAGTTGTGGTCCAAAACACCAGGAGGGCCGAAGTCTGGACATGCCTGACATCTTTGCCCCCAAGTGGCAAATTCTGGCAATTGCATGTTTCTTCTAGGAATTTTCTTTTAATATTTTTAGACTGTGTATAAATCAATCAGCATATATTGATCTTGCAGGCATGGGTGTCCTACTGTACAGTACTGCCTTTTAATGATGTAAGCCACCTTGGTTCCTTTTTAAGGAGAAAGGTGGGGTAAAATATTATAAATAAACAATAAATAAGGCCATTGACTAAACATGATGGCTGATGGAGGATATGAATACATAAGAACATAAGAAGAGCCATGCTGGATCAGGCCAAAGGCCCATCTAATCCAGCTTCCTTTATCTCACAGTGGCTCCACCAAATGTGTCTGGGAGCGCACGAGACTAAATATCTGTTTCCTGATACCACTCCCTTGCATCTGGTCCCTGAAGTACCCCGGTTTTAAGCCTGGAGATTACACATCTCCATCATGGTTTGTAACCTTTGATGGACTTCTCCTCCAGAAATCTGTCCAATCCCCTTTTGAAGGCATCCAGGCCAGATGCCATCACCAGATCTTGTGGCAGGGGCGTCCACAGACTAACAACATGCAGGGTAAAAAAAATATATTTTGTCTGTTCTCACTCTCCCAGCCCTCAATTTGAGTGGACATCCCCTAGTTCTGGTATTTTGTGAGAGGGAGAAGAGCGTTTCTCTATCCACTTTAGTCATTTGGAAGACGGGCAGTATAAAAATTAAATAAACAAATAAATAAATAAATAAATAAATAAATAAATAAATAAATAAATAAATAAATAAATAAATGCCCTGCATTGTTTTGTACATATCAATCATATCCCCCCTCAGGCACCTTTTTTACCAGACTAAAGAGACCCAAATGTTTTAGCCAGGGGTCCTCAACCTAAAGGCCCCGGGGCCGGATGCGGTCCCCCAAGGTCCTGAATCCGGCCCCTGGGACCAATCCCAATCATATCCCCCTGTTTTGTGAGCAAGCCAGCCTCCGCAGCTGCTTTTGGACTGTGATCCGGGGCCCAGCGGTGTCTGGGTAGTGGTGGACCGGCCCACTGTTTGAAAACGTTGAGGACCCCTGGTTTTAGCCTTTCTTCATAAGGGAGGTCCCCCAGCCCAGTAATCGTTTTAGTCACTCCAGATGTCAATGCTCCAATAATAAGTACAGGAAATACATGGCCCTTCAAATGCAGTTTGAGTACAACTTCCACCGAGTTCTAACCAGCACAACCAACAGCAAGGGATGCTGAAAGAGCAGCACTCCAAAAGCATCAAGCAGGCCATACATTGCCTAACCTGGGTCTTCACTGCCTGCCTACCTACCTGCCTGCCTTGGAATCCATACCCCGCCCCCTTGCTTCCACCCTGAGCCCCATGCTATGCATCTTGGACCTTATGGGGATGCTGGAAGGAGACGCGGAAACATAGCATCCGTAGCATAAGCATCTCACACTGGACAATGCTGTCTCTCAGCTCCCAGAAATGCGCGTCCAGTTCAAGGGGGTCACTCCGAGGGTGCAGGTACCTGATGGGAGCAGAGAAACGGTACAATGGAGACTTATGGTGTCCTTCCCTGCCAAATGCAGTTAAATGGACGCAATGCTACTTCCAATGCTCAAAAGTCAGAGGGCTATTATTAAGAGTAAGGACATGTTTTAATTACAAGGGAAGATTCAATTTTACTGAAACCTGTCGGCTGCAGAGTCGGCAGCTCAGCGGTTCAAATCCCGGGCGCCACACAGTGGAATGAGCTCCTGCTGTTAACTCCAGGTCCTGCCAACCTAGCAGTTCGAAAGCATGCAAATGCAAGCAGATAAACGGGTACCACCATAAAAAGCGGGAAGGTAAAACAGCCATGGCCACGGACTTGCACAACACTGGCTCTTTGGTTTGAATACAAAGATAAACACCGCCCCTAGAGTTGGACACGACTAGCATGCATGTGCAGGGGGAACCTTTACCTTTACCTTTTCAGCTACTGCAATGTACAATGGGGGGGGGGAATAAAAGGTGCACTTTCTGAACTGTGGATGATAAACTATTTCATACAGTATTCCTTTTTTAAAAATGACTTTAATACAGGTTTTTTAAAAGGCAAAGTGTGTTGGTTATATCCCGCCCCCCAGTGCTTAAGCACAGTTACAATTTAATTATGCAGGCTACACACATATTGCGCCAGCCCTGCCTCCCAGGTACTCATTTTAACAACCTCCAAAGATGGGAAGGCTGAACGAATCTTGAGCCAATCCCTATCTGGGATTGAACCCAGGTCCTGAGCAGAATTTTGGCTGCAGTCTAACAGTTTAACCACTGTGCCACAAAGTTGGTAATACACAAATAATCAATAATATTTAATGGTCTGAGTCTGCAGTATTGGCCTACTGATCACCCAGGACTTCACCACCAACCAGGTTGTCTGAAGCGGACGGAAGTTGGGAGTCCAACATAATTTGCACGGCAGCGGGATCACCATCACCACCTTGAGAAGATGCTCCTTTCCAAGTTATGGGGCTTTGCCCAATTGTAACTAAAATATTTGGCATGCAAATTGGAATTTGGTCCAGGTAGATTTAGGGCGTTTATACACGACCCCTAAACTCTGGGGCAAATGGCTCCCAGCTCCGGAGCTTAAAAATGTTTACCCACCAGCTCCGGAGTTAACAGGAAATTAAGTGCAACCACGCCCACTTTAGCGCGTCCCAGCGCACCTTTCAAGTACCTGCTCTTTGGAGGTGAAAATTATTTGATCCAGTGTAACCATAGTGAGTGTGGGGCTCTCCTTGCTTCTGTTTGTTGTTTTTTGGCTCCCGCCCCTTTAAGAGCTACTTTTACAGAGACAAGAGGCAGAACGGAGGTGAGTGGCATGCTTTTCTTTCTCTTTTTCTCCCTCCCCTCACGCAGCCAGCAGCCAGGAAGTGCGGAGGGGGTGGGAACGCAGGAAGAGTGACGAACCCCTAAGATCCCTGGTCCGAATTTAAGTGGCCAGCGGATCTTAGGGGTCGTGTAAAAAGGCCCTTAAAGAAACTTGACTTCTATGCCTTGTTGTGTGCCCATGGAGTGACATGCCCCTCTGATATCCAATTCAAGCATGCTCAACCTCAGCCTCTCTCTCTCTCTCTCTCTCTCTCTCTCTCTCTCTCTGTGTTTCACCCAGAGGCACACTCCATTTTTACCTGTGGCTCACGTTGATAATGTCCCTGGTTCGGAGATGCTGCTCTTCCACCTTGCCAGCCAGATAAAGGGCTGCCATCGCTACCAGATAGGGATCGTAAGGTTCCAGCGGCACCTCCGTAAAGAATCGGTGATAGATGGTACAAGCCGTAGCAATGGGGACAGAACGCAGGCCCAGCTTCACACCTGTCATTGGAAAAGAGATACTCAGAAGCTGTATTTGGCTCTGCTAATGACCACCAACCAGCCTGCAAAGGCTGGAGAGGAAGAAGGGGAGGTGGGAACCTCAAGTCTAGGTGTAAAGCAGGCATACCCAAACTTTTGGCCCTCCTGATGTTTTGGACAACTCCCAGAATTCCAAGCCTGTATTTCCAATGGCAAAGGACTGTGGGAGTTGTGGTCCAAAACATCTGGAGGGCCAAAGTTTGGGCATGCCTGGTGTAAAGGAATATCAAACAGGAAGGCAGAGGTTTCAGAAGGAGAGAACCTGCAGCCGTCCAGACATGGTTGGGGCCAACTCCTGTGAGGCCATGTAGCCAACATAAAGGAATCTTAGAAGTCATCATCCAACAGCATCTGCAGGGCCACAGACTGTCCCACACTGAGATGCAAACTTGCTCCTACCTTTTTATGGGCCTGGATGCCAAAACATTAAGAGTATACCAATTATTTCGGGGAAGGAGGGAAAGGGAATAACTAAGATGAAAATCTGATTTAACTTGTTTTTTTTGTTTGGTTTGGTTTTTTGTTTTGTTCAGTCGTGTCTGACTCTTCATGGCCCCATGGACCAGAGCATGCCAGGCCCTCCTCTCTTCCACTGCCTCCCGGAGTTTGGTTAAATCCATATTGGTTGCATTGATGACACTGTCCAACCATCTCATTCTCTGCCGTCCCCTTCTCCTTTTGCCTTCAATCTTTCCCAACATCAGGGACTTTTCCAATGAGTCCTCTCTCCTCATGAGGTGGCCAAAGTACTGGATCCTCAGCTTCAAAATCTGTCCTTCAGGGAACATTCAGGGTTGATTTTTTTCAGAATAGTTTTGATCTCCTTGCAGTCCAGGTGACCCTTGAGTGTCTTTTCCATACATCACTCCTGGAAAAACCACAGCATTGACTATCCTGGCCTTTGTTGGCAAAGTGATGTCTCTGCTTTTTAAGATGCTGCCTAGATTTGCCATCACTTTCCTCCCAAGAAGCAGGCGTCTTTTAATTTCATTGCTGTAGTCACCATCTGCAGTGATCAAGGAGCCCAAGAAAATAAACTCTGTCATTACCTCCATTTCTTCCCCTTCTAATTGCCAGGAAGTGATGGGACCTGTGGCCATGATCTTAGGGTTTTTTTAATGTTGAGCTTCAGCCCATTATTATTATTATTTTGCTCTCCTCTTTTACCCTCATTAAGAGGTTCTTTAATTCCTCCTCACTTTCTGCTATCAGAGTAGTATGATCTGCGTATCTGAGGTTGCTGGTATATTGCAACTGGGTGACATGAGTTACCAAACAAAAATAAACCCAGTTCATTATTCAAACATAAATGCGTTGATTTTGCAAAGTGACTCAAGACACCCGCCCGTCTATTCTCTTTGATCACCCGCCCACTCCATTTCCCCGTCTATGACTGGAGCCACTTCCGTCCCAGGAGGTCCCGGGAGTGAGGACCCTGCAGGCTTCCAGCGGTCGACAAGTTATAATTTGCCATACAGCCCAAGGTGAAGTGTGCAGCAGTCCAGCCACATCTGATGAGACTGGACGTTTCTCATTCCTGGTCCACAGATCTTCTTGTATCTCCAGCGGCCCATCATGTTCTTGACACCGTAGAGCCCTCTTTCCCGACAAAGAGTGGAAGAAGGCTGACCAAGGGAAGTACACCTTGGAACAGGACGGCAATGGGAATCCTGCAACAGACAACCCACCCTACCCCACCCCACCCCTCACCTGCTTCGATAATGAACCGGCAGACTTTGAAGTGTGTTCTGGCATCGGCTGAAATCTGCCTGGCCTCCTGCAACCCAGTGGGATCCATGAGTGCTGGATTCTGCATGAGGGTTGTCCCCAAAACTCCGTCTGAGGAAAAGAACACTCAGGTCAGTTTAGGAAAGTTACTTTGCTTCACTCATACACACTGTCACATCGCCTCTGACATATGGCCACCTTATGACTGAACAGTCTTCAAAATGCCATGTTCTCAACAGACTTGCTCAGAAAATTTAATCTCAGGACTGTAGCTTCCTTTAAGGAACCAGTCCATCGCGTATTTGGGTCTTCCTCTTTTCTGGCTGCCCTCCACCTTTCCCCACATTATTCTGTTTTACAGAGAATCCTGCCTTCTTATGATGTCTGTGAAAATCCTCAGTCATCCAGGTGAGTTTATCTGGAAGTTGAGTCATGACTACTGGAGGACTCGCACTAGCTGTATTCAGACTGATGAAGCTGTTTGGATGAGCAGCGAAACGTTTCTATCTCAAGAAAAAGAAGTCCAGTAGCCATGACTCAACTTCCACATGCCTGCTTATGATATGCCCAAAGCAGACCAGTCTCAATTTCAGCATGTTTGCCTCCTTGCTTTGCGCCTTTGCTTTCTGCCAAGCTCAGCCCTTCTTAGGAGGTGCTATTCCCTGAGGTCACTTGGGTCCCATTTTCCAGACCGAGACTTTGACTTGCCAATGGCCATCAAACCCTGCATCTTTTCTAATGCCACAGTAGCCTAGCCAAAAAAATAAAGTCGCAGGCCAACCGTGCAACCAGACTAAGGTGCAGGAAATTTCATGGCTTTCCAGAGGTTGATAAATAAAATTGGAGGGGCTAAAGCACAATCATAACCCTTCTCAGAAGAGAAGGATGCAGGTCCTGAGATGGGAGAAGGCAAATATTTCCAAAGATGAAAGGCTCATTCTGGAGCAACCAGAAGGCTACCATTCTTCCAAGAGTCTTATTGTCTGGTTGCCGGGCAGCGGATAGCTACTCCAGCACTTCCTATCCAGGGGTGTCCAAACTTTGGCCCTCCAGATGTTTTGGACCAGAACTCCCAGAATTCCATGCCTAGATTGCCCATGACAAAGGGCTGTTGGGGTTGTGGTCCAAAACATCTGGAGGGCCATAGTTTGGGCACCACTGAGCGATGCGGGTCTGAGTAGGGCGGAAGAAAAGGCGGCTCTTCGTTTGCACACCATTATCTCCCGACCCCTCCGGCCCAGACCGCGGCCAGAAGAAGGCAGAGAGCGGCTGGGACGGCCACTCAACTACTTACAACGGCTCCGTCATCCGCGGCGGGCTCCCGGGGTCTGCGGCGCACGGTGGCTCAGGGCGAGGAGGAGGAGGGCGACCTGAAAAGCAGCAAGGGCGAGCGGTCGCTCGCTTTTTTTTAAAAAAGCATAAGCAAAAAGGGTCCTGCTTATATACCGCCCCATACCACTACAAGTAGTCTCTGGGCGGTTTACAGTTTGTAATTATGCAGGTTACCCATTAGCCTAGATTTTTAGCCCTTTCGGCAGCACACGCACGCACGCACGCACGCGCACCCACCGGTCCGTCTGGCCACCCACCCTCCTCGCTCGCCAGCCAGCCAGCCAGCCAGCCAGCCAGCCAGCGCGCCTACCCGTCCCCTTCCCCTCCCCAAACCCCCAGCCCCACGCGAGGGGGCTCGCCCTCCAGAGGGGGCCGAAGATGGCGCGCCTGGGAGCAGCAGCCCCCCCCACACACACACACTTACACCCACTCCCACCTCCTCCCGCCTTCCTTTCAGGCAAAGGGCCGTGCCGGGGGCACCATGGCGGGGAGGCAGGTTTGCGGAAAGGGCCCGTCCCTCTCCACGTGAGCCGTCACGTGAAGGAGGAAGCGGGAGAGACCTGCCCCTGCTGGCGGTGCCCCCACCCCACCCCCACCCCCACCCCCAAGTAGCCGGGCGAGGGGAGTGGGCGAGTAGACGGGCTGGTTGCCCTGGAGGAGGGGAAAGGTCCCCGTTCCTGTTGTTGTTCCTCCCTGCCCTGTTTCCGGGCGCCCAGTGGCCAGCCAGGGCTTCTGAGGCTCTCGCTTTCCCGCCGCCCTTGGGAAAAACCAGCTCACCGTGGAATTCCCACGCAGACCTGCCTTTTCCTTTCCCACGGGTCCAGGAGGAGGTGCGGTGTCCTTGCTCGGGACGCGAACGCTGCTTCATTGGTAATACAGGCTTGGAATTCTGGGAGTTGTGGTCCAAAACATCAGGAGGGCCAAAGTTTGGACATGCCTGGTCTAGAAGTTCCGTCTCAGGCAATCTCCAAGGCAAAGGGAAGAGAGAGGAATAGAGGTCTCCTTTGCACCAGCCAGGAATGTGCAGGTTAGGGTTTTATTTTTCTTTATGTTTATATTTAATATGTTTTCAACATTCATTCTTTCTTTTTCAAACAATTTCTAGTCACGGGGCAGCTATTCAAGTGTGTATAGGGCTACAAATTGCACTTTATTATTGTCACATTAAAAATACAGAGTTAAATCCATATTAGTCCCAGCATAGCAGATTCCTCAGCGAGATACATAAACCATGGTGTGGACGTGGACTTCTAGCCAACTTTTGTGAGTTTTCGTATTTTGTGTGTACAGTATGTGGTCTATGGAACCCCAGAACAAATCATCTGAATTTCCATTATTTCTTATGGGGAAATGTGCTTTGATATAAGAGCGTTTTGGTTCACAAGCATGTTTTCAGAATGAATTATCCTTGTAAACCAAGGTATTACTGTAGCAGAGTACAATATCACATAACCCATCATCAGTGTTCCCTCTAATGTTTTAATCTTCTGTGTGCAAGCCCTGTCTTTTTGTGGAGTTTGTGTGGGCAGGGGGGAGGTGTGTGTGTGTGTGTGTGTGTGTGTGTGTGTGTGTGTGTGGTGTCGTTACAGTCATGACCGACTTTTTGTGACCCCATGTCCATGGAGTTTTCTTGGCAGGAATACTGGAGTGGTTTGCCAGTTCCTACTCCAGGCGCCTACAGCACCTGGTATTCCCTGGTGGAATCCCATCCAAGTACTAACCAGGACCGACCCTGCTTAGCTTTCGAAATCAGGCGAGATTGGATGTTGTTAGGGCATCTCGGCAGCTGACTAGGGAGTTTTAGCCAAAACCTGAAAGTAAGATGGCATAGATTTCAGCTGCAGATCAGCGGCACCTATGAAGCTCTGTGTGCACACACAGCTTACAGGGAACACTGCCTGTCACAACACCTCAGCAGATGTGACTACAACAAAGGCATGTCATTCCTTCCCTGTTTTCCTTAATGTCCCCTTTCCCTTGATCCTGTCATCCAGACATTTTTTCACCAGGCATGATAGGGTAAGAAGAGAAATTGTACTGGGGGATTGTAGGGGGGAAATATCCAGAGGAATCCACAGTAGCTTCATGTTCTTTCCCTGATGAAGGTTTGATGGTAAAAAGGGAACCAGTGGGTTTCAGCTTGGCATCTTTATCTGGGATGCCTGTTGAGTCCTGCAACACAACCAGAATCACAAAAATTATCCTAGATTGATCCCTATGCCTGGTTATTTCTGTCGGGTGCCCAGCATGTCAAGACCCGAAGAGGAGTAGATTTGTACTTGCAGACACTGAATGGTCTAAAACAGGCATGTCCAAAATTCAGCCCTACCGATGTTTTGGACCGCAACTCCCACAGTCCTTTGCCACTGGAAAGACAGGCTTGGGATTCTTGGACTTGTGGTCCAAAACATCAGGAGGGCCGAAGTTTGGACATGCCTGGTCTACAACATCCTTTTCTACCTTTGGCACACAGCCAAATGTGTGACATTTCGTACGTAGATCATTCCTGTCGAGTGGCTTTTAAGAAAGGGTCTGCATGGAGCTGATCCCTATCTTTCCGGCCCAAGTCTGTATCACATTGAAATATCGAAGAGACCTTCCTTGGGTATTGGAAAGGCTAGTTCGTTTACTGTGATATGCACTTCATGGCTTAACCCAAGGACTTTTCCAGATCTTAGAACCATGGAGTTGGAAGGGGGCCTATAAGGCCATCAAGTCAGGAATAGAAAATCAAAATATGTCTGACAGATGTTGTCTACTTTTCTCTTAAATATCTCTAGCGTTGGAGCACTCACCACCTCCCAAGGTGATGGGTTCCATTGCCATACCACTCTAACAGTTAAGAAGTTATTTTCTGATTTTTCACCCTGATTCTCAGCCATCCAGGTAAGGTTTATCTAGAAGTTGCGTCATGGCAACTGGACTACTTTTCTTGTGAGATTGAAAGGTTTCACTACTCTTCCAAGCTGGACTGATGAAGGAGCTTGGATGAGTAGCGAAACGGTGCAGTCTCACAAGAAAAGAAGTCCAGTTGCCATGACTCAACTTCCAGTTAAGCCCATTGTTCCATGTCCTGCATTATGGAATGACTGAATACATCCTTCCCCTCCTCTGTATGACTATCTTTCAAGTATTTGAACAGTGCTATCATATCTCCCCTCAGTCTTCTTTTCTCTAGGCTAAACTTGCTCAGTTCCTTTAGTCTGTCCTCATAGGGTTTGGTGTCCACTTACCTGATAATCTTCGCTGCCCTCTTCTGAACTTGTTCCAGTTTGTTAGCATCCGTCTTGAAGTGTGGTGTCCAGAACTGGACGCAGTATTCAAGATAAGGCCTGACCAGTGCTGAATAGAGAAGGACAAGTAAGTACCTCACAAGACCTGGAAACTATGCCTCTGTTAATGCAGCCCAAAATAGCACTGGCCTTTTTTGAAGCTACATCATACTGCTGGCTCATATTCAGCTTGTGATCTACAACATTCCAGGATCCTTCTCACTTGTAGGGTTACTGAGCCAAATATCCTCCATCTTATAACTGTGCATTTGGTTTATCTTTCCCTAGATGCAGAACTTTGCACTGATCTCTGGTAATTGCCGTTCTGTTGTTTTTAGCCCAACCCTCAACCCTATCAAGATCTTTTTGAATTCTGTTGCTGTCTCCCTGGGTATTGGCTAATCCACCCAATTTTGTGTCATCTGCAAACTTGATTAGTATTCCCTGCCCTTTTTCATCCGTCATTAATAAAAATATTGAAGAATACCAGGCTCGGGACAGAACCTTAGGGTATTCCACTTGTTACTTCCTTCCAGTTTGAGAAGATGCCATTGATAAGCACACTTTGAGATCACTAGAGTATATTTAGGCAATACAATATAGAGATACATCCCTGACTTGAAGTACAGTAGAGAAAAAACACAAGGAATACAATAGAGCTACTAGGAATACAGGACATAAACCAAACATGATCTACAGTTGCTTATATGTCAACGCCTGAAAATGTAGTGCAATGGATAAAGTTGCGGATTGTTTCCAAAGGACAACAACATTTAAAATTCCAACTTAACCATAAACAATATTGTCTTGTACTGTACTACCTGTACAATGTTTAAAGAGAAGCCTATGTGTTTTATGAATGATAACAGCAGCAGAAGCGGGGGGGGATCAAAGAATAGGTGTCTCTTACCCTGAATTTCCCCTTCCTATACAGACTATGCTGTGCCGGGTTTTTTTTTAAAAGTGTAGTGTGTAACTTTGTTGAATAGGCTTGTGTTATAGCATCAGCATGCTAGCACCTACTTTTCAAGAGTTTTAAACCCACAGGGACCAGCAAGTTGCTTTGGTTTTGTTTATAACAAAAGTGAAAGCTGAGAGAATCTCACCAAGTGAGTTTTGATTCACTTATCTTACCTTGCACCTTCTTGTGCTCCTGCACTGTCCACGTAAGTGCATCCACACATTATGTGCATGCGTGCACATAGATTTCCAAAGCCTGGGTACAGGTATCATTCAACTTATTCCAATAAAGACTGTATATGGAAGTCTTGTGCTATATATCCTCTCAGCATATTCGTAATATTAGAGACTGAAAAATCAGTGCTCCAGTTCGAAGGGACAAGGAGAGCCCACACACCTACTTTTGGCGATGGCTCCCTCAGCTAGTGGGTTTAGAAAAGTGTAGGAGATGGTGACTGAGTGTGAATGGTGGTGCAGGGTGGTGGCAAGGAGGAAGCTGTGTGTGGGTTTCAGCAAGAGTGTCCTTATCTTTTCTGTCACCTTTTCAAGCTTTTTGCTCATAGAAGATGGAAAAGAACCATACTGTATAAAGATTCTCTCTCTCTCTCTCTCTGTATGTGTGTGTGTGAGTGTGTGTGTGTGTGCACGAGAGAGAGAGGGGGGAAGGCAGAATTTTAAAAGGGTTCCTTATCCTGTTGTTGATCACATGGAGGTGGGGGTGGGGTGAGGAAGAGAGTGCTAAAGTTGTTCTTTAGAAGCCCTGCCAGGGACCATCTCATGACAAACTGCAGTAATGGGCCAACAAGCCGTGAGTTGGAACCTGCCCAGTTCTACACTGTCGTACTCCATCAGTAATTAATGCTTCCCCGTTTGTGCTCTGCGTGGTTGGCGTTGTCCGGATTCGGAACAAATACAACCTTGACAAGTTTTTTTTTCATACATGGCAACTGCTGACCAGGCCAGAAGAAAGAGAAAGAAGATATTTTTACCATCCAAGCATGACCTAGGCTAGGGGTGGGCAACTGTTGGCCCTCCAGATGTTTTGGACCACAACTCCCACAGTCCTTTGTCATTGGCAATCTAGGCTCAGAAATCTGGGAGATGTGGTCTAAGGGCCTTTTCACGCGACCCCTAAACTCCGCGGCAAATGGCTCCCAGCTCCGGAGCTTAAAATTATTTCCCCACCAGCTCCAGAGTTTACAGATAATTAAGTTAGACCACGCCCACTTAAGCGCGTCCAAGCGCACTTTTCATGTACCTGCTCTCAGAGGGTTAAAATTCCTGATGCGGATATAACAGTAGTGACTGCCGGGCTCTCCTTGCTTCTGTTTGTTCTTTTTTTGCCCCCCGCCCCTTTAAGAGATCTGAATGCTGTGCCGGGAGCAAAGCGAGATAGCAGAACGGAGGCGAGCGGCATTCTTTTCTTCCTTTTTTTCTCCCTCCCCTCACGCAGCCAGCAGCCAGGAGTGCGGAGGGGGTGGGAACGAAGGAACGGCGACAAACCCCTAAGATCTCTGGTCCGAATTTAAGTGGCCAGCGGATCTTAGGGGTCATGTGAAAAGGCCCTAAACATCTAGAAGGCTGACACCCACCCCTGACCTAGGCTGAATTCAGGCCCTGTTGTGAAAGAGAGTGGCACACAGGCCCTCCTTAGAGCTCAGGGATGGAACTCAGTGTTCTGGACAATAAAAGATGCTGCAGCAGGAAACAACCATGAGGAGGAACTGACCCTTCCAAGAAAGCTGTAACACATCAGGAAGGGTTTATTAGGAAGGGGTGCTGGGAATTGGAAATAATTCCCTGCCCAGGATAGGTCCTTTTTTTGTACTTCAGCACCAATCTGTTTGGTGGGTGACATTTGGGTGGAGGTAGACCATCATTTTGGAAATAATTGTTTTTGCCAAAGGGAATCATGGGTGTTTTCGAATGCATTCTACTCACATCTTTCTTTTTTGGCTCATTCGCACTTCTGGCCAAACAGGTTTTATATGGCTCTGAGACAAGATCAGAAATAACCAAACACATCACACTACGGGACAGACTGTTAGCTGTAGTACTGCTTCCAAAATGTTCCAATATTTTTAGCAGCGATTTCCATAAAAGCTCAGCAGAAGCAGAACTTTCAGGTGAAAATGTCTCTGTTGTTAGTTTAGTCTAGCCCCATCTGACCAAAGACATTCAGAGAGTGTTGATCCACACATCATGGTCTTGTAACATTTGATAATGGAGTCCAGTCTAGTCTGTTTTCCTTCCAGTAGCCTGACAGACATTTAAGGACATTTATGAGTTGGGCAAATTGAAGAAGGGAAGTGTCTCTATCACGGGTTGTCAGAAGTGTATTGCCTCAGAACATGGCGGCTCCTTGTTTCTTATTATCAGAGCTGTTAAGAAACCATGGCCAGAATCTTGTTGGTTAGTGCAGTGTTTTTCAACCTTTTTTGGGCAAAGGCACTCTTGTTTCATGAAAAAAATCACAAGGCACACCACCATTAGAAAATGTTAAAAAATTTAACTCTGTGTCTATATTGACTATATATAAAGTAATTCTCTTGAATAGGAATCAAATAAACACAAAGAAAGTATTTTATAATTACTTTATTATGAAATAGTAAACAGAAATATGAAAAATTATAAAATACTTTATTCAGTGCGCAACCTGGGCCTGTTTGGCTGAACACAAAGCTGATATTCTTCAGCTTTTCCAACGGCACACCAGGCAACATCTCGCGGCACACTAGTGTGCCGCGGAACAGTGGTTGAAAAACACTGGGTTAGTGTTCTAAATTGCACCAGGTCATGCCCATTGAATCAACTGGGATTTAATGAGTCAACCTCTCAGAGAGTCCCAGTGATTCAAATGGGCCTAATATTGTTGTGATTAACTAAATCCCCATTGAGTCAATAAGCCTACTCAAGTTTGATTCACTAAGCGAAACAACACGATTTTGACCTGTATATTGTCCAAATGCTACCTAAGCTAGTGGTCATCTGGTAACACTTTTCCCTACTAGCTGCCTTCAAATTAGAGATGTAAAATTTCCAGAAATTTTGAAGCTCAGAAAAAACCCCATTTTTCCTGGTTTTTGAATGTTCTATGCTGTATATTGCCCCTCATTGTTGTAAGCCACCTTGGGTCCTTTTCTAAGGAGAAAGGTGGGGTAAAAATATTCAAAATAAAAATAATACAAAATATTAAAATATAGTGTATCCAAACAATTATTACAAAGATAATTTAAGATAATATTTATTTGTAATTGTAAGTAACCAATGGACTAAGAGTCTCCTGAACTGTTTACTAGTTTATATGGAACAAAAAAACCTTCTATAAAACAATGTTTAAAAATCTAGAATTAACAACTCTATTCATATTTCCTCTCCATAATATTAAATAAAAATAAAATGAAAACCTCATTCTCATAAAAAGAATTGAAGAGGGGGGAAATGTATAGAAGGGAGTGGGATCAAGTTTAATGATATTTTTTAGAAATGTTTTGGAAAATATTTGAACACTGTCTTAAAATATTTTATTAATTATGTTAAATTAAAACATTTCATAATCATTTTTTTCTATTTCTTTTTTCAATGTTTCCAATTTTTCAGAAAAAAACAAAACAAAAAGTCTTCAGGAAAAAAACAAAAAGACTTCAGAAAAAAAACAGAAAAAAGGGTTTTTTAAATTTTCCCAGTTTTCCAGGCCTTCACGTTTTTGCTTCAGATAGAGGACACCACATTAGGTTGGTTGCAACAGGCAAAATAAATTGAAAGCATTGAGCCATGCAACAGAGGTTTCACTCTAACTGAGCAAAAACTGTTTTACTAACTCACCTGGATAGCTCAGATTAGTAAGACCAGCCTTATACCACAGAAGAAAGACATTGCCATATCCTTCTTTCACTGTCCCTATTTTCCCCTGGTTTATTGCTAGTCTGTTTGAATCAGGGGCCCTTTTTGAAGACAAAAAAAGCACTGGATAGGTTAATTGTATCCTATACTTTTAAAGCATATGTGTTCAGTGCTAATAATTTAGCACCAGTCTTTATGCAAATCCTAAGGTTTGCAGAAGTACTAAATACAGTTCTTGATGGGAGAAACCCAAACAATTTAATGAGGACTCAGCATGTTCTGTGACCAGATAAAGCTAGTGGCCTCTGGTAAGGCCAAGAAAATGGAAATCCATAGGAAAACACAAATGATGTAGATTGTAGAAAATCTTAGGGGATGGAGGGATGAAGGAAGGATGGATGGATGGATGGATGGATGGATGGATGGATGGATGGATGGAGGAAAATAAAGGGGAAGGATGATGTGCTGTAATATGTTGTTGAATATCCCACTTGTAAATAAGTGAGATACAGTATAGTCATTCCCAGCTCCAGCCCCAGCAACCTGTGTCATCTTTAAAATATATCAATACTGTATTGTTCAGTTGAGTTTCCTTAAGGCAAAACATTTTTGGCTCTTTGGAATGAAGTTACTTTACCTAATTACCTTGTGGGCATTTGTGGCAATCTGATGGTCCACAGGCACAGTGGAAAATGTAAATCATTATGTTTACACCTTGAATTTCATTTTATTTTAAATAGAGAGGATTTCCAAGAGAGAGGGGTGGGGAGAAGAAAGCACATTTTATAGACAGAGCAGAACCTTTGTTTGCACGTTTGCCCAGAAATATCTCAAACATTAAAAGTTGGAAATGCAGTTTCTTTTAACAAATATTATGGAGGCCCCAACCGAAATAACTAGATGAGTTGTATCTTGACAGCTCATAATAATTGAGGGAACTATGGGAGTTGTAGTCCTCGAACCAAAACCTGCCAGCTCTCCAAACACTAGGAGCATGATATGAAATTTTGCACATATGCTATTGGTTCCCCCTTTTAAATAACTGATTGATGATATCTTGAGTAGCTATGCTCTGTGGGCATTGTACCCCTCTCTCTGAATCAATAAAAATAGAAGTGCAAAAGTTTGCATGGATACTACTGATTTCCCAATCAATATAATTGCATGGTATACATTTTGGTTGATACTGGCTGGGCAGTTCTGAGAACTTACACACATTCCACAAAGGTTACATGTGAGTCTTATCAGTAGTAAGTTGAGTATTGGGGTGGAAGTGGAAAAAAGACACGCATGAAAAAACATTGGAGGTGAAAATGGGACTTATGAGTTTTAAACTTGGCACAAGCTGGATGCATAGTACCAGGATTAAATGAAAGGAAAGAGAGAGATTTGGGGTGTAGGTGGGGAAAAAGAGAGAAGGGTGAGGCGAACGGGTTTCTGAAGACAGGTACATTTGCTGGAACTGTGTTATAGCAAACCTTTGCAAAAAGCTCTAACTGTGAGTCACTGAATGCAAACAGAGCTTGTCCACATGGGCTTCTTAGCGCAGGCTGCACCAGGCTAAATAGGGTCAATAGAAGTCAAGTCAGAGACCCAGTATGTGATTTGGTGTCTTCTTCACATTCACATGGCATATGCACCTCATTCTCTTTGGTCCTGCTCCATGCACAACCAGTTTCCCATCTCCTGAAGAGCCTTAAGAGGACAGCCACTTTAGGATATTGACAAATTAAACTTCCTCTGCTCCATGAAGAGTCTGAGACAGTGGAGAGGGTAATTTGTGTTAGAACAGTGTTGATGCACTGCATCACTTGAAAAAGAATCGGAAACCTCCACCTGGAAGCAGGAAGAACCAGGAGGGACCAACCTGGGGGAGGGTCCCCTCTTGTCTTTGACTTATTTTAAATGTCAGGTTGGAACTTGCCTTCTGCTGAATCCCACACTATAGGAAGGTTCTGGGGACCAGCTGTATCGCTCCACCAGTTACACTGTGTGATCAGCAGAAAAAGCAAGCAGCTCAAGGCTTAACATTTGTTTTCCTTTTCTTTCTTTCTTTCTTTCTTTCTTTCTTTCTTTCTTTCTTTCTTTCTTTCTTTCTTTCTTTCTTTCTTTCTTTCTTTCTTTCTTTCTTCTTTTCTTTCTTTTCTTTCTTTTCTTTCTTTCTTTCTTTCTTTCTTTCTTTCTTTCTTTCTTTCTTTCTTTCTTTCTTTCTTTCTTTCTTCCTTCCTTCCTTCCTTTCTTCCTTCCTTCCTTCCTTTCTTCCTTCCTTCCTTCCCAACCATCCTGTGAGTTAGGTTAGACTGTGAGAGGTAATAAATGGACAGCAGGTTCACAGATGAATGCGTTCTGACAGCCTTGGTCTAACTGTATTTGTTTCCAGTGTCACGACTGTGCCTTCAAAGTGAAGCCGATGAATTGTTTGGACTATAGCTCTCAGCTTCCCCCGGCATTGATCATGCTGTCTAGGACTGAGCTGTATCCTTCTGAGCTCACATGTAAAACAAGGAATAGATCTAGGTTGTTATTTTATGGGCAAAACAGACCATGCTGAAGCCTTCTCCTGGCCATCCTTGCCACGCACATTTTCACATGGACAGACACCCTTATACACGAGCTGCCCTCCTGCCAGCTAAGTTCACATTTGGTGGTAAATCCCCAAATGTGGGAAGAAATGGCTGTCTCTCTCTTTAGCTTCACAGCAAAACCAAATGGGGCCCTGTGAGGGGAACTTCTCTGAGCAAGAAAGAGTGACCCCTGCACAGCGCAATGCAGAGGGGGATGCATGGCTGGAGAAGCAGAAGAGCAGGGGAACATTCCCGAAACAAGCCCCCCTGGATCCTAAGGACAGAACCATGCTATGGAAGGGGTTCTATGATGCTCTTAAGATCATAGAGGAGCAGAAGGAGAAGGAAAAGGAAGAGGCCTCTGGTGTAACATGAAGTAAGAGAGAAGAAACGGCGGGAAAGCCAGACCAATCAGGAGTAGTGGAGGTGGGGTTTGGAGAGGCTAAAAAGGGGAAGCCAAAGGTTCTACCCCTAGATTGGGAGTGGGTTTGGATGGAGGATCCATGGACGGGAAACTGGGAAAGAATGATGATGCCCAAGAAGAAGGCAGAGAGTTATAGAAGAAGGGTGCACAAGAAAGGTTGTTCCTACTGGGGGGAGAGAGAGGTTCGCGAATACAATCGCAAGAGGAAGGAGATAAGAAAGACTTTGGAACTGGAACAATGGCTGACCAAGGTACGGGAGGAGGCCAAAGCCGGGAAGCTGAACACCCAGATGGATCTGACCCAGAGGGAAGACTACCCGTTGTGACCCCATCAGCCGAGATGCCCTGGACCCAGCTCAACTTCGGAGGTTGGTGTGCAAGTGGGGAAACCCCGTCTCTCCGGGAAGGAGGTTGGAATACAAATGGGGGAACCACGGCTCTTCGAGAGAGAAACAAGTGGTGGACGCAGCTGTCCCCAGGTAGAGGTGGGGAATTTGATTTCTCTTTAAGAACTCCTAATTATGAAGGAAAGAACAATCCATTTGTTACGGAAGTTAAGGATGTTGAAACTGTTGGAAAGAAAAGAACCTCATTTGTAGTTGAAGAACCAATAAGGAAGTCTGTTTATTCGTTTCAAGACATGCCTTCTTTGAAATTGGAAGGGCGGGAAGCCTGGGCAAAGACAGAACCCTCACAGGCCCTCTAAAGCTCATTGCGACAGCAAGTTTTCCGGACCCACGAAATCCCTTGGCTTGAATGACGGCAGACTCGATTAACTCGAAAGCTTGCCCAGGTTTGTTCCATCCATGGTCCCGCTGGTGATGCAGCGAATGCTGCCGATATAGGCAGAAGGTCCCTAGAGCCAGAATAGCAGGAGGAGATGTAGGTGGGTGCCGCTGTGGAGGAGACAACATGACACTTGTGCCTCACGATTCCCAACCTTCATGCCTTCTGGAAACAGCAGCCAAGTCTATCCATCTCTTTCCTCTTCGGCGCTAGCATTTGCTGCAAAATAAGGCACCGTCCGAAGAGCCACAATGCAAATCCCCCCACCCCACGGAAGAGAGGGAAGAAAACAGCCATAGGCATCATGTAAACTACATATGTTCCCCCCATCCCTGTTGCCATGGTTTCCATTCACATGCGATGCATCGGTTTGCTTTTTGCACCCCTCACCGTTTCCCAACACACACACACACATACACGCACAGAGAGAGAGAGAGAGAGAGAGAGAGAGGATGGAGAAGGAGAGAGGGAACACCATAGCTTTAAGATGAAAGTGTTTCATTAGAGTTTGTGCTGACTTTCAGCAGGCTTAAGGAGATTTGTTGGTGAAATGGGAGTGGGGAGGTGCCTCACCCTAAGAATCAATCAAGCTCATTAGGAGTATTTTCATATAGCTCGTATATCCATTCCAATCTCCTTGAAGTCACCGCATACCACCTTGGGACAAAAAGAGTGGGTTAGTAAGAGTGTGATGGAGTCCTCCAGGAGGAAGGAGATCAGAGAAAAAAGATATTGCAGGTTGTAGAGAACAGAGCAAATGGAAATGGAAGGAGTTTTGCAGCCTTTCTGGCTTTGCCTGGGGGGGGGGGGGGTGGCAGTACGAAACCCCTTTGACATTTTGAGGCGGCGTCGCCCATCGCCCTTCCTCCGTTGGCTAAGGCTGGGGGGATTTTGCAGCCCAACAAGATCAGGAAAGACACCCGTGCCTGTGCCCTTGCCTCTTCCCTGCCAGTGGAATTGGAAATGGTAGCAGACATTGGGAGCCCAGTGGAGCTCAGCTGTGAAGTGTTGGTCAGTGTTGCATTCGCCACCCATGGCCTCATCCTGCTAAGCTCGTCTGCTGCTTTTCAGATGTAGTGGAAAATATTGGCCCTGCGTCTGTCCTGACATCAAGTGTAGCCCCCAGTCCTGGTTGGCTTTCGTACATTGAATGAGGGTTGGGTGGGAGGGAGATTGTGTCCTTCAGCAGTAAAATACCTTGGATGCTCTGTCCAGGTACCAACACATGCAGGCCCCCTTATTCCTTTCAGGCACATCTTATCTCATCCAAACTTTTTATCAAGAGGAAATTTCATAAGAATAGACATCCGCTGATAGAGATGCAGAAGGATGCTCCGACCATTGGGCAGAGTGGAGCAATCACCTTTGCTGACAAATAATGTGGAGTAGCAGCAGAAACTAACTTGTTATTGGATATTCACTGCTTGTTCAATTTTCTGCTTCAGGTATCAAAATAATTATCTTAGCTGTGGCTAACATGCCAAGTTCCCAACTTGAGCAAAATACTCAAGGCTTTGAGGTGGGATGGGGAAACCATTTTCTCTTCAAAGCCAGGCAGTAAATGGATGCCTCTGAATATTACGTACAGTATGTTCTGTCAAGTCAGTTCTGACCTGTGGTTATCCTGTCCAGGTATAACTCCCAACCCATGTATGTCCTCTGCTCTGCATCTCTGGTGCACTCTTTAATGTGCTCATTTCACAACACAGAGCAACCAACCATATTGTCTTCAGTGGGGGCCCTAATTCCCATGTGCATGTGCTGGTTACAAACCAGATTATTTTATTATTCATTTATTTATTTTAGAGCATTTTTACCCCGCCTTTCTCTTTGAAAAAGGACCCAAGGCAGCTTACAGTAATGAGGGATAATATACAGTCCAGTACAATTAAGACATGTTCAAGTATTTGCGAACAAGGAATTGAGGGACATCTTACATCATTAATAGACAACATCGGTTATAAGTAATCATAAACACAAAGTCTATGTGAACCTATAGATTCATTTAAAAGACACATAGTAGTCCATCATTCAGGGAACACTTGCCTGAAGAGAAAGGTCTTTGCCTGTTTCCGGAAGGACAACAGAGATGGGGCAGTCCTGGCCTCTAGTGGGAGGGAGTTCCAGAGTCTGGGTGCAACAGCTGAGAAGGCCCTTTCATGGGTTCCCACGAGACGTACTTGTGAGGGTGGCGGGATGGAGAGAGGGGCCTCTCCTGATGACCTTAACACCCATGTCGGTTCATACTGTGAGATTCGTGTGACTTTAATGCGTGTGACTTGGGAAAGTATATCTCTTCTTTCCCCTGGAAGCCTCCTTGGTCATCTCCTGTTGGAATCTGAAAAAGTATGCATTCCTGAATAAGGATATTTTGTCTCTAGCAAAGATGCCTGTTGGTGGTAAGATGAAGAAGACTCCAGGATTTCAAAGCCATTGCTGTAAAAGCTCTATTTTGTAACCTCATTGTTTTCACTTCTCTGGAAACCTTGAAAGATCTCTTATAAATGGATTCCAGAAGGAGAAAATGCATTGAAGGGTAGTCTGAAATGTCTGCAGGGCAGAGGTTGTGAAGAGGTTTGCAGCACAGTCCTAGACAACGTGTTCTCAGCAGGCACTCCCACTGATTTCAGGAGAACTCTGTGTCATCTATATGTTAGTCTGAACAAAGCTGCAACCTCAAATTGTGTGGCTGCTGTTGGTCGTTCAAAAAGCATGACAAACAGTGTTCCAAATTACCACTGCAGTAGCTATTAAATTGGCGCATTTCTCTCTCTGGTACTCTCTGTTCTAACTGAAGACAGATGTAACCAGTGTGGGGCTGATTTTGCAAAGGCTCTCACCAAGTTTAGCACAAACTTTTCTTTCCAAGGCTGAAGTAGAAGAAGAAAGCTGCTACAGATTTGTGGCATAGGTTTGCTATGGGCAGCACTGAGTGTCCCATAGCTATATGTTGTCTCAGAGTCACTGCAATATTATGAGCCCTGTCCCACAAAGCCATTTTGCAGATCTTTTTTTTAAAAAAAATTGATGACTTTAAAAATACAACCACCTTCAGATTAATAAAAAATATACATATCTGTTTCTCGCGTTTCCCCTCCTTTTCTTCTTCTTTGCAATCACTAATATGCATTTCTACAATTTCAACTGACTGTAGATCCTCTTGCTAAAGAGTGATCCTTTTCACTGAGATAGGTAAACTCTATCTGACCTGCACAATTTAACATTGCAGTTTGGATCTCATATCACTGAATATAAAGACGGTGGGCCAAGTGAGAGAAAGCCCCCAAATGTTTTTTTAAAGCTTATGGAGAATACTTTCCCCTTAATTTTTATTCCTCTGTGTAGAGAAAATTTTAAACATGAATGATGAGTCATGACTCAGCAGTGTGTGCTCCCACCTGTAGACTAAAAGACAGGCAGTGATTTTTCTGTACACTAAGCTGAAGCAACTGAACCATCACCAAGGACAGCTCCATACACAGTGTGTTGCAGTAAACATCCTCAGGGTTATCCAGTCATGGGAAGAGTTTGTGTCTGTTCCATAGTCAAAGAGGGTGATCCGTTACTGGTCTCCCCAAAAGAGGACATGCGTCTTTAAAAGGAGGGGGCAAAAGAGAATATGGATATACAGTGGTACCTTGTATAAAGGAATTAATTCGTTCCAAATGAAATTCTGTTAAGCAAATTTTCCTTTCTACAAATTTCCCATAGGAATGCATTGAAAACAGATTAATCTCTAATTGCGACTGTTTTTCTCTTGCATGGATTCTCCCCATAGGTGATTCTGTTAAGCGATTTCCCCCTATCTCGGGAAATTTTTTCCTTTATGCAGATTTTCTGTTAAACAAACCACTTGTTATACAAGGGTCCACTGTATATCATTTGCCTCTATGTGCAGCATTTGTAACTGTTACTATAATTTAAGTAGAAGCACAGTGCCTCTCACTACAACCAGTAACTCCTTGTGTATCTACTGAATTATGTATCCAGCTGCTAATTGTGGATGAGTAGCATCAAGGATTCTGTTCTTTGTTCTTCTTAAGGTTTTGCTTTCAAAATAGCCATGGGTTTTGAACCCAAAGAGAGAACACCTGCACACAGAGGACTCTCCCCTGCAAAAGAGGACATGTAAACCATCCACCAAGGGAGAGGTTGTATATAAAATATTGCCATTAAGTATTTATGAATCAACCTTTCTTTTCCGGGGGGGGGGGGATAAACCAAATATTGGTGATTCAAAACTGCTGAGAGATTTGTTTTTATTTTTATTTTTATTTTATTTTTTGTCCAATTGAGAACTACCAGCCTTCTTTGGCTTTTTGGGGTTATGCAAGGACATGCTTTACCTGTGTAATAAGAAGGGGAGCCAAGCAAGCAAAAACAAAATTAGAATGCCTGATGCCTGTAGCACGTTTGCTCTGGCTGCTTCTGACAGCGCGTTCCCACAGGCTGTAATACTCTGTATGCAGGGGGGGTGGGGGGAGGAAAAGCAACATTTTGATGAAAAAGCCAATCGAGAGCAGAGTGAAATACAACCCAGGCAGCCGCATCCTGCAATAAGGAGGAGGAGCAGACAAGGAGAGTGCCAGAGATATGGGGTGGGAGCTTAGTTTAAAGTTGCATTATGTCTGGCCTCTGTGTTATTGATTTTTCTCCTTCTATTTATAGTGCCTTCACTCAGTTTCAAATCTCTTGCAATAGACATAAGAAGCTTCAGCAGAAACCAGGCCAACCCAAGTCCCTGAGAAAGCAGGCAGCAGGCGGCGGCGGCAGCAAAGGCAGAGCCTAAGAAGAAATGAAAGAAAGACTGTGCGTAGTGAGAAGGAGACTGAATTTCATAAATTTACACTGCCAGTCCTCTCGGACACAAGGATGGCTTCATTGCAGTAACAGTAGCCTTAGTAGTAGGGCTTACAACAAAATGTTACAGTGTGAGGTGGTCCCCTGATAACCTTCCCTCTGTTATTATTTCCCTTTCACATTTTGTTTTCACCAGCGAATTTTGGATGGTAATGTCCTCAGGATAGTAACCTGTGCCTTTTGGGGTTTTTTGCTTTGTTTGTTTGTTTTGCTAATGCTTTAACAGTATCATAACTCTGGATAATAATTCAGCAAAGTTACTTCTAAGGAACACCATTGTGCCCCTTCTGTTTAACATTCTTCACCACCACCAATGTATAGCACACAAGGTCATGTTATTACTTGTAACTTATTCCTTTCAAGCTCTGGAGCTCTAAAATCCAAACAAGATAATGCTTTCTAATGCTGTGCATGTGCTTTCCCCTCCACCTCGAACAGCACCCATCATTTTTCACTTAACCCCAGTGTGTGGACCTCAGAATTCAAATAATAAGCAAAGTCAGTCTCACAAACAGGCCTGTCTTCCCTGCTGTACCATCAACATGTTCTCTTGATGAGGTCATGGTATCTTTTCTTCACCTGATTTCCTTTCATGAATGACTAATGCAAGCATCGTACCCCTGACTTGAATGTGACATGATCGTAGCCATTCTATGATACGGGAATGAAATCTAATTTAAAAATCATTATCTTCTCTCCCTATCTCCTCTTCCAAATCTCTAAATGATTGGAACCCAGCGAATGTTGTGGAATTGTCTCAGGCCCACTCAATCTTTTTAGTTTGCTGAAATATTGCACACAACGTGTCCAGTCCTCTCTACTTTGGTTACCTTCCCCAGAGAATCTTCACAGACATATTTTCTCCGGAAAGGATGTATTTCTGCCCAAGGAGACATATTCCCCTGTTTTCTGTCTGCCCTTCTCTTGCATACATATGTACGTCAAGCGCATAGGTAGTCAACAAGATTGTATATGGACTACTAATCATAGAACATGCTTAAACTGGCACAGTAATCCCCCACCTATTGCGGGGGTTAGAGATCCAACCAGACCCACCATAATTGAAAATCTGGAATATGGGGATGCTGAGTCAGTTCAGGACTTGGGGGCCTCTCTGGGGCCTCCTACACTTACCTGAGGCCTGGCGCTGCCCTGAATGGGCCTCCAGTGGGCTTCCTGGGCCCGTCGGAGGCCCCAGCAGTGGTTTCTTGCAATCTGGAAGTCACTTCCGGTTTGTCAGAAACCACTTCTGGGGCCTTTCACAGGCCCGGGAAGCCCATCAGAGGCCCATTGGGGTAGCCTGTCAGGCCTGGCTTAAGTGCAGTAGGCCTCAAACAGGCCCAGGCAGCTTACCCCAGGGGTCCTTGCCTTTCATATACTGCGGTCCCGCAATATACCTGGACCGCAGTATATGAACCGCGAAATGGCGGGGGACCACTGTATTTGTGAGATGTGACATTTCTCACCTTTTCATGGAATGTGTGTCGGGGAACAAAGAATTGCAAAGTCCATGTTCTTAGGAAGGCATCGTGGGGCAACCATACTAAAAGGGCATGTGGAAGAGGGAGGGGCTAGTGGGCAGGAGAAGGCCTGAAGTTTTCCCTTTCCTTCTAAATCAGTGGTTCCCAACCTTCCTAATGCCGCGACCCTTTAATACAGTTCCTCATGTTGTGGTGACCCCTTGCCCTGCTTGGAAGAGGCCACAAGCCCCCTTTTTTCTTCACTGCCTCATGGCGACCCCTGTGAAATGGTCATTCGACCCCCAAAGGGGTCCCGACCCCCAGGTTGGGAACCACTGTTCTAGATCCTGTAAAAATATGCTCTTTGGGTCTTTTGCAGTTTACTCCTAGCTCTGTTCTGAAACTGGAAGACAACCTGTGTGTTGGGGTTAGGGCTTTCGGGTAAGGGGGTCACGTCCCCTCTCTTAGAGAGGACAAACTTCCACTTGAGGGGCCACCAGAAATTACTGGAAGACGACCCGTATTGGAAGGGGAGTCTGGCCTAAATCGGGTTTAAACATCAAAAACCAGAAGGAGGGAAATGGTGAGCAATGCATGGAAAATGGAACTGGCAGGGACTCAAGTAATCTCGTCATAGTCTTTCCCACTCAGGCAGGATGTAGTTAATGTTTAAATTAAAAAAATCATCTCCAGCGTTTCATCTTCCCATGTGAATTATCACATGGAATGTCATGCAAATTAGTGTCCACTCTTTGCCCTCCAGTTTGGTGATGGGTGCAGCGGTCATTTGACTTGCAGGGCACGCCAATTAATAGGGAAGAACAAAGAGGGAAAGAAGTTGTTCTGCCCTCCTCCCACCCACAATCCTGCCCAGCAGGCAACTCCCTGGTCTCCAAACTTGATGTTAGTTCCACAAACAGGGTGTTGGGACCCAGCCTTTGCTGGGAAATAAAATGCTTAGCATAGTAAGAGCCTCAAAGATAAAGAAGAAATGGCAAACCTTTTGCCCTCCGGATGTTTCTGCCTACAACTCCCATAATTCCTTTTCATCAAAGATGTTGCTGTGGGCGATGGGAGTTGTAGGACAAAACCTCTGGAGGACCAGTGATTCCCACCCACCCCAATGGGGTAGAGACAGAGCATCATTTTTGTGAATGCTGCAAAAGAACGGTGCACAGAAGCATCTTGAAACAACTGTGAAGATCCCTTTGGAAAGATGAAATACTTGAGATGAATGGGGGGGGGGATAATTCTGGGTTGGATATCCCTTCATGACAGGCCAGAGGCACTGAGAAGATGTTCTCAAAAGACATACAGAAACAAGTGGGGTGGTATTGGGAGTTCATGACACCTGCTCCCCCCAAGCACCTAGCACGCATGGGGGGGGGAGGCAAATTCTGGGTGGAGAACAGGAACACATGGCTGTCCATGTCTTGTTTGAATGACATTTCCACCAGCCCTAATCCAGCCAATGGGTAAAGAACTAATTTGTTCTGTTGCCGAATCCATAGATCATTATTTTTATCTTTGGGAGGCAGAAGGGGACTTAGGGTTAGTAAAAGGATGGAAGAAACAGCTAGAAATACTCAATACCACAAAGAGAAGAACATAGCAATATTCTGGACTCAATAATGTGCAGTGGGAAATACCATCTGCTGCAGGTTATCCTTCAAGGAAAAATAGATGGGAAGCATGGCCCGAGGCATAGAAGAACATTATGGCTTAAGAGCTTAAGCCAATGGTCCACAGTGAGCACAGCTGCACTATTTAGAATATTAAATATTCTGTTTAGAATAGCTTTAGATAGAAACCAGTTCAGACTACTGATCACCAATGTTTTATGAGGACATGGCACTTGAAGAAGAAGATAAGCCTTGAAAAATTATTAACAACTGCCTCTTTCAAATGTAATTAAATGCCCTTTAAAAAAATAATCACGACATGTTATTTCTTACAGCAACAATATTTATTTATTTATTTATTTATTTATTTATTTATTTATTTATTTTTATACCGCATCAATAAAACAATAAAACATCTGTAAAAACCACCGATGAGGGGGCAGCAGAGCATCAAGAAAATAGTAGGACATAGGGAAACCCCTCGATATGTAGCAGCAGGCAAATAATAATAATAATAATAATAATAATAATAATAATAATAATAATAATAATAATAATAATAATAATAATAATAATAATAATAACCAGAAATAAGGTCGCCATAGGCCTCCCTATACAGCAATGTTTTTAAAGCCTTTTTAAAGGCCGGCAGGGACGATGCAAGGCGCAACTCATTGGGTAGGTTGTTCCATAATGAAGGGCCAACAACCGAGAAGGCTATTATGGTGTGTGTGTTTTTTAATGTGACTGAATTCCACCCATATTATCAACAAGTTAAAGAGTAACATGTTATGGGTAATGTAAGCGTTGTCCTAGCCACTACAATCAGTGGGAAGGGAATGATGGGGATTGCAGTTCAGCATTATCTAGAGGGGAACATATTCCCTAACCTTGACCTCTGTGTCTGTGTTGCAACAGGTAACACCCCACTAACATCATCAGAGACCTTTGAAAAGCCAACCCCCCTACTGCTTGGACATAAGGCTTACAGGTGCATGGTTTGTCATATAGCCAAGCTATGTCTTCAGTGACTTCAGCTGCCATTATCTTGGCCAACCCATCCATTAGCTACATTGCATGGGGACGGTGAGAGCTGTGGTCCAAGACATATAAAGGGAACAAACTTGGGAAAACTTAACATACAAGCTTTTTTTACATCTTCTGCTAAATGCTCCCAGCAGGAATAATCAGGACGTGTGTGTGTGTGTGTGTGTGTGTGAGAGAGAGAGAGAGGGGGGGGCAAGCAAACAAACAGAAACAGCTAAACAAAGCTAAATACCCCCTTCCAGGTGGTGGTGGAAGTTATTTGAAGAAGTACTTGAGGGTGTCTTTGATGTTCTATTTCTTGGGGGAAGAGTATATAGTATGAGGAACTGAATATGGCTAAATAAAAATATAAACTTCCTTTAATTACAAGGCAGGTAAAATAGTTCTGGCAGGAACCTATGGAACAGATTGAGGAATAGGTCTCCCTCAGTGGACCACCCCTTTGCTGTTTACCTCAACTGGCACTTACTGTCTCAAACATTTACCCAGAAACTCTGATAATGAAAAGAATAAAATGTTTCCGTTTACTTACAGTATGTCATAGGAAAAAAAAAACAAATATGTTTTATAAAAATACTAACTTATTAACCACTGTGTTTAATTGGATAACTAGCTTCATTGCTGACTGACTGGTTACATAGCTAGTAGAAAGCATCCATGTTTGACAGATCCCTTATTACCATTCAAAGAATCCTGACTGGGAAAAGGCGGGAAAAAGAATGCTGAGGTAGAGAGAGAATGATGGGCTGCTACTGAATTGACTGACATTCACCCCAGTCCAGAAATAATGTGGTCCAAAACATCTGGAGTGCCAAAGATATATAGGTTGCAATCTATCTATCCAACACTATTGTACTACAGATCCCAGAATCCCCCGCCCAGACTATGGCTGTAAGCTACTGGGACTATCTCTGTCTTGATCAAATAGCCAAGATTTTTACACTGTGATAGGCCTATCTGTTCTTTCCATTTGCATGTTTCAGAGGCTGAACCTCCTGAGAGACAGGAGGCTATGTGGTGTAGCTTAGAATTGAAGGGAGAAATAGAAAGATGCCTTTCATGGCAGGCATTTGAAGACAACTGACTCTGGTTAGGGGCAGACCAGGGGTTGGGGTGGGGAGGGGACGGGAGGCAGATCTTAATGAAGGGCACAGCGGCTTCCCAAAGATCTCTGACCCATATCATGACCCACACTTTCTTCCCCGCTGTCAGCATTGGCTCTGATGCTTTTAAGGTCTCCGTCACTGCCTGATTCAACCCTCCGGCCCATCTTTGCTGAGAATACGGGAATCACACACTGGCATCTCAGAGTGGTGGTAATAGAGAAGAAACAGAATGAACCAGCCAGGGGATGAGCTCATCTGTTTACACATATGACTTCTTCCATTAAACCGGGCTGGAGGGGGAGGGAGGCTTTTAAGGGCGGATCAGTGGCCGGTGAAACTAGTCCTTTGTTTGCTGGGATGATTCTTGCTGTCTCTCAGCTCCTTTGTGCATAAGACTGGCTGATGTGCCCCTGGCAGATCCCCCCCTTCCTCCTCCTCCTCTTCCTCCTCCTCCTCCTCCTCCTCTCTTCTCTTTCAAAAGAGGTGATGTCATCGCAGGGGCATGGAGGGAAGCAAAAGCACCAGCAGTAATAAGTCTGCACTATGAAAGAAGCACGATATAGACCACGCTGCCCACCACGGACAGCTTCGTGCATCTTCACAAGCACACGTGTGATACAAGAAGAGTCCTGGTGCATTAGACCCAAGGCCTGTCGCATCCGACCCAGAGCTTGCAAAAGTAACTCCTTTGGATTGCAAGAATCCCACAGCAATGGCTATGGGTCATGGTGGCTGAAAGATTATGCGAGTCGTAGTGCAAAAAAAAGAAAAAAGGAAAAAAAGAGTGCAATGTTTCTTGGCTCTTGTCAAGTACCCTGTTCTTACAGGGTTCATGCAAGCTTTCTCTCACACATATGCTCATTCCCAAGCATCCGGCATAGTCAGAACAAACACATGCTGCAGAGAGGATATGGTTTCCATTGGCAGCCCCAATACTGTATTTGCTTTAAACTCCTAAGGCTCTGTCGCTTCAGTGGCATCCTTTTATTTTGGCGGCAGCAGAAATAGTAGCAACAGCCAGCACAGCAATGAGAAAGTCCCTTGTTCAGAGAAGAGGAACAGGTGGCTTGTCAGATGTTGTTGGAGTAGGCCCCGTTATCCCTCACCGCTGGCTGTGATGACTAAAAGGCTGATGGAAATTGTGGTGCAACAACATCTGGAGGGCCATACTTCTCATACTCTGGCCCTAAGAGGAGAAAAGAAACACAGCATGCTGCTTGTGCTGCTTGACGTTTGTGTGTGTGTGTGTGTGTGTGTGTGTGTGTGTGTGTGTGTGTGTGTGTGTGTGTGTGTGTGTGTGTGTGTGTGTGTGTGTGTGTGTGTGTGTGTGTGTGTGTGTGTTTTGAGGGGCAGGGTAGCATAATGGGTGCCATTGCAAGGAAGCCAGGCCCTTCCATCACCGTGAGAAGGACTGGGCCTTTCACAAACTGCCCGAGGAAATGCTCTTCACTCCATTTAAGTGGCATGATTGCGCACTGCACAAGGGAATGAATGGAAGCCTTTATTTATGTTGGAGAGAAGAGAGGATGTTTGTGTTCATGCTTGCGTTTGTGTTTGTCAGAAAGAGAGAGGGGTGTGTGTATGCGTGCGTGGCGGAGTAAATAGCATTCTTTTTTATGTGTTTGTAAGCACATTTGGCCTTTTCAGGTGGGTGGGGGCAGCAACAGTTCACATCTGTGGGCCACCACAACACTGGAACGAGAAGGTGGCTCTGCCAAGACCTCTGATTGGCTGCAGGAGGTAGAGATTGCAAGATGGCGGGCTGCTGTGGTTCCATGTACTACATACACTGACTGGGTTGCCAGCAGTGAGTTCTCCTTTAGTGTCAGGAATAGATCGGTTGCTGAGCAGGTCTCGCCACCAGTACAAAGGCATCTTCCATGCCCTTAGAGACCTGTCCTGCCTTTCCAGCATCTGCCATGTTGAAGCGCTCCCCCCTCCTTCTGTCAAATGCAATGGCTGGCCTGGGGTCTTAATGGAAACTTCCCAGGGATGTATGTTTACACATGGTGTGTGTGTGTGTGTGTGTGTGTGTGTGTGTGTGTGTGTGTGTGTGTGTGTGTGTGTGTGTGTCCGTCCGTCCAAATGTTTTTGCAACCCTATAAACTAGTGGGGGTAGGGGAA
Source organism: Phrynocephalus guinanensis (assembly GCA_037367245.1). Taxonomy (NCBI): domain Eukaryota; kingdom Metazoa; phylum Chordata; class Lepidosauria; order Squamata; family Agamidae; genus Phrynocephalus; species Phrynocephalus guinanensis. Next base: position 159,194,929 of record CM074734.1, read on the forward strand.
TGCGGTCCTTGGGCAACATCTGGCCTTTCAGGCCCCCACTCCAAATGTTCTGTCTTGCTGAACATAACAATTTACTTCTGACCCAAGAGACGTGCACAGGAGTGTGTTGCTAATGTACATTTTGTGTGGTCATGGACGTGTTATGTGGTGGGAGGTGTGGAATGTGTGAGTAGAAAATGTTTTACGTGTAGGTGGCCGGTGAGTAACTTGGAAGGTGGGTGCTGCCATGTGGCGAATGGAGAGAGTTATGCAGTTATGTCTGTCTGGATGAATGCATTTCATAAGAAAGGTGATTTGATGCCAGATGGTTTTTGTGGTTGGCTTTGAGAAAGATTCTTTGAGATGTCACAGCAAAAAAGAATAACGAAAGCTTTGTACGCACATACAGTACTTACTGCTCAAATTATTGTCTTTCGCATACTAAAAACCAATCATGCTTGTTTCCTGTCTCTGTGTCAGCCCAGCTGGTCATCTCTCACATTAGAAATCTGCTGATTTCTGAAGTTGGTTGTTCTCATGACTCCAAAGAAATGTTCTACAAGTCTCAATGAATCAGAGCTGAGCTTGTCAACACAGTTTCCTATAGTTTAGCTAGAAGAATGTGCCCTCAGCCCTACAGCTGTTGTTGGACAACAAGCCCCATCAGGTCTAGTCAGCAGAGCCCCTGGCGAGGAAAGATGGGATCCACACTCCAAGAACATCTGAAAAGCCATCTGTTTCTCCCTCTTGAGTTAGGGCACTAGGAGCCATCTTCCTGTCATGGCCTGCATTAACATTCTACTCCAGTTGATCAGGTTCACCACCAGTAGTAGGGCAAGGTCTCTAGCCATCTAAGGGGCGGTGTCACCATTACCCTCCTGTCCCTGCCAGTCCCCTGCTTCCCATGCAGGGGAACCCTTACAGAGAGGTTTGCCTCAGGTCTGCAGGACCTCTCCCTCTGACAATGCCATGGCCCCAAAAGCTCTTGAACAGGCCAAGGTTTACTTTTTCCGGCCCAAAGTGCCTGAGGGCTACTACACTAAAACCTCTACTTATGAATTTTATCTGTTAAGTAGAGAAGCGGTTTTCCATAGGAATGCATTGAAAACCAATTAATCTGTTCTAGACAGAACACACTTCAATGCGCCATGGCCCTTGAACTGCCCCACTTGGCTGAGACAGTGAGCTGACAGACCCAGAACTTTGCTGAGGCAGTGGTGGTCCTTGGGGTGGGGGAGGGAGGGGTGGAGAACTTATCCCCTTTCTGTTTTTATGTATGGCTGGTGGGCTACTTCTGAACCCTTCACGGGCTACCAGTAGCCCACGGTCTACCTGTTGGGCAGGCCTGCTCTAGAGGAAGCCAGAGGCTTGAATTTACTAGAGCTGAGCAGGGCAGTTGAAGGCTGGACATTTTGGAGATCTCTCTAAGTCAAAGGCAACTAGATTGTGCAGGAGGAGGAGGAGGAGGAGGAGGAGGAGGAGGAGGGGGAGAAAAAGAAGAAGAAGAAGAAGAAGAAGAATGTGTTTAATTCAAATGCCACAGAAGGGAAGGGATCATAAAAGTATCACTACCTCTAGTGGTCCAAGAGTCATTTTACATAAGCTGCGGATGGAGAATGTACTTTTCAGCTATTGTCAAACTGCAGCTTCCATCACCTGCCCACCCCACCATCGAGTTTGTGGTCTGCAGCTGGTAAGAGTTGCAGTTCAACAATGTTTAGAGTGCCACATATACCCTAGCCCTGATCTGAACCCAGAAGGTTGTCTCCAGTAGAATGGCTATGGACAGATATTTAAGGAGCATCCATTGGCCGACTTAGCTTAATGAGTTAAGGGAACTGTCCATTTATTACTTGCATTTGTAATACAGATATCACCTTTCCTGTCATGAACTCAAACAGGCTGGAACACCCCTTAAGTGCCACCGGGCAAGTTAGGGTCAGTCAAAGAAAGAGTGATGGGCCCAAAATCACCCATTAAGTTCCAGGACTCAGTAGGGACATAAACCTAGATTTCCCAGGTTCCAAACCAGCACTTATATCTTCTGACCCATACTGGACATATATATGCCATATACACCATATATATGGTGCTCTGATTTCAAAATCGTGAGCGAAGGCTGTGAGTTCTGCTGCCAAGGTTGACCCTGTTCCTGGAGCCCATTCGTTCTCTTTAACCTACCTCACAAGGTTATTGTGAAGTTCAAGTGGGAAGGAGGAAAACACAGCAACGGATCAGTCCACAGAACTAGGTTGAGACATGATGAGGCCCCACATGATGTTGTGTTTTTAAGTGGCCCTATTCAATTACAAAATGAATAAATAAATCTTTATCCTTCTATGCTGTAAACTAAACATTGTCCAGGAGGGGAGATATGGTAGATCTTTTCAAATACTTGAAGGGCTGTCATTACAGAGGAGGGGCAGGATCTGTCCTTGATCATCCCAGAGTGCAGGACACGCAGCGATGGGCTCAAGTTAAGAGGAATCCAGATTCGAGCTGAAATACTTCCTGTTAGAGGAGTGCGACAATGGAACTAATTATCTCAGGAGGTGGTGACTGCTCCAACGCTGGAGACATTTAAAAGAAAATTAGACAACCATCTTTCAAATATACAGTGGACCCTTGTATAACAAACGGTTTGTATAACATAAAATCTGTACAACATAAAAAATCCCAGAGATAGGGGATATTTGCTTAACAGAATTGTCCATGGGGCGAATCCGTAAAACATTAAAATGGTTGCGATTAGGGATTACTCTGTTTTCAATGCATTCCTATCGGAAATTTGTATAAAGGAAATTTGCTTAACATACTTTAATTTGGCACAAATTCCTTTATACAAGGTACCACTGTACTTTGATTTGGATTTCTGCAATGAGCAGGGGGTTGGACTCTATGGTGTTACAGGCTTCTCTTCATTATTCTAGGATTCTAGGAATATTTAACTCCCCAAATTCCCCAGGAATTCCTAATACGGAGCATCGCAATCCAAAAAGCACCCAAACTTGTACACGACTAACACAAATCTTAACTTTTATTAGGGAAAATGTGTCTTTAGAGCTTTGTAATAATCCAAGGGCCTAAAATGTCTCTTCCTGAGATTATGCATAAACCTGGCACCGAACACGCACCTCTTTCTCAACACATCAGACGCTTACAATTAAATGACCATAGCCTGCCGGCATCCAGTTCATCCCTTGAGCAGCCACCACCTTCAGATCTTTCAAAAGAAGTAGCAGAAGAAACAACGGCTTTATAAAAAGGGAGGGGAGGGGAGGGGGAAGGGAATATGTAACTCAATCATCTGTTGTCCTCGACTTCTAGGTTAGCTTCTGGCAGCCAATCCTTTTAGGAAAGCTTGCCTGGGATCACTATGACAGGAACAGCAGTATCTCGACATTCACCACAACTTAAATGGGCACTAATACTGAAAATTGCCCACTCATAGCACAGGAATAGGAAAATCAATTTTCACTTTACCTTTTCCTTATGTTTTCATGGCTTAGATTTGTCTCCTACCAATGGAAATTGAGATGTTGCCAAGGAGATGGGAACTGAAGGAAAGCAGAGGTGTGTGTGTGTTTTCGTAGAACTATTTTTGGAAATTCTCCTTGCCAAAACCCTCCTTTGCTTCAAATCACCTGCAGCATTTGTATCCCTGTTAGTACTTAGAAAGCTGATTGTGTTCTCCATGATTGAAACATAGCTATTTAGAGTCTTTGCTTGTTTGTCTCTTTTACAGGCTGCCTTTCTCCTGTTGGGAGGACTCAATGTGGTTCACAGTGTTAACAAATAAATTTTTTAAAATGCAATAATGTTTGTTTGTTTTCTACCCTGCCTTTCTCCTTAAAAAGGATTCAGATTACATCATCAAAATGCAAGATTTAAAACTAAAAACAATGAGTAAACAAAGGTACCTTACATCATAAAAGGATAATATTTAAAGCTAAAAACAATAAACTTTCAAATACAGTAGACCTTGTATAACAAATGGTTTGTATAACATAAAATATGTAGAACATAAAAAATTCTGGAGAGATGGGAAATTTGCTTAACAGAATCATCTATGGGGCAAATCCATACAACATAAAAATAGTTGAGATTAGGGATTACTCTGTTTTCAGTGAATTTCTATGGGAAATTTGTATAAAGGAAAATTTGCTTAACAGAATTTCATTTGGAATGAATTAATTCCTTTATACAAGGTACCACTGTACTGAAAAGGATCAAACAAATACCACTCTGAGAAATGGTAAATGAAAGTAATACTTAAAAACACATTCAAAGCAGTAAGGCACAACAGTCCATTCAAAAACAGTCCACTCAGATAGCCAGTCACTGAGGGAAAGCTTGCCTAAAGAGACAGGACTTTTCCTGGTTGAGGAAGGACAGCAAAGATGGGGCCAGCCTGGCCTCTTGTGGGAGGGAGTTCTACAATCTAGGAGCAGCAAGAAAGAAGGCCCTCTCCCGTGTCCCCACCAAATGCAGCTCTGAAGGCGGTGGGACTGAGAGAAAAGCCTCTCCTGATGATCCTAACACTCAAACAGACTCATATTAGGAGACACTTCCCTCTAATACATTACATGAAAGTGGAATGGTACATATGAAAAGCAATTAAACCATACTCATAATTAAAAATACATTAGCTATTAGTGTGTGTATTCTTGGGTCCAGTAGGAGCAACAGAGAGAGAGAGAGAGAGTTCCCCTTTCTCTTTTCCTGTTGTTCAGTCATTCATTCGAGTCCAACTCTTCGTGACCCCATTGACCAGAGCACACCAGGCCTTCCTGTCTTCCACTGCCTCCAGGAGTTTGGTCAAATCCATGTTGGTTGCATTGATGACACCGTCCAACCATCTCATTCTCTGCCGTCCCCTTCTCCTTTTGCCTTCAATCTTTCCCAGCATCAGGGGCTTTTCCAAAGAGTCCTCTCTCCTCATGAGGTGGCCAAAATACTGGAGCCTCAGCTTCAAAATCTGTCCTTCCAGTGAACATTCAGGGTTGATTTCTTTCAGGATGGATAGGTCTGATCTCCTTGCAGTCCAGAGGACTCTCAAGACTCTCCTCCAGCACCACAGCTCAAAAGCATCGATTCTGCTGTGATCAGCCTTCTTTATAGTCCAGCTCTCACTTCCATACATCACTACTGGAAAAAACATAGCTTTGACTATCCTGACCTTTGTTGGCAAAGTGATGTCTCTGCTCTTTAAGATGCTGCCTAGGTTTGCCATCGCTTTCCTCCCAAGAAGCAGGTGTCTTTTAATTCCGTTGCTGGAGTCACCATCTGCAGTAATCAAGGAGCCCAAGAAAACTCTTCTAGTGAGAATTAATGTGTAGATACCCAGATTTTACTGGATTGCAACTCCCATCAGCCATACCCAGATCAGCCAAAGGTAAGGGATGATGGGAACTGTATGCCAACACCTCAGTCGTTTTATATGCTTCCCCAACCCTATATTCTACACTGCCACGAACAGGTTCCCCAGTCACTGTTTATTGTATCCCTCCATATATGATTTGCAGTTGCTCAAAAGTTCACTCAGCAAGGGAGCTCATTTTCCCCACTGATTATTATAGGGCCGTAGGGAACTGCATTTGAAAGTAAGTTGGTCACAGGAATACAGTACCCCCCAAATTTCCAGGGTTTTTTTTTTCCTTTTTGTCAGTCTGAGGGGCAGGTCTCCTCACCTACTGTATAGAAGAAAAATTGCTCACGTCACTAATAATCAAAATATTGACTAGACTGCCTGATTTAAAATCAAGCCAGCTTTTTAGTGTAAGTCCCTCTTCAAATTATATATGTCTTCCACCACAGTCCATGCAGCTCCAAATGCATAGGGAATCGTAGCCGTTCTGGTTTCCATTTATTAATAGAAGTTGGTGTTGTTTGTATTTTTCCCCCAATCAAGATTTGGTAGCAATCCAAGACATAGCTATAGTGAACTGCCAGGTCAAAGCCACCTTCCAGTGATCTTGGTAGATTTCTGAGGCATGTGACAGCTTTAAGGAACAATATTATTGGTGCCTCTCCCCACCTCTGTGAGTTTACATGGCCAACTGGAGTTTTGAATCCAGGTCTCCTGGTTCCCTCACTTTATCTACTCTACTATACTATACTGTACCACCGTGGCTCTCTTTGTCTGTCTACCCAGAGGTTTACAGGTAATGAAGGAAACAGAGAAATCTGAGACAAAGCTTTTCCAATCTGCAGTTTTTGTTGTTATTGTTTTACAGTAGGACCCCCGTAGTCACTGATTCATTATCCACTGATTCAGTTATCCACGGTTGGCAGAGGAAAAAAATTAAATAATTCAGCAGCCACAAACCAAGCTATTGTCACAAACAGCAGCCATAAAGCAAGCTACTGTCTCAAAACAGCAGTCATAAAGCAAGCTACTGTCAGGAAACAGCAGTTTGGAGGTGGATTGGCAAGCATTCTGTTATCCATGGTTTTCATTATCCACGGGAAGGCTTGGAACCAATCCCCAGCGGATACCGGGGTCCTACTGTATTCTAGTTCAACATGCTTGCATTGTTCTACGTTGGAGCATAATAATGTAATCAATCGTGTGCCATCAAGTTGATTCTGACTCATGTACTGTATATTTGGGGGGTTTTCTAGGTAGAGAATACTAAGGTGGTTTTCCATTCTCTTCTTCTGGGGTGCATACTGGGACTGTGCAGCTTGCCCAAGGCCACACAGGCTGGCTCTACCTGCAGGAGGGACAGTGGGAAATTGAACTGCCAACCTCTGTCTCCGGAGTCTGATAGCTAAGCCCTGGAACTAATCAGATAGCTCCATATTATCCTGTACAAACCTATTATCTGTTATGAGGAAGGATTTTTAGGTGTGATGGGGTTTGGGGTCTTCTAGGATCCCTCCCAGGTATGTTTCTGTATTTGGAAGAAAGGGTCCTTAACAGGATGAAAAGTGGTCCAACAAATTTAGTCTGTCAAGTGTCTTTCTGTTATGGAGATTAGTTATGGGCCTTTCTTGTCAATGGCTTGCAAATATCTGAATGTGATGTCTGTGGAATCCTTCTACTCCACATCTCCCCCAAGAATGTGGTAATTCAACACCTGTACTTAATAGAGAACAGATGAGAATGGCAACTTTAATGGACAGACAAGATGAGAAAAAGAAGAGAGGACTGAGGTTCTCTCTGCAGGGTCTGAGTATATATTGTATTGTATTGCATTGTATTCGCTAAAGCCACACTATATATGTATAATCAATACACTCTAAGGATGAAAGCAACGATCAAAAAATAAAACAGATAACCAATAACGGCCAAATCAGTCTAGAAAGAAAGCATCCCTTTCAAACTTGAACTCTTGTGAAGGAGCAGAAAACTCCATTGCTGCTAAGCTGTGAATCTCCACTTTGGCTCCCTTGCATCTTTTAAAAACCAGCCACAAATACTGAAGAAGTCTACATGCCTCTGGCGACCTCCTTCCAAGGAAACCCCAAGCTAAATAACGTTGCAGCTCTGGAATTTCCGCCAGATATTTCAGGCAACCCAGGCATGTGCAACGACAGATCCGGACAAGTCACGTTGAGGTACAGGGGCAGGACGTTTCAGTAATAAGTGCTACTGTGCACTTCACTTCCTATTGAAGTGAATGATAGAATATGCAATGTGTGATTCTGCACTCCGAATCTAGTTGGACTGCATCAATCCTGTTCACAGGCTGTACTGCCTATTGCTGGGTGGGAATTGCACTTCAACCTCTGGAGAGGCGCGTGTGGAGCTGTTGTCCACTCTGTCAAGCTGATGGGAGGAAGAAGATTCTTAAGGAACGGTCCCGTTAACTCCAGAACTCTTAAGGCAGGCTAAGCGATTGGCCCGCCGCCTCCTCTCCTGGCAGGAGTGAAGGAAGCCCTGGCAGGCTTTTGAAGGAAAATGAAGCGAGGCACTATGATAAAGGGGTTCGCCGACCCCCCCCCACACACACACAACCCCGGTGCTTCCTAAAGCGTATCTGGGCATCAGTGTGTTTGTGTTTGTGTGTGTGTGTGTGTGTGTGTGTGTGTGTGTGTGTGTGTGTAAGTAAGTAACGGGGAAGGTTACCAAAACACACCCCAACTCCATCTCTCTCCCCCCCCCCCCCGCCGCCGCCGCCGCCGCCGCCCTCCCTCGCGACTCCCCGCCCTCCGCCCGGGCTTCTGGGCTCCGCCTTCCCGAGCGGAAGAGGAGGGTGGGCCAATCAGGTCGGGGCTGGGCGTGGCTCCCGGGCTGTACACAGGCCACCACGTGGAGCTGGGGTGGAGACTGGTCTCGGCCGGGGAGGCAGCGGCTCCCTTTCGCCAGCCAGGAGTGGGGGGCGGCCGGGCGGGAGGAACTCGGCAGCAGCCCCGGCGATCCCCCTCGATCCTCCTCCTCCTCCTCCTCCTCCTCTTCTTCCTTCCTGCTGCCCGCTCCTTCTCTCTCTCTCTCTCTCTCTCTCTCTCTCTCTCTCTCTCTGTTCGGGACTTTAAAATTCTCTGGTCTGCGCCGAAAGTCACTTGGCTGCCGCATCGATCCAGCAGCGCCCGCTTGGAAAGAGCTCTCCTCCATCCTTTCCAGCGCCGCCAATGGAGGCGACCGAGCGCTCTCGGTCCGCGGCGGGTCGCCTTTCTCCCGGCAACGGAAGGGAAGGGACGGCATCGGGAGAGTAATCCGAGCCCGAGGAAGGATCCCCGGAGACACGTCTGTGAAGATTCTCAGTCATCCAGGTTCTCCCAGTCGATCCCCGGAGACGGCGGCGGCGGCGGCGGCGGCGGCGAAGGAGGACCGGATCCTACCACCCCTCGCCCGCCTCGGAGGCGCACCGCGGTGGTGGTCTTCTTGGCGGTGGTGAGCTTGATCGTGTTTTTTTTCCGGCCCCGGGAACATCCTGCGGGGCCGCCCTGTGTGTCGCCCAGGCCTGCCCTCTCTCCCAAAAGCCGGGGATCGCCGCTGGAGAAAGCGGCCACGAAGGTGGTGGTGGTGGTGGTGGTGGTGGGGACCCGTCCTCTGCGGCTGGGTGCAGGCGTGGATCGCTAGGGCTCGGCGTCTGAGCTGGGCTCTCGGGCCGCCAGCCTGATGGCAACGTGTGCCCAATTTTGGCGAGAGAACCACCGGGTAAGAGGGGGCACCCCGGGCAGGTTTTGGAGGCTGCTTAGCCCCGGAACCTCGTTTTTCGGGGAGATTCCGATTCCTCTCTATAGACTTGCAGATGTTAGATGCTCCCAGCAAAAGCGGCGGCGGGGGGGGGTTGGTGGTGTTAGAAATAATCGGGGATAATGGGGGATGTAGTAGGGCACAGTGTGGGGGTGGTGTTCGTTTGTGGTAACTTTACAGTTGCACCCCAATGAATGCGATTTTAGGGAAAGAGAGATGAAGCTCGTGGAGGGGGTCACTTCCGAGTGACCCCCACTTGCTGCATTGGTTGGACGCCTGGGTTGGGAGAAGGTACAAGGGAAATGGGGCATCCTGTCTGGTGAATACAGTATTTCCTTTTTTCTTCCAGTGCTGGTACCGAGTAAGCTTGGGTAAGATCCAATCACAATTAAAATACAGTAGTAATTCTGAGCATGTGTAGATGCCACCACTGCAGGCAGCCAGCTTTTTCAGACAGACAGACAGACAGACAGACAGACAGACAGACAGACAGACAGACAGACAGACAGACAGACAGACACACACACACACACACACACACACACACACACACACACACACACACACACACACACACACACACACACACACACACACACACACACACCCCAGAGGTTACTGAAGAGCCCTGGTAGTAACATAATATCCAGTGGGTGGTGTTAGTGCCTGTGCCTCCTAACACCTGTATAAGAAATACATAATATTGTTTTTGCATTTCCTGCTCTTTTAAGTTGGTCAACATGCTTGACATGCATCTTGTTGCAACAGCCCTGTAAGGAAAGCCACTTTTCCTATCCCGGGAGACAGGTGCAAACAGCTTGTAGCACTCAAAACATTAAGACTACAACTCCCATGAGCCCTTGCTGTCATAATCACTGGGGCTGGATGATATCAACGGGAGTCTGCCAGCATCTAAAGTGCTACAAGTTCTTTGTCCTTGTGTATGGTGTACCATGGAGGGACAGGCCGTGATAGAGAGCAACCAGTAAGCAGTTCATGGCACAAGTGTCTCTCAAAGCAGGGGTTTGCACATGTCCAGCTCAGCGTAGAAAAGTGGTTGGTTTTTACTATACTGGAAGGAGAGGGAGAAGCACTAGGTCAGTGGTTCTCAACCTGTGGGTCCCCAGATGTTCCTGGACTGCAACTCCCAGACGTTGGGAGTTCCAGAAACTCTGTGAAGTAGTTTGCATGTGAAAAGAGATGGGGAACATGACACTCTGGATCGTGCTGGACTACAGCTCCTCTCATCCTTGGTCAACTATGCAGGTTGTGGTTGATGAGAGATGAGAGTCCAGCAGCATCTGGATAGACACACATTGCCTGCTGCTAACATAAATTTGATACGGCTCCGGTAAGTTTTGTGTAAAACACGGAGCCCTTGTAAGGCTGCAGGGCAAGTGTTCTCACTCAGAGGTGAATCGTACTAATTTTTTTCTAGATTTTCTTGAAGGAAGGGGGGGAAGAAGACTAGCCAAATTGTGTTTGATATAAAAGGGTGATGAAACAAGTATTAGTGCTTCTTACTCTTTACAGTGCCACCCAGATACGATTTTTAAAATTGTTAGAAATAGGTTAGCCAACTTCTCACCCAGCTCTTGCTCTTGTCTGTTAAGCGAGACGTTGAGTTTCAGACATCAGTTTTTTAAAAAAGTTTAATTTTAGGCCATGGGGAAACTTTTGCCTGCAATTTTGTTGCTTGTTAAAAACACAGGAGCAGGCGGCGGGGGGTGGTGGTGTTTGGTTCTGATCCATTGGCAACCTTAAATTGTGAGTGACAGTTATAGAGCCAGCACCCGCCTTTTTATAACAGATTCTAAACAGGAGGCTCTAATCCCAGGGATCAGCCCTAAGTGTCTGTCTACAGTTCTGTTCATAGTTGATTTACCTGATAGCTAATTGGTACTTGCAAGTCTGTACTTCTCTGCAAAGTTCGACATAAGAAGCGTCCCTTAAGTCTGATCCTCATGGGAGGAGCATACCAATACATCACGAGACATGAGGCAAAGCTTGCCCTCTCATGCTGTGTCGCAAACTTTGGCCCTCCTGATGTTTTGGACCACAACTCCCAGAATTCCAAGCTTGTATTTCCAATAGCGAAGTTTGGACATGCCTTCTTGAAGGTAAACCAAAGGTTTTGGAACAGGATCTGCTTTCACTTCATATAGACCAGTGGCTCTCAACCTGTGGGTCCCCAGATGTTCCCCGACTGCGACTCCTAGAAGCCTCCACCACTTGCTGTGCCGGAAGGGATTTCTGGGAGTTGCAATCCAGGAACGTCTGGGGACCCACAGGTTGAGAACCACTGATATAGACCATGAAAAGTGAATGGACACATCGCATGAGTGATAGAGCGCACATCAGTCTCACTTAACCCTCCAAGTTCCTCATGCAGAAGTTTGTAGGGACAGCTGGATAGTGGTTTAGGTCTCTGGCTAAAGAGCCAGGGGTTGAGAGTTCAATTCCCCACCGTTCCTCCTTGACAGGGCTGGATGTGATGATCCACAGGGTCCCTTCCAGCGCTGCAGTTTTAAAATGATGATGCCAGAAGCTCTCATCTTTTTTTTCTGGGATGTGAGAGCAAGTATGATGTAGTGGCCATAGCACCGCCATTCTAGGGCTCAGGAGTTCAAATTTCCCATTTTTATTCAGCTGCAAACCTTTGGGCCTGTCACCCCCTTTTTAAAATCATACAGGGTAGTGGTTGTGAGGATAATGTGGGGGAAGAAGAGGGCTACGAGCATCGCTAGAAGCTTTCAGAAGGAACAGCGGTACACGAATGAAATGGGACCACGGAGGATGGAGAACACCTTCCTCCTTGCCAAATAACCTCAGTGCCATGTCCATCGTCAACGTCTGGGGCAGGAAACATGGCCACTCATCAGATTTGCACCCCCCCACACACCTTTTCCCTGGAGCAGTGAAAGCTCGGAACTCTTGCCGTCTGCAGGCTCAGGCTATGTGTTGTCATCCAGCTCTTGGCAAGGGCTGCTGTCTTCCCATCAGTTGCCAGGAAGTCTGTCGTCAGCATCTGGCCAGGATGGAGAGGGACAGCAAGGTGCCAGGAAGGGAACACGCACTTCCCGTGTTTCCCTCACCCTGCTCCCTGCTCCCTTCTCTCTCTCTCTCTCTCTCTCTCATATCCCAGCCTCACCCTGCCCTTTTGCTTTCCCACTGCAGGTCTGTCCAATGATGGATTACCTCGGTGCTCTAGAACCTTGAGGTCCTGCTAGAACGGTGCCTATGGACCCCTGGTCCCCCGTGTCCCTACTGTTGGTGCTCCTGCTTCGTCGCCCTCCTCCCACCAGGTATATCTGGATGCCTGCTTACCAGAGAACCCTTCTTCCCTGGTCTTGGCTCCTGCACCTCCTCTCCAGGGGACGGCCATTGAAGGACTAAACGAGGTCCTTCGAACCGGTTGCAGGCTTGTTGCATGACTCCTGAGCCTGCTGCTAGCGCTGAAGGTTTGCCTCAGGGACACAGAATTGGCTGGACTTGTGGCAAGGGATTGTCCTCTGGAAGTCTCCAAAGTGGCACGTTGTTCCGTACAGATAGGCTACGCCTGCAAAGGATCGCCGGAGAAAGAGGCCAGCAGGCCACCGTCCAGAGCAGGAGTGTCTGGGGAGCAACCCGGGTTGCACAGAACAAGCTGTTTCGGGAGAGTCCAGCATTCTTTCCAGTCTTTGGCTCCTCTCTGCCAGAAGGACCCAAGGCCTTCAACCTCTGGTCCTGAGAGGTGTCAGGCCTTGCCTTTCCCTCCAAAGAGATGAAAAGATGAGTCCCATTGGTGGCATTGTTTCCCTGGGGGTCTCCCTCCTACCTCTCTAGCAGATATTCTTTTGCTAACATGGAGAGGGTGAGAGCTTCAGTGTTGGCAACATGATTTAGACCTCCCTTGGGCCAAAAATACCTAGGGACCTGAGACGAGCTCCTGCCTGCTGGTGGCACTTCCCTGCGTGGGTTCCCTTTGCAGGACAGAGCATAAAGACCTGGGCCTCACGTCTGGAGATTGCCTCTTGTGTCCTTAGGCCTTGGAAGACTCAAGGCGTGCTCTGGGACTTGGCCGCAGTTGGAGGGTTCTGACTGAGAAGATTCTGGCCACCTGGATTGTGGCCGGGAGCCACATGGAAGACCTGGGCAAGTCCACATCGTGGCTGAGGGCCGAGCTGGCCTCCCCTTCTCCGTGCCTGCACATCCTTGACTGCCGCAGCCGGGAGCTCTACGATTCCTCCCACGTGGAGCGGGCCCTGAGCGTGGCCCTCCCGGGGCTGCTACTCCGGCGCCTCCGCAAGGGGAACCTTTCCGTTCGATCTTTACTGCCTGGGCCCCCACAGGAGAGCCCCGTGCTGCTCTACGACGAGGGGACCCTCCAGCTGCCTCAGCCAGGAAACCAGGAAGAGGAGGAGGAGGATTCGGTGCTGGTGACCCTGCTGCAGAAGCTGCGGGAAGAAGGCTGCCTAGCCTACTACCTCCAAGGTAGGCCTGCAGGGGGGGGAAACAACAAGTGTTATTGGAGGAATGAGGTCACTAGGAGAAGTGAAGGGGGCCAGGGGGGGTCTCCACTTTCTCTTCTATGGTGAAGGTGGATGGAACCATATCCAGGAAGGTGGTGGTCAGATGGCAGACCAGAGACGTCTGTTCTTTAAATATACTGTGGTACCTCAGATAACGAATTTAATTTGTTCTCTGAGGCAATTTCTTATCAGAAAAAAATGTTATCCGAAACGCTGTTTCCCATAGGAATGAATGGGAAACAATTAATTTCTGGAGCCTAGGAAAAAGATACAGACACCTGTGTGGGGGGGTTGTTTTTGTTTTTTGCTCAAAACTCTTTATAACATGCACTTCAAACGTACAGATGCGATGCAGCCCGGGATAACTCTTTTTTACCAATGCATGCTGGAAATTCGTTATCCGAGGCAGTCCATAGGAAAATTCGTTATCCGAGGCAGCCCATAAAAAAATTCATTATCCAAGGCAGCCCATAGAGAAAATTCATTATCCAGGGCTGCCCTATACCTGGAAGTTGTGATTTGTTAGCCAAAAAAATTGTTATCAGGGGCATTTCGTTATCCGAGGCATTACTGTACTTTTCTAGGTTACAGAGATAGCCATCTTTGCCTTATTAAAATCAACACAGTAGACATTATTCTTCCCCTCACCGCTGTCTCCTCACCACGGTAACCTCACAGCAGTAGGCCTGTCTGAGAAGAGGTGCCTGGTCCAAGGTCACCGAGTGAGTTTCGCAGCTCAGCAGATCCCCAGTGCATACTGGGCCTCTCTCCTGCACCGTCCCCACCACACCTGATTTTAGGAAATAAGAGGGTTTGCATATCCGCTCTGTAGAACTCTCTGTGACTTCTTGCTCCTTATGGTGGGCACCATCCCAGGCTTGATCTATCCCACTACTGTATTTGTTATATGAAGGCAAGCAGAGTTGGGTCTACCTAGAAGTTGAGGGGGAAGAAAACCATGAGGAATACCAAAGATCTCCAGACAAGGCTAAGGAAAAGATTCTTTCTGGAGAGTTGCTCCCAGTCAGAGTTCTTAATACTTAGCTAGATTTCTGGGTCACAGATTTCTGGTTATTTATTTTAGAGTATATTTTGTACCCCACATTTCTCCTTGGAAAAGGACCCAAGGTGGCTTAAAGTAATGAGGAATAACATACAGTCCAGTACAATTAAGACATGTTCAGTTATTGAGAACAGGGAATTGAGGGACATCTTACAGCATTAATAGACAACATTGCATTAAAGCTACAAGAAAACGCTCACAGTTAAAAAGAGAATAAAATTCCATGTAAAAGTTATGAGTGATGGAACATCAAAAGCATAGTGTCAATGTAAACATATAAGGTTATAAGTAGTTATAAACACAAAGTCTATGTGATCCTATCGATTCATATAAAAGACACATAATAGGTAGTTTATCATTCAGGGAAAGCTTGCCTGAAGAGAAAGGTCTTTGCCTGTTTCCAGAAAGACAACAGAGATGAGGCAGTCCTGGCCTCTAGTGGGAGGGAGTTCCAGAGTCTAGGCTCAGCAGCCAAGAAGGCCCTTTCATGTAGTCTGACGAGATGTACTGTGAGAGTGGTGGGATGGAGAAAAGGGCCTCTCCTGATGACCTTAACACCTGAGTTGGTTCATACTGTGAGATTTGATCTTTTAGGTAGCTAGGACCCAGGCCATACAGTGCTTTGTAGGTCAAGGTCAGCACCTTGAATTGTGCCCTATAGCTGATTGGCAACCAGTGGGGCTGTTTTAATAAGGTTGTAATGTGATCTCTGTACCCCGCCCCAGTCAGAAGTCTGGCTGCTGCATTTTGGACCCGTTGAAGTTTCCTGATGCTTTTGACTTTCCTGTCTTATCAAGGTGGCTAAGAGAACTGGACATGCAAAAAGTTAAATGAACGCTGCTTAAAAATCAAAATATTGCTAGCTAACCAGTAGAGCATAAGTAACAAACACTAAAATCCATATTAGATAATATAGTTGAGGCAGGGTGTCTGCCTACATCAATTAAAATTGTCAGGTAACTCGGTGGTATTAGGTTTTCTCTGTGTATTCCTTTGAACATAAAAGGTAGAGAAACGGTCCTCCGTTTTTTAAAATCCATCTGTGAATCCACAACTGTCCCCATAATGGGCAAAGCATACCCAACTGTTTATTGGTGGAGACCAAGGAAGGGTGTAGATAATGTTAGATCCTGCACCAGTGGAAGCCAAATTTGGAAGGTTTACCTAGTAGTCAGAGGGGATGGATTTTCAGAATAAAATCCCATATTGGACAGATATTAAAATTAAGTGTCTACATTCAGTATTCTTAACGTCTACAAAAAGTAAATAGACCATTAAAATCTATAATACTGTAACACATTGGTTTACTAGCATAATTCGTTCCAGAAACATGCTTGTAAACCAAAACACTCTTATATCGAAGCAAATTTCCCCATAAGAAATAATTGTAACTACCACAGTTGCTGGCCATGCTAAAATGGGCCACACCTGGCTTAGGATTTTAATGTGCCTTAACCTGAGGTGCATGGATGCTGCTTGTCTGATATGTTTGGTATTCCAAGAATCCTCTATCACTGAATTTCAGTAGTTCACTTCTATAGTATTAAGCTGAGTTTTGAGGTAAGTGGGCTAGCAGTCTTTGGTACCAAGTCTCAAGTCCAAGTCCCTATTCAAAATACTGTATTTTTCCATGTATACGAAGCTATTTCCCCAAAAAATCATGATGCCAAAAATGAAGGGAGGAGTCGTATACACAGACATAAGCTTTTCCCGAGGGTTGGGGGTGGGGTGGGGGAGAAGCCAAACTGACCTTGGGGTTTCCCTTCCAGCAGCTCTTTCCGGTCAGTTTGGGTTCTCCTACACAAGTGGTGGCGAACCTTCTGCACTCCAGATATTTTGGACCACAAATCCCAACATTCCAAGCCTGTGTTGCCCATGACAAAGGACTGAGGGAGTTGTGGACCAAAACATCTGGAGTGCTGAAGGTTCGCCACCACTGTCACACACACACACACACACACCGTTGTTTCCCTTTTCTTTTGGCCTTCCACCTTTCTAAAACACCTCTCCTCTTTCTTTCTTTCTTTCTTTCTTTCTTTCTTTCTTTCTTTCTTTCTTTCTTTCTTTCTTTCTTTCTTTCTTTCTTTCTTTCTTTCTTTCTTTCTTTCTTTCTTTCTTTTAGAAATCCAAGCTGTCTGTCTTTTCTGAGGAAAAAGCCTTGAGGGATTGAGGAGCCCATTAAGAAGTGCTCCCCCCCTCCCCAATTTCTGCAAAAAGACAGCTGGGATTTCTGAAAAACAAAAAAAGAAACAAAGCTCTGTGTGTGTGTGTGTGTGTGTGTGTGTGTGTGTGTGTGTGTGTGTGTGTGTGTGTGTGTGTGTGTGTGTGTGTGTGTGTGTGTGTACAGGAGAATCCAAAGTGGAAGGGAAACCAGAGCAATGCAGGGACTTGGCTCAGCTCATTCACTAGCATCAGTTTGGGTTCTCGTCTCCCCCCCCCCCATTGTTTGAGGTTCAAAATGGGGGGGGGTCTTGTACATGGCAGGATCTTATAGACTGGAAAATATAGTAAGCTTTTCCCCCCCCAAAAAAAAGAAGAGAGGTAGTCAATGGGTGGGTTCCGAGTCACAAGTCGAGTGGAGACATTGTGTGTGTGGGGGGGGGCAACACTGGGTCAAGTCAGTGCTGTGACTTAAGTCCAACTTGATAGTGAATTCTGCTACTCGACTCCCCACCCCTGAAACAGAGATAGGAAGAACTTTGTTCTGACTCCCGGGACATCCCTGGCCAGTAACTGTCCCTGTCTCTGCAGCAGGTGGAGAAGAAAGAACCAGAAAAACTAGGGAAGTTGAGGACTAGAGCAACTCCGAAACAGCTGTGTTGTATAATGTATGACAAAACTGCCACAGACATCTTCTGGGCAACCGAGAGGTATAGTCGTGTGGGATGGATGACTCCGATTATCCTCTCCGAGCAGCTTGAATATTAAAGATTGGTTGGAGAGATAGCCAAGAATATGAGAAAGTCTCTATGGATTTTTTAAAATCCAGTTTTTACAAAACCTTCTGAAAATCATCCTAGACACACAGGGTACAGTATCTGTATTTTGTGCTTCGACAGGTGTCGCTTCTGCACTCTAGAGATACCAGGCTTGCTTCTTGATTGAAACTTCGACATTCGTGACAGACAAAAGGGCTTATGCTTATCCAAAACAAACAAACAACTTTTAAAAAACAGCAGCTGAGATCGGAGGTAGCTCAGTGTAGTTCTTATCAACACCACCCAGTGTCGCCTCGGGGCCGGATGATTCATGCGATATAAAAATCAAACAAACTCACAAACTGCTGACAGTCCTTGGGGCATGGCACTCAACATCTCAGCAAGTCCCCCTTTCATTTTCTTCTTCGTTTTCTAGGACTAATAGTTGCCAAGGGATGCCTGAAAGGCATATGGTGTCCTTGGGATGGAGAGGGAACCCTTAAAACCCAAAAATTGCCACCACTGACCTTGGGACCGGTGATGGCAATCCAGCAGATGTAAGGCTTTCTTAGGGCAAAAGGGAACCTCAGAGATCATTGGGATCTAAAATGGGGGTGGGGGTGGGGAGAAAACAGGACATTTTTAATTAGTATACATGAATTATTTCCAGAAATCCCTCTGGGTCACATTGGCTGCAAACTTAAGCAACAGGATGTTGCCCTGTGAATGCTTCAGTTCTCCGAAGTCAGAGGGGGGGGATGAGAAAACAAGTCTGGAAAAAAGGTGCCTGAGGGGGGATATGATTGAGACGTACAAAATAATGCAGGGCATGAATCAAGTGGATAGAGGACATCCACTCAAACTGTGGGTTGGGAGAGTGAGAGCAGACAAAAGAAAATATTTTTTTACCCAGTGTGTTGTTAGTCTGTGGAACTCCCTGCCACAAGAGGTGGTGATGGTATCTAGCCTGGATGCCTTCAAAAGAGGATTGGACAGATTCCTGGAAGAGAGATCCATCACAGGTTACAAACCATGATGGAGATGTGTCATCTCCAGGCTTAAAACCACAGGGTACTTCAAGGGCCAGATGTAGGGGAGTGGTTGCAGGAGACAGATATCTAGTCTTGTGCGCTCCCATAGGCATTTGGTGGGGCCACTGTGAGATACAGGAAGCTGGACTAGATGGGCCTTTGGCCTGATCCAGCATGGCTCTTCTTATGTTCTTATGTAAGACGCTCTGTGGGTAGATTGGGGTTTCACTGCCTTTCAAAGCTTCAGACCGATCTGGGAGGTAGCTCTCTTGGTGCCTAGGAATTCAGTGCCTTCTCGGGTGGCTTTGGGGTCATGTGAGACTGGCATGCATGGTGAGAGAAGGGCAAATGCTGACACACACACACACACACACACACTATTTTGTGTTTTCATCTGCCTGGGGAAGAGCAGCTGGAACTGATGTGTGCTTTTGAGACAGAAGTTTTTGCATTGTTCCAGCAGTAAATACTAAGACGCAGGTTTGCAAACTTCCAGCAGCAAATGTTTGCATCCTTTAAAGTTCCCATATGTTGGATAAAATCCCAGCCATCCCCGCCCTAGTTACGCCTTCAGAGTCACTTCTATAAAATACAGTAACCCCCCCCCCCGCCGATCGCGGGGGTTAGGGACCCACCCCACCCGCGATGCATGAAAATCCGCGATATGCGGAAGTGGGTGAGGTGGGGGGGGCGATTGCGTGGCGCGCCGGCGGTGGCAGGGGGATCTTACTTCCTGCCGCCGCCGCCCGCTCGCACGGCCCCAAGGCTTCTCGGGGGTGCGTGGAAGGGCCACACGGAGCGACCGGGTCGCCCACCGCCACCCGCCCGCACGGCCCCAAGGCTTCTCAGGAGTGCGTGGGAGGGCCGCACGAAGTGACCGGATCGCCTGCCGCCCGCCCGCCCGCGCGGCCCCGAGGCTTCTAGGGGGTACTTGGGAGGGAAGCGTGGAGTGACAGGATCGCCCACCCCCACCTACCCGTGCGGCCCCGAGGCTTCTCGGAGGTGCGTGGGAGGCCCGCGCAGAGCAACCGGATTGCCCGCCGCTGCCCGCCCACGCACCCTGGAGGCTTCTTGGGGGTGCATGGGAAGGCAGTGCAGAGCGACCGGATCCCCCCTGTCGCCCTCCCACGCACCCCGGAGGCTTCTCGGAGGTGTGGGGGGGGCGGCGCGGAGCAACCCCCCCCCACCGCTCCCCCCCCCACGGTTTCGGTACTGCGGTCCCGCGATATAGTGGGACCGCAATACCAGAACCGCGAAATGGCGGGAGGTCACTGTAGTATAAGGTATGTAATCCCCTGCCCTGTGAAAGGGAGATTCAATTTCATTTGCTCAACCATACTTCAGTTCTATAAATCACAGAATACTTTGCAGCTTTTCCTGAATAGGAATTGGCTCCCTAAGAGTGGAAAATTAATTGCATATACAGTTATGGATGGATGGATGGATGGATGGATGGATGGATGGATGGCATTTGTATCCTGCTGCATGTAACTGGAAAAGCTCTCAAAATAATTTATGCGTTCATTTTCAGTTTTGTTTTGTTTTTAAGAAAACAACACAACCCCTCCCTCCAGATTTATTTTCTGAAAAGGCACCACATAAAACAAAAAAGGAGATTGGGGAAGGGGAAAGGAAACAAAAAATAAAATTCCAGCTTCTTAACTTGAGATGTTTCTCATGAACTTAATTTATGAGGTTTCCTGGTGCGGTGACTGGTTGGGTGACTCATGGAGACAGCCAATGACTAGTTGATGGTGCCTTCTCAAGGGTCTGTTAGTGGCCACATTGTTTTGCTTCCTGCTTCTTCTGGGGAATAAAGGAGTGGCATCTAATGTCAATTCTGTAACCCAGGCATGTCCAAACTTCAGCCCTCCAGATGTTTTGGGCTACAACTCCCATAGTCCTTTGCCACTGGAAATACAGGCTTGGAATTCTGGGAGTTGTGGTCCAAAACATCTGGAGGGCCAACGCTTGCACGTGCCTGCTGTAACCCTTTCTGTTGTCTCTTGGTTTTGGTTATTTTCTCTGCAGGAGGCTTCCATAAATTCCAGGCAGAATGGCCACACCTCTGTGAAACCAATCTAGACACAGCTAGTGCCAGCAGTTCACCAGTCCCTCTGGCTGCCCCAGTGGTGGGCCTTGGAGGCTTAAGCCTCAGCTCAGATTGCTCGGATGCAGAGTCGGAGCCCCTTAGCAGCGGCGGCATGGAGTCAGAAGGGGCAAGCCCACCATCCTTCCCGGTGCAGATTCTTCCCAACCTCTATCTGGGCAGTGCTCGCGACTCAGCTAATCTGGACACCCTGGCCAAGCTGGGCATCAGCTATATCCTCAACGTCACCCCCAACCTGCCCAACCTCTTTGAGAAGAATGGAGATTTCCATTACAAGCAGATCCCCATCTCGGACCACTGGAGCCAAAACCTCTCTCAGTTCTTCCCTGAAGCCATTGAGTTCATTGGTGAGTGAGCTGAAACGCTGTCCCTAGGCCAACCCAAAGGCCTTGTGTTGCATGCCAGTTATAGAGGGCCAGTGCTGCTGCCACCTCCCAGTTCCTTCCTGTGCCTGAAAGGAAGGAAGGAATGTGCAATACCTGCGCTCTTCCACTTGATGTTGGACTATAATTGCCAACATTTATGAATGCTGGGTACACTACCACCTGATGGACCATACATATTATCCACCTTGTCTGCTACCAGATAAGGTCGCTAGAACTTGAGAAGCTCCAAAGAGATGTCTTGGCTACATCTTTGTGAATTGTTGATCCTTATTCTTTCAACCTAGGGCTGCTTTGGTAAAAAAAAAATACTGGAGGAAATGCATGTTGAATGGCTTTGAGGACACGCCCTTGCCTAAAGGGCATAGCACTGGCCCAACCAATTCTTCTTCTGTTACCGGAACAGTGATAGTTCTGATAACAAAATCTCAACCAGGTCCCTGCTGTCGTCTAATTTTAACGCTTTTCCCTGAGCATGATGACATGCATAGAGAAGGCAAATTGACCACCCTTCCTCATGTTGATTGTTCACCAGAATAATCAGGAGTGTATCGTGTTAGTGTCAACTGGGTCTGCAACATTCAACTGGTGATTTGGCTAGATTATTCCCTTCAACATACAACATGAAGCTCAGGTTCATCCAATCTTTTTTAAACATGTTGGCTATTTTTAACATGAGCACTTATAAAACTCCTGGCTAGCATCTAATAGCCTAGAACAGGCATTTCTCTCCCACCCCCCTCTCAGTTCAGACGAGTTACCATACTACAAATGAACTCACAATATGGAATGTGAGTGGGGTGGTAATTAAACGAAAGGTCTCGCTGGGCTTGGCCAATGAAGTTGGAAACCCTTCTTCTTGGAGATCTGCTTGACCAAACAAGGCAAAGAAACAGGAAAGCGTAGCCTCATGCGCCGTCTTTCATTTCTGGCTCCTGACTTAGGAGTGTTGCATGTGTGCCGAAGCACAAAGCAGATGTCACCCTCTCCTCCCCTACCCTGCCCCTAGTCTTTGTGATGCACAAGATCGCATACCGGAAAATGGAGATACAGTAACTGAAAGCAGAATGGTCCCCACTCAAGTGATTGTGCCCGTTGGCTCTGATGACCAACCCACATCCGACACAAGCTCTTCTTATTTCCCCACGTCATCTATCTATAGGTCTTCTGCTTCCAGAACAGCAGAAAAACCACCTTTATGGGGCAAAGCTGTCTCACAGTCTCAAGTAGGCTAAGAAGGGCATCCACTACGGAAGCTATGTGCCTGCCCTCTAGCTTGCCAGCTGTCCCATGATAGCTAAAAAAAATTAAAAGGTACTTCTTTGGGATTCAGTTTCTAGAACACCCGACCTACATCCAGCAGCAGCAGAAACATTCGCTATATCAGCAGAGATTCTGGATAGG